>CP136057.1:588011304-590411304 GCA_032464435.1 Aegilops umbellulata
AGCGATCTCGCGAGGCTGATCCCTCCAGTCTCCCTCGCGAGGCGGGTCTTGCCAGCGATCCTCGCGAGGTCGATCGCGCCACCCTTGGCGTGGGCCGCGGTCTTCCCAGCGTCATGCGTTCCTTCCTCCTCCTCGACCGTAGCCCCGGTCAACACGGTCGGGACGACGGCCGATCCTTCCTTCTCGCACGGCTTGGAGCTCTTGACATTCGTTGGTGTTGTGGGTGTGGAGGTCGTGGTACACACAGTACCCACTGCCCTTGGAAGGTTCGGGCTGATCTCTGCCCCGCTTGGTGTTTGGTTCTGCCGCGAGCACGGCAGCCCCCATGCGCTTCACATCCTTGGCCTTGGACTTCTTCTCTTCTGGGTCTGCGGCAGGCAGCTAGAGGTGGGAGAGACGCCCTTCCTCAGCCCTGGCGCACTTGGTCGCCAAGTTAACAGCTCCAAGGAAGTGCACAGGTCTTCATGCACGCCAGCTCCTCCTTCATCTTGACGTCACGCACGTCGTCGGAGAAGGCTGAGATGATGGCCTCCTCGGTCACCTTGGGAATCTTGAGGCGTGCGTTGTTGAAGCGCTGGATGTACTTCTGCAGGGTCTCTCCAGGTTGTTGCTTGATGCGGCGCATGTCGCTCACGGCGGGTGGCCGGTCCCGAGTACCTTGGAAGTTGGTGATGAAGCGGGTGCGCATCTCGTCCCGGGAGGAGATCGTGCCTGGAGCTAGGTTCAGGAGCCAGGTGCAGGCCCCGTCCTTGAGCATGGGAAACCAGTTCTCCATGACCTTCTTGTCTCCGTTGGCAGCTTCGATGCCCAGCTCATAGAGCTGGAGGAACTCCGCAGGGTCGTCCGTGCCGTCGTAACGAGGCGGCATGTCTGGCTTGAACTTGTCGGGCCAGGTGACGCTGCGTAGCTCGGTGGTTAAGGCACGGCAGCCCGCCGTGGCCACGGGAGGCCTTGGGTGACGGAGAGCTTGGTCTTGCAGGCCCCCATGCGCTGCAGCTAGGAGCAGTGCGGGGTCTTGACGCGCGGGAGCAGGAGCATGGTCACGACGTGCTGGAGCAGGGAGCGCCCGGGCAGCTTCTTGCGGGCGAGGGACTTCTTGGCAGCTCTGCTCTTGCCGTGCTGGCATCTGACAGAGCAGGTTCTGCCCCGGGGCCACGCGCCTTGGAGCCAGGGCACCTTCTTGAGGAGGAGGCGGTTGGGGCGCCCCCGGAGCTTCGTCGCCCGCGCAGGGCGGGGCGCGGTGCAGCGGAAAGGATGGCGCAGGAGAGCCCGCTGCGTCGCGGACGAGTCGGCGACGCGGTCGGGCCATTCTTCGTAGACGTCGTCAACGGGATGGTAGCGCAGGAGCTCGTTTGCCGCGATGAGCGCAGCTCGAGCCTCCATGGGTGCGTGGAGCGCGCGAGACGAAGAACCAGCTGGGGTGAGCGAGGGAGTAGCGGTGCGACCGTCTTGCCGCATGGACGGATGCTGAGACGACGCTTTGCTGCTCGTTCCCCGCCGGGCCGGTGGCGGCATTGACGGCAGGTGATGGGGAACGGCGAGGACGCCCGCCGACAGGAGCCGTCTGGGCGACGCAGGAAGCGAGAGCGGCTCGGCGCTCGGCGCGGGCCCGACGAGCGTCAGACATGGGCGCGATGGTCGGAGGAGAACGGGGCGGTGGAAGACGAATTTCGGCGCACCCCTACCTGGTGCGCCAAATGTCGGATTTCGTCCGGCAGACCCTTGAGGTTCGAACACTGGGGTGCGCATGGAGATTTCGCCTTCTACCTACCTGCACCCCATCCGCCTCTCTAAGGTCTAAGCTATGGAAAGAATAGCACAAGAGACACAGGGTTTATACTGGTTCGGGCCACCGTTGTGGTGTAATACCCTACTCCAGTTTGTGGTGTGGTGGATTGCCTCTTGGGCTGATGATGATGAGCAATACAAGGAAGAACAGCTTCGCGTCTGTTCTTAGCTGGGGCGATCAACTGCTAGGAGGAGTTCAGTCACCCTTCTCTCTACTTGGGCTCTATCAGACTTCTCATGCCTGTCGCTAGATTGGCCGATTCTACTTCGATCCGCCCCTACCCTCAGGGTGGCTAGTCCTATTTATAGGCAAAGGCCCTGGGCCTCTTGCCAAATATTGAGCGGGAAGGGCGCCAACAATTGGCCATTTTGAAGGGGAACATATAGTACAAGTTATCCTGACCAAAGGTGGTCTTCGCCTGCCAAAGGCTCTGGTGGTGACGATGGCTTGGGCTCCACAATGACTTCCTCCCTGCCGTTGGGCTGGTCTTGATCTCGTTGCACCGAAACGGGTGCCTTCGCTTGATGCTCTCGCCTGCACTTGCTCCCTTTGCACCAAAGAGGAAAGGACGACACTGCGCGGGCTGGCGCCCGCCTGGCGCCCTTGGTCGTCATGGCTTACGTCACGGGCACCTCGTGAGGTACCCCGCCTTGATCTCTCCGCCTCCTCGCGAGCTAGCCTGATGAGGCCGTGCCTGAGGAAGCTCCATGTCGTCCGCCCCGCGAGGCTTGGCCCCTTGCGAGGGTCTTGGGTCTGTGTTGATGAAGATGGGCCATGCTGCCCCCCCCCCTTGAGCCACACCGCAGGCCGCAGGCAGGCAAGTCTGGGGACCCCCGTTCCCAGAACGACGACAATACTGGGGAGGCATCCCCTCTTTCTTCAACAAGTATCGGTATGTTTTCGGATTCGTTTCGTTCATGCGATATGTGCAATCTTGGAGCGTCTTTTGCATTTAGTTTTCATTTTTCTTTTTTGCACCATGCTGGTATGAGATAGTCCTTGGTTGATTTATAGAATGCTCATGGCAATTCACTTATATCTTTTGAGTATGGCTTTATAGAATGGTTCATGTGCTTCACTTATATCATTTGAAGCTTGGATTGCCTGTTTCTCTTTACATAGACAACCGCCATTTGTAGAATGCTCTTTTTCTTCACTTATACTTGTTAGAGCATGGGAATATCTTTTGTAGAAAGAATTAAACTCTCTTGCTTCACTTATATCTATTTAGAGAGATGACAGGAACTGGTCATTCACATGGTTAGTCATAAAACCCTACATAAAACTTGTAGATCACTGAATATGATATGTTTGATTCCTTGCAATAGTTTTGCGATATAAAGGTGGTGATATTAGAGTCGTGCTAGTTGAGTAATTGTGAAATTGAGAAATACTTGTGTTAAGGTTTGCAAGTCCCGTAGCATGCACATATGGTGAACCATTATGTAACGAAGTCGGAGCATGAGGTGTTTATTGATTGTCTTCCTTATGAGTGGCGGTCGGGGACGGGCGATGGTATTTTCCTACCAATCTATCCCCCTAGGAGCATGCGCGTAGTACTTTGTTTCGATGACTAATAGATTTTTGCAATAAGTATGTGAATTGTTTATGACTAATGTTGAGTCCATGGATTATATGCACTCTCACCCTTCCATCATTGCTAGCCTCTTCGGTACCGTGCATTGCCCTTTCTCACCTCGAGAGTTGGTGCAAACTTCGCCGGTGCATCCAAACCCCGTGATACGATACGCTCTGTCACACATAAGCCTCATTATATCTTCCTCAAAACAGCCACCATACCTACCTATCATGGCATTTCCATAGCCATTCCGAGATATATTGCCATGCAACTTCCATCATCATACACATGATTCGAGCATTCATTGTCATATTGCTTTGCATGATCGTAAGATAGCTAGCATGATATTTTCATGCCTTGTCTGTTTTTTGATGTCATTGCTACGCTAGATCATTGCACATCCCGGTACACCGCCGGACGCATTCATATAGAGTCATATCTTTGTTCTAGTATCGAGTTGTAATATTGAGTTGTAATTAAATAAAAGTGTGATGATCATCATTATTAGAGCATTGCCTCAGTGAGGAAAGGATGATGGAGACTATGATTCCCCCACAAGTCGGGATGAGACTCCGGATGAAAAAAGGAAAAAAAAGAAAAAAAAGAGAAAGGCAAAAAAAAGAGAAGGCCCAAAAAAAGAAAAGAAAAAAGTAAACAAAAAATGAGAGAAAAAGAGAGAAAGGGGCAATGTTACTATCCTTTTACCGCACTTGTGCTTCAGAGTAGCACCATGCTCTTCATATAGAGAGTCTCTTGAGTTATCACTTTCATATACTAGTGGGAATTTTCATTATAGAACTTGGCTTGTATATTCCAATGATGGGCTTCCTCAAGTGCCCTAGGTCTTCATGAGCAAGCAAGTTGGATGCACACCCATTTAGTTTCAGTTTGAGCTTTCATATACTTATAGCTCTAGTGCATCCGTTGCATGGCAGTCCCTACTCCTCACATTGATATCTATTGATGGGCATCTCCATAGCCCATTGATACGCCTAGTTGATGTGAGACCTTCTCCTTTTTTGTCTTCTCCACATAACCCCCATCATCATATTCTATTCCACCTATAGTGCTATGTCCATGGCTCATGCTCATGTATTGCGTGAAAGTTGAAAAGGTTTGAGAACGTCAAAAGTATGAAACAATTGCTTGTCTTGTCATCGGGGTTGTGCATGATGTGAATATTTTGTGTGGTGAAGATGGAGCATAGCCAGACTATATGATTTTGTAGGGATGAGCTTTGTTTGGCTATGTTATTTCAATAAGACATAATTGCTTGCTTGGTATGCTTGAAGTATTATTGTTTTCTATGTCAAAGGATAGACTATGGCTTTGAATCACCCCTCTCTTAATATTCATGCCATGATTAGACATATGATCAAGATTATGCTAGGTAGCATTCCACATCAAAAATTATCTTTTTTATCATTTACCTGCTGGACGACGAGAAGGAATTAAGCTTGGGATGCTGATACATCTCCGTCATATCTATAATTTTTTATTGTTCCATGCCAATATTCTACAACATCCATATACTTTTTGGCAACATTTATACTATTTTTGGGACTAACATATTGATCCAGTGCCCAGTGCCAGTTCCTGTTTGTTGCATGTTTTTTGTTTCACAGAAACCCAATATCAAACGGAGTCCAAACGGGATAAAAACAGACGGAGAATTATTTTGGAATATTTATGATTTTTGGGAAGTAAAATCAAGGCGAGACGGTGTCCGAGGGGGGCACGAGGTAGGGGGGCGCTCCCCAGGGTGTCAGGCGCGCCCCTGACCCTCGTGGCCACCACGTAAGGCGGTTGATGCTCTTCTTTTCCCGCAAGAAAGATAATTTTATGAGAAAGATCTGAGCAAAAGAATCACCCCAATCGGAGTTACGGATCTCCGGATATTTAAGAAACGGTGAAGGGCTAGAAAACAGAACGCAGAACTAGAGAGACAGAGAGATAGATCCAATCTCGGAGGGGCTCTCGCCCCTCCCATGCCATGGGAGCCAAGGACCAGAGGGGAAACCCTTCTCCCATCTAGGGAGGAGGTCAAGGAAGAAGAAGTAGAAGGGGGGCCCTATCCCCCTTGCTTCCGGTGGCGTCGGAGCGCTACCGGGGCCATCACCATCACCGCCATCTTCACCAACAACGTCACCGCCATCATCACCAACTCTTCCCCCCTCTATGCAGCGGTGTAACCTCTCTCTTACCCGCTGTAATCTCTACCTAAACATGGTTCTCAATGCTATATATTATTTCCCAATGATGTATGGCTATCCTATGATGTTTGAGTAGATCTGTTTTGTCCTAATGGCTATTTGATGATCAAGATTGGTTTGAGTTGCATGTTTTATTATTGGTGCTGTCCTATGGTGCTCTCCGTGTCGCGCAAGCGTGAGGGATTCCCGCTGTAGGGTGTTGCAATATGTTTATGATTTGCTTATAGTGGGTGGCGTGAGTGAACAGAAGCACAGACCCGAGTAAGTAGGTTGTTTATGTATGGGATAAAGGGGACTTGATACTTTAATGCTATGGTTGGGTTTTATCTTAATGAATCTTTAGTAGTTGCGGATGCTTGCTAGAGTTCCAATCATAAGTGCATATGATCCAAGTAGAGAAAGTATGTTAGCTTATGCCTCTCCCTCAAATAAAATTGCAATTATGATTACCGGTCCAGTTATCGATTGCCTAGGGCCAAATAACCTTCTTGTTGACAAAATCTCTCTACTAAAAATAATTTAGTTGTGTCTTCATCTAAACAGCCCCTAGCTTTTATTTTCTTGCTCTTTACTTTCTTGCAAGCTTACCCAAAAAGACCTACAAAGTACTTCTAGTTTCATACTTGTTCTAGGTAAAGTAAACGTTAAGCGTGCGTAGAGTTGTATCGGTGGTCGATAGAACTTGAGGGAATATTTGTTCTACCTTTAGCTCCTCGTTGGGTTCGACACTCTTACTTATAGAAAACTGTTGCGATCCCCTGTACTTGTGGGTTATCACTCTCCACGCAGCACCTTACGCGGGTGCCGAAGTAGCCGAAGATCTTGACGGAGGGGAGGCCACCCTCCATTAGTTTGAAATGGGGAGTGAGCCTATCCGTCAAGCTGTGGAGGCGAGCCAAGGTCTTCCACCCTCGATGGAGATACATGACTTGAGGGGCGGGGAACTCGACGTCGGCCAATGTGCCGCTGTTCTCGGAACCCCTCATATGCAACTGCAACGCTTGCGGCGGATCCAGCTCCATCTCCCGCACGAATGGAGTCGGGAGGCGAAGGAGACAGCGCGGTGGATGGTGCAGCCTGACGAAGAATTCACAGGGGTTGTCGCCGGCATGGCCCTCCATCGGAGGAGGAGCTGCTGGTGGAGGAGAGGCCAATCTGTCGCCCCGTCCTCCTCTCCCTCGAGCACCACGACGGCCTCGACCCCACCCGCTCCCCTTCCTCTAGCGGCCGGCCCCGCCACTATGAGTTCTTGGGGAGGAGCGATGCGCTGTCTGGCCGAAACCCTCACCGCCACCAACGAGGCGTCACCACGTCCCCTCGCCATGGCGGAAGAAGAAAGGAAGAAGGGGCGGGGAGAGGCAGATGACGAAAGGTTGGGAGGCACCGTTCTTCCCGCTCCCCTCTTTATAAAGGGGCGGGGCGGGGCTCGGCCGCCCCCTCTCGGCCAATCCGGCTTGTTGAAGTGACCACAAGCGGGGCCGTCGGCCGCCCTCCCTGCTCCAATGAAGGCGCGTGGAAATCGACCCACGCACGCGCACGACTTCCCACGTCCCGCGCGCCTGTCATTCGCTCTGCATTATGCATGCGGCGAACGTGGCACAGGAGGCGGGAGCGGCAGGACGCGTGGAGCAACGGTTCCCATGCGAGGGCAGTAAACGGGAAGCAGCCCTGCAGTCTCAAAGAGACATGCAGGCCACCTCTTTACTGCCCAGCACGGGATGACGCTAGCATGCTTCCATCATGCGCGTGCGCGACCCCCACGTTACGCGTTCAACGCGGGTCATGGAGGAGCGCGGCGGACGAAGCGGTTACCACGGTGAAATCTGCCCCAACTGCCCGCACACCGTTCTGGGCCTGGCCCAACAACGTGCTGCGCTTATGTGTGGCCCAGGCCCGGGGGCTCCTGCCGGTCTACAAAAGTAGGGGCTCTCCTTTTGACCCCTTTACTTGTGCACGGGCAGTCAGAGCGTCCCGCCACGGCCGCGCATAACAAGGCAGGGAAAGGGGAGTCGGAGAGAAGCCGAAGACACAAGACGAAGCAAAGCAACGCCGAGGCCAAGGCCACAAAGAGCAGAGGGACGAAGCAGGTTCCCCCCGGCAAGACCCTTGCCGGGCAGCCTCGGCAGCCCCGGCAAGGCCCTTGCCGGGGCTGCTTGCCCCACACCAACGAGTTAGCCACCTTTGAGCCCACGGCCCCTAGCGCCATCATTAGCGTGGGGCCAGGGCTCGGGAAGGCACCTCTGTGGTGGCACGCAGATCTTTGTGAAGACAAAGGATAGTCAAGATCAACTGAGGCTAGGAAGGCAGCCATCCTCACCGAAGAAACCCACAAGACCCCCGGCAAGATCCTTGTCGGGGACGCCTGTGCGCCACGGCAAGACCCTTGCCGGGCCACCCGACAAGGCCCTCGCCAAGCGCACTAGCAGGGCCACCGTCAGGCCCGCACCAGACAAGTCTCCGCCGCCGTTCACATGCAGCTGCCGACCCAACAAGCTGGGCAGGCACCTGCGTGGCAACATGCAGCCCTTCGTGGAGGCTTCACCCCCGCGCCACCTCAGCTGGTTGCCTGCCTACATGGCACCGCATGCATCGCTGGCCAGGGCACGTGTCAAAACTTGGAGGAGCGGCGATGGACGGGACGGGCCTCGCCCCCGTCCCCGATAAAGTATGAGGACACCTAAGTGATGCATTAAGTGCACCTTGTCCTGTAATACGAGGGATAACCTCGTGCCACTGTAGACCTTTACACCTCCTGTGTACCACTGTGGCAGCCCCTTTCGCCTATAAAAGGAGGCCCATGGCGCACGGGAGAAGGATTCAGCTTTTTGGAGCTCGTTACACTTCGTAGCTAGCTCAAGAACACAGAATACATCCACCAAAGCAGGAGTAGGGTTTTACGCATCCTCGCGGCCCGAACTTGGATAAACGAACTGCATGCTCTCTGTTAGACCCGCTCTTCTCTCAACACCGCGCCCCGCAACCGCAGTAGGGATTCTTGTGATCCCATAATTGTCGTTTCCCACCGATAATGTAGGAACCAATACGAGCATCCAGGTTCTTCTATTGGTTATTGACCCGAGATGAGTCTCGGTCATGTCTACATAGTTCTCGAACCCGTAGGGTCCGCACACTTAACATTCGGTGATGATCGATATTATGAGTTTATGTGTTTTGATGTACCGAAGGTAGTTCGAAGTCTCGGATATGATCACGGACATGACGAGGAGTCTCGAAATGCTCGACACATAAAAATTGATATATTGGACGGCTATGTTCGGACAGCGGAAGGGTTCCAGGTGATCTTGGATAAAAATCAGAGTGTCGGAGGGTTACCGGACCCCCCCCCCCCGGGGAAGTTATTGGGCCCTTACTAGGCTTTAGGGGAGAGAGAGGGCAGGACGCATGAGGTCGCACGGCCCCCCAAGGGAGTCCGAATTGGATTAGGGGAGGGGGGTGCGGCTCCTCTTTCCCTCTCCCTCCCCCTCTCCTTCCTTTCCCCTCCTAGTAGGACTAGGAAAGGAGGATTCCTCCTCTCTTGGCGCGACCCTAGGGCCGACCGGCCTCCTCCTCCCCTCCTTTATATACGGGGGAGGGGGCACCCCATAGACACACAAGTTGATCTCTTAGGCGTGTGCGGTGCCCCCCTCCACAGATTTCCACCTCGGTCATATCATTGCAGTGCTTAGGCGAAGCCCTGCTTCGGTAACTTCATCATCACCGTCATCACACAGTCATGCTGACGAAGCTCTCCCTCGACACTCAGCTGGATCTAGAGTTCGTGGGACGTCACCGAGCTGAACGTGTGCAGATCGCGGAGGTTCCGTATCTTCGGTACTAGGATCGGTCGGATCATGAAGACGTACGACTACATCAACCACATTGTCATAATGCTTCCGCTTTCGATCTACGAGGGTACATGGACAACACTCTCCCCTCTCGTTCCTATGCATCACCTAGATAGATCTTGCGTGTGCGTATGAATTCTTTTGAAATTACTGTGTTCCCCAACAGTGGCATCCGAGCCAGGTTTATGCGTAGATGTTATATGCACGAGTAGAACACAAAGAGTTGTGGGCGATAATAGTCATACTGCTTACCAGCATGTCATACTTTGATTCGGCGGTATTGTTGGATGAAGCGGCTCATACCGACATTACGCATACGCTTACGCGAGATTGGTTCTACCGATGTGCTTCACACACAGGTGGTTAGTGGGTGTCTGTTTCTCCAACTTTAGTTGAATCGAGTGTGACTACGCCTGGTCCTTGTTGAAGGTTAAAACAACAAACTTGACAAAAAATCAGTGTGGTTTTGATGCATAGGTAAGAACGGTTCTTGCTCAGCCCGTAGCAGCCACGTAAAACTTGCAACAACAAAGTAGAGGACGTCTAACTTGTTTTTGCAGGGCATGTTGTGATGTCATATGGTCAAGACATGATGCTAAATTTTATTGTATGAGATTAACATGTTTTGTAACACAGTTATCGGCAACTGGCATGAGCCATATGGTTGTCGCTTTATTGTATGAAATGAAATCGCCATGTGATTGCTTTACTTTATCACTAAGCGGTAGTGATAGTCGTTGAAGCAATAGTTGGCGAGACGAATGATGCTTCGATGGAGATCAAGGTGTCAAGCCGGTGACAATGGTGATCATGACGGTGCTTTGGAGATGGAGATCAAAGACACAAGATGATGATTGATACGTCTCCAATGTATCTATAATTTTTGATTGTTCCATGCTATTATATTATCCATCTAGGATGTTTTATATGCCTTTTTATGCTATTTTATATGATTTTTGGGACTAACCTATTAACCTAGAGCCCAGTTTTTGTTTTTTCCTTGTTTTTGAGTATCGTAGAAAAGGAAAACCAAACGGAGTCCAATTGACCTGAAATTTCACGGAGATAATTTTTTGACCAGAAGAAGCCCACGGAGTATCAGAGATGGGCCAGAAGAGTCCCGAGGCACCCACGAGAGTGGGGGCGCACCCTACCCCCCTGGGCGCGCCCCTACCTCGTCGCCACCTCGGAGACACCCCTGACTTGTTCCCAACGCCAAAACCTCTTATATATGCCCAAACTTCCAGAACATAACCTAGATCGGGAGTTCCGCCGCCGCAAGCCTCTGTAGCCACGAAAAACCAATCGGGACCCTGTTCCGGCACCCTGCCGGAGGGGGGATCCCTCACCGGTGGCCATGTTCATCATCTCAGCGCTCTCCATGACGAGGAGGGAGTAGTTCACCCTTGGGGCTGAGGGTATGTACCAGTAGCTATGTGTCGGATCGTGGGTTCCGGCAGACCCTTAAGGTTCGAACTCTGGGGTGCGCGTGGAGATTCTGCCCACCACCTCTTCGTCTCACCAGGATCTAGACTACCGAAAGAACAACACAAAGAACACAGAGTTTATACTAGTTCGGGCCACCGTTGTGGTGTAATACCCTACTCTAGTTTTGTGGGTGGATGGATTGCCTCTTGGGCCGATGATGATGATCAGTACAAACTAGAACTGCCTCGCGAGGGCCTGTTCTTGGCTAGGACGATGAACTGCTAGGGAAGTTCAGCCGCCCTTCTCTCTCTCTCTTTGCTCGGATCCCGGATACTAGATACCTCTACCCTGGGGGTGGCTAGTCCTATTTATAGGCAAAGGCCGTGGGCCTCTCCCCAAATATTGAGCGGGAAGGGCGCCAACAATTGGCCAATTCGAATGGGAACATACAGTACACTTATCCTGACCAAAGTTGGTCCTCGCCTGCCAAAGGCCCTGTGGTGACGCCGCTCTGGGCCCCACGTTGAGCTCATTCCCACCGTTGGACTGGTCTTGGTCTCGTTGCACCGAAATGGGTGCCTTTGCTTGATCCTCTCGCCTGTGCTTGCCCCCTTTGCACCAAAGAGGAAAGGGGAGTACACTGTGCGGTCTGGCGCCCGCCTGGTGCCCTTGGTCGTCACGGCTTGCGTCATGGGCACCTCGCGAGGTACCCTGCCTTGATCTCTCCGCCTCCTCATGAGCCAGCCTGAGGAGGCCGCGCCTGAGGAAGCACTTCGTCGTCCTCCCCGCGAGGCTTGGCCCCTCGCGAGGGTCTTGAGCATCGTACTCGGCCTCCACTCGAGCCACGCCGCGGGTCGCAGGCAGGCAAGTCTGGGGACCCCCGTTCCCAGAACGCCGACACTTTGTGTTTGATCTCTCTCTCTCTCTCGTGTTCTTGATTTGGCATGATCTTGATGTATCACGAGCTTTGCTATTATAGTTGGATCTTATCATGTTACTCCCCCTCTATCTCCTGGTGATGGATTGAGTTTTCCATTTGAAGTTATCTTATTAGATTGAGTCTTTAAGGATTTGAGAACACTTGATGTATGTCTTGCATGTGCTTATCTGTGGTGACAATGGGATATTCACGTGATCTACTTGATGTATGTTTTGGTGATCAACTTGCGAGTTCAGTGACCTTGTGAACTTATGCATAGGGGTTGGCACACGTTTTCGTCTTGAACCCTGCATTTCAAGTTCGACGGCAACGGCACCCTCTATGTGAGGGTGTTTGGGGAAGATGGTCACCGCGCAGAATGCTGCCCCGAGGGCGACGGCCGCGGCCTGGGGCCTCGCTCCGACGACGATGGAGGAGACAGCGCCCGCGCCGATGGCGGCGCCCGGCGCTCTTCAGGCTCCACCAACTCTTCTTCGGGTGGCTCCTCCTGCGGTGGCCGCAGCCAGCCCCCTCGCCGTCGCGCCTGCCTGGGGGTGGCTGTTCATCCGTCCGTCGCCGCGCCCCGGTCAAGCGCGAGAGGGAGTCCGCCTGAGCCCCAGAGGCATCCTGCGCCGCCTCTGCAGGCCGATGCGAGGCGGGCCGTGCCGGGCTCGCCTTCTCCTTTTCCTTTTGCTTCCTGTGTAAGACAAAATAGCTGCATGGAGCCCCGCGGGGGCGTGTTTAAGAATCATTGCCATTGTAGCCATTACCTTGACTTTGTTGTTTCGCCTCTCAACTACTTGCCCTTGCATAGGTAGTTTTCGGCCCCAGCCGGGGGGGGGGGGGGGGCGACCGACCCAGGCCCTGTGCGCGTGTTGCGGTGCCCGAGGGGCACGGACTGGAGGGGTGCTCCTGAAGAGGGCCCGGGCCGTGAAACCTTTAAGCGGATAGGGCGGAAACGCTCACGAGGGCATTCCATCCCTCGCGAGGCCTTTCATGAGAGAAATCAAAACTGGGAGCCAAAATCGACAACGGCGATAGTTTCGATAAGATTTCAGATGCAAATAAACACGTCAACTGCAGAAAGCAAATAAAAAGCCGCGTCCGGCACCTAATCTAGTCTTCGACGTCTTCTCACCAGCGCGGAGCTAAGTGCTGCCACTGGGCGTGGGAGGGAGCCCCCGGGCCTGAGGCCAGCGCTCCTGAGACTCTGAGGCGTGTACAGCCCCACTCATTATTACGTGAGAGTGTCACGGGGCGGCGAGCTTCACAGGCATTGGCCTTCTTCACAGGCTCCGGGCCTTTCTTCTTAGAGGTGATCAGCTTCACAGGCACTTGCCTTCTTCACAGGCTCTGGGCCTTTTCCAAAAAGGAAGGTCTTCACAGGCGTTCGCCTTCTTCACAGGCTCAGGGCCTTTTCCAAAAAAGGCAAGGTCTTCACAGGCGTTCGCCTTCTTCACAGGCTCTGGGCCTTTTCCAAAAAGGGAAGGTCTTCACAGGCGTTCGCCTTCTTCACAGGCTCTGGGCCTTTTCCAAAAAGGGAAGGTCTTCACAGGCGTTCGCCTTCTTCACACGCTCTGGGCCTTTTCCAAAAAGGGAAGGTCTTCACAGGCGTCCGCCTTCTTCACAGGCTCTGGGCCTTCTAGGGGTAGAACCTCCGGAGGTGCTGGATGTTCCACGCGTTCTGTATCGGCTCCCCCTCTTGGGTCTCCAAGCGCACGAAGCCTGGCCTGGAAACATGAACAACCTTGAACGGGCCCTCCCACATGGGAGAGAGCTTATGCAGCCCCTCCCTGGAGAGAACCCGTCTGAGCATGAGGTCTCCTACCTCGAGGGTCCTGGGGCGGATGTTGCGGCAATGATATCGTCACAGCGCCTGATGGTACCTCACCGCTCGCAACGCGGCTTCCCGGCGGCGTTCCTCCCCCAGTACGAGGTCCATCCCCCGCATGGCGTCCTGCTGCGCTCCGTCGAACGCTAGGACCCGTGCGGAGCGACAACTGACCTCGTGAGGGAGGACCCCTTCAGCTTCGTAGACCAGGAAGAACGGGGTCTCCCCAGTTGGTTTGGTCGCGGTCGTGCGGATGGACCACAATACGGACTGCAGCTCGTCGTACCAGCCTCTGCCGCAAGCCTCCAGCTTCTTCTTGAACGTCCTGGTCTTGAGGCCTCTCAGGACCTCCGCGTTGGCCCGTTCGGCCTGCCCATTGCTCCGCGGGTGCGCCATCGAAGCGTAGCATATCTGCGTCCCAAGGTTAGCACAGTATGTTTTGAAGAGATTACTGGTAAACTGCGAACCGTTATCTGTGGTGATGCGGTTCAGCACCCTGAACCGGCTTACGATACCCCTGATGAACTTGACCGCGGAGCCAACGGGGATGGTACGGACGGCCTCCACTTCTACCCACTTGGTGAACTTATCAACGGCGACGTAGAGGTAGCGGTAGCCCCCTAGCGCCCGAGGGAACGGGCCCAGAATATCCAACCCCCAAACTGCGAAGGGCCATGAGAGGGGTATAGTCTGCAGGCCCCCTGCCGGTTGATGGATCTGCTTAGAATGAAACTGGCAGGCGTCGCAAGCCTTTACTAACTCGACTGCGTCGTTGAGCGCGGTGGGCCAATAGAACCCGCTACGGAATGACTTGCCGACGAGGGTCCATGATGATGAATGATGCCCGCAGTCTACTCCGTGTATGTCCTCTAGTAGTTCCTTTCCTTGCTCCCGGGAGATGCAGCGCAGAGACACATCATTTGGTCGCTTCCGGTAGAGCTCTCCATCTCTGAGGCAGTATGCCGTGGCCTGCCGCGCCACACGCTCCGCTTCCTCTTCCTTCTCCGGTAGGGTCCCTTGTGTTAAATAACTCCGGAGTTCTGTGATCTAGCACTCCTCCCGAGGTTCCATCGTCAGGAGTAGACACGCTCTTGAGGTCGGTCCGCAGATCGGGGCTCCCGAGGCTGGCGGCCGAGGGAGCTCCTCTCGAGGCTGAGCGCCGTTTGACAGCGTCGGCTGTGCTGAGGGTTTGAAGAGCCGCTCTTCGAAGACGCTCAGTTCCTGTGGCAATCGCCTGGATGCCCGTCAGGCTATGTCGTCGGCCTCCTGATTGGTGCCACGGGGCACGTGCTTCAGCTCCAACCCCCAGAACTGTTTTTCCATCCTGCGGACTTCCGCTAAATAGGCTTCCATATGCTCGTCCTTCGGCTTGTATACCTTGTTGGAGAAGTTGACAAGGAGTTGCGAGTCGCCCTTGACGGTGAGGCGTTTCACCCCCAGAGCTATCGCGGCTTTTAATCCAGCTATTAGACCCTCATATTCTGCTATGTTGTTGGAGACCTTTTCACCATGCTGGAAACAGAGCTGTACAGCATAGTACAGCTTATCCTGAGTGGGTGATATCAGCACCGCGCCAGCCCCCGTGTCGTTCCTGGAGAACGCCCCATCGAAATACATCACCCAGCCTTTAGGTGCCTCACTCCCTGGAGAGAGGGACCGATCCTCGTTGTCCTTGAGGCTTGGTGCCTCCGCCCATTCAGCCACGAAATTCGCTAACGCTGCTCCTTTGATGACCTAGTTGTGCTGAACTCGAGTTGAAACGCCTGTAGTTCTATGTTCCACTCGGCGACCCTTCCTGCTGAGTTAGGGCTCCTGAGCACTCTCTCCAGGGGGTATGATGAGACGACCTTAATGGGATGGGCCTGGAAGTAGTGACGTAGCTTGCGCGAGGCCACCAGTAGAGCAAGGAGGAGCTTCTGAGGCAGTGGGTACCGTGCCCTCGCGTCCCGCAGCAACGTGCTGACAAAGTAAACTAGATGCTCAACCAGGCTGAGAGCATCTGGAGCTCCGGTGCCCTCGGGAGGCGGACCATCCGAGCGTGTGGCTTCTCCTGCCTCTGGTGTGCTCTTCTGCAGCCGACCCTCCTCAACTGCGGCTGTTGCTTCTGCAGGCTTCTGGTGCTCCGATCTTGCCTTGCCTCGGGTTGCCGCTGCGGTCTTGGTTTGGCGTTCCTCCCCCCTTTTTAGGCACAACGACGGGGTTGGCCAACCAATCCGGGTATCGGACCTCGCGAATGACCCCAGCGGCTTCTAGCTTGCGCGTCTCTTGGACAATGAAGGCCTGCTTCTCTGCGGACTCCCGCCTGGCCTTCTGCTTCACGGGGCGTGCATTCGGGCACACATTGAGGTGATGCTCGATGACACTCCTGGGAATCCCTGCCAACTGATCGGGCTCCCAAGCGAACACCTTCTTATTCGCGCGCAGGAACCTGACCAAGGCCTCCTCCTGCTCAGGCTCGAGGTTGGCGCCTATGGCGAAAGTGGCGCCGGAAGACCCGTCCTCGTCCATGGGTATCTGCTTGGTTTCTGCCTTGTCCTGGGAGAACAACTGCTTTTTCTTGGCGGGCACAACCCCCTTGGGCTCAGGGGCCTCCGTGTCGGCAGGCTGCGCCGACGCCGCCGCCTTGAAGGCGAGCTCGAGTACTCGCAAGGCGTCCCTGGTGTCTCCGTGCACTGTGATGGTATCGCTGCTCCCGGGCATCTTCATGAGGTTGTACATCGGGTGCGTGGCGGCCATGAACTGAGCCAGCGCCGGGTAACCGAGGATGGCGTTGTAAGGGAGGCCGATGGGGGCGATGTCGAAGTCAACCATCTCCGTGCGGAAGTTATCGTAGGTGACGAAGGTTACCGGGAGCTGGATCTGTCCCGGGGTGTCGGACGATCCGCCCCCGACACCCGAGAAAGATCGACTGGGCCGCAGTCGCTCCCGGGGTATGCAGAAGAGATTGAAGGCCTCGACCGAAAGCACACTGAGGCCCGCGCCGCCGTCGATGAGGGTTCTGGTGACGGCCACCTGGCAGATGGTGGGGGTGCACAACAGGGGGAGCACACCCGAGCCCGCCAAGTTGGTTGGGTGGTCCTCCGAGCTGAAGGTCAGATCGTCCTCGCGCGCTTCCCGGTCCGAGGAAGCCACCTGCCGTGTGGAAGCGGTGCTAACCCGGTGAGCAAACGGCTTGACGTGGCGACTCGTGGGCGGCGCTTGCGAGCCGCCCAGGAGGGCCGCAACGACCGGAGGCGTCGATGTCGTGGCGTAGTCGCCCCGTCGCATAGGAGGATGCTGGGGTGGTGCTTGCTGCTTGTTCCCCGCTGGGCTGGCGGCGGTGCCAATGGTGGGCGATGAGGGACGACGGGGACGCTCGCCGGCGAGAGCCGCTGGGGCGACGTAGGCCCGACCGGCGCCGTACATGGGTGCGGCGGCCGGAGAAAGGCGGAGCGGTGGAAGAAAGATTCCGGCGCACCCCTACCTGGCACGCCAAATGTCGGATCGTTGGTTCCAGCAGAGCCTTAAGGTTCGAACTCTGGGGTGCGCGTGGAGATTCTGCCCAGCACCTCTTCGTCTCACCAGGATCTAGACTACCGAAAGAACAGCACAAAGAACACAGAGTTTATACTAGTTCGGGCCACCATTGTGGTGTAATACCCTACTCTAGTTTTGTGGGTGGATGGATTGCCTCTTGGGACGATGATGATGATCAGTACAAAGTAGAACTGCCTCGCGAGGGCCTGTTCTTGGCTAGGACGATGAACTGCTAGGGAAGTTCAGCCGCCCTTCTCTCTCTCTCTTTGCTCGGATCCCAGATACTAGATACCTCTACCCTGGGGTGGCTAGTCCTATTTATAGGCAAAGGCCGTGGGCCTCTCCCCAAATATTGAGCGGGAAGGGCGCCAACAATTGACCAATTCGAAGGGGAACATACAGTACACTTATCCTGACCAAAGTTGGTCCTCGCCTGCCAAAGGCCCTGTGGTGACGCCGCTCTGGGCTCCACGTTGAGCTCATTCCCACCGTTGGACTGGTCTTGGTCTCGTTGCACCGAAATGGGTGCCTTTGCTTGATCCTCTCGCCTGCGCTTGCCCCCTTTGCACCAAATAGGAAAGGGGAGGACACTGTGCGGTCTGGCGCCCGCCTGGCGCCCTTGGTCGTCACGGCTTGCGTCATGGGCACCTCGCGAGGTACCCTGCCTTGATCTCTCCGCCTCCTCATGAGCCAGCCTGAGGAGGCCGGACCTGAGGAAGCACTTCGTCGTCCTCCCCGCGAGGCTTGGCCCCTCGCGAGGGTCTTGAGCATCGTGTTGATGAAGACGGGCCGTACTGGGCCTCCATTCGAGCCACGCCGCGGGCCGCAGGCAGGTAAGTCTGGGGACCCCCATTCCCAGAACGCCGACACTATGTGTTTGATCTCTCTCTCTCGTGTTCTTGATTTGGCATGATCTTGATGTATCACGAGCTTTACTATTATAGTTGGATCTTATCATGTTATTCCCCCTCTATCTCCTTGTGATGGATTGAGTTTTCCATTTGAAGTTATCTTATTAGATTGAGTCTTTAAGGATTTGAGAACACTTGATGTATGTCTTGCATGTGCTTATCTGTGGTGACAATGGGATATTCACGTGATCTACTTGATGTATGTTTTGGTGATCAACTTGCGAGTTCAGTGACCTTGTGAACTTATGCATAGGGGTTGTCACACGTTTTTGTCTTGACTCTCTGGTAGAAACTTTGGGGCACTATTTGATGTTCTTTGTGTTGGTCGAATAGATGAATCTGAGATAGTGTGATGCATATTGTATAATCGTACCCACGGATACTTGAGGTGAAATTGGAGTATCTAGGTGACACTAGGGTTTTTGTTGATTTGTAGTTGCAATGTTGACTGAGAACATAGTTTATTGGTTTCCAATAGAGTTTATGCTTTACACTTCAATGTTTTGATGAATTGTTACTTATTCATGAGAAGTTTATGATAGAAGTTATATGATAAAAGTTTTAAGTTAAAGTTCATTGTTGTTATAATAATGTACATGATGCTTCTATGTCTGTATTTTGTTTTTATCGACACCTCTCTCTCTCTCTCTAAGCATGTGGACATGTTTCTCGATTTCGGTTTTCGCTTGAGGACAAGCAAGGTCTAAGCTTGGGGGAATTGATATGTCCATTTTGCATCATGTTTACCTACTATTATTTATATTGTTTTTATGTATAATAATGCTTTTTGGAGTATTTCTAATGCCTTTTCTCTCATAATATGCAAGGTACATAGAAAGGGGGAGAAGTCCGACAACTGGAAATCTGGACCTAAAAAAGCTACGTTAGGCTAGCTATTATGCACAACTCCAAATGAGCTGAAACTTTACGGGGAATTTTATGGAATATATAATAAATATTGGAGCCAATAAGTACCATCGGGGGCCCACGAGGTGGGCACAACCCACCTGGGCGCGCCAGGGAGCCCAGGCGTGCCCTGGTGGGTCGTGCCCTCCTCAGCCCACCTCTGGTGCCCCTCTTCTGGTATATAAGTCATTTTGACCT
Source organism: Aegilops umbellulata (assembly GCA_032464435.1). Classification (NCBI taxonomy): domain Eukaryota; kingdom Viridiplantae; phylum Streptophyta; class Magnoliopsida; order Poales; family Poaceae; genus Aegilops; species Aegilops umbellulata. The sequence continues at coordinate 588,030,440 of CP136057.1, forward strand.
AGAAAAAATAAGGGGAGGACTTTCAGCGTGAAGCATCGCCGTCTCAAGGCGGAACTTCGGCAGGAGCAGTTTTGCCCTCCGGTGGAGCGATTCCGCCGGGGAACTTCCCTGCCGGAGGGGGAAATCATCATCATCATCATCACCGACAACTCTCCCATCTTGGGGAGGGCAACCTCCATCAACATCTTCAACAACACCATCTCCTCTCAAACCCTAGTTCATCTCTTTTGTTCAATCTTTGTACCAGAACTATAGATTGGTACTTGTGGGTGACTAGTAGTGTTGATTACTATATGCTTTATTTGGTGGAAGATTATTTGTTCAGATCCAATATGTTATTTAATACCCCTCTGATCTTGAGCATGATTACCATTTGTGAGTAGTTACTTTTGTTCTTGAGGTCATGGGAGAAATCTTGTTGCAAGTAATCATGTGAATTTTATATGTGTTCGATATTTTGATGGTAAGTATGTTGTGATTCCCTTAGTGGTATCATGTGAACGTCGACTACATGACACTTCACCATATTTGGTCCTAAGGGTATACATTGTGGAGTAGTTATTAGATAATGGGTTGCAAGAGTGACCGAACTTTAAACCCTTGTTTATGCGCTATTCCGTAAGGGACTGATTTGGATCCAAAAGTTTCATGCTATGGTTAGAATTTATTCTTAATACTTTTCTCGTAGTTGCGGATGCTTGCGAGGGGGTTAATCATAAGTAGTAGGTTTGTTCAAGTAAGAACAACACCTAAGCACCGGTCCACCCACATATCAAATTATCAAAGTAGCGAACACAAATCAAACCAACATGATGAAAGTGACTAGATGAAATTCCCATGTACCCTCAAGAACACTTTGCTTATCATAAGAGACCTTTTTGGCCTGTCCTTTGCCTCAAAAGGATTGGGATACCTTGCTGCACTTTTGTTACTATTATCGTTACTTGCTCGTCACAAATTATCTTGCTATTAAACTACTCGTTACTTATAATTTCAGTGCTTGCAGACAATACCTTGCTGAAAACCACTTGTCATTTACTTCTGCTCCTTGTTGGGTTCGACTCTCTTACTTATCGAAAGGACAACGATTCATCCCCTATACTCTTGGGTCATCAGAGGACCAAGACACAAGGGATCTACCAAGAAATTGACAAGTACCCGAAGTGGACTTTCTATCAACCTTGTCACCGGCATAGTCCAAATCGGAGTAGCCAACAAGATCAAAAGAGGACCTCTTAGGATACCAAATGCCAAAGTTTGGTGTATGAATTAAATATCTCACTATCCTTTTCACAACCTTAAGAGGACACTCTTTAGGGGGCACTTGATATCGTTCACACATGCACAAACTTAGCATAATATTGGGACGGGAGGCACATAGATGTAACAGTGAACCAATCATAGAGCGGTAAACTTTTTGGTCAACCGGTTTTCCATCCATAGTCAAGTCAAGATGTCCACTAGTAGGCATGGGTGTTTTCATACCTTTGCTTTCTTGCATGTTGAACTTCTTGAAAAGATCCTTGGCATACTTTGTTTGAGAAACAAAGGTACCTTCGTTAGTTTGCTTGATTTGCAAACCAAGGAAAAATTTGAGTTCACTCATCATAGACATCTCAAACTTCTTCGACATTAGCCTTCCAAACTTTTAACTAAAATTGGGGTTAGTAGAACCAAATATGATAGCATCCACATAAATTTGGCACACAAATAATTCACAATTAACCCTTTTAGTAAGAAGTGTAGAATTAATCTTCCCAATTTCAAAGCCTTTTTCAATAAGGAACTTGGTCAAGCATTTATACCATGCTCTAGGAGCTTGTTTAAGACCATAAAGAGCTTTGTGAAGTCTGTAGACATGATTAGGTTTCTTGGGATTAACAAAGCTGGGAGGCTGTTTAACATAGACTTCCTCCTCAATTTCTCCATTTAGAAAAGCACTTTTAATGTCCATTTGGTATAAAGTGATATCATGGTGATTGGCATAAGCAAGTAAGATGCGTATGGACTCAAGTCTAGCAACGGGGGGCATATGTCTCGCCATAGTCCATACCTTCGACTTGAGTATAGCCTTGGGCGACGAGACGGGCCTTGTTGCGTACAACTTGTCCATCTTCATCTTGCTGATTCCAAAACACCCACTTGGTTCCAATGACACTGTGGTTATCGTACGACTTCTCAACCAAAGTCCACACTTGATTCCTCTCGAAGTTGTGTAGCTCTTCATGCATGGCATTCACCCAATCCATATCCTCAAGAGCTTCTTCAACCTTCATAAGTTCAATACTAGAAATGAATGAGTAATGTTCACAAAAGTTAGTTAAACGAGTTTTAGAGCGATTAATTCTCCGGGTTTGAATATAATCAAAGATTTGTTCGACGGGATGGTCTCTTGTGACTCTTGCTCTAACTTGTGAGAGCTTTTGTTTGGGTTGGGGTGGAACATCCTCTTCATTGTCTTCTTATTCTTGTCCTCCATCATTGTTGTTGGTGTTGTCGTTCTCTTGTGGAGGTGGATAAGGAGGTCGATGTGGTTCATCTTGTTGTGCCTCCTCATTTCCTTTGTCTTGACGTGTTCCACTTGTGGATGCCTCCAAGTCAACTTGTGGTTCCCCTTAATGTGAAGCTGAGGCTTCCACTTGAATCGACGAAGTACTCTCCTTCACCTCCTTTGGATGAATCTTGCCAATGGACAAATCTTGAATTGCTTTCGAAGGATCTTTGTCTCCTACATGAATTGGCAATTTCTCTACTTGTGAGTCATTAGATTCATCAAACTTCACATCTACCATCTATTCAACCTTCCGGGTGAAATTGTTGTAGACACGGTAAGTGTGAGAGTTTGAGCCATAAACAAGTAGGAAACCTTCATGAGATTTAGGAGAAAATTTCGAATGACGATGCTTATCAAGAATGTATCACTTTGAGCCAAATACTCGAAAGTATCCAACTTGGGGTTTGTCACCGCTGAGAAGCTCCTATGTCGTCTTGCCGAGAAGCTTGTGAAGACATAGTCGATTCGTAGCATGACAAGCTGTCTCAACCGCTTCCGCCCAAAAGTGTCTTGGCATCTTGTATTCATCAAGCATCGTTCTTTCCATCCCAATAAGTGTCCGATTCTTCCTCTCAACAACTCCATTTTGTCGAGGTCTGTACGTAGCCGAGAACTCATGTGAAATCCCTTCATCGTCAAGAAAGGTATACACATTGGCGTTCTTGAACTCCGTTCTGTTGTCACTTCGAACCTTCTTGATCTTCACTTCATATTAGTTTTGTGCCTTCCTAGCGAAGTTCTTGAAGATCTTTTGGACCTGCGATTTATCATCAAGAAAGAACACCCACGTAAATCTTGAAAAGTCGTCAACAATGACCAATCCGAACGGGTTACCACCGAGACTCTTGTAGGTATTGGGACCAAAAAGATCCATATGAAGTAGCCCAACCGGTCTTCTCGTGGTCATGATGTTCTTCATGGGATGAATTCCTCCAGCTTGTTTTCCTGATTGACAAGCACTGCAAAGTCTATCCTTGTCAAATATGACATCTTTAACACCAAGGATATGATCACCTTTAATAAGCTTATCAAGATTTTGCATACCCACATGACCTAACGTTCTATGCCACAACCAACCTTTAGAAGATTTAGCAATTAAGCAAGTACGAGGTTGAGCTATCTTAGTGAAATCAACAATGTATAGATCACCTCTAAGAATACCGGTAAAGACCATATTATGATTATCTCTTCGAAACACTTGGCAATCTATTTCAGTAAATAGAACATTGAACCGAAGTCAGCTAGTCTAGATACGGAAAGTAGATTGTAAACAAGAGATTCAACAAGCATGACATTTTGGATAGAGCTATCATGGGAAATGGCCACCTTACCAAGGCCAACTACCTTACCCTTTGAGTTATCACCAAAAGTGACATACTTTTGGGGACCGTCATTTTCAGCAAGCTCGTGAAACATGTCCTTATCTCCGGTCATATGATCCGTACATCCACTATCAAGAACCCATAAGGTCATGAAGCTCAAATAGACATTGATCAAATTTAGGATCACTAGTATCCATCTTTTGAAAAGCAATTGACTTTTGAAGGATCTCATCAAGATTTTTTAAGGAATAGTTTGGAAAGTGTTCCTCATGATATTTCCATATAGTATAAGCACATTCGAATGTAGGCAAGCATACAAGAAAATTTCTAGGCAATCCTCTCATGATAAGATCAATAGTTCTAAGATTGCTGGTCATGTGAAGATACTCATCGAGGGTAAGATCAAAGGATCAATAGGGGCATGTAAGGGCTTGTAATGTATTTGTTAAAATTATATTCATTGAAAATCTCAAGCATGTCATTCTTCCAAGAACTATAGAAGTCTACGTCAAGCATAGGCACTCTACGTCTAATGCTCCTGATCGTAGACTCGTCCATATTGAACCAAAGCAATGGAGACCAAAGCTCTGATTCCAATTGAAAGGATCGAGAAGAGGGGTCTAGAGGGGGGGTGATTAGACCCTCAACAAGTAAAAGTGGCAATTTTTAAGTTCTTCAAGTTGAGGTGGAGTTTTAGCACAAGATTAAGCATTCACAATACATTTAAAGCAAGTATGGCAAGAGTATGAGCAGCAGAAAGAGTAAAGCATGCTAATTATAAGAAAGTAAAGGGATGGGATCCGTGAGTGCAAATGCAATGATTACATGGAGATTTTGGGCGTGGTTCCGATAGGTGGTGTTATCGTACATCCATGTTGATGGAGACTTCAACCCATGAAGGGTAACGGTTGTGCGAGTCCACGGCGGGCTCCACCCACGAAGGGTCCACGAAGAAGCAACATTGTCTATCCCACCATGGCCATCACCCACGAAGGACTTGCCTCACTCGGGTAGATCTTCACGAACACTACAAAAAAAGACACATCCGTGACATTTTGGGTCGAACGAAAAAAAATCGGTCATACTTATGACACTTCTATGACGATAATTGTGACAAAACCCGGTATCATCATAGATGTGGTGGGGTCCTACTTCTATGACCAAAAATCATGACAGAAAATGGTCTTTTCATTATGGGCGGGCCGGCGACGCAGCTGCATGACTTTCTTTGGGCCATCCATGACGGAAAAAACTGTGGTGGAAGCGAGGGTGAGGAAAATATCGGGGTGTTACCGGTTACTGTGGGTGGTCGGGGCCGAGCGATGTGCGTTCCTCTCGTACACGCACACGCGTGGGTGCGAGGCGTTGGGCTCTAACTGAACCCGAGCGATTGCACTGCAGTCTACGCGTTACTGAACCTGAGCGATCGATCGATGGCTGTTAACTGAACTCGATCGAGCGATTCCTTCGCTACTGCTGCTAATTGAAGCTGATCGATGCTGCCTCTGGATGAATAGTGAGCATTGCTAGGGGGTTTGGATGAACAGTTCCCGGTGGGGTGGATGAACAGGACCCCATGGTTTTGCCTCTGGATGAATAGGACCCCAATCGATCAAGCCAGTTGGGGCTGGATGAACAGGACCCCATGGAGGGCTGGATGAACAGGACCACCCCGTGGAGGGCTGGATGAACAGTAGCCCGCGGAGGGGTGGTTGAACAGGAGCCCGTTGAGAGGGCTGGTTGAACAGTAGCCGGTGGAGTAGCACGTGGTGGAGGCTGGATGAACAGGAGACCGTGGATGAACAGCCACAGGTGGAGGCTGGAGGAGGTCGACGGTGGATGAACAGTAGCCCGTGGAGGCTGGAGGGGTCGACGGTGGAGATGAACAGTATCCCGTGGAGTCCCGTTTTGTGGTACGCCACACTCCTCCCGATGAACATGACCCCCGTTTCGACCGTAGCGCTCCAACACAAGTCTGTTTCCTCCGTTTTGCGGTACGCCCACACCCCTCCCGATCAACAGGACCCCCGTTTCGACCGTAGGAGGTCCGTTTCCTCCATTTTGCAGTACGCCAGACCCCTCCCGATTAACAGGATCCCGTTTCGAACGTGGCTACTCGAACACAAGGCCGTTTGCTCTGTTCTGCGGTACGCCAGGCCTCGTTTCCATCGGCTGTTCCGTCCAAGCCGGTTGGCTCCCACGTGTTCTGTTGCCTCCCGATGAACACGATGCATTCCATTGCCTCCCCATGAACATGACGACGACATAGTTTCTCCGTTCTGACCCAGCCATGTACACGAGCCTTGGCTGTACGTACGTGCAAGTAGGCGTTCGAGATACCGCCCGTATGTACGTACATGGCCGTATTTACTTTCTTGCACCCTGGCCGTTGTACGTATGTGTACATGCTATGTGCGCGCCTCTACTATGACATGTGCGCGCCTCTACATCGACCAGTATGTACGTACACGTTCACGACCAGAATGACAACGCTACGTATGCTTCGACCAGGTGGGTCCCGACTGTCACGCACTTCCTTGCGTGCGAAGATGTAGCTGGTGGGTCCCAGCAGTCAGGGGCGAATCATTTTTTTTTGCCTGGAGGCACTTCCTTATGTGCGAAGATGTAGCTAGTGGGTCCCAGCAGTCAGGGGGAAACGTTTTTTCGTGAAATACGGCGGCCCGTCCGGTGGGTCCCCGTTGTCAGGTGGAGGAATAATTATTTTGCACGTAATAAGGAGGCACTTCCTTGCTGCGGCCATGGACCCAGCTGTCAGCCTCTCACGTACAGTACTCTTCTGATGGAAGTCGTTCCTTGACCATGTTGACCACGCCGCTCCGAGAGCACCAGGGCGGTGGACGACAGTAAGGCCTAGGAAGGGGACGACGCAGAGCCGGGAAAGACGCGACAGTGGAAGCCCGCGCGGAGAGGAGTACGAGTGTTCACTGGTTCGGCTGCGATGTGAGGCTGTCGTCACCGCAGGGCCTAGCCAGCGGTGGGAATAGTAGGGGCTGGTGAGGCCTCCGCGGCAGCACAGCCGGCCACGGGAGGCAGGAGCATGTAGCACGACCGGCGCTGCTTTGGGCGGCTGGAGCAAGAAGACCAGAGGTTGAAGGAACACTACGGCCGTTGGATGGACATCGTACGGTCACTGGACCTAGAATCGTTCATATTGACTAAGTTGAGAAAGCACTCTGTCCCCGTCAACTTAGTAGGCCCACAAGTCAGCCACCCGCCAAGGTGGGTCCCAACTAGCAGGGGGAGTATTCATTTTTTGTGCGTAATAAGGAGGCACTTCTAGTGGGTCCGAGCTGACAGCGGGTGGAACGTTTTTTCACGAAATACGGTGGCGTGTCCGGTGGGTCACCGCAGTCAGGGGGAAATGTTTTTTTCGCCAGATACGGTGGCCCGTCCGGTGGGTCCCTGCTGTTAGGTGGAGGAATCATTATTTTCCGTGTAATAAGGAGGCACTTCCTTGCGGCTGCCGTGGACCCAATTGTCAGCCTTTCCACGTACAGTACTCTTCCGATGGAAGTCGTTCCTTGACCACGTTGACCACGCCGTGCCGAGAGCACCAGGGCGGTGGACGACGGCGAGGCCTAGGAAGGGGACGACGCGGAGCCGGGGAAGACACGGCAATGGATGCCCACGTGTGGAGGAGTATGCGGGTTCACTGGTTCGCTGTGGTGTGAGGCTGTCGTCGCCGCAGAATAACAGGGGGTGTGGGCGAGTAGAGGGATGGCCTAGCCAGCGGTGGGAGTAGTAGGGGGAGGTGAGGCCTTCGCCGCATCGCAGTCGGCCACGGGAGGCAAGAGCACGAGGCATGACCGGCGCTGGTGTGGGCGGCTGGAGCAAGAAAACCAGAGGTTGAAGAAGCACTAAGGTCGTTGGATGGACATCGTACGGTCACTGGAGCTAGAATCGTGCATATTGACTAAGTTGACAAAGCCCTCCGTCCCCGTCAACTTAGTAGGCCCACAAGTCAGCCTGCCACTATACGGGGTCCCAGCTGGCAAGTGGGCTATTCATTTTTTGTGCGTAATAAGGAGGCACTTCCTTGCGTGTGAAGATATAGCTGGTGGGTCCGAGCTGTCAGCGGCGGTAACATTTTTTCACGAAATACAGAGGCCCTTTCGGTGGATCCCAGATGTCAGGTGGAGGAATCATTATTTTGCGCGTAATTAGGAGGCATTTCGTTGCGTGCGGCCATGGACCCAACTGTCAGCCTCTCATGTACAGTCCACTTCAGATGCATGTCGGTCGTTGATAACGTTGACCAGGCCGCGCCGAGAGCACCAGGGCGGTGGACGACGGCGAGGCCTAGGAAGGGAAAGACACAGAGGCAGGGAAGACTTGGCAGTTGTTTCCCACGCGGAGGGGAGTACGACTGCACATGGGTTTACTGGTTCGTCTGTCGTCGCTGGAGAATAACAGCAGGTGTGGGTGAGTAGAGGGATGGCTAGGCCAGCGATGGGAGTATGGTGGGGCAGTGAGGCCTGCGCGGCAGCACAGCCGGTCGTGGGGAGGAGGGAGCAGGCAATCCCGTTGGCGCTTGTTTGAGCGGCTGGAGCAGGAAGAGCAGAGATTGAAGAAGCACGACGGTCGTTGGATGGACATCCAACAGTCACTGCTTGTGCGTCAACCTTTTTTTTTAGGAAAGCCTCAAATCTATGGAAAACAGCATACAACCCATCTGCCATTATTTCCAATAATTTATAGCCCATTTGCTAATTCTTAAGGTTTTTTTGGAGCCGATATTCTTTTTGTTAGCATTACAGCCCATATTGTGGCCACGGTTAAAAAATTATACGAAATTTTTACATATTTTGGTGCGGTCCGAACTATTTTTAATACAGAAATTTCGAGTCACATTCAAACTAATTTTAAAAATAAATGTATATCAATATAAAATCTAACAAATTTTCCACGCACAAAAAGTAATGCAATTTAAAATCTCGAAATGAAAAAAAGAAATTTGAAACTAATTGCCGGTTTGATGTGTTTTAAAAATGTACAGCCCATTTCTCATTACTGATAGGTCATTTTCTCGTCCATCCGAATGAAGCTCTCCTCGTCTTGAAAGATTTGCAGGCCAACAGGCCTGACAAAGCGACTTACTTGGCAAATCACAAAAAAACTAGGCTAGCCATTTTCAGAAAGAAAAAAAAACTACTTGGCTGGTCTGTGGTAAACATAAAAGAGAAGGCTGTCTAGACAGGCCAGAGTGCCCCGCACAGCCTAGTTGACACCCTGCTTCCATCTCAAAAACAAATTAGATAAATGCCGCTCCAGTTATGGCGATTCATAAAAATGCCACTACAATTTCCAAACTTTGAAAAATGCCACTGCAATATTTGCAAACTTTGGAAAACGCCACTGCAATTTGCAAACCTTGACAAACGCCACTCCAGACTTCAAAAAATGCCACTAGAAATGGCATGAAATGGCATTTTTCAAAGTTTGGAAATTGCAGTGGCATTTCTCAAAAACACCAGATTTGGAGTGGCATTTATCAAATTAACCCAAAACAAAAATAACTGGGCGAGCTGCTGGGTCCCTAGTGTCAGCCGCTCGTTGTGCAATTCTCTCGTTTATTGACTACGTTGACAATGGCATGGGACCCAGATGTCAGAAATCCATTAGGAGGAGCAATTTTTTTATTGGCTTGAAATAAGGAGGCACTTGCTTGCTTACTGCCACGACCTTGGCGGGTCCCTGCTGTCATCCTCTCCACGTACAATCATCTCAGGATTGTGTACGCCTCAACTTGGTAGGCCCACAAGTCAGCCTCTAAACCCATGGAGGACAAATACAACCCATTTAAAAAAATAACAGCCCATTCCATACATTCAAACGGAAAGTTCAACATTTAGAGCAAAGTAACAGGTCTAATCCACATATAGAGTACTGAACTTCCATGTCTACAACCATAATAGCCAAGTTAACTATCTACTCCCACTAATGCTCTAGTAGCGTACAAGTACTAACTTACTCTTAGCTAACTAGACGATGCTGGCCGCCATCTGCGGTACACGCTAAACGCCGGCAGCGGCGTCCTCCACCTCACCTCGGACTTGCCAGAGTTGTGATAGGGCGCATTGCTCGCGCCCGTTGGCCCTTTCCATGCCGGCGTGGTCCACCGAAGCTTCAGCTTCTAAGCGGGAAACCCACTTGACGAGCTGGTAGTAAAAATCAGCATCGCGAACGCGTGCATGCTCGACAGCCTCTAGGGCTATTTGCCGAGCGCCGGCCTCCACGTAGTCGGCCCAGTTGTGGGCGCTCTGCTCGCGACTCAGAGCGTCGGTGCGCTGCTGCTCCATGTCCCGCTGGCGGCACAAATCGGCGATACGTTGCTCCTCCGCCAAGCGGTCGCACTCCAACAACTCTTGCTCCTCCGCCAGACAGTCGCGCTCCAACAAGTCCTCGATCTCCGCATTGCCATCTACAGACGGATAGAATTCTTCCTCCCTCCGTCTGCCTTCCGGTGAAAAACCGAACATTAGTTCCGGAAGTGACCGCCTCCGGCCTCGCCTATCGCGGACGGGCGGGGGTATGGCGGACATGGCAAGAGCAAGGATAAGTGGCGAGCGACATCGGGCCGGTGGGGGCTTATGAGTATAGGGCGAGTTGGGTCACGGTGCCACCATAGAAGGCCGGGAAACAGTACTTATAGGCAGAAGGTAGTGCGACGGTCATCGGAATTCAATGCATAATTAAGCAGGCATGGCTTAGCGCGCCAGTTTGCCGTGGAAAACTAGAGAAACTGAAAGTATGAATGTGTCGTCCCGTCCCATCCGTGCTGGGTCGCACGCCGGCATGACGGTCAAACGAGTGCACTCGAATCATCTCCCTCCTTGTCAATAATGATTCCACGGATTTAAAAGGCCCGCAACAATTAAAGTGCATCTTTTTCGCATCAGTTAGCTACCTTAATTATGGTTGGCTGCATGCAGGCACTCAAAATTGCTTGCAGCCAGTATGCGGAGCAGCATGCAACGAGTCGCAGCCGAGGGCAATAGTTGATGAACTTTAGGTGGGAGTTAAGGCATTTGCGAACGTTTTCACTGGCAGTTTCTTCATATTCGCATGGCATTTTCTTCAGAGCAGCTGACCAGTTTCTTTAGAGGTAGGCATTTTTATTCAAACTAGCAAGATGCCCATGCATTGCACAGAACATGAAGATGCATTTTTATGAGTAGTTTATCTTGTGGGAGAAAAGGATGAACAAGGGAATGCCTTATTTGCAAGTGTGGAGAGGGGTGTGGGTATCTATTTGCAAAATTGCCATAGTTTCCTTCCTATCCGTCAGATATAGATCGGATGACCTATATTGCAGGATGGCAGGCACGCGATCATCACCGACTATGCTTTTTATAAGAGTAGGGAAAACTGCCACTTCGGATCTTGCGTCACAACTAAAACTGCCAGGTGCGCATTAGTAGGCTAGCTAGTGATCGATTGGTAACTTGTAAACACTGAGTGAACAGAAATAAGGAACTGTTAATGCATCTCAATGATTCACAGATCATTTACAAATATGTAGCTACAAAAGCAAAGATCAGCCACTTCGGATCTTGCGTCGCAACTAAAACCAACTAGTACGATTCCCATACATAAGATCAACATGTTAATGCATCTCAATGATTCACAGATCATATACAAATATGTGGCTCTAAAAGCAAAGCTCTAGAAAAAAGATCTGTTCTGCCTACTAACATGGATGCTTCTCTTGGCACATTCAGTACAGACTGAAAGAAAAATTTGTTTGTGAATTCTACAATTCCCCTTGCAAACATAGGTGGTTTCACCAATAGCTGGAACCATGGGAATGAACCACACATGATGGAGGAACATCCACTGGAATATGATTTGGTCTTCTCTCGATCACACGGCGAGACTATTTTCGGAATACAAACTTTAACTTAGGCAAAATGATGCCCATTGTATAATCAGACCAAAGCAATGAAGCACCTAGTGTTGGCCAATAAATAGTACAGTACTACTTTTCTGCAGTCCATGAAGTGACTATCCAATCTTTCTATGTCTATTTTCAAATGGCACTGCATGCAGTGACTATACTATTCTCTTGTGCAGTTCAAACAAAATTGCGGTCACTTTGTATGTTTGCCAAATAGCAATGGGCAGACATCTCTGTCTGCACAAATATCAAGCAGCTAGTAAACATATACCCCACCTTGTATTTTCGGTTTAAAAATGTCTCTTCCGCTTAGCATATGTCATGTTTTGCATTGGACAATTTGATACAGTCATGTTTTGCCCTAGACAATTTCATACTGAATTGATTTGCTGGTTTAGAGCAGAAATATAGTGCCTATTCTTCATCAGACCAAGGATATCCATGTTCTCAGTGATGGAAGAGGTGAAATCGATACAACCGAAATTGAGCATCCAATCATTGAATCCTGTCCTGCACCTCCAATGTAGGTCCACCCTGCCAATAAATTCACATGCAAACCACTAGTATTACTATCTAATGACAGTACAAAAAGAGTAGCAAGATAGTAGCAAACCATGTACCTTCGTAATGAACAGCTCATAGTGCCACCAATTGGATATAAAGGTTTGGAAGAAAACATGCTCCTAATGTTGAACCAGTTGGACTTTTTGTGCAGTTCCACTAAAATCGAGCATCCCTGTTTGCATAGATATTGAAAGTGTGATTACTATAAAAGTGGCACTAGTTGTAGCATAGACTCACAAATATAAGCATTCCAATTTCTTAACGGGAAAAGGTAGCAAGACTGTTTCTAACCTACTGTTTGAAGGAATAAATAAAGCAACAGCGGCTGATGAAAGGCATATATAGTTCTTTCTGAAAGAATGATCGATTCCTGACCTTTCCTCTTCTTTTAAGCATATTTTGTGCAGTTCAACTAAAATAAAATGCCATCACCGCCTTGACAATTCAGTGACACTGTACAAAAGGAAATGACTTAACATTACATCATGATGTCAGGTATATAGTCGACAGGCATTAGAGACAAACTTACAGACCTCCTCCGATAACATAATGAACATTAACTTTAACAAAGGTGTGACTAGCTTTACCAGGATAATTTGAGTGAACTCTACACCCTCTGTTCCTTAATATAAGACGTTTTTGCAGTTGAATTTAAAGTACTCAAACGTCTAGTATTTAGAAAAACAGGTAGTAGTTTTCTTGAGCACATATCTCGAAATTTTGAATACTACAAATATACACTAATCCAGCGGCTAGTGCAATAGTAGAGTAGTTATTTTATTACAGGGTACAGTACAATGGTTTTACTGTACAAATTTCAATAAACTCTAGCAATAGAAGATTTCTATAAGAATTAAAAATACAAAATGTAAAGGTAACACGTTTCAGCATTGGTATACTAGCTGTGCATGAGCATTAAACCAAATACAAAAGTCTAAAGGTAACTAGCATTATTAACTAATGACAGTATAAAAAAATTGCAAACCATGTACAAGGTAAATATCATTTCGAACTCGGGGGGACCTTAAAATTGCTATCCCAATCTTGATAATTGATCAAACATAAAAACTTGATCGAACGAATCAAGAGAACAGCCGGAGGAGGAGGTGCCCACTCTTGACCTTTCCTCTTGTCTTAATAATTTTTTGTGCAGTTTAACCATAATAAAATGACATCAGCGCCTTGGCATTTTGGTGACACTATACAAAAAATTAAGTTATCTCATGAAAGTGAGGTATGTAATCTATGAGCATTAACAGTGCAAAAATCTGAAGGTAGTAACAAGTTTCATCGTTGGTATACTGGCTGTGCAACAGCATTAGAATGCCTTAGCTGAAAAATCTTTAATACATCCACAATCAACAGCTAACCCTGAAATAATCCAGTGACATTAAATGGCATTGCTTAAATTTATCGGTGCCATTAGACTGAGTGCGGCATTAGTTAAATGTGGCATCACTTTAGTAGTAGCGTTGCTTGACTTGACCGCTGGCGTTATACTAACAGCAAAAAAAGTGACAATAGGAGCATGGGAGGCCTATACGGACAGTGGGCGCACCAGTACGATGTACCTCCACGGACGCATAGAGTGGTGAGGGAGGTATGGTTGCCCAGAGAAACAAATATCCAGGCAGCGCATGTGGATTATGTCCCATTTTTGTTCTGTTTAGCCACCTTTTTCTATGTGAGGACAACAAACCGATTGACCTGGTCATTCTCTATTGTGTTGTCATGCCTTTCTACCCTTCTTCAACCAAGAGACACGAGACTCATTCCTTAGCTACTGATTTTCCCCTTTGCAACCTAGATGCGGGTTCGATGCCTACTCTCTTGGACAGTACAGTCTCCCTTCCTTTCCTTATTCAACCCAGACATGGATTAGTGTAACGCCCCGGATCTGATGCGCCAGGTGTCCGCCAGTTATTCTCCATCATTGCCATGTCATTTGCTTGCATTTTGCATTTTGCCATGTCATCATGTGCATCTCATTTTGCATGCGTGTTTGTTTCATGCATCCGAGCTTTTTCCGCGTTGTCCGTTTTGCAATCTGACACTCCGATGTCCTCCAGCGGCCCCTTTTACATCTTATCATGTGCGGGTGTTAAACTTTCTCAAAATGGACCGAGGTTTGCCAAGCGGCCTTGGTACACCACCGGTAGACCGCCTGTCAAGTTCCGTGCCATTTGGAGTCCGTTTGATACTCCAACGGTTAACCGGGTAACCGCAAAACCCCTCTCTCTTTGCAGCCCAGCACCCCTTCGCCACAGCCCATGAGCCCATCCAAACCCTCCCCATCCTCTCGGTCGTTCGATTACGATCGCGTGGCCAAAAACTGCAACCCATTTGAACTCTCCTAGCTCTCTCTACCTATAAATATGAGTGCCTCCCACGAAACTCGCGGATGAACCCTAGCCCTCACCCTCCTCGCGCCGCCGGACATGTCCGCCCGGCGGACGGACACGTCCACCGCCGCCTCCATGTCGCCCGGACCAATCTGGGGACGCCACGTCAGCGCCGCCGCCTCCCTCCTCCACTCACGCGCCGCCACGTCACCTCCTCTCTCTCCCGGACCCGCTCCGGCCCGCCGAGGCCCGGGTCGGGCCCTCCCCGGCCCACGCCCGAGCGCCGCCGCGCCCGCGCGTCGCCCGCTGCTCCGCCCGCCGGCGCCTCCCCGCCGCCACGCGCCACCCTCCGCCGCCAGCTCCATCCCTCGGCTCCGCGCCTCCACCGCCCAGCGCCGCCGCCCCCTCGCGCGCCGCGCCCGACCGCGCCGCCTTGCGCCGCCTCCGCTCGCGCCGCTCGCCACCACTGCCCGGCAGCCGCCCGCACCCCTCGTCCCTCGGCCCCGCGCGCCGCCGGACCTCGCCTCGCCGCCGATACGCCTCCCCACCGGCCGGATCTGGCCCAATCCGGTCCGGGCCCGCCTCTCCCGCGTCGCTCCGGCCACCACCAACCTCGCCGGAGCTCGGAGCATGCCGGCGTCGACCTCCCCGCCCTGATCCGCACCCGGACCCACTCTGCTCCACCTCGCCCGACCCGCTCCGCGTTGACTTTCGCGAGGCTTAAAATTTTCTATGTCCCAGATGTTTTCATCTCATATGTGCTACTTTGACCTGCCATAGCTTCTTGCATATAGCTCCGTTTTGTGCGCATGTTATATCAAAATGTTCATCAGAGTGTTCTCTTAAATTTGTTCCATTGTGCCATGTTTATTTGAGCCATATTGATGCCCTAATCATTGTTGCAAGACTGATATGTAATGTTGTTTGCTGTATCTTATCAGAAAATGCTCATTTGTCATTTTTGCATCTTTTTGTGTGATTTTCTTTTGAGCATGAAGTCTACATGTTTTATGAGCTACAACATGCCATCTTTGCTGTTTTGCAATCCAATCTTCATAATATGCCATTTGTTTATTGTTACAAGCATGCAAAGTAGCCCCCGTGATGTTGCTTATTTCAGGGACTTAGAATTTTACTAAGTCTTTGTTCTGCTGTTATTTTCATGCCATGTATTCATGTTGCTACAGTGAGATCCACGCCTTTTTTGAGTATGTTCAGTAAGGATGTTTTGGACATATGGTTATGCTCTATCCATCAATGCTCCTGTTTTCATTTATGGAGTTGTCTAGAATGTCTTAATCTTGCTCTACGTTTGTTATAAAATTTTCCTGGCAGATTGTTTACATGTCAATCAATTTTGCCAAGTTGTTATAGTTGATCCAAGCATGCTATGAACTTGCTCTTCCGTCTTAGCTTCATGAACATTCCATCTTGCTGATGCTATGATTATCTTATCATGCAATGCCTTGTGGTGAGTGATTCAAGCTCACCAATATGCCTACTTATCGTTGTTCCTGCCATGCACTGTTATTTTCTGCTAAGTCTGAACCTGATAATGAAAGTTGCTATGTTTGCATGGGTGCCATCAGATTTTCTGTGCCGTTTTGGCTCATGATCAGTAAGGGATTTTTATTCTATGCATTGAGTAGATTCATTCCATGCCTTTAGTTGCCATGATAAGTTCTTGTAGAATGTTCTTTGATAGCTCTAAACATTGCAACATGATGTTATTTCTGCCATGTCTAGTAATTTCTGCTAAGTCTATGAAGCTGATATTATTTGCAATCTTGCCATGTCCTTTTGAGCATGTTCTTGTAGTTTCTAGAGATAGATCAGTGTTCATGTTTTGTTATGATTTACCTGTACATCATGTACATGCCTTTTCTTTTCATTTTGCGGTGATCTAGCTTGTTGTTTTGATGCTTGTAATATGCCTATTTGCTGTTTTGGACAGCTTGTCCTTTAAACTTGTTTGGTGTGTATGTGTTGAACCGTTGCTCCATTTTGAGTGTGTTCTATATGAAACTTGCTTAGTTTTGCATGTAGTTTCATATTACCATGTTGGATCCATGTCTTGAATGTGTTTGCTTGATTTTTGAATGCATTTTGCATCAATGCCATGTTTAACTTGTTTTGTTCATATCTCCTAGGCCGTAGCTCCGAATCTAATGAACTTTATATGTAACTTGACTAGAATTTCATGTAGATCATCGTGGTGCAACTTAACTTTCTGTTTAACAACTTGAAAATAAGGTTTATTTAGATCAGGACCAATTTCGAAATTTGCATATGAGGACTTACCGGAATTGTTATAGGTTGTTTCCGGCCTCAGTTAAACTTGCTTTGATGTGTTGTTCTTGTATGCATCATCTCTTGCCATGAGTAGATTCATACAACATTGTCATGCATCATACTTGGTTGAGCATCATGCCTTGTTCATGTGTGGTGTGTTTACTATGTTGTGAGCTTCTTCTCGATAGTTCCTGTTTCATTGCGATCGTGAGGATTCGTTCGTCTACGCGTGGTTCGTCTTCGTGGCTTCATCTTCTTCATGGAATCGTTCTTCTTCCTAGAGGGATTTTAGGCAAGATGACCGTCACCTTGGATCTCATTACTATCATTGTTATGCTAGTTGCTTCGTTCTATCGCTATGCCGCGTTACCTACCACTTGCTTATCAAGCCTCCCAAATTGCCATGAACCTCTAACCTTTGTCACCCTTCCTAGCAAACCGTTGTTTGGCTATGTTACCGCTTTTGCTCAGCCCCTCTTATAGTGTTGCTTGTTGTAGGTGAAGGTGAAGATTGCTCCATGTTGGATTATGTTTATGTTGGGATATTACAATATCTCTTATATTATTAATGCATCTATATACTTGGTAAAGGGTGGAAGGGTCGGCCTTATGCCTGGTGTTTTGTTCCACTCTTGACGCCCTAGTTTCCGTCATATCGGTATTATGTTCCCGGATTTTTCGTCCCTAACGCGGTTGGCTGATTTATGGGACCCCCTTGACAGTTCGCCTTGAATAAGACTCTTCCAGCAAGGCCCAACCTTGGTTTTACATTTGCCTAACAACCTATCACCCCTTCCCTTGGGTCGGCCAACCCGAGGGTCATCTTTGTTTTAGCCCCCCGGGCCAATGCTTCTCTAAGTGCTGGTCCGAACCGAGTAGACTGCGGGGCCACCTTGGGGAAACTTGAGGGCTGGTTTTACTCGTAGGATGTCTCATACGGATGTGCCCTGCGAAAGAGATATGTGCAGCACCTATCGGGATTTGTCGGCACATTCAGGTGGCTTTGCTGGACTTGTTTTACCATTATCGAAATGTCTTGTAACCGGGATTCTGAGACTGATCGGGTCTTCCCGGGATAAGGAATATCCTTCGTTGACCATGAGAGCTTGTGATGGTCTATGTTGGGACACCCTTGCCGGGTTTGAACTTTCGACAGTCATGCCCGCGGTTATGTGGCAGATGGGAATTTGTTAATATCCGGTTGTAGTGAACTTGAAGTAAACTCTTCTAAAATACACCAACCGTGTGCGTAACCGTGAGTGTCTCTTTTCGGGGTTGATCAAGAGGATAACACGGTTTCTGGGTTATGTCTGACGTAAGTAGGAATTCAGGATCACTTCTTGATCATTACTAGTTGACGACCGCCTGCTTTGCTTCTCACCTCGCTCTTATTTGCGTAAGTTAGCCACCAGACATGCTTAGTCGCTGCTGCAACCTCACCACTTTACCCCCTTCCTTACCCATTCAGCTTTGCTAGTCTTGATACCCATGGTAATGGGATTGTTGAGTCCTCGTGGCTCACAGTTTACTACACTACCAGTTGTAGGTACACGTTATGCGATGATTGTTGGGGATCGTAGCAGAAATTAAAATTTTCCTACGCATCACCAAGATCTATCCATGCAGTATTCTAGCAACGAGGGGATAGGAGAGCATCTACATACCACTTGTAGATTGCAGCGGAAGCGTTCAAGGAGAACGTGGATGATGGAGTCGTACTCGCCGTGATCCGAATCACTGATGACCAGCGCCGAAAGAACGGCACCTCCCCGTTCAACACACGTACGGGACAATCGACGTCTCCTCCTTCTTGATCCAGCAAGGGGGAAGGAGATGTTGATGTAGATCCAGCAGCACGACGGCGTGGTGGTGGATGCAGCAGAGTTCCAGCAGGGCTTCGCCAAGCTCTTGTGGAGAGAGGGAGAGGTGTAACAGGGAGAGGGAGGCGCCAAGGCTGCAGGGTGCGGCTGCCCTCCCTCCCCCCCTTTATATAGTCCCCCTAGGGGGGGCGCCGGCCCTAGAGATCCATCTCCAGGGGGGGCGGCGGCCAGGGGGGATGGCTTGCCCCCCAAGCCATGTGGGGCGCCCCCTGCCCTAGGGTTTCCAACCCTAGGCGCAGGGGGGAGGCACATGGGGGGCCGCACCAGCCCACTATGGGCTGGTTCCCTCCCCACTTCAGCCCACGGGGCCCTCTGGGATAGGTGGCCCCACCCGATGGACCCCCGGGACCCATCTGGTGGTCCCGGTACAATACCGGTGACCCCCAGATCATTCCCGATGACCGAAATGACACTTGCTATATATAATTCTTTACCTCCGGACCACTCCGGAACCTCTCGTGACGTCCGGGATCTCATCCGGGACTCCGAACAACCTTCGGTTTGCTGCATACTAATATCGTTAACAACCCTAGCGTCACCGAACCTTAAGTGTGTAGACCCTACGGGTTCGGGAGACATGCAGACATGACCGAGACGATCTCCGTTCAATAACCAACAGCGGGATCTGGATACCCATGTTGGCTCCCACATGCTCCTCGATGATCTCCTCGGATGAACCATGATGTCGAGGACTTAATCAATCCCGTACTCAATTCCCTTTGTCCATCGGTACGATACTTGCCCGAGATTGGATCGTCGGTATACCGATACCTTGTTCAATCTCGTTACCGGCAAGTCTCTTTACTCGTTCCCGTAATACATCATCCCGTGAACAACACCTTGATCACATTGAGCTCATTATGATGATGTCTTACCGAGTGGGCCCAGAGATACCTCTCCGTCACACGGAGTGACAAATCCCAGTCTCAATTCATGCCAACCCAACAGATACTTTCGGAGATACCTGTAGTGCACCTTTATAGTCACCCAGTTACGTGTGACGTTTGATACACCCAAAGCACTCCTACGGTATCCGGGAGTTGCATAATCTCATGGTCTAAGGAATGATACTTGACATTCAGAAAAGCTCTAGCAAACGAACTACACGATCTTTATGCTATGCTTAGGTTTGGGTCTTGTCCATCACATCATTCTCCTAATGATGCGATCCCGTTATCAATGACATCCCCATGTCCATAGTCAGGAAACCATGACTATCTATTGATCAATGAGCTAGTCAACTAGAGGCTTACTAGGGACACATTGTGGTCTATGTATTCACACATGTATTATGATTTCCGAACAATACAATTATAGCATGAACAATAGACAATTATCATGAACAAGGAAATATAATAATCCATTTATTATTGCCTCTAGGGTATATTTCCAATAGTCTCCCACTTGCACTAGAGACAATAGTCTAGTTACATTGTGATGAATCGCACACCCATGGAATTTTGGTGTTGATCATGTTTTGCTCTAGGGAGAGGTTTAGTCAACGGATCCGCCACATTCAGGTCCGTATGTACTTTACAAATCTCTATGTCTCCATTTTGAACACTTTCACGAATGGAGTTGAAGCGACGCTTGATATGCCTGGTCTTCCTGTGAAACCTGGGCTCCTTCGCAAGGGCAATTGCTCCAGTGTTGTCACAGAAGAGAGTCAACGGGTCCGACGAATTGGGTATGACTCCTAGGTCGGTGATGAACTCCTTCACCCAGACTGCTTCTTGTGCTGCCTCCGAGGCTGCCATATACTCTGCTTCACATGTAGATCCCGCCACGATGCTTTGCTTGCAACTGCACCAGCTTACTGCCCCTCCATTCAAAATATACACGTATCTGGTTTGTGACTTGGAGTCATCCAGATCTGTGTCGAAGCTAGCGTCGACGTAACCCTTTACGACGAGCTCTTCGGCACCTTCATAAACGAGAAACATATCCTTAGTCCTTTTCAGGTACTTCAGGATGTTTTTGACCGCTGTCCAGTGTTCCTTGCCGGGATTACTTTGGTACCTACCTACCAAACTTACGGCAAGGTTTACATCGGGTCTGGTACACAGCATGGCATACATAATAGACCCTATAGCTGAGGCATAGGGGATGACACTCATCTCTTCTATATCTTTTTCCGTGGTCGGGCATTGAGCCGTGCTCAATCGCACACCTTGCAATACAGGCAAGAACCCCTTCTTGGACTGATCCATTTTGAACTTCTTCAAAATCTTGTCAAGGTACGCACTTTGTGAAAGACCGATGAGGCGTCTCGATCTATCCCTATAGATCTTGATGCCTAATATATAAGCAACTTCTCCAAGGTCCTTCATTGAAAAACACTTGTTCAAATAGGCCTTTATGCTTTCCAAGAATTCTATATCATTT
This sequence comes from Aegilops umbellulata, assembly GCA_032464435.1. NCBI lineage: Eukaryota > Viridiplantae > Streptophyta > Magnoliopsida > Poales > Poaceae > Aegilops > Aegilops umbellulata. The sequence goes on from CP136057.1 coordinate 588,051,697, forward strand.
CCCATCAATAGTATGTCATCCACATATAATATGAGAAATGCTACGGAGCTCCCACTCACTTTCTTGTAAACGCAGGCTTCTCCATAAGTCTGCATAAACCCAAACGCTTTGATCATCTCATCAAAGCGAATGTTCCAACTCCGAGATGCTTGCACCAGCCCATAGATAGAGCGCTGGAGCTTGCATACATTGTTAGCATTCTTAGGATCGACAAAACCTTCTGGCTGCATCATATACAATTCTTCCTTAAGGAAGCCGTTAAGGAATGCCGTTTTGACGTACATTTGCCATATCTCATAATCATAGTATGCGGCAATTGCTAACATGATTCGGACAGACTTCAGCTTTGCTACGGGAGAGAAAGTCTCATCGTAGTCAACCCCTTGAACTTGCCGATAACCCTTAGCGACAAGTCGAGCTTTATAGATGGTCACATTACCATCCGCGTCTGTCTTCTTCTTGAAGATCCATTTATTTTCTATGGCTCGCCGACCATCGGGCAAGTCATTCAAAGTCCATACTTTGTTTTCATACATGGATTCTATCTCGGATTTCATGGCTTCTAGCCATTTGTCGGAATCTGGGCCCGCCATCGCTTCTTCATAGTTCGAAGGTTCACCATTGTCCAACAACATGATTTCCAGGACAGGGTTGCCGTACCACTCTGGTGCGGAACGCGTCCTTGTGGACCTACGAAGTTCAATAGGAGCTTGATCAGAAGTATTTTGATCATCATCATTAACCTCCTCTCTAATCGGTGCAGGCACCACAGGAACATTTTCCTGAGCTGCGCTACTTTGATTCTCAAGAGGTAGTACTTCATCAAGCTCTACTTTCCTCCCACTTACTTCTTTCGCGAGAAACTCTTTCTCTAGAAAGGACCCGTTTTTGGCAACAAAGATCTTGCCTTCGGATCTGAGGTAGAAGGTATACCCAACTGTTTCCTTGGGGCATCCTATGAAGACGCATTTTTCCGATTTGGGTTCGAGTTTTTCAGGTTGAAGTTTCTTGACATAAACATCGCAACCCCAAACTTTCAGAAACGACAGCTTAGGTTTCTTCCCAAACCATAATTCATACGGTGTCGTCTCAACGGATTTTGATGGAGCCCTATTTAAAGTGAATGCGGCTGTCTCTAGAGCGTATCCCCAAAATGATAGCGGTAGATCTGTAAGAGACATCATAGATCGCACCATATCCAATAGCGTGCGATTACGACGTTCGGACACACCGTTACGCTGAGGTGTTCCAGGCGGCGTGAGTTGTGAAATGATTCCACATTTTCTTAAGTGTGTGCCAAATTCGTGACTTAAATATTCTCCCCCACGATCTGATCGTAAGAACTTTATTTTTCTGTCATGTTGATTCTCAACCTCACTCTGAAACTCCTTAAACTTTTCAAAGGTCTCAGATTTGTGTTTCATTAAGTAGACATACCCATATCTACTCAAATCATCAGTGAGAGTGAGAACATAACGATAGCCTCCGCGAGCCTCAACGCTCATTGGACCACACACATCTGTATGTATGATTTCCAACAAGTTGGTTGCTCGCTCCATTGTCCCTGAGAATGGAGTCTTGGTCATTTTGCCCATGAGGCATGGTTCGCACGTGTCAAATGATTCATAATCGAGAGACTCTAAAAGTCCATCAGCATGGAGCTTCTTCATGCGCTTGACACCAATGTGACCAAGGCGGCAGTGCCACAAGTATGTGGGACTATCGTTACTAACTTTACATCTTTTGGTATTCACACTATGAATATGTGTAACATCACGTACGAGATTCATTAAGAATAAACCATTAACCATCGGAGCATGACCATAAAACATATTACTCATATAAATAGAACAACCATTATTCTCAGATTTAAATGAGTAGCCATCTCGTATTAAACGAGATCCAGATACAATGTTCATGCTCAAACTTGGCACTAAATAACAATTATTCAGGTTTAAAACTAATCCCGTAGGTAAATGTAGAGGTAGCATGCCGACGGCGATCACATCGACCCTGGAACCATTCCCGACGCGCATCGTCACCTCGTCCTTCGCCAGTCTCCGTTTATTCCGCAGCTCCTGTTTCGAGTTACAAATATGAGCAACGACACCGGTATCAAATACCCAGGAGCTACTACGAGCACTGGTAAGGTACACATCAATTACATGTATATCACATATACCTTTAGTGTTGCCGGCCTTCTTATCTGCTAAGTACTTGGGGCAATTCCGCTTCCAGTGACCAGTTCCCTTGCAATAAAAGCATTCAGTTTCAGGTTTGGGTCCATTCTTTGACTTCTTCCTGGCAACTGATTTACCAGGCGCAGCAACCTCCTTGCCGTCCTTCTTGAAGTTCTTCTTACCCTTGCCTTTCTTGAACTTAGTGGTTTTATTCACCATCAACACTTGATGTTCCTTTTTGATCTCCACCTCTGCAGATTTCAGCATTGAATACAACTCGGGAATGGTCTTTTCCATCCCCTGCATGTTGTAGTTCATCACGAAGCTCTTGTATCTAGGTGGGAGCGACTGAAGGATTCTGTCAATGACCGCCTCATCCGGGAGATTAACTTCCAGCTGAGTCAAGCGGTGGTGTAACCCAGACATCTTGAGTATGTGTTCACTGACAGAGCTATTCTCCTCCATCTTACAGCTAAAGAACTTGTCAGAGACATCATATCTCTCGACCCGGGCATGATCTTGGAAAATCAATTTCAGCTCCTCGAACATCTCATATGCTCCGTGTTGCTCAAAACGCTTTTGGAGCCCCGGTTCTAAGCTGTAAAGCATGCCGCACTGAACGAGGGAGTAATCATCAGCACGAGACTGATGGGCGTTCATGACGTCCTGGTTTGCTGGGAATGGTGCATCACCTAGCGGTGCTTCTAGGACATAATCTTTCTTGGCAGCTATGAGGATGATCCTCAGGTTCCGGACCCAGTCCGCATAGTTGCTGCCATCATCTTTCAGCTTGGTTTTCTCTAGGAACGCGTTGAAGTTGAGGGTGACATTAGCGTGGGCCATTTGATCTACAAGACATATTGTAAAGATTTAGACTAAGTTCATGATAATTAAGTTCATCTAATCAAATTAATGAATGAACTCCCACTCAGATTTGACATCCCTCTAGTCATCTAAGTGATACATGATCCGAGTCAACTATGCCGTGTCCGATCATCACGTGAGACAGACTAGTCATCATTGGTGAACATCTCCATGTTGATCGTATCTTCTATACGACTCATGTTCGACCTTTCGGTCCTCCGTGTTCCGAGGCCATGTCTGTACATGCTAGGCTCGTCAATCCAACCTAAGTGTATTGCGTGTGTAAATCTGGCTTACACCCGTTGTATGCGAACGTAAGGACCTATCACACCCGATCATCACGTGGTGCTTCGGAACGACGAACCTTAGCAACGGTGCACAGTTAGGGAGAACACAGTTTTGATATTTTAATGAGGGATCATCTTATTTATTCTACCGTCGTTCTAAGCAAATAAGATGTAAAACATGATAAACATCACATGCAATCAAATAGTGACATGATATGGCCAACATCATTTCGCTCCTTTGATCTCCATCTTCGGGGCGCCATGTTAATCGTCGTCACCGGCATGACACCATGATCTCCATCATCATGATGTCCATCATCGTGTCTTCGTGAAGTTGTCACGTCAACTATTACTTCTACTACTATGGCTAACGCTTTAGCAATAAAGTAAAGTAATTACATGACGATTTAAGTTGACACACAGGTCATAAATAAATAAAGACAACTCCTATGGCTCCTGCCGGTTGTCATACTCATCGACATGCAAGTCGTGATTCCTATTACAATAACAAGATCATCTCATACATCACATGATTCATCACAACTTTTGGCCATATCACATCACAAAGCACTTGCTGCAAAAACAAGTTAGACGTCCTCTAATTGTTGTTGCAAGTTTTTACGTGGCTGTTATAGGTTGCTGGCAAGAACGTTTCTTACCTACGTTAAAACCACAACGTGAATTGTCAATCTCTATTTACCCTTCATAAGGACCCTGTTCATCGAATCCGATCCAACTAAAGTGGGAGAGACAGACACCCGCCAGCCACCTTATGCAACTAGTGCATGTCAGTCGGTGGAACCGGTCTCACGTAAGCGTACGTGTAAGGTTGGTCCGGGCCGCTTCATCCCACAATACCGCTGAACCAATATAGGACTAGTAACGGCAAGAAGAATTGACAATTCGACGCCCACAACTACTTTGTGTTCTACTCGTGCATAGAAACTACGCATAGACCTAGCTCAACGATGCCACTGTTGGGGATCGTAGCAGAAATTAAAATTTTCCTACGCATCACCAAGATCTATCCATGGAGTATTCTAGCAACGAGGGGATAGGAGAGCATCTACATACCACTTGTAGATTGCAGCGGAAGCGTTCAAGGAGAACGTGGATGATGGAGTCGTACTCGCCGTGATCCGAATCACTGATGACCAGCGCCGAAAGAACAGCACCTCCGCGTTCAACACACGTACGGGACGATCGACGTCTCCTCCTTCTTGATCCAGCAAGGGGGAAGGAGAGGTTGATGAAGATCCAGCCACACGACGGCGTGGTGGTGGATGCAGCAGAGTTCCAGCAGGGCTTCGCCAAGCTCTTGTGGAGAGAGGGAGAGGTGTAACAGGGAGAGGGAGGCGCCAAGGCTGCAGGGTGCGGCTGCCCTCCCTCCCCCCCTTTATATAGGCCCCCTAGGGGGCGCCGGCCCTGGAGATCCATCTCCAGGGGGGGCGGCGGCCAGGGGGGATGGCTTGCCCCCCAAGCCATGTGGGGCGCCCCCTGCCCTAGGGTTTCCAACCCTAGGCGCAGGGGGGAGGCCCATGGGGGGGTGCACCAGCCCACTATGGGTTGGTTCCCTCCCCACTTCAGCCCACGGGGCCCTCCGGGATAGGTGGCCCCACCCGGTGGACCCCCGGGACCCATCTGGTGGTCCCGGTACAATACCGGTGACCCACAGATCATTTCCGATGACCGGAACGACACTTCCTATATATAATTCTTTACCTCCGGACCACTCCGGAACCTCTCGTGACGTCCGGGATCTCATCCGGGACTCCGAACAACCTTCGGTTTCCTGCATACTAATATCTTTAACAACCCTAGCGTCACCGAACCTTAAGTGTGTAGACCCTACGGGTTCGGGAGACATGCAGACATGACCGAGACGATCTCCGGTCAATAACCAACAGCGGGATCTGGATACCCATGTTGGCTCCCACATGCTCCTCGATGATCTCATCGGATGAACCACGATGTCGAGGACTTAATCAATCCCGTACTCAATTCCCTTTGTCCATCGGTACGATACTTGCCCGAGATTCGATCGTCGGTATACCGATACCTTGTTCAATCTCGTTACCGGCAAGTCTCTTTACTTGTTCCCGTAATACATCATCCCGTGAACAAAACCTTGATCACATTGAGCTCATTATGATGATGTCTTACCGAGTGGGCCCAGAGATACCTCTCCGTCACACGGAGTGACAAATCCTAGTCTCGATTCATGCCAACCCAGCAGATACTTTCAGAGATACCTGTAGTGCACCTTTATAGTCACCCAGTTACGTGTGACGTTTGATACACCCAAAGCACTCCTACGGTATCCGGGAGTTGCATAATCTCATGGTCTAAGGAATGATACTTGACATTCAGAAAAGCTCTAGTAAACGAACTACACGATCTTTATGCTATGCTTAGGTTTGGGTCTTGTCCATCACATCATTCTCCTAATGATGTGATCCCGTTATCAATGACATCCCCATGTCCATAGTCAGGAAACCATGACTATCTATTGATCAACGAGCTAGTCAACTAGAGGCTTACTAGGGACACATTGTGGTCTATGTATTCACGCATGTATTATGATTTCCGAACAATACAATTATAGCATGAACAATAGACAATTATCATGAACAAGGAAATATAATAATCCATTTATTATTGCCTCTAGGGCATATTTCCAACAATGATCACGACGCGAGAGCGGTGTTACTTGTGTTGGAGTTCTTCTTCTGCTTCTTTGATCGGGGGATAGGTTCCAGGTCGACAGCCTGGGCTAGCAGGGTGGATATTGTTTGAGTTGCTGTTTATGTTTCATCTGTAGCCGGATGTTGACCTTGTATATGATGTATTGTTGTATTCTTGCGGTATTTGTATGTCTTGATTGTATCCCCACTATTATGTAATGTTGATGTGATGATATCCACCTTGCAAAAGCGTCTTCAAGATGCGCTTCTATCCTTGGAGGGACCTTCGAGTTCCTTTAGGATAGGGTCGCATCTTGGGCGTGACAAGTAGGTATCAGAGCCTCGATCGACCCTAGGAGCCCCCTTGATCGATCGTGTAGTTTGGCCGATGTCGAGTCTAGAAGAAAACTTTTTCAGAGTCTAGCTATATCGGAGAGTAGGAATTATTTTTACTCCTTAGCCCCTTCATCGCTCTGGTGAGAAATCTTGACGCCGGTGTTTTAAACTACTCCTCTTCCCCTTCAAATTTTTCTTTAGGATCACGCAGTTAGTTTTCATTCGTTGTCCATCCTCTTTTATCCGGTGCATTTCTCGTCAAGTTGACTCGACCCTCTCTGTCTTTTGGGAGTTCAGCCCTCAGTTCTTCCTCTACGACGTTGTTTCCCTGTCCGAAGTTGTCCTTGTTTTTCCCACCCACCCACCCTTATTCTTCTCAGAACCGGAGTCCGTAATCGAGTATCGATCCTACTCGTGTGAAGTCTTTGCTTTCTTCCCTAAATTATTTCAACCAGTTTTTTCTCTTCAAGTTACTCGTCGATTCCCCGTTCAAGTTGACTATTTTTTTCCCGCCCTCCCACCCATTTTTTCTTCCCAGAGTCTGAGCCTTTATTCGAGCAATCAATTTCATTTGTGCGGAGTATCTTCAGTCTTTCCTCAGTTGTCTCAACCGGTGAAGTCCCGTCTAGTTCATCATGGTTCGTCGCATTTTCTTTTCGGTCTTTCCAATTCAAGTTTTCGGTGTTGATCATATTCTTTTGCTTGACCAAAGTGTTTTCCCCTTGCTCGTTCTTCCTCTCGCCATTCTATTATCCCGGACTGATGAAGACATCTCAGAAGATTCATGTTTGTATTCTATTTTTTTCGAGGTTGTCACCTCATTCAAATCTTTCAATCGTTTCGGTGCATCATTTCTCATTCGACAATCCTTTCCAACGGTGTTTCTTTTCAGTGGGCCCTAACCCACAGGTCTTTTCCTAGGATCTTACCTGACTCTTCTAATTTTCCCGGAGCTATTCTTAAATTCTTTTCCAAGTATGACGTAAGTATGAATTTCATCAGTCATATGCTTTTCAAAGATCGATTTCAAACCATTTACATTGCTGGCTCAACCTCTTCGCTTTTCATTCTCCCAGAGTATCTCAACAATTTTGGTGGTGTTCTCATCGCCATTCTCATCTTTTGAAGACCGAAGAAGAATTTTTCTTAAATCTTGTTCGTTCTCCCGGAGATTCGCGGTGCTAGCTCGATGTTATCCTCTCAATTTATTTTAAATTGTGCAATTGTTCTCATCCATCTGGAGTATTTCAGGAGTTGTTTTCCATCTCGATCATCCGGAGGCCATCTTTTTGGAAGATTTCTTCGTTCTAAGTTTTCAGATTCGTTCTCCAATTATTCTATATCTGTGCCCCTTCGTTCATCTCAATATTCTTCCGGTGCTTTGCTCTTTAATCAGTTCGCGATCTCTTTGTTCTATTTTCTCTAAATTCCCTCAAGTATCTTCGTGCTTTTCTAATTCTTCCCGGTGATTCATTCTCCATCGTCATTCAATTTTGAATTCTTACGGTGGTTCGTTCAAGATTCCTTTTTCCGTTCTTATCACATATATTCATTCGTTCTTTCCAATCCTACCGGTGGTTCAAGAAGACTTTCTCAAATTTTCGTGCTATACCACCCCCCTTAATCCTTTTAACGCGGATAAGTTGTATGCGATCTATTGCTCTCATCAATATATTTGATGAGGTATAATCATAACATAATTCTTATTCTTCTTTCTTCAAGGGGTTTAATCTCTTATTTTCAGAGTTTGTTCATCTATCACATTCTCGGTTCTAAGTTGTTCATCTTTTCTTTTTCGGAGTTCCAAGTCTTCTCGCCTGTCTCGTCACGAAGCTCCATCCAAATCATCGCAAGGTTTAACCTTATTCTTTTCAACCTTCAATTCTATCTCATCATCCATTTGTTACCGGAGTTCTTCACGGTGGTTCGTCATGATTTAATTCATTCTTCAAGTGTTCATCAAGATTCTTGTTGGAGGATATCTTTTCTTCTTGCATCTCGAAGCACAATTAATTCTCCGCATTCTTTTGAAGTGGAGTTTTGCATTTCTTTGTTCTCCTCGGCTATTCAATCTTTGTCGATTGTGGTCGGTTATCACCTCATAATTTTTGAGATGTTATCCATAAGTCCATAACAAGCTTATTCTTTTCGTTGTTGATTTCTCAACCACTCCGTTCAATCCTTTCTTCTAAGGCTGCTTTCTATTTCATTCGTGGTAGAAGATGTCGTATTCTTCTCCGTTCTTTTCGTTCAACTCTTTCAAGCTTTCTGCAGGCATTGTGTTGTTCCTCTCGTCAAGCGTTAGGCCATCTTGTTAAGTTCAAGTTCTATTTCATTCTATGTTCAACTGGGATCCTATCACAATTCTTTTGTTCTTATTCCTTGTCTATCTTGTTCTAACCGGAGTGGTTTCCGAATCCGTCTTGTCTCTTGAGTTTTTGCTTTTGGTCATAATCGTAATTCCTTTTTTTCTACCTGAGTATTCTCAACTTTGTTCACCCTCACTCTTTTGTTCTTATTTCACCTCACCCTCCCCCCCCCCCGTCTTGTTCCTAAGATCTTGGGATGAGATCTCTTGTTAGTAGAGGAGAGTTGTAACACCCCGGATCTGATGCGCCAGGTGTCTGCCAGTTATTCACCGTCATTGCCATGTCATTTTCTTGCGTGTTGCATTTTTTCATGTCATCATGTGCATCTCATTTTGCATGCGTGTTCTTTTCATGCATCCGAGCTTTTTCCCCATTGCCCGTTTTGCAATCCGACACTGTGATGTCCTCCGGCGCCCCCTTTTACCTCTTTTCCTGTGCGGGTGTTAAACTTTAAAGGAATGGACCGAGTTTTGCCAAGCGGCCTTGGTACACCACCGGTAGACCGCTTGTCAAGTTCCGCGCCATTTGGAGTCTGTTTGATACTCCAACGGTTAATCGGGTAACCGCAAAACCCCTCTCTCTTTGCAACCCAACACCCCTTCATCATAGCCCATGAGCCCATCCAAACCCTCCCCATCCTCTCGGTCGTTCGATCACGATCGCATGGCCGAAAACCGCACCCCATTTGGACTCTCCTAGCTCCCTCTACCTATAAATATGTGTGCCTCCCCCGAAACTCGCGGATGAACCCTAGCCCTCTCCGGCCTCGCGCCGCCAGACATGTCCGCCCGGCGGCCGGACACGTCCACCGCCGCCTCCACGTCGCCCGGACCAATCTGGTGACGCCACATCAGCGCCGCCGCCTCCTTCCTCCACTCACTCGCCGCCACGTCACCTCCTCTCTCTCCCGCACCCGTTGCGGCCCGCCGAGGCCCGGGTCGGGCCCTCCCCGGCCCGCGCCCGAGCGTCGCCGTGCCCGTGCGCCGCCCCCGGCTTCGCCCGCCGGCGCCTCCCCGCTGCCACGCGCCACCCTCCGCCGCCAGCTCTGTCCCTCGGCTCCGCGCCTCCGCCGCCCAGCGTCGCCGCCCACTCGAGCGCCGCGCCCGACCGCGCCGCCTCCGCTTGCGCTGCCTGCCACCACCGCCCGGCAGCCGCCCGCAACCCTCGTCCATCGGCCCCGCGTGCAGCCGGACCTTGCCTCGCCGCTGATCTGCCTCCCCACCGGCCGGATCCGGCCCGATCCGGTCCGGGCCCGCCTCTCCCGCCCCTCTCCAGCCACCACCGACCTCGCCGGAGCTCGGAGCTCGCCGGCGTCGACCGCCCCGCCCCGATCCGCGCCCGGACCCGCTCCGCTCCACCTCGCCCGACCCGCTCCGCGTTGACTTTCGCGAGGTTTAAAAATTTCTATGTCCCGGATGTTTTCATCTCATATGTGCTACTTTGACCGGCCATATCTTCTGACATATAGCTCCGTTTTGTGGGCATATTATATCAAAATGTTCATCAGAGTGTTCTATTCAATTTGTTCCATTGTGACATGTTCATTTGAACTATATTGATGCCCTAATCATCGTTGCAAGACTGCTATGTAATGTTGTCTGCTGTATCTTATCAGAAAATGCTCATTTGTCATTTCTGCATGTTTTTGTGTCATTTTCTTTTGAGCATGAAGTCTACATGTTTTATGAGCTATAACATGCCATCTTTGCTGTGGTGCAATCCAATCTTCATAATATGCCATTTATTGATTGTTACAAGCATGCAAAGTAGCCCCTGTGATGTTGTTTATTTCAGGGACTTAGAATTTTACTAAGTCTTTGTTATGTTGTTATTTCCATGCCATGTATTCATGTTGCTACAGTGATATCCACGCCTCTTTTGAGTATGTTCTGTAAGGATGTTTTGGACATATGGTTATGCTCTATCCATCCATGCTCCTGTTTTCATTTATGGAGTTGTCTAGAATGTCTTAATCTTGCTCTATGTTTGCTATAAAATGTTCCTGGCAGATTGTTTACATGTTAATCAATTTTGCCAAGGTTGTTATAGTTGATCCAAGCATGCTATGAACTTGCTCTTCCGTCTTAGCTTCATGAACATGCCATCTTGCTGATGCTATGCTTATATTATCATGCAATGCCTTGTGGTGAGTGATTCAAGCTCACCAATATACCTACCTATCGTTGTTACTGCCATGCACTATTATTTTCTGCCAAGTCTGAACCTGATAATGAAACTTGCTATGTTTGCATTGGCGCCATCATATCTTCTGTGCCGTTTTCGCTCATGATCAGTAAGGGATTTTTGTTCTATGCATTGAGTAGATTCATGTCATTCCTTTGGTTGCCATGATATGTTCTTGTAGCATGTTGTTTGGTAGCTCTAAACATTGCAACCTGATGTTATTTCTGCCATGTCCAGTAATTTCTGCTAAGTCTGTGAAGCTGATATTATTTGCAATCTTGACATGTCCTTTTGAGCATGTTCTTGTAGTTTCTGGAGATAGATCAGTGTTCATGTTTTGTTATGATTTACCTGTACATCATATACCTCCTTTTCTTTTAATATTGTGGTGCTGTAGCTTGTTGTTTTGATGCTTATAATATGCCTATTTGCTGTTTTGGACAGCTTGTCCTTTAAACTTGTTTGGTGTGTATGTGTTGAACCGTTGCTCCATTTTGAGTGTGCTCTATATGAAACTTGATTAGTTTTGTATGTAGTTTCATATTACCATGTTGGATCCATGTCTTGAATGTGTTTGCTTGATTTCTTGAATGCATTTTGCATCAATGCCATGTTTAACTTGTTTTGTTCATATCTCCTAGGCCGTAGCTCCGAATCTAATGAACTTTATATGTAACTTGACTAGAATTTCGTGTAGATCACCGTGGCGCAACTTAACTTGCTGTTTACCAACTTGAACATAAGGTTTATTTAGATCAGGACCAATTTCGAAATTTGCATATGAGGACTTACCGGAATTGTTATAGGTTGTTTCTGGCCTCAGTTAAACTTGCTTTGATGTGTTGTTCTTGTATGCATCATCTATTGCCATGAGTGGATTCATGTAGCCTTGTCATGCATCATACTTGGTAGAGCATCATGCCTTGTTCATGTGTGGTGTGTTTACTATGTTGTGAGCTTCTTCTCGATAGTTCCTGTTTCATTGCGATCGTGAGGATTCGTTCGTCTACGCTTGGTTCGTCTTCGTGGCTTCATCTTCTTCATGGACTCTATCTTCTTCCTAGCGGGATTTCAGGCAAGATGACCGTCACCTTGGATCTCATTGCTATCATTGCTATGCTAGTTGCTTCGTTCTATCGCTATGCCGCGTTACCTACCACTTGCTTATCAAGCCTCCCAAATTGCCATGAACCTCTAAACTTTGCCACCCTTCCTAGCAAACTGTTGTTTGGCTATGTTACCGCTTTTGCTCAGCCCCTCTTATAGCGTTGCTAGTTGCAGGTGAAGATGAAGATTGCTCCATGTTGGATTATGTTTATGTTGGGATATCACAATATGCCACGACCGGTTTTCCAATAAAAATATTTATTGAGAAACCAATCTTTAAAATCCAATTTGAGATAAAACCTCCTCACTGGGAGACAAACTATCGATACAATAAGCCAGTAGCATAAAATATATTACAGGGTTGAGCTGAGGATGCTCAACAATTTTATTACAAACGCGCCAATAATTATACATAAAGGCGGATATGACACAAGGAGTGGTGGCATACTACTGACTCGGAACTCGGGGAGTGGTGGAATAACACAGTGGGGTGGATAAAGTGGCTCTCAAACTAACATCCCATCGAGCGTCGGGGTGAGGCTTGATGAAAATATTCGGGTTGCGGAAGCGGGTATAATACAGTGACCAAGTCTAGGGTCGCACGAGACTGACTGGGATTCCTCTAGGCGTCGGACTCGCTATCGAACTCTTCATCCATGAGATCACCTTCATCAGCATCTGGCCAAATCAACAAGCCAGTGAGTACTTTGAAAGTACTCGCAAGACAGATCGGACGTAATCTATAACAAATGCATGCATGTGTGCGTCATGATTAATTCACCAAGGCATATTTGAAATATTAGCAGGCAAGGTAAGTAAAAAGGGAATCGGCGGTTGTCCGCCTGAAATCCCAACAGAAAATAAAAGAAAACCGATCGGGTGTCTGAAGCGACGCCTCGAAAGGTGAACAGATAAATAAGAGAAAAAAATCATGCCGCAGTCGGGCGTCTTAGCGACACCACATAAAGGGCTTTAAAAGAAATGCCACAGTCGGACGTCTATGCTACATCGCAGAAAGGGCTTTAAAAGAAATGCCACAGTCGTACGTCTAAGCGACATCGCAGAAAGGGCTTTAAAAGAAATGCCACAGTCGGACGTCTAAGCGACATCGCAGAAAGGGCTTTAAAAGAAATGCCACAGACGGACGTCTAAGCGACATCGCAGAAAGGGCTTTAAAAGAGATGCCACAGTCGGACGTCTAAGCGACATCGCAGAAAGGGCTTTAAAATAAATGCCATAGTCGGACGTCTAAGCGACATCGCAGAAAGGGCTTTAAAAGAAATGCCACAGTCGGACGTCTAAGCGACATCGCAGAAAGGGCTTTACTGTCAAGGAAATAATACTCACAATAAACGTTCAACTCTTGAAAATAAATGGGTTAGTCCATCCACAGGAATAAACATTTAACCGGACGTAGCACTCATGCGTCCCACCGAAAAATCTGTCACCAAAGCTGGCACTTGTCAGAATAAGTTAGCACGGAACTCGGATATGAATAAGATGATTTTAAGATTTATGACTCTGCAGAGTTTGTACAAAATTTTCCCACAGTTAACGGATTTCCGTAGTCACGAGGACTGGTTCCATTTACGGTATTTCGGAAGAAAACGTAGCTAACCAGTACACACCCATCCAATCTCTCGATGCCAGGAATCACCCTAGACATCGTCCAAGAAAAACTTTTGAGACGGGGAGATCACAATCTCGAATAGCATGGGATCAAATTTATATACGCGCGCTCTAAGGGGTGCCCCCCTCTCGGTCCCAACCGGTAACACCCATGCCCCCTGACCGGATGACTGGCTTTAATCCAGGGCCATGGAACCATCATCCCGGCCTCTCCTTTTTGGTGTGTACCAGGAAAGCGGTTTGCAACTTACTAAACCATATCCCTTGCGAGAAACATGTGGTAGTACAGGGAGGGAAATGGATAGGAGCCAAACCAATACGGGCTGGTACTGAAGTAAATTTGTATGGCATAAGACTGGCATGCTACAACACTGCCATCTTACCCATCTTCATGCCAACACATGGCCATGCATACTCACATCCAACAACGTATGGATCATCGAACTCACTTGCCTCAACAACGTATGAAAATAACGTTCATCGGTATGCTCACCATCATGCCATGAAACTAACTAAATGCAAAACATGCCAAGACACTCATCATATCAAAAGTTCAAACATGCTTCCCTGGTTCAGAGTAGTCGGAGCCTAGCTCGGTGAAGTTTGCGGTCCCATCACCTCCTTCGGTATCTACGGTATAAAGAGAATATACGCACTATCGTAAATACCAAGAGGTGCACAGATATTATTCCAAATATTTTTTAAATAAATCTGATAAAAAACTAGACAAAATCTTGAAGAGAACAGAAAAGGAATCACTCAAAAATAAGCTTTTGTTAAAAAGTTATAAAGGTTTTTGTCCAGGGACCCATCTATAATGAAACAGAAACTTCCCAGGGTTCTTTTTATAAAAACAGAAAACGCTTCAGTCCCGAATACGCCGGCTCAGAGGAGAAAGCGTATTTTGCCCGAAGGCGTTTTCAGAAAACGGTTCGAAAAGAATACAAATCTGACGGGGCGGTCCCACCCGTCGGGTTTGAATACGGCGGCACAGCTCTTGGCGCCAGAGAGCCGCGGCAATCGCCGGCGGCGGTCCACGGCGATGCAGGGGGATCGGAGGTTACCTACGCGCTCAGGGTGCTATTCCGCGTCGATTGGTGGTGGTGGTGGCGGTCGGCGAGCACCACGTCTGCGGTGGCTTCTGCTCCGGCGGACGGCGGTTCGGGCATGGATGGAGTTCGCCAGAGAGGGCCGCAAGGTGGAAATTGATGAGGGGGTTAGAGTGCTAGGTATGGAAGAAGGCTGCAGACGAGGTTTGGGCGCCGGAGATGGCCTCACCGTGGTGAACGCTGCTGGAGCCCGAGGCGGACGGAGGTGGCCGGAGTCGAGGAAGAAAGGCTCCTCGAGGCCCCTCCAGTGGCCAGGCAGGGTTTAGTGAGGTGGTGGAGCCGTGCGGGAGTGAGAGCAGGCTCGGGGGCGCTATATGTAGCCGCCCCGCGGCGGTTGCCGAGAACGGGGTTCTCCGGCGAGGTGATTACGGCGGAGCGGTGGTTGCACGGGAGGGTTCAGAGGTTGTGCATCGTCGTGGGTGCTCCCTGGTTCCGTTTAGGTGCTAACAACGTCGGGATTAGGTTGCTTAGGGGGAGCTCGACGGAAAGGGGCGGCGCAGGCCCGTCGGCGGCAGAGAGCACGCTCTGTGCGTGTCGCGCCACGGCGACGGTGCTGCATGCGTGCGCTGGCAAGGAGATGGCCACGCGAAGCCACCAGGGGGTTTGGGCAGCGCTAAACGGTGTTGTGTCGCTGTTCTGCTACCTGTCGGCCGCTACGGTGGTTCGGCCGCCGCAAGACACGCCGGCGCAGGCGGGCTAGAGCGCCACCGACGCCAGGAAGGTGCCAAGCGCGCGTGCGAGGCTCCGGACAAGCAGGCCAGGCGGCGAGCAACGTGACAAGGGCACTGTGAGCATGTGACTGAATTAACTGACGAAGGTCGACACTGAACTCTGAACTTAACTGAAGATGAACTGAAACAGTGTATGCAAGGTGTTCGATAGAATGATCTAGGCATGTAGGGATTTTTCCTTGAGCTGATTTTTGGTGGAGTGGCTCCTCATTGCTCCAGTAGGCTGCCTGATTTTTGGTGGAATTTTTGGAGAAGTGGAAATATGAATTTCACCAAATTTGGCAAATCTGGTCCAAACTTGCAGGGAGTGGAAGTTGAAATATTTGAAAAGAAGATGAGTGGATCAAGATGGTTCCAGGTTGAGGGTACCAAGGACTAGCCAGTAGAGTTGGTTTGAGGTCCAAATACAAATGTTATAGGGTACTTGCTTTGTAAATGACTCAGGCTCAAAGTAAAAGTCAGAAAAGATTTGAGAGATGAAATAATTAGAATAAAATCCAAAACTTGTTTGGATTAGTTGGGACAGAGAACTTAGGTTGTTTACAAGGAGGAGGGGAGGTTTTGGAGGGGTTTTACCACAAAAAAAATGCAAGGTCATGGGTGGTTTCAAGATATGAAAATCCCACAATTCTCATAGAGTTTTTCTTTAAAAGGAAAAAATGATTAAACTCCCAAAACAATTTGAGAAGGGAACCAACAGAGAAGAAGTTTTAAAAGATCAAACACCAAAGTTTGAAGAAAGACAAACATCCTTGTCAAATGACAAAGAAGTTTTTTTTAAAGAGGAATGTTTCTCTGAAAAGAATTTTTAAATGGCCTCTTTTCTAAACCAACAAAGATTTTTGCCAAAACCAAAAATGAAAAATTTTGGAGTGTCATAACACCTACCCCCTTAGGAAAAATCCTTAAATAAGTGTGGATGCTCTGCCCGAAGAAAATCCTCTCTTTCCAAAGTTGCTTCATTATCGGTGTGATTGCTCCATTGAACTCTAAAAAATTTGATGGTCTTTTGTCGGGTTCTCCTTTCAGACTCCTCTAATATTTTTACTGGATGTTCCCGATAGGTGAGATCTGGTTGCACATCGATGTTCTCATGGGACACTTGTTTCTCTGGTTTGCTCACGCACTTTCTTAACAGCGAAACGTGGAATACGTTGTGGATATCTGATAGTTCCTCAGGTAAGTTTAGCTGGTAGGCTACCGTGCCTCTTCGTGCCATTATACAGAATGGTCCGATGAATCTTGGTGCTAGCTTTCCTTTAATCTTGAATCGTTGTAGTCCTCTCATAGGGGATACTCGTAGGTACACAAACTCTCCGGGTTCGAAGCTAACCCCACGATGCTTCTGATCGTAATAACTCTTCTGTCGGCTTTGAGCGGTCTTGAGCCTATTTCTGATTAGCTTGACTTTCTCCTCGGCTTCTCTGAGCATGTCTGGCCCGAAGATGCGGCTGTCTCCGGTCTCTGACCAATTTAACGGGGTATGACATCTCCGTCCATATAAAGCCTCAAACGGTGCCATTTGCAGGCTGGCCTGGTAACTATTGTTGTATGCGAACTCGGCGTATGGCAGGCTTTCTTCCCAACTGGTTCCATATGTGAGGACACATGCTCTCAGCATGTCTTCTAAGATCTGGTTTACGTGTTCTGTTTTCCCATCTGTCTGGGGGTGGTAAGCTGTACTGAAGGCTAGTTGAGTTCCCAGTGCCTGTTGTAAGTGATCCCAAAATCTCGAAACGAACTAAGTGCCCCTGTCGGATATTATAGTTTTTGGGACACCGTGTAGACAGACTATGCGGGAGAGGTAAATCCTGGCAAGTTTCTGAGTGGTGTGGTTCGTCCTTACTGGAATAAAATGTGCCACCTTGGTTAACCTGTCGGTGATGACCCATATGGCATCATTTCCGTGTCGGGACCGAGGTAGTCCAACAATGAAATCCATCCCTATTTCATCCCATTCACTCAGGTATTTTGTTTGGTTGCAGTAGTCCGGCTGGTCTCTGATGCTCAGCTTTTATGCGTTGACATGAGTCGCAACATGCAACGAAGGTGGCTATGTCCCTCTTCATACCATGCCACCAAAATCTTTCCTGAATATCTTTATACATTTTGGTCCCTCCAGGGTGGATTGAATATGGGGCGGTGTGGGCTTCAGCTAAGATTTGCTGTTTAAGGTCTTCTATGTTTGGCACGCAGAGTCTTTCTCCGTACCATAATATCCCTTCATCGTCTATGACGAATTCCGAGGCCTTGCCCGTACTCACCTTTCTTTTTATACCTTCTATGCTGGGGTGACCAGGCTGAGCTTCTTTAATTTTGTCCACAAGGTCGGGTTGTATCTCCAAATTTTTTATGGTGCCTTCTGCTACCATCAACAAGTTGAGTTTGGTAAATTCTTCTTGGAATTTGGGTCTCAAGCCTTGCAGACTGCTTTTGTCGGAGCTGGGGTTCCGACTAAGAGCATCGGCCACCACATTTGCTTTACCTGGATGGTAATGGATACCAACATCATAATCTTTTACCAATTCCAACCAGCGTCGTTGCCGTAAATTTAGTTCTGGCTGGGTGAAAATATATTTGAGACTTTTATGGTCCGTATATATTTCACATCGATTTCCAAGTAAGAAATGCCTCCATTCCTTAAGTGCATGAATGACCGCTGCCATTTCTATGTCATGAGTGGGATAATTCTCCTCATGCTTGCGAAGCTGCCTTGAAGCGTAGGCGACAACTTTGCCTTCTTGCATTAATACGCATCCGAGACCCTTTCTGGATGCGTCACAATATACTTCAAAATTCTTGTGTTTGTCTGGCACAATTAATACTGGTGTTGTTGTTAATTTCCTCTTTAGCTCTTGGAAACTTTTCTCGCAGGCTTCTTTCCATTCAAACTTCTTGTCTTTCTTGAGTAACTGTGTCATAGGCTTGGCGATGGTGGAGAATCCTTCAATAAATCTGTGGTAATATCCTGCCATTCCCAAGAAACTCCGTATGTCCGTTACACTGGCTGGTGACTTCCAGCCAAGTACGGCCTTGACTTTTTCCGGGTCCACTGCGATACCGTCTTGGATCAGCACGTGGCCTAGAAATCCCACTTGTTTTAGCCAAAATTCGCACTTGCTGAACTTGGCATACAATTGATGTTTCCTGAGTTCGCCTAGTACAATTCTGGGATGTTCTGCATGCTCTTCTGGTGTCTTGGAGTATACCAGAATATCGTCGATGAATACCACAACGAACTTATCCATAAACTTCATAAATACGTTGTTCATGAGGTGAACAAAATATGCGGGGGCGTTCGTTAACCCAAATGGCATTACTGTGAACTCATACAGTCCATATCTGGAGGTGAAGGATGTCTTGGGGATATCTTCTGTTCGTACCTTCAGTTGATGGTATCCTGACCTCAGGTCAATTTTCGAGAATACCTTGGCCTGAGCGAGTTGATCAAACAAATCGTTTATCCTTGCCATTGGGTACTTGTTCTTGACTGTGACCATGTTAAGTGCCCGATAGTCAATACACCATCTCAGTGTTCCGTCCTTCTTTTTGGCAAATAAAATTGGTGATCCCCAAGGTGAGGAACTGGCTCGAATGTATCCTTTGTCCAGCAATTCTTTTATTTGTTTCTTCAATTCACCCAACTCGGATGGTGCCATTCTGTATGTTTTCTTGTATATGGGGGTGGTTCCTAGTGCTAACTCAATGCTGAATTCTATCTCTCGGTCTGGTGGCATGCCTGGTAGCTCTTCGGGAAAAACGTCTGGAAATTCACATACCACTGGAACCTTGTTTAGCTCAGAAACATCCACCTTATTCAATCTCGGTTTCCGGGGTATCTTCCGTTCCTTGGCGGACACCCTTATTGTCTTCCCGAGGTGATGCGTGAGGATTACGGTTCGGTTGAAACAGTCAATGAAACCTTTGTTGGTGGTTAGCCAGTCCATCCCAAGGATGACATCCAGTCCTTTATTTTCCAACACAATAAGGTTTGCATGGAACTTCAATCCTTTCAACTCAATAACCACACCTTGACAGTAACTCTGAGTGACTTGCTGAATCCCAGGGGACTTGATGATCATGGATTTCTCCAAAGGAAGCATCGAAAAATTATTTTGCAAAGCAAAACTTTTCGAAATAAAAGAGTGAGAAGCTCCAGAATCAAACAAAACCATTGCAGGTATTGTGTTGACAGGAAACGTGTCGAGTATGATATCCGGAGCATTTTCTGCCTCCTCTTTGGTTACGTGGTTCAGATGACCCTTCCTGTGGTTGTTGTTGGGATTGAAATTGTTTCGCTTGGGCGCTGAATTATTGCTGCCGTTGTTTATTTTTGGGGCTGAGTTCCTAGGCTTGGGACACTGTTTAGCATAGTGCCCTTCCTCTCCACAGGCGTAACAAGTAATGCCGGGGCGATATGTGAACTCCTTGTCCCTTGCATGGAAATTCTTTATTGGGCGTGAGGCGTTGGATGCAGACTTGTGTGTCCCACCCTTTTGAAAATCTGCCTTGCTTCGATGATTGCGAGCATGGTTGGTCTGGTCCCTTTTTCGCTTGCGGAAATCTTCCAAACTGCGCCTTTCATTTTCTAGAGTAATGGCTTTGTCCACTAGTGTCTTAAAATCTGGAAAAGTGTGCACAACTAGTTGGCATTTAAGTGCGGGCGCTAGACCGTCAAGGAATTTCTCCATCTTCTTGCTTTCAGACATACGATCTTCATTGGCGTAGCGAGATAATAGAGTAAATTGACCGTTGTAATCTGACACTGTCATGTTCCGTTGTTTGAGGTCCTCGAACTCTCTCCTTTTGATTTTCATAATACTCTTAGGAATGTGTGCGCCACGGAAGCCTTCCTTGAAATCATCCCAGGTTATATTATTTTCGTTGGGATGCATGTGCAGGAAAGTCTCCCACCAAGATGCGGCTGCTCCTGTGAGATAGTGCGGAGCATAAAGTACCTTTTCGGGGTCTGAACATTGTGCAATATTTAATTTTCTCTCCACGTCTCGAAGCCAGTCTTCGGCCTCAAGAGGCTTATCAGTATGAGAAAATGTTGGGGGACGCGTCTTCTGTAGCTCAGATAACTTGGAATGCTGCTGATACTGCCCATGGTGATTTCTCATGTTGATGACTTGGTTCATCATTTCCCGATGTTGTTGCTGACTTTGTTCATAAAGGCGGCACATTTGAGAAAGTGCTGTTTCACTGCCCTGTTGACTTGATTGACCTTGAGTGAAATTGTTGCCTGGTTGAGTATCATGATATTGACTGGACTGCCCTTGTGCAAAATTGTTGTCCGGTTGAGTGCCATAATTTTCCTCTGGCGGAGCTGGCATGGAGCGAGTCCAAGGACGAGACATTTTTCACTCTGGGGATATATTTTGTAAAACCCATAAGAAAAACAAAAAGGGGCGCAAAATAAATCCATAAATGCACAAGGTTGGCAAATAAATCAAATAGCCAAGATCACTAGGGAAAACAATTCAATTTGCGCACGGAAAAGGACTGCTCATTACGTATCTTACACGCGGGCGATAATTATACAATACATCACTCAGGATATGCGTACATAATCCTGACATGTTATTTAGGCTAGTGCACTTCTCCACTTCCTACATGATGTGCAAACAGGCTACTTCCTATATCTTACATGGCGGTACATCGCGTGACGGCTAAGCGTACTTAGTCGGAGATGTTGATGATGTCCTTGGCCCTGCCAAGGGTGAGGCGTAGCGAGGCTGGGGACTCAACTTCCTCCTCGCTAATAGGTTCCATATGAGTAGTGCTGCGCCGAGTAGATGGAGCCAGGGGCGGAATAACACGATAGGAGTTGGCGTGAGGGGCGATGCAGTGCGCGCTGGAGTGGGCGCAATGACTTGGTTGAACTCCTCAGTAGAAGGCAGGTGACAAGCAGGTGCATAAGATGCTGATGATGAGGCAAAAGTCAATGGTGGTGCTGTGGGCAGGAGCTCCCTCCTGTTGGCAGCACAGCCATGGACTAAGTCCATGCGGGCGGCCACGAAGTCGTCCACCAAGTTGTCGAAGGCGGCCTCCAGGGCCCGAAGATACTCAATAGGCATCTCAAAGGCCTCGTCTCGTTCTCCTCTGGGGCAGGAGTATGCGTAGTGATAGGTGTAGGGCACGTGGCATGGAAGATAGCGGTAACGACGAGTCTTCATCACGGGAAGGACATCCCTGAGGCGAGCTATCGACTCGCGGGCTGCCATCTGGATAGCATGCTTCTCCGTGGGCATGGCTCTTCCCACGAACCGGAAGCGGCGTAACTCACCACGCCCTCCCCTGAATTGCACCGAGGCCTGGTGCATGGTCAGACTGTCGTTGACTTTGTGCTGGCAGAGAGAGACGACTGGGCGCACAGATGGCCCCATCGTGACCTGAACCATGAAGGATAGAAGCTTGACGAACCCATCGGGTACGTTGGCGAAGGACTGAGACTCGCAGCTGTTGTCGGCCATCTACAAAAGTAGGCAAGAATTCTGAATGGTCAGATCATAAATATATGCTGACTGTCAGAAAAATGACTACAGTTGCAAAAAAAATACAAATAGCTCTAACATGCTAATAATCAATTAGCGATCGCACCTAGTGGCTTCCTACAGTCAGCCTGGCTCTGGTACCAAGCCTGTCACGACCGGTTTTCCAATAAAAATATTTATTGAGAAACCAATCTTTAAAATCCAGTTTGAGATAAAACCTCCTCACTGGTAGACAAACACTCGATACAATCTCAACAATTTTATTACAAACGCGCCAATAATTATACATAAAGGCGGATATGACACAAGGAGTGGTGGCATACTACTGACTCGGAACTCAGGGAGTGGTGGAATAACACAGTGGGGTGGATAAAATGGCTCTCAAACTAACATCCCATCGAGCGTCGGGGTGAGGCTCGACGAAATTATTCGGGTTGCGGAAGCGGGTATAATACAGTGACCAAGTCCAGGGTCGAACGAGACTGACTGGGATTCCTCTAGGCGTCGGACACGCTATCGAACTCTTCATCCATGAGATCACCTTCATCAGCATCTGGCCAAATAAACAAGCCAGTGAGTACTTTGAAAGTACTCGCAAGACAGTTCGGACGTAAGATATAACAAATGCATGCATGTGTGCGTCATGATTAATTCACCAAGGCATATCTGAAATATTAGCAGGCAAGGTAAGTAAAAAGGGAATCGGCGGTAGTCCGCCTGAAATCCCAACGGAAAATAAAATAAAACCGATCGAGTGTCTGAAGCGACGCCTCGAAAGGTGAACAGATAAATAAGAGAAAAAAATCATGCACAGTCGGGCGTCTTAGCGACACCACATAAAGGGCTTTAAAAGAAATGCCACAGTCGGACGTCTATGCGACATCGCAGAAAGGGCTTTAAAAGAAATGCCACAGTCGGACGTCTAAGCGACATCGCAGAAAGGGCTTTAAAATAAATGCCACAGTCGGGCGTCTAAGCGACATCGCAGAAAGGGTTTAAAAGAAATGCCACAGTCGGACGTCTAAGCGACATCGCAGAAAGGGCTTTAAAAGAAATGCCACAGTCGGACGTCTAAGCGACATCGCAAAAAGGGATTCAAAAGAAATGCCACAGTCGGACGTCTAAGCGACATCGCAGAAAGGGCTTTAAAAGAAATGCCACAGTCGGACGTCTAAGCGACATCGCAGAAAGGGCTTTACTGTCAAGGAAATAAAACTCATAATAAACGTTCAACTCTTGAAAATAAATGGGTTAGTCCATCCACAGGAATAAACATTTAACCGGACGTAGCACTCATGCGTCCCACCGAAAAATCTGTCACCAAAGCTGGCACTTGTCAGAATAAGTTAGCACGGAACTCGGATATGAATAAGATGATTTTAAGATTTATGACTCTGCAGAGTTTGTACAAAATTTTCCCATAGTTAACGGATTTCCGTAGTCACGAGGACTGGTTCCGTTTATGGTATTTCGGAAGAAAACGCAGCTAACCAGTACACACCCATCCAACCTCTTGATGCCAGGAATCACCCTAGACATCGTCCAAGAAAAACTTTTGAGACGGGGAGATCACAATCTAGAATAGCATGGGATCAAATTTATATACGCGCGCTCTAAGGGGTGCCCCCTCTTGGTCCCAATCGGTAACACCCATGCCCCCTAACCGGATGACTGGCTTGAATCCAGGGCCATGGAACCATCATCCCGGCCTCTCCTTTTTGGTGTGTACCAAGAAAGCGGTTTGCAACTTACTAAACCATATCCCTTGCGAGAAACATGTGGTAGTACAGGGAGGGAAATGGATAGGAGCCAAACCGATACGGGCTGGTACTGAAGTAATTTGTATGGCATAAGACTGGCATGCTACAACACTGCCATCTTACCCATCTTCATGCCAACACATGGCCATGCATACTCACATCCAACAACGTATGGATCATCGAACTCACTTGCCTCATCAACGTATGAAAATAACGTTCATCGGTATGCTCACCATCATGACATGAAACTAACTAAATGCAAAACATGCCAAGACACTCATCATATCAAAAGTTCAAACATGCTTGCCTGGTTCAGAGTAGTCGGAGCCTAGCTCGGTGAAGATTGCGGTCCCATCACCTCCTTCGATATCTACGGTATAAAGAGAATATACGCACTATCGTAAATACCAAGAGGTGCACAGAAATTATTCCAAATATTGTTCAAATAAATCTGATAAAAACTAGACAAAATCTTGAAGAGAACAGAAAAAGAATCACTCTAAAATATGCTTTTGTTAAAAAGTTATAAAGGTTTTTGTCCAGGGACCCATTTGTAATGAAACAGAAACTTCCTAGGGTTCTTTTTATAAAAACAGAAAACGCTTCAGTCCCGAATACGCCGGCTCAGAGGAGAAAGCGTATTTTGCCCGAAGGCGTTTTCAGAAAACGGTTCGAAAAGAATACAAATCTGACGGGGCGGTCCCACCCATCGGGTTTGAAAACGGCGGCAGAGATCTTGGCGCCAGAGAGCCGCGGCAATCGCCGGCGGCGGTCCACGGCGATGCAGGGGGATCGGAGGTTACCTACGCGCTCAGGGTGCTATTCCGCGTCGATTGGTGGTGGTGGTGGCGGTCGGCGAGCACCACGTCTGCGGTGGCTTCTGCTCCGGCGGACGGCGGTTCGAGCATGGATGGAGTTCGCCAGAGAGGGCCGCAAGGTGGAAATTGATGAGGGGGTTAGAGTGCTAGGTATGGAAGAAGGCTGCAGACGAGGTTTGGGCGCCGGAGATGGCCTCACCGCGGTGAACGCTGCTGGAGCCCGAGGCGGACGGAGGTGGCCGGAGTCGAGGAAGAAAGGCTCCTCGAGGCCCCTCCAGTGGCCAGGCAGGGTTTAGTGAGGTGGTGGAGCCGTGCGGGAGTGAGAGCAGGCTCGGGGGCGCTATATGTAGCCGCCCCGAGGCGGTTGCCGAGAACGGGGTTCTCCGGCGAGGTGATTACGGCGGAGCGGTGGTTGCACGGGAGGGTTCAGAGGTTGTGCATCGTCGTGGGTGCTCCCTGGTTCCGTTTAGGTGCTAACAACGTCGGGATTAGGTTGCTTAGGGGGAGCTCGACGGAAAGGGGCGGCGCAGGCCCGTCGGCGGCAGAGAGCATGCTCTGTGCGTGTCGCGCCACGGCGACGGTGCTGCATGCGTGCGCTGGCAAGGAGATGGCCATGCAGAGCCACCAGGGGGTTTGGGCGGCGCTGAACGGCGTTGTGCCGCCGTTCTGCTCCCTGTCGGCCGCTACGGTGGTTCGGCCGCCGCAAGACACGCCGGCGCAGGCGGGCCAGGGCGCCACCGACGCCAGGAAGGTGCCAAGCGCGCGTGCGAGGCTCCGGACAAGTAGGCCAGGCGGCGAGCAACGTGACAAGGGCACTGTGAGCATGTGACTGAATTAACTGACGAAGATCGACACTGAACTCTGAACTTAACTGAAGATGAACTGAAACAGTGTATGCAAGGTGTTCGACAGAATGATCTAGGCGTGTAGGGATTTTTCCTTGAGCTGATTTTTGGTGGAGTGGCTCCTCATTGCTCCAGTAGGTTGCCTGATTTTTGGTGGAATTTTGGGAGAAGTGGAAATATGAATTTCACCAAATTTGGCAAATCTGGTCCAAACTTGCAGGGACTGGAAGTTGAAATATTTGAAAAGAAGATGAGTGGATCAAGATGGTTCCATGTTGAGGGTACCAAGGACTAGCCAGTAGAGTTGGTTTGAGGTCCAAATACAAATGTTATAGGGTACTTGCTTTGTAAATGACTCAGGCTCAAAGTAAAAGTCAGAAAAGATTTGAGAGATGAAATAACTAGAATAAAATCCAAAACTTGTTTGGATTAGTTGGGACAGAGAACTTAGGTTGTTTACAAGAAGGAGGGGAGGTTTTGGAGGGGTTTTACCACAAAAAAATGCAAGGTCATGGGTGGTTTCAAGATATGAAAATCTCCCAATTCTCATAGAGTTTTTCTTTAAAAGGAAAAAAAATGATTAAACTCCCAAAACAATTTGAGAAGGGAACCAACAGAGAAGAAGTTTTAAAAGATCAAACACCAAAGTATGAAGAAAGACAAAAATCCTTGTCAAATGACAAGGAAGTTTTTTTTAAAGAGGAATGTATCTCTGAAAAGAATTTTTAAATGGCCTCTTTTCTAAACCAACAAAGATTTTTGCCAAAACCAAAAATGAAAAATTTTGGAGTGTCACACAATATCTCTTATATTATTAATGCATCTATATACTTGGTAAAGGGTGGAAGGCTCGGCCTTATGCCTGGTGTTTTGTTCCACTCTTGCCACCCTAGTTTCCGTCGTATCGGTATTATTTTCCCGGATTTTTCGTCCCTAACAGGGTCGGATGATTTATGGGACCCCCTTGACAGTTCGCCTTGAATAAGACTCTTTCAGCAAGGCCCAACCTTGGTTTTACATTTGCCTAATAACCTATCGCTCCTTCCCTTGGGTCGGCCAACCCGAGGGTCATCTTTATTTTAGCCCCCCTGGGCTAATGCTTCTCTAAGTGCTGGTCCGAACCGAGTAGACTACGGGGCCACCTTGGGGAAACTTGAGGGCTGGTTTTACTCGTAGGATGTCTCATCCAGATGTGCCCTGATTAAGTGATATGTGCAGCTCCTATCGGGATTTGTCGACACATTCGGGAGGCTTTGCTGGACTTGTTTTACCATTGTCGAAATGTCTTGTAACCGGGATTCCGAGACTGATCGGGTCTTCCTGGGAGAAGGAATATCCTTCATTGATCGTGAGAGCTTGTGATGGGCTAAGTTGGGACACCCCTGCAGGGTTTGAACTTTCAAAAGTCGTGCCCGCAGTTATGTGGCAGATGGGAATTTGTTAATATCCGATTGTAGTAAACTTGAAGTAAACTCTTCTAAAATACGCCAACCATGTGCTTAACCGTGAGTGTCTCTTTTCGGGGTTGATCAAGAGGATAACACGGTTTCTGGATTATGTCTGACATAAGTAGGAGTTCAGGATCACTTCTTGATCATTACTAGTTGACGACCGCCTGCTTTGCTTCTCTCCTCGCTCTTATTTGCGTAAGTTAGCCACCAGACATGCTTAGTCGCTGCTGCAACCTCACCACTTTCCCCCCTTCCTTACCCATTCATCTTTGCTAATCTTGATACCCATGGTAATGGGATTGCTCAGTCCTCGTGGCTCACAGTTTACTACACCACCTGTTGGGGATATTACTACTGGGCGTAAACTGGCCAAGGCGGGAAGGGTTAACTTCACCAGTAGTTGAGTATGTTAAAGCCCATGAAGGCAGATAAGGGCTCAAGGCCCATAGTCGGAATAGGGCATGTAACCGTAAACCGGTGTCGATATGTAACTTGTGTTATAAGTTAGGAATAGTGGAGACCAAACCAAACACATCTATGAGCTGGTATCGGGACTCTGTAAACCTGCGGGCGTCACCCATGTATATAAGGGGACGACCCGGCAGCGGTTCAAGGACAACAGACAACAACTCGAGACTTAGGCGAAGCATGTTTGCTCCCTAGTCATCGAAACCCCATCAATTCCATCACAACTAGACGTAGGCTTTACCTTCATCGAAGGGGCCGAACTAATATAAAACCTCTTGCGTCCCTGTGTCCGCTTTGACCCCTTCAAGCTAACCCGTAGCGATGGCTCCACGACTAAGTCCTTTCACAAGGACATCTGCCGTGACAAAACCACAACAGTTGGCGCCCACCGTGGGGCTATCACACGATGGTTTCAAGTTCTTGGAGGGCAACTTCGAAGGACTCAAGGGTTACGCCATGGGCCGGATGACCAAGAGTCCACTACTAGAAAAAGGGCTATCCGTAATATCACTATTAGTGGCGCACCGTGGATGTGGTGCGCCACTGCTATATAGCAGTGGCGCACCATAAGCAGGTGCGCCATTACTATTTTTTTACTAGTGGCGCACCGGGTGTGTGGTGCGCCACTAGTAAGTTTGTTCTGTGCACACCCCCCTCCCCAGACATACTAGTGGCGCACCGTGTGGAGGTGCGCCATTACTAGTTTAACTAGTAATGGCGCACCTCCACACGGTGCGCCACTACTAACATTTTTTTTTAAAAAAAAATTTCAAAGTTAGTAGTGGCGCACCGTGTGGAGGTGCGCCATTACTAGTTTGAACTAGTAATGGCGCACCTCCACACGGTGCGCCACTACTAACATTTTATTTTTTAAATTTTTTTTCAAAGGTAGTAGTGGCGCACCGTTGCAGAGGTGCGCCATTACTAGTTTTAACTAGTAATGGCGCACCTCTGCCACGGTGCGCCACTACTAACATTTCTATCATTTTTCAGATTTAACGCATTTTCACCAAATGCACCCCCCCTGGACCGCCTTTTCAGTTTAAAAAAAATAAAGGAAAATGATAGAAATGTCAAAAAATTAAAAAAAATAAGATTCCAATGTGATTAGTGGTCTAGTTGTTAGCAAAATTTACAAACATGAATTTCGACTTTTTTTGCAAAATCTCTCGAGAATTTGTAAAATGGGCATAACTTTTGCATACGAACTCCGATGAAAAAGTTTTTTATATGAAAAAGAATCTACTCGAAAAGTTACGGGGCTTTTAAGATCTACCCGTTGAAGATTCTTAGAATCCCCAAAAACCTAACCGAATAAAAGATACGGGGCTTTTAAGATCTAGAGGCAAAAAAATTCAAAAATAGTAGTGGCGCATCGTGGGTGTGGTGCGCCACTAATATAGTTCTTTTTTTGAATTTTTTTTTTGAAAAACTATTTTTTTTGGAATAAATATTTTTTTTTGAAAAAAAAAATTTTGGGAAAAAAATGGTTTTTTTTTGAACAAATGTTTTTTTTGAAAAAATGTTTTTTTTGAAAAAAAATAGTTTTTTTGAAAAAAAATGGTTTTTTTTTTAAAATAGTTTTTTAAAAAAAAATTCAAAATATGATATGTAAAATGACCGGGAAGTTTGAAATATTTTTTCAAAATTTCATCACACTCATGAACATGAACAAACTCCTAGACATCAACAAGGTTTAATAGGATTGATATGATAGATATATCAACAAGTGCCTGCTAAGTGAGCTGGTGCTGGGGTTGGATAGAACTCAGAAGTTAAGCGTGCTTGGGCTGGAGTAGTGTAGGATGGGTGACCTTCCGGGAAGTTTGACCACAGAGTGCGATTTGACCCGAGATTAAGCCATATTGACCCGAGATTAAGCCATAGTGACCCGAGATTAAGGAAAAAAAATTCCCGCCAAAATTGAAAAAAAATTGAAAAAAAAAATTCTGGAAAAAAATTTGAAAAAAAAATTGTTACTAGTGGCGCACCTGTAGCAATATCAGTGGCGCACCTGTAGCAATTCTGGAATAAAATTTGAAAAAAAAAATTTGAAAAAAAAAATCTGAAAAAATATCAGTGGCGCACCATTATACTTAGTAGTGGCGCACCAGCAGGCCACCCCTATACATTATCAGTGGCGCACCCGGGGGGATATCAATGGCGCACCAGGTGGTGCGCCACTGATATCTGGATTAGTAATGGCGCACCTCTGGTGCGCCACTAATACACATTACTAGTGGCGTGGTAATAGTGGCGCACCAGAGGTGCGCCACTAATACCCAAAAGTGGTGCGCCACTAATGAGCTTTTTTCTAGTAGTGGTCGTCGCGGCAAGCTCTACATCGACGACGCAGGATGGGGCCCAGAGACCGGCTCAATCGAGTACGGGTACCGGGTCCCCTTTGGTGGCATACACGTCTTCATTGGCAAGATCGGTGAACCGGGCCCTGAGCCGCACATCTGCACCGACCTCATCGAAACGGCTCAGCGTGCACGATCCGCCCAGGTTAAACCGGCCGTGAAGCGTGCCTTCGTGGGAGTCATCCATGGAGGAGAGTATGAGCATGGATCGGAATCTGGTAGGGAGACCGTCGTTTATTCCGGCGATGAGTCGTCGACCAGAGAAACCAAATCGTTATATCAGCTACAAGATGGCCGGATTGGGGGCTATTCCGATGGCGACAGTATTCCGGACCCCTCCGATCTGCCAAACCGGGTTGGAATATTCATGGCCGGTACACAACCGGCGATCCACTCTTCGACCGCAGCAGCAATGATCTCCGGGTTAGTGACGGCAACGGTAGCTGGGGCAGGAGGCCCTGTGCGCCCGCCGGCTCAAATCTTGTCTGATCTGTTCGATGCGTTGGCTATGCTCATGGCAGAGGCTAACCCGGCGGATCAAGACACCCACAATGCGGAAATCGCAAAAGTGAAGGATCAGATCACTCAGGCTAAAGCCGATTTAGCAGCTGAGAACGCCAGGATGACCGCAGAGCGGGCCGCTTTGGACGCACAGGCTTATCAGCTTATGCTGGATCAGAACGCATCACATGAAGTTCTGAAGAGAGCTAACCGGTCTCACTTGCCTCCGGTTTACCAGGCCAGGGACCCCTTTAACACCCCAGGAGCAAGGACCAGTAACCTGCCGGCGATAAACCGGGCGGAAGCACCAGGGACGGGTGCGCCGGTTCAGCCTCGCTTGGTAGATCCGCCTCGTCAGAACAATATTGTGCCTCAGCCTGTCCCAACACCTCCGGGTCATTATTCCAATCCGATGGACAACCTCGTCGCCGCCGCTTCACGGCTGGAGGCCATCCCAATCGAAGGTGATTCTACAGTGGCGGTAGAGACGCGCCGGGTTAAGGAGCTTCTTCGGACAGCCCTGATTCAACAGGAAGCATATTCATACAGCCGCAATCGGATTCATTCTACCCCTCGCCCAAGCTGGAGCTACAGCAGGCGCGTGGATGAACCAGCCGTGTCAAGCAACACAGGAAACCGTGGAGCACCCCGCGGCAACGACCCGGCGGGTGGTGTTGGTGATGCTCAGGAAGTGGTAGACCGGGCCCGAGCGTGCAGGGAGGCCGAGTTAGCAGCGCAGTATGAGGCGCGTCAGCTTACACCGGTTCGTCCAACCACTTCGGTCGGTCCAGGAGTTACCTCTAGTTCTTTGGGGGTGCCATGCCTTATCCCCGCATTACGCAATGTGTGCCTGCCTAAGAATTTCAAAGGCCCGGGCAAGGTGCCAAATTATACTGCCGATTTATCGCCAGAAACATGGGTAGAGAGTTATGAGATGGCCATGGAGATGCTTGATGTGGATGATGCGGCGTGTGCGAAGTAGTTCACCATGATGCTAGAAGGAACGGCCCGCACTTGGTTAAAAAGCCTACCGACCAACTCTATTAGTTCATGGGCTGAGTTGAGATACCGGTTCATCCAGAATTTTAAGGATACATGCAAGCAGCCTATGTTGATAGTGGACTTATCAGCCTGTGTCCAGGAGGAAGGGGAATCGACGACCCGTTGGGTGCGTCGGGGCTCAAACATGTTGCATTCATCAGACCGCATCAATGCCGATACAGTAGTTATAACCTTGGAAGGCAACTGCCGGTTTGAACCCTTGAAGTTGAAATTGGGACGGATGAAGCGCCATTGCAGCGATATGGGGACCCTCATGGCTGCGTTAGTGAAGTATGCTGACTCTGATAGTACCAAGGATCCCGAGTCTGACGATGACAAGACAGGGAAGGGAAGGAAGAGCAGCAACTCCAAGGGGCAGCAACACAACACGGCGGGCCATGGAAACGATGGCAAACATAAAGCGGATAGCAGCATGGATTTTTTGGCTAATACCAACGCGCAGGACAAGGGCCAGTGGCGAAAGGGTAAACTGTCGAATCGCAGCGGAGCGCCCAATCCCAAACCGGACCGCTTGTCTTACCTGTTAAATCAGCCCTGTCCGAAACATAGGACGAAGGAGATGCCGGCCAACCACCTTTGGAAGGATTGCTTCATCATGCAAGAGTTCAAGAATTCTAATGCCTTCCGGTATGATCACGGATCAGGGGGCGGCTCAGGATCTGGATCTCAAGGGCTGGGTTACGGCGGAGGAAATTCCGGTTCGGGATTTAATGGCAATCAAAGCGGGCAAAACAGTCAAGATAACCAGAGCAGCCAGGGTGGTCACAATCAGCAGCAGCAGTCGGGTTATCAAAGTCACCTGAAGTAGTTGAACAGTGGGCAATATCATGTTTTCACCACTAGTTTGGACAAACGTGACCGAAAGGTCCATAAGCGGGCAGAAAATTCTGTTGAACCGGCGGTGCCCCGTTACCTACGCTGGTCCGAACAGCCAATCGTATGGAGCAGAGAGGATCACCCTCCCCGGGTTGACAATCCGAGCCAGCTAGCATTGGTGGTGGCACCTCAGGTGGGTGGTTATAAATTCACCAAGGTACTCATGGACGGAGGGAGCAGCATTAACATCCTCTACTATGAGACTTTCCGCCGTATGGGGTTAACAGATAAGAATCTTAAACCGTCCAATACGGTATTCCACGGCGTGGTACCTGGTAAATCGGCATATCCTGTTGGCAAAATAGCCCTGGAGGTGGCTTTTGGAGATGATTATGACTCCAGATCAGAAATATTAACCTTTGAGGTGGTAAAGATTCAGAGTCCATATCACGCCCTGTTTGCACGGCCGGCTTATGCTAAATTCATGGCACGGCCCTGCTATGTCTATTTACAGCTCAAGATGCCGGGTCACAAAGGGACGATAACTGTCCATGGAAGCCGCAAGATTGCTTTGGAGTGTGAAGAAGGTGATGCGGCCTATGCTGAATCAGTTTGTGCCACGGAGGAGCTGAAGATTTATAAGGACAATGTTGATCCGGCGGACATGACTCCATTGAAAAAGCCAACTACGAAGCATGATCCGGCCCTGAAGTTTAAATCGGCTGCTGAGACTAAGCTTGTTGACTTTGTACCTGGCGATTCGTCCAAGCAGTTCAGTACCAGTGCGAACTTGGACCCGAAATAGGAAAGCGCGCTCATCGAGTTCATCCCTGAGAACCGGGACCTCTTTGCGTGGAAGCCTTCTGACATGCCAGGTGTACCGAGGGAACTCGCTGAGTACACCCTTAATATTGATCCCAAGTACAAACCGGTGAAACAGTTTCTCCGCCGGTTCAATGAAGAAAGGCGCAAAGCTATTGGAGAGGAAGTGGCCAGGCCCTTAGCAGCTGGATTTATCATCGAAGTTTTCCATCCTGAATGGTTAGCTAATCCGGTGC
The DNA here is from genome assembly GCA_032464435.1 of Aegilops umbellulata. Taxonomy (NCBI): domain Eukaryota; kingdom Viridiplantae; phylum Streptophyta; class Magnoliopsida; order Poales; family Poaceae; genus Aegilops; species Aegilops umbellulata. The sequence continues at coordinate 588,084,816 of CP136057.1, forward strand.
TGGTCCTTAAGAAGAATGGCACATGGCATATGTGTGTGGATTACACTGATCTCAACAAAGCTTGTCCAGCAGATCCTTTTGCCCTCCCCCGTATTGATCGAATCATTAATGCTACGGCGGGTTGTGAGCATTTGAGTTTTTTGGATGCATATTCTGGTTATCATCAGATCAAAATGGTAGTTAAGGACCAGGAGAAAACAACCTTCATAACTCCCTTTGGAGCCTTCTGCTATGTATCTATGCCTTTTGGGCTCAAGAGTGCCCAGGCAACTTATCAACGGTGTGTTCAGAATTGTCTGCATAAGCAAATCGACCGAAATGTTCATGCCTATGTGGATGATATTGTGGTCAAGTCAAGGCAAAAGGAGACTTTGGTGGATGATCTGAAGGAAACCTTTGACAACCTGCGAACATACAAGATGATGCTCAATCCAGCCAAGTGCGTTTTTGGTGTACCGGAAGGCAAGTTATTGGGCTTTCTGGTGTCCAACAGGGGAATTGAGGCTAATCCGGAGAAGATCACAGCTATCACCTCCTTGGCTAAACCAAAGTGTATCAATGATGTTCAACGTCTAGCAGGCCGGATTGCCGCGTTGAGCCGGTTTATCAGCCGCCTTGGAGAGAAGACAATTCCTTTGTATCAGATGCTGAAGAAATCAGATAACTTTGTCTGGAGTTCTGCCACTGATGAAGCGTTTGAAGACTTAAAGCGGCAGCTTGCCAATCCGCCTGTTCTTGCTGCTCCAGTTGACAAGGAACCATTGCTGTTATATGTAGCAGCTAATGCTCGTGCAGTCAGTGTAGCTATTGTGTTAAAGCATAAAGAGGCAGGCAAAGAATATCCGGTTCAACGTCCAGTTTACTATATCAGTGAGGTGCTTATTGAGTCCAAGCAAAGGTACCCGCATTGGCAGAAGTTGGTATATGGAGTTTTTATGGCAAGCCGGAAGCTCAAGCAATACTTCCAAGGTCATCCCATCACAGTAGTCAGCTCTGCTCCTTTGGGAGATATAATCCAGAATAGGGAGGCAACCGGCCGGATTGCCATGTGAGCTACAGAGCTTGGGCCTCACGGGTTGAAATACATACCCCGGACGGCGGTCAAATCTCAAGCACTTGTGGATTTCATCAATGATTGAACGGAACTGCAAGCACCTGAAGAAAAGCCGGATCACACCTATTGGACTATTCATTTTGATGGGTCCAGGCAATTGGAGGGTTCGGGGGCTGGAGTCGTATTAACTTCCCCACGAGGTGATAAGTTCTGTTACGTTCTCCGTTTAATGTTCCCTTGTACTAAAAATGCAGCTGAGTACGAGGCTTTACTCCATGGTCTTTGGATGGCTAAGGAGATGAATCTAAGCCGAGTTAAGTGCTTCGGTGACTCGGACCTGGTGGATCAACAAGTATCTGGCACTTGGGATTCCAAGGATCCGCTCATGGCAGCATATCGTCGTGAGGTGGATATCGTCGCAGGTGATTTCAAAGGTTATCAGGTGGATCATGTGGATCGATGGAAGAACGAAGCGGCGGATGCTTTGAGCTGGTTGGGTTCTCAAGTAAACCGGTTCCGCCTAATGTCTTCTTGGACGTTCTGCATAATCCGTCTGCCAAGCTCCCTGGTGAAGAGGATTTGGCTATTCCTGATCCGGAGGCTCAATTGGTGGCAACTCTTCATGTCATCCCGGACTGGACGGTTCCTTATCTCGCGTACTTAAACCGGGGCGACTTACCAGAGGATGAGGTCCTGGCCAGGCAGATAATCCGGCGATCCAAGTCCATGACTATTGTCAATGGCGAGTTGCATCGTTGCAGTGTGACAGGGGTGTTTCAACGTTGTGTGTCTCCTGAGGAGGGCTATGAAATTTTACGAGAAATCCATGAAGGAGATTGTGGTCACCACGCCGGTTCAAAATCTTTGGTGGCTAAAGCGTTTCGCCACGGTTTTTATTGGTTGACCGCTCATGCTGATGCGGAGGACCTGGTTAGACGATGTGATGGCTGTCAGAAGTTCTCAAGATGTGCCCATGTGCCGGCTCAAGAATTGAGGATGATTCCAATTACTTGGTCGTTTGCAACTTGGGGGCTGGATATGGTTGGGCCTTTAAAAAGGTCCAAAGACAAGAAAACCCATCTCTTGGTGGCAGTTGACAAGTTCACAAAGTGGGTGGAGGCAGATCCCGTTAGCAAGTGTGACGCAGCCACGGCGGTTCAATTCATCAAAAAGGTGATTTTCCGGTTTGGCTTTCCACACAGCATCATCACTGATAATGGTACCAACCTGTCCAAGGGTGCTATGAAGGAGTTATGTCAACATGAGCACATCCGGCTTGATGTCTCATCAGTGGCTCACCCACAGTCCAATGGCCAAGCAGAGAGGGCTAATCAAGAGATCTTGCGAGGCATCAAACCCCGGCTCATGGTTCCTTTGCAGCGGACGCCGGGTTGTTGGGTTGAGGAGTTACCATCTGTATTATGGAGCATCAACACCACACCCAACAGATCAACGGGATACACACTGTTCTTCATGGTTTACGGAGCGGAGGCGGTTCTCCCCAGTGACATCCGTCACAATTCACCTTGTGTGGCGGCATATGTTGAAGCGGACAACGAGACAGCACGACAAAACACTCTGGACCTGCTGGATGAGGAGCGTGACATAGCGGCTACCCGTTCGGTGGTTTATCAGCAGGATCTCCGTCGTTATCACAGTCGCCGAGTTAGAACCAGAACCTTTCAGGAAGGAGATTTGGTACTTCGGTGTTGGGGAAACTGATCCACGAGCACCTATGGGGACCGAGCCCCTTTCGGTTCGGCGGGGGGCGGAGGTCGCACGAAGAGCAGATCGAGGCGGAGCACACGAGCAGTTTACCCAGCTTCGGAGCTCTCCGGAGAGATAATACTCCTACTGCTGCTTTGTGGTTTGTATTGAGTTCTTGCTCGGGAGCGCTGAGTGCTACAATACGCACCAGCAGCTAACGAGACCGAGCGTGAGCGTTCTATTTTGCCCCCTTCTCTACGTTGTGCATGGGCCTCCTTTTATATGCTCAAGGGGTCTCCAACAGGTGGCAACGTAGACAAGGGTAAAAATGGAAAGGTGCTGCGGTTGGTACAACTACCTGTACAGTGTATCCTGCCTAACCCTGACGGCAGGGGACAAGGGCATTAAATGCCCGTCTGCGTCGTCCAAACAGTGCAGAAAGGGACAGTTAGGGACACCACCGTTCGCCACGATGGCGATCTTGTCAGCGCCGTTTGCCACCGCGTACCCCTGGCTGCACAGCCTCTCGCCACGTACGCTTGGGATAGTCCCTGAGCGACACATTGGTGGATGTGCTGGAGCATGGGTACGGAGTGGTAGCCTGCCGCGGCAAAGTGCCTTGCCGCGGTCGTTGTCTTGTCGCGTCCGGAAGCTTGCCGCTCGCCGGGCCTTGCCGGGACGCGTGGTGCGTCGCGGTAAGTACCTTGAGATGCCTAGGTTGGCCTTCCCGGCAAGCTCCTCTTGCCGGGGTCTTGTGCCTTGAGTGGCCTTCCCGGCAAGCTCCTCTTGTCGGGGCCTTGTCTTCTTGGCTTGAATACTTTGTTCTTAAATGGCTCAAAAGGAACCACAGAGGGCCTTGGCGGTCGCCCGGCAAGCCTTGCCGCGGGGTGCTGCGACTACCCGTGCACAAGTTCAGGGTACTAGTGTACCCCTACTCTAGTACACCGACAGGAGGCCCCGGGCCTGGGCCATACACGGTGCCAAGCGCTGTTGGGCCAGGCCCAAAACAGGGCACGGGCACACGCGGCCTGGGTCACGCCGTATCTTATTCCGTATCCACCACGCCCTCCTTGAGCGGCACGCGTAGATTGTGGCGTCGTGGGAGAGATCGTGGGTGGCTTCTTTATTCGGGAGAACGGAACGTCCGCCCCCTCCCCCCCCCCTTATAAGCAGGGGAAACAGGGGTAGTTCGTCCATCCACCCGTTGCTATTCTGTCCTTGAAAATCTTCGCCACTCCCCTTCTTCCCAAAGCCGAAAGAGAGCAGCGCTCCGCCCCCTATCGCCACCAACACCACCAACTCCGTCGACCTCCCTCACTACTTCCGCCATGGCTCCGAAAGCCGATAAGGGGAAGGTCGTGAAGTCGGTCGAAGCGCAGCGGCTCGCGGCGCTGCGAAAGGAGCGGGCCGTCTTCCCCCCCAAGCTCGCCGCGGGGGATCTGAGGGAGTACTACTACCTCTTCTGGTCGACGGAGACGCGGGTGCACCCGCGCACGAAGGTACTCCCAGCCGCTGCTTGGGAAAAAGCTCCCACTGGGTACCCTTTCTTCGTCTTGTTCTTCTACTGCGGGCTCTGCCCGCCCTTTTCTGAATTCTTCTGTGACGTCATGAACACCTACGGGCTCCGCCTCCTTGACTTCACCCCCAATGCTGTCCTGACCATGGCAGTTTTTGCACATCTCTGTGAAAACTTTGTCCGAATCCATCCAAACGTAGCCCTTTTCCGCCACTTCTTTTCGCCTCGAGTTGAGAAAGGAGAGCCTTTATTCGGCGGAATCGCCTGGATCTCAAAAGCCGGCAAGAAGGATGCTTATCTGGATGGAGAGTTCCGCAGCAAGTGGGAGGAGTGGAGGGCGGACTGGTGCCTGATTGTCGAGGAGAACCCGCAGCCGTTTACTGCCCAGCGCTAAACTCCAGTAGTGCGCGGCAGTGATTGGAGTAGCTTGGCCCCGGAAGACGACAGACTGAAGATTGCCGTCGCCCGGATCCAACGCCTCAGGCTTGCCGGGCTTACTGTAGGAGCGGTTGGCGCAAATTTCCTTCGCCGCCGCATCGCCCCCCTGCAGGAGAGGAGGAGACCCGCCTGGGAGTTCCAGAACGCGGCGGATATCATGAGGCTGCGGCCGGGCCTCAACTTCAACTTCACTGTCCTGGATCTCAACGCGATGCTCCAGGAGCTGTTCAAGTATGACCCTCAGCATCCCGAAGTGTTCAGGTTGCCGAGGGGCGTCGTTCCATTGTGCAACAACTCCTCGCTCGACCGCATCCGTGCAATGATGCCGCTGTGCGACTCGCATGGAATTGACCCAGCCTGGATAGAGCCTGCAGATGATGTCGTGCAGGCGTTCTTCGATGGCTTGGTAGAAGTGCCGATCGACGCCGATGAGCAGAGGGGCCTCACCCGGGACACCACCGACGAGGAGATCAAGCGCATCGCCACCAGGCTGGAAGAGGCGGAGGCAGCCGCGGCTGCGGGCGAGTTTGGGTTCACCGTGGAGGAGGCATAGGCAGCAGAGGCGGCAAGCCTTGCCGAGCGAGAGGATCTTGCCGGCGAGGAGAAGTCCGCCGGGCATGACGTCGGGCCGAGCGGGCCCGCCGAGGATACGAGCGTCTCGTTGGAGATCGGCTCCTCTTCCTCTTCGTCTTCGGGCAGCTTGCCGCAAGTAGAGCCCCTGGCTCCACAAGCAGAGCCCCCGGCTCCACCAAGAAGGCGTCTTCGCAAGGCCGAGGACGTAGCTGAGCGGCGGACGAGTCAACCCCTGCCGCGCCGCATGACACGCTCCACCGCGGCAAGTTCTGTTGCCGCGGAAGCACCTCACGCTGCAGCGGCAACTGGAGCGGGGTCCTCCCGGTCCGCCGCTCCAGCTCCCGCCAAGCGGCCAAGGGATCCTACTCCTCCGCCTCCTCGCGCCGGAGGTGGGCTAGGCTTTGACTTCTCCGCGCTCAGCTCCGACGAGGAAGAAGAAGAGTAAGATTCTTGTTGTACTTGGATGTCTTCAATACTTGCTGTCTTGTCTTGTATCTCATTTGCTTTACTCTAAACTTATTCCTTTTTAGGACTCTGGCCCAGAGAGCGGCAAAGAGAGCCAAGGTCCCCGTGATTGTCATCGAGGACGATCCCACCATGTCAGCAGGGGGTGCGCCCGAGACAAACTTGCCGGACCCGGCAGCTGTTCTTCAGAGCAGCCCCCAGCGCAGCCCCCGGCGTAAGTATATGGTTTGTTTCACGCTGTTGGGCGAGCATGGATACTCTTTGTTTGCTGATATCTGACTGTTGGCTTGTGTAGGAGCAGAGCAGCCCCACCAGGAGCGTCCGGATGCCGCCCCTGACATGCCATCTGCTTCGACTACGCCGCCAAGGGAGAGTTCTCCGGCAAGGGAGAATCCTCCGACAAGGGAGAGCTCTCCGGCAAGGGAGAAGTCTCCGGCAAGGGACAGTACCAGCAACCCCCCGGCAGCGGAGATCCCAACTGCCGAGCCTGGTACAGGTACTTCCTGCTTCTAAACTCCCCTTGGGTTCTTCTTCGTTTGATCTTCTTTTTGGATATCTGCTTGACTTTTCTTCCTTTTTCGGCCGTCAGATCCATCTACTGAGGAGCCGATGGAGACCGAGGTTGCTGTTGATGATGCCGCCGCCACCGAAGAAGCGGCCGCCGCTGATGATCCCATCGGCGAAGAGGCCGCCAAGGCTGCCGCCGCAGCAGCTGACGAGGGGTCTGGCGATCGCACTGATGGCCCTGAGGCCGCAGGAGCGTCAGGCGCTACGCCGACCGCCGACCCTCCCGCCGCTGCCGCAGCTTCGGGCTCCGAAGGGCCCCAGCCAGGCGTCTACTTGAAGGCCGGTGATGGCGTCTTCATCAACCTCCCCTGGGCGTCAACGTCCAGGGCGCCAGTCGAAGGAGAAAGCTTTGACGTGGAGGTGCTTGCCTCCGCTGGGCTGACGCTGGTCGACGCGCCAAGCAGCAGCAGCGACGAGCCTGAGGAGGAGCGACTGCTGCGGAAGTTGTTGTCGCTCTACCGCGCTCGGCAAGCCAAACTGGAATCCCGCGAAGCGCTTGCTGCGAAGGCGGGAGCCGACATTGAGAAGCACGCGGCGGAGCTCCGCGGCACCAACCAGGCAGCTCTCCGGTCCCTGGCGGAGGAGCGGGAGCAGCTCGAGGAGGCGCAGAAGGCCTTCCTCCTCGACAAGGCTGACGTCGAGGAGCAACAGCGGCTTGCCGCTGAGAAGCTGTCGGCGCAGGAGGGTGAACTGACGCAGCGGAAGGTCAACCTCGATAGCCATGAGGAGGAGCTTGCCGCGCGCGAGCGAACACTTGGCGGAGCTATCAAGCAAGCGGAGGATGCTGCCGCAGCCGCCGAGGCCGCCAAGGAGGAGCTGGAGATGAAGGTGGCGCAGCTGGAGGCCGACCTCAAGGCGAGCGGCGAGGAGCTCGTCGCGCTCAAGCGTGAGCGGGAGAAGGGTGTCTACAGCTTCGCAGAGCTGCAGGTCCGTCTCTCCGAGAAGGGCAAAGAGCTCAGCGCCGCCAAGGGCTCCAACGCAGATCTTGAGTTGAAGCTGAACACTTTGACCAAGACGCTGGACGGCACCAGGGAGCAGGAGGCGGCCTTGAAGAAGGAGATCCAGGCCGACAAGGCGCTACTGGAGAGTGTTGCCACCACCCAGAACGCTTTTAGAGAAGCCGTGGAGCAGTGGATGGAAGGTCTTGTGAATGTTGTCGCCAACATTGACAGGGAGCTGGCGCAGCTGGGGATGGAGGATCTCGGGTATCCCTCCGACAAGAACCTCCAATCCAGCGCCAAGCTCACCTTGTTCTTCAAAGGCGTGGCGACGGCCCTTCAGCGACTCCGGGAGAGGATCCCAAAGCAGCTGGCCGACGAGTCGCGCAAGATCTGCGCGGGAGCTCTTCAAAAAGTGTTGGTGAAGGTAGCCTTCCGCAACCCGGGTCTCAACCTCACCAACGTCCTCAGATCCCTGCCGGCGGAAGCTGATCTGGAGGCGCTCAAGGACCTTGTCGCACCCATTGTGGACAAGGTGAGCGGGATCAAGAGGGTTGAGGGCGATCGCGTGGACTAGGCCTCCCGTTTTCTTCTTTTCTTGTCGTTGCTGATCATGTTATGAAAACAGTCTATTAGAGCCACGACAAGCTATTTTGTAATATAACTCTATTTTGGGCAGCGATTGCAATGTTATTTCCTTTACTTGATTCCTTCCTTTGTATGTTTTTGCCCTACGCTTTTCGGGAACTTGCCGGCACAGGCACCCTCGCCGCGAGCGCTGAGTGCGGGACGTCAGCAGCCTGCTGGCAGTGCCGTTGCCGACAAGAAACATTGTCGTAACTAGTCGCAGCTCGCTTAAGTTGTTGAGCGAACTCGAAACAAAGTAAGGGCGCGACTCTAGTCGCAGCACACTTAAACTGTTGAGCGAACTCGAAACAAAGTAAGGGTGCAACTAGCCACAAGCCGGTTCCTTCGTGCACAGGTTTTCCATACAAAGCATGGTCGTTTAAGGAAGATAACTTAAAATTTTAAAAACATCTGATTGCTCAAACTTTGGCAACTTAGCTTTTCTGCCTTTTGCTTCCCGGCAAGGCGAAACTTTCTTGAACGACGCCTGGTCCATACCATTATCTTCCCCTCCCCCCCAGCAAACTTGTGGGCGAAGGGACCTTCCTTTCCTTGAAAAAAAAAGAAAGTAGAGAAAATAATGATATGGAGACTTATGGCTCGTTATTGCTTACCGGGGGTGTTCGCTGCACAAAGTGTCAGATAACTCATGCAAAAAATAAAAAGCATGAAATTGACAAGATGTGCGGAGCACATGAGCTTTATTTATGCACAGGGTCTGCGCCTGGCTTTGTACAAAGGATTACATGCAACAGCGGCAAGACTTGTACAAAAGATGGTTGCCGGAGCAGGGTCTGGCAACCGCGCCTTACGGGTAAAACTTACGAAGATGCTCAATATTCCAGGAGTTGCTCACCGGAATGCCATCTTCGGTCTCAAGGCGGACAGCGCCAGGTCTAGTGACTCGTTTCACCCGGTAAGGGCCTTCCCACTTCGGCGTCAACTTGTTGGAATTCTTGGCGGACTGAACGCGCCGAAGAGCAAGGTCGCCTTCCTCGAGACTTCTGGCATTAACTTTGCGGCTATGGTAGCGGCGCAAAGCTTGCTGGTAGCGAGCAGCTCGTACAGCAGCCTGAAGACGGTCTTCCTCAAGGAGCAGCGCGTCATCTTGTCGCAGCTGCTCTTGCTCAAGCTCATCATAAGCGAGCACTCGAGGCGACCTGTATACGAGTTCCGTGGGGAGAACTGCCTCTGCTCCATAGACTAGAGCCAAAGGTGTCTGGCCAGTGGCTCGATTTGGCGTCGTCCTGATCGACCAAAGAACCACCGGCAGCTCCTCAATCCAGTTTCTTCCGCACCTGTGCAACCTGTCGAAAGTCCTGGTCTTGAGTCCACGCAGCACTTCAGCATTTGCCCTCTCCGCTTGACCGTTTCTCCTGGGGTGAGCAACAGAAGCGAAGCAGACCTTGGCGCCAAGATCTTGGACGTACTGCATGAAGGTGCAGCTCGTGAATTGCGTACCGTTGTCGGTGATGATCCTGTTAGGGATCCCGAAGCGGCAAACAATCAACCTGAAGAACTTGACTGCTGACTGTGCTGTCACCTTCCTCATTGCTTCCACTTCCGGCCACTTTGTGAACTTGTCGATTGCAACGTACAAGTACTCAAAGCCCCCGTCTGCTCGGGGGAAGGGGCCGAGGATGTCGAGCCCCCAGACCGAAAATGGCCAGGATAAAGGGATCATCTGGAGAGCTTGAGCTGGCTGGCGTATTTGCTTGGAATGGAACTGGCACGCTTCACACTTGGTTACTTGTGCAGTTGCATCCTGGAGGGCTGTCGGCCAAAAGAAACCTTGCCGGAATGCTTTGCCGGCAAGTGCTCTTGCGCCAATGTGGTGACCACAAATGCCTCCATGTATCTCGGCCAACAGCTTCTGTCCATCTTCCCGGTGAATACACTTTAATTTCACACCGTTGAGTCTTCTTCTGTATAGTGCGTTGTCGATAAACTGGTACATACTTGACTGCCGGGCTACTCTTTCCGCTTCTTCTTGCTCTTCGGGAAGTTCTCCTGTCTGAAGGAAATGGACGATCTGCTGTGCCCATGCTGGAGCTTGTGGCTCGACAACAAGGACTAAAGGCACATCTGCTGCTGTGGGAACATCCGCTTCTACGGCGAGAAACTGCGGCTCAGCCGGAGCTTGACGTTCCTCGGCAAGCTTGCCGGAGCAAAACTTGTCGAGGGCGTCTGCTTCAACGGAACAAACCCTGGGGTTTGCCGGAGCAGACTGCTCCCCAGCACTCTTGGTGTTGATCTTGGGGACCTTTTTGGCAGCGGCTTCGGGAAGCTCTGCCGGAAAATAGTCACCAGAAATTAACTTCCTCTTCTTGATCTGTCCAGTTGATGGCGTCACAGACGGTTGAGTCAGCTTGAGCACAAAGATCCCTGGTTCCACGGGTAACTTAAGTGCTGCGCACTTTGACAGGCCATCGGCAATGTCATTCTGAGCTCTTGGAACATGTTCCATCTGTAGGCCGACAAAGTGCTCTTCTAGCTTCCTCACTTCATCAACGTAAGCTTCCATCAACGGACTCTGATAACTCTTATTCACTTGGCGAACGACAAGCTGCGAGTCACCCCTGACAATGAGCTTCTTGATCCCAAGGTCTGCCGCGATCCTGAGACCGGCAAGCAATCCTTCATACTCTGCAGTATTGTTTGTTGCTTGCTCCTTGGGAAAGTGCATCTGGACTACATACTTAAGGTGCTCTCCGGTGGGTGCGACAAGCAGTACGCCAGCACCGGTGCCTTGCAGCGAGAAAGCACCATCAAAGTACATCAGCCACTCTTTGCTTGCTTCCTTAACGGGGATGCTCGTTTATGGAATTTCTTCATCTGGTGTTGGCGTCCACTCTGCTATGAATTCTGCCAATGCTCTGCTTTGGATAGTTGAAGTGCTCTCAAACTTGAGGCCAAAGCTTGAAAGTTCCAGTGCCCACTCAACAATCCTGCCTGTTGCTTCTGGATTCTGCAGTATCCTCTTCAGCGGAGAACGAGTGACAACTGTTATCTCATGTGCTTGGAAGTAATGGCGCAGCTTTCTCGAGGCCATGAGAAGGCCGAAAAGCAATTTCTGCACACCAGAGTACCTTGACCTAGCCCCCTGCAGAAGGGAACTGACAAAGTAGACTGGGCGCTGCACCATTTTCTTCTGTATCTCCTCGGGTGCCTGCGTAGATCCATCTTTGTCGGGACCAGAGCTTGTCGGGGAAGCCCCCTGCTTGTCACTGGATGCGCTCGCCGTGGTTGCTGGCTCATCATCTGCCTCCCTCTCTGCTACTAACGCAGCACTAACCACTTGATTGGTTGCCGCCAGATACAGCAGCAACTTCTCTTGTGGCTTAGGTGCGACAAGTATTGGAGTGGAGGACAGGTATCTCTTCAAGTCCTGCAGCGCATCCTCCGCTTCCGGAGTCCATTTCATTGGACCTGCCTTTTTCAAAATTTTGAAAAACGGCAGGGCGCGCTCAGCAGACTTAGAGATAAACCTGCTGAGAGCCGCCACGCAGCCGACAAGTCTCCGCATATCCTTGACGCGCTTCGGTGCTTCAATCTGCTCAATGGCCTTGATCTTGTCGGGATTGGCTTCAATTCCCCGCTGAGACACGAAGAACCCGAGAAGCTTGCCGGAAGGGACTCCAAACACGCACTTCTCGGGGTTGAGCTTGAGGCTGATCTTGCGCAGATTTGCGAAAGTCTCGTCTAAATCTTGAATCAGAGTTGCCTTATCCTTGCTCTTGACCACTATGTCGTCCATGTAGGCTTCCACATTTCTGTGTATTTGCGGTTCAAAAGCAGTATGGACTACCCTTGCAAATGTTGAACCAGCATTCTTTAAACCGAAAGGCATCCATATGAAACAGTACGTGCCACAGGGAGTGATGAATGCGGTTTTCTCCTCATCCTCTTCTGCCATGAAGATCTGATGGTATCCTGAGTATGCTTCAAGAAATGAAAGCAAGTCACATCCGGCCGTGGAGTCAACAATCTGGTCGATGCGCGGCAAGGGAAATGGGTCTTTGGGACAAGCTTTATTGACATCGGTAAAGTCGATACAAAGCCTCCATTTCCCGTTTGCCTTGCGCACGACTACAGGATTGGCCAACCACGTAGGATGGGGCACTCCTCTAACAAGGCATGCTGCTTCCAACTTCTTGATCTCTTCTGTGATGAATTCTTGGCGCTCCACTGCTTGCTTTCTGACTTTCTGCTTGACGGGCCGCGCATGAGGACAGACGGCAAGGTGGTGCTCAATTACTTTCCTGGGAACACCGGGGATGTCAGACGGTTGCCACGCAAACACATCGACATTCGCCCGCAGGAAAGCAATGAGCGCACTTTCCTATTTAGGGTCGAGAGTGGCACTGATGGTGAAAGTACCACCAGTGCCGTCCTCCTTGGCGGACACCTTCTTGGTCGCTGTCAGAGCTTCCATTGTCTTCTTACACTTGCCGATGGAGCTCGATGGTGCGTCCTCGATGGTAGCGCAGCACTCCGAAGAGGTGCGCTTGCCGGAGTGAGCATCAGAACTCTTGCCGGACTTGGTCTTCTTCTTCCCCCCGGGAACTTCGGCGGCAAGTGGCTTGTGATCTATTGCGGCTGCTGCTTCCCGGTAGATTTTGTCGGTGCAGATAAGAGCATCCTTCTTGTCGCCAGGGACAGAGATGACACTTATCGGGCCTGGCATCTTCAGCATGTTATACGCATAGTGAGAGGCCGCCATGAACTTGGCGAGTGCTGGACGGCCGAGAATCCCATTGTAAGGCAATGGAAAATCGGCGACGTCAAAAGTGACCCTCTCAGTTCTGAAGTTCAACTCGCTGCCAAATGTCACCAGCAACATGATCTTCCCCTTCGGCTTGCTCCTTCCCGGGTTGATTCCTTGGAATGTGCCGGTCTCTTCGAGCTCGCTGTCAGGGACCTGGAGTTTCCTGAGCACAGCGGAGGAGATCAGGTTCAAGCCGGCCCCGCCGTCAACTAGCATCTTAGTGACCTTGAGGTTGCGGATAGTTGGTGAAACCAACATCGGCAAGCACCCGACAGCAGTTGTGCGATCAGGGTGGTCCTCAATATCAAAGATGGTAGGCGTGATGGACCATTTCAGAAGCTTGCGTGACTCGACGGGTGGTTCTGCCGCATTGACTTCCCGCACCCATTGCTTGAGTTGGCGGTGTGAAGTATGCAGAGAAGCACCGCCGTCAACGCACAAGACCTATGTGGCTTTCTGGAACTCCTGCTCACTGGTCTCGGCATCGTCCATGTCTTCGTCGTCGTCGTCATCTTCATCCTTGTCGCGGCCGCGGGGAGGTCTGTCTCCTTGCCGCTGCTTGGCCTTGCTGCGGCGTCCTCCCCGGCCGGGGTGCTTCATGTCGGATCCTCCAGCACCTCCTTGGGCTTTCTCCTTGTCACGTCGCTCGTATTCGGCCTTTTGCAGCTCGACAAGCTGCTCGACCTTCTTGCAACTCTGGAGGTCATGGCCCTTGGTGCGGTGGATCTTGCAGTACTGTTTGTTGGTGCCGTCCTGCTTGTCGGCGGCCGCCACAGCCTGGCAGTTGGCGCATGCGGCAACCTCCTTGCCGGAGCTACCAGCCTTGGCTTTCTTGGCGCCACCTTCGTTGCCGGACTGCTCAACAACTAGCACATCTTTGTCTTTCCTCTTCCTGTTGTTCCGCCGCCGGTTTTTTTGCCGGGGCAGCATCCTCGCTGTCAGATCCTCCTGCTCCTGTATCCTCTCCGGGGAGTTTCCTCCCTTCCTCAGCACGTGCACACTTGTCGGCCAGGGCATACAGCTCACTGACGTCTCTGATCTTGCACATTGCCATCTCCTCCCGCATCCTGCGGTTACGCACGTTCTGATGGAACGCGCTGATGACTGTGGCAGGGTGGACATCTGGGATGTTGCGTTGCACATGGCTGAATCTCTGGATGTACTTGCGCAGGGGCTCTCCTTCCTTCTGGGCAAGCAGATGAAGATCACTCTCCTGGCCATGAGGTTTGTGGCCGCCTGTAAAGGCGCCAACAAACTGATGGCATAGGTCTGCCCAGGAAGAAATGGAGTTGTCTGGCAAGTGCATGAGCCAGGACCTGACATTGGGCTTGAGCACCAGCGGGAAGTAGTTGGCAAGGATCTTGTCGTCCCGCCCCCCAGCAGCTTGCACCGCGATGGTGTAGATGCTGAGGAACTCCGACGGATGCAACTTGCCGTCGTACTTCTCGGGTACGTCTGGCTTGAAATTCTTCGTGTTGGGCCACTGGACTTGCCGCAGCTCACGGGTAAACACAGGGCAACCTATCGCGTACGGCAGGTCGCCTGGTTCCCCTGGCGCACGCATGTCGACAGTGGGCCCAGCGCGCTGGTCTGACTGACGTCGCGCTTCTCTTTGGCGCTCGATGCGAGTACGAGCGTCTTCTTGCTGTCGTTCATGAAGAACTTGGCGTTGATCGCGACGAGCTCGTGGATCCGATGACGTGGTGGAGTCGCTGTCGAGGTGGATCCGGTGAGGTGGCGATCTTGGCCTTCGCGGCGGAGAGTGCATGGTGGTTGCACCCCCACCAATTTTGTCGCCATCGGCCCGCGCTTGGCCGACTCGCCGCGGATGCGATGTACTCGGCTGCCGCGGAGTGTCGCCGTTGGCAAAGCCGATGAGACTCTGAATGGTGGCCCTCCAGTCATCGATCTTGTCCGCCGTTGGAGGGTAATCTAGGAGCAGTTGGGCTCGCGCCAAAGCTTTTGCTGGAGTGGCGGGTAGCGGTGGCGAACAGTGTGTGGAGCGGGATATGCTCGAACTTCTAACTATGTTAGAAGGAGCAGTATCCCGTCCAGGCGACCGTGCCTCGCTCGTGCCAGCATGTTGGCGTGCATGCTGGCCTTGAGCATCCCGAGATCCACCAGCTCGATCCGGGTCCAGCAAGCGGATGGTACGGTGAGTACCATGTCGCTGCCGTTTCCGCGCCTCCTGAGATGAGCGCGATGGATGTGCGGACACCGAGGTCTGCGCAGCCTTGTCCTTGGACCTGGCGGCACCGTGAGCTCCCTCGTCGACGCCCGTTCTTCCGCCGGCGTCTTCCCCACCAGCCGTTTGCTCCGGCGGTGGTGGGTTAATCGCAGACGGAGCAGCCGCCTCCGAAGCCTTCTTCTTTGGCGGCATGTTGATGAAGATGATGAAGATCTAGCTCATGTGAACGCCGGATCAGGTTCACACAACCTCGACGCTCCCCTACCTGGCACGCCAAAGATGTCGGGGAAACTGATCCACGAGCACCTATGGGGACCGAGCCCCTTTCGGTTCGGCGGGGGGCGGAGGTCGCACAAAGAGCAAATCGAGGTGGAGCACACGAGCAGTTTACCCAGCTTCGGAGCTCTCCGGAGAGATAATACTCCTACTGCTGCTTTGTGGTTTGTATTGAGTTCTTGCTCGGGAGCGCTGAGTGCTACAGTACGCACCAGCAGCTAACGAGACCGAGCGTGAGCGTTCTATTGTCCCCCCTTCTCTACGTTGTGCATGGGCCTCCTTTTATATGCTCAAGGGGTCTCCAACAGGTGGCAACGTAGACAAGGGTAAAAATGGAAAGGTGTTGCGGTTGGTACAGCTACCTGTACAGTGTATCCTACCTAACCCTGACGGCAGGGGACAAGGGCATTAAATGCCCGTCTGCGTCGTCCAAACAGTGCAGAAAGGGACCGTCAGGGACGCCACCGTTCGCCATGATGGCGATCTTGTTAGCGCCGTTTGCCACCGCGTACCCCTGGCTGCACAGCCTCTCGCCACGTACGCTTGGGATAGTCCCTGAGCGACACGTTGGTGGATGTGCTGGAGTGTGGGTATGGAGTGGTAGCCTGCCGTGGCAAAGTGCCTTGCCGCGGTCGTTGTCTTGTCGTGTCCGGAAGCTTGCCGCTCCCCGGGCCTTGCCGGGACGCGTGGTGCATCGCGGTAAGTACCTTGAGATGCCTTGGTTGGCCTTCCCGGCAAGCTCCTCTTGCCGGGGTCCTGTGCCTTGAGTGGCCTTCCCGGCAAGCTCCTCTTGCCGGGGCCTTGTCTTCTTGTCTTGAATACTTTGTTCTTGAATGGCTCAAAAGGAACCACAGAGGGCCTTGGCGGTCGCCCGGCAAGCCTTGCCGCGGGGTGCTGCGACTGCCCGTGCACAAGTTCGGGGTACTAGGGTACCCCTACTCTATTACACCGACATTCGGCTCATTCAAGATCAGAAGGATATGCACAAGTTATCCCCACCTTGGGAAGGACCTTTTGTGGTCAGCAAGAATTTGCACAACGGGTCATACTACCTGATCGATATTCGAGAGCACAAAGACTCGCATACGTTTGAGCAGGAGACCAACAGGCTGTGGAACATAGCTCATCTTCGACCTTACTATACCTGAGCCATAGGCTCTGCTTATGTACATATTATGACCATGTATATATTATAAATAAAGCAATAAACCGGAGCCTTGGCTAAAGCGGGGTCTCTGTTCTTTTTACATCATGTGTGGTTACACGGAGTTTTTGTCTTAAAGCAGCCTCCGGTTTACCCCTTGAGTTAGCTTTTCAAAAGCTTTATATCATGTCACTTGGGGGCTTTGGTCGTGTCTGAATCATAGCAATACCTTTTGATAGGCGTAAAGCCATACCATCACTTGGGGACTTGTGGTCACGTCTGAACCATAGTCACGCCTCTTGATCGGCCTTGTGCCACAGCATCACTTGGGGGCTTTGGTCGAACCCGAACCATCGCTACACCTCTTGATCGGCGTCATGCCAATGCATCATTTGGGGATCGGGCTGACTTGAACCATAGCTACGCCTATTGGGGGCTTGGTCATGTCCGACCTTGGTAATGCCACTTGATCGGCTCAAAAGCCTTAGTTGCAAACGATTTTATCTTTGCTTTTGATGAAATTCTGTTCTTTTTGCTAAAGCCCTTTTTCTCTTGTTGCGTTTTTAAACCAACATTGTTAAACCGGTTCAAATGTCAATTACAAATTGACAGGACACGGTCAAATATTAATCCGGAGACTAACTGCCCGGTTTGATTTTTTATTACCATCCTATTATGGAGTAAAACTGGCGTTTCTTATAACCCGGAGCGGTTTACATTGTAAACCGACCATATGAACACAGGAGTTGTTTTCTCCTCCAACAGTGTAGGTTTATTAAACTCCGTTTCAAAGTTGGCCAAGCCAACTTCATGCCCAATGATGGTAGGTATTATGTATCTCAATATTTGATCATATGCTTAAATCTAAAGCTATTCTCTTTGGTTTTACATGCATAGATATCATGACCTGCCTGGCGGTAAGTCGCCAAGGCATTTTTTAGTTTCTCAACTGTAGAAAACAGTTTAGAGCTCAATAATTCAAAAGAAGCATCAGTTGCAGTAAATATGCACGAAGGCATATCAAGACCAAGTGTATTAGCTAGCCTATTACAAGGCAACACAGTGCCCAAATAAGATCATTGTTTTCTGCATAACACAACGTGAAGTGGTTTAAACCGGCTTCCGGTTCATGCTTGGTCGTCAGCTGGACCTGATGGTTGCGGGTCATCCCGCAACAGTTGCCCAGTCAATTCCAGTTAATGCTTGAAATACAGCTTCTTCACTAATCAGCAATGACGGTTCAATATCAGGAGCGTAAGTATGCTTACGGATTGGCGGGACAAGATTCTCCGCTTCAGGGACTGGTGCCGCAACCCGTTTGTTCTGATCATTGTACTGGGCTTGATAGTGGGACAGATCCGCTTCTTCCGCCAGCTGACAAGCCAAAGGACACACTTCCTGGTTTATAGTTCGAAGATCATCTTCATTGAACTCTGTCCCATCTTCTTTCAAACTAGGATAGCCTTGGGCCGCTTCAATAGGATCAAAGTCAGGCACCCATGCCTTGGCCCGGATTAAGGCGTTTATAGCACCGGTTCTAGCGGCTGATCTCTTCAGCTCTTCAACCCGGGCAGGGAGCATGGATAGCCTTTCAAGTGTGTCTTTGATTAAAGTGGGCGGCGGATTGTTGTGAGAAGCTGTATAAATGATCCGTTGGGCACCTGTATACAATTGCTCTATCAACTTATAAGCAGCCTTCGGCTTCTTTCGCACATATGATCCCAAGTGGTCGACGCGAGTTCCTACATCATTGAAAGGGTTATTAAACCAGCAGACACATATCAAGGACCGCTCAAATCATAAGAACAAGGATGCTTACCAAAGATAGGAGCAGTCATGGCATGAACCTGGCGCTTCACACTAGTTAGCTCGTCAACCACCGGTTTGAGAGAGGCCTCGACTTTCTCTGCCCTTTGAGTTAAAGCGGCTTTCTCAGTGGCCCAATCCGCCCGCTCTTTGTTGAAACCCTCTTTAAGCCTCTCCATTGCGCTTAATGTGCTGGTTGATTCCTCTTTTGCCTTGGAGGTTTCGGCTAGTTGGGACTTCAGATTCTCTTGCAGGTCGGCGATTTGGCTTTCCTTTATGCTCAGATCAGCCTGCATACAGACGGTTATCTGATGAAAATAACGATACAGATTTGAAGTACCAACCACATAACAGGTTATGCCCTTGGTACTTGGGGGCTAATGCATATTTTCTCTTCATCATACAAATTCTATAAAGTCCCAAGCTCAATACAAGTATTCAACTTGGCACTTGGGGGCTAATGGCTATCTGCTCAATGACTATTGACACTGGAATTCTTATTATCTAAAAAGTCCCGGTTTAACTGCATGCAGTTGAACCGGCCCTTGGGGGCTACATCAACAAAGTACAGATGAGTTAAAGTTACATTGGAAAGTCCCGGTTTAAGTTGATATCTTAAACCGTCACTTGGGGGCTACTGGAGTTGACATATTATAATATACAAGCAGAGAAGGATATAAGAAGTTACCTCATACTTGTCCTTCATCATATTGACCAGACCGGCTTCATAATCACGGCTGGTGTACAGCCGGTTCAGATAGCCGGAATGGAGTTCTTGGGCGTTCAGAGCGGCATAGGTCGCCAAATCAGCATTCCACTTGCCTTTACCAATTGCAGCAAATTCTTCCTTGGATGTATGCCTGGATAAAGCGACAGGATTGCTGGGCTCGGTACGACCAATGCCAGTGATCAGGACTTCATCATGTTTTTCTTCGCCAGTTTGAACCGGGGTTGACGGTTTATCATCATTTTTCGATGGACTAGCCGTTTTATAAGCCTGGATAGGGCTTGTTTGTTGAACAATAGGGCCAGTGGTATCAACATTCGCCTCTTCAGCGACAAAGTCACGGTCTTGCGGCGGTGGGTCATTCAGCACATCATCACGGTCAGCTTCCTCAGGATTTAGTACTTTGTCCGGTTGAGCAGCGGCATTCTCCTCTGCCGTGTTATTCAGACGAGCCTTTTTGCTTGGCCTAGGTTTGGCTCTGAGAAAGGAAATTCACAAGAGTCAGTAAAAAATTTGTTAAAGATAATATATCAAAGGTACAAGATGGAATATGACTTACCCAAGCACGGTTTTAAGCGGGGGAAGCTTGGTGGCTGATGACTTGCCGAAGGAAGAATGAGAAGTGCCATGATAATTGGAATCAGACGGATTAAGAGGTTGACAAAAACAACCCGCTTTAGGGTGTGCAGTAACAAGTGAATCAGAGACCTCTTAACGGTGTTTCTGAACCGGACTATTCGGTAAACCGGTGGAGGAAAGTACATGGCCATTGTGCCGGGTTGTGCGGCGAGCTTTGTGCTGTTGGGTCTTCCCAAGAAAGTTTGGATCCAAATAAGCAAGAGGATGAGAAAATTTAACTTTCCGGTTTGCCCGACGGATTTTTAGAGAAGGCAAGGGGTCTGAATCGGAAGAGAGAATGATTACCTCTACAGCGTCAGCATGACTGACTTCAGCGTCGTCCTGGCAATGATCACCATCAATAAGGCATATGAAAAATAAACCAAGTGAGTCAAGATCTACCTAGAGATTCGGGTTACCCACATCATCATCAGTTGGTGGATCAGAGGATGCAGTGGTTCTTTTTCTATTAGCAGGATTCTTTACAACTCTGGTTTTTGGTCGGGTTGGCTTCTACGATTTATCTTGCGGAGTTTTCTTGCTCCAGAACGGATTATTGCCATGTTTAAGACATAATGATAGCACTTTCAGAGTGTATTGGAACAAAGGTAGTTTCAAGAAAGTATAAGGGATGAATCTTACAGCGGGCGGTTTATTAATGGAATAGAAAGGAGGCAGGTCGATTTGGGCACAGATGGTTTCCGGTTCATTCAATATCTTTTTCACAGCTTCAGTAACTTCATCATCTGTAAGCTGGATATCGATATGACGTTGAACATCCTTCACATCTCCGGTATATTCGCACATCAGACCGGAGCACTGGCTTAAGGGCAATATGCTCCAAGATATCCAGCAGCAAGCAAAGTCAACTCCTGTTAATCCGTTTGCCATGAAAGCCCTTAGCTTGGATAGTTGAGGAGCATATTTGCTTCTCTCTTGGGCAGTCAGCCTCAGTGGAAGGGGGTGTGTGTTGCTCAAACGCTCTGGACGGTAACCCGGTAGGGGATTTTCTTCGGAAGGAGAGGTATCTTTCCAGTAAAACCATGTTTGGTTCCATTCTTTGGGGTGGCTATGAAGTTTAGCGTGAGGGAAGGTGTCTTCTTTCCTCTTCTGAATTGCCATACCGCCCAGCTCCGTATTGGGTCCATCGGTGGATTCAGTTCGGCGGTTCAGATGAAAGAAATCCCGGAATAACTCTACCATGGGTTCCTCTTGAAGGTACACCTCACAGAACATTTGAAAGTGACAAATGTTGGTTACAGGGTTGGGGCCAATATCTTGTGGATGCAGTTGGGAGCTGTCTTAGACATCCCGATAAAACTTTGAACCGGGAGGGTTGAAGCCCCGGGCTAAATGATGAGCAAAAATCACAACTTCTCCGTCCTTAGGTTTGGGAGGACATTCTGGGCCAGAGATCCTCCAGTGGATGGCGTCTTGCTTACTTAAAGCGCCGGTGCTGACCAAGTTGTTCAATTGGTTTTCGGTCACTCGAGAGGGGACCCAATTGCACTCATACACTTGTTTGGCCATGGTGAGATCTACAAATACAGTAAGTACCGGTTCAAAATATGTCGGAAAGGTATACACTGATGCATATTTTGCTAAACCGGAGGCAGTTATTTATAAACCGGAATTTTACAAAGCGATAGTGCTCTGCTAAAAGGATTCTGGCGGTTCAGCAAGGGGACTAATGGTATATACCGGTTTGTTGATTTTTCTACAAAGTTAAACCGCCTGGTCTAAACATTGAGGAGTCAAGATTGCAGAAGAGTAAGTACACAAACAGATTTCACAAAGGTATGTTACAGTTTTGGATCTGGAACGTGTTCAGAAAAAAGATAAATATTCAAAGTTTAAAAGGAGTAGTACTGAATCAATGGGCAAAGGTACATGTAGGATCTATGATCTGGAGATGTATAAGTGAAGGCGGAGGTTAAGAACTACCACTACATAGAAGATTCGTAGATTCATCTAAGATCTATCATATGAGCAAGAAGCAAACGATGAACACTAAAGAGCTCGGAAACCCTAGAACGGATCTATGGTTGAAAGGATAGAAGACTTACCGGAGCTGAGGAAGAAGCGGAAGGTCGTCGCAATGCTCTGGTACACTCAAGGTGATGCAGCGGCCAAAGTCGGAGCAGAAGTCGACGGCGGCGACGGAGCTCCAAGGCTGAGCGGCGCAAGGAAGACGAAGCAGAAGGGCACGAAGGGCACGAAGGGAAAAAGAAATGACCCTTCGGTTCTATTTATAAAGCAAGGTACATGTGTCGGGCGCGAAAATCAAGGGGCCGCAAGTTTGGAAATGGAGTTGTCGCCTCGATTATCGCAGATCTATTTAATAAAGGGATATCAGGTATAGCTTCTTTATAACAGGTGATGTCACGCCGGTTTACAACAATCAGAGAAGATGACGTCACGACGGTTTACCCAACTACAAGAAGATATTGAAGATGAAGTTTTGCTCAGGATTGACATGAACCTGTTCAAATCAATCTGGGGCCTAATGTTGGGGATATTACTACTGGGCGTAAACCGGCCAAGGCGGGCCGGGTTAACTTCACCAGTAGTTGAGTATGTTAAAGCCCATGAAGGCAGATAAGGGCTCAAGGCCCATAGTCGATTTAGGGCATTTAACCGTAAACCGGTGTCGATATGTAACTTGTGTTATAAGTTAGGAATAGTGGAGACCGAACCGGACACACCTATGAGCCGGTATCAAGACTCTGTAAACCGACGGGCGTCACCATGTATATAAGGGGACGACCCAGCGGCGGTTCAAGGACAACAGACAATAACTTGAGACTTAGGTGAAGCTTGTTTGCTCCCTAGTCATCGAAACCCCATCAATTCCATCACAACTAGATGTAGGCTTTACCTTCATCGAAGGGGCCGAACTAGTATGAAACCTCTCGCGTCCATGTGTCCGCTTTAACCCCTTCAAGCTAACCCGTAGCGATGGCTCCACGACTAAGTCCTTTCACAAGGACATCTGCCATGACAAAACCACGACACCACTAGTTGCAGGTACAGGTTATGCGATGATCACGACGCGAGAGCGGTGTTACTTGTGTTGGAGTTCTTCTGCTTCTTCGATCAGGGGATAGGTTCCAGGTCGGCAGCATGGGCTAGCAGGGTGGATATTGTTTGAGTTGCTGTTTATGTTTTATCCGTAGCCGGATGTTGACCTTGTATATGATGTATTGTTGTACTCTTGTGGTATTTGTATGTCTTGATTGTATCCCCACTATTATGTAATGTTGATGTAATGATATCCACCTTGCAAAAGCGTCTTCAAGATGCACTTCTATCCTTGGTGGGACCTTCGAGTTCCTTTAGGATAGGGTCGCATCTTGGGCGTGACAATTAGTCTGCATGAAGTAGGGTTTCCTTTAATAGTGCAAATTAAGGTTTTCGTCTGCGTGACCAGCAGAGCAGAGGATAGCAAATTGGGACGATGGTGGAGTGGAAAAAGATCCACATGCAGTGACGTGGCAGATGGGGCAATAGAACAAGGGTATGGTTCGAAAAGAGGTAGCATACCTGAGGGTCAGCGGGAAGTGGCTTCGCTCGTGGTCGTCGTCCTCCGCACGCACTACGGTAGCGAGCTTGGGGACGGAGGCCATCCCGCGCGGGCGCTAGGTCTGAGAGGACGGCCTTGTCATGAGTGCGTGACCTTGCTCGCCGACGACGAGTGCGTCAACGCTACACATCCTTTTCTTCCTGAGCGGATCTGTGACCACCGGTGAGGAGGGAGAGAGAGAGGCCGTCTTTATTAGATCTGGAGAGAGGGTGATAGTGTGAGAAGCAAGTGGGCAGCCCTTAGCATGAAAGCTCTGAAGCTCCAGCCTATATTTTTTTATACTACTAGTACTAGAGGTGGAGTAGTGGTAGAGTAGTTTATATTCTTTCTACAGACAGTACCAGTTAGTCGTGCTTCATAACCGAACGGCACGCCATTAAAAAATAAAGGTCGATAACTAATGCGGCACCTCAGGCCAACGTGGCCAGATCACATTTTGCACGAGAAATTACACACCATGTTTCGTTGACATGTGGTCCCGTTCCAACATGTCAGTGAGACGACGGTGAGTCCTTTTGTACAATTTTTGAAAGGACATGTAGGCCGGGGCGCCTCTTCATGTACCGTGGCAAACTGGCAACCGTCCACCGACTGTTCGCCTTTCCCTCTTGATTTGGAACTGCTATCGCATGCCCTTCCTTCCTCCTCCATTTGCCTTCACCCTTCCTTCTGCCATTGTTCGATCGTCTTCTCCATGGAGGGAACAAGCCGAAAACGACCCCGTTATTCTTTCCCCGATCTGAAAGATGACGTGGTGGGGGAACTCATTGATCGGTGCGACGTCATCACCTTGGCTAGCATGGCAGGTTCGTTCAAGATCATTCTCGAATCAACTAATAACATCATTACAAGGAACCCAAGGGTCCAGGAGCAGTTTGATCTCCCTTATCTTCTTCTCTATAAGCCTGTTCGCATGGGCGCGAATGACGGAGGCCTCTCCTTGTGCAAGTTTATGTTGGGTACAATTACGAGTGGGAACTTGTGAATGTGTACACTCGTCAGCGGATTCCACTTCCAAAAATCTCCGAGTGCCTTGAGGTTGAGCACACAGATGATCTGCGTACGTTCAAATATGATTGTCGGTGTCAAAACCGGCGGATCTTGGGTAGGGGGTCCCGAACTCTGCGTCTAGGCGGATGGTAACAGGAGACAAGGGACACGATGTTTTTACCCAGGTTCGGGTCCTCTTGATGGAGGTAAAACCCTACTCCTGCTTGATTAATATTGATGATATGGGTAGTACAAGAGTAGATCTACCACGAGATCAGAGAGGCTAAACCCTAGAATCTAGCCTATGGTATGATTGTTGTTGTTGTCCTACGGACTAAACCCTCCGGTTTATATAGACACCGGAGGGGGCTAGGGTTACACAAAGTCGGTTACAATGGGAGGAGATCTACATATCCGTATTGCCAAGCTTGCCTTCCACACCAAGGGAAGTCCCATCCGGATACGGGACGAAGTCTTCAATCTTGTATCTTCATAGTCCAATGGTCCCGCCAAAGGTTAGAGTCCGGCTGTCCGGACACCCCCTAATCCAAGACTCCCTCAGTAGCCCCTGAACCAGGCTTCAATGACGATGAGTCCGGCGCGCGGATTGTCTTCGGCATTGCAAGGCAGGTTCCTCCTCTGAATACTTCATAGAAGATTTTGAACACGAGGATCGTGTCCGGCTCTGCAAAACAAGTTCCACATACCACCGTAGAGAGAGAGTAACATTTTCACAAATCTAATCTGCTGACGTATTCTATAGCGTGACATCACACCGCAGCCAAGCCTTCATTCAAATCGTTTTTTACTGTCCCACCTCAGCGCGTTTTGCGAGGCGGTTTCCTTGGCATGTCTTGTCGAAGCAGAGATCGTGTCCCCTTATCGCAGGATTCTCATCAATACGGGCGTGGGTAACCCAACCGTGCGATTGATTACGGCGCTTGGGGGACAAGCGAGTTTTACCAGGTTGGTGGGGACGCATAGTTTCATCTGCCCATATAAAGGGATAAGGATTCACCTTTTCATCCACGCCTTCTTCCTCCTTTTCTCATCCATTTTCGCACACTGGAGCTCCAGCGCCCAAGTCCGCATTTCCCACCTCAACCTTCTCCAACCATGTCCGGAGCGGGAGGCAGGTGGATGGTCTCCTCCGTCACGGAGGGACACATCAAAAAGCTAAGGAGAGCCGACTACATGCCCGACGACATCGCGCACCGGCTCCCAGATGAGGGACAGCTCATCCCCACCCCCAGGCCCCATGAGAGGGTGGTGTTCCTCACCCATTTCCTTCGTGGACTAGGCTTCCCTCTCCACCCATTCGTCCGGGGGCTCATGTTCTACTACGGCCTGGACTTCCACGATCTGTCCCCGAACTTCATCCTCAACATCTCGGCGTTTATCGTCGTGTGCGAGGCCTTGCTCCGCATCAAGCCCCACTTCGGCTTATGGCTGAAGACCTTCAATGTCAAGCCAAAAGTAGTGAGCGGCCGCCGGGCGGAGTGCGGAGGCGCCATGGTGGGCAAGATGCCCAACATTACATGGCTCGAGGGCTCCTTCGTAGATATCATAAAGGGGTGGCAATCGGGGTGGTTCTACATCACCGAGCTGCGTGACCCTGAATGGGCAGCGGCCCCCGAGTTCTGATCTGGCATCCCCACGCGGCTCACCTCCTGGCAAGAGAAGGGCCTGTCATGGGGTAATTCGAAAGAGTGACCGGACTCCAAACATGTATCCAAAACCTGGTGAACAAGAAGCTCAAACATGTCAACATAGTCCACGTCATGCTCATCTGCCGGATTCTCCCATGTCAACAACGGGCTTTCAGCTTGTGGAAGTTTGACCCGGCCCAGCACCAAACTCTGAACAGGCTCTTTGACACAACACACGAGGATGCCTGGAAGGTGCTATTCAAGGGCGCCGAGGTTCCCCCTCCCACTACTGAGGATTGCAGATTCTGCGTGAAGCGCCAAGCCAGTGCAGTAAGCTGTTTTACCTTTTACAGGATACTCGTTTTTCATAGTTTGACTCTATGCAGGATCTAAGCTCCCGTACCTTTGACAGGACTGGTAGGAGACGGCCGGACAGATCGACTGTCCGGCTCCTTTGCCCGAAGGCCCAGCAGACGCCCGCTTGGCGAAGCTGCTGGTTCCGGCACCTTAGATGGTGCCGGAGAGGAAGGCCATGGGAACCCGAAAGAGTTCCCGGCGCCCGGTGGTGTCGGACTCATCGTCCGATGACTCCGAGGCGCATTCCTCCCACAAAGACGAGGAGGAGGAAAAAGAGGCTACTTCCCCTCCAGCAGGGGGAGAGAAGAAAAGGAAGGCCGCCCCAACTAGGGAGGCCGAAGGGTCCAAGAAGGGAAGGACCCTTCCTCCGAACTACTCCACCAACGCCGCCGATAGCGGAGAGGAGTGGCCGCCCAGGACCAAGCCCCTGGCGAAGTCGTAAGTATTCGGACACCAGAGTGACTCGTAGCGCTCCTTTATTGCACAGCTTCTCCTAACGTCGAATATAATCATGCAGTCCGCCCCGAGCCTGGCTCGACGTGTCGTCGAGGGGCTCCTTGAGTTCGTCGGATGTGAATAGCCTTTCACTTCCGGCCGCCTCCTCCCCCCGCCCTATGGACAGCGCCGAGGTATTGTACCAAGGGGTTCCAAACCGAGGGGAGGCAGTCCTGGGGGTGCCTCAAGGCGACATCCCGGACTCCAGACGCAAGGGGGGCAAGACTCCCAAGGGCTCCAAGTCTGGCCCTGGGCCGAACACCGCACCGGAACCTTCAACGGTTCTGAAGTCCGGCAGGAAGCCCCCCGCTAAGAAGGGCAAGCCTACCGTGCCAGTGACCTCCGTCCAACCGGAGGCACCGGATAACTTGCTGGAGGTGCTTAACGACGCCTCCATCGACGAGGAGCACCGCACTATTATGAGTGCGGTGATCCAGAAAGTTCAGTCCGCCAAAAGCGGGCTGACCGAAGCTTGTGCTAGCCTTCTGACGGGCTTTGAGGTATGTAAAAAATATGTGAAAATATTACCGCATAGACAGTGGCCCCTGATGCTTTGTTCGGTGTTCACAAAGAAAAGCCGGATAGAGGATCTAATAATATTCGCAGGAGTCTAACATAATTATGTCGATATGTGTGTGCAGGCTTCGCTGCTAACCTCTGCCGCACTGACTGCGGAGGTTGATGCGCTGAAGCTCGAGCGGTCTGAGAAAGAGCTCGGCCTTGCCAAGAAGCAGCTCGAGGAGAAACAAGGTACGTAATGCCTTGTCTGTGTGTGTATAAAAAAGATGCAGTTGCAAAAAATGATAGGATCGCTATTTATGTGCTGGGGGCCACGACCGAGGTGGCGACCCTGAAGCAAGCACTATCCGAGGCCGAAGATAAAGCGGTCATGGAGTGCAGCGAGCGGGGGAGGCAAGAGGCGCGGGTTGCCGAGGTGCAGCAAGAGCTCCAGGCTCTCGTGAAAAAGCATGAGAGTTTGGAGCATGTGTCAAAGACCCGCGAGTCTGAGATCGCTGCGGCCCTCGAGAGCGCCAAGTCTGCCAAGGCCGAAGCCCAAAAGGCCCTCCAGGAGATTGAGGCGATAAAGAAGATAGCAGCGGGTAAGGCCTTCATTATGCAAAGCAAGCATGTGAAAGTGAATTACTTGTTACTTACCCGAGTCCGGAGCTCTCCAGGAGCATTCGCAGATTTGCCCCGCAGCGTGTCCGATGCCGCCACCTACTACTGGGCCGAGGAAGGGAGCTCGACGGAGAAGGTGTTCTGGTCTCAGTATGCTGAGACCGGACACCTGGTGCCCTTGAGCGACCAGCTGAAGCAACTGGTCGAGCTCCATAAGGTGGCCGAACAGGCCATGAAGGGTCTCATAATCCGGCTGTGGCCTGGAGAGGCCATGCCTGGGAGCTACTTCGGGCTGGTGAGGCGGCTGGCGGATGCCTATCCATGGCTTGAAGTTATCAAGCGCTCCGTCTGCATCGAGGGCGCCCACAGGGCCCTTGCTCGTGTGAAAGTACACTGGGGAAAAATGGACGCGGAGCGGCTGGTGAAGGATGGGCCACCATAGGGCAAGGAGCATCGCCACCCTGAGATGTACTATGAGGGCGGCCTGAAGGGTGCCCGCCTTGTGGCGGATGAATGTTCCAAATATGTAATATTTGAGTAAACTCGCTCGTGTGATCCTGTATGCTGAAAACTTGTTCATATGCGCTATGCAACGCTTGTTTTAATTTAAAATATTACCTTCTATGCGGTCGTTTATTAAATCTGAGAGATGACGAGTCGTTGGCTTCTGCCCCCATGCCACGAGTGCTGGGGTGTTCGGGATTAAACCTGAGCACTCTTTTTCCCAATCTTGGGTCCTTCGAGGGAGGTGCTCAGCACAAGGAACACGGCAATCGGACTATAATGCGTTATCACTCTCACTTAGCCAGAGAATTCAATAATTTTAAATTTCGGCGAAGCCCCTAGTGTTCGGAAGACCGAGTTTGGGGCGCTATACATGCCTAGGACGGACAAAGCCGACTCCTCGCTCTAAGCGGCATAAGTCTTTAGGGATTCGAAATCTCTCGAACAGCGACCAACTCTCGCCTATCATGACAGTCAGTTTTAGCTTTCTCTACTGAGGTGCTTAGCCCAACTGAACCGGAGCACAATCGCAGTAGTTCTCCCAGTGATACCTTAGCCGACAATAGCGGAATGTAAGGTACCAAAACATGGGAGCCGGGCAAACCCAACTATTGACCAAAGACATGATTCGGAGCTGATGCATATAATGCTATAAGTTTGGAGTGCGCACTTGTGAAAGTGTTCGGAATTCTCATGCCATATTATGGGGTGCTTGAGCCCCTGGCGTATTAGCCGTACCAAAGTGTACGGGTGCTGAATGTCATGAATGAACATATATACATAAAAAGGAATGAATAGAGAATGCAATAATAGACTGAAGCTAAGCATTGTTTATTCAAGAAAGGTGCATTAAAAGCGGAACGATACAAATATTGTGATAAGCGGGAGATGGAACTATTTGACATGTCCCCTCCAGGGCGAGCTTCGGAATGGTATGTAAAACAGGTATTTTGCTCATTATAGAGACCACCTGGGAGTTCCATAGTGCGACGTAGCTTTCTGCCTCCCTGGGTGTTGTATCGTGTGTTCGGCAATTGTACTGCCGAGCAGGTCTTCCAGAGAGTAAAGTCCCGAAAGTAAGAAAAATGATAAAATCGGCAGCCCCTAGTGCGGTTGAGCCGCGTTTTGGGCGTGCCGTGGTCGTGCCCCTTCCCCTATGCCCATGGTATTTTCAGAGCGTAATTATGTACGCGTAGCACGGATTTCGCCGTTTTGCTAGGGCTGGGGTTGGGGCCGCATTGCTACGCTTTCTCGGAATATGCCAGGCGGTCTTGGTGTAGGTTACTTCGTGCGCGCTTGACGGTGTCCAGACGTTTTATTGCCGGACTGGAGAATTGCCTTGAGAGGATGCTTTGTACTTCCGCTGCGAGGGCCGCCGTGTGCTCCTCCGTTCGGAGAGAGCGTTCGGTGTTTCCATTGACCGTAATGACTCCGCGAGGTCCTGGCATCTTGAGCTTGAGGTATGCATAGTGCGGCACCGCATTGAACTTTGCAAATGCGGTTCGCCCGAGCAGTGCGTGATAGCCACTACAGAACGGGACTATATCGAAGATTAACTCCTCGCTTTGGAAATTATCCGGGGATCCGAAGACCACTTCTAGTGTTACTGAGCCTGTGCAATGGGCCTCTACACCTGGTATGACGCCCTTAAAGGTCATTTTTGTGGGTTTAATCCTTGAGGGATCTATGCCCATTTTGCGCACTGTGTCCTGATAAAGCAGGTTCAGGCTGCTGCCGCCGTCCATAAGGACTCTAGTGAGGTGAAATCCGTCGATGATTGGGTCTAGAACCAATGCGGCAAATCTGCCGTGGCGGATACTAGTGGGGTGGTCCCTGCGATCGAAAGTGATCGGGCAGGAGGACCATGGGTTCAACTTTGGGGCGACTGGCTCCAACGCGTATACGTCCCTTAACGCACGCTTCCGCTCCCTCTTGGGGATGTGGGTTGCGTATATCATGTTCACCATCCGCACTTGTGGGGGGAAACCCTTCTGTCCTCTATTGTTCGACGGTCGGGGCTCCTCTTCGTCGTCTCTATGTAGCCCCTTGTCCTTGTTCTCGGCACTTAGCTTGTCGGCCTGCTTGAACACCCAACAATCCCTGTTGGTGTGGTTGGCTGGCTTTTCAGGGGTGCCATGTATCTAGCACGAGCGATCGAGTATACGGTCCCAACTGGATGGGCCCGGAGTGCTTCTTTTGAATGGATTGTTCTGCTGACCGGGCTTAGAGCCTCTGAATCCGGCATTAACTATCGTGTCCTCCGTATTGTCGATGTTAGTGTGGCGCTTGTGCTTGTTGCAACGTGACCTGCCATTGCTGTCCTTGGTATCCGAATTACCAGGGCTCTTTGACATGTTATTGCTGCCAGCCAGCCAGCTGTCTTCTCCCGCGCAAAAGCGGGTCATGAGTGTCGTGAGGGCTGCCATAGATTTCGGCTTTTCGTGTCCAAGGTGCCGGGCAAGCCACTTGTCACGGATATTATGCTTGAAAGCCGCTAGAGCCTCTGCGTTCGGACAGTCGACGATTTGATTTTTCTTGGTTAGGAACCGTGTCCAGAATTGTCTGGCCGATTCCTCTGGCTGCTGAATTATGTGGCTCAAGTCATCGGCGTCTGGTGGTCGCACATAGGTGCCCTGGAAGTTGTCGAGGAATGCGGCTTCCAGGTCTTCCCAACACCCAATGGATTCTGCTGGCAGGCTGTTGAGCCAATGTCGAGCTGGTCCTTTAAGCTTGAGTGGGAGGTATTTGATGGCGTGTAGATCGTTGCCGCAGGCCATGTGGATATGAAGGAGATAGTCCTCGATCCATAACGCAGGATTTGTCGTACCATCGTATGATTCAATATTCACGGGTTTGAAACCCTCTAGGATTTGATGATCCATTACTTCATCTGTGAAGCATAGCAGGTGTGCGGCGCCTCTGTCTATTGTATTCGGCCCGGCCGGATTTACTTTTACTGTATCCGGCATGACGATTATCATCTCGTGTCATGGGGCACCCACGCGATCCATAGATCGATCTTGTTTGCCTTGCTTTGTCCTCCAACATATCTCGCAGATCTAGCACATTTCCCCATGCCTTGGTATTTTTTGAGTGACGCCGAGGTGCGGCTTGAGTTGTGCGCCAAGAGGCCTCTCTGTCGCGGCCGCGAGGTGGCCGGTCAGCCGCTGGAGATGTGGGTTTAGATGCTTCCTCCTCTAATCGAGGTAGCAACCTGCGCTTTCGGTAGCTCTTGGAGGGGTGTTCGAGTTCGTATTCCTCGGCCGCAAGGACTTTCGTCCATCTGTCGGCTAGCAAGTCCTGATCAGCTCTAAGCTGCTGCTGCTTTTTCTTAAGGCTACTCGCCATGGCCATAAGCCTGCGCTTGAAGCGCTCTTGCTCGACGGGATCCTCAAGCATGATAAATTCGTCGTCGTCGAGGCTTGAGTCGTCTTCGGAGGGAGGCATGTAATTGTCATCCTCCTCCTCTCTGTCCGCCGCTCTCTCATGAGGGCTGGCTTCTCCATCCTCCTGCGCTGAATCTTGCTGGAGGGGGTTGTCTTCGGCGCTATCCGGAGTGTTATTATCTCCTGTGTCGGAATCGCCATTTTTGCTCTGGCAGGACTTAGAGTGGCGCCGCTGACGTCGGCGCTTGGGTTGCTTCTTGGAGGGGTTATCCTCCGTTGTTCCGTCGCCATTGCCTTCTTTGGGTGTATCCACCATATATATGTCATACAATGAGGTGGCTTTCCAGTGCCCTATAGGCACTGGTTCCTATTCGTCTCCTGCATTATTGTCCATACTGTCGATGTCTTCGGAGTCGAAGTCGAGCATGTCGGTTAAAGCATCGACTGTGGCTATGAAGTGGGTGGTGGGTGGGCGTCAAATTTCTTCGTCGTCCGCATCCCAATCCTGCCTGTCATAATCCGGCCAGGACTCTCCTGACAAGGAGAGAGACCTTAGTGAATTCAGTATGTCGCCAAAGGGCGAGTGCTGAAAAATATCCGCGGCGGTGAACTCCATGATCGGCGCCCAGTCAGATTCGATTGGCAAGGGTGTGGAGGGTTCAGAGTTCGGAGAAGAGTCCGGCAATGTGGAGTCACGGGCCTCGCGAAGGATAAGGTTGGTGTTCGGCTCGACCGCCGTTGAGGCTGCGGCCTCCGCGGCGGGGTCTAGCCACCCGCCCTCGGTCGGCGCAGTTGGCTCTGAATTAAAGGTCGGAGCGGATGCGGGTGCGGCCTCCAGGGCATTGTTCGGTGGCAGAGCTAAATCATGCCCATCGTGACATTGCGACGCGCTCGGCAGGGGCTCGAACCCGTCGAAGATCAAGTCTCCGCGGATATCGGCCGTGTAGTTTAAGCTTCCAAACCTGACCTGATGGCCAGGGGCGTAGCTTTCAATCTGCTCCAGATGGCCAAGCGAATTGGCTCGAAGTGCAAAGCCGCCGAATACAAAGATCTGTCTGGGAAGAAAAGTCTCACCCTGGACTGCATCGCTAATGATGATCGAAGGATCCATCAGCCTGATGATGACGACACAGAGGAACTCTCAAGGAAAGCACCAATGTCGGTGTCAATACCGGCGGATCTCGGGTAGGGGGTCCCGAACTGTGCGTCTAGGCGGATGGTAACAGGAGACAAGGGACACGATGTTTTTACCCAGGTTCGGGCCGTCTTGATGGAGGTAAAACCCTACTCCTGCTTGATTAATATTGATGATATGGGTAGTACAAGAGTAGATCTACCACGAGATTAGAGAGGTTAAACCCTAGAAGCTAGCCTATGGTATGATTGTTGTTGTTGTCCTACGGACTAAACCCTCCGGTTTATATAGACACCGGAGGGGGCTAGGGTTACACAGAGTCGGTTACAATGGGAGGAGATCTACATATCTGTATTGCCAAGCTTGCCTTGCACGCCAAGGAAAGTCCTATACGGATACGGGACGAAGTCTTCAATCTTGTATCTTCATAGTCCAATGGTCCCGCCAAAGGTTAGAGTCCGGCTGTACGGACACCCCCTAATCCAGGACTTCCTCAGTGGCCCCAGAACCAGGCTTCAATGACGATGAGTCCGGCGCAATCCAGCTGCTGTTGACACAACGTTACTACCATTTATGAGAAGCAATTGTATCTATACCTCGGACATTGCGGTGGTTCCCTACCCTGCTCCTAATATATGCCACTTCAGCCTGGATGATCAGTCATGCGTTGCTCTCGATATTGACAATAGTTGGCCCTTCCCAAAGCAATATGGTTCAAAGCAAGTGTTTCCAACGCCAAGGATTGGTTGAGTTGAAGTTCATTTCATTGCTTGTTATTTGTTGTGTGATGAATACTTCATTATTTATTGGAATGTTTTGTTGGAAATAATCTATAATCCAACATGTATCATCGTTGTCATTGTGTGTTGATGACTTGTTGTATGTCATGAATGGTACATTTGCAAATGTGTGTCATAGACTCAATTTATGAATGGTTTTCGAGTCACTTCTTGGAGTGTGAGTACCGTAGTAGTATAGCTAGCATCCGGTTAGTATATGAAGTTGCCACATCACATAGAGCCAACCTAAAATTGGAGTGCCAGATCTGAGATGCCACGTGTACCAGATGAATGACTCCAAGTTCGACCACCGTGATGCTAGGTGTGAGCCGAGGAACACTGTTGGAGAGACCCCCCTCATAATTTTCCTACATTGGTCGTTTGATTCATAGGATAGAATGCTATAGGATTTTTTTCTATGTAATCATGTTTTAATTGGCAATCTAGCATCCACTCCAACTATCGTTTCACTTCCTTTGATCCTACGAAGAGAGTACTTGCTATGAATGATGTGCCGCTGCAAGAGTCGCCTATATTAATTAACCACGCTCTAAAAAGGTGGACAAGCTTTGGTTGTAGTAGTACTGTACTAGG
This sequence comes from Aegilops umbellulata, assembly GCA_032464435.1. Taxonomy (NCBI): domain Eukaryota; kingdom Viridiplantae; phylum Streptophyta; class Magnoliopsida; order Poales; family Poaceae; genus Aegilops; species Aegilops umbellulata. The sequence goes on from CP136057.1 coordinate 588,118,819, forward strand.
TTAGTAGGTGACCTTGTGCTTGGCTCTTCTCCTCTTCCGGAAGTCGAACAATAATGATGGTATTGTACTACTTCTGGCAATCTGACACCAAATGAACTGCAGCACGTCCACCGCTTGTAAGCAAAAGTTGCTACTCGTGCTGCGAGACACCGCGCATGCGTTGGTGAGGGAGAAGGTGTAGTAAGCAAGCTTCTCGTCGTTCTGCGAGTTGACGGGACACATCAAAGTTACGTATTTATTACTGTAGTACTCTCTTCAAAAAGGGTCGGCCATGTCCATGGCTACCATCTCGTGCTCTGTCATTGAGTGCGTGCACTGTTCACGTGCCATCGAGGAGAAAAAATATTGTGTAGCACTAGGTGCCATCGAAGTGCACGACTCACTTACGAACTGCATATCTCCATTTTCTTGCGTGACACACCACCTTGATGCTAGATGTCCCGCGTGTCATGGAGGCATATAGTATGATTTTGTAAAATGGAGGCATATAGATGTCCCACGTGTCGGCAACAGGATGAACAAAGCTCATGTCTTAAATGAAAGAGTGGAAGAACATAGATTCCCGACGATCGAGAAGGAGCTACAAACCTCGGGGTGGAGCGTCTGCACTCATAATATTTTATATTATTCAGTGATATAAAATCAACCAAATCTCTCCATGTTCATATACCATTCTATAGTATGAGAATAACTTTGAACGTAAGCCATTGATTCACTCTATCCAATGGTCATAGTTGGAAAATCCAAACAAAACCAAGCATTGGATAAACTTTTTTTTGAGATCAACTCTTTTAGCACTTAGATTGTTGTCGCCTGCCCACCGAGCCCACCTATGTATCTGCTCACGTGTGATGACCATAGGAGCTATCCACTCAGATTGTATGTTAAAAAAATAAAGGTCGATAACTAATACGGCACCTTGGGCCAACGCGGCCAGATCGCATTTTGCACGAGAAATTACACACCATGTTTCGTTGACATGTGGTCCTGTTCCAACATGTCAGTGAGACGATGGCGAGTCCTTTTGTACAATTTCCGAAAGGACGTGCAAGCCGGGATGCCTCCTCGTGTACCGTGGCAAACTGGCAACCGTCCACCGACTCTTCGCCTTTCCCTCTTGATTTGTAATTTCTCTCGCACGCTCTTCCTCCCTCTCCATTTGTCTTCACCCTTCCTTCTGCCATTGTTTGATCGTCTTCTCCATGGAGGGAACAAGCCAGAAACGACCCCGTTATTCTTGCCCCGATTTGAAAGATGACGTGGTGGGGGAACTCATTGATCGGTGCGACATCATCACCTCGAATAGCATGGCAGGTTCGTTCAAGACCATTCTCGACTCAACTAATAACATCATTACAAGGAACCCAAGGGTCCAGGAGCGGTTTGATCTCCCCTATCTTCTTTGCCGTGACCCTGCTGACTGGCGCGGGGATGAGGGAAGCCTCGCCTTGTGCAAGTTGATGCCGCTTGATAATGATACGTATGATGTTAAGATGCCATCTCTTGAGGGCAAGGCTTGGGCAGGCGCAAATGGAGATTGGGTTGTTTATATTGGGTACAACTGCGAGTGGTAACTTGTGAATGTGTACACTCGTCACCGGGTTCCACTTCCGAAAATCTCAGACTGCCCAGAGGTTGAGCACACTGGTATTCCACGCACATCCAAATACGATCATGGTGACTGTCTTCTATGGAAGGTAGCAATTTGTCGAGTTCCCAACCGCTCTTGGAATTACAGGAACTATGGAGTTGTTGCTATCTTCGACAAGCTTGTTGCCGTCCTTCGTGGTTCGACTGGATGGATATTGCTCAAAAATCAGTTTCTATACATGGATGTGTACTGTGATGCAATTGAATACGAGGGTCTTGTGTTTGCTGCCACCACTCGTGGCACTATTTTTGCATGGGATCCTCATAGTTTTGGTACATTTGTCTTCCACCATAATTATAATTGTTTCAGCCACATGCATGCGAGTTAGCAGGTTTCCCTTCTCTACTAATTAACCTTCTTCTTGTGTTTCCAAGGTCCTCTGAACATTCCACCACCTATACTTGAAAAAATTTATAATCAAGGGGGAGATGATGATGGTGATGATCACGAGCATGAGGATGAGGAGGGCCCATATACTCAGTGCCGCCTGGCAACTTCCGATGGATCACCCCTTCTTGTCTGTATACAGCCCACTGCTGATGTTACTACTAAGGAAGTAGGTGTTGTCTCCCATGGCCGCACTCCCCGGACCTATTCCAACACCCGTTGCATGGTATTTGGGATGGATACTACTGTGCTAGCGCCAACACCTTCTCTCTGGTACAGTATTGATAGTCTTGGAGCAAACTCGCTCTTCCTTGGACAAAACTATCCAATGATGGTGAAAGGCGATCCAACTGTTGTTGACACAACGTTACTACCATTTATGAGAAGCAACTGTATCTATACGTCGGACATTGCGGTGGTTCCCTACCCTGGTCGTGATATAGTAGGTCACTTCAGCCTGGATGATCAGTCTTGCGTTGGTCTCGAGATTGACAGTAGCTGGCCATTCCCAGAGAATCACTTGTGGTTCAAAGCAAATGTTTCCAATGCCGAGGATTGGTTGAGGTGAAGTTCATTTCATTTCTTTTTATTTGTTGTGTGATGAAAACTTTAGTATTTATAATGTATCCTTGTTGTCGTTGTGAGTTGATGACCTGTTGTATGTAATAAAATGATATGCCAGTGATAAACTTACTAAATTTATGAATGGCTTTCGAGTCGCTTCTCTGAGTGGGTGCTGCAACGAGGCAAAAAAAATATTTTCCGAATACATAATTGTATGTGCATTGCAATAGGTTATCGGATGAGGCCAATCAACAATAGTACACTATTTGTACTAGCTTCACATGTTGCACTATATCTACGCCTACGTACATAATACAACAAGTTTTAAACTTGAGACCAGCCACCCATCCTCACAAAGAACACTTTTTAACCTAGCACAGACTCCAGGAAATTTGGCCACAGTGTGAGGTGGGCCATATGTTAATGTGTTCGCTCTACGTAACCAGCACCTCGAATCCTCGATACTACTACTATAAGTAGTAGGAGCAGTAGGGTGGCATAGGCCAGAACAAGCATTCACGTAAAGGAGTACGGCACACGCCACCAGCACGACTTCCATATGACACCATATTTGTTGGAGTCTATGCTACAACAATCTCTTCAACCTCGTCGTTTCTCTAACTCAGCCATCGCGCGGCGGGCGAGGAGGGGGTTTGCCGATAGTCGGTTTCCTCAACTGCGGTCCCACTTGTAAGGCCAACTCCAATGCATGACCCCAAACGTACCTTCGTTTTGCCCGGATTCTGTCCGTTTGGGTAGGGCAATGGGGTCGTGTCCGGGCCATTTCTCGGATGCGGTGGCCGTGCGCCGAACGCGCGGACGCATCCCAGTCGCGTACTTTTTTCTTTGCAAACACATATCTTTTTTCATCATTGATTTTTTGGTACATGGTAATACATCACCAAAAATTTTGCTAGAAAAGCAAGACCAAAGAAAACAAGAACCACAAGAATATATTTTAGAAGATATCCAACTTCCATAACTGCTCCTGTAAGTTGGATTAGTGCCTTCTTGATGCATTCATTGTTGATCTGCGGAGGCTCAATCCCGCGTGCTTCTTTCGTCTTCGAGTGTAAAGAAGTAGACGTGTCTAGCCTCTATTCTATCAACAAGTGCACTAGTCTCATCTCTAGCCTCTATGCTAGCTAAAAGTGCTAGAACATCTACTAAATTGCGCTCTACCAATATATCGTTGTACTCTTCGTCCCAATACCAAAACTTGCATCCATTCTACACAATAAAATTTTAAGTTATCACAACTAGTCTAATCCAAGAGCACAACCGAAGATTTGGTCGAGTTCTTCCTCCTTTTGCCGACATGTGGGACATCCAGCATCCAGGTCGTGTCATGCAAGAAAATAGAGTGGTAGTTGAAGCCACGTGATGTGCATCTTGGGTAGGCCTCCAGGGCTCCCCGGGGCTGGGTGGTTCGCAGCAGGCCCTGCCCGCCTGTCTGACTGGTGGCGCGCTCTGTGCCGGCACTCGATAGTGGTTCGAGCGTCTTCATGGGCTCGTTCCCGAAGAACTAGGCGCTGGTCACAGTGGGTCCATGGGTCGGACGATGCTATGGACATTTCGTCGCCCGTGACGTCGCGACGAGCCGGCGTCCGCGGTACCGGATGGGGAGGAGGTGAATGCACCGTGGTCGCGGCACCGCCGGCTTTTCCGCCACTGGTGCGTGGGACTCCATCGGAGCATCGACCCGGGGGCTCCACCGGACTTGGTTCGTCTTTGTTGGCCATCACAACAAGGCTTCGGATAGTGGCTCTCCATTCGTAGAGTTTCCCCGTAGTGGGAGGAAAGTCGAGGAGCAACTACACGCGCGCCAGGGCCTCTGCTGGTGTCGGCGGCAGCGGAACCTGCACGGATCGCGACGCGCTTCAATTTCTGACCATGTCAGAAGGAGCTCTATCACGATCCCGCGGTCGCATGCCGTTTTCACCAGCGCTTCGGCGAGCGAGTAGGTCTTCTACGTCCCGGGGGTGGCGCTGGGGGCTCTTCCCATGGCGACGCCCGGGATCTTCGGCGTGATGACGCCGCTCGTCGCGCGCTGCCTGGGAGGAGCGCGCTGTTGGCGCCGGCGTGGGAGTCTTTGAGGCCCTTGCGTCGCCTTCGGGTGGGGCGGCGGTGACCTTGGAAGGTCCCGCTCCACCCGTGGAGGGCCTGGCTCCGCCTTTGGATTTGGCGATGTGTGGCCCATTACCAGGCATACAAACGTCGCCGCCTCCCAAACTCCGGCTGCTGGGACGGTGTTGGTGTTCGCGAGTGGCGCCCCGGGTCCTTTCTGCGACCGGTCCACTGCTCGCCCGCGTCAGGACAGGCTGTCCGGCTTCCGACTGGCCAACCGCCACCGTCGTCTTCTTCTTGGGCGCCATGATGATGAAGAATCGTCGAGCTAACTGCTAAAGCCGATTCTCACAACTGCGCCCCCTACCTGGCGCGCCAAAGATGTCGGTGGGAATGACACCTATGGGATCACAAGGATCCCTACTATGGTTAGCGGGGCACCGGGTCGTGAGAAGAGCGGATCTAACAGATAGCGCATAGTTTGTTTATCCAGGTTCAGGCCGCGAGGATGTGTAAAACCCTACTCCTGATTTGGTGGATGTATATTCATATTCTTGAGCTAGCTCTGGGGCGTTAGGAGCTCCAAAAAGACGAATCCCCCTCCTGGTCGCCTCGGGCCTCCTTTTATAGAAAAAGGGGTCGCCACAGTGGCACACAGGAGGTGGAAAGGGTACAGTGATGTGAGGTCATCCCTCGCATTACATGACAAGGCGCATTTAATGCGTCTCGCTTAGGTGTCCTTGCTTTATCGGGGACGGGGGAGAAATCCGTCTCTTCCGTCGCCGCTCCTTCTTGCGTCGACACGCGCCCTGGCCAGCAATGCTTGTGATGCCATGTAGGTAGGCAGGCAGCTGAGGTGGCGCAGTGGTGGGTCTTCACGAAGATCTACATGCCGCCACGCAGGTGCCTGCTCAGCTGGTTGGGTTGGCAGATGCATGCGTACGGCGGTGGAGGTTTAGTCTGCGTGGGCCTGATGGTGGCCCTGCGGATGTCCGCGGCAAAAGCCTTGCCGGGGCCCCGGCAAGGGTTTTGCCGAGGCGCCTGCTGTCGTCCCCGGCAAGGCGCTTGCCGGGGGTCTTGTGGTCTTCCCTGGCTGGGATCCCTCCAAGGATCGTCGTCTTCTTAGTGTGTATCTGATCTTGAATGTCTTCACAAAGATCTGCATGCCACCACGGGGATGTCTCCCGAATCCTCGCCCCATGGGGGTAGTGGACTCAAGGGTGATTTGCTCCGTAAGCATGGGGCGAGTTGCCGCGGCAAGGGTCTTGCCGGGGCTGCTAAAGCCGGCCCCGGCAAGGATCTTGCCGAGGGAGCCCGCCTCGTCCCTTGGCTCTTCGTGGTCCTGGCCTTGGCGTCGTTCTAGTTCCCTTGGGCTTCGGTCTTACCCTGGCTCACCTCCCTTGCCTTCCTTGGTGTGGTCATGGGCGCGGCTCTGACTGCCCATGCACGGTTATAGGGGTATAAAAAGTGTGCCCCTCTTTTTGTACACCGACAGTGGCCCCCTCTGGTACTTCTTTGCTCCAATATTTTTTATTTATTGCAAAGTAAATCTCCGTAAAATTTTAGCTCATTTGGAGATGTGTAGAATAGGTATCTCTGACATAGTTTTTCAGGTCCGGAATTCCAGCTGCCGGCAATCTCCCTCTTCGTCTATATATTGCATACTAAAAGAGAAAAGGAATTAGAATTTCTCCACAAAGTGTTATATTGATTAAAAACACTATAGATGATAGTAGGAAAACATGATGCAAAATGGACAACTCCCCCAAGCTTAGGCATCGCTTGCCCTCAAGCGGAAGCCGATATCGATAATCATGTCCACATGTTTAGAGAGAGAGAGGTGTCAATAAAAACAAAATACGGACATAGTAGCATCATGATCATTATTATAACAGCAGTATTCCTTATCATAGAACTTCTCATGAGCAAGTAACAATTCATTACAACAACGAAGTATAAAGCATAAAATTTCTTGAAAACTAACAAACTATGTTCTCGGTCAACTTTGCAATTACAATTCATCATATTTTCAGGAAGAGCTCCGTATCAGAGCCTTTTGGCAAGTCCACGTACTCAACCATCATTTAGTCTTTTATGATTGCTAACACTCACATCATACATATGGAGCAAAAAGTTTCAGCTAGACACAAAGAAAGATAGGGGCTTACAATTTTGCCTCCCAACACACTCACCTCGAGGGTGATGTCAACAACAATAACTCATGATCACTCACATCCAACTGGATATATGTGCCTAGATCTTTCCCCACCACATCATGCTTGCAAAAGAGAAAAATAAAAAGGAATATAGGAGAATACTTTGACTCTTGCATAAAAAGTGAATACATAAAAGTAAAAGATAAGCCCTTCGCAGAGGGAAGCAGAGGTTGCCATGCGCTTTTTGGTTTTGTATGCACAATATCTTAATGCAAAATAACGTCACATTATATTGCCCCTTATGATAACAACCTTTATTATGAAGTCTATCGCTTTTACTACTCTGCCATCACAAGTTCATACAACGCTTATTTTACCTTACACCAAAAGATCAAACATGTTTAGAAGCAATTTTTATTGCCTTATGCACCGATGACAACTTACTTGAAGGATCTTGCTCAATCCATAGGTAGGTATGGTGGACTCTCAAAGCATGGATCTGGGTTTAAGGATTTTGGATGCACAAGTAGTATCTCTACTTAGTGCAGATTTTTGGCTAGCAAAGATATTGGGCAAGCACCACATGTTGGAGGATCCATGACAATATAACTTCTACATGAATATGAACAAAAACATAAATCATTACGTTGTCTTACTTGTCAAACATCAACAATTTGCAATAAAATATTTAATGGGGGCTCACAATCATAAAAGATGTCCAAGATGGTATATTTGCATGTGAATCTTCTCTTCCCTTATTAATGTTTCATGAATTGCATCATTGACCAATGCTATGTTTGTCAACTTTCAATAAATTTTACCACTTATACTTTTCCTTATGTGATGTCATTACTCACCATAAGATTAGCATATGATCTTTTTATTATTTCCTTTATTTTGATTGAAACAAGAAAGTAAAGAAGCAAAAGCTCAAACTAATCTTTATTATATAACTCTCACTCGATTACATAGATAGATAGCTCATGAAACTAGCACTCGAAAATAGATCATACTAAACTTTTATTCAACTAAATCACGAAATAACTAAGGATCAGACTAAAAGCTGGTGAAAATAATACAAGTGATGGTGATACGATACCGGGGCATCTCCCCCAAGCTTGGCACAAGCCAAGGGGAGTGCCCATACCCGTGTACTTAATTCTCCCTCTTTGTTGATGATGGTGATAGTGGTGGTGATGAGGTAGTATCATTCTTCTTCTCCAGCTTACGCTTCAGGATAAAATTTTCCTCCCTCAAGTCATCGTTTTCTTGCGCAAGCTTCAGTATATTTTTGCATAATGCTGCCTTGCTTTCCTGCAGAAAATGGGACGGGATAAATTGAACCTTAGATTTGCTTGATCCGTTCGGGATGCTTAACTTCTTGAATTCCACATGCAGATCTCTAGGTTGAGGTAGTGGGATTTCAACTTCATCCGAGATATCATCCCTTGTGTCCTCCATATCGGTGTCTTCCTCCTCATCCATGGACCATACGTAGGGATAGGTCTCCCTAGAGATGTTTGGATCTATAGTAGGTGGGAAACATAGTTTTCTGTTGGGGAATGTAGCATGCAATTTCAAAAAAGCCTACGCTCACGCAAGATCTATCTAGGAGATGCATAGCAACGAGAGGGGGAGAATGTGTAGCGACCAGACCTCAAACAGTCTGATCTCTGTGCATAAGTGTCATCCTTGGATCAGTAATGCTGACACACACAGTACTTGAAGGATTTATAATAGAGTAGCAATCACACACTTATTACATCGAATGTCTCAAAAGAGAACTTATTACAATAAATATGGCTTAAGGCCATCTAATATGATAACAGCGGAAGGCTTGGAAGATAAAGTGAGTCCATCAACTCCAACGGCATCACTGAGTGAAAGACCACGACCTAAGGCTCCTTAATCGTCGTCTGAAAAGTCTGCAACATGATATGTTACAGCCCGAAAATGAGTCAGCACATGGAATATGCTGGCAATGTAACACAAAAGAGTAATAAACATAATAATGCTATCACTACATGCATATATAGCTGGTGGAGGCTGTATGGTTAATATGTTTTGCGAAAAGCCAATTTTTTCTACAACAAAGGAATATATTTTATTTAACTAACATGGTGGCTGTTAAACATTGAGAATGGTAAACCCATCTCAATCCCAATTAAAAAGTAATCAATAACTCAATCAAATTTTATAATTAAGAGTGATGAGATCCACATGATAATCCAAGAAACTAGATACTCAATATGTCCATAACCGGGGACACGGCTAACCATTATTAGTTTATACACTCTGCAGAGGTTTGTGCACTTTTCCCCACAAGACTCGATCTCCTCCTTTTGATTTCTCGCACTACATGATGTTTGAGAAACGGATGACCGAGACACAGTCTTTCTGAAGAGGTCCCCTTAACTGATAGATAGGCTTGTACACCTACAATCCCCTACATCTGCTAGCCCATCATGGAAAGGTTTCCCACAACTTACTCAACTATGCCAGAGCCCATAATGGCATGTGGCTGCACACGGAAGTTTCTAGCATGAATAATCTTATGATCCCTTTGAGCCTGGGTGGCATTCCATAGGAGAATCACACGGTACCCCGGGATTTCCAAAAATACAGGCAATCACTGGATTCCCCAGGTGCCTCAATCCACCCAGATGTGTATTAAAGTTGCCACCTTAAGTTGAACCATTAAGTAGCAATCTCACATCTGTCATGAATACACTCAAACCCAATCCACGTCTACGAGCATAGCATAGCAATATAGCAACGTAGAAGTAACTCCCAGAGGTACTACCTCATCTACTTCCCAATACCCACAATTTAAATCAGATCCTAACCATGCAATTGTTTGAGGATTGATCTAATGCAATAAAACTGGGTATGAAAGAGGTATGATCAAAGTGTTACTTGCCTTGCTGATGATCCGCGAAACCTAGAGACTCGTAGTAGCACGCTTCACAGTCCGGGTACTCTATTGCAAACAAACAAACATACAATAAGCAATCAAGAAAGGGCACGGGTAAAACTCAAATAAGAAGATCTCACCAGAAAGTTCAACTTAAGAACTCCGGTGTGCAAAAAGAATCAAATCAAAGGAAGCAACAAAACTCAAACGGCGGAAGAAACAAGCTTCATTTACTAATCTGGACTAAAGTCAAATTTTACAGTAGCAAAATCTTGTTCAAGTTTGCTAAACATCAAGAGGGCTTCGAGACAAAACTCTAGGCGCTTGAATCGCCTGATTCCGATAAACGAGCGAAAAGTTATACCAGAACGAAAATCGGATCAGAAATCGCGATAAAAAATAATCGTGGAAAATCCGAGAAAAAGAAAAACGGATGAACAGGCTAACAAACGAACGTTCGTTGTCTGCGGCTAAACGGTGAAAACCGTTCGTTAAAACAAACATAAGAACGGGCGTTCGCTAAATAACTAAAGCGGCAGAAAACCGGCGAACCGATCTAAAAAATGGATCTAGGTTTTTTTTTACCTGCTCGGTTTTCTTATGTAAACCGAGGCGGTGGCGGCGGCTACCTCCCGTGACGACGAGGCGGCGGCTGCGGCAGCGGCGAGGCGGCGGCGGCGGCGGCGAGGCACGGCGGCGGCGAGGCGCGGCTGCGGCGGCAGCAGCGGCGGGCTAGGGTTAGGGCCGCGGGTGGGCTCGACGGCTGGTGGGCTTTGGCGGGCACGGGGTGGTGGCTCATAAAGCACCCCTGGGGGGAATCCCGCCCGGGTACGACCCGGAGTCGGTTTGACTTTTTTTAAATAATTCCGACGTGCAGAAAAAGAAAGAAAATAAATACTAAACGGACTTCAAAAATGCAGAAATAAATTTTCCCCGTCCTCTAAAAATAAGCCGGACAAGGTGAACATTTGCTTGGGCCAAAATACAATTTTGAAAAACGCATATTTTTCCTAATTCAAATAAAATAGCAATAAAACTCCGAATAAAATTCTTATTTGATTTTAATATTAAATCTCCAATATTTCTTTATTTTGAGAAAGTCATTTTATCCTCTCTCTTTTATTTTCATAAAAGAAATATTCGAAGAGAAAAAAATTAAAATCAAACGATCCTCTTTTCAAAATTCAAGAAAAACTCGAATATGAAAATAACGAAATCCCCAACTCTCTCCGTGGGTCCTTGAGTTGCGTAGAATTTCTAGGATCAAGCCACAATGCAATAAAATATGATATGCAACGATGATCTAATGTATAACATTCCAAATTGAAAATTTTGGATGTTAGAGAATGTGTCTACGTACCCTCGTAGACCGAAAGCGGAAGCGTTTGACAACGCGGTTGATGTAGTCGAACTTCTTCTCGTTCCGACCGATCAAGCACCGACCGTACGGCACCTCCGAATTCTGCACACATTCAACTCGATGATGTCCCTCGAACACTTGACCTAGCAAAGTGTCGAGGGAGAGTTCCTTCAGCACGACGGTGTCGTGACGGTGATGGTGAAGTGATCCGTGCACGGCTTCTCCTAAGCACTACGTGAATATACCGGAGGCGTAAACTATGGAGCGGGGCGCCGCACGCGGCTAAAAATGTTTTTTGTGTGCTCTAGCGGTGCCCCCGCCCCTCATATATATATATAGGTTGGAGGGGAGGAGAGGCAGCCAAGGGGGCACCTCAAGTAAGAGGAATCCTACTTGGGGTCCTCCCAATTCGGCCTCCCCCCTTTCCTATTCCTATTCGGAGTAGGAAGAGGAGAGGGGGAAGGGGAATCATATTCCTTTTTCCTTTCCATCTTCCCCTTTCCTTCTCCAATTTGGCCAGCCCATATGGAGGGCGCAACAGCCCATGCTGGCTGCTATGTTTCCCCTCTTGGCCCATAAGGCCCATATCTTTTGCGGGGGGTAGCCCGGAACCCCTTCCTGTGACCCAATAAGTACCCGTTGCATCCCGAAACACTTCCGGTCCGAATACCATCGTCCCATATATCAATCTTTACCTCTCAACCATTTTGAGACTCCTCGTCATGTCCGTGATCTCATCCGGGACTCCGAACAACATTCGGTCACCAAATCATAACTCATATAATACAAAATCATCATCGAACGTTGAGCGTGCGGACCCTACAGGTTCGAGAACTATGTAGACATGACCGAGACACTTCTCCGGTCAATAACCAATAGCGGAACCTGGATGCTCATATTGGTTCCTACATATTCTACAAAGATCTTTATTGGTCGAACCATTATGACAACATATGTTATTCTCTTTGTCATTGGTATGTTACTTGCCCGAGATTCGATCGTCGGTATCTTCATACCTAGTTCAGTCTCATTACCAGTAAGTCTCTTTACTCATTCGGTAATGCATCATCCCGCAAATAAATCATTAGTCATGTTGCTTGCAAGGCTTATTATGATGTGTCATACCGAGAGGGCCCAGAGATACCTCTCCGATACTCGGAGTGACAAATCCTAATCTCGATCTATGCCAACCCAACAAACACCTTTGAATATACCTGTAGAGCATCTTTATAATCACCTAGTTACATTGTGACGTTTGATAGTACACAAGGCATCCCTCCAGTATCCGGGAGTTGCATAATCTCATAGTCAAAGGAATATGTATATGACATGAAGAAAGCAATAGCAATAAAACTAAACGATCAACATGCTAAGCTAATGGATGGGTCTTGTCCATCACATCATTCTCCTAATGATGTGATCCCGCTCATCAAATGACAACACATGTCTATGGTTAGGAAACTTAACCATCTTTGATTAACGAGCTAGTCTAGTAGAGGCTTACTAGGGACACGGTGTTTTGTCTATGTATCCACACATGTATCAAGTTTTTGGTTGATACAACTCTAGCATGGATAATAAACATTTATCATGATATAAGGAAATATAAAATAACAACTTTTTTATTGCCTCTAGGGCATATTTCCTTCAGTCTCCCACTTGCACTAGAGTCAATAATCTAGTTCACATCGCCATGTGATTTAACACCAATAGTTCACGTACCACGTGATTAACACCCATAGTTCACATCGCCATGTGACCAACACCCAAAGGGTTTACTAGAGTCAATAATCTAGTTCACATCGCCATGTGATTAACACCCAAAGAGTACTAAGGTGTGATCATGTTCTTCTTGTGAGAGAAGTTTAGTCAACGAGTCTGCCACATTCAGATCCGTATGTATTTTGCAAATTTCTATGTCTACAATGCTCTGCATGGAGCTACTCTAGCTAATTGCTCCCACTTTCAATAGGTATCCGGATTGAGACTCAGAGTCATCCAGATCAGTGTTAAAGCTTGCATCGACGTAACTCTTTACGATGAACTCTTTATCACCTCCATAACCGAGAAATATTTCCTTAGTCTTCTAAGGATGATTTTGACCGTTGTCCAGTGATCTACTCCTGGATCACTATTGTACCCCTTTGCCAAACTCATGGCAAGGTACACAATAGGTCTGGTATACAGCATGGCGTACTTTATAGAACATGTGGCTGAGGCATAGGGAATGACTTTCCTTCTCTCTCTATCTTCTGTCGTAGTCGGGTTTTGAGTCTTACTCAACTTCATACCTTACAACTCAGGCAAGAACTCCTTCTTTGACTGGTCCACTTTGAACTCCTTCAAAATCTTATCAAGGTATGTACTCGCCGAAAGTCTTATCAAGCGTCTTGATCAATCTTTATAGATCTTGATGCCCAATATGTGAGTAGCTTCACCGAGGTCTTTCATTGAAAAAAAATTCAAGTATTCTTTTATGCTATCCAGAAATTCAATATCATTTCCAATCAACAATATGTCATCCACATATAGTATTAGAAATGCTATAGATCTCCCACTCACTTTCTTGTAAATACAGGCTTCTCCGAAAGTCTGTATAAAACCATATGCTTTGATCACACTATCAAAGCGTATATTCCAACTCCGAGATGCTTGCACCAGTCCATAAATGGATCGCTGGAGCTTGCACACGTTGTTAGCACCTTTAGGATCGACAAAACCTTCGGGTTGCATCATATAAAACTCTTCTTTAAGAAATCCATTAAGGAATGCAGTTTTGACGTCCATTTGTCGGATTTCATAATCATAAAATGCGGCAATTGCTAACATGATCCGGACAGACTTAAGCATCGCTACGGGAGAGACGGTCTCCTCGTAGTCAACTCCTTGAACTTGTCGAAAACCTTTCGCAACAAGTCGAGCTTTTTAGACAGTAATAGTACCATCAGCGTCAGTCTTCTTCTTGAAGATCCACTTATTCTCTATGGCTTGCTGATGTCTACTACGCAACCTTCTTCTTGTAGAAATTGTTGGGCCTCCAAGTGCAGAGGTTTGTACGACAGTAGCAAATTTCCCTCAAGTGGATGACCTAAGGTTTATCAATCCGTGGGAGGCGTAGGATGAAGATGGTCTCTCTCAAACAACCCTGCAACCAAATAACAAAGAGTCTCTTGTGTCCCCAACACACCCAATACAATGGTAAATTGTATAGGTTCACTAGTTCGGCGAAGAGATGGTGATATAAGTGCAATATGGATGGTAGATATAGGTTTCTGTAATCTGAAAAATATAAAAACAGCAAGGTAACAAGTGGTAAAAGTGAGCGTAAACGGTATTGCAATGCTAGGAAACAAGGCCTAGGGTTCATACTTTCACTAGTGCAAGTTCTCTCAACAATAATAACATAATTGGATCATATAACTATCCCTCAACATGCAACAAAGAGTCACTCCAAAGTCACTAATAGAACCTCAAGTATCCGTGGGTATGATTATACAATATGCATCACACAATCTCAGATTCATCTATTCAACCAACACATAGAACCTCAAAGAGTGCCCCAAAGTTTCTACCGGAGAGTCGAGACGAAAACGTGTGCCAACCCCTATGCATAGGTTCATGGGAGGAACCTGCAAGTTGATCACCAAAACATACATCAAGTGAATCAATAGAATAACCCATTGTCACCACGGTTATCCCACGCAAGACATACATCAAGTGTTCTCAAATCATTAAAGACTTAATCCGATAAGAAAACTTCAAAGGGAAAACTCAATCCATTACAAGAGAGTAGTGGGGGAGAAACATCATAAGATCCAACTACAATAGCAAAGCTCGCGATACATCAAGATCGTGCCAAATCAAGAACACGAGAGAGAGAGAGAGAGAGAGAGAGATCAAACACATAGCTACTGGTACATACCCTCAGCCCCGAGGGTGAACTACTCCCTCCTCATCATGGAGAGCTCCGGGATGATGAAGATGGCCACCGGTGAGGGATCCCCCTCCAGCAGGGTGCCGGAACAGGGTCCCGATTGGTTTTTGGTGGCTATAGAGGCTTGCGGCGGAACTCCTGATCTATTCTGTTCCCTGATGGTTTTAGGGTATATGGAGATATATAGGCGAAAGAAATACATCAGGGGAGCCACGAGGGGCCCACAAGGATGGAGGGCGCGCCCCCTGCCTCGTGCCTTCCTCGTTGCTTCCCTTACGTATACTCCAAGTCTTCTGGATTGCTCCTGTTCCAAAAATAACTTTCCCAAAGGTTTCATTCCGCTTGATATTCCTTTTCTGCGAAACACTGAAACAAGGGAAAAAACAGGAACTGGCACTGGGCTCTGGGTTAATATGTTAGTCCCAAAAATAATATAAAAGTGTAAAATAAAGCCCATAAACATCCAAAACAAATAATATAATAGCATGGAACAATCAAAAATTATAGATACGTTGGAGACGTATCAGCATCCCCAAGCTTAATTCCTGCTCGTCCTCGAGTAGGTATATGATAAAAACAGAATTTTTGATGTGGAATGCTACCTAACATATTTCTTAATGTAATTTTCTTTATTGTGGCATGAATATTCAGATCCATAAGATTCAAGACAAAAGTTTAATATTGACATAAAAATAATAATACTTCAAGCATACTAACTAAGCAAGTATGTCTTCTCAAAATAACATGGCCAAAGACAGTTATCCCTACAAAATCATATAGTCTGGCTATGCTCTATCTTCACCACACAAAGTATTTAAATCATGCACAACCCGATGACAAGCAATACATGAGCGTGAGCCATGGACATAGCACTATATGTGGAACAGAATGGTGGTTGTGGAGAAGAAAAAAAGGAGGGAGAAGATAGTCTCACATCAACTAGGTGTATCAACGGGCTATGGAGATGCTCATTAATAGATATCAATGTGAGTGAGTAGGGATTGACATGCAACGGATGCACTAGAGCTATAAGTATATGAAAGCTCAACAAAAGAAACTAAGTGGGTGTGCATCCAACTCGCTTGCTCACGAAGACCTATGGCATTTTGAGGAAGCCCATCATTGGAATATACAAGCCAAGTTCTATAATGTAAAATTCCCACTAGTATATGAGAGTGACAACATAGGAGAGTCTCTATCATGAAGATCATGGTGCTACTTTGAAGCACAAGTGTGGAAAAAGGATAGTAGCATTGTCCCTTCTCTCTTTTTCTCTCATTTTTTTTGTTTGGGCCTTTTCCTTCTTTTTTTATGGCCTCTTTTTCTTTTTCTTTTTTTATTTTCGTCCGGAGTCTCATCCCGACTTGTGGGGGAATCATAGTCTCCATCATCCTTTCCTCACTTGTAACAATGCTCTAATAATGATGATCATCACACTTTTATTTTCTTACAACTCAAGAATTACAGCTCAATACTTAGAACAACAATATGAATCTATGTGAATGCCTCCGGTGGTGTACCGGGATATGCAATGATTCATGAGTGACATGTATGAAAGAATTATGAACGGTGGATTTGCCACAAATACGATGTCAACTACATGATCATGCAAAGCAATATGACAATGATGGAGTGTGTCATAATAAACGGAACGGTGGAAAGTTGCATGGAAATATATCTCGGAATGGCTATGGAAATGCCATAATAGGTAGGTATGGTGGCTGTTTTGAAGAAGATATATGGTGGGTGTATGATACCGGCGAAAGGTGTGCGGTATTAGAGAGGCTAGCAACGGGTGAAGGGTGAGAGTGCGTATAATCCATGGACTCAACATTAGTCATAAAGAACTCACATACTTATTGCAAAAATCTATTAGTTATTGAAACAAAGTACTATGTGCATGCTCCTAGGGGGATAGGTTGGTAGGAAAAGACCATCGCTCGTCCCCGACCTCCACTCATAAGGAAGACAATCAATAAATAAATCAAGCTCCGACTTCATCACGGTTCACCATACGTGCATGCTACGGGAATCACAAACTTTAGAACAAGTATTTCCCAAATTCACAACTACTCAACTAGCATGACTCTAATATCACCATCTTTATATCTCAAAACAATTATCAAGTATCAAACTTCTCATAATGCACTTTATATGAAAGTTTTTATCATACCCATCTTGGATGCCCATCATATTAGGACTAAATTCATAACCAAAGAAAATTACCATGCTGTTTAGGACTCTCAAAATAATATAAGTGAAGCACGAGAGTTCATCTATTTCTTCAAAATAAAACCACCATTGTGCTCTAAAAGATATAAGTGAAGCACTAGAGCCAACGACAAACTACTCCGAAAGATATAAGTGAAGATCAATGAGTAGTTGAATAATTATGTAACTATGTGAAGACTCTCTAACATTTAAGGATTTCAGATCTTGGTATTTTATTCAAACATCAAGCAAGACAAAAGAAAATAAAATGACGCTCCAAGCAAAACACATATCATGTGGTGAATAAAAATATAGCTCCAAGTAAAGTTACCGATGAACGAACACGAAGGAGGGGATGCCATCCGGGGCATCCCCAAGCTTAGGATATTGTTTGTCCTTGAATATTACCTTGGGGTGCCCTGGGAATCCCCAAACTTAGGATCTTGCCACTCCTTATTCCGTAGTCCATCGAATCTTTACCCAAAACTTGAAGACTTCACAACACAAAACTTAACAGAAAACTCGTAAGCTCCATTAGGGAAAGAAAAAGAAAACACCACTTCAAGGTACTGTAATGAACTCATTATTTATTTATATTTGTATTAAACCTACTTTATTACAACTTCTCTATGGTTTATAAACTATTTTACTAGCCATAGATTCATCAAAATAAGCAAGCAACACAATGAAAACAGAATCTGTCAAAAACAGAATAGTCTGTAGTAATCTGTATTAAACGTATAATTATGGAACTCCAAAAATTCTAAAATAAATTGTTGGACCTGAGTAATTTGTCCAGTAATCATCTCCAAAAAGAATCAACTAAATATCACTCTCCAGTAAAAATTTGAAGCTAATCTCGTAAGCGCTAAAGTTTCTGTTTTTAACAGCATGATCATAAAGACTTCACCGGAGTCTTCCCAAAGGTTCTACTTGGCACAAACACTAATTAAAACATGAAAACACATCTAACCAGAATATAGATGGATTATTTATTACTAAACAGAACCAAAAAAGCAAGAAACTAAAATAAAATTGGGTTGCCTCCCAACAAGCGCTAACGTTTAACGCCCCTAGCTAGGCATGACGATTTCAATGATGCTCGCATAAAAGATAAGAATTGAAACATAAAGAGAGCATCGTGAAGAATATGACTAGCACATTTAAGTCTAACCCACTTCCTATGCATAGGGATTTTTTGAGCAAACAACTTATGGGAACAAGAATCAACTTGCATAGGAAGGTAAAACAAGTATAACTTCAAGATTTTAAGCACATATAGAGGAAACTTGATATTATTGCAATTCCTACAAGCATACATTACTCCCTCATAATAAATTTCAGTAGAATCATGAATGAATTCAACAATATAACCAGCACCTAAATCATTCTTTTCATGATCTACTTGCATAGAAATTTTATTACTCTTCTCATTCGGAATAGTGGGAGTATCATAAGAGACTTGAATACTATAAATTGTTTCCACATTAAAAGAGTAATGTTCAGAAAAAGGGTAATCATAATCATGACAAGTTTTATAAATATAATCATCACTACTTCTTATAGCATAAGTTTCATCACAATAATCATCATAAGTAGCAACTTCGTTCTCATCATAATCGATTGAAACCTCTTCCAGGATAGTGGACTCGTCACTAAATAAAGTCATGACCTCTCCAAATCTACTTTCATACATATTATAAGATTCAACATCCTCCAAAATAGTGGGATCATTACTTCCTAAAGTTGACACTCTTCCAAACCCACTTTCATCAATATAATCCGCATAGGTAGAAGGCATGCTATCATCATAACAACTTCGCATATCAAAACTTGGGAGGCTAAAAATATCATCATTATTAAACATAACATCCCCAAGATTGGGACAAACATTAATTTCAGCAAATATATTCTCAAATATGTCATCTTCATCAAACATAGCTTCCCCAAGCTTGGGCCTTTTCATATCATAAGCATAGTTACTCTCATCATTGATAGTATGGATAGCACCAATAGTATAGCAATTATCATATTCTTCCAAGCAAGTGCCAAAAAGATTTTCAAGATCATAAGAAGTATCATTATCTTCCCAATCATAATCATCACAACAAGCAATAGGCAATCATCAAGTGCATCATCTTCCATAATTATTTTTGATTCATTTTCATGGGGCATGGCAATAATAGGAGCAACATTATTTGGGAGAGATATCTTTTTACCTCTCTTACCTTTTCTTTTCTTCTTCACCACACCATGTGTGGGTTCAATCCTCTTTTTGGAGCTCCTTATTAATGAGACTGGTTGAATAGAAGGTTCCTCCTCATTACCTGATTCATCATAAGAAATAATAGGAGGATATTGGGAAGTCTCTTCCCTTTCTTTAGTATTCTCTTCATCTTCTATTTGTTTTCTTTTCTTTATGTAGTTGACAATATAAGGATTTTCAATGCAATTCACCATGCAATACATATAAATTTCCTCTAGATCAAAATGAAGAACTCTATCAAGGGCAAATTCTGGAATGATCTTAGTTATACGTTTCATTTCTTCATAACCCAAGACCAAACTAAGTTCATTATGATGTGCAAGGGAAATCAAGTCATCACAATTTTTGGACATGATACGATCATGAAACAATTTGCATTGGGTACTGAAATGATCATGTTCATTGCAAAGTTCACAAGTACGACTAAGAAAATATAAATTTTTAGCACAAACATCTAGACTTTCTTGCAACAATTTAGTTTCTAAATGCTTATGCCTCTTGCAATATCTATCTTCCCTATTTGGTGTGTACTTGCAAACCCAATACACTCCACAAAAATTGACTTGCTTATAAGAGATATTTTCATCATGACTAGTGCAATCATCATTAGTACTATGGATATTAAAGGAGTTCATACTAACAACATTGCAATCATGCTCATCATTCACATATTTTATGCCAAGCACTCTATGTAATTCTTCTTCTAGTACTTTGGCACAATTTTCAATTCCATCATACTCACGAAAGATATTAAAAAGATGAAGCGTATGAGACAAGCTCAATTCCATTTTTTGTAGTTTTCTTTTATAAACTAAACTAGTGATAAAACAAGAAACTAAAAGATTTGATTGCAAGATCTAAAGATATACCTTCAAGCACTCACCTCCCTGGCAACGGCGCCAGAAAAGAGCTTGGTTGATGGGGTGTGAGTGCCACTTACCTAGCCTCCCCGGCAACGGCGCCAGAAAAGAGCTTGATGTCTACTACGCAACCTTCTTCTTGTAGAAGTTGTTGGGCCTCCAAGTGCAGAGGTTTGTAGGACAGTAGCAAATTTCCCTCAAGTGGATGACCTAAGGTTTATCAATCCATGGTAGGCGTAGGATGAAGATGGTCTCTCTCAAACAACCCTGCAACTAAATAACAAAGAGTCTCTTGTGTCCCCAACACACCCAATACAATGGTAAATTGTATAGGTGCACTAGTTCGGCGAAGAGATGGTGATACAAGTGCAATATGGATGGTAGATATAGGTTTTTGTAATCTGAAAATATAAAAACAGCAAGGTAAGAAGTGGTAAAAGTGAGCGTAAACGGTATTGCAATGCTAGGAAACAAGGCCTAGGGTTCATACTTTCACTAGTGCAAGTTCTCTCAACAATAATAACATAATTGGATCATATAACTATCCCTCGACATGCAACAAAGAGTCACTCCAAAGTCACTAATAGCGGAGAACAAACGAAGAGATTATGGTAGGGTATGAAACCACCTCAAAGTTATTCTTTCCGATCAATCCATTGGGCTATTCCTATAAGTGTCACAAACAGACCTAGAGTTCTTAGTAAAATAACACCTTAAGACACACATCAACCAAAACCCTAATGTCACCTAGATACTCCAATGTCACCTCAAGTATCCGTGGGTATGATTATACGATATGCATCACACAATCTTAGATTCATCTATTCAACCAACACATAGAACCTCAAAGAGTGCCCCAAAGTTTCTACCGGAGAGTCAAGACGAAAATGTGTGCCAACCCCTATGCATAGGTTCATGGGCGGAACCCGCAAGTTGATCACCAAAACATACATCAAGTGAATCAATAGAATAACCCATTGTCACCACGGTTATCCCACGCAAGACATACATCAAGTGTTCTCTAATCATTAAAGACTTAATCCGATAAGAAAACTTCAAAGGGAAAACTCAATCCATTATAAGAGAGTAGAGGGGGAGAAACATCATAAGATCCAACTACAATAGCAATGCTCGCGGTACATCAAGATCGTGCCAAATCAGGAACACGAGAGAGAGAGAGAGAGAGAGAGATCAAACACATAGCTACAGGTACATACCCTCAGCCCCATGGGTGAACTACTCCCTCCTCGTCATGGAGAGCGCCTGGATGATGAAGATGGCCACCGGTGAGGGATCCCCCCTCCGGCAGGGTGCCGGAACAGGGTCCCGATTTGTTTTTGGTGGCTACATAGGCTTGCGGCGGTGGAACTCCTTATCTATTCTGTTCCCTGATGGTTTTAGGGTATATGGAGATATATAGGAGAAAGAAATACATCAGGGGAGCCACGAGGGGCCCACAAGGGTGGAGGGCACGCCCAAGGGGTGGGCGCGCCCCCTGCCTCGTGCCTTCCTTGTTGCTTCCCTTACATATACTCCAAGTCTTCTAGATTGCTCCCGTTCCAAAAATAACTTTCCCGAAGGTTTCATTCCGTTTGGAATCCATTTGATATTCCTTTTCTGCGAAACACTGAAACAAGGGAAAAAAACAGGAACTGGCACTGGGCTCTGGGTTAATAGGTTAGTCCGAAAAATAATATAAAAGTGTAAAATAAAGCCCATAAACATTCAAAACAAATAATATAATAGCATGGAACAATCAAAAATTATAGATACATTGGAGACGTATCACTTTCCAATCATCGGCCAAGTTAACCAAAGTCCATACGTTGTTCTCATACATGCATCCCATCTCAGATTTCATGGCTTCAAGCCATTTCGCGGAATCTGGGCTGATCATCGCTTCCTCATAGTTCGTAGGTTCGTCATGGTCTAGTAACTTGACTTTCATAATAGGATTACCGTACCACTCTGGTGCGGAACGTACTCTATTTGACCTACGAGGTTCCGTAGTAACTTGATCTGAAGTGTAACGCCCCGGATCTGATGCGCCAGGTGTCCGCCAGTTATTCGCCGTCGTTGCCATGTCATGTGCTTGCGTGTCGCTCTTTGCCATGTCATCATCTGCACTTCATATCATGTCATCATGTGCATCGCATTCGCATACGTGTTCGTCCTATGCATCCGAGCTTTTTCCCCGTTGTCCGTTTTGCAATCCGGCGCTCCTATGTTCCCCGGCGTCCTCTTTTACCTTTTTTCCGTGAGCGGGTATTAAACCTTCTCGGAATGGAACGAGGTTTGCCAAGCGGCCTTGGTATAGCACCGGTAGACCGCCTGTCAAGTTTCGGCTCTATCGGAGGTCGTTTGAGGCTCCAACGGTTAACCGGGTATCCGCAAAGGCCTCTTTTGGTGCAGCCCAACCCCCCTTTCTAAGTGGCACAAAACCCATCTAAGTCATCCCCATCCTCTCGGTCGTTCGATCACGATCGCGTGGCCGAAAACCGCACTCCATTTGGAGCTTCCTAGCCCCCTCTACCTATAAATATGTGCACCCCTCCTCCAAAATCGCGGTACAAACCCTAGCAATTTTCCCCGCGCCGTCGCCGGACATGTCCGCCGCCCCCGGACAGATCGCACCGCCGCCCCGCGCCTATCGCCGCCTGCCACATGGCGCCTCCGCCACCACCCGCCGCCGCGGCCCGCGGAGCCCGCCGCGGGCCCGCCCGAGTCCATCTCGCTGCCGCCCAGCTCCCGAGCCGCCCCGCGCCTGCGGCCGCTGGCCCGCCGCCCCGCGCGCGCCTCCCGCGGCCTCCCGTCGCCGGCGCCGCCTCGCCTCCTCCCGCCGGCGCGGCCCTGCCGCCCCGCCTCCGCCGCGCGCTCGCCGCCGCCGTCCTCCGCCGCCGTCCCGCGCGCCACCGTGAGCGCCGCCACCCCTCGCCGCCGCAAACCCCGACGCCCGGCGCGCCTCCCCGAGCCGGCCCCGCGCGCCGCCGCCTTCCTTCTTCTTCCTCGTCGCCGGTCCCGCCTCGATCCGGCCGATCCAGATCTGGATCCCCGCGTTGACTTTTCCCTCGTGGTATATTTTCACCAAGTCCCCGACATTTGGACATTATCGTTCATCGCATCGTATCTCTGCATCCGTAGCTCCGTTTTGGGTGTATAATATGTCAAATTGTTTGCCTCGAAGAGTACATCATTCCTTTACATTGCATCATTTTCATTTGAGGTCATCTTGATGCCCGAAATGCTGTTAGAAGAGGGCTATTTGATGTTAGTTTCCGATTCTTATCAGAACATGCACTTTTGTCATTTTTGCCATGATTGATGTGTGCATCCTATGAGGTTGAGTCCTACATGTGTTTTGTAATATACCATGATTCCTCTCCATAGAATTATGCCATGTATTTTTGTGATCTTTGTGGTGACTAGCACCGGCATGCAAACTAGGTTACTTAATGTTGCTGATTTCAGAGACTTAGTACTTTCACTAAGTCCCTGCCTGCTGTTATTTTTATGCCATGTGTTCTTGTTGTTTCCGAGAGATCTATGCCTCTTTTGAGCATGATCATTAAGAGTGTTTTGAGCATATGGTTTTTCTCTATCCATCCATGCCTTTGTTTGTATTTATGGAGTATCATAGCTTGAGTCAATCGAGCTCTACTTTTGCTATAAAATGTTACTGGCAGATTGTTTACATGATATTCGATTTTGCCAAGCTTGGTGTAGTTGATCCTTGCATGCTATGATGTTTTTCTTGCTATTTCTAGCTTCTATGCCTTGTCTTCTTGATGTATGTATGCTTAGATTTTCATGAGATGCTCTGTAGTGAGTGCATCGAGCTTGTAAACATGCCTACTCATTATCTGTTTTTGACATGTCTAGTTTTCTGCTAAGTCTGAAACCTGTAACGAAACTTGCGTAATTAGCATGGGTGTTATCATATTTTCTAGTCCTTTTTGGCTTATGGTCAGTAAGGGACTTTTGTTAAGTGCTTTGAGTAGATTCATACAATGCCATATTTTGCTATGTTATGATCCTGTAGCATATTGTTTCATTGCTCTAAACATGTCATCCTGATGTTAACTTCTGGCATCATGTGATTTTCACTAAGGCTGTGAACCTGTTATCTTTTGCACTTTTGCCATGCTTGTTTGAACCTGTTGTGGTGTGATTTAGCCGTAGCTCAGTGTTCATCTTTTGTCCAGCATCTTGAGTAGATTACTGTCATATGCCTTGTTGATATGTTTGGGTGCAGTAGCTTAATTTCTTGTTGCTTGCTAAGTAGCATCATGCTGTTAATAGCAGATTCTTGTCATTCTTGTTTCGCTTGTCATTTGCAAACCGTGCATCCGATTTCGGTGATCTTTATATCGATTTCAACCGAAATCACCTCACCTTTCCAGTGGCATACTTGGTTTGCCAATATTATGCCTTGTTCATCTTTTTCTTCTGAAGCATGCATATGCAATGCATACCACATCTCGCATATCATGCCATGTTTATGTGTTGGTTGTTTACTATGTTGTTTGTTTCTTTCCGGGTTGCTTCTCGCGTTAGCTTCGGTTTCGTTCCGGAGTTGTGAGGATTCATTCGTCTACGTCCGTTTGTCTTCTTCATGGACTCGTTCTTCTTCCTTGCGGGATCTCAGGCAAGATGACCATACCCACGAAATCACTTCTATCTTTGCTTGCTAGTTGCTCGCTCTTTTGCTATGCCTATGCTGCGATACCTACCACTTGCTTATCATGCCTCCCATATTGTTGAACCAAGCCTCTAACCCACCTTGTCCTAGCAAACCGTTGTTTGGCTATGTTACCGCTTTGCTCAGCCCCTCTTATAGCGTTGTTAGTTGCAGGTGAAGATGAAGTTGTTCCATGTTGGAACATGGAGATGTTGTTCCTTGCTTGGAACATGTTTACTTGTTGGGATATCACAATATATCTTATTTAATTAATGCATCTATATACTTGGTAAAGGGTGGAAGGCTCGGCCTTATGCCTGGTGTTTTGTTCCACTCTTGCCGCCCTAGTTTCCGTCATATCGGTGTTATGTTCCCGGATTTTTGCGTCCCTAACACAGTCGGGTGATTTATGGGACCCCTTTGACAGTTCGCTTTGAATAAGACTTTTCCAGCAAGGCCCAACCTTGGTTTTACCATTTGCCTACCACCTATCCCTTTCCCTTGGGTCTGATCAACCCGAGGGTCATCTTTATTCAGCCCCCCCCCCCCCGGGCCAATGCTTGTCTAAGTGTTGGTCCGAACTAGAGCCCTTTGCAGCGCCACCTCAAGGAAACTTGAGGGCTGGTTTTAGCTGTACGGACTGCTCATCCGGTGTTGCCCTGAGAACGAGATATGTGCAGCTCCTATCAGGATGTCGGCGCATCGGGCGGTTTTGCTGGACTTGTTTTATTGCTGTCGAAATGTCTTGTAGCCGGGATTCCGAGGCTGATCGGGTCTTTCCGGGGAGAAGGAATATCCTTCGTTGATCGCGAGAGCTTATCATGGGCTAAGTTGGGACACCCCTGCAGGGTTTGAACTTTCGAAAGCCGTGCCCGCGGTTATGGGCAGATGGGAATTTGTTAATGTCCGGTTGTAGAAAACCCGAAGTCGACCTTAATTAAAAATACACCAACCGCGTGTGTAACCGTGATGGTCTCTTCTCGGCGGGGTCCGGGAAGTGAACACGGTTGTTGGAGTTATGTCTGACGTAAGTAGTTCAGGATCACTTATTGATCATAGTTGTTCGACCGTGCTTTGCCTTCTCTTCTCGCTCTCATTTGCGTATGTTAGCCACCATATATGCTAGTCGCTTGCTGCAGCTCCACTTCGTACCTTTTACCCCTACCCATAAGCTTAAATAGTCTTGATCTCGCGGGTGTGAGATTGCTGAGTCCCCGTGACTCACCAAATACTTCCAAACCAGTTTGCAGGTGCCGATGAGACCGTGCAGGTGACGCACCCGAGCTCAAGGAGGAGTTCGATGAAGATCTTATCCTTTATGTTGTTTCGTTCTAGTCGATCAGTAGTGGGGCCCAGTTGGGGTCGATCGTGGACCTTTGTTGCTTTTGGGGTTTCTTCTTTTATTTTGGCTCCGTAGTCGGGCCCTGATTGTAACTGTATGATGTATTGTTTTATTCATGTATATGTGTGAAGTGGCGATTGTAAGCCAACTATGTATCTCTTTTCCCTTATGTATTACATGGGTTGTGTGAAGATTACCTCACTTGCTACATTGCTTTCAATGCGGTTATGCCTCTAAGTCGTGCTTCGACACGTAGGAGATATAGCCGCATCGAGGGCGTTACAAGTTGGTAATCAGAGCCTTCCCCGACCTTAGGAGCCCCCACTGTTTGATCGTCTTTAGTGGCCGAGTTGTGTCTAGAAAAAATGTTTTGAGTCATTTAGGAATTATATATCGGAGAGTTTAGGAATTCTTTTTACTCCCCAGTCCCTTCGACCTTCTGGTAAGGCATCCTGACGTAGAGTTTTGACTCTTCTCTTCTCAAATTTCACTAAAAAAAATTTAGGATCACGTGGGTATATTACAATCGTTCCGATGGTTTTATGATGACAACATTGTCTTGGTTGCCTCCTGACATTTAGGGGTTGTGGCAGTGTCCCAGGGAGTTGAGCTCCGAGGTGTTGTCGTCATAATATTATCGTTGCGGTTTTGGAATACCTGAGTTTAGTACGCCGACATCGAAAATCTGTTTTGTATAGTTGTTGGTGAGATAACCCTGATAGCCCAGTACTGAGGCGAGTGCGGGAGTATTGCCATGACTCGTATAACGGATGCTTTTCGAAGGTTGAGGTAGATGATTTCCGAAGGTTTCTTGGTTATGTGTTGAAGGATGGATACAGCTGGATCTAGGTATTGTTAGTTTGGGTGATATATTTTGTGTCCCCTGTATCCCCAACACCTGATTGCATAACCAGAAAGTTTCGGGAGTTTATAAGTGGGAATTCAAGTATCTCTTAGAATATCTTTCCAACAGACACATGATACGATATGGGATCTATCATATGTTTGTTTCCGGCTTATTCTGCGAGCCAATCCTTTGTTTTTGTTTTGTTTTATTTGTGGTATTCGAGTTGCTTCAATGTCAAGTGTTGATTCCATACCTTTCCTAAACGGTGTTCTCAGATTCCTATGTGGATACCAATCCTTCATGATAATTGATCTTGCGAATAAATTATCAGTTCTTCTCAACGGTGTTTGTTTCAACCGTTCCCAAGTTGCCTTTGTTTTCCCGCCCTCCCACCCTTTCTTTTTCTTCAAGGACGCAGATTTCTTGATCAAGTATCCATCTTATTGATGTGAAGTCTCTCCATTCTTCTCCTTCATGTTCTTACCCGGTGTTTCTCATGAAGATGCTAACGGAGTCTCAAGTTTATAATTATTGGTTCTTTTATCTTCCCCGGTGTGTTCAATGCAATCTTTCGATGGTGATCACATCTTTTCCTCGTTTCAATACCTTCTCATACCGGTGCACCTCATAATATTTCACTTCTCGCTATTCATTTGTTCGGGAGTGCTGAAGATATCTCAGAAGATTCAAGTTTCCATTCTCAATTCACTCAAGTTCTTTTGAGGATGTTATCTCATTCAAGCCATTTAAATCAACCGGTGTGTTCTCCCTTTCAAGTAATCGTTCAACGGTGTTTCTTTTGAGTGGGCCCTAACCCACAGGTCTTTTTCCAGGATCTTACCTGACTCTTCTAATTTTCCCGGAGCTATTCCCAAATTCTTTTCGAAGTTTGACGTAAGAATGAATTATCATCAGTCAAATGTCTTTCTCCAAGATCTTTCAAATTCTTTTCATCATTGGTTCAACCTTTCCAATTCTCATTCCGGAGTGTCTCATCAATTCATGGTGGTGTTTCTCATCATTATTCTCAACATTTCAAGACCGAAGAAGAGTTTCTCTTAAATCTTGCTCCATTCTCTCGAGATTCATGGTTCTAGCTTGTTGCCATCCTCTCATAATTGTTTTTGATTGTGAGAATAATTTTCACCCATCCGGAGCATTTCAGGAGTCTTTTCAGTTTGATTCTCCGGAGCCTTTCATCTCAGAATTATTCACCCTCAGCTTTCAGCTCTCGTTCTCCAAATCTTACCGGTGCATCATTCAAGTATTCTCTAATCAGTTCGTGATCTATCCGTTCATTTGTATCTAAATACCCTCAAGCATCTTCGTTCATTTGCTAATTCTTCCGGGTGTTTCTTTATCTTTTCTTCTTTCATTCTCAATTCTTATGGTGGTTCGTTCAACAGTTCTTTTTCTTTGTTATCATATCAATCCATTCGTTGTTTCCAAATCCTACCGGCGGATCTTTGAAGACATTCCTAAGTTTACGCTATATCTCTCTTGATCCTTTCTACGGGAATAAGTAGTATGCCAAATCCATTGCTTCTCATCAATTTAAATTGGTGAAGGATAAGCATAATGTAATTCTTGTTCTTGTTTCATCCAAGTGTTTAATTCCTATTCCGAAGGTTCTTCAAATTCTTGATTTCAATTGTTTTCATCTTTTCTTTTCCCGGAGTTGCCAGCTCTCATCATCACGAAGATCCATCTAAATCATTGCAAGGCTTCAATCTTATTCTTTTCATCCTACATTTCTTTGTGATCATTCTTTTATTACCGGAATTCTTCATGGAGGCTACATGATGATTCACAAAGGACTTAATTCCTTCTCGAAATGTTCATCGAGATTCTTTTCAGAGGAGTTCAAGTATTCTTCTTCTTGCATTTTTAAAGTGCAATTCTTTCAACCATATCATTCGAGGTGGTATTATGTCATTCTTGATAATTGGAGTTCATGTCTCATGACTCACATGTTGTCAAGAATGAGGTATTTTAAATCCATCAATCTCTTCATTGGAGTTATCTTGGGATAGATTTCACCTAAAGCTTTCCGTAAGGATTGTTGCTAGTTATGGTACTTATAAATAACCCAAGTTCTTCATTTATCCTCCCGGTGAAATAAGCTTTCTCGTCTCCTTATTCTTATCAATCCAATTCTTTTCCCGTGGGTGGCAGGTTGTCACCTCATATTTTGAGATGTTTCCATAAGCCCGCTACAAGCTTATTCGTTTCGTTGTTGGTTTTTCCAATAACTCCGGTCTAACCTTCTTGGAAAGGTGCTCTCCAAGATCATTTCTAGCAGAAGTTGTCATTTTCTTCTCCATTCTGTTATTCCAATGATCTATCTTCTATTTTTTTTTCGGAGTCATTGTGATGTTGTTCTTTTCACTCATCATCTCGAATTGTAAGGATCATGTTCTTTGCTTTTGCTTATCCATTCAACCGGAGTGTGTTGTTATCTTTTCAAGTTTTTTTTCTTCATCTTATCAAGTCTTGCATCTCTTTTCAACCGGAGTGCTGCCCAAATTATATCAATCTTTTTCCTTCTCTATCTAGTTTTAACCGGAGTGTTTTCAATATCTATCTTATCACTTAACCTCAAGGTTCTCGCAACGTTCTTTGTTCCTCTCGCTGAACGGAGTGTTTTAGATTTTGTTCACCTCCGTCGTGTCTTTTCTTCAAGCCGTGTGACCTCTCAAGGTTCCTTGGTTTCACTCTTTTGTCAAAGAAGCAACTTAGCGTTACCTCTTCTCTTTCTCTTCCGTTTTTCCCTCCGGTGCCATTCTAGATCTCGGGACGAGATCCTCTCGTAGTGGTGGAGTGTTGTAACGCCCCGGATCTGATGCGCCAGGTGTCCGCCAGTTATTCGCCGTCGTTGCCATGTCATGTGCTTGCGTGTCGCTCTTTGCCATGTCATCATCTGCACTTCATATCATGTCATCATGTGCATCGCATTCGCATACGTGTTCGTCCTATGCATCCGAGCTTTTTCCCCGTTGTCCGTTTTGCAATCCGGCGCTCCTATGTTCCCCGGCGTCCTCTTTTACCTTTTTTTCGTGAGCGGGTATTAAACCTTCTCGGAATGGAACGAGGTTTGCCAAGCGGCCTTGGTATAGCACCGGTAGACCGCCTGTCAAGTTTCGGCTCTATCGGAGGTCGTTTGATGCTCCAACGGTTAACCGGGTATCCGCAAAGGCCTCTTTTGGTGCAGCCCAACCCCCCTTTCTAAGTGGCCCAAAACCCATCTAAGTCATCCCCATCCTCTCGGTCGTTCGATCACGATCGCGTGGCCGAAAACCGCACTCCATTTGGAGCTTCCTAGCCCCCTCTACCTATAAATATGTGCACCCCTCCTCCAAAATCGCGGTACAAACCCTAGCAATTTTCCCCGCGCCGTCGCCGGACATGTCCGCCGCCCCCGGACAGATCGCACCGCCGCCCCGCGCCTATCGCCGCCTGCCACATGGCGCCTCCGCCACCACCCGCTGCCGCGGCCCGCGGAGCCCGCCATGGGCCCGCCCGAGCCCATCTCGCCGCCGCCCAGCTCCCGAGCCGCCCCGCGCCTGCGGCCGCTGGCCCGCCGCCCCGCGCGCGCCTCCCGCGGCCTCCCATCGCCGGCGCCGCCTCGCCTCCTCCCGCCGGCGCGGCCCCGCCGCCCCGCCTCCGCCGCGCGCTCGCCGCCGCCGTCCTCCGCCGCCGTCCCGCGCGCCACCGCGAGCGCCACCGCCCCTCGCCGCCTCAAACCCCGACGCCCGGCGCGCCTCCCCGAGCCGGCCCCGCGCGCCGCCGCCTTCCTTCTTCTTCCTCGTCGCCGGTCCCGCCTCAATCCGGCCGATCCAGATCTGGATCCCCGCGTTGACTTTTCCCTCGTGGTATATTTTCACTAAGTCCCCGACATTTGGACATTATCATGCCATGTTCATCGCATCGTATCTCTGCATCCGTAGCTCCGTTTTGGGCGTATAATATGTCAAATTGTTTGCCTCGAAGAGTACATCATTCCTTTACATTGCATCATTTTCATTTGAGGTCATCTCGATGCCCGAAATGCTGTTAGAAGAGGGCTATGTGATGTTAGTTTCCGATTCTTATCAGAACATGCACTTTTGTCATTTTTGCCATGATTGATGTGTGCATCCTATGAGGTTGAGTCCTACATGTGTTTTGTAATATACCATGATTCCTCTCCATAGAATTATGCCATGTATTTTTGTGATCTTTGTGGTGACTAGCACCGGCATGCAAACTAGGTTACTTAATGTTGCTGATTTCAGAGACTTAGTACTTTCACCAAGTCCCTGCCTGCTGTTATTTTTATGCCATGTGTTCTTGTTGTTTCCGAGAGATCTATGCCTCTTTTGAGCATGATCATTAAGAGTGTTTTGAGCATATGGTTTTTCTCTATCCATCCATGCCTTTGTTTTTATTTATGGAGTATCATAGCTTGAGTCAATCGAGCTCTACTTTTGCTATAAAATGTTACTGGCAGATTGTTTACATGTTATTCGATTTTGCCAAGCTTGGTGTAGTTGATCCTTGCATGCTATTATGTTTTTCTTGCTATTTCTAGCTTCTATGCCTTGTCTTCTTGATGTATGTATGCTTAGATTTTCATGAGATGCTCTGTAGTGAGTGCATCGAGCTTGTAAACATGCCTACTCATTATCTGTTTTTGACCTGTCTAGTTTTCTGCTAAGTCTGAAACCTGTAACGAAACTTGCGTAATTAGCATGGGTGTTATCATATTTTCTTGTCCTTTTTGGCTTATGGTCAGTAAGGGACTTCGATTAAGTGCTTTGAGTAGATTCATACAATGCCATACTTTGCTATGTTCTGATCCTGTAGCATGTTGTTTCATTGCTCTAAACATGTCATCCTGATGTTAACTTCTGGCATCATGTGATTTTCACTAAGGCTGTGAACCTGTTATCTTTTGCACTTTTGCCATGCTTGTTTGAACCTGTTGTGGTGTGATTTAGCCGTAGCTCAGTGTTCATCTTTTGTCCAGCATCTTGAGTAGATTACTGTCATATGCCTTGTTGATATGTTTGGGTGCAGTAGCTTAATTTCTTGTTGCTTGCTAAGTAGCATCATGCTGTTAATAGCAGATTCTTGTCATTCTTGTTTCGCTTGTCATTTGCAAACCGTGCATCCGATTTCGGTGATCTTTATATCGATTTCAACCGAAATCACCTCACCTTTCCAGTGGCATACTTGGTTTGCCAAGATTATGCCTTGTTCATCTTTTTCTTCCGAAGCATGCATATGCATTGCATACCACATCTCGCATATCATGCCATGTTTATGTGTTGGTTGTTTACTATGTTGTTTGTTTCTTTCCGGGTTGCTTCTCGCGTTAGCTTCGGTTTCGTTCCGGAGTTGTGAGGATTCGTTCGTCTACGTCCGTTTGTCTTCTTCATGGACTCGTTCTTCTTCCTTGCGGGATCTCAGGCAAGATGACCATACCCACGAAATCACTTCTATCTTTGCTTGCTAGTTGCTCGCTCTTTTGCTATGCCTATGCTGTGATACCTACCACTTGCTTATCATGCCTCCCATATTGTTGAACCAAGCCTCTAACCCACCTTGTCCTAGCAAACCGTTGTTTGGCTATGTTACCGCTTTGCTCAGCCCCTCTTATAGCGTTGTTAGTTGCAGGTGAAGATGAAGTTGTTCCATGTTGGAACATGGAGATGTTGTTCCTTGCTTGGAACATGTTTACTTGTTGGGATATCACAATATATCTTATTTAATTAATGCATCTACATACTTGGTAAAGGGTGGAAGGCTCGGCCTTATGCCTGGTGTTTTGTTCCACTCTTGCCGCCCTAGTTTCCGTCATATCGGTGTTATGTTCCCGGATTTTTGCGTCCCTAACGCGGTCGGGTGATTTATGGGACCCCCTTGACAGTTCGCTTTGAATAAGACTTTTCCAGCAAGGCCCAACCTTGGTTTTACCATTTGCCTACCACCTATCCCTTTCCCTTGGGTCTGATCAACCCGAGGGTCATCTTTATTCAGCCCCCCCCCCGGGCCAATGCTTGTCTAAGTGTTGGTCCGAACTAGAGCCCTTTGCAGCGCCACCTCAAGGAAACTTGAGGGCTGGTTTTAGCTGTACGGACTGCTCATCCGGTGTTGCCCTGAGAACGAGATATGTGCAGCTCCTATCAGGATGTCGGCGCATCGGGCGGTTTTGCTGGACTTGTTTTATTGCTGTCAAAATGTCTTGTAGCCGGGATTCCGAGGCTGATCGGGTCTTTCCGGGGAGAAGGAATATCCTTCGTTGATCGCGAGAGCTTATCATGGGCTAAGTTGGGACACCCCTGCAGGGTTTGAACTTTCGAAAGCCGTGCCCGCGGTTATGGGCAGATGGGAATTTGTTAATGCCCGGTTGTAGAAAACCCGAAGTCGACCTTAATTAAAAATACACCAACCGCGTGTGTAACCGTGATGGTCTCTTCTCGGCGGGGTCCGGGAAGTGAACACGGTTGTTGGAGTTATGTCTGACGTAAGTAGTTCAGGATCACTTATTGATCATAGTTGTTCGACCGTGCTTTGCCTTCTCTTCTCGCTCTCATTTGCGTATGTTAGCCACCATATATGCTAGTCGCTTGCTGCAGCTCCACTTCGTACCTTTTACCCCTACCCATAAGCTTAAATAGTCTTGATCTCGCGGGTGTGAGATTGCTGAGTCCCCGTGACTCACCAGATACTTCCAAACCAGTTTGCAGGTGCCGATGAGACCGTGCAGGTGACGCACCCGAGCTCAAGGAGGAGTTTGATGAAGATCTTATCCTTTATGTTGTTTCGTTCTAGTCGATCAGTAGTGGGGCCCAGTTGGGGTCGATCGTGGACCTTTGTCGCTTTTGGGGTTTCTTCTTTTATTTTGGCTCCGTAGTCGGGCCCTGATTGTAACTGTATGATGTATTGTTTTATTCATGTATATGTGTGAAGTGGCGATTGTAAGCCAACTATGTATCTCTTTTCCCTTATGTATTACATGGGTTGTGTGAAGATTACCTCACTTGCTACATTGCTTTCAATGCGGTTATGCCTCTAAGTCGTGCTTCGACACGTAGGAGATATAGCCGCATCGAGGGCGTTACAAGTTGGTAATCAGAGCCTTCCCCGACCTTAGGAGCCCCCACTGTTTGATCGTCTTTAGTGGCCGAGTTGTGTCTAGAAAAAAATGTTTTGAGTCATTTAGGAATTATATATCGGAGAGTTTAGGAATTCTTTTTACTCCCCAGTCCCTTCGACCTTCTGGTAAGGCATCCTGACGTAGAGTTTTGACTCTTCTCTTCTCAAATTTCACTAAAAAAAAATTTAGGATCACGTGGGTATATTACAATCGTTCCGATGGTTTTATGATGACAACATTGTCTTGGTTGCCTCCTGACATTTAGGGGTTGTGGCAGTGTCCCGGGGAGTTGAGCTCCGAGGTGTTGTCGTCATAATATTATCGTTGCGGTTTTGGAATACCTGAGTTTAGTACGCCGACATCGAAAATCTGTTTTGTATAGTTGTTGGTGAGATAACCCTGATAGCCCAGTACTGAGGCGAGTGCGGGAGTATTGCCATGACTCGTATAACGGATGCTTTTCGAAGGTTGAGGTAGATGATTTCCGAAGGTTTCTTGGTTATGTGCTGAAGGATGGATACAGCTGGATCTAGGTATTGTTAGTTTGGGTGATATATTTTGTGTCCCCTGTATCCCCAACACCTGATTGCATAACCAGAAAGTTTCGGGAGTTTATAAGTGGGAATTCAAGTATCTCTTAGAATATCTTTCCAACAGACACATGATACGATATGGGATCTATCATATGTTTGTTTCCGGCTTATTCTGCGAGCCAATCCTTTGTTTTTGTTTTGTTTTATTTGTGGTATTCGAGTTGCTTCAATGTCAAGTGTTGATTCCATACCTTTCCTAAACGGTGTTCTCAGATTCCTATGTGGATACCAATCCTTCATGATAATTGATCTTGCGAATAAATTATCAGTTCTTCTCAACGGTGTTTGTTTCAACCGTTCCCAAGTTGCCTTTGTTTTCCCGCCCTCCCACCCTTTCTTTTTCTTCAAGGACGCAGATTTCTTGATCAAGTATCCATCTTATTGATGTGAAGTCTCTCCATTCTTCTCCTTCATGTTCTTACCCGGTGTTTCTCATGAAGATGCTAACGGAGTCTCAAGTTTATAATTATTGGTTCTTTTATCTTCCCCGGTGTGTTCAATGCAATCTTTCGATGGTGATCACATCTTTTCCTCGTTTCAATACCTTCTCATACCGGTGCACCTCATAATATTTCACTTCTCGCTATTCATTTGTTCGGGAGTGCTGAAGATATCTCAGAAGATTCAAGTTTCCATTCTCAATTCACTCAAGTTCTTTTGAGGATGTTATCTCATTCAAGCCATTTAAATCAACCGGTGTGTTCTCCCTTTCAAGTAACAGTTCAACGGTGTTTCTTTTGAGTGGGCCCTAACCCACAGGTCTTTTTCCAGGATCTTACCTGACTCTTCTAATTTTCCCGGAGCTATTCCCAAATTCTTTTCGAAGTTTGACGTAAGAATGAATTATCATCAGTCAAATGTCTTTCTCCAAGATCTTTCAAATTCTTTTCATCATTGGTTCAACCTTTCCAATTCTCATTCCGGAGTGTCTCATCAATTCATGGTGGTGTTTCTCATCATCATTCTCAACATTTCAAGACCGAAGAAGAGTTTCTCTTAAATCTTGCTCCATTCTCTCGAGATTCATGGTTCTAGCTTGTTGCCATCCTCTCATAAATGTTTTCGATTGTGAGAGTAATTTTCACCCATCCGGAGCATTTCAGGAGTCTTTTCAGTTTGATTCTCCGGAGCCTTTCATCTCAGAATTATTCACCCTCAGCTTTCAGCTCTCGTTCTCCAAATCTTACCGGTGCATCATTCAAGTATTCTCTAATCAGTTCATGATCTATCCGTTCATTTGTATCTAAATACCCTCAAGCATCTTCGTTCATTTGCTAATTCTTCCGGGTGTTTCTTTATCTTTTCTTCTTTCATTCTCAATTCTTATGGTGGTTCGTTCAACAGTTCTTTTTCTTTGTTATCATATCAATTCATTCGTTGTTTCCAAATCCTACCGGCGGATCTTTGAAGACATTCCTAAGTTTACGCTATATCTCTCTTGATCCTTTCTACGGGAATAAGTAGTATGCCAAATCCATTGCTTCTCATCAATTTAAATTGGTGAAGGATAAGCATAATGTAATTCTTGTTCTTGTTTCATCCAAGTGTTTAATTCCTATTCCGAAGGTTCTTCAAATTCTTGATTTCAATTGTTTTCATCTTTTCTTTTCCCGGAGTTGCCAGCTCTCATCATCACGAAGATCCATCTAAATCATTGCAAGGCTTCAATCTTATTCTTTTCATCCTACATTTCTTTGTGATCATTCTTTTATTACCGGAATTCTTCATGGAGGCTACATGATGATTCACAAAGGACTTAATTCCTTCTCGAAATGTTCATCGAGATTCTTTTCAGAGGAGTTCAAGTATTCTTCTTCTTGCATTTTTAAAGTGCAATTCTTTCAACCATATCATTCGAGGTGGTATTATGTCATTCTTGATAATTGGAGTTCATGTCTCATGACTCACATGTTGTCAAGAATGAGGTATTTTAAATCCATCAATCTCTTCATTGGAGTTATCTTGGGATAGATTTCACCTGAAGCTTTCCGTAAGGATTGTTGCTAGTTATGGTACTTATAAATAACCCAAGTTCTTCATTTATCCTCCCGGTGAAATAAGCTTTCTCGTCTCCTTATTCTTATCAATCCAATTCTTTTCCCGTGGGTGGCAGGTTGTCACCTCATATTTTGAGATGTTTCCATAAGCCCGCTACAAGCTTATTCGTTTCGTTGTTGGTTTTTCCAATAACTCCGGTCTAACCTTCTTGGAAAGGTGCTCTCCAAGATCATTTCTAGCAGAAGTTGTCATTTTCTTCTCCATTCTGTTATTCCAATGATCTATCTTCTATTTTTTTCGGAGTCATTGTGATGTTGTTCTTTTCACTCATCATCTCGAATTGTAAGGATCATGTTCTTTGCTTTTGCTTATCCATTCAACCGGAGTGTGGTGTTATCTTTTCAAGTTTTTTTTCTTCATCTTATCAAGTCTTGCATCTCTTTTCAACCGGAGTGCTGCCCAAATTATATCAATCTTTTTCCTTCTCTATCTAGTTTTAACCGGAGTGTTTTCAATATCTATCTTATCACTTAACCTCAAGGTTCTCGCAACGTTCTTTGTTCCTCTCGCTGAACGGAGTGTTTTAGATTTTGTTCACCTCCGTCGTGTCTTTTCTTCAAGCCGTGTGACCTCTCAAGGTTCCTTGGTTTCACTCTTTTGTCAAAGAAGCAA
Source organism: Aegilops umbellulata (assembly GCA_032464435.1). Classification (NCBI taxonomy): domain Eukaryota; kingdom Viridiplantae; phylum Streptophyta; class Magnoliopsida; order Poales; family Poaceae; genus Aegilops; species Aegilops umbellulata. Next base: position 588,156,460 of record CP136057.1, read on the forward strand.
CTTAGCGTTACCTCTTCTCTTTCTCTTCCGTTTTTCCCTCCGGTGCCATTCTAGATCTCGGGACGAGATCCTCTCGTAGTGGTGGAGTGTTGTAACGCCCCGGATCTGATGCGCCAGGTGTCCGCCAGTTATTCGCCGTCGTTGCCATGTCATGTGCTTGCGTGTCGCTCTTTGCCATGTCATCATCTGCACTTCATATCATGTCATCATGTGCATCGCATTCGCATACGTGTTCGTCCTATGCATCCGAGCTTTTTCCCCGTTGTCCGTTTTGCAATCCGGCGCTCCTATGTTCCCCGGCGTCCTCTTTTACCTTTTTTCCGTGAGCGGGTATTAAACCTTCTCGGAATGGAACGAGGTTTGCCAAGCGGCCTTGGTATAGCACCGGTAGACCGCCTGTCAAGTTTCGGCTCTATCGGAGGTCGTTTGATGCTCCAACGGTTAACCGGGTATCCGCAAAGGCCTCTTTTGGTGCAGCCCAACCCCCCTTTCTAAGTGGCCCAAAACCCATCTAAGTCATCCCCATCCTCTCGGTCGTTCGATCACGATCGCGTGGCCGAAAACCGCACTCCATTTGGAGCTTCCTAGCCCCCTCTACCTATAAATATGTGCACCCCTCCTCCAAAATCGCGGTACAAACCCTAGCAATTTTCCCCGCGCCGTCGCCGGACATGTCCGCCGCCCCCGGACAGATCGCACCGCCGCCCCGCGCCTATCGCCGCCTGCCACATGGCGCCTCCGCCACCACCCGCTGCCGCGGCCCGCGGAGCCCGCCACGGGCCCGCCCGAGCCCATCTCGCCGCCGCCCAGCTCCCGAGCCGCCCCGCGCCTGCGGTCGCTGGCCCGCCGCCCCGCGCGCGCCTCCCGCGGCCTCCCGTCGCCGGCGCCGCCTCGCCTCCTCCCGCCGGCGCGGCCCCGCCGCCCCGCCTCCGCCGCGCGCTCGCCGCCGCCGTCCTCCACCGCCGTCCCGCGCGCCACCGCGAGCGCCGCCGCCCCTCGCCGCCGCAAACCCCGACGCCCGGCGCGCCTCCCCGAGCCGGCCCCGCGCGCCGCCGCCTTCCTTCTTCTTCCTCGTCGCCGGTCCCGCCTCGATCCGGCCGATCCAGATCTGGATCCCCGCGTTGACTTTTCCCTCGTGGTATATTTTCACCAAGTCCCCGACATTTGGACATTATCATGCCATGTTCATCGCGTCGTATCTCTGCATCCGTAGCTCCGTTTTGGGCGTATAATATGTCAAATTGTTTGCCTCGAAGAGTACATCATTCCTTTACATTGCATCATTTTCATTTGAGGTCATCTTGATGCCCGAAATGCTGTTAGAAGAGGGCTATGTGATGTTAGTTTCCGATTCTTATCAGAACATGCACTTTTGTCATTTTTGCCATGATTGATGTGTGCATCCTATGAGGTTGAGTCCTACATGTGTTTTGTAATATACCATGATTCCTCTCCATAGAATTATGCCATGTATTTTTGTGATCTTTGTGGTGACTAGCACCGGCATGCAAACTAGGTTACTTAATGTTGCTGATTTCAGAGACTTAGTACTTTCACTAAGTCCCTGCCTACTGTTATTTTTATGCCATGTGTTCTTGTTGTTTCCGAGAGATCTATGCCTCTTTTGAGTATGATCAATAAGAGTGTTTTGAGCATATGGTTTTTCTCTATCCATCCATGCCTTTGTTTGTATTTATGGAGTATCATAGCTTGAGTCAATCGAGCTCTACTTTTGCTATAAAATGTTACTGGCAGATTGTTTACATGTTATTCGATTTTGCCAAGCTTGGTGTAGTTGATCCTTGCATGCTATGATGTTTTTCTTGCTATTTCTAGCTTCTATGCCTTGTCTTCTTGATGTATGTATGCTTAGATTTTCATGAGATGCTCTGTAGTGAGTGCATCGAGCTTGTAAACATGCCTACTCATTATCTGTTTTTGACATGTCTAGTTTTCTGCTAAGTCTGAAACCTGTAACGAAACTTGCGTAATTAGCATGGGTGTTATCATATTTTCTAGTCCTTTTTGGCTTATGGTCAGTAAGGGACTTTTGTTAAGTGCTTTGAGTAGATTCATACAATGCCATATTTTGCTATGTTCTGATCCTGTAGCATGTTGTTTCATTGCTCTAAACATGTCATCCTGATGTTAACTTCTGGCATCATGTGATTTTCACTAAGGCTGTGAACCTGTTATCTTTTGCACTTTTGCCATGCTTGTTTGAACCTGTTGTGGTGTGATTTAGCCGTAGCTCAGTGTTCATCTTTTGTCCAGCATCTTGAGTAGATTACTGTCACATGCCTTGTTGATATGTTTGGGTGCAGTAGCTTAATTTCTTGTTGCTTGCTAAGTAGCATCATGCTGTTAATAGCAGATTCTTGTCATTCTTGTTTCGCTTGTCATTTGCAAACCGTGCATCCGATTTCGGTGATCTTTATATCGATTTCAACCGAAATCACCTCACCTTTCCAGTGGCATACTTGGTTTGCCAAGATTATGCCTTGTTCATCTTTTTCTTCCGAAGCATGCATATGCAATGCATACCACATCTCGCATATCATGCCATGTTTATGTGTTGGTTGTTTACTATGTTGTTTGCTTCTTTCCGGGTTGCTTCTCGCGTTAGCTTCGGTTTCGTTCCGGAGTTGTGAGGATTCGTTCGTCTACGTCCGTTTGTCTTCTTCATGGACTCGTTCTTCTTCCTTGCGGGATCTCAGGCAAGATGACCATACCCACGAAATCACTTCTATCTTTGCTTGCTAGTTGCTCGCTCTTTTGCTATGCCTATGCTGCGATACCTACCAATTGCTTATCATGCCTCCCATATTGTTGAACCAAGCCTCTAACCCACCTTGTCCTAGCAAACCGTTGTTTGGCTATGTTACCGCTTTGCTCAGCCCCTCTTATAGCGTTGTTAGTTGCAGGTGAAGATGAAGTTGTTCCATGTTGGAACATGGAGATGTTGTTCCTTGCTTGGAACATGTTTACTTGTTGGGATATCACAATATATCTTATTTAATTAATGCATCTATATACTTGGTAAAGGGTGGAAGGCTCGGCCTTATGCCTGGTGTTTTGTTCCACTCTTGCCGCCCTAGTTTCCGTCATATCGGTGTTATGTTCCCGGATTTTTGCGTCCCTAACGCGTTCGGGTGATTTATGGGACCCCTTTGACAGTTCGCTTTGAATAAGACTTTTCCAGCAAGGCCCAACCTTGGTTTTACCATTTGCCTACCACCTATCCCTTTCCCTTGGGTCTGATCAACCCGAGGGTCATCTTTATTCAGCCCCCCCCCCCGGGCCAATGCTTGTCTAAGTGTTGGTCCGAACTAGAGCCCTTTGCAGCGCCACCTCAAGGAAACTTGAGGGCTGGTTTTAGCTGTACGGACTGCTCATCCGGTGTTGCCCTGAGAACGAGATATGTGCAGCTCCTATCAGGATGTCGGCGCATCGGGCGGTTTTGCTGGACTTGTTTTATTGCTGTCGAAATGTCTTGTAGCCGGGATTCCGAGGCTGACCGGGTCTTTCCGGGGAGAAGGAATATCCTTCGTTGATCGCGAGAGCTTATCATGGGCTAAGTTGGGACACCCCTGCAGGGTTTGAACTTTCGAAAGCCGTGCCCGCGGTTATGGGCAGATGGGAATTTGTTAATGTCCGGTTGTAGAAAACCCGAAGTCGACCTTAATTAAAAATACACCAACCGCGTGTGTAACCGTGATGGTCTCTTCTCGGCGGGGTCCGGGAAGTGAACACGGTTGTTGGAGTTATGTCTGACGTAAGTAGTTCAGGATCACTTATTGATCATAGTTGTTCGACCGTGCTTTGCCTTCTCTTCTCGCTCTCATTTGCGTATGTTAGCCACCATATATGCTAGTCGCTTGCTGCAGCTCCACTGCGTACCTTTTACCCCTACCCATAAGCTTAAATAGTCTTGATCTCGCGGGTGTGAGATTGCTGAGTCCCCGTGACTCACCAGATACTTCCAAACCAGTTTGCAGGTGCCGATGAGACCGTGCAGGTGACGAACCCGAGCTCAAGGAGGAGTTCGATGAAGATCTTATCCTTTATGTTGTTTCGTTCTAGTCGATCAGTAGTGGGGCCCAGTTGGGGTCGATCGTGGACCTTTGTCGCTTTTGGGGTTTCTTCTTTTATTTTGGCTCCGTAGTCGGGCCCTGATTGTAACTGTATGATGTATTGTTTTATTCATGTATATGTGTGAAGTGGCGATTGTAAGCCAACTATGTATCTCTTTTCCCTTATGTATTACATGGGTTGTGTGAAGATTACCTCACTTGCTACATTGCTTTCAATGCGGTTATGCCTCTAAGTCGTGCTTCGACACGTAGGAGATATAGCCGCATCGAGGGCGTTACATGAAGTTTCATGATGATCATCATTAGCTTCCTCACTAATTGGTGTAGGCATCATGGGAACTGTTTTCTGTGATGAACTACTTTCCAATTCAAGAGAAGGTACAATTACCTCATCAAGTTCTACTTTCCTCCCACTCACTTCTTTCGAGAGAAACTCCTTCCCTTGAAAGGATCCATTTTTAGCAACAAATATCTTGCCTTCGGGTCTGTGATAGAAGGTGTGCCCAATAGTTTCTTTTGGGTATCCTATGAAGACGCACTTCTCCGATTTGGGTTCCAGCTTATCAGGCTGAGGCTTTTTCACATAAGCATCGCAACCCCAAACTTTAAGAAACGACAGCTTAGGTTTCTTCCCAAACCACAGTTCCTACGATGTCGTCTCAGCGGATTTAGATGGTGCCCTATTTAACGTGAATGTAGTTGTCTCTAATGCATAACCCCAAAATAATTGTGGTAAATCGGTAAGAGACACCATAGATTGCAACATATCTAATAAAGTACGGTTATGACGTTCGGACACACCATTACGCTGTGGTGTTCCAGGTGGCGTGAGTTGCGAAACTATTCCACATTGTTTTAAATGAAGACCAAACTCGTAACTCAAATATTCGCCCCCGCAGTCAGATCATAGAAACTTGATTTTCTTGTTACGATGATTTTCTACTTCACTCTGAAATTCTTTGAACTTCTCAAATGTTTCAGACTTGTGTTTCATTAAGTAGGTATACCCATATCTGCTCAAATCATCTATGAAGGTCAGAAAATAATGATACCTGCCGCGAGCCTCAATACTCATTGGACCGCATACATTGGTATGTATTATTTCCAATAAGTCAGTGGTTCGCTCCATTATTCCGGAGAACGGAGTTTTAGTCATCTTTCCCATGAGGCATGGTTCGCAAGCATCAAATGATTCCAAAAGTCCATCCGCATGGAGTTTCTTCATGCGCTTTACACCAATATGACCTAAACGGCAGTGCCACAAATATGTTGCACTATCATTATTAACTTTGCATCTTTTGGCATCAATATTATGAATATGTGTATAACCATGATCGAGATTCAACAAAGCATTCACATTGGGTGTATACCCATTGAAGGTTTTATTCATGTAAACTGGACAACAATTATTCTCTCACTTGAATGAATAACCGTATTGCAATAAACATGATCCAATCATATTCATGCTCAACGCAAACACCAAATAACATTTATTTAGGTTCAACACTAATCCTGAAGGTAGAGGGAGTATGTCATGGTGATCTTATCAACCTTGGAATCACTTCCAACACACATCGCACCTCGCCCTCAACTAGTCTATGTTCATTTTGTAACTCCTGTTTTGAGTTACTAATCTTAGCAACCGAACCGGTATCAAATACCCAGGAGTTACTATGAACACTAGTAAAGTACACATTAATAACATGTATATCAAATATACCTTTGTTTACTTTGCGATCCTTCTTATCCGCCAAATACTTGGGGCAGTTCCGTTTGAAGTGACCAGTCCCTTTGAAGTAGAAGCACTCTGTTTCAGGCTTTGGTCCAGCTTTGGGCTTCTTCCCGGGAGTGACAACTTACTTGCCATTCTTCTTGAAGTTCCCCTTATTTCATTTGCCCTTTTTCTTGAAACTAGCTAGTGGTCTTGTTAACCATCGACACTTGATGCTCCTTCTTGATTTCTACCTCCGCAGCTTTGAGCATTGCAAGAGCTCGGGAATAGTCTTATCCATCCCTTGCATATTATAGCTCATCATGAAGCCTTTGTAGCTTGGTGGCAGTGATTGAAGAAATCTATCAATAACACTATCATCTGGAAGATTAACTCCTAACTGAGTCAAGTGGTTATGGTACAGAGACATTCTGAGTATGTGTTCACTGACAGAACTGATAGAACTAGTTGGAGACTTCATATCTCTCAACTCGGGCATTTGCTTTAAATATTAACTTAAACTCTTGGAACATCTAATATGGTCCATGACATTAAAAACGTCTTTGAAGTCCTGATTCTAAGTCGTAGAGCATGGCACTCTGAACTATCGAGTAGTCATCATATCGAGCTTGTCAGATGTTCATAACATCAGCATCTTCTCCTGAAGCAGGCCTTTCACCTAGCGGTGCATCAAGGACATAATTCTTCCGTGCAGCAATGAGGATAATCCTCAAGTTACAGACCCAGTCCGTGTAGTTGCTACCATCATCTTTCAACTTAGCTTTCTCTAGGAACGCATTAAAATTCTAGGGAACGGTAGCACGGGCCATTGATCTACAACATAGATATGCAAAAACTATTAGGCCTAAGTTCATGATAAATTAAGTTCAATTAATCATATTACTTAAGAAGTCCCAGTTAGATAGACATCCCTCGAGTCATCTAAATGATAACGTGATCCATATCAACTAAACCATGTCCGATCATCACGTGAGATGGAGTAGTTTTCAATGGTGAACATCTCTATGTTGATCATATCTACTATATGATTCACGTTCGACCTTTCGGTCTCAGTGTTCTGAGGCCATGTCTGTACATGCTAGGCTCATCAAGTTTAACCTGAGTATTCTGCACGTGCAAAACTGTCTTGCACCCGTTGTATGTGAATGTAGAGCTTATCACACCCGATCATCACGTGGTGTCTCGACACGGCCAACTGTCGCAATGGTGCATACTCAGGGAGAACACTTATACCTTGAAATTTTAGTAAGGGATCATCTTATAATGCTACCTCCATACTAAGCAAAATAAGATGCATAAAAGATAAACATCACATGCAATCAAAATATGTGACATGATATGGCCATCATCATCTTGTGCCTTTGATCTCCATCTCCAAAGCACCGTCATGATCTCCATTGTCACCGGCTTGACACCTTGGTCTCCATCGTAGCATCGTTGTCGTCTCGCCAACTATTGCTTTTACAGCTATCGCTAACGCATAGTAATAAAGTAAAGCAATTACATGGCGATTGCATTTCATACAATAAAGCAACAACCATAAGGCTCCCGCCAGTTGTCGATAACTTTTACAAAACATGATCATCACATACAATAACATATATCACATCACAACGTGCCCTGTAAAAACAAGTTAGACGTCCTCTACTTTGTTGTTGCAAGTTTTACGTGGCTGCTATGGGCTTCTAGTAAGAACCGTTCTTACCTACGCATCAAAACCACAACAATGTTTCGTCAAGTTTGTTGTTTTAACCTTCAACAAGGACCGGCCATAGTCAAATTCGATTCAACTAAAGTTGGAGAAACAGACACCCGCCAACCAACTTTAGGCAAAACAAGTTGCACGTCTATCGGTGGAACCGGTCTCATGAACGTGGTCATGTAAGGTTTGTCCGGGCCGCTTCATCCAACAATACCGCCGAACCAAAATAAGACGTTGGTGGTAAGCAGTATGACTATGATCGCCCACAACTCTTTGTGTTCTACTCATGCATATCATCTATGCATAGACCTGGCTCGGATACCACTGTTGGGGAACGTAGCATGCAATTTAAAAAAATCCTACGCTCACGCAAGATCTATCTAGGAGACGCATAGAAACGAGAGGGGGAGAGTGTGTCCACGTACCCTCGTAGACCAAAAGCGGAAGTGTTTGACAACGCGGTTGATGTAGTCGAACTTCTTCTCATTCTGACCGATCAGGCACCGACGTACGACACCTCCGAGTTCTGCACACGTTCAGCTCGATGACGTCCCTCAAACTCTTGATCCAGCAAAGTGTTGAGAGAGAGTTCCGTCAACACAACGGCGTGGTGACGGTGATGGTGAAGTGATCCGCGCAGGGCTTTTCCTAAGCACTACTTGAATATGACCGGAGGCGTAAACTGTGGAGGGGGGCGCCGCACACGGCTAGCAATGCTTGTTGTGTGTTCTAGCGGTGCCCCCCCCCATATATATAGGTTGGAGGGGAGGAGAGGCAGCCAAGGGGGCGCCCCAAGTAGGAGTAATCCTACTTGGGGTCCTCCCAATTCAGCCTCCCCCCTTTCCTATTCCTATTCGGGGTAGGAAGGGAAGAGGGGTAAGGGGGAATCCTATTCCGTTTTTCCTTCCCTTCTTCTCCTTTCCTTCTCCAATTTGGCCAGCCCATAGGGGGGCGCAGCAGCCCATGCTGGCTGCTGCATTTCCCCTCTTGGCCCATAAGGCCCATATCTTTTGTCGGGGGTAGCCCGGAACCCCTTCCGGTGACCCGATAAGTACCCGGTGCATCCCGAAACACTTCCGGTGTCCTAATACCATCGTCCTATATATCAATATTTACCTCTCGACCATTGCGAGACTCCTCGTCATGTCCGTGATCTCATCCGGGACTCCAACAACATTCGGTCACAAAATCACATAACTCATATAATACAAAATCGTCAATGGACGTTAAGCGTGCGGACCCTACTGGTTCGAGAAATATGTAGACATGACCGAGACACCTCTCCGGTCAATAACCAATAGAGGAACCTATATGCCCATATTGGTTCCTACATATTCTAGGAAGATCTTTATCGGTCGAACCGTTATGACAACATGCGTAATTCCCTTTGTCCATCGGTATGTTAGTTGCCCGAGATTCAATCATCGGTATCTTCATACCTAGTTCAATCTCATTACCGAAAAGTCTCTTTACTCGTTCCGTAATACATCATCCTGCAACTAACTTCTTAGTTACTACGCTTGCAAGGCTTCTTATGATGTGTATTACCGAGAGGGCCCAGAGATACCTCTCCGATACTCAGAGTGACAAATCCTAATTTATGATCACCCAGTTACGTTGTGACATTTGATAGCACACAAGGTATTCCTCTAGTATCCTCGAGTTGCATAGTCCCATAGTTGAAGGAATATGTATTTGACATTAAGAAAGCAATAGCAATAAACTGAACGTTCAATATGCTAAGCTAATGGATGGGTCTTGTCCATCACATAATTCTCCTAATGATGTGATCCCATTATCAAATGACAATTCATGTCCATGGTTAGGAAACCTTAACCATCTTTGATCAACGAGCTAGTCTAGTAGAGGCTCACTAGGGACACGGTATTTGTTTATGTATCCACACATGTATTTAAGTTTCCGGTCAATACAATTCTAGCATGAATAATAAAACTTTAACTTGATTTAGGAAATATAATAATAACCATTTTATTATTGCCTCTAGGGCATATTTCCATCAGTTAGCACTAATAATAACAGGATATATCTTCTTTTCATCTAGATAAGCATATTTCAGAGTATCAGGTAGTTATTTTAATTCAAACACAGGATCACCCTTAGGTGGAGGAGGACCCCCTAGAGTTTCAACAGGCAAGTTATGTTTGAGAATACGATGTTGTTCAAAGAACATCCTATCTATTTCATTTCTTTCATGCAAGTGCATATCATTTTCATGGTCGAGCAAATATTGTTCTAATGAATCAGTAGGAGGTATGGCAATAGAAGCAAGACCAATTAATTCATCATTACTAGGCAATTCTTTATTACGAGGTAGCCTATGAAACTTACAGAAATTGAACTCATGAGCCACATCAGCAAAATTAACACTGATGGTTTCTTTCTTGCAATCTATCTTAGCATTAACAGTGTTCAAGAAAGGCCTACCAAAAATAATGGGACAAAAATCATCTTGTGGAGAACCAAGAACTAGAAAATCAGTAGGATATTTTATCTTTCCACACAAGACTTCAACATCTCTAACAATCCCAAGTGGTGTGATAGTATCTCTATTAGCAAATTTAATAGTGGCATCAATATCTTCTATTTCAGCGGGTGCAAAATCATTCATAATTTCTTGGTATAGAGTAAAAGGAATAGCACTAACACTAGCACCCATATCACATAAGCCATGATAACAATGATCTCCTATTTTAACTAAGACAACAGGCATGCCAACAACTGGTCTATTTTTGTCTTCAGTATCGGGTTTGACAATTCTAGCAGCTTCATCACAGAAGTAAATAACATACCATCAATATTATCAACCAAGAGATCTTTAACCATAGCAATACTATGTTCTACTTTAATTTGTTCAGAAGTTCTAGGTGCTCTAATATTACTTTCTTAACCACGGTTGAGACTTTAGCATGCTCCTTTATCCTAACAGGGAAAGGTGGTTTTTTAATATAAGCAGTAGGAACAACAGGATCAACTTTGTAAATGATAGCCTCATCCTTAACTATAGTTGGTTCTTTAATTTCTTATTTAATAGGGGGATGATATTTAAACCACTTCTCCTCAGGGAGATCAACATGACTAGCAAATGATTCACAAAAGGAGGCTTCTATCTCAGAGTCAAGTCCATATTTAGTGATAAACTTGTGAAAAGCATCGGTGTTCATAAAAGATTTAACACAATCAAACTCAAGCTTAATACATCACTCTTTAACTTCGTCGAATTCCCAATATTCAGAGTTGTGTTTAATTCTTTCCAAAAGATCCCACCTGAAGTCAATAGTCTTCTTTAAAAGTACCAGTACAAGAAGTATTGAGCATGAATTGATCATCATGAGAAAGCCGAGCATCAATTTTATGTATAATAATCTCTCTCTAGATCTCATGATTGGGGCATGAATGTAACATTTATTTAAGCCTCCCCCAAGCTAGAGCGATGCTTTCTCTTTCACGAGGCCAAAAATTATATAATTCTGATGCCGATGAACTAGATGCATTGGATAAAACTTTTGGTGAAATTTCAATTCCAAGCTCCAGTATCATCACATAGCCTATACCATGTCAATGCTTCCCCCCCCCCCAAAGATAAAGGGAAAACCTTCTTCTTAACATCATCTCCGGGTAAACCTGCAAGCTTAAATAATCCACAAACTTCATCCACATAGATTAGGTGCATATCGGGATATTTCGTTCCATCTCCTCCATAAGGATTAGCTAGCAGTTGTTCTATCATACCCAAAGGAATCTCATAACTAATATTTTCAGCAGGTACAGAAGGTTGAGGAGCAACTTTTTGTGTTTCCCGTCAAGCTGAAGATACCCCGAACAAACCCCTCAAAGGATGGTTTTCCATAGTAACAAGTGACAGTAAATTTCAGCATGTAATATAAATTTTTCCTTACTGATTTCCACTTACCAAGAGCGCTTCACTCCCTGGCAACGGCGCTAGAAAATAGTCTTGATGACCCACAAGTATAGGGGATCAATCCTAGTCCTTTCGATGAGTAAGAGTGTCGAACCCAGCGAGGAGCAGAAGGAAATGACAAGTGGTTTTGAGCAAAGTAATTTCTGCAGGCACTGAAATTGTCGGTAACATGAAGTTTGATAGCAAAATAATTTGTAACGAGCAAGTAACAGTAACGGTAAAAAAAGTGCAGCAAGGTATCCCAATCCTTTTTGTAGCAAATGACGGGCCAAAACGGTCTCCTATAATAAGCAAAGCGTTCTTGAGGGTGAGGGAGTCCTGGACTAAGGGGTCCTCGGGCGTCCGGCCTGTTATCCATGGGCCAGACTAATGGGCTGTGAAGACCGAAGACCATACTCGTGTCCGGATTGGACTTTCCTTGGCGTGGATGGCAAGCTAGGCGACCAATTCTGAAGATTCCTTCTTATGTAACCAACTCCATGTAACCGTAGATCTCTCCGGTGTCTATATAAACCGGAGAGCATAGTCCAGATAGGACACATTCTTTACCATATACCCATAGCCTAGGCTTCTAGGGTTTAGCCATTACGATCTCGTGGTAGATCAACTCTTGTAATACTCATATTCATCAAGATCAATCAAGCAGGAAGTAGGGTCTTACCTCCATAGAGAGGGCCCGAACCTGGGTAAACATCGTCTCCCCTGTCTCCTGTTACCATCGATCCTAGACACAGAGTTCGGGACCCCCTACCCGAGATCCGCCGGTTTTGACACCGACATTGGTGCTTTCATTGAGAGTTACACTATGTCGTCGCCAAGAGGGTTGACGGCTCGCCTTGTTCTCAAGGATAATATCATCTCCGGAGGAACCTTGGCCCCTGGCCAAACCCTCCAGCTGGGCGGCTTCGTCATGACCGTCGGATCGGCCCTTAAGCCGACAACGGCCTCTCAAGTCATCGAAAATCGCCTTCGTGTTGATGTCGAATACTCCGCCCGGATGAATCCAATGGAGTTATCGTCGTTGAATGAACTCCTGGATCGCATGGCCGCCTTGTGGGTCGCTACAAACTACGATCGGGTCGGGCTTAAACTCGACCAGAGAGAAATTAAAACTCCACTGATCACCCACCAGATAGCGGTAGTCGAGGAGCGGAGCAACTCTATTACTATATTGAAGACGAATTATGTCCGGATCTCCGATATTGAAAGGCCGGACATTCTCCGGTCGAAAGGCATGCCCCATCCCCCGAACATGGAGTTGGATGATGAGCCTAAAAAATCAGTCGATATCCCGGAACCCGAACTGCCAGGGCTGGTAGATCTTCAAACTCAAGATCCAAAATCTGGTCAGGGTTCGGATTTTGTTCCACCCACCCACCCGGACATAGAGGCTCTCATGAGCATAAAGCAGCAGTCTCAGGAAAAGGTCCACCACTTCTGGGCCAGATTCCTCCTTGTCAAGAACAAGGTAAAAGATTGCCATGACGAGGACGCAATACGGTGTTCTGCAAAAATTGCGCAGACGAAGGAATCCTCAACGCCATCAATCACTGCCGCATACTGAAATCTGCTGACCTAGCAATCATCGTACAAAGATACTGCACGATAGAAAGCGCCTGGGAAACTCGGGTAACTCACTGGGAACCACCAGCCCCAACCCAACTCCCCCTACAATCATCGACAAACGAGGCGATCTCGCCTATCAACTTGAGCTTCCCTCCAACTTTGCAAATGTGCACGATGTCTTCCACGTATCACAGCTTCGCAAGTGCTTCAAGACGCCTGAGCGCACCATCAACTTCGAAGAGATTAATCTTCAAGAAGATTTGTCCTATCATGAGCATCCCGTTGCTATTCTTGAAACAACTGAGCGCAAGACTCGCAACAAGTCAATCAAATTCCTCAAAGTGAAATGGTCACACCACTCAGACCGAGAAGCCACCTGGGAGCGTGAGGGTCACCTACGTTCCGAGTATCCGGAGTTCTTTCAGTCCTAGATCTCGGGACGAGATCCTCTCGTAGTGGTGGAGTGTTGTAACGCCCCGGATGTAACTTGCCATATTTGTAATCCAACTCTTGCCATTTTCGGCTATGTGTTATGATATTCTCTCCGTGGTTGGGTTTTCCCTTCGTTGTGTATTTTGTTCATGTCATGCATTTCATATCATGTCATCATGTGCATCGCATTCGCATACGTGTTCGGCTCTTAAATCCGAGCATTTTCCCCGTTGTCCGTTTTGCAATCCGGCGCTCCTATGTCCCCCGGCGTCCCCTTTTACGTTTCTTCGTGAGCGGGTATTATACTTTCTCAGATTGGGCCGAGGTTTGCCATGCGGCCTCGGTATAGCACCGGTAGACTGCCTGTCAAGTTTCGGGTCAATCGGAGTTCGTTTGGTACTCCAACGGTTAACCGGGTAACCGTGAAGGCCTTATGCGTGTTGCAGCCCAACACCCCTTAAAACAGCCCAATAACACATCTAAGACACTCCCATGTCCACCGCCGTTCGATCACGATCGCGTGGCCGAAAACCGCTCTCCATTTGGAGCTTCCTAGCCCCCCCCCTATGCTTATATATAGAACCCCCCATTTCAATCCTGGGTCAAAAACCACCCCTAACCCTAGTTTTTCCCCTCCGCCGCCGCCGGACGTGTCCACGACGGCCGGACACGTCCGCCCGCCGCCGCCGAACCAATCAGGGGCCGCCACGTGGGCGCCCCGCCGCCAGCCGCCACCGGCCCGCCCAGGCCCGTGGCCGGCCCTCCCCGTCGCCACCCGGGCCGCGCCCCGCCTCCGCGCCCCGCGGCCGGCCCCGCCGCCCGCGCCGCCGCCTCCGCCCGCCGCCCGCGCCTGTCCCCGCCGCCCGCGCCGGCGACCGCGTCGCCCCGCGCCGCCCCGCGCCTCCCGCGACGTCGCCGCCGCCCGCACCCGCCAGATCCGGCCACCGGCGCCGCCCCCCGCCCTTCTCCGGCGTCCTCCTTGTCAGATCCGGCGAGAGCCGCCCCGATCCGCGGCGGACCTCGGTTTCCGCGCCCGAGGGTTGACTTTTCTCTCTCTCGAAATATTTCTAAGTCCCGAATTTTTGCATCATCATCACCTGTTCATCATGCCATAACTTTGCATCCGTAGTTCCGATTCGTGCGTATAGTATGTCAAACTATTAGTATCAAAGAGTACATCATTTCATTCGATTGCGTCATTTTCATTTGAGGTCATCTTGATGCCCTAAATGCTGTTGGAAGAGGGCTATGTGATGTTAGTTTCTGAATCTTATCTGAACATGCACTTTTGTCATTTTTGCCATGATTGATGTGTACCTCTTATGAAGTTGATCCCTACATGAGTTCTGTAATATGCCATATTACCTTTCCAGAGAATTATGCCATGTATTTTTGTGATCTTTGTGGTGACCAACACAAGCATGCAAACTAGGGCACTTGATGTTGCTGATTTCAGAGACTTAGTAATTTCACTAAGTCCCTGACTGCTGTTATTTTCATGCCATGTATTCATGTTTTTTCCGGGAGATCCATGCATATTTTGAGCATGATCAGTAAGAGTGTTTTGAGAATATGGATTTTCTATATCTATCCATGCTTTTTTTTGTATTTATGGAGTGCCATAGCTTGAGTCAATCAAGCTCTACTTTTGCTTCAAAATGTTGCTGGCAGATTGTTTACATGTTATTCGATTTTGCCAAGCTTGGCGTAGTTGATCCTTGCAAGCTATGATGCTATTATTGCCATGTATAGTTCCTATGCCATGTCTTATTGCTGTATGTATGCTTAGTATATCATGAAATGCTCTGTAGTGAGTGCATCGAGCTCACGAACATGCCTACTCGTTATATGTTTTTGACATGTCCAGTTTTCTGCAAAGTCTGAAACCTGTAATGAAACTTGCTTAATTGTCATGGGTATAATCATCTTTTCTGATCCTTTTTGGCTTATGGTCAGTAAGGGACTTTTGTCAAGTGCTTTGAGTAGATTCATTTCATGCCTTACTTTGCTATGTCCTTATCCTGTAGCATGTTGTTTCATTGCTCTGAACATGTCATCCTGATGTTAATTTCTGCCATGTTGATATTTTCACTAAGTCTGTGAACCTGTTATCTTTTGCACTTTTGTCATGCTTGTTTGAACCTGTTGTGGTGTGTTTTAGCCGTAGCTCAGTGTTCATCTTTTGTTGAGCATCTCGAGTAGGTTACTGTCATATGCTTTGTTGCTATGTTTGGGTGCAGTAGCTTAATTTCTTGTTGCTTGCTAAGTAGCATCATGCTGTTAATGGCAGATTATTGTCATTCTTGTTTTGCTTGTCATTTGCAAACCGTGCATCCGATTCCGGTGATCTTTATATCGATTTCAAACGAAATCACCTCACCTATCCAGTGGCATACTTGGTTTGCCAACATTATGCCTTGTTCATCTTTGTCCTTCCGGAGCATGCATATGCATTGCATATCACATCTCGCATATCATGCCATGTTTTGCATCATGTTGCTTGCTCATTGCATCGTGATTGATATTTGTCCTCTTTGCTTGTGTTCTTGCTTTGGGTAGAGCCGGGAGACGAGTACGTGAACGAGGAACCTGTTGAGAACGCTTTCGAGGACCAAGCTTTCGACAACTTTGAGAACCTTGCAGGCAAGATGACCATACCCTCGAAATCACTTCTATCTTTGCTTGCTAGATGCTCGCTCTTTTGCTATGCCTATGCTGCGATACCTACCACTTGCTATATCATGCCTCCTATATTGCCATGTCAGCCCCTAACCATACATTTCCTAGCAAACCGTTGATTGGCTATGTTACCGCTTTGCTCAGCCCCTCTTATAGCGTTGCTAGTTGCAGGTGAAGATGAAGTTGTTCCTTGTTGGAACATGGACTTGTTGTTCCTTGTTGGAACATGTTTTACTTGTTGGGATATCACAATACCTCTTATTTAATTAATGCATCTATATACTTGGTAAAGGGTGGAAGGCTCGGCCTTTTGCCTGGTGTTTTGTTCCACTCTTGCCACCCTAGTTTCCGTCATACCGGTGTTATGTTCCCGGATTTCGCGTTCCTTACACGGTTGGGTGATTTATGGGACCCCCTTGACAGTTCGCTTTGAACAAGACTTTTCCGGCAAGGCCCAACTTTGGTTTTACCATTTTCCACCTAAGCCTTTTTCCCTTGGGTTCTGCAGACTCAAGGGTCATCTTTATTTTAACCCCCGGGCCAGTTCTCCTTCGATTGCTGGTCCAACCTAGAGCACCGTGCGGGACCGTCCCTTGGCAACTTGGGTTATGTTGGTACCTGTACGCTTCGCTTATCCGGATGTGCCCTGAGACCGAGATATGTGCAGCTCCTATCAGGATTTGTCGGCACAATCGGGCGGCTTTGCTGGACTTGTTTTATTACTGCCGAGATGTCTTGTAGTCCGGGATTCCGAGATTGATCGGGTATTCCCGGTAGAAGGAATATCCTTCGTTGACCGTGAGAGCTTATAATGGGCTAAGTTGGAACACCCCTGCAGGGTATTATCTTTCGAAAGCCGTGCCCGCGGTTATGAGGCAGATGGGAATTTGTTAATGTTCGGTTGTAGAAAACCCAAAGTTGACCTTAATTAAAACACATCAACCGCGTGTGTAACCGTGATGGTCTGTTCTCGGCGGGGTTCGGGAAGTGAACACGGTGTTGGAGTTATGTATGACGTAGGTTGTTCTAGGATCACTTCTAGATCACTTCTAGCTTCACGACCGTGCTTTGCCTTCTCTTCTCGCTCTCTTTTGCGTTGTAGCTACCATATTTGCTAGTCGCTTGCTGCAGCTCCACCTCACTATCCTTTCCTACCTATAAGATTAAATAGTCTTGATCTCGCGGGTGTGAGATTGCTGAGTCCCCCGTGACTCACAGATATTATCACAACAGTTGCAGGTACCAATGATGCCAGTGCAGATGACGCGTCCGAGCTCACTTGGGAGTTCGACGAGGAACGTGGCCGTTACTATGTTTCTTTTCCAGATGATCAGTAGTGGAGCCCAGTTGGGGTGATCCGGGGATCTATGTAGCATTTGGGGTAGTCTTCTTTCATTTTGGTACCGTAGTCGGACCTTGAGTGTAATTTGGATGATGGATGTTTATTTATGTATTGTGTGATGTGGCGACTGTAAGCCAACTATGTATCTCTTTCCCTTATATATTACATGGGTTGTGTGAAGATTACCTCACTTGCGACATTGCCGTCAATGCGATTATGCCTCTAAGTCGTGCCTCGACACGTGGGAGATATAGTCGCATCGAGGGTGTTACAGCAAGCCCCGCACTCCGCATGGCACATGACTCCAAGGAGCCGGACTCTTCTCTGAACTCCGAACCTCCAACGCCCCTGCCAATCGAATCAGATTGGGCGCCGGTAATGGAGTTCACCGCCGCGGACATCTTTCAGTATTCACATTTTGGTGATATTTTGAATTCTCTCAAGTCTCTCTCTTTGTCAGGAGAGCCCGGGCCGAACTATGGCCTGCGAGGTTGGGATTCGGACGACGAAGAAATTCAAAGCCCACCCACCGCCCACCTAATAGCCACTGTCGACGATATATACGACATGCTCGACTTCGGCTCCGAAGACTTCGACGGTATGGACGACAAAGGAGGAGACGAGCAAGAACCAGCACCTGTAGGGCGCTGGACCGCCACCTCGTCATGCGACATATACATGGTGGATGCTCCAAAAGATGGAGATGGCGATGGAACAGCGGAGGATGGCACTTCGAAAAAGCCTCCAAAACGCCGACGTCAGCAGCGCCGCTCCAAATCCCGCCACAGCAGAAACGGTGATTCCGGCACGGGAGATAATACTACCCTGGACAGCGCCGAAGAACACCAAAACCGGCAGGATTCGGCACAGGAAGATGGAGAAGACCGCACTCATGAGAGAGCGGCAGAGCGAGAGGTCGAGGACGATAACTACATGCCTCCCTCCGAAGACGAGGCAAGCCTCGGCGACGATGAATTCATCATACCATCAGACCCCGCCGAACAAAAGCGCTTTCAACGCAGGCTTTTAGCCACGGCGAACAGCCTAAAGAAAAAGTAGCAACAGCTTAGAGCTGATCATGATTTGCTAGCTGACAGATGGACTGAAATCCTTGCGGCCGAAGAGCACGAGCTCGGACGCCCCTCCAAAAACTATCCTAAGCGTAGGCCGCTACCCCAATCAAAGGAGGAAGCCCAAGACATGGCAGATCGGCCACCTCGCGGCCGCGACAGAGAAGCCTGTCGAACATCCAAACAAGCCATGCCCCGCAGCCGCTTTACCAAGGCACGGGAACACGAACCAGACCTGCGAGACGTCCTGGAGGACAAAGCAAGGCAAACAAGATCGATCTATGGATCGCGCGGACGCCCGACGGCACGTGATAGTCTTCACTTCGGACACAATAAATCCGGCCGGGCCGAACACAACAGGCAAAGCTCCTCCGAACTGTGTCGAGACATAGCCCAGTACAGGGGCGCCGCACACCCACTATGCTTCACAGACGAAGTAATGGATCATAGAATCCCAGAGGGTTTTAAACCCGTCAACATTGAGTCGTACGATGGTACGACCGATCCGGCAGTATGGATTGAGGACTATCTCCTCCACATCCACATGGCACGTGGCGATGATTTGCACACCATCAAATATTTACCCCTTAAGCTTAAGGGACCAGCCCGGCACTGGCTTAACAGCCTCCCCGCAGATTCGATCGGCTCTTGGGAGGACCTGGAGGCCGCATTCCTCGACAACTTCCAGGGGACCTACGTACGGCCACCGGACGCCGACGACCTAAGCCACATAATCCAGCAGCCAGAAGAATCGGCCAGGCAATTCTGGACACGGTTCCTAACAAAGAAAATCAGATAGTCAATTGTCCGGATGCAGAGGCCTTAGCAGCCTTCAAGCATAACATCCGTGACGAGTGGCTCGCCCGGCACCTGGGACAGGAAAAGCCGAAATCCATGGCAGCCCTCACGACACTCATGACCCGCTTTTGCGCGGGCGAAGATAGCTGGCTAGCTCGCAGCAACAACTTATCGAAGAAGCAAGGTAATTCAGATACCAAGGACAAAAGTGGCAGGTCGCGACGGAATAAACAGAAACGACGCGTCAGCAGCGACAGCAATGAAGATACGGTAGTAAACGCCGGATTCAGAGGCCATAAATCCGGTCAGCGGAAAAAGCCATTCAAAAAGAATACCCAGGACCCGTCCAGTTTGGACCGAATACTCGACCGCTCGTGCCAGATTCACGGCACCCCCGAAAGGCCAGCCAATCACACCACAGGGATTGTTGGGTGTTCAAGCAGGCAGGCAAGTTAAGAGCCGAACACAAAAACAAGGGGCTAGACAGCAATGACGAAGAGGAGCCCAGGCCGCCGAACAACAACGGACAGAAGGGGTTTCCCCCACAAGTGCGGATGGTGAACATGATATACGCGACTCATATTCCCAAGCGGGAGAGGAAGCGTGCACTACGGGACGTATACGCGATGGAGCCAGTCGCCCCAAAGTTCAACCCATGGTCCTCTTGCCCGATCACCTTCGATCGAAGGGACCACCCCACTAGCATCCATCACGGCGGTTTCACCGCATTGGTTCTTGACCCAATTGTTAACGGATTTCACCTTACAAGAGTCCTCATGGACGGCGGCAGTAGCCTGAACCTGCTCTACCAGGATACAGTGCGGAAAATGGGCATAGATCCATCAAGGATCAAGCCCACAAAGACGACCTTTAAAGGCGTCATACCAGGTGTAGAGGCCAATTGCATAGGCTCCATAACACTTGATGTGGTCTTCGGATCTCCGGACAACTTCCGAAGCGAAGAGTTAATCTTCGACATAGTTCCGTTCCGCAGTGGCTATCATGCTCTGCTTGGACGAACCGCATTCGCAAAATTCAATGCGGTGCCGCACTACGCATATCTCAAGCTCAAGATGCCAGGCCCTCGAGGTGTAATCACGGTCAGCGGAAATATCGAACGCTCCATCCGTACGGAGGAACACACGGCGGCCCTCGCAGCAGAGGTACAAAGCAGCCTGTTAAGGCAGCTCTCGAGTCCGGCCGCTACAAAGCAGGACAAAGCAAAACGCGCCCGCAGTAACCCGCAGCAAGACCGACTGGCACGCTCAGAGCACGCGTAGCAATACGGCCCCAACCCCAGCCATCGCTACATAGCAGAGCTAGTACCTCGAGTACACAATTACGCCCTTACAATTCCATGGGCATAGGGGAAGGGGCAGATACAACGGCATGCCAACAATACGGCGTCAAACGTACTAGGGGCTGCCGGGTTCTTCTTTTCTTTCAGGACTCCATACTCTGGATACAGTGTTCGGCCTCGCTGCCGCACAGACGATACAGGACCCAGGAAAGCAGACAAAACAACGCCGCATCATGGAACTCTCAGGTGGTCTCTATTTCGAGCGATATATCTGTTTCTAAATTCCGCGGCCTGCTCCTGGTCAGGACATGTTAAATAGTCTAAAAATTTTCTCGCACTACTTGTATCGTTCGGCTTGAATAAACAGCCTCCTCATAAATAATGCATAGCTTTTCATCTATTTTTTGCATTATCTTCTTTTAATATACATATGTTTACTTAAATAACATGATCACACCCATACACCATGATACGGCAAACCACGCCAGGGGCTTTATTACCCTTCTATCTGGTGTGAGAAGTCCGTCCACTTTCACAAGTGCGGCACCCCGAACTTATAGCATTATATGCATCGGCTCCGAGTCATGATTTTGGTCATATGTTGGGTTTGCCCGGCTCCTATGTTTTGGTGCCTTACGTTCCGCTCTATCGGCTAAGGTAGCACTAGGAGAACCACTGTGATTGTGCCCCAGATCATGTGGGTGAGCACCTCAGTGGAGAAAGCTAAAACAGACTGTCATGATAAGGCGCGAGACCGGTCGCTGTTCGAGAGGTTTTTCGAGTCCCTAAAGGCTTATGCCGCTTTGAGCGGAGAGCTGGTTAAGTCCGGCTAAAGGCGTGGATAGTGCCCCGAATTCGGCCTTCCGAACTAGGGGCTTCGCCGAAATCTAAAATTATAACGTTCTATGGCTAAGTGAGAGTGTTCAAGCATTATAGTCCGGATTGCCTAGTTCGTTGTGCTGAGCGCCTCCCTCGAAGGACCCAACTATGGGAACAAGAGCCCTCAGGTTTATCCCGAACACCCCAGCACTAGTTCCATGGGGGCAGAAGCCGACGACTCGCCATCTCTCAGTTATTGATAAATGGCCGCACAGAAAATAATATTTTAAATTCAGAAAGCATTGCTTAAGCGCATATGAACAAGTTTTCAGCGCACAGGATACAAACGAGCGAGTTTCATTGAAATATTACATCTTTGGCACACTCATCCGCGACAAGGCGAGCTCCAGCGAGAACTTCCTTGTAGTAGTTCTCGGGCTTGCGATGCTCCTTCCCCTGCGGCGGCCCGTCCTTCACCAGCTTCTCTCCGTCCAGCTTGCCCCAGTGTACCTTTACATGGGCAAGGGCCCTCCGGGCACCTTCTATGCAGACGGAGCGCTTGATGACCTCAAGCCATGGACAGGCCTCCACCAGCCGCCACACCAGCCCGAAGTAGCTCCCAGGCAGGGCCTCTCCAGGCCACAGCCGAACTAGTAAGCCCTTCATGGCCTGTTCGGCCGCCTTGTGGAGCTCGGCCAGCTGCTTCAGCTGATCGCTTAAAGGCAAAGGGTGTCCGGCCTCAGAATACTGAGACCAGAACACACTCTCCGTCGAGCTGTCCTCCTCAGCTCGGTAGAATGCAGCGGCGTCGGATGCGCTGCAGGGAAGATCGAAGAACGCCCCTGGAGAACTCCGGATTCGGGTAAGTAATAGGTATTTCACCTTTATATTCCTACTTTGCATTAAGAAGGCCTTACCTGATGCTATCTTTTTCACATCCTCCAACTCTTGGAGGGCCTTTTGGGCTTTGGCCTTGGCACTCTTGGTGGCCTCAACAGCCGACGCGAGCTCGGATGCTTGCGTTTTTGCCTCAAGCTCCAAACCCTCATGTTTCTTCATGAGAGCTTGCAGCTCTTGCTGCACCTCGCCGACTTGGACCCCAAGCTTTTCTCGCTCGGCGCGCTCCTCGGCCGCTTTATTCTCGGCCTCAGTCAGCGCCTGCTTCAGGGTTGCCACCTCGGTCGTGGCCCCTACAATAAGCAGTACAATCCTGTTATTTATTTTTGCAATCAAGCCTCTCTATAGGCACCACCTTTTTTTCTTTTTTTCTTTCTAAGGGGTATTTTCTTACCTTCCTTTTCCACGAGCTGCCTTTTGGCATGGCCGAGCTCTTGCTCGGACCGCTCGAGGTCCTTTTTCAGGACTTCCACCTGCGCAGTCAGTGCGGCGGTGGACAGCAGGGAAGCCTGCATACGCATATTAGACTTTTTATTAGAACTCCTGCGAAAATTGTTGGATCCTCTATTCGGCTTTTCTTTCCGAACACCGAACAGAGCATCAGGGGCTACTGTCTATGCTGTAATGAATTTAGCATATATTTTTTGCTTACCTGGAAGCCTGTTAGAAGGCTAGCGCAAGCTTCATTCAGTCCGCTCTTGGCGGACTGAACCCTTTGAACCACCGCACTCATGACAGTACGGTGCTCCTCGTCGACGGTGGTGCCTTCAAGCGCCTCCAACAGACTGTCCGGCGCCTCTGGTTGGACAGAGGTCGCCGGCTCAGACGGCTTACTCCTCTTGGAAGGAGTTCGCCCACCACGAGCCAGGACGGTTGAGTCCGGCGCGGTGTCCGGCACAAAGCCGGACTGGGAGCCCTGGGGGGTTTTATCCCCTTTACTCCTGGGGTCCTGAGGATTGCCTTGCGGCTCCTCCAGGACCACCTCCTCCTGCCCTGTTCGGTGGGACGCCGCTTCGGCGTCGTCCGCCCTGCTGGGGGAGACTGCGGACGGGACAGAGTTTATGTCCGACGAATCCAGGGAGCCGCTCGATGAATCATCGAGTGCGGCTCAGGGCGGGCTGCGCAAATAGCATTCGACATCAGATTAAGCTGCGCACTTGAAGATACTATGAGTCATTCTGGTATGTGAATACTTACGATGTCGCCGGACGCTTGGTTCTGTCCGGACACTCCTTTCCGCCCTCTTCGGCGTTGGGGGAGTAGTCCGGCGGAGGGGTCTTCCTTTTCCTCGACCCCTCGGCCTCCCCTGTTGGGGCGGCCTTCTTCTTTTTCGCTCCCCCGATGGAGGGGGAGAGCTTCCTTGTTCCTCCTCCTCGTTTTCACGAGAGGAGGGCGTCGCAGACTCGCCAGATGACGAGCTCGACACCACCATATTGCGGGCACTCTTTCGAGTCCCGGTGGTCTTCATCTTCTTGACCTTCTTCTCCGGCACCACATAGGGCGCCGGAGCCAGCAGCTTCTCTAAGAGAGCTGGGGCTGGGTCTTCGGGCAGAGGAGCCGGACAGTAGATTGGTCCGGCTATCTTCAGCCACGCCTGTCAAAGGCAAAGGGAGTTTTTAGATCCCACATAGAGTTAATCTATGTAGAAAAGCTTAATGAACCTGTAAAAGGTATAGATGGCTTACCTCATGAGCGTCGCGCTGCGAGCTGTATCCACGATCCTCGGAAGCGGATGTGGGGCACTCGGCGCCTTTGGTTAGCACCCTCCAGACGTCTTCATACGTCGTGTCGAAGAGCCTATTGAGGGTTTGGTGCTGCGCCGGGTCAAATTCCCACAAAGTGAAATCCCGTTCTTGGCACGGGAGGATCCGGCGGACGAGCATGACCTGGATGATATTAACATGCCGGATTGGCTTGTTCATCAGGGACTGGATGCAGGTTTGCAGTCCGGTCACTTCTTCTTCGTTGCCCCACGATAGGCCCGTCTCTTTCCAGGACATGAGCCGCGTGGGGGATCCGGATCGGAACTCAGGGGCCGCGACCCATTTCGAGTCGCGTGGCTCGGTGATGTAAAACCGCCCTGCCTGCCACCCCTTTAAGGACTCCACAAAGGAGCCATCGAACCAGAGTACGTTGGCCATTTTGCCAGCCATAGCACCTCCGCACTCCGCCTGGGTGCCGGACACCACCTTGGGCTTGACGTTGAACGTCTGGAGCCAGAGGCCGAAGTGGGGGCGGATGCGGAGAAAGGCCTCACACACGATGATAAACGCCGAAATATTGAGGATAAAGTTCGGGGCCAGATCATGAAGTCCAGGCCGTAGTAGAACATGAGCCCCGGACAAAAGGGTGAAGTGGAAAACCCAGTCCGCGGAGGAAATGGGGGAGAAAAACTACCCTCTCATGGGGCCTTGGGGTGGGAAGAAGCTGCCCCGCAGCGGGAAGCCGGTGCGGGATGTCCTTGGACAGATATCCGGCCTTCCTAAGCTTCTTGATTTGACCCTCCGTAACGAAGGAAGCCATCCACTTGCCACCCGCTCTGGACATCGTTGGAGCAGGTTGGGGAAGAAAGAGCGAACTTGGGCGTTAGAGCTTGAGTGCGCAGGAGATGGATGGGCAAGGGAGGAAGAAGGCGTAGGTGAAAGAGGTGGATCTTTATCCCCTTATATAGGCTGATGTCGTTATGCGTCCCCACCTACCTAATAAAACTCGCTTGCCGCTCACACGTCGTGCTTATCAGGCACGGTTGGGTTACCCACGTCCGTACTAATGAGAATCCCGTTAAAGGGGGCACACGATCTCTGCTTCGACAAGACGTGCCAAGGAAACCGCCTCGTTGAACGTGCTGCGGTGGAACAACAAAAATAATCCATACAGAAGGCTTGGTCGCAGTGTTATGACGCACTGCGGAATACGTCAGCAGATTTGGTTTGTGTTTGTATTATTCTCTATGTGGCAATACGTGGAAACTTGTTTTGCAGAGCCGGACACTATTTTTTGGTGTTTATTATCTTCTTGAAGAACTTGGAGGAGGAACCCGCCTTGCAATGCCGAAGACAATTTGCGCGCCAGACTCGTCGTCATTGAAGCCTGGTTCAGGGGCTACTGAGGGAGTCCTGGATTAGGGGGTGTTCGGATAGCCGAACTATATTCAAGATCTCCTACCAATGTAACCGACTCTGTGTAACCCTAACCCTATCCGGTGCCTATATAAACCGGAGGGTTGTAGTCCGTAGGACAGAACACATCATAACCATCATCATACACAATCATACCATAGGCTAGCTTCTAGGGTTTAGCCTCCTTGATCTGGTGGTAGATCTACTCTTGTACTACCCATATCATCAATATTAATCTAGCAGGAGTAGGGTTTTACCTCCATCGAGAGGGCCCGAACCTGGGTAAAATAAAGTGTCCCTTGTCTCCTGTTACCATCCGACCTTGACGCACAGATCGGGACCCCCTACCCGAGATCCGCCGGTTTTGACACCGACAGCAGGACAGCCTAGACGCCCTGGAGGAGGAGCACGACGTCGCCAAAGCCCGTTCAGCATTTTATCAGCAGCAGGCTTGAAGATATCAAAGCAAAGAAGTACGGGCCAAGACTTACAATGTTGGCGAACTCGTTCTACGCTTGTCGGAGAAGAAAAAGGACAAACTCAAGCCCAAATGGGAGGGTCCCTTCATAATTGATGAAGTTATTATTGGAGGAGCGTACCGTCTTCGTGACGCATCAGACAATCGCGTAGAGTCGAACCCCTGGAACGCGGCGAGAGTATGAAGGTTCTATGCCTAGAGCCGAACTCTTTGTTAGTCTCCTTCTCCCCTATAGTTTCCATTCCTTTTTCTCCATTTTACACAATTCTTCTTTTCGCCTTAACGCTCTCATTTGGCTCGACTGAACACTGCTGACGTACACATTCTTACATATGTTGCCCATCATACCTGGGGGCTTCTTTAACAGAAGCTTGTTAATACTATTTTTCCGAGCATCAAGCTCATCATACATATGCGTTCTTCCTGTATGTCTTTTCTTCACCATTATATGCATCGATATGACTTAAGTTTTTTGCCAATATGGGTTGCATGGCTCCTGTGCTTACCCCTACGTTCTCGATTGTTCGTCTAGGTGGTAAAGGGAGCACCTCTGCGATTGTTACTGTCGGGTTATTCGGATGTGTACCTCAGACCGGGTGAAGCCGAAAGCTACCGTTCTTAAGGGAATATTCTGTCGGTGGATCAAAAATACTCTTTGTAGTCACTATTGTGAACCCCCAGAAGCTATACACACCGTGATTTTTACATCACAATTCGGACATGTCTACTAATGCATGCACACCCAGGGAAAGGAACCCTTAACGGAACTATTCTCCCTGGAAGATGTTTCTTACAATCTCAATGTAATATAACATAACTAGCCGGATACAACTTGTCTGTTCAAGCAACTATGACCCCTACGCCTAGCTTTCCAAGCATACCCCGGTCTATCCGGCCGCGAGGGTATTTGGAAACACTCCGCACCATCGAGTCTGGAGGTTGAAGCGAAAAGGTCTGCCATGACAAATTCTATACAATTCAGCTAGAATTACATAGGGTAAGGAAAGTACATAGTCATTAGGGATCAAACACTTCCTTCTCTATACCGTCCAACAGGTGGTCTAACTTACAATCCTGTTGGGAATATTTGGCGGCCACCTCTACTTGGTCATATACTAAACTAACGGGAATTTCTTCCCCATCGGGCCCTAGTGGTCCAACCCTGGACATGTGATTTGGGCCAGCTTGGTATACCGCGTTTTCACCATGGCCTAGGCTTCCCGCGCACCCTCTCTGCAGGCCGATATCTTCCATAGCCGGATACGCTGCCGAGCTCCCTTGAACAGCTCAACAAGCTCCTCCACACTTCCTGGAGGGGAGTCGGAAGGCCATAAAGCCTTAGCCACGCTCCGCATGGCTAGCCGAGCATGCTCGTGCACCTGTGACAGCCTCTGCAGCAGATCACTCGATGATCCGGACACCTCCTCTTCAGGACAGCCCATCAACACACCTGCAAACATGACTATATCAGTCCCATTTATCTCTGAGCTAATTCATAAATAGCTCGGACACATACCAAAGATACCGCCCTGCAGCTCCTTGTTCTCCTTCACGAAAGCGGCTAGCTGGGCTCGAACATCTTTCAGCTCTTCACCCAATGCAGTGTTGGAATCCTGCAGCTTGTTTTTCTCACCTCGGACACGGGTCAGCACACGCTCTCCTGTGGCGTATTGCCTTTTCGCCTCTTTTTCTCCCTCTTGGGCAGCCTTCAGCTCCTTTGCAAGTTGATCAGGCGGCCCTATTATACAAAATTCATAGTTGCATTAGCGCGGTAAGTACACAATTTTTGTTCCTTGGTAGAAGGGGACAATACCAGCGGGCGACTTCTTCAAGTCTCCCAGTTCGGCGGTAACAGCTCTCAGCTGTGTCTGACACTGCTCCAGCTCTTGGGCTAGCAGACTATTCTTCTCTGTGAGGACCTGGTTGTTCAACAATCCTTAAGTCAGTCGTGCCAATTGCTTTCAGTCTTGGGGGCTACGGGTATATGGCTATCCTTTTTTCACAAAGAAAACTTACATGCACATCTGTCAGATATTTCCTCGTGGCTTTTCTAAGCCCGTCTCGAGCAGCTCGGATGTATGCGTCGCCCGAGCTAAAGGCATTAAAAGCCTCGTCTGAGAACTTCGGGTCTCGTAAAACAGCCCTGCAGCACCGATGATTCATTGCGCTCTCCACTTCCGAGTTGGTAACACACATATTGTCCGAACCCTCGGCCGAAGGGCAGTCCGGCTTTGTTCCTAGATCGGCCCCCGTCTCCCCTACTGGGTCCACATCTTGGTTGTTGGGAGCGCGGCCTGCCGGACCGCCGGACACAGTCCGGCGAACTTTTTTCCTGTAATCAAACAGGCGCATAGGTCACAGTCGGACACGGCCACTGAAAAATATATTCATCCATACCTCCTCGATGAGGGCCCGGCGGTGCCTTCGCCGGCCCTCCTCTTCGAAGGCATGCCCGGTGCAGGAACCGATTTCCTCGGTATCGTCGAACGCCTCCCCTATAGAAACGCGCGACAATGCGGTGGGTGAGGCATAGTAAGAGCGCCCTTTCAGAGAAGGTGTTTCTTGATTACTTACCTGTGACCCAGGAAGAAGACCATGGTAGTCGGCAATGATGGCCACCTCTGTGCCATCATAGCTCGTCTAGTAAAACACCCCCTCCGTGAGCACCACAAATATATCCGGATCCTCTTCGAACCCGGGATCAAGCTCCCGGTTGTGGTCCTCCAGCTGTGGGGCGGGACTATAAAATCCCTCGGTGACTTTCGCCAGTGTTGTCATAAGCAAATGAACTAGAAATTTATGAAAGGCAATTCAGAGATGGAAGGAGTAAAAACAGAGGGGTTGGACCTTACCCAGCTGGGCGGGTTATACATAGAGTACCCGTCTCTGAATTTGATGCAGAGAAATTCCTTTTCCTCCCCTTTGAAAAGTTCGTCTAATATCTTAGCCAAAGCGGCAGGGGTATCCGGACCTTTCCGGTCGCAACGAGAGGCGTCATCCTCCCCATTGTAGTGCCACATTGGAACCCCTCGCGCTATGGAGATCGCCATAACCTTGATTACTGTGAGTCCAGACTGAGTGAGCTCTTTTATCTTGCTCATCAGCTGACGAACCTCCGCGTCGTCGTCCTCTTCAAGGCTCCGAGGACGCCAACTATGGCGTTTCTTCAGCGGGACGCGCGCAAATTCCGGAAGACCCTTTCGAACCGGGCAATGTCCTCTATATAAAACCATTCGAAGGCCATTCGTCAGGTACCTTCCTTGGTGTGTCGGATGGGTATCCGGTACCGGCGACACGCCATACTTCGGCTCCGCCCACTTCAAATTTCGGCCCTTCGTGATTGCGCGGGACGAGACAGAACAACTTCCTCCACAACTCGAAATGAGCCTCGACGCCCAGGAATAGTTTGCATAAAGCGACGTAACCCGCAATGTGTAGGATGGAGGCCGTAGTGAAGTTGTGCAGCTGGAGGCCGTAATACTCTAGAAGCCCTCGGAGGAACGGATGGATCGGGAATCCAACGCCTCTTAGCAGGTGGGAGACAAAACACACTCGATCTCCCCCGGACGGATTGGGGAAGTCCTCCGCCTGAGTCCCGCCATTGAAGGAAGCTAGCCCCGCTCGAACAGGGACTAGATCCGTATGGGGAAGGAATCCCTGCGTTTGCAACCTTGCCAATTGGCTATGAGACACGGAACACCTCTCCCACTTGCCTTTCTCTGGGCCGGGACGAGCGGAGGAGCAGGGAAAACTAGCCATGCTGGAATGGTTTCTCCTAGGCAGTCTCTAGGGATTTCTTCTGCGTAGCGCTGAATGGATCTGGGATCCAATCTCTTTAAATAGGCGCCCTTCCTCGCGTAGATAGGGTGTTATTCGCAAAAATACCCTAACTTTCCGCATTCGCTCGACACGTGGAGGACGAAGATTATTTAACGTGTAGAAGCCAAGGAGGCGACATTGGATCAATGGCCGAATACATTACTTGGAGATCATCAAAGGAGGAACCCGCCTTGCAATGCCGAAGACAATGTGTGTGCCTGATACGTCTCCAACGTATCTATAATTTTTTATTGCTCCATGCTATATTATCTACTGTTTTGGACCATATTGGGCTTTAGTTTCCACTTTTATATTATTTTTGGGACTAACCTATTAACCCGAGGCCTAGACCAGAATTGTTGTTTTTTGCCTATTTCAGTGTTTCGAAGAAACGGAATATCAAATGGAGTCCAAACGGAATGAAACCTTCGGGAACGTGATTTTCCCAACAAATATGATCCAGGAGACTTGGACCCTCCGTCAAGAAAGCCACGAGGCGGTCATGAGGGTGGAGAGCGCCCCCCCCCCTGCCTCGTCGGCCCCTCGAAACTCCACCGACGTACTCCTTCCTCCTATATATACCTACATACCCCCAAACGATCAGATACGGAGCCAAAAACCTAATTCCACCGCTGCAACCTTCTGTACCCATAAGATCCCATCTTGGGGCCTGTTCCGGAGCTCCGCCGGAAGGGGAATCCACCATGGAGGGCTTCTACATCAACACCATAGCCCCTCCGATGAAGTGTGAGTAGTTTACCTCAGACCTTCGGGTCCATAGTTAGTAGCTAGATGGCTTCTTCTCTCTTTTTGGATCTCAATACAATGTTCTCTCCCTCTCTCGTGGAGATCTATTCGATGTAATCTTCTTTTGCGGTGTGTTTGTTGAGACCGATGAATTGTGGGTTTATGATCAAGATTATCTATGAACAATATTTGAATCTACTCTGAATTCTTTTATGTATGATTGGTTATCTTTGCAAGTCTGTTCGAATTATCAGTTTTGTTAAGCCTACTAGATTGGTTTTTCTTGCAATGGGAGAAGTGCTTAGCTTTGGGTTCAATCTTGCGGTGTCCTTTCCCAGTGACAGTAGGGGCAGCAAGGCACGTATTGTATTGTTGCCATCGAGGATAACAAGATGGGGTATTTATCATATTGCATGAATTTATTCCTCTACATCATGTCATCTTGCTTAAGGCGTTACTCTGTTTTCTTCAACTTAATACTCTAGATGCATGTTGGATAGCGGTTGATGAGTGGAGTAATAGTAGTAGATGCAGGCAGGAGTCGGTCTACTTGTCTCGGACGTGATGCCTATATACATGATCATACCTAGATATTCTCATAACTATGCTCAATTCTGTCAATTTCTCAACAGTAATTTGTTCGCCCACCGTAGAATACTTATGCTCTTGAGAGAAGCCACTAGTGAAATCTATGGCCCCCGGGTCTATTCTCATCATATCAATCTCCATCACTTTATTATTTGCTTTGCTTTTCACTTTACCTTTTTATTTTACTTTGCATCTCTATATGAAAAATACCAAAAATATTATCTATCATCTCTATCCGATCTCACTCCCGTAAGTGACCGTGAAGGGATTGACAACCCCTAATCGCGTTGGTTGCGTTGAGCTATTTGTTTTGTGTAGGTACGAGGGACTCACGTGTAGCCTCCTACTGGATTTATACCTTGGTTCTCAAAAACTGAGGGAAATACTTACTCTACTCTGCTGCATCACCCTTTCCTCTTCAAGGAAATCCAAGGCAGTGCTCAAGAGGTAGCAGGAAGATTTCTGGCGCCGTTGCCGGGGAGGTCTACGCAAAAGTCAACATACCAAGTACCCATCACAATTCCTTATCTCTCGCATTACATTATTTGCCAATTGCCTCTCGTTTTCCTCTCCCCCACTTCACCTTTGCCGTTTTATTCGCCCTCTCTTTTCCGTTTGCTTTTTTCTCGCTTGCCTTTTGTTTGCCCGTGTGTTGGATTTCTTTGGCTCAAGATAATACCAAATTGTGTGACTTTACCAATACCAACAATAATGATTTCCTTAGCACTCCGATTGCTCCTCTTACCAATACTAAATCTTGTGAAATTAATACTGCTTTGTTGAATCTTGTTATGAAAGATCAATTCACCGGCCTTCCTAGTGAAGATGCCGCTACTCATCTGAATAGCCTCGTTGATTTATGTGATATGCAAAAGAAGAAAGATGTCGATAATGATATTATTAAATTGAAGCTATTTTCTCGCTTAGAGATCGTGCTAAAGCTTGGTTTTCGTCTTTGCCTAAAAATAGTATTGATTCTTGGAACAAGTGCAAAGATGCTTTTATCTCTAAGTATTTTCCTCCCGCTAAGATCATCTCTCTTAGAAATGATATTATGAATTTTAAGCAACTTGATCACGAAACATGTTGCACAAGCTTGGGAGAGAATGAAATTAATGATACGTAATTGCCCTACTCATGGTTTGAACTTGTGGATGATTATACAAAAAATTTATGCCGGATTAAATTTTGCTTCTAGAAATCTTTTAGATTCGGCCACGGGAGGCACTTTTATGGAAATCACTTTAGGAGATGCTACGAAACTCCTAGATAATATTATTGTTAATTATTCTCAATGGCACACTGAAAGATCTACTAATAAAAAAGTGCATGCTATAGAAGAAATCAATGTTTTGAGTGGAAAGATGGATGAACTTATGAAATTATTTGCTACTAAGAGTGTTTCTTCTGATCCTAATGATATGCCTTTGTATACTTTGATTGAGAATAATAATGAATCTATGGATGTGAATTTTTTTGGTAGGAGTAATTTTGGTAACAATGCGTATAGAGGGAATTTTAGTCCTAGGCCTTATCCTAGTAATCCTTCTAATAATTATGGAAATTCCTACAACAACTCTTATGGAAATTTTAATAAGATGCCCTCTGAATTTGAGAATAGTATTAAAGAGTTTATGAATTCACAAAAGAATTTCAATGCTTTGCTTGAAGAGAAATTGCTTAAAGTTGATGAATTGGCTAGGAACATTGATAGAATTTCTCTTGATGTTGATTCTTTAAAGCTTAGATCTATTCCCCCTAAGCATGATATCAATGAGTCTCTCAAAGCCATGAGAATTTCCATTGATGAGTGCAAGGAAAGAACCGCTAGGATGCGTGCTACGAAAGATGCCTTTATTAAAGCGTGTTCTTCCAATTCTTATGAAAATCAAGATGAAGATCTAAAAGTTATTGATGTGTCCCCTATTAAATCTTTGTTTTGCAATATGAATCTTGATGAAACTGAATATGATCCACCCTTACCTAGACGGTTCCAAGAATTCGGAGTTTTTAGATCTTGATGATGAAATTGATAAAAGTGGGATTGAAAAAAATAAAACCCTAGATGTTGCTAAACCCACTATTTTGTATTTCAAGGAATTTAATTATGAAAGTTGCTCTTTAATTGATTGTATTTCCTTGTTGCAATCCGTGCTAAACTCTCCTCATGCTTATAGTCAAAATAAAGCCTTTAATAAACATATCGTTGATGCTTTGATGCAATCTTATGAAGAAAAACTTGAGTTGGAAGTTTCTATCCCTAGAAAACTTTATGATGAGTGGGAACCAACTATTAAAATTAAGATTAAGGATCATGAATTTTATGCTTTATGTGATTTGGGTGCTAGTGTTTCCACTATTCCCAAAACTTTGTGTGATTCGCTAGATTTCCGTGATTTTGATGATTGCTCTCTAAACTTGCATCTTGTGGATTCCACTATTAAAAAACCTATGGGAAGAATTAACGATGTTTTTATTATTGCAAATAGGAATTATGTGCCCGTAGATTTTATCGTTCTTGATATAGATAGCAATCCTTCTTGCCCTGTTATTCTTGGTAGACCTTTCCTTAGAACGATTGGTGCGATTATTGATATGAAGGAAGGGAATATTAGATTCCAATTTCCATTAAAGAAGGGCATGGAACACTTCCCTAGGAAGAAACTAAAATTACCATATGAATCTATCATGAGAGCCACTTATGGATTGCCTACCAAAGATGGCAATACCTAGATCTATCCTTGTTTTTATGCCTAGCTAGGGGCATTAAACGATAGCGCTTGTTGGGAGGCAACCCAATTTTATTTTTAGTTTTTTGTTTTTGTAACTGTTTAGGAATAAATAATCCCTTTAACTTCTGTTTAGATGTGGTTTTATCTTTTAATTAGTGTTTGTGACAAGTTAAACCTATAGGATCTTCTTGGATGATAGTTATTTGATCTTGCTGTAACTTTCCGAAACTTTCTGTTCACGAAAACAATTATTAAAAATCACAAGAACGTGATAAAATAGTGATTCTAATTGATTTTGATCAATAAAAAATTGCCTAGGTCTTCCTATTTTGGATGATTTTTTGGAATTCCAGAAGTTTGCGTTAGTTACAGATTACTACAGACTGTTCCGTTTTTGACAGATTCTGTTTTTCATGTGTTGTTTGCTTATTTTGATGAATCTATGGCTAGTAAAATAGTTTATAAACCATAGTAAAGTTGGAATACAGTAGGTTTAACACCAATATAAATAAATAATGAGTTCATTACAGTACCTTGAAGTGGTCTTTTGTTTTCTTTCACCAACGGAGCTCACGAGATTTCTATTGAGTTTTATGTTGTGAAGTTTTCAAGTTTTGGGTGAAATCTTTTGATGGATTATGGAACAAGGAGTGGAAAGAGCCTAAGCTTGGGTATGCCCATGGCACCCCCAAGATAATCCAAGGACACCAAAAAGTCAAAGCTTGGGGATGCCTCGGAAGGCATCCCCTCTTTCGTCTACTTCCATCGGTAATTTTACTTGGAGCTATATTTTTATTCACCACATGATATGTGTTTTGCTTGGAGCGTCTTGTATGATTTGAGTCTTTGCCTTTTAGTTTACCACAATAATCCTTGATGTACACACCTTTTAGAGAGCCATACATGAATTGGAATTTAATAGAATACTCTATGTGCTTCACTTATATCTTTTGAGCTTTATAGTTTTGCTCTAGTGCTTCACTTATATCTTTTAGAGCACGGTGGTGGATTTGTTTTATAGAAACTATTGATCTCTCATGCTTCACTTAGATTATTTTGAGAGTCTTAAATAGCATGGTAAATTGCTTAATAAAAATAATATGCTTGGTATTCAAGATTTGTAAAAGTTTCTTTTGAGTGTGTTGAATACTAAGAAAAGTTTGATGCTTGATAATTGTTTTGAGATATGAAGATGGTGATATTAGAGTCATGCTAGTTGAGTAGTTGTGAATTTGAGGAATACTTGTGTTATAGTTTGTGATGCCCGTAGCATGCACGTATGGTGAACCGTTATGTGATGAAGTCGGAGCATGATTTATTTATTGATTGTCTTCCTTATGAGTGGCGGTCGGGGACGAGCGATGGTCTTTTCCTACCAATCTATCCCCCTAGGAGCATGCGCGTAATACCTTGCTTTGATAACTTCTAGATTTTTTCAATAAGTATATGAGTTCTTTATGACTAATGTTGAGTCCATGGATTATACGCATTTTTTCCATCCTTCCACCATTGCTAGCCTCTCTAATACCGCGCACCTTTCTCCTGTATCATACACCCACCATATACCTTCCTCAAAACAGCCACCATACCTACCTGTAATGGCATTTCCATAGCCATTCTGAGATATATTGCCATGTAACTTTCCACCGTTCCGTTTATTATGACACGCTCCATCATTGTCATATTGCTAGCATGATCATGTAGTTGACATCGTATTTGTGGCAAAGCCATCATTCATAATTCTTTCATACATGTCACTCTTGATTCATTGCATATCCCGGTACACCGCCGGAGGCATTCATATAGAGTCATATTTTGTTCTAAGTATTGAGTTATAATTGTTGAGTTGTAAGAAAAATAAAAGTGTGATGATCATCATTTTTAGAGCATTGTCCCAAGTGTGGAAAGGATGATGGAGACTATGATTCCCTGTTAGGACCGGATTTTCGGGGTACTAATTTCCCAAAAGCGGCCCTTGTGCTCACCAGCCCCAGGATTACTGTTAGCTGATGAGGCACCAACTTGATACAGAAACTCCAAGAAAAATAAAAGATATGTAGTACAAGACCATTCTGGCCTATGAGTACAACAATTGGTTTCTAGTGGTTGACGGCGGAAACGGTTTGAGGATCATCAGCGTCTATGGGACGCCATTTCCCACAGGAACAGCTGACCAGGATAACTCCTATCTTCGCGAGGCTGGTATCTCCATTTGCGTAGGTTCCGGGGCTGTCATCGCAATGCTCCTCTCCACGCAAGAAATCTGGCCAAGACAATAACCAGGGACAAGCCAGTGAGTACTTTGAATGTACTCGCAAACATTAAGAACACAGGTATAATGTAACCACTGATAATCATGCTTTGAAATATTCTATGATCACTTCGTCTGTTATGAAACAAGGTTCATGATGCATGCAAGCAGACCATTCAAATAAAACATGAATAAACAATCAGGGAGTAGAAATGAAAAGCACTGATCGGGTGTCTGAAGCGACGCCTCGAAAGGATAATAATATAAAGCATGCCTCAGTCGGGCGTCTGAGAGACACCACATAAAGGGCTTATATAAAATAAAAGATATAACAGGCATGCCACAGTCGGGCGTCTGTGCGACACCACATAAAGGGCTTATAAGTAATTGAAATAACATGCATGCCACAGTCGGGCGTCTGAGCGACACCACATAAAGGGCTTATATATAAAAGATATAACAGGCATGCCACAGTCGGGCGTCTGTGCGACACCACATAAAGGGCTTATAAGTAATTGAAATAACAGGCATGCCATAGTCCGGCGTCTGAGCGACACCACATAAGGGGCTTCTATATAAAAGGTAATCACAGTGAATATCCAGGAGGTAGAACCGTCCCAGGGATACTCAATAATTCAAATAATACAAATGGTTAGTCCACAATAATAATAATCATAATCATCACATGTCATAGGTCATAATCAATGTTCTGGTTTAGTAGTTTTTCCTCCGAAGACCGACACTAAGACCGACACTTGACCCATCCCAGACTGTAGTCCTTAACCATGGACACGGCTATTCGAATAGGTTTAATCTCTGCAGAGGGTGTACTCTTTACCCACTAGCAACGGATTCCTTTAGTCCATCGGGACTAATTCCGTCCACGGTCTTTTGATTGAAAACACACCTGACCGCACACACCAGCCTAACTCACCGGTGTCTGGAAATCACCCTTGACACCTGTTAAGCAAAACTCTAAGTGGGGAGGCTACAACCTCGTCTAGCATGGGATCACAAAAAATTTACTGCGTGCAAACTAGGGGAGCTACCCCTTCGGCTACAACCGAAACACCCATGCCCCCGGACCAGGTGGCATGCCTACCGGATGCAGCCGGTATCTTCCACCATGGCCTCTCTGTACGGTGTGTGCTAGGAAAGGGGTTGACAACTTACTGAACCGTACTCTACCTATGGCAGGGACAAGTGGTGGTACAAAACAAGTATGGGGGTTACCTGAACAAGACTCGATCTATGGTCGCCTCAAGAGGTTTAGGCATTCCCTGCACGATTAGCATAACAAATATATTTCAATCCAACAGACAGAATGACCACCCATCATACCTCATCATGCCATACCGGACACAACTGTCTCGACGAGGAACTGGAGACAAGCATCGTGTCTACCCAAGACAGAGGCTTTCCCGGTTTCCTTCTGGTAGGCATGAAGGCTATATGAGGGTGACTACTATCACAACATATCAAAGTTCAAAAGCACGGAATCATCGATATGCACTTATGAGTGGGATCATATCATCCCAATAAATAACGGAAATTCCGAGGCAAGGTGGTGTTGCAACCGAATCAAACAACACACGACAATATTATGTCAGGGTTCAGAATGCTTGCCTTCAAGGTGTGGAGAGGTGAGGTGCTCCCCAAAACTTTTGAAAGTCATATCTCCCCTCCATTTCCTATTTTCAAAATATTCTAATTACCACACAATTCCAA
Organism: Aegilops umbellulata; assembly: GCA_032464435.1. Lineage (NCBI taxonomy): Eukaryota > Viridiplantae > Streptophyta > Magnoliopsida > Poales > Poaceae > Aegilops > Aegilops umbellulata. The sequence continues at coordinate 588,194,293 of CP136057.1, forward strand.
AACAGTACATAACAGTTGTTTGGAAAAAATTCGAAATAAATACAAAAATAAACTAGATGAAATTTCAGAAATAACAGAAAAGGAAACAAGTCATTTGGAGTTCATATGATTTTCCTATGGATTTACTAAGCTGGAATAATCAAGGAATTGGAATATTTATTAGATCCTGCAAAAACCAGGCTTAGGCAAAATGTTCACCCTATCCGGATAAATAGAGCACGATTTTAGGAGTATGCAGAAATTTGAATCTTAGAATTCGGATGTGAAATGGCTTTTGTGGAATTATTTGAAATCTGCTAGAAAAGAAAAAGGAAACAGAGCTTACTGTGATGGGTTGAGCAGAAACGCGCCCTGGGCGTAGTATAGCCGCCTGGCGTTACTGGGCCAAGCCCAATCGCTCGGCGCGCGGAAGGGCTGCGACGTCGAAAGCGTATTCAGTGGAAAGCGCTTTACACGCAGAAAAGCAACTCCGACGGAACCCGCCTCCACTTACCCACGTGGCGAGGGTTACAGGTCACTGACCGTGGGCCTGCCTGGCCCACTGGTCAGGTTTGACTGGTCGCCGTGCGCGTCGTCTCCTTCGGCCGTACAGGGGCGGCACTCTGGCGATGCTCGCCGGTGAACGGCGGCACCGTTCGAGAAACCGAGGCCATCCGCAGGCTCAGGGGGTCGAGGCGGTCCCTTCGGTGGTTGCTATGGTCCCTGGGGTGGACGGAGTCGCCGGAGGTGAGCTTTGTAGCGGATGGTGGCCGTCGGGCAGGGTGGGCTCTTGCTCCGGCGGCTCCTGATCAAAATCGAGCATGGGGATGGATTCACGAGATGTAGAGAGAGCTTCTAGTGAAGAGAGTGGAGAGGGGGAGGCCCTGGTGGCGCCAGAATGGATCGGAACGAGGCGGCGGCCGAGCTGACCAGAGATGGGGAAGACGGCCTTCCTCTCTTCGATTGTTGGCTAAGGGGGCAATAGGAGGATGGTATGAGGCTGCCTGAGGGACGGGACGTGCTCGGGGGCTTCTTATATAGCGTAGCCATGTCGGTTCGCTGCGACCGTGGATAGGATCGCCGGCGACCGCCATTCTGTAGCAGTAGGGGGATGTGGCGGCGACGAGCGCTTGCGGACAAGCTTGTGGATGAGCTTGAGCTGCTCCAGGGGGCAGCTGGCGAGCACTAGTGGTCCGGGCGGCGCCGTCCACGGCAAGAACCCACTATGGCCGGCAACTAGCCGTCGTGGTCGACCTGACGACGGCGCGGTAGGGTTCCAGGGGCGGCTTGGAGTGTTCTGGTGAGTGGATGAGGCCGGGTGTGGCTCTGCAGGCGAGCAAGGGCCAGGGGCGCGACGCAGCGGCTCGGGCGCACGCACGTGCAAAACGCACGCTCTGGGCGCGCCCAGCACACGCATGCTATGTGTTTGTCTAAATGCCAGCGTGTGCTAGAGGGCATAGGAGAGGCTGGTGACCAACAGATCTAGGCTAGTGGTAGCTAGGATGCTAGTGGACATGCTCGTTTGGCTGCTGTGGCAAGTCTGTAATGCAAACTCATGAGCATGTCAATTCTGTTCATGAACTCAAGGTGTTCGACGGAATGTCAAGAGCCTCTAGGCATCCCCTCTAGTGGCCAAAGACTCCAGGTTGGGGTCTCTTTGGATGATAAAGAGGGTGGTAAGGTCAGCTTGGCAAAACTAGAAACTTGTTAATGCAACATTTTAAGAAAATCAATTCTGGACAGAAAGATAAGGGCATCATTTCATGTACCAAACATGCTCCAATGAGTCCAACCTCCTGGACTTAAGGGTTTGGTATGGTGTACTACAAGCAGGAGAAAGCTCATGGTCACTAGAGCAAAATTGAATAGGGATGCAGTAGAAAACACCTAACTGGGCCAGAATGAAGATGAGGTTGATTCACTCAAATTTTTCAAAGAACATTAATGGTTCATTGCATAAAGTTGAATAATATACTACTACTAATATCCCTTAATTTTGGTGGAGGCTAGAAAGAAATATTTAGATGGGTTGTAGTGCAATACTGCCATCTGGGCCAGATTTGAAAATTTGGTGTAGAGCTAAAAAGATTTAATGAATGAAATATATATTTACATAAAAGTGATTTAAAAACATCACATGACATCCCCAAATTTTGGTGAAATTTTTTTAATAAATTTATCAAAGGGTTGTAGTTCAAATAGAGCTCTAAAACTAATGAAAATTCACTTTAAAGAATAAATTTCAGAGAGAAGTAATTATGCAAATAAATCCACTGATAATAGAAATGTTTTTCTTGAGAGAGTAAACAAGTCCAACAATATATTTGGAAAGTTTTTCACTTGGGGTAAAAACTTCACAGTATCAAAGAAAAGGAAGTTTCTGAAATCAAAGAAAATACAGAAAAATTTAATTTCCTGGCCAAGCTTTTAGCAAACAAATCCTGTCCAAATTTTTTGGATGTCACATTCCCCCACAAGTCAGGATGAGACTGCGAACGAAAAAAAAAAAAGAGGCCATAAAAAAGGAAAAAATGCCCAAATAAAAAAAATGAGAGAAAAAGAGAGAAGGGACAATGTTACTATCCTTTTACCACACTTGTCCTTCAAAGTAGCACCATGATCTTCATGATAGAGAGTCTCTCATTTTGTCACTTTTATATACTAGTGGGAATTTTACATTATAGAACTTGGCTTGTATATTCCAATATGGGCTTCCTCAAAATGCCCTAGGTCTTCGTGAGCAAGCGAGTTGGATGCACACCCACTTAGTTTCTTTCGTTGAGCTTTCATATACTTATAGCTCTAGTGCATCCGTTGCATGGCAATCCCTACTCACTCACATTGATATCTATTGATGGGCATCTCCATAGCCTGTTGATACGCCTAGTTGATGTGAGACTATCTTCCCCTCTTTTTGTCTTCTCCACAACCACCATTCTATTCCACATATAGTGCTATATCCATGGCTCACGCTCATGTATTGTGTGAAGATTGAAAAAAATTTGAAAATGTCAAAAGTATGAAACAATTTCTTGGCTTGTCATCGGGGTTGTGCATGATTTAAATACTTTGTGTGGTGAAGATAGAGCATAGCCGGACAATATGATTTTGTAGGGATAACTTTCTTTGGCCATGTTATTTTGAGAAGACATGATTGCTTTGTTAGTATGCTTGAAGTATTATTATTCTTATGTCAATACAAACTTTTGTCTTGAATCTTTCGGATCTGAATATTCATACCACAATTAAGAAGAATTACATTGAAATTATGCCAAGTAGCACTCCGCATCAAAAATTCTCTTTTTATCATTTACCTACTCGAGGACGAGCAGGAATTAAGCTTGGGGATGCCTGATACGTCTCCAACGTATCTATAATTTTTTATTGCTCCATGCTATATTATCTACTGTTTTGGACCATATTGGGCTTTATTTTCCACTTTTATATTATTTTTGGGACTAACCTATTAACCGGAGGCCCAGCCCAGAATTGCTGTTTTTGCCTATTTCAGTGTTTCGAAGACATAGAATATCAAACGGAGTCCAAACGGAATGAAACCTTCGGGAACGTGATTTTCTCAACAAATATGATCCAGGAGACTTGGACCCTCCGTCAAGAAAGCCACGAGGCGGTCACGAGGGTGGAAGGCGCCCCCCCCCCCCCCCAGGGCGTGCCCCCTACCTCGTGGGTCCCTTAAAGCTCCACCGACGTACTCCTTCCTCCTATATATACCTACGTACCCCCAAACGATCAGATACGGAGCCAAAAACCTAATTCCACCGCCGCAACCTTCTGTACCCACGAGATCCCATCTTGGGGCCTGTTCCGGAGCTCCGTCGGAAGGGGAATCCACCACGGAGGGCTTCTACATCAACACCATAACCCCTCCGATGAAGTGTGAGTAGTTTACCTCAGACCTTCGGGTCCATAGTTAGTAGCTAGATGGCTTCTTATCTCTTTTTGGATCTCAATACAATGTTCTCCCCCTCTCTCGTGGAGATCTATTCGATGTAATCTTCTTTTTGCGGTGTGTTTGTTAAGACCGATGAATTGTGGGTTTATGATCAAGATTATCTATGAACAATATTTGAATCTTCTCTGAATTCTTTTATGTATGATTGGTTATATTTGCAAGTCTCTTCGAATTATCAGTTTGGTTTGGTCTACTAGATTGGTTTTTCTTGCAATGGGAGAAGTGCTTAGCTTTGGGTTCAATCTTGCGGTGTCCTTTCCCAGTGACAGTAGGGGCAGCAAGGCACGTATTGTATTGTTGCCATCAAGGATAACAAGATGGGGTATTTATCATATTGCATGAATTTATTCCTCTACATCATGTCATCTTGCTTAAGGCGTTACTCTGTTTTCTTGAACTTAATACTCTAGATGCATGCTGGATAGCGGTCGATGAGTGGTGTAATAGTAGTAGATGCAGGCAGGAGTCGGTCTACTTGTCTCGAACGTGATGCCTATATACATGATCATACCTAGGTATTCTCATAACTATGCTCAATTATGTCAATTGCTCAACAGTAATTTGTTCACCCACCGTGAATACTTATGCTCTTGAGAGAAGCCACTAGTCAAATCTATGTCCCACGGGTCTATTCTCGTCATATCAATCTCCATCACTTTATTATTTGCTTTGCCTTTCACTTTACCTTTTATTTTACTTTGCATCTCTATATCAAAAATACCAAAAATTGTAAAGTGTTGGTTTTTCGTTAATGATGCCGCTATTGTCATGGTTCTATGCATTTTACTCACGACACTAACATCACAACAAACACAAAATTAGTGTGCATCATCCCTCATATTACATTGTAGAGTAGGTCATGTATTCTCAAAAGAGAAAAAGGAAATAAATACTAGTAGATTCGCTAAAATCCCATCCCGCAAATTTGATATAAGGGCCGCCTGTAAAAAAATGTGGTAATGCAAGGCCTCCTGCGGAACAGATCATGTAAACTCGTCCCGCAAAATTGGACGATTCACGGTACCACAAATTTTCCGGAGCTTTGCAAATTCATGATTTTCAACAATATAAACTTAACAAAATCACAATATAAATCAAACTTATAAATGGTCCGGAAGGCAAATCACAATTCAACAATCATCTTCATTACAACAAATGTTCAAATTCAAATAATTAATACAACAAGAAATGGTCCATGAGGAAAATAGTTGTTCAAATCACACACGAATACATATAAAATTTATTAAATAAAATGGGAGTCTATCTCCCATACAATTGTCACTGATGCTCAACAAGATCATTACGGGGCTGGTAGTGCATCGCATTGTTTTCAATCTTTTGATAGATCTCAAGAAATCCATTGATCTCATCCAGGTCCGTGGCAGGCTTCACACGGCTACCAACATTATCATAGTAAAATTAAGCTTAAATCTCTCTCATCCTCAAGGATCATGTTGTCTGGAATTACGCATGCAGAGCTTGCAACACACCAAATACCCCCTCAATATCCTTTCGGCATGCTCCTTGTGCTTGGGCAAAAAAATTGTGCTTCTTGATTTTCGGGTCACTTATGGTCTTGACAAATGTTGACCATGGAGGATAAATACCATCAGCAAGATAATACCCCATGGTATAGTCATGTCCATTGACAGTATAGTTGCAAGCCGAAGCTTTTCCACTAGCTACCTGAGCAAAAAGATGAGAACGACGCAACACATTGATATGATTGAAAGACCCTAGAAATCCAAAGAAGTAATGCCAAATCCATAAAGTCGTGTGAAGCCACGGCTTCGAGCACAATAGTTGGTTTACGTTTGTGGCGGTGTATTGCCCTACCCAAGCCACCGGGCAGTTCTTCCACCTCCAATGCATGCAATCCACACTTCCAAGCATCCCTGGCCATCTTCTTGCTTCATTCATCGCCATCAACTTCTCTGTGCCCTCCTTATTTGGACCTTGAAGTTACTCCGGACCAAAAATTCGGATTAATGCCTTCCCAAACACCCGCACACATTTGAGTGTGGTATCTTCTCCAATGCGAAGATACTCATTGATGTTGTCGTCCAGTTTAGAATGACATGCAATCATTCTCATTGTCACCGATAATTTTTGGTATGAACAAGCAAACCGGCGGCATTCCTCCAGCGAGTGAAGAAACAACAATTTTGCTTGCAAGCTTCAACAGTGTGAACAAAAGGAGACCTACGCATTCAATATCGCCTACCAAAAAGGTGAGCTGGATATGTCGGTACGCCAGCCAAGTAGTCCTTCATGAGCATGTTGTGGCCGAGAGCTTGGTTGCGCAAAATGCAAAACCGAACAACCGTCAATTCGTGGCGCTTTACCTTCGGGCCCGCTTCAAATTTGTCGACGAGATGCAGCAACAATAACTGGTCAACATTGTCGTCCAAAATCATCTCCTATATGTCGAAATCATCCTACGAAGACGACAATGAAGAACTCCAAGCATCCTCCAAAAAATCCACCCCTAAGATTTTTCTAAAATATCGTTGCGCCTAAGATTAGAACAACAAATTGCCTTCAAATTACCTTCCCCGGAAGCAAATCCGCCTGCCAAAATAAAGTCAGCTGCCCCTTTCTTCTTTGTCGGCGACTAAAGCAAATCGACCGACCTCTTAAACACGGCCACAAATCCATGGCGCCGACACGCGCGGCTACACCTCGGTTGATTCCGCGGCTCGGACCAACCGGATCCACCTGATACACCGCGCGGCAAGCTCCGAGGTGTGTATCCATGGCGCCGACGGCAGCCGCCCACCCTCATGGAAAATGGGCACCCCCCAGCCTCCAAAATTGGTGGAGCAAGTCAGCTGCCCCTTTCTTCTCCACCGCCGACCGAAGCAAATCGACCGACCTCTTTTTCACCAGTGCCGACGCGCGGCATCAACGGCAGCCGCCCACCCTCATGAAAAATGGGCACCCCCAGCCTCCAAAATTGGTGGAGAAGGTGCGGGCAAGTGTCGACGAGATGGCAACGACGGTGGCCAAGCGAGCGCACGCTGAAAATTAGTGAAGGTGCACCAGCTGAATAATTCTACTACGGAGAATATAATGAAATCAAGAGGCACATGATCAAAAGAGGCGTCCCCATCCAATAATCTCAAGCACTATTTTCAGCGGACATGAACACGGCATGACAAATGCAAAGCTACTCAAAGCAACATCACAGAAAAAAAGATGCAGCTGGAAATAACGGCAGAACGATTAACTGTGCATCACAATATTAACTTAAGAACATAGTTCTCCCGTGTACTGCGTAGCGGAGCACAACATCTACGAACGAAATCACACAGCAAAAGGATTTAGCTATATAAATCATCATCGTCGGCTGCAGCAGCAGCGGAAGCAAAAGGGTCGGCCGCAGCGGCAGAGGAAGCGCCCGCAGCCGGCTGATCAGGGAACCGGAACTCGCTGCCGAATCCACGAGACTGCTGCAGAGTCTGGGCAAAGGCCTGGTACTTGCGGATGTCGGCGTCGCTCACGCTCCGGCGCGCATACTTCATCGACTCCTCGAAGTGGGCAGCCCTGATCTCAGCAACCTCATCAACCTCGTCCTCCTCCATGGCTTCAGGGTTGTCCTTCCTCCGCCTCTCCCTCTCGATGTCCTGAAAGGATGAGTTACATTAGACCACAGGTATAAACCAAGTTCAAAAAGGATTGATTTGCTAGTCCTACTGCAGATCAATTCGTAGAAATTACTGGTACCTTCTCGATGTTCTCCCTGATGGCATACTTGCAAGCACGCTGGCAAATTTCAGTTATATCAGCACCGCTGAACCCTTGAGTGTACTTGGCAAGAGCACTCAGATCAATATCCTTGGCCAAAGGAGACTTTCTGAGGCAAGCTTTGAAGATCTGGTGCCTCGACTCGACATCAGGAAGAGGGATGTAGATAAGCTGATCAAGACGCCCTGGCCTAAGCAGGGCAGGGTCTATGATGTCTGGCCTGTTGGTAGCACCAATGATGAAGACGGTTTTCTTAGCATTCATGCCATCCATCTCAGTCAGCAGCTGGTTCAGCACTCTATCAGCAGCACCTCCAGCATCCCCACTGCTGCTTCCTCTCTGTAATATGGTCATTGTTATCAGCCATTATGAAATACAAAGAAAAAACTCTCACAAATTCAGAGAGAGAGAGAGAGAGAGAGAGAGAGAGAAAGACTGACCTGGGTAGCAATAGAGTCAAGCTCATCAAAGAAGAGCACACATGGTGCTGACCCCCTAGCCTTGTCAAAAATCTCACGCACATTGGCCTCACTCTCACCAAACCACATGGTAAGCAGCTCAGGTCCCTTGATACTGATGAAGTTAGCCTGGCACTCATTTGCAATTGCCTTGGCCAACAAGGTTTTACCACAGCCAGGAGGGCCATAGAACAAAACACCCTTGGAAGGAGACATGCCAAACTTCTCAAATTTCTCTGGATGCTCCACAGGGTATTGAACAGTCTGCAAGAATTTCATTTTTGTTATACAACCTACAGCTAGAACACAGCAAATTTAAGAATAGAGATAAACATAAGAGCAGCAAAATACCTCCTGCAACTCCCTTTTGACATTCTCCAGCCCACCAATATCTTCCCAAGAAACATTGGGAACTTCAACAACCTGATTTTCAGAAGATAGAAGGTGAGCTCTACAAAACATGTATATACAAAACAAAATTGAGAATAAAACCAAAGAGATGATCACAGTTTCACGGAGAGCAGACGGGTTGCTTGTCGTCAGGGCGGTCTTGAAATGGTCATTTGTCACAGCCATAGAGTTGAGTATCTCAGCATCTATTGTCTCGTCCTCAAGATCAATAATATCCATCTTCTCACGAATGCATTGGAGAGCAGCCTCAGTGCAAAGAGCAGCAAGATCAGCACCAACATACCCATGAGTATCTCTTGAAATATGTTCCAGTTCCACCTGCAATACAATTAGCAATGTCAAACAAGAAACGATTTCATCAAATTGAGCAATCATCCAGAAACATATTGCATTCAAGGATTATTAATGAAGATAACTTACATCTTCAGCTAACTTCATGTTTTTGGTGTGAATCCGAAGAACCTCAAGGCGCCCAACTTCATCAGGGACTCCAATGTCAATCTCCCGGTCAAACCTACCAAATCTTCTGAGGGCAGGATCAATACTGTTTGGGCGGTTTGTAGCACCCATGACAATTACATGTGCACGGGATTTAAGCCCATCCATAAGAGTCAGCAGCTGCGAAACAATACGCCTTTCAACTTCTCCATTGGTCTTCTCTCTCTTCGGAGCTATTGAATCAATCTCATCAATAAAAATGATGGACGGAGCATTCTTCTCAGCTTCTTCAAATGCCTTTCTGAGATTGCTCTCACTTTCTCCTGCTAACTTGGACATAATTTCTGGGCCATTGATCAGGAAGAAGAATGCACCTGTTTCATTGGCAACAGCTCTAGCAATAAGGGTCTTGCCAGAGCCAGGTGGTCCAAACAGCAATATGCCCTTTGGAGGCTTCACGCCAATAGACTTGAAAAGCTGAGGGTGACGCAGTGGGAGTTCAACCAGTTCTCTGATCTGGGCCATTTGCTTCCTAACTCCACCAACATCATCATAGCCAACATCGTCAAGCCTTTCTTCATCCTCCCTCTTAACAGGCTCACCATCACAGAATATCTCAGTGTCTGGTGCGACAATGCAATACTCTGCAGGGTCTGTCTCTATAACTTTGAATTCCACACTTCTCATACCACCCCTCACAAGGAAAAGATCTCCCTTCCTCAAAGGACGGTAAGCTTCTAGGAAGTATGCTGAAAAAACCAGATGAATACAATGTGAACAAAAGGACTGCATGCAGTGTACATTGTCCCCAAAAAATATTGCAAGGCATTTCAAGGTTTCTTATCAGCAGCAGCGTCAAAAAAGTGTAGCATGGGTACAATGGATTTCTTTATTTCAATGAAGATAGTTCAGAGAGTAGACACAAATACTATATATCATGGGGAAAATAGCAGTTTTAGTATGACAGCTGAGAAACCGCATCCATTTACACTTGTAAACAAAGGTGTAGGCTTCAAAAGACTGTATAAACAAAGTTGTGAACAGCACACTAGAAAAACCCAGATGATATGCTAAGCACTGGAGGTCAACTAACTTAGCCGTGACCAAAGATAGGAAGAATATTTCAGTGATAAAGAAATCTCACGTTTCAAGAAGGCGTCAAACAAGTTTCCAGTAATGCCTTCAACTGTGTCATCAATAGGAAGTGTGTGCACCCGCTTCCCGTATTTGACATCAGGGCATTGGTGAACAGACACCACGTCCCCAAGTCGCACTCTCAAGTTCTTCCTGACGGTCTTGTTCATTCTGATCTTTGGCTCCTCACAAGTGTCATCTGCAAGCACGATGCAGATAGTGTCTTTCCTTTTCTTACCCTGCAAGACAGTGATCCTAAATGTCAGGAGGCATGAATGAAGTACTAGTAGCTCGCTGCTAAAAGAATAATAATTATCATATGGCGCCAATACAGAGAGGCATCCAAACTAAAAACATGTTCCAATCTACGTCGTGCCCCACAGAATCATAGAAGGTTATAATTATAAAAATACCAACTGCAGTACACATTGCGGTGTCAAAGATAAACAAAAATACACATCAATCAATATATTGCCATATTCCAAACAGGGGGTACCTCAATTACATCATGCAATGGTACTGTAGTGTTTAGGAAATACTAGTGTATAAAGGAGAAAGCTTTTAACTCCCAGGAGTCCGTAGTTATTAACTCCCCATCCATTGGTATTAATTAAGTTACCTAATCGCATCAACCAGCTAAGATGGTATAATACATATACTAGATATTCAGCTATCCAGACCCCAGTAAGTAAAGCAGCTAAGTAAATACTCCAGACACTAAGATGAAGTAAATACTCGGAGTACTGGCCAGACACTAAGATGAAGTGATTAGAAACTCGGAGGCTCAACCGAGGAGCTGGGATATGGCGCGTACCTTAAGAAGGACCGTGTCGCCGCGGAAGAGCTGGAGCCTCTCCATGGTGTCGGGGTGGAGGGCGACGACGGAGTTGTCATCGTTGGTGGCCTCGTCGACGACGAGGCGGTTGGGGGACTTCTTCCGCTCTAGAATCGCCGTCGAGTAGTCCTTCTTCGACTTGCTGCAGCCGCCCCCAAAACAAGAACGAAAAATCAGCAAAACAATCAGCCAGATCGGAAAGCGCAGGAGAACCGAGGAGCCCTAGATCGGCGGGGGATCTTACGGATCGGAGGAGGAGGCCTCGCCCTGCGGCGTCGGGGCGGCCATGGCGGGCGGATCCGGGGTTCGCCGGCGCCGCTAGGTCTCTAGGCGGGGCTGCTGCTGCGGGGGGTTGCGGATATCCTTCGTTCCGCCTTGGGAAGTGAAGGAGGTGGGCGAGAGAGAGGGGATTAGTTCGCCATTATTTATAGCTTCTTTCGTGCGCGGAGGGGTTTGGGATTTTCTCCCCTCCGCGCCCTGGGCTCCGGTGCGGGAGTTGTACACGGACGCCATGACGTGCGGGTCCGGGACGCCCAGGGCCCGCCTGGCGGGCTCTGTGAGGGCTACGGGCCTCGGTCGCGCAGGGCCACTCCGGAAGGCTCTGGAAGGCGTGGTCGTCTCGTGTGTGCGCGAGGAAACAGTGGTTGGTTGGGTGATGGCGATCGGATGGATGGGGAGGGAGATGATCTAGGTTGACAAGTTTGGTATCTTGAGAGCATCTCCAAGATGATGTATAATAACTCCAAAAAAAAGTATGATGTATATAAGGCATCCAAAAGAAGTTTTATTAGGGCATCCGAAATATTTCTGTCACAAGAGATGATGTAAAACTGGTGCTCAAAAAACTGTCGTTTGGTGTATTTGAAGTATATTTTGGCAAAAAGGATAAGAAATATTATAAAGATTCACCGGAGGTACAAAACATCTCAAACATAATAAAAATTAGTCCATGGACCACCGAACGACCATTGTCGCCACCAGAACGAGCCGCCTATGTGCCGCTGTCGTCACTCCCATACCGGAGCCGGCCTGACCATGTCGATGACAGCCGGAAAGTTTTTCAGTTATGAATAATATCAAACACATTTAAAATGAATCCAAAACTAACAAAACACAATTAGTAGTACTTAATTATTCCATGGTACGTCAATCTTTAACGTAAAATGACAACACCAAGTTCATCAAACTTAACACAAAGTTCATCACATAGAAACATAGAGATGAAACTAGTGGTTTTGTTGTCCATTCTATGCCCACCACTCGTCGATGAGATCTCTTTGAAGATCTTCATGCTTATCCAAATCTTGAATGGCATGGTACACTTCTATTGGAGATATTGCCCTAGAGGCAATTGTGTATGATGATATTTTCTAATGTGTTTATTGATGGCTCGATAATTTGCAAGTACTTGCGAAGTGTTTTTACTTGGTTTTCACCGGACTTATACCGCTTCTCGGTTATTTCTAACGCTAATCCTTCAAAAGAGAAGAAAATCTATTTTTTTTCATTGTTTGGCAGGAAGGAGACCAAGGAGAATCACGACAAATCAAGTAAAATGGAGCAACTTTCATGTTGAAGGCCAAACCATTAAGCAAGACAGAACAAAAGACGGCCTTCCATGCGAGCGCACCCGCTCGCATGGATGGTTGTATGAGGCGCCAGTAGCTCCACCACATCTATACAAGACACTTTCATGAAAGGAGAGAGAACATCAGAGAACCCTAGCCGCCACTGCAACCATAACAAAGAGAGGAGAGATCCGGAGAACCACCAAATATTTTAGTTTTGGTCCTTTCATCTCCATCATCATTTTCACCCTTCACTATTGTAAGAGGAATTCCAAGTTGTAAGAACAATTTGTAAACTCTATTCGTACTCATCTCGAGATCAAGGTTGTTTGAATCATTCATTTCATTGTGGATCTTCCTTGTGTTATTGATATGGTTCACATTGGTTCATTATCATTCATTTCATTATGGATCTTCCTTGTGTTATTGATGTGGTTCACATTGGTTCATTATCCAAGATGATTGGTTATTCTCTTATGATGCATGAGTAGTTCCACCTAGGCGTGGGAGATTTAGGTGAGTGATAGGATTTATTTGTGCCTGATCTATATGTCGTCATTTATGTTTGTAATCTTATTATCTATTTAGTAAGTTGTTATACTATGGTGTTCTATCTGTTTTGTCCAGTTTAAGGGCACAAGCAGCATTATCTCAAGACCTATACAAGTAACACATATTGTTTAGGAAATCTGCGACCTCTGACGTGACAGGTGGAGACATCTATGAGGACTGATACGTCTCCGTCGTATCTATAATTTTTTATTGTTCCATGCTAATATTATACAACTTACACATACTTTTGGCAACAATTTATATCATTTTTTGGGACTAACCTATTAACCTAGTGCCCAGTGCCAGTTGCTGTTTTTTCCTTGTTTTTGTCTTTACAGAAAATCAATACCAAACGGAACGAAACTTTTTGACGATTTTTCTTGAACAAGAAGAAACCTAGGAAGCTTCTAGAGGAGGCCAGAAGGCCCACGGGTGAGGCACAAGCTCACCAGGCGCGCCCTATGAGCTTGTGGGCCCCCGTGGCTCCTCTAACCCTAATCTTAGCTCCATAAATACCCAAATATTCCCGTATACCAGAGGGCACATCAAAAATACTTTTCCGTCGCCGCAAGCTTCCGTTCTCGTGAGATCCCATCTTAGGGCCTTTTCTGGCACTCCGCTAGAGGGGGATTCGATCACGGAGGGCTTCTACATCAATCTTGCTGCCCTTCTGATGATGTGTGAGTAGGTTGCCACAGACCAACGGGTCCATATCTAGTAGCTAGATGGATTCTTCTCTCTCTTTGATCTTCAATACATTGTTCTCCTTGATGTTCTTGGAGATCTATTTGTTGTAATCTTCTTTTGCGGTGTGTTTGTTGGGATCCAATGAATTGTGAATTTATGATCAGGTTATCTATGAGTATTATTTGAGTCTTCTCTGAACTCTTTTATGCATGATTAAGATAGCTTTGTATTTCTCTCTGATCTATTGATTTGGTTTGGCCAACTAGATTGATTTTTCTTGCAATGGGAGAGGTGCTTTGTGATGGGTTCAATCTTGCGGTGTCCTCACCCAGTCACAGAAGGGGTAGCGAGGCACGTATTTGTATTGTTGCCATTAAGGGTAAAAAGATGGGATTTATACCATATTGATTGGATCCATCCCTATACATCATGTCATCTTGCTTAAGGTGTTACTCTATCCTTGTTAACTTAATACACTAGATGCATGCTGGATAGCGGTTGTTGTGTGGAGTAATAATAGTAGATGTAGGTAGGAGTCAATCTACTTGTCATGGACGTGATGCCTATATTCCTGATCATTGCCTTAGATATCATCATAACTTTGTGCTTTTCTACCAATTGCTCAACAGTAATTTGTTTACGCACCATATGTGTTCTTTCAAGAGAGAAGCCTCTAGTGGAAACTATGGCCCCCGGGTCTATTTCTCATCATATTATTTTCAGATCTATAAAACCAAAAAACACAAAAATACCTTGCTGCAATTTATTTACCTTTACTTTATTTTGCACTTTTATTTATTTTTTATACCTATCTCTATCAGATCTCATCCTTGCAATTAACCATGAAGGGATTGACAACCCCTTTTGTGCGCTGGGTGCAAGTATTTGTTTGTTTGTGTAGGTACAACTATTGGAGACTTGTGTGTTCCTCCTACTGGATTGATACCTTCACTACTGCAGAATGCTGCTAACGCGACACTACGATCAAAGACCCTTTGACGAAACTGTGTGCGATGCATTAATCGCAAACGGTGATGTAAAAAACGTCAACAAAGACGCAAAACATTTGCGATGAATGATACATCAAACACGGTTCAGATTTTAGTTGCATGTGCGATGCTGGGCATACAGTTGATCCATATGAACTGTTTGCGATGAGACAGAACAACAGAAATGGGCAGCCCGATCATGTGTGTGCGATATACGGCGTACAGTTCACTCCGATGAACCGTTTGCGATGATCGAGGTGAACACAAACGATTCGGCGTAACAAGATGTGTGTGATACCCGGCAAACAGGTTGGTAATCAGAATTGTGTGTGATCATTATAGACAGCCCATACGGCCTTTTTTGTGAATTATGTGCTCGTCAGGGCACACAGTTCAACAAACCAACATGTGGGTGATAATGTAGAAGATCTCTGTCGAATGCATATTACTACCCGTCTGCGACGAGATTAACAGGATAAACAGAGATAACAAATTAATATGAGCGAACGGAAACAGAGATATATACAGTCTGCTTACTTTAGTCCTTCTTCTTCGTATTGTTGTTGGATGGCCCCGCGACATCGTCTTAGCGAGGATGCTTCTTGTCGCTGACCGTTGGCTTTTCATCGTCGCCGCCGTCGTCATCGTCGTTGCTATCATCGTCGTCCTCCTCCTCGTTCGACCATTCCTCCTCATCATCATCGCCATCCTCTTCTTCATCCTTCGACGACTCCTCGTCCATCTGGTTGTCGCCTGACGACTCCGGAGGCGGTGTCCCTTCCATGATCAGGATATAATCGAGGTCTGGGATCGACGCCGGACTCATGGAAGACGAGCGGGGTGATTCCGATGTTGACCTATCATCGGGCGCTAGACCGCTAGCCGAACTATCATCCTTGTTGTCGCTCCACATGGCTGCAGAGTGTGTGCCAGTGTGTAGCGCGGCTTGCCGGGGACGATGAAGATGGTGGACACTTAAGCGGGGTATGCGGAGAAGAGGAAATGCCAATTGAAGCGGGGGTTGACTTATTATCTAACCGCTGATATAATCAACTGTAATTATTTGTACCAGTCGCTCCAAATTCCCGGGGTTGTGCAGGACTCCTATTGGCTGGTTTCTTTTTTCAGGACAAAAACAAGAAATGAGTTTTGGGATTATGCACCGGTACCGGTACGAATGGAGTAGGACAGTTGGCAAGCAATACATTGAGCTCTTCTTATTGATAAAGCCAGTAATAATCAAACTACAAAGGAAAAGAAAAAAAAGACAAAGGAAAATATCTGCACGAATCTTTGCGTAACAACAATGGCATAGGACCTAGATGTGCATTACCTACGGTGTTGACATACCAAGCATATGACATAAATGGATACACGTTCTACACTGAGGAACGTGATGATAAGACCTCATACCAAAACAACTCTGTTCGAATAGAATGCATGACTGTAGATGAAGCTGATAAAAGGGTATACTATGGAACCATCAAAGAGATTTGGGAGCTTGACTATGTGAAAGTTAAGGTGGCATTATTCAGGTGCGCATGGATCCCTCTTGGTCATGTAAAGGTTGATGATTACAGGAAGACCTGTGTTAACAGGACAATGATGGCATATCACGCGGACCCGTTCATTCTTGCCAGCGATGCTACCCGGATTTTCTTTGCGGAAGACCCCTTGCGTAAGAACTGCCATGTAGTGATGCATGGGAAGAGGAGGGTACTGGGTGTCGAGGATGTTGCCGATGAGGATGAGTACGATGAATTTGCTGAGTTGCCAACCAAGGGATCACACACCACTATAACAGAGAAGTGTAAAATCATCAGAAAAACCAAGTTCATTCGGGGTCAATGTAATGATCCCAGTTTCCCCATGTACATGGGAATTAAGCCGTAAGACTAGTCTTTTTGCCTACCCTGTAACTTAATTCATTCAATTTATAACTGTCGCGTGTACTGAATTTGTGAGGTATGCCTGGTTTTCTATTGATGTAAGAACCGTTAATATGTTGACCTTGATATGCTGTGAGCTCAGGCAACGAATATGAACTGTTTATTATTATTATTATTATTATTGTTATTATTGTTATTATTATTATTATTATTATATCATAGAGGTAGCACGCCCAATTGATATCACTACAGTATGTGTGAGCAAAAATATGCAATCTGGTTTGCGAATAGCACACGGTTCATTGATGAAAGCCGTGTGCCGACCAAACCCGCCCGCGATCTGAGTCGTGCTTTTTGATTGGCTAGAACCCAAACCCCACGGATCGTATGTCTGCACCGTTGGATGCTCCCAGATCGAACGACGATCCTCATCCCTTTCGACAGCACATGCAGTTCTGGTTGTAATTTTATTTTTATGCACAAAATGCACGTTAAACTCAAAAAATGCCTTAAATATAGCTAATGATACCTAAAATGCACCATAAAATAAACCCCGTGCTATAATGGTGATTGTGTACTGTGGAAATTTTTATGAGGCCAAACGATGAAGTCACCGACCACTGGAGTTTGAATTGACACGTCTCCTTTTGGAAACCATGATCCTTCATGTGAGATGCTCCGGTTTGGAAGGAGCGGTCATCAAAACTTGTGCCAAACTTTACCAATTTTTTCCACTGAGTCATGAGAGCATGCCACGGGCACACTTAGATTTTGATGATGTCCAGACTCCATCTAAATTTCCTGTAATCAAAATACCAACTAGGCCTAAGCCAGTGGCCGCACCTCGTGGCCGAAATTTTTGAAACTTCTCCCCGCTTCTCGGACAAACGGATGAAAACTCACAAAGCGACACACAAATGACTTGTACACCTTCTTTGCTAAGGGTGGCCATAGTGGGGGTATCATAGCCGGTATCATGCACTCGGAAATAGCAAATACTAGCAAGATGCCCGTGCGTTGCACGGAACATCAAGATGCATTTGTATGAGTAGTTTATCTTGTGGGAGATAAGGATGAATGAGGGAAGGCCTTATTTGCAAATGTGGAGAGGGGTGTGAGTATCTTTTTGCAAAATTGCCATAGTATCCTTCTTATCCAGCAGATATAAATCGGACAGCCTATATTGCAGGATGGCAGGCACACCATCATCACCAACTCTGGTTTCTATAAGAGTAGAGATGATGATGTGGCAAAGAATTAAATAAGGGAGAGTGGGTTAGAGTAACATAGGTAGATACCGTAACTTAATAAATGTTATACTACTTTGTGTCATGCATGGCCATAAATACGGTCATCTATGATACTATGCACTATGAAGGTACGTACGTAGTATCATACACTAGTATCATATGCATGATACTATAGTATATGATACTCCCCAATATAAGGCTGGCTATAGTGGTGGTATCATAGCCAATATCATGCACTCGGAAATAACAAGTATGCTGATGTGGCAAAGAATTAAAGAAGATAGAGAGGGTTAGAGTAACATATAGGTAGATACTGTATCATGTTAAATGCGATGCTAATTTGTGTCATACATGGCAATAAATATGATCATCTATGATACTACTCTATTATACTATGCACTAATTAAAGGTAGTATCATACACTAGTATCATATATATGCATGATACCAGTATATGATACTCTCCAATATGAGTAGCCTAAGTATAGCCTAACTAAAACACCCACATGTAGTTGTAGTAGGGCTTTTGACTTTATATGCACTAAAATGCAAGGTAAGTGCAAAGAATGACTTAAACATAGCAGACGAGACCTGAAATGGGTCGGAAAATCAAACCAAGGGTATATCCACGATTGTTTACCGTGATTTTTTTCCAAGGTGGAACGATGTAGTAACTGACGATTTGGAGTCCGAAGTGTCGTGTCTCCTTTTGGAAACTATGATCCTTCTTGTGAGATGCTCCGGTATGGAAGGTGCGAGCACCAAAACTTGTGCCAAACTTTACCAAAAAAATTCGATGCTATCGTGAGAGCACGCCATAGTGACACAATGTTTTTTGTTATTTTCCGGACTCTATATGCATTTCCTGAAATTAAAATACCAACAAGGCCTACGCCTCTGGCCGCACCCTGCGGCCGAACTGTTTGAAGTTTTTTTCCCGTTTCTCACACAATGAATGAAAACTCGCAAAGCGACACACAAATGATCTTGCTAACACCCACGTGTAGTTGCGACTATATATATATACAAACGAGATATTTTTTTGCATATTCAAAGTTTGAGATTGCTAGCCAGGTCTGCCGCCTGGTAAAATGTACCAGAAAATCGAACCATAGGGTACAATCATGATTTCTTACCGTGGAATAAAATTGGAGGCGAAACAATGAACTCATGTTTTCATTGAAATGAAAATATCTTGTTAGTTAATGTAAATGTTTTCAAATAGCGCACGGCTCCCTCACGAAAGCCGTGTTTCCACTAACCGTGGCTGATGCCCCCCGCCCCCTTCCACGCGCGTGACCTGAGTCGTGCGTTCTGATTGGCCAGAAACCAAACCCCACGGATCGTACGTCTACACCGTTGGACTCTCCTTGATCGAGCGGCAATCCTCATCCCTTTCGATAGCACATGCAATTCCAGTTGTGATTTTATGTATATCCACAAATTGCACGTTAAATTCAAAAAAGTCTTAAATATAGCAAACGATACCTAAAATGCGTTAGAAAATCAAACCCATGGTATAATGGTGATTGTGTATCGTGGAAATTTTTATGAGGCCAAACGATGAAGTCACTAACCACTGGAGTTTGAATTGACACATCTCCTTTTGAAAACCATGGTCCTTCATGTGAGATGCTCCGGTTTGGAAGTAGCGATAATCAAAATGTGTGCCAAACTTTACCAAAACATTTCCTCGGGGTCGTGAGAGCAGGCCACGGGCACACACCGATTTTGATATGTCTGGACTCCATCTGAATTCCCAGATTAAAATACCAACTAGGCCTATGCCCGTGGCCGCACCTCGCGGCCAAAATGTTTGAAACTTCTCTTCGTTTCTCAGACAATGGATGAAAACTTGCAAAGCGACACACAAATGATTTGTACACCTTCTTTGCTAACTAACACCTAGATGTAGTTGTAGAACGGTTTTGAATTTAATTATATGCACTAAATGCAAGGTAAGTGCAAAAAATGACTTAAATATAGCAATGAGACCTGAAATGGGCTAGAAAATCAAACCTAGGGTATATACGTGATTGTTTACCGTGAAAAAAATTCGAGGCTGAACGATGTAGTCACTGACGATTGGAGTCCGAAGTGTCGTGTCTCCTTTTGGAAACTATGATCCTTCTTGTGAGATGCTCCGATTTGGAAGGTGTGAGCATCAAAACTTGTGCCATCTTTACCAAAAAAATTCCATATGATCTTGAGAGCATGCCACGGTGACACACTGATTTTTGTTATTTCCGGACTCTATATGCATTTCCTGTAAATAGAATACCAAAAAGGCTTACGCCTCTGGCCACATCTGCGGCCGAACTGTTTGAATTTTTTCCCATTTTTTGAACAATGAATGAAAACTCCTAAAGCGACACATAAATGATCTTGCTAGCTAGCACCCACATGTAGTTGCGACTATAGCAAACGGCTCAAATATAGCAAACGATACCTCAAATGCACGAGAAATCAAACCATAGGGTACAATGGTGATTTCTTATCATGGAAAACAATTTGGAGGTGAAATGATGAACTCTTGTTTTCATTCAAACGAAAATATGTTGTTAGTTCATGTAAATGTTTTCAAATAGCACATGGTTCACTCACGAAAGCCGTGTGCCTACCAAACCGTGGCCAATGCCCCCCTTGCCGCGCGCGCGATCTGAGTCGTGTGTTCTGATTGGCCAGAACCCAAACACCATGGATCGTACGTCTGCACCATTGGATGCTCCCAGATCAAATGGCAATCCTCATCCCTTTTGACAGGAAATGCAGTCCAGCTAGGATTTAATTTATATGCTAAAATGCACGGTAAATGCCAAAAAATGTCTTAAATATAGCACATGAGACCTAAAATGCGCCAGCAAATCAAACCCGTGGTATAATGGTGACTGCTTAACATGAGAAAAATTTAGAGGCAAAACGATGAACTCAAGTCTTCATTTCAAAATTAGTACATCTTCATTTCAAACAAAATTGTTCTCTCAGTGCACACGAGTGCTTAGAGGCAACCGATTGCATAGGCCTTTCCGCGCGGGGACCGGGGATATTTTTCGGCCTTTTCACCTAGGCCGCCAACACCCCCTGATACGTCTCCAATGTATCTATAATTTTTGATTGCTCCATGCTATATTATCTACTGTTTTGGACCATATTGGGCTTTATTTTCCACTTTTATATTACTTTTGGGACTAACCTATTAACCGGAGGGCCCAGCCCAGAATTGCTATTTTTTTGCCTATTTCAGTGTTTCGAAGAAACGGAATATCAAATGGAGTCCAAACGGAATGAAACCTTCGGGAACGTGATTTTCTCACCGAATATGATCCAGGAGACTTGGACCCCACGTCAAGAAAGAAGGGAGGCGGCCACGAGGGTGGAGGGTGCCCCCTAGGGCGCGCCCCCTGCCTCATGGGCCCCCCTTTGCTCCACCGAAGTACTACTTCCTCCTATATATACCCACGTACCCCCAAACGATTAGAGACGGAGCCAAAAACCTAATTCCACCGCCGCAACCTTCTATATCCACGATATCCCATCTTGGGGCCTGTTCCGGAGCTCCGCCGGAGGGGGCATCCATCACGGAGAGCTTCTACATCAACGCCATAGCCTTTCCGATGAAGTGTGAGTAGTTTACCTCAGACCTTCGGGTCCATGGTTAGTAGCTAGATGGCTTCTTCTCTCTTTTTGGATCTCAATACAATGTTCTCCCCCTCTCTCATGGAGATCTATTCGATGTAATCTTCTTTTTGCGGTGTGTTTGTTGAGACCGATGAATTGTGGGTTTGTGATCAAGATTATCTATGAATAATGTTTGAATCTTCTTTGAATTCTTTTATGTATGATTGGTTATCTTTGCAAATCTCTTCAAATTATCAGTTTGGTTTGGCCTACTAGATTGGTTTTTCTTGCAATGGGAGAAGTGCTTAGCTTTGGGTTCAATCTTGCGGTGTCCTTTCCTAGTGACAGTAGGGGCAGCAAGGCACATATTGTATTGTTGCCATCGAGGATAACAAGATGGGGTATTTATCATATTGCATGAATTTATTACTCTACATCATGTCATCTTGCTTAAGGCGTTACTCTATTTTCTTGAACTTAATACTCTAGATGCATGCTGGATAGTGGTCGATCAGTGGAGTAATAGTAGTAGATGCAGGCAGGAGTCGGTCTACTTGTCTCGGACGTGATGCCTATATACATGATCATACCTAGATATTCTCATAACTATGCTCAGTTCTGTCAATTGCTCAACAGTAATTTGCTCACCCACCGTAGAATACTTATGCTCTTGAGAGAAGCCACTAGTGAAATCTATGGCCACCGGGTCTATTCTCATCATATCAATCTTCCATCACTTTATTATTGCTTTGCTTTTACTTTGCCCTTTTATTTTACTTTGCATCTTTATACCAAAAATATTATCCATCATCTGTATCATATCTCACTCTCATAAGTGACCGTGAAGGGATTGACAACCCCTAATCGCGTTGGTTGCGTTGAGCTATTTGTTTTGTGTAGGTACGAGGGACTCGCGCGTAGCCTCCTACTGGATTGATACCTTGGTTCTCAAAAACTGAGGGAAATACTTACTCTACTCTGCTCCATCACCCTTTCCTCTTCAAGGAAATCCAACGCAGTGCTCAAGAGGTAGCAGGAAGATTTCTGGCGCCGTTGCCGGGGAGTCTACGCAAAAGTTAACATACCAAGTACCCATCACAATCCCTTATCTCTCGCATTACATTATTTGCCATTTGCCTCTCGTTTTCCTTTCCTCACTTCACCCTTGTCGTTTTATTCACCCTCTCTTTTCCGTTTGCCTTTTTCTCGCTTGCCTTTTTGTTTGCTCGTGTGTTGGATTGCTTGTTTGTCACGATGGCTCAAGATAATACCAAATTGTGTGACTTTACTAATACCAACAATAAAGATTTCCTTAGCACTCCGATTGCTCCTCTTACCAATACTGAATCTTGTGAAATCAATACTGCTTTGTTGAATCTTGTTATGAAAGATCAATTCGTCGGCCTTCCTAGTGAAGATGCAGCTACTCATCTAAATCTTGTTAAATTGAAGCTATTTCCTTTTTCGCTTAGAGATCGTGCTAAAGCTTGGTTTTCATCTTTGCCTAAAAATAGTATTGATTCTTGGAACAAGTGCAAAGATGCTTTTATCTCTAAGTATTTTCCTCCTGCTAAGATCATCTCTCTTAGAAACGATATTATGAATTTTAAACAACTTGATCATGAACATGTTGCACAAGCTTGGGAGATAATGAAATTAATGATACATAATTGCCCTACTCATGGTTTGAATTTGTGGATGATTATACAAAAATTTTATGCCGGATTGAATTTTGCTTCTATAAATCTTTTAGATTCGGCCGTGGGAGGAACTGTAACATCCCAAATTTTCAATTTGGAATGTTATACATTAGATCATCATGCATATCATATTTTCTTGCATTTTGGTCGATCCTAGAAATTTCACGCAACTCAAGGACCCTCGGAGAGAGTTGGAGATTTCGTTATTTTCTTATTTGAGTTTTCTCAAATTTTGAAAAGAGGATCATTTGATTTTATTTATTTTTATCTTCAATTATTTTTCCAATATCAAAAATATGAGAGGGAATAATATGACTTTCCCAAATTTTAGGAAAAATAAAGATTTAATAAATAAATCAAAATTTGGATTTTTCCGGAGTTTATTTGCATTTTATTTGGATTAGAAAAAAATGCGTGTTTTCAAAAAATTGCATTTAGGCCCCGAGAAAAAGTTCATTTTGTTCGACTCATTTTTAGGAGTTGGGGAAAATTTACTTCGTAAATTTTGGAGTTCGTTTAGATTTTATTCTCTTCGTTTTTCTGTGCGCGAATTTATTTAAAAAAAAACCGCGTCGCACCCGACTGGTCCAAGGGCCCAGCCGAGCCGGCCCAGCCCCGCCGCCCTCACGCGCGCGCGCGCCTGCGCGCCGCCGCGCCGGCCGAGTCCGAGGAGGACTCCTCCTCCTCCCTTGCTTGCCTCCTCCCCCAAGCCACCCTCCCCCTTTAAATACCCCCGCACCCCCCCTCTCCTCCACCCCAAGCCGCCGCCGCCCCAAGCAGCAGCAGCAGCAGCCGCGCGCCACCGCAGCCGCCGCCGCCGCGTCGCCGTCGCCCTGCCTCGTCGAGGTAGCCGCGCCGTGCCACCCTCCCCCTCGCTCGGTTCGGTTTTCTGATAAACTGTTCCGGTTTATTTTTTTTGTTTCGGTTTTTTAAACCCTAGATCGATTTTCATTTTTTTTGGTTTTGTTGTTTAGCGAGCGTTCGCCGGACCATTCGTTTTAACGAACGTGAACACCGGTTAGCCTCGGTTAACGAACGTCCGTTCGTTAAACCGTTCGTCGTTTTTCTTTTTCGTCGGATTATTCCGCGATTTTCTGATCGCGATTTCAGATCCGATCTTCGTTTTAGTTTATCTTCTCGCTCGTTTATCGAAAACAGGTGATTCAAGCGCCTGGAGTTTCGTTTCGAAACCGCCGTTCCGCCTAATCAACTTACACAAGATTTTGCTATTGAAACCTTTGGGAGTTACTTCTACGTTTGCTTATTATGCCATGCTATGCTAGTAGACGTGGATTGGGTGAGTGATATCCATGACAGATGTGAGTATTGTTAATTAATGGTTTATCTAAGGTGGCAACTTAAACACACATCTGGGTGGATTGAGGCACCTGGTTTCTATCAGGACTTGCCTGTTTTTCTTTTGGACCGCCACCCAGGCTCAAAGGGATCATAAGATCATTCATGCTAGTAACTTCCGTGTGCAGCCACAAGCCATTATGGGCTCTGGCATAGTTGACTAAGTCGTGCGAACTCTTACAGGGTAGACTAGCAGATGTAGGGGAAAGTAGGTGTACCGGTCTATCCAAACGTAAGGTGCTAGTGCTTCTGAAAGACTATGTCTCGGTCATCCGTTTCTCAAACACCCTGTAGTGCGAGAAATCAAACGGAGGCGATCGAGTCTTGTGGGGAAAAGTGCGCAAACCTCTGCAGAGTGTACAAACTAATCATGATTAGCCGTGTCCCCGGTTATGGACATCTTGAGTATCTAGTACTTGAATATCATGTGAATCTCAACATGTTACTTCTAATTAATATTGTTGGGTTTTAATTGTTCACTTGATTGGGATCGGAATGCTGTCAACCATTCTTGATGTTTCAACCACCATGATAGTTAAACAAAATCTATTCCATTGCAGTTGGGAAAAATTGGCTTTACGCAAAACTGTAACCATAGAGCTTTTCCACCAGCCATATATGCATGTAGTATAGGCTTATCATTCATTACCCTCTATGTGTTACATTGCCAGCATATTCCATGTGCTGACCCGTTTTCGGGCTGCAACTTTCATGTTGCAGACTTTTCAGACGACGAGTAAGGTGCTTTTAGGTCGTGGTTCTATACTCAGTGATGCCGTTGGAGTTGATGGACTCACTTATCTTCCAAGTCTTCCGCTGTTATCGTTATTAGATGGCCTTAAGCCATATTTATTGTAGTAAGTTCTCTTTGAGACACCGATGTAATAAGTGTGTGATTGCTACTCTGCTATAAATCCTTCGAAGTACTGTGTGGTGTCAGCATTACTGATCCAGGGATGACACTGGAGCACAGAGACTTGACCATCTGAGGTCGGGTCGCTACAGAGATGGTATCAGAGCACACACTGACTGTAGGACACGACCACTAAGTTAAAGCCATAGATCACTATTCTCCTCTCATTTTCTAACTCCTCATCTTTTCTACTCTTTTAGGATGACGGACGCGAAGATCAAGTACGCTCAACCGGATGAAGGGACACCTTTTGGATTTCACCTGAAGGAAGTCACCAAGTACTTGAACATTGGACTACCAAGCTTCACCGGGACCTTCAACGCCACTCTGCCTGAAGAGGAGCGCTGGAAGATTCAAGCTCACGTTCCGGGAAGGACATTCGCGCCAATCAGGAAGCCCATAGATAGTGTTTTCAGTGCACCAACCTGGAGTCTGGGAAAGAGCATGGCAGCTCATATCACCATGGGACGCATTGGAGAAGTTTATCAAGAAGGCCTCAAGGACACCATCTACCAGATTTGCGGACGCCGAGATGAACAATGGGAGATAGTCAGCACCAAGAAGGATAGATCCATTGCAGCTTTCATCCAGGAGTTAAACCAGCACATTCGACGCCAAGAGAACCAGATGTGCAATGACATGATAGAGTTGAAGAATGCGAAGGCAAGGATAATCGAACTAGAAGGAGAACTGAAGGGTACACGCAAGGACTACATGGACGAGATCGTAGCTCTAGCAAGGCACAATCGCGATCTCAAGCAGGAGATTGAAGAACTCAAGGAGAGATTAGCATCCAAGAAGGAAGACAAGTACGTCGCATGTCCAGATAACTACATCATCATCGACGACACCGATTCGGATCCAAGTGAACCCGACTTTGAAGACGAAGCTGGAGCAGACATCATGGAGTCTTCCACCGATTCAAATTTCTAGATGACCACCAAATATTAGTAGTATTTCCCCCATGTATACATTATAGTTCGAGCACTTTTGCGATAGCTCTAGACCGTTGTAAGCCCTTGTTTGAATTGAATGAAGTGATTTTGTGTGAACTTGTCTCATGTGCATTTGGGTAGTGTTTTCTCTTAGACCTCACTCTATTCTTAATTCTCATCTTTTCTAAAACCCTCAGATGCCTCCGAGACGTGACAATGGATTTCCACCGGAGCTCACCCAGTTGATCCAGCAGCAGAACCAATTGATGCAGTTGTTAGTCCAGAATCAACAGAACAACAACAACAACAACAACAACAACAACAACAACAACAACAACAACAACCACCCTCCGCCGCCGCCACCTGTTGATCACCTAGCCCGTTTCCTTAGGCTGAATCCGCCGGTGTTTTCCAGTAGCACTGAGCCGATAGTAGCAGACGATTGGCTCCGCAAGATAGGAAGGGAGTTGACCACTGCAGGATGCACAGATGTTGAGAAAGTGAAGTTTGCCGCACATCAGCTTGACGGACCCGCGGCAGCATGGGAGAATTTCACAACCACTTACCCAGTTGACACTGTCATATGGGATCAGTTCCAGCAAGCTTTTCGCACTGCCCATGTTTCAGCAGGAGCTATGGCCATGAAGAAGCGTGAGTTTCATAACTTATGCCAAGGAGGAAGGACAGTTGGCCAGTACGTTGACGACTTCAGCAAGTTAGCACGTTATGCCCCAGATGACGTTGCTACGGATGCAGCTAAGCAGGAGAAGTTTCTAGAAGGACTGAATGATGAGCTAAGCATGCAATTGATGGTAGCAAGTTTCAACAACTACCAGGAGTTGGTAGATCGTGCCATCATGACTGAAGGGAAGCAACAACAGATTGAGAACTACAAGAGGAAGTATGGACAGGGGAAGTATAACTCTGGAGCCCAGCAGAAGCCCCGTTTTACCCCTAAACCGGGAGTTCAGTTTCAGCATACCCATGGAGGAAGTGGTTCGCACAACCATAATGGCCACAAGAATGGAAATGGGAATGGAGGAAGCAACGGCGAGAACCGTACCACCCCATCAACCCCAGCCAAGAGAGATCTGAGCCAAGTCACCTGTTTCAAGTGTTCCAAGACCGGACATTACGCCAATGAATGTCCCGAAGGCCAGAATGACAATGGAAGCTCTGGAAAGAAGCCAAACCCTTTCAACAGGGGACAGGTGAACCACGTTAGCGTGGAGGAGGTTGAAGCTCAGCCTGATGCAGTAATCGGTAAGTTTTTGGTTAAGTCATTTACTGCACTCATTCTTTTTGATACTGGTGCATCGCATTCATACATATCAAGGGGATTTGTGGAAAGGTATAACCTGCCCACTAAGATTCTTAAAACACCTATGCTAGTAAGCTCGCCAGGAGCACAGTACATGGCCAGACAAGGATGTTTTCAAGTGCCATTAAGTATAGGAAGACATGTTTTTCCAACGGATTTAATCGTTCTGGAATCCCAAGGTTTGGATGTAATTCTCGGTATGGATTGGTTGTCGATGTATGGAGGAAACATCGATTGCGCCAGTAAGACAATTTTGCTTACAACGCCCAAAGGAAGAAGGATCAAGTATGTATCCCGACATACGACAAACAGGACACAAGTAAATTCGTTATCAGGAGTTGTACAGGAAGAAGTACCAGTGGTGAAGGATTTTCCTGATGTATTTCCTGAGGAATTGCCAGGCATGTTGGAAATATGCCCTAGAGGCAATAATAAATGGATTATTATATTTCCTTGTTCATGATAATTGTCTATTGTTCATGCTATAATTGTATTGTTCGGAAATCATAATACATGTGTGAATACATAGACCACAATGTGTCCCTAGTAAGCCTCTAGTTGACTAGCTCGTTGATCAATAGATAGTCATGGTTTCCTGACTATGGACATGGGGATGTCATTGATAACGGGATCATATCATTAGGAGAATGATGTGATGGACAAGACCCAAACCTAAGCATGGCATAAAGATCGTGTAGTTCGTTTGCTAGAGCTTTTCTGAATGTCAAGTATCATTCCTTAGACCATGAGATTATGCAACTCCCGGATACCGTAGGAGTGCTTTGGGTGTATCAAACGTCACAACGTAACTGGGTGACTATAAAGGTGCACTACAGGTATCTCCGAAAGTATCTGTTGGGTTGGCATGAATCGAGACTGGGATTTGTCACTCCGTGTGACGGAGAGGTATCTCTGGGCCCACTCGGTAAGACATCATCATAATGAGCTCAGTGTGATCAAGGTGTTGTTCACGGGATGATGTATTACGGGAACGAGTAAAGAGACTTGCCGGTAACGAGATTGAACAAGGTATCGGTATACCGACGATCGAATCTCGGGCAAGTATCGTACCGATGGACAAAGGGAATTGAGTACGGGATTGATTAAGTCCTCGACATCGTGGTTCATCCGATGAGATCATCGAGGAGCATGTGGGAGCCAACATGGGTATCCAGATCCCGCTGTTGGTTATTGACCGGAGATCGTCTCGGTCATGTCTGCATGTCTCCCAAACCCGTAGGGTCTACACACTTAAGGTTGGAAACCCTAGGGCAGGGGGCGCCCCACTTGCCTTGGGGGGCAAGGCACCCTCCCTTGGCCGCCGCCCCCTCCTGGAGATGCATCTCTAGGGCGGCGCCCCCCCTAGGGGGCCTATATAAAGGGGGGGAGAGGGAGGGCAGCCGTAACCCTGCAGCCTTGGCGCCTCCCTCTCCCTGTTACACCTCTCCCTCTCTCCACAAGAGCTTGGCGAAGCCCTGCTGGAACTCTGCTGCATCCACCACCACGCCGTCGTGCTGCTGGATCTTCATCAACCTCTCCTTCCCCCTTGCTGGATCAAGAAGGAGGAGACGTCGATCGTCCCGTACATGTGTTGAACGCGGAGGTGCCGTTCTTTCGGTGCTGGTCATCGGTGATTCGGATCACGGCGAGTACGACTCCATCATCCACGTTCTCCTTGAACGCTTCCGCTACAATCTACAAGTGGTATGTAGATGCTCTCCTATCCCCTCGTTGCTAGAATACTCCATGGATAGATCTTGGTGATGCGTAGGAAAATTTTAATTTCTGCTACGATCCCCAACAAGGCATGCCACCGGATAGAGACATTGAGTTTTTGATTGAGCTTTTGCCAGGCACTGGGCTAATATCGAAGAGACCGTACAGGATGCCCGCACAAGATTTGGTGGAAATTAAGAAGCAAATTAAGGAGTTATTGGATAAAGGTTACATTCGCCCAAGTTCTTCGCCTTGGGGATCACCCGTACTTCTAGTGGAGAAGAAGGATGGATCATTAAGGATGGTTGTTGATTACCGTGGATTGAATGAAGTAACCATCAAGAACAAGTACCCACTGCCAATGATTAATGATCTGTTTGATCGTTTGCAAGGAGCTAAAGTGTTTTCCAAGATCGATTTACGATCAGGGTACCATCAGTTGAAGATTCGGGAGCAGGACATACCCAAGATAGCTTTTACCACGAGATACGGATTGTACGAGTATACCGTTATGTCATTTGGACTGACTAAGGCACCTGCCTATTTTATGAACCTGATGAACAAGGTATTTATGGAGTTTTTGGATAAGTTCGTCGTAGTGTTCATTGATGACATTCTAATTGTCTCAAAGAATGAAGAGGAGCATAAGGAACATTTGCGTTTGGTTTTGGAGAAACTAAGGGAACACCAGTTATATGCCAAATATAGAAAATGTGAGTTTTGGTTAAAGGAAGTTGGATTTCTTGGACACGTTATATCCGGAGAAGGGATAGCAGTTGACCCCACAAAGGTTGAGACCGTAACCGAATGGGAAGCACCAACGACAGTTGGAGAGATCTGGAGTTTTCTTGGACTCGCAGGATACTACCGGAGATTGATTGAGAATTTCTCAAAGATTGCAAAGCCTATGACTGAATTGTTGAAGAAGGATACCAAGTTCAATTGGACTGAGGAATGTGAGGCCATTTTTCAGGAGTTGAAGAAACGATTGATTTCTTCACCAGTATTGATTCTGCCAGATCAGACCAAGGATTATGAGGTGTATTGCGACGCTTCACGTTGAGGACTTGGAGCAGTGCTTATGCAGGAAGGAAGAGTTGTTTCGTATGCCTCCCGACAACTGAAACCTCATGAACTAAATTATGCTACGCATGATTTGGAGTTAGCAGCCGTAGTGCATGCATTGAAGGCGTGGAGACATTTCCTCATTGGAAATCATTGTGAAGTATATACGGATCACAAGAGTTTGAAATATATTTTCACACAGAAGGAGTTGAACCTCAGACAAAGGAGATGGTTGGAGCTCATCAAGGATTATGATATGATATTGCATTACCATCCAGGAAAGGCTAACGTTGTAGCTGACGCATTGAGCCGTAAGAGCCATGTCAATACCCTAATGACGGGAGAAATACCAAGGGAGTTATCCGAGGATCTTCGTGAGCTATGTTTGGAAATAGTTCGGAGAGGCTATGTAGCAGCATTGGAGATTCAATCAAAATTTATGGATAAAATCAGAGAAGCTCAGAAATCTGACAAGGAGATTGCAGATATAAAGAAGAAAATGAGCGAAGGAAAAGCAAAAGGATTTCGTGAGGATGAGCACGATACCCTATGGTTTGAGGACCGTGTTTATGTGCCCAATGACCCGGAGATTAGGAAGTTGATTCTGCAAGAGGCACATGATTCACCCTATTCGATTCACCCAGGAAATACCAATATGTACTTGGATTTGAAGGAAACATTCTGGTGGACCAGAATGAAGAAAGATATTGCCAGCATATTCCATGTGCTGGCCCGTTTTCGGGCTGCAACTTTCATGTTGCAGACTTTTCGGACGACGAGTAAGGTGCTTTTAGGTCGTGGTTCTATACTTAGTGATGCCGTTGGAGTTGATGGACTCACGTATCTTCCAAGTCTTCCGCTGTTATCGTTATTAGATGGCCTTAAGCCATATCTATTGTAATAAGTTCTCTTTGAGACACCGATGTAATAAGTGTGTGATTGCTACTCTGCTATAAATCCTTCGAAGTACTGTGTGGAGTCAGCATTACTGATCCAGGGATGACACCGGAGCACAGAGACTTGACCATCTGAGGTCGGGTCGCTACAGAGATGGACAGACTGAGAGAGTCAATCAGATTTTGGAAGATATGCTGAGAGCGTGTGCACTAGATTATGGATCGAGTTGGGACGATAACTTGCCGTATGCGGAGTTTTCTTATAACAACAGTTACCAAACCAGTTTGAAGATGGCACCTTTCGAAGCCTTATACGGAAGGAGATGCAGGACCCCGTTGTCATGGGACGAAGTTGGAGACCGTCAGTTCTTTGGACCAGATCTGATTAAGGAGTCTGAACGAAAAGTTAAGTTGATTCGCGATAGGCTCAAGGTAGCCCAATCCAGGCAGAAGAGCTACGCAGATTCTAAATGCAAGGAGACAGTTTACGAACAGGAGACAGAGTTTATCTTCGAGTATCCCCACTTCGAGGAGTTAAGCGCTTTGGAGTTAAGGGAAAGTTAGCACCGTGTTTAGTTGGACCGTATAAGATTTTGCAACGTATGGGAGAAGTCGCTTATAAGTTGGAATTGCCAGAGGGACTGTCAGGAGTTCATGATGTATTCCATGTTTCTCAGCTGAAGAAATGTCACGCCGAGATGGCGGAGGTACCGCTAAGAGATACAGTGCCGCTTGAAGCGATTCAGTTGAAGGATGACTTAACGTATGAAGAGAAACCAGTCAAGATTCTCGAGTTTGCCAGCAGAGTTACCCGCAGTAAGGTTATCAAGTTTTGCAAAGTTCAATGGAACCACCACTCAGAGGATGAAGCCACCTGGGAGAGAGAAGAAGATTTGCTCAAGGACCACCCTCACCTATTTTCTAGCCAACCCGAATCTCGAGGGCGAGATTCATCTTAAGGGGGGTAGGTTTGTAACATCCCAAATTTTCAATTTGGAATGTTATACATTAGACCATCATGCATATCATATTTTCTTGCATTTTGGTCGATCCTAGAAATTTCACGCAACTCAAGGACCCTCGGAGAGAGTTGGAGATTTCGTTATTTTCTTATTTGAGTTTTCTCAAATTTTGAAAAGAGGATCATTTGATTTTATTTATTTTTATCTTCAATTATTTTTCCAATATCAAAAATATGAGAGGGAATAATATGACTTTCCCAAATTTTAGGAAAAATAAAGATTTAATAAATAAATCAAAATTTGGATTTTTCCGGAGTTTATTTGCATTTTATTTGGATTAGAAAAAAATGCGTGTTTTCAAAAAATTGCATTTAGGCCCCGAGAAAAAGTTCATTTTGTTCGACTCATTTTTAGGAGTCGGGGAAAAATTTACTTCGTAAATTTTGGAGTTCGTTTAGATTTTATTCTCTTCGTTTTTCTGCGCGCGAATTTATTTATAAAAAAACCGCGTCGCACCCGACTGGGCCAAGAGCCCAGCCGAGCCGGCCCAGCCC
Organism: Aegilops umbellulata; assembly: GCA_032464435.1. Classification (NCBI taxonomy): domain Eukaryota; kingdom Viridiplantae; phylum Streptophyta; class Magnoliopsida; order Poales; family Poaceae; genus Aegilops; species Aegilops umbellulata. Next base: position 588,227,238 of record CP136057.1, read on the forward strand.
CGCCGCCCTCCTGCGCGCGCGACCGCGCGCCGCCGCGCCGGTCGAGTCCGAGGAGGACTCCTCCTCCTCCCTTGCTTGCCCCCTCTCCCAAGCCACCCGCCCCCTTTAAATACCCCCGCACCCCCCTCTCCTCCACCCCAAGCCGCCCCCGCCCCAAGCAGCAGCAGCAGCAGCCGCGTGCCACCGCAGCCGCCGCCGCCAGCGCCGCAAGCCGCCGCCGCCGCCGCGTCGCCGTCGCCCCGCGCCAAGCCGCCGCCCCGCCAGAGCCCCGCCTCGTCGAGGTAGCCGCGCCGCGCCACCCTCACCCTCGCTCGGTTCGGTTTTCTGATAAACCGTTCCGGTTTATTTTTTTTGTTTCGGTTTTTTTAAACCCTAGATCGGTTTTCATTTTTTCGGTTTTGTTGTTTAGCGAGCGTTCGCCGGACCGTTCGTTTTAACAAACGTGAACACCGGTTAGCCTCGGTTAAGGAACGTCCGTTCGTTTAACCGTTCGTCGTTTTTCTTTTTCGTCGGATTATTCCGTGATTTTCTGATCGCGATTTCAGATCCGATCTTCGTTTTAGTTTATCTTCTCGCTCGTTTATCGGAAACAGGTGATTCAAGCGCTTGGAGTTTCGTTTCGAAACCGCCGTTCCGCCTAATCAACTTACACAAGATTTTGCTATTGAAAAATTTGGCCTAGTTTCAAATTGCTAGAACCGAGTTGTTTTCTTCCGCCGTTTGTTTTCCGTTGTTTTGTTCGGTTCGTTTTCTTTTGCAACCGGAGTTCTTAAGTTGAACTTTCTGGTTCGATCTTTTGTTCGAGTTTTACCTGTGCATTAGATAAGTATTTATTGTATGCTTGTTGTTTGTCTGCGATAGATCACCCGGAGTGCGCCGCCTGTTATTTCGAAGCTCTAGGTTTCGCGGATCCTCAGCAAGGCAAGTAACACTTTGATCATACTTTCTCATTGCCCAGTTTTTATTGCATTAGATCAATCCTCAAACATTGCATGATTAGGATCTAATCAAATTGTAGGATGGGAAGTAGTTGAGGTAGTACCTATTACCTGTTTTACTTATGAAACCTTTGGGAGTTACTTCTACGTTTGCTTATTATGCCATGCTATGCTAGTAGACGTGGATTGGGTGAGTGATATCCATGACAGATGTGAGTATTGTTAATTAATGGTTTATCTAAGGTGGCAACTTAAACACACATCTGGGTGGATTGAGGCACCTGGTTTCTATCAGGACTTGCCTGTTTTTCTTTTGGATCGCCACCCAGGCTCAAAGGGATCATAAGATCATTCATGCTAGCAACTTCCGTGTGCAGCCACAAGCCATTATGGGCTCTGGCATAGTTGACTAAGTCGTGGGAACTCTTACAGGGTAGACTAGCAGATGTAGGGGAAAGTAGGTGTACGAGTCTATCCAAACGTAAGGTGCTAGCGCTTCTGAAAGACTATGTCTCGGTCATTCGTTTCTCAAACACCCTGTAGTGCGAGAAATCAAACGGAGGCGATCGAGTCTTGTGGGGAAAAGTGCGCAAACCTCTGCAGAGTGTACAAACTAATCATGATTAGCCGTGTCCCCGGTTATGGACATCTTGAGTATCTAGTACTTGAATATCATGTGAATCTCAACATGTTACTTCTAATTAATATTGTTGGGTTTTAATTGTTCACTTAATTGGGATCGGAATGCTGTCAACCATTCTCGATGTTTCAACCACCATGATAGTTAAACAAAATCTATTCCATTGTAGTAGGGAAAAATTGGCTTTACGCAAAACTGTAACCATAGAGCTTTTCCACCAGCCATATATGCATGTAGTATAGGCTTATCATTCATTACCCTCTATGTGTTACATTGCCAGCATATTCCATGTGCTGACCCGTTCTCGGGCTGCAACTTTCATGTTGCAGACTTTTCAGACGACGAGTAAGGTGCTTTTAGGTCGTGGTTCTATACTCAGTGATGCCGTTGGAGTTGATGGACTCACTTATCTTCCAAGTCTTCCGCTGTTATCGTTCTTAGATGGCCTTAAGCCATATTTATTGTAATAAGTTCTCTTTGAGACACCGATGTAATAAGTGTGTGATTGCTACTCTGCTATAAATCCTTCGAAGTACTGTGTGGTGTCAGCATTACTGATCCAGGGATGACACCGGAGCACAGAGACTTGACCATCTGAGGTCGGGTCGCTATAGGAACTTTTATGGAAATCACTTTAGGAGATGCTACTAAACTCCTAGATAATATTATGGTTAATTATTCTCAATGGCACCTTGAAAGCTCTACTAATAAAAAAGTGCATGCGATAGAAGAAACCAATGTTTTGAGTGGAAAGATGGATGAACTTATGAAATTATTTGCTACTAAGAGTGTTTCTTCTGATCCTAATGATATGCCTTTGTCTACTTTGATTGAGAATAATAATGAATCTATGGATGTGAATTTTGTTGGTAGGAATAATTTTGGTAACAACGCGTATAGAGGGAACTTTAATCCTAGGCCTTATCCTAGTAATCCTTCTAATAGTTATGGAAATTCCTACAACAACTCTTATGGAAATTTTAATAAGATGCCCTCTGAATTTGAGAATAGTGTTAAAGAGTTTATGAATTCACAAAAGAATTTCAATGCTTTGCTTGAAGAGAAATTACTTAAAGTTGATGAATTGGCTAGGAACGTTGATAGAATTTCTCTTGATGTTGATTCTTTAAATCTTAGATCTATTCGTCCTAAGCATGATATTAATGAGTCTCTCAAATCCATGAGAATTTCCATTGATGAGTGCAAGGAAAGAACCGCTAGGATGCGTGCTACGAAAGATGCCTTTATTAAAGCGTGTTCTTCCAATTTCCATGAAAATAAAGATGAAGATCTAAAAGTTATTGATGTGTCCCCTATTAAATCTTTGTTTTGCAATATGACTCTTGATAATGATGGGACTGAATATGACCCACCTTTACCTAGAAGGTGTTCCAAAAATTTGGAGTTTTCAGATCTTGATACTAAAATTGATAAAAGTGGGATTGAAGAAAGCAAAACCCTAGATGTTGCTAAACCCACTATTTTGGACTTCAAGAAATTTAATTATGGAAGTTGCTCTTTAATTGATTGTATTTCCTTGTTGCAATCCGTGCTAAATTCTCCTCATCCTTATAGTCAAAATAAAGCCTTTACTAAACATATCGTTGATGCCTTGATGCAATCTTATGAAGAAAAACTTGAGTTGGAAGTTTCTATCCCTAAAAAACTTTATGATGAGTGGGAACCTACTATTAAAATTAAAATTAAATACCATGAGTTTTATGCTTTGTGTGATTTGGGTGCTAGTGTTTCCACTATTCCCAAAACTTTGTGTGATTTGCTAGATTTCCGTGATTTTGATGATTGCTCTCTAAACTTGCACCTTGTGAATTCCACTATAAAGAAACCTATGGGAAGAATTAATGATGTTCTTATGGTTGCAAATAGGAATTATGTGCCCGTAGATTTTATCGTTCTTGATATAGATTGCCATCCTTCATGCCCTATTATTCTTGGTAGACCTTTCCTTAGAATGGTTGGTGCAATTATTGATATGAAGGAAGGGAATATTAGATTCCAATTTCCATTAAATAAAGGCATGGAACACTTCCCTAGGAAAAAAATAAAATTACCATATGAATCTATCATGAGAGCCACTTATGGATTGCCTACCAAAGATGGCAATACCTAGATATATCCTTGCTTTTATGCCTAGCTAAGAGCGTTAAACGATAGCGCTTGTTGGGAGGCAACCCAATTTTATTTTTAGTTTTTTGCTTTTGCTTCTGTTTAGGAATAAATCTTTGATCTAGCCTCTTGTTAGATGTGTTTTTATGTTTTAACTAGTGTTTGTGCCAAGTTAAACCTATAGGATCTTCTTGGCTGATAGTTATTTGATCTTGCTGTAACTTTCCGAAACTTTCTGTTCACGAAAACAATTGTTAAAAATCACTAGAACGTGATAAAATACTGATTACAATTGCTACTGATCAATAAACAAATTTCCCAGGTCTTCCTATTTTGGCTGATATTTTGGAGTTCCAGAAGTTTGCGTTAGTTACATATTACTACAGACTGTTCTGTTTTTGACAGATTCTGTTTTTCGTGTGTTGTTTGCTTATTTTGATGAGTCTATGGCTAGTAAAGTAGTTTATAAACCATAGATAAGTTGGAATACAGTAGGTTTAACACCAATATAAATAAAGAATGAGTTCATTACAGTACCTTGAAGTGGTCTTTTGTTTTCTTTCGCTAACGGAGCTCATGAGATTTCTGTTGAGTTTTATGTTGTGAAGTTTTCAAGTTTTGGGTGAAATCTTTTGATGGATTATGGAACAAGGAGTGGCAAGAGCCTAAGCTTGGGGATTCCCATGTAACCCCCAAGATAATCCAAGGACACCAAAAAGTCAAAGCTTGGGGATGCCCCGGAAGGCATCCCCTCTTTTGTCTACTTCCATCGGTAATTTTACTTGGAGCTATATTTTTATTCACCACATGATATGTGTTTTGCTTGGAGCGTCTTGTATGATTTGAGTCTTTGTTTTCTAGTTTACCACAATCATACTGTCGGGGAAACTGATCCGCGAGCACCTATGGGGACGGAGTCCCTTTTGGTTCGGCGGGGGGCGGAGGTCGCACGAAGAGCAGATCGAGGCGAAGCACACGAGCGGTTTACCCAGCTTCGGAGCTCTTCGGAGAGATAATACTCCTACTGCTGCTTTGTGGTTTGTATTGAGTTCTTGCTCGGGAGCGCTGAGTGCTACAGCACGCACTAGCAGCTAACAAGACCGAGCGTGAGCGTTCTACTGTCCTCCTTCTCTATGTTGTGCATGGGCCTCCTTTTATATGCTCAAGGGGTCTCCAACAGGTGGCAACGTAGACAAGGGTAAAAATGGAAAGGTGCTGCGGTTGGTACAGCTACCTGTACAGTGTATCCTACCTAACCCTGACGGCAGGGGACAAGGGCATTAAATGCCTATCTACGTCGCCCAAACAGTGCAGAAAAGGGACCGTCAGGGACGCCACCGCTCGCCACGATGGCGATCTTGTCAGCGCCGCTTGCCACAGTGCACCCCTGGCTGCACAGCCTCCCGCCACGTACGCCTGGAAGGGTCCCAGAGCGACACGTTGGTGGGTGTGCTGGAGCGCGGGTACAGAGTGGTTGCTAGCCGCGGCAAACGCCTTGCCGCGGCCGTTGTCTTGTCGCGTCCGGGAGCTTGTCTCTCGCCGGGTCTTGCCGGGACGCGTGGCGCGTTGCGGCAAGTACCTTGAGATGCCTTGGTTGGCCTTCCCGGCAAGCTCCTCTTGCCGGGGTCTTGTGCCTTGAGTGCCCTTCCCGGCAAGCTCCTCTTGCCGGGGCCTTGTCTCCTTGGCTTGAATACTTTGTTCTTGAATGGCTCCAAAGGAACCACAGAGGATATTGGCGGTCACCCGGCAAGCCTTGCCGCGGGACGCTGCAACTGCCCGTGCACAAGTTCGGGATACTAGGGTACCCCTACTCTAGTACACTGACAGGAGCCCCCGGGCCTGGGCCATACACGGTGCCGAGCGCTGTTGGGCCAGGCCCAAAACAGGGCACGGGCACGCGCGGCCTGGATCACACCGTATCTTAATCCGTATCCACCGCGGCCTCCCCGAACGGCACGCGTCGATCGCGGCGTCGTGGGAGAGATCGTGGGTGGTTTCTTTATTCGGAAAGGCGGAACGTCCGCTCCCTTCCTCCTTATAAGCAAGGGAAATAGGGGCAGTTCGCCCATCTGCCTGTTGCTATTCCTTCCCCAAGAATCTCCGCCACTCCCCTTCTTCCCAAAGCCGAAGGAGAGCAGCACCCCGCCCCCATCGCCACCAGCACCACCAACGCCGTCGTCCTCCCTCACCACCCCCGCCATGGCTCCAAAAGCCGAGAAGGTGAAGTCGGCCGAGGCGCAGCGGCTCGCGGTGTTGCGAAAGGAGCGGGCAATCTTCCCTCCTAAGCTTGCCGCGGAAGAGCTGAAGGAGTACTACTACCTCTTCTGGTCGACGGGGACACGAGCGCATCCGCGCATGAAGGTACTCCCAGCTGCTGCTTGGAAAAAGGCTCCCACTGGGTACCCTTTCTTCGCCTTGTTCTTCTACTGCGGGCTCTGCCCGCCCTTTTCTGAATTTTTCTGTGACGTCATGAACACCTATGGGCTCCGCCTCCTTGACTTCACCCCCAATGCTGTCCTGACCATGGCAGTTTTCGCACATCTCTGCGAAAACTTTGTCAGAATCCATCCAAACGTAGCCCTTTTCCGCCACTTCTTTTCGCCTAGAGTTGAGAAAGGAGAGCCTTTATCCGGCGGAATCGCCTGGATCTCAAAAGCCGGCAAGAAGGATGCTTATCTGGATGGAGAGTTCCGCAGCAAGTGGGAGGAGTGGAGGGCGGACTGGTGCCTGATTGTCGAGGAGAACCCGCAGCCGTTTACTGCCCAGCGCCAAACTCCAGTAGTGCGCGGCAGTGATTGGAGTAGCTTGGCCCCCGAAGACGACAGACTGAAGATTGCCGTCGCCCGGATCCTACGCCTCAGGCTTGCCGGGCTTACTGTAGGAGCGGTTGGCGCAGATTTCCTTCGCCGCCATATCGCCCCCCTGTAGGAGAGGAGGAGACCCGCCTGGGAGTTCCAGAACGCGGCGGATATCATGAGGCTGCGGCCGGGCCTCAACTTCAACTTCACTATCCTGGAGCTCAACGCGATGCTCCAGGAGCTGTTCAAGTACGACCCTCAGCATCCCGAAGTGTTCAGGTTGCCGAGGGGCGTCGTTCCGCTGTGCAACAACTCCTCGCTCGACCGCACCCGTGCAATGATGCCGCTGTGCGACTCGCATGGAATTGACCTAGCCTGGATAGAGCCTACAGATGATGTCGTGCGGGCGTTCTTCGATGGCTTGGTAGAAGTGCCGATCGACGCCGATGAGCAGAGGGGTCTCACCCGGGACACCACCGACGAGGAGCTCAAGCGCATCGCCACCAGGCTGGAAGAGGCGGCGGCAGCCGCAGCTACGGGCGAGTTTGGGTTTACCGTGGAGGAGGCAGAGGCAGCAGAGTCGGCAAGCCTTGCCGAGCGAGAGGATCTTGCCGGCGAGGAAGAGCCTGCCGGGCATGACGCCGGGCCGAGCGGGCCCGCCGAGGATACGAGCGGCTCGTTGGAGATCGGCTCCTCTTCCTCTTTGTCTTCGGGCAGCTTGCCACAAGCAGAGCCCCCGGCTCCACAAGCAGATCCCCCAGCTCCACCAAGAAGGCGTCTTCGCACGGCTGGGGACGTAGCGGAGCGGCGGACGAGTCAACCCCCGCCGCGCCGCACGACACGCTCCACCGCGGCAAGTTCTGTTGTCGCGGATGCACCTCACGCTGCAGCGGCAACTGGAGCGGGGTCCTCCCGGTCCGCCGCTCCAGCTCCCGCCAAGCGGCCAAGGGATCCTACTCCTCCACCTCCTCGCGCCGGAGGTGGGCCAGGCTTTGACTTCTCCGCGCTCATCTCCGACGAGGAAGAAGAAGAGTAAGATTCTTGTTGTACTTGTATGTCTTCAATACTTGCTGTCTTGTCTTGTATCTCATTTGCTTTACTCTGAACTTATTCCTTTTTAGGACTCTGGCCCAGAGAGCGGCAAAGAGAGCCAAGGTCCCGGTGATTGTCATTGAGGACGATCCCACCGTGTCAGCAGGGGGTGCGCCCGAGACAAACTTGCCGGACCCGGCAGCTGTTCTTCAGAGCAGCCCCCAGCGCAGCCCCCAGCGTAAGTATATGGTTTGCTTCCCGCTGTTGGGCGCGCGTGGATACTCTTTGTTTGCTGATATCTGACTGTTGGCTTGTATAGGAGCAGAGCAGCCCCTCCAGGTGCGTCCGGAGGCCGCCCCCGACATGCCATCTGCTTCGACTACGCCGCCAAGGAAGAGTTCTCCAGCAAGGGAGAATCCTCCGACATGGGAGAGCTCTCCGGCAAGGGAGAAGTCTCCGGCAAGGGAGAAGTCTCCGGCAAGGGACAATACCAGCGACCCCCCAGCAGCGGAGATCCCAACTGCCGAGCCTGGTACAGGTACTTCTTGCTTCTAAACTCCCCTTGGGTTCTTCTTCGTTTGATCTTCTTTTTGGATATCTGCTTGACTTTTCTTCCTTTTTCGGCCGTCAGATCCATCTACCACAGAGCCGATGGAGACCGAGGTTGCTGTTGATGATGCCGCCGCCACCGAAGAAGCGGCCGGCGCTGATGATCCCGCCGGCAAAGAGGCCGCCAAGGATGCCGCCGCAGCAGCTGACGAGGGGTCTGGCGATCGCACTGACGGCCCTAAGGCCACAGGAGCGTCAGGCGCTATGTCGACCACCGACCCTTCCGCCGCTGCCGCAGCGTCGGGCCCCGAAGGACCCCAGCCAGGCGTCTACTTGAAGGCCGGCGATGGCGTCTTCATCAACCTCCCCTGGGCGTCAACATCCAGGGCGCCAGTCGAAGGAGAAAGCTTTGACGTGGAGGTGCTTGCCTCCACTGGGTTGACGCTGGTCGACGCGCCAAGCAGCAGCAGCGACGAGCCTGAGGAGGAGCGGCTGCTGCGGAAGCTGTTGTCGCTCTACTGCGCTCGACAAGCCAAGTTGGAATCCCGCGAAGCGCTTGCCGCGAAGGCGGGAGCCGACATTGAGAGGCGCGCGGCGGAGCTCCGCGACATCAACCAGGCAGCTCTCCGGTCTCTGGCGGAGGAGCGGGAGCAGCTCGAGGAGGCGCAGAAGGCCTTCCTCCTCGAGAAGGCTGACGTCGAGGAGCAACAGTGGCTTGCCGCTGAGAAGCTGTCGGCACAGGAGGGTGAACTGGCGCAGCGGAAGGTCAACCTCGATAGCCACGAGGAGGAGCTTGCCGTGCGCGAGCGAACACTTGGCGGAGCTATCAAGCAAGCGGAGGATGCTGCCGCAGCTGCCGAGGCCACCAAGAAGGAGCTGGAGATGAAGGTGGCGCAGCTGGAAACTGATCTCATGGCGAGCGGTCAAGAGCTTGTCGCGCTCAAGCATGAGCGCGAGAAGGACGCCTACACCTTTGGCGAGCTGCAGGGTCGTCTCGCCAAGAAGATCAAGGAGCTTGATGCCGCCAAGGACTCCAACGCCGATCTTGAGTTGAAGCTGACCGCTTTGACCAACATGCTGAACGGCGCCAGGGAGCAGCAGGCGGCCCTGAAGAAGGAAATCAAGGCCGACAAGGCGCTGCTGGAGAGCATTGCTGCCACCCATAACACCTTCAGGGAGAATGTGGAGCAGTGGACGGAGGGTCTTGTGAATGCTGCCGCAGATATTGACAGGGAGCTGGCGCAGCTGGGGATGGAGGATCTCGGGTATCCCTTCGACGAGAACCTTCCATCCAGCGCCAAGCTCACCTTGTTCTTCAAAGGCGTGGCGACGGCCCTTCAGCGACTCTGGGAGAGGATCCCAAAGCAGCTGGCCGACGAGTCACGCAAGATCTGCGTGGGAGCTCTTCAGAAAGTGTTGGTGAAGGTAGCCTTCCGCAACCCGGGCCTCAACCTCACCAACATCGTCAGATCCCTGCCGGCGGAAGCTGATCTGGAGGCGCTCAAGGACCTTGTCGCACCCATTGTGGACAAGGTGAGCGGGATCAAGAGGGTTGAGGGCGATCGCGTGGATTAGGCCGCCCATTTTTTTATTTTCTTGTCGCTGCTGATCATGTTATGAAAACAGTCTATTAGAGCCGCGACAAGCCATTTTGTAATATAACTCTTATTTTGGGTAGTGATTGCAATGTTATTTCCTTTACTTGACTCCTTCCTTTGTATGTTTTTGCCCTACGCTTTTAGGGAACTTGTCGGCGCAGGCACCCTCGCCGCGAGCGCTGAGCGCGGGACGTCAGCAGCCTGCTGGCAGTGCCGTTGCCGACAAGAAACCTTGTCGTAACTGGTCGCAGCTCGCTTAAGTTGTTGAGCAAACTCGAAACAAAGTAAGGGCGCGACTCTAGTCGCAGCACACTTAAACTGTTGAGCGAACTCGAAACAAAGTAAGGGCGCAACTAGCCACGAGCCGGTTCCTTCGCGCATAGGTTTTCCATACAAAGCATGGTCGTTCAAGGAAGATAACTTAAAAATTTAAAAACATCTGATTGCTCAAACTTTGGCAACTTAGCTTTTCTGTCGTTTGCTTCCCGGCAAGGCAAAAATTTCTTGAACGATGCCTGGTCCATACCATTATCTTCCCCTTCCCCCCGACAAACTTGTGGGCGAAGGAACCTTCCTTACCTTGAGAAAAAAGAAAGTAGAGAAAATAATGATATGGAGCCTTATGGCTCGTTATTGCTTACCGGGGGTGTTTGCTGCACAAAGTGTCAGATAACTCATGCAAAAAATAAAAAGCATGAAATTGACAAGATGTGCGGAGCACATGAGCTTTATTTATGCACACGGTCTGCGCCTGGCTTTGTACAAAGGATTACATGCAACAGCGGCAAGACTTGTACAAAATATGGTTGCCGGAGCAGGGTCCGGCAACCGCGCCTTACGGGTAAAACTTACGAAGATGCTCAATGTTCCAGGAGTTGCTCACCGGAATGCCATCTTCGGTCTCAAGGCGGACAGCGCCAGGCCTAGTGACTCGTTTCACCCGGTAGGGGCCTTCCCAGTTCGGCGTCAACTTGTTGGAATTCTTGGCGGACTGAACGCGCCGAAGAACAAGGTCACCTTCCTCGAGACTTCTGGCGTTAACTCTGCGGCTATGGTAGCGGCGCAAAGCTTGCTGGTAGCGAGCAGCTCGTACAGCAGCCTGAAGACGGTCTTCCTCAAGGAGCAGCGCGTCATCTTGTCGCAACTGCTCTTGCTCAAGCTCATCATAAGCGAGCACTCGAGGCGACCCGTATACGAGTTCCGTGGGGAGAACTGCCTTTGCTCCATAGACTAGAGCGAAAGGTGTCTGGCCAGTGGCTCGATTTGGCGTCGTCCTGATCGACCAAAGAACCACCAGCAGCTCCTCAATCCAGTTTCTTCCGCACCCGTGCAGCCTGTCGAAAGTCCTGGTCTTGAGTCCACGCAACACTTCAACATTTGCCCTCTCCGCTTGACCATTGCTCCTGGGGTGAGCAACAGAAGCGAAGCAGACCTTGGCGCCAAGATCTTGGACGTACTTCATGAAGGTGCGGCTCGTGAATTGCGTACCGTTGTTGGTGATGATCCTGTTAGGGATCCCGAAGCGGCAAACAATCGACCTGAAGAACTTGACTGCTGACTGTGCTGTCACCTTCCTCACTGCTTCCACTTCCGGCCACTTTGTGAACTTGTCGATTGCAACGTACAAGTACTCAAAGCCCCCGACTGCTCGGGGGAAGGGGCCGAGGATGTCGAGCCCCCAGACCGAAAATGGCCAGGATAAAGGGATCGTCTGGACAGCTTGAGCTGGCTGGTGTATCTGCTTGGAATGAAACTGGCACACTTCACACTTGGTTACTTGTGCAGTTGCATCCTGGAGGGCTGTCGGCCAAAAGAAACCTTGCCGGAATGCTTTGCCGGCAAGTGCTCTTGCGCCAATGTGGTGACCACAAATGCCTCCATGTATCTCGGCCAATAGCTTCTGTCCATCTTCCCGGTGAATACACTTCAATTTCACCCCGTTGAGTCTTCTTCTGTACAGTGCGTTGTTGTCAAACTGGTACATACTTGACTGCCGGGCTACTCTTTCCGCTTCTTCTTGCTCTTCGGGAAGTTCTCCTGTCTGAAGGAAACAGACGATCTGCTGTGCCCATGCTGGAGCTTGTGGCTCGACAACAAGGACTAAAGGCACATCTGCTGCTGTGGGAACATCCGCTTCTACAGCGAGAAACTGTGGCTCAGCCGGAGCTTGACGTTCCCCGGCAAGCTTGCCGGAGCAAAACTTGTCGGGAGCGTCTGCTTCAACGGAACAAACCCTGGGGTTTGCCGGAGCATACTGCTCCCCAGCACTCTTGGTGTTGATCTTGGGGACCTTTTTGGCGGCGGCTTCGGGAAGCTCTGCCGGAAAATAGTCACAAGAAATTAACTTCCTCTTCTTGATCTGTCCAGTTGATGGCGTCGCAGACGGTTGAGTCAGCTTGAGCACAAAGATCCCTGGTTCCACAGGTAACTTAAGTGCTGCGCACTTTGACAGACCATCGGCAATGTCGTTCTGAGCTCTTGGAACATGTTCCATCTGTAGGCCGACAAAGTGCTCTTCTAGCTTCCTCACTTCATCAATGTAAGCTTCCATCAATGGACTCTGATAACTCTTATTCACTTGGCGGACGACAAGCTGCGAGCCACCCCTGACAATGAGCTTCTTGATCCCAAGGTCTGCCGCGATCCTGAGACCGGCAAGCAAACCTTCATACTCTGCAGTATTGTTTGTTGCTTGCTCCTTGGGAAAGTGCATCTGGACTACGTACTTGAGGTGCTCTCCGGTGGGTGCGACAAGCAGTACGCCAGCACCGGCGCCTTGCAACGAGAAAGCACCATCAAAGTACATCAGCCACTCTTTGCTTGCTTCCTTGACGGGGATGCTCGTTTCTGGAATTTCTTCATCTGGTGTTGGCGTCCACTCTGCTATGAATTCTGCCAATGCTCTGCTTTGGATAGTTGAAGTGCTCTCAAACTTGAGGCCAAAGCTTGACAGTTCCAGTGCCCACTCAACAATCCTTCCTGTTGCTTCTGGATTCTGCAGTATCCTCTTCAGCGGAAAACGAGTGACAACTGTTATCTCATGTGCTTGGAAGTAACGGCGCAGCTTTCTCGAGGCCATGAGAAGGCCGAAAAGAAATTTCTGCACACCAGAGTACCTTGACCTAGCCCCCTGCAGAAGGGAATTGACAAAGTAGATTGGGCGCTGCACCATTTTCTTCTGTATCTCCTTAGGCGCCTGCGTAGATCCATCTTTGCCGGGACCAGAGCTTGTCGGGGAAGCCCCTGCTTGTCGCTGGATGCGCTCGCCGTGGTTGCTCGCTCATCATCTGCCTCCCTCTCCGCTACTAACGCAGCACTAACCACTTGATTGGTTGCCGCCAGATACAACAGCAACTTCTCTTGTGGCTTAGGTGCGACAAGTATTGGAGTGGAGGACAGGTATCTCTTCAAGTCCTGCAGCACAGTCTCCGCTTCCGGAATCCATTTCATTGGACCTGCCTTTTTCAGAATTTTGAAAAACGGCAGGGCGCGCTCAACAGACTTAGAGATAAACCTGCTGAGAGCCGCCACGCAGCCGGCAAGTCTCCGCACATCCTTGACGCGCTTCGGTGCTTCAATCTGCTCAATGGCCTTGATCTTGCCGGGATTGGCTTCAATTCCCCGCTGAGACACGAAGAACCCGAGAAGCTTGCCGGAAGGGACTCCAAACACGCACTTCTCGGGGTTGAGCTTGAGGCTGATCTTGCGCAGATTTGCGAAAGTCTCGTCGAAATCTTGAATCAGAGTTGCCTTATCCTTGCTCTTGACCACTATGTCGTCCATGTAGGCTTCCACATTTCTGTGTATTTGCGGTTTGGGCTACTCTTGCAAATGTTGAACCAGCATTCTTTAAATCGAAAGGCATCCGTATGAAAAAGTACGTGCCACAGGGAGTGATGAATGCGGTTTTCTCCTCATCCTCTTCTGCCATGAAGATCTGATGGTATCCTGAGTATGCGTCAAGAAATGAAAGCAAGTCACATCCGGCCGTGGAGTCAACAATCTGGTCGATGCACGACAAGGGAAATGGGTCTTCGGGACAAGCTTTATTGACATCGGTAAAGTCGATACAAAGCCTCCATTTCCCGTTTGCCTTCCGCACGACTACAGGATTGGCCAACCACGTAGGATGGAGCACTCCTCTGACAAGGCCTGCTGCTTCCAACTTCTTGATCTCTTCTGTGATGAATTCTTGGCGCTCCACTGCTTGCTTTCTGACTTTCTGCTTGACGGGCCGCGCATGAGGACAGACGGCAAGGTGGTGCTCAATTACTTTCTTGGGAACACCGGGGATGTCAGACGGTTGCCACGCAAACACATCGACATTCGCCCGCAGGAAAGCAATGAGCGCGCTTTCCTATTTAGGGTCAAGAGTGGCACTGATGGTGAAAGTACCACCAGTGCCGTCCTCCTTGGCGGACACCTTCTTGGTCCCTGGTGGAGCTGCCATTGTCTTCTTACACTTGCCGGTGGAGCTCAATGGTGCGTCCTCGACGGTAGCGCAGCACTCCGAAGAGGTGCGCTTGCCGGAGTGGGTATCAGAACTCTTGTCGGACTTGGTCTTCTTCTTCCCCCGGGAGCTTCGACGGCAAGTGGCTTGCGATCTGTTGCGGCTGCTGCTTCCTGGTAGATTTTGTCGGCGCAGATAAGAGCATCCTTCTTGTCGCCAGGGACAGAGATGACACTTATCGGGCCTGGCATCTTCAGCATGTTATACGCATAGTGAGAGGCCGCCATGAACTTGGCGAGCGCCGGACGGCCAAGAATCCCATTGTAAGGCAATGGAAAATCGGCAACGTCAAAAGTGACCCTCTCAGTTCTGAAATTCAACTCGCTGCCAAATGTCACCGGCTACGTGATCTTTCCCTTTGGCTTGCTCCTCCCCGGGTTGATTCCTTGGAATGTGCCGGTCTCTTCGAGATCGCTGTCAGGGACCTGGAGTTTCCTGAGCACAGCGGAGGAGATCAGGTTCAAGCCGGCCCCGCCGTCAACTAGCATCTTAGTGACCTTGAGGTTGCGGATAGTTGGTGAAACCAACATCGGCAAGCACCCGACAGCAGTTGTGCGATCAGGGTGGTCCTCAATATCAAATATGATAGGCGTGCTGGACCATTTCAGAAGCTTGCGTGACTCAACGGGTGGTTCTGCCGCATTGACTTCCCGCACCCACTGCTTGAGTTGGCGGTGTGAAGTATGCAGAGAAGCACCGCCGTCAACGCACAAGACCTCTGTGGCTTTCTGGAACTCCTGCTCACTGGTTTCATCATCATCCATGTCTTCGTCGTCGTCGTCATATTCATCCTTGTCGCGACCGCGGGGAGGTCTGTCTCCTTGCCGCTGCTTGGCCTTGCCGCGGCGTCCTCCCCGGCCGGGTCACTTCGCGCCGGATCCTCCAGCACCTCCTTGGGCTTTCTCCTTGTCGCGTCGCTCGTACTCGGCCTTTTGCAGCTCGACAAGCTGCTCGACCTTCTTGCAGCTCTGGAGATCATGGCCCTTGGTGCGGTGGATCTTGCAGTACTGTTTGTTGGTGCCGTCCTGCTTGTCGGCGGCCGCCATAGCCTGGCAGTTGGCGCATGCGGCAACCTCCTTGCCGGAGCTACCGGCCTTGGCTTTCTTGGCGCCACCTTCGTTGCCGGACTGCTCAACAACTAGCACATCTTTGCCTTTTCTCTTCCCGTTGTTCCGCCGCCGGCTTTTCTTTGCCGGGGCGGCATCATCGCTGTCAGATCCTCCTGTTCCTGTATTCTCTCCGGGGAGTTTCCTCCCTTCCTCAGCACGTTCACACCTGTCGGCCAGGGCATACAGCTCATTGACGTCTCTGATCTTGCACATTGCCATCTCCTCCCGCATCCTGCGGTTACGCACGTTCTGATGGAACGCGCTGATGACTGCGGTAGGGTGGACGTCTGGGATGTTGCGTTGCACATGGCTGAATCTCTGGATGTACTTGCGCAGGGGCTCTCCTTCTTTCTGGGCGAGCATATGAAGTTCACTCTCCTGGCCATGAGGTTTGTGGCCGCCTGTAAAGGCGCTGACAAACTGATGGCATAGGTCTGCCCAAGAAGATATGGAGTTGTCCGGCAAGTGCATGAGCCAGGACCTGACGTTGGGCTTGAGCACCAGCGGGAAGTAGTTGGCGAGGATCTTGTCGTCCTGCCCCCCAGCAGCTTGCACCGCGATGGTGTAGATGCTGAGGAACTCCGACGGATGCAACTTGCCGTCGTACTTCTCGGGTACGTCTGGCTTGAAATTCTTCGTGCTGGGCCACTGGACTTGCCGCAGCTCACGGGTAAACGCAGGGCAACCTACCGCGTACGGCAGGTCGCCTGGTTCCCCTGGCGCATGCATGTTGACAGTAGGCCCAGCGCGCCGGTCTGACTGACACCGCGCTTCTCTTCGGTGCTCGATGCGAGTATGAGCGTCTTCTTGCCGTCGTTCGTGAAGAACTTGGCGTTGATCGCGACGAGCTCGTGGATCCGATGACGCGGTGGAGTCGCTGTCGAGGTGGATCCGGTGAGGTGGCGATCTTGGCCTCCGCGGCGGAGAGTGCACGGTGGTTGCACCCCCACCGGTTTTGTCGCCATCGGCCCGCGCCTGGCTGACTCGCCGCGGCTGCGATGTACTCGGCTGCCGCGGAGTGTTGCCGTTGGAAAAGCCGATGAGACTCTGAATGGTGGCCCTCCAGTCGTCGATCTTGTCCGCCGTTGGAGGGAAATCTAGGAGCAGTTGGGCTCGCGCCAAGGCTTCCGCTGGAGTGGCGGGTAGCGGTGGCGAACGGTGTGTGGAGCGGGATATGCTCGAACTTCTAACTATGTTAGAAGGAGCAGTATCCCGTCCAGGTGACCGTGCCTTGCTCGTGCCAGCGTGCTGGCGTGGATGTTCGCCTTGAGCATCCCGAGATCCACCAGCTCGATCCGGGTCCAGCGAGCGGATGGTATTGTGAGTACCATGTCGCTGCCGGTTCCACGCCTCCTGAGATGAGCGCGATGGATGTGCGGACGCTGAGGTCTGCGCAGCCTTGTCCTTGGACCTGGCGGCACCGTGAGCTCCCTCGTCGATGCCCGTTCTTCCGCCGGCGTCTTCCCCACCAGCCGTTTGCTCCGGCGGTGGTGGGTTTGTCGCGGACGGAGCAGCCGCCTCTGAAGCCTTCTTCTTTGGCGGCATGTCGATGATGATGATGAAGATGTAGCTCGTGGGAACGCCGGATCAGGTTCACACAACGTCGACGCCCCCTACCTGGCGCGCCAAAGATGTCGGGGAAACTGATCCACGAGCACCTATGGGGATGGAGCTCCTTTCGGTTCGGCGGGGGGCGGAGGTCGCACGAAGAGCAGATCGAGGCGAAGCACACGAGCGGTTTACCCAGCTTCGGAGCTCTCCGGAGAGATAATACTCCTACTGCTGCTTTGTGGTTTGTATTGAGTTCTTGCTCGGGAGCGCTGAGTGCTACTGTACGCACCAGCAGCTAACGAGACCGAGCGTGAGCGTTCTACTGTCCTCCTTCTCTATGTTGTGCATGGGCCTCCTTTTATATGCTCAAGGGGTCTCCAACAGGTGGCAACGTAGACAAGGGTAAAAATGGAAAGGTGCTGCGGTTGGTACAGCTACCTGTACAGTGTATCCTACCTAACCCTGACGGCAGGGGACAAGGGCATTAAATGCCTATCTACGTCGCCCAAACAGTGCAAAAAAGGGACCGTCAGGGACGCCACCGCTCGCCACGATGGCGATCTTGTCAGCGCCGCTTGCCACAGTGCACCCCTGGCTGCACAGCCTCCCGCCACGTATGCCTTGAAGGGTCCCAGAGCGACACGTTGGTGGTTGTGCTGGAGCGCGGGTACAGAGTGGTTGCTAGCCGCGGCCGTTGTCTTGTCGCGTCCGGGAGCTTGTCTCTCGCCGGGTCTTGCCGGGACGCGTTGCGGCAAGTACCTTGAGATGCCTTGGTTGGCCTTCCCGGCAATCTCCTCTTGCCGGGGTCTTGTGCCTTGAGTGGCCTTCCCGGCAAGCTCCTCTTGCCGGGGCCTTGTCTCCTTGGCTTGAATACTTTGTTCTTGAATGGCTCCAAAGGAACCACAGAGGATATTGGTGGTCACCCGACAAGCCTTGCCGCGGGACGCTGCGACTGCCCGTGCACAAGTTCGGGATACTAGGGTACCCCTACTCTAGTACGCCGACACATACTTGCTATACACACCTTTTGAGAGAGCCATACATGAATTGGAATTTGATAGAATACTCTATGTGCTTCACTTATATCTTTTGAGCTATATAGTTTTGCTCTAGTGCTTCACTTATATCTTTTAGAGCAGGGTGGTGGATTTGTTTTATAGAAACTATTGATCTCTCATGATTCACTTAGATTATTTTGAGAGTCTTAAATAGCATGGTAATTTGCTTAAAAATCTTAATATGCTTGGTATTCAAGATTTGTAAAACTTTCTTTTGAGTGCATTGAATACTAAGAAAAGTTTGATGCTTGATCATTGTTTTGAGATATGAAGATGGTGATATTAGAGTCATGCTAGTTGAGTAGTTGTGAATTTGAGAAATACTTGTGTTAAAGTTTGTGATTCCCGTAGCATGCACGTATGGTGAACCGTTATGTGATGAAGTCGGAGCATGATTTATTTATTGATTGTCTTCCTTATGAGTGGCGATCGGGGACGAGCGATGGTGTTTTCCTACCAATCTATCCCCCTAGGAGCATGCGCGTAATACTTTTCTTTGATAACTTATAGATTTTTGCAATAAGTATATGGTTTCTCTATGACTAATGTTGAGTCCATGGATTATACACACTTTTCTTTCTTCCTCCATTGCTAGCCTCTCTAATATCGCGCACTTTTCGCCGGTATCATACACCCACCATATACCTTCCTCAAAACAGCCACCATACCTACCTATCATGGCATTTCCATAGCCATTCCGAGATATATTGCCATGCAACTTTCCACCGTTCCGTTTATTATGACACGCTCCATCATTGTCATATTGCTAGCATGATCATGTAGTTGACATAGTATTTCTGGCAAAGCCACCATTCATAATTCTTTCATACATGTCACTCTTGATTCATTGCATATCCCGGTACACCGCCGGAGGCATTCACATAGAGTCATATTTTGTTCTAAGTATTGAGTTGTAAGAAAAATAAAAGTGTGATGATCATCATTTTTAGAGCATTGTCCCAAGTGAGGAAAGGATGATGGAGACTATGATTCCCCCACAAGTCGGGATGAGACTCCGGACGAAAAAGAGAGAAAAAGAGGCCATAAAAAAAGAGAAACGGCCCAAATAAAAAAATGAGAGAAAAAGAGAGAAGGGACAATGTTACTATCGTTTTACCACACTTATGCTTCAAAGTAGCATCATGATCTTCATGATAGAGAGTCTCTCATTTTGTCACTTTCATATACTAGTGGGAATTTTTCATTATAGAACTTGGCTTGTATATTC
Organism: Aegilops umbellulata; assembly: GCA_032464435.1. Taxonomy (NCBI): domain Eukaryota; kingdom Viridiplantae; phylum Streptophyta; class Magnoliopsida; order Poales; family Poaceae; genus Aegilops; species Aegilops umbellulata. The sequence goes on from CP136057.1 coordinate 588,246,376, forward strand.
CAATGATGGGCTTCCTCAAAATGCCCTAGGTCTTCGTGAGCAAGCGAGTTGGATGCACACCCACTTAGTTTCTTTTGTTGAGCTTTCATATACTTATAGCTCTAGTGCATCCGTTGCATGGCAATCCCTACTCACTCACATTGATATCTGTTGATGGGCATCTCCATAGCCCATTGATACGCCTAGTTGATGTGAGACTATCTTCCCCTCTTTTTATCTTTTCCACAACCATCATTCTATTCCACATATAGTGCTATATCCATGGCTCACGCTCATGTATTGCGTGAAGATTGAAAAAGTTTTGAGAATGTCAAAAGTATGAAACAATTGCTTGGCTTGTCATCGGGGTTGTGTATGATTTAAATACTTTGTGTGGTGAAGATAGAGCATAGCTAGACTATATGATTTTGTAGGGATAACTTTCTTTGGCCATGTTATTGTGAGAAGACATAATTGCTTTGTTAGTATGCTTGAAGTATTATTATTTTTATGTCAATATGAACTTTTGTCTTGAATCTTTCGGATCTGAATATTCATGCCACAATTAAGAAGAATTACATTGAAATTATGCCAAGTAGCACTCCGCATCAAAAATTCTTTTTTTATCATTTACCTACTCGAGGACGAGCAGGAATTAAGCTTGGGGATGCGTGATACGTCTCCAACGTATCTATAATTTTTCATTGCTCCATGCTATATTATCTACTATTTTGGACCATATTGGGCTTTATTTTCCACTTTTATATTACTTTTGGGACTAACCTATTAACCGGAGGCCAAACCCAGAATTGTTTTTTTGCCTATTTCAGTGTTTCAAAGAAACGGAATATCAAACGGAGTCCAAATGGAATGAAACCTTCGGGAACGTGATTTTCTCACCGAATATGATCCAGGAGACTTGGACCTCACGTCAAGAAAGAAGGGAGGCGGCCACGAGGGTGGAGGGCTCCCCCCTAGGGCACGCCCCCTGCCTCATGGGCCCCCCTTTGCTCCACCGACATACTACTTCCTCCTATATATACCTACGTACCCCCAAACGATCAGAGACGGAGCCAAAAACCTAATTCCACCGCCGCAACCTTCTGTATCCACAAGATCCGATCTTGGGGCCTGTTCCGGAGCTCCGCCGGAGGGGGAATCCATCACGGAGGGCTTCTACATCAACACCATAGCCTTTCCGATGAAGTGTGAGTAGTTTACCTCAGACCTTCGGGTCCATAGTTAGTAGCTAGATGGCTTCTTCTCTCTTTTTGGATCTAAATACAATGTTCTCCCTCTCTCTCGTGGATATCTATTCGATGTAATCTTCTTTTTGCGGTGTGTTTGTTGAGACCGATGAATTGTGGGTTTATGATTAAGATTATCTATGAACAATATTTGAATCTTCTCTGAATTCTTTTATGTATGATTGGTTATCTTTGCAAGTCTCTTAGAATTATCAGTTTGGTTTGGCCTACTAGATTGGTTTTTCTTGCAATGGGAGAAATGCTTAGCTTTGGGTTCAATCCTGCGGTGTCCTTTCCTAGTGACAGTAGGGGCAGCAAGGCACGTATTGTATTGTTGCCATCGAGGATAACAAGATGGGGTTTTTATCATATTGCATGAATTTATCCCTCTAAATCATGTCATCTTGCTTAAGGCGTTACTCTGTTTTCTTGAACTTAATACTCTAGATGCATGCTGGATAGCGGTCGATGAGTGGAGTAATAGTAGTAGATGTAGGCAGGAGGCGGTCTACTTGTCTCGGACGTGATGCCTATATACATGATCATACCTAGATATTCTCATAACTATGCTCAATTCTGTCAATTGCTCAATAGTAATTTGTTCACCCACCGTAGAATACTTATGCTCTTGAGAGAAGCCACTAGTGAAATCTATGGCCCCCGGGTCTATTCTCATCATATCAATCTTCCATCGCTTTATTATTGCTTTGCTTTTACTTTGCCTTTTTATTTTACTTTGCATCTTTATACCAAAAATACCAAAAAATTTATCTATCATCTCAATCAGATCTCACTCTCGTAAGTGACCGTGAAGGGATAGACAACCCCTAATCACGTTGGTTGCGTTGAGTGCTACCTCTTGAGCACTGCGTTGGATTTCCCCGAAGAGGAAGGGATGATGCAGCAAACTAGCGTAAGTATTTCCCTGAATTTTTGAGAACCAAGGTATCAATCCAGTAGGAGGGTACGCGCGAGTCGCTCGTACCTACACAAAACAAATAGCTCAACGCAACCAACGTGATCAGGGGTTGTCAATCCCTTCACGTTCACTTACGGGAGTGAGATCTGATAGAGATGATAGATAATATTTTTGGTATTTTTGGTATAGAGATGCAAAGTGAAAACTAAAAGGCAAAGTAAAAAAGCAAAGCAATAATAAAGTGATGGAGATTGATATGACGAGAATAGACCCGGGGGCCGTAGGATTCACTAGTGGCTTCTCTCAAGAGCATAAGTATTCTACGGTGGGTGAACAAATTACTGTTGAGCAATTGACAGAATTGAGCATAGTTATGAGAATATCTAGGTATGATCATGTATATAGGCATCACGTCCGAGACAAGTAGATCGACTCCTGCCTGCATCTACTACTATTACTCCACTCATCGACCGCCATCCAGCATGCATCTAGAGTATTAAGTTAAAAACAGAGTAATGCTTTAAGCAAGATGACATGATGTAGAGGGATAGTTTCATGCAATATGATAAAAACCCCATCTTGTTATCCTTGATGGCAACAATACAATACGTGCATTGCTGCCCCTACTGTCACTGGGAAAGGACACTGCAAGATTGAACCCAAAGCTAAGCACTTCTCCCATTGCAAGAAAGACCAATCTAGTAGGCCAAACCAAATTGATAATTCGAAGAGACTTGCAAAGATAACCAATCATACATCAAAGAGTTCAGAAAAGATTCAAATATTATTCATAGATAGACTTGATCATAAACCCACAATTCATCGGTCTCAACAAACACATCGCAAAAAGAAGATTAAATCAGATAGATATCCACGAGAGATGGGAAGAACATTGTATTGAGATCCAAAAAGAGAGAAGAAGCCATCTAGCTACTAACTATGGACCCGAAGGTCTGAGGTAAACTACTCACACTTCATCGGAGGGGCTAGGATGATGTAGAAGCCCTTCGTGATGATGTCCCTCTCCGGCAGAGCTCCGGAACAGGCCCCAAGATGGGATCTCGTGGGTACAGAAGGTTGCGGCGGTGGAATTAGGTTTTTGGCTCCGTATCTGATTGTTTGGGGGTACGTAGGTATATATAGGAGGAAGGAGTACGTCGGTGGAGCTTCAAGGGGCCCACGAGGCAGGGGGCACGCCCTTGGGGGGGCGCCCTCCACCCTCGTGACCACATCGTGGCTTTCTTGACGGAGGGTCCAAGTCTCCTGGGTCTTATCTGATGAGAAAATCACGTTCCCGAAGGTTTCATTCCGTTTGGACTCCGTTTGATATTCTGTTTCTCCGAAACTCTAAAATAGGCAAAAAACATCAATTCTGGGCTGGGCCTCTCGTTAATAGGTTAGTCCCAAAAATAATATAAAAGTGGAAAATAAAGCCCAATATAGTCCAAAACAATAGATAATATAGCATGGAGCAATAAAAAATTATAGATACGTTGGAGACGTATCATTGAGCTATTTGTTTTGTGTAGGTACGAGGGACTCGCGCGTAGCCTCCTACTGGATTGATACCTTGGTTCACAAAAACTGAGGGAAATACTTGCTCTACTCTGCTGCATCACCCTTTCCTCTTCAAGGAAATCCAATGCAGTTCTCAAGAGGTAGCACCCCCCACCGCCCGCACGCGTTTCACTCAACTAGTCCACCCAATCTCCATTGCCAGCTCCCCCCTCCCACATATCCACAGCAGAACCCTCTATGGCGCCGGCGTGCTCACCCCAGCCATGTGCCCGCTCTTCGATGTCAAGCCTACCTGCACTGTCGTTCCCAACACGCGGCTGCCCGTGCCTGGCCATATTCGTTTGCTCGCCAGCCACCCTTGAGCATATCGATCCTGTAACCCTCGCATCTCCTGTGGTCCGGCCAGGTTTGCATTAAGAAGCCTGTTAGTTACTACTCTCCATCGCGGTGAGGCATATTTCCTCGCAATCCCACTTCCTATTTCGTTCCGTATGTTCCCAAATTGGCTATAAAATAACGAAGAGCGTATATATGTTAATTATCTACCTTCCTAACTAGTACATATAAGCTGTATTTGTTCCAATAAGTTACTGCCGATTTACAGATCGCGGGCGCCCGAGTCACACAAACTTAACAAATAAGCCGTACATTTTCTAAATTATTGCATGACATGTTGAGACAGCTTGATACCAAGTTGTTAGTTTTATGCTTATCCTCCTTTCCCGAGTTTCGCATGTGTTCTTTGTAGATGTCGAGTAGCGGCGACAACACTCATGCTTCAGGCGATGTATCTTCATCTGATTCCAACAACCCTAGGTCTTCAGCAGATGGTGAGGGATCAAGTAATCTTGAACGGGATAGAGCTGCAGCAATTACCCTTTCGGTCAGGACATGGAGGAACGCTCCAAGGAAGCCCACGCACCAGCCTAAAGGTGTATATGAAGTAACCGAGATTGATTTAAAGTCGTGGGCTCCAACTAAACCAGATAAAGCACACACGAGGTTCAGGAGTGTGTGTGGATTTGTTGGTAGGGCAAGGCTCAACATTAATCTGCCGGGGTTTCGGAAGGCTGACATAGAAACATGGTGAAGGATAGTCCGGGAGATCATGGATCACTTCACAGGCAAGGACCCAGTCCCCGCATACCCCCAATTACAAAGGCAGACTGGGCAGAATTCAAAAGGGTCAGGGCAACTAAAGAGTTTGCTGAGAAGAGTGCCAAGCAGTCGGAACTTCAGAAGGAAAACACACACACCCACCGCATGGGTGTGGCAGGATACTATGGCATCAAACCGATATGGGACAAGGAGGACAAAGAAGTAGTAGCGGCGGGCGGGAAATCGACCTTTAGTGAAATCAGGGGCGACACGCCAGAGACTACTTGCGGGCACATGCAAGGAGGCGTGATGACAGAACTTATTACTTCGAAAACTCATGTGACGAAGAACTATATCAAGTGATGTTAAAGGCTTCCAAGATCCCTGGAAGGTTCTACAGGAACTCAGGGCCATGTGACATTTTGTCCGATGCTCTGGAAACAAGAGAGCCTGCTGGCCGTGCAAGGGGTATAGGTGTTAATGTCCCGCACAAGAGGGCTTTCACACTCATCAAAGAAGAGAGGCTCAGCATGAAAAAAGCGAGGAGTGAAATGAAGCAGAATGAATTGTATGAAATGTTGAGGAAGGACATGTATCCAACTGCTTGAAAGGATATTGAGGAGTCAATGATGATGCAGAAGACTCTAACATTAACAGATAGCCAGCAGATGGGAGGGGAGGTGGGCATGGAGGATGCTGCTTATTGCGCGACAACACCACACAAGAGTAGCTGTGCATCAGCTGACCCCAGCGACACTGAGACTACAGCTGCTCATGATGATGCTACATCTGATCTATCTGGAATGAAAGACAGACTGAAGGGTGTGCTTACACATTATGAAGGTACATTAAATGTGCAACAACCTGGGTTTGCCCACCATTCTTGGAAGAGGGCCTCTTGTTGGACAATGTGCCATTGAATTTGGGCCGTGTGAAGTGCTACATGACTGAAGTAAAGCCTGGATTCAATGAATTTGCCCTGAAGAATGTCCTAGAAGACTTTGATGAGCAAAGGACCTTGGAAGAAACACTGTTACATCACATCCAGAGGCCACGAAAGGAAATAGAGTTCATCGATGAGATCCCTGAAGCCCCGCCAAGAGCAACCAATGTCGCCCCTCAACTAGTGATGCTCTCCTTGCCATAGCAGCTCTCGCGTGCTTCCCCCAAAGAACCTAATACTCATAATCCGGCGGCTGATGCATCAACCCGTGATCAGCCGGCCGACTTTGTTCCGTACAGGCCATGTCATCCTCTGCCCAGAGCAGCCAGTGGCAAGGCCTAAAACTGCTGAAGACGCACCACTGGTTCAGATGACGGCTGCTGAAATAGCGGGGGGAGACCCAGCTGCAGCACATGCTCAACAGACCAACCTGGTGGAACAGACTACTGAAAGCACAAGTGCTCCTTGGGTGATTTTGGTAATTAATGACAACATATCTCTTGTTGGACTAATACTTTTACCTAGTGTGTTTCACACAAGTTCAACAAATTAAGTGGCATGGACTAAAGGATGTGGAACCCCTTCAAGATGCTAAGGACAAAGGACTGGCTCAAGCTTCAAGTACAAGACTCTACATTTTCTATTTTAGTGATCCAAGATCACATTGAGTCTATAGGAAAAGCCAATACTATCAAGAGGGGATGAGGTGTTGTTTAATGGATTGCTTGCTCAAAGTGCTTAGTGATATGCTCCAAAACCCTCAATGTAACATCCCAATTTTCCTAAATTAGGATGTTATTAGATCATTCATATGCATATCATATTTTTATTGCATTATTTGCTTTTTCAGAATATTCAAATCATTATGCAACAAAACGGCAATTTATTTGGAGTGGAGATAACATGACTTATCCCCTGTTTTAAAAATGTTCATAATGTGCAGAATATTATTTTTGGTTCGTTTGTTATGTCCTGGTATTTTTATTAGTCCCCAAAATATTTTATTTGACTGTTTTGCTTTTTTTTGAATATTTACTGTGAGGCAAAGCCCCACAGCCCTTTATTAAATGGTAAAACTGTACAAAAGAACAGAAAAAAAGTATAGAAGCTACACTAGATTATAAAGCTATAAAGCTAAATAACAACAACCTACCTGGACTAATTAAACTCAAGTGTTAATCCAAGCTTTAAGCTTAATGCTGCTATCCTTCTTGAGCCTATGAGAAAGAAGTGAGATATCATGTACAAAATTAGACCTCCAAGAAGCAAAGGTAGCCCTTTCCCCTCTAAAAGTTCTGCCATTCCTGAGGATCCAGATGTTCTAGGCAGCTGTCAGCATTACTTCAAAGAAAAAGGGATGTCTGAAACTTGATCTAGCAGACTGAATGCATTGCACCATATCTGACCCTCCTGACCAATCAATAGAGAGATAGTTCCAAACTCTCCAACTGAAATTACAGTTAAAGAACAAGTGCATCCTGTCCTCAAAGGAAAGTTCCTGACAAATGACGCAGAGATTGTCATCCAGAGGGGATCTCCAGTGTCTTCGGATTAGCATATCCTTGGTGTTAAGCCTGTCAAAAAAGAGCAACCAGCCAAAGACTTTAATCTTCATGGTGCACCTGCTTGCCCACAACCATTTACATGGCTGGATTGTGGGCAAATGTGAATGCATGAGGATGTAAAAACTCTTGGCAGAATAGGCACCAGACTTTCCTGGCCAAACCCAAACATCTGGTATGCTGGTGTCCCTTTCCAGGGCCATAAACCAATCCTCAAGCACATGCAATTCCTGAGCAGCCTCATGAGACAAAGGCAAGTAAAACATTGAGAATATATCCTGTGAGATGAGGAATTCATGCACTGAAACCTTGTCATTGTTAACAAAGGAAAATAACCTTGGTAGCCTCCAGCATAAAGGTCTAGAAGAACCACCAATATGCCATGCATCAGTCCAGAACAGAGCTGAATCACCCATCTTTATGTGTACTGAGGCAATGGGTGTATAGACATCATGAAGTTTGAGGATATCCCTCCACCAGAAAGAGCCTACTGGAGTTGTAGCATGTGGGACACCATCAGCATAGTAACTATTCCAGATGAGGGCCTTATTATAAAATTTATGCAAATGCTTGAGTAGTAGCCCTTTGTTTTGGATGTTCAAGTTAATCACTCCAAGTCCTCCCTTTTCTCTGGGTCTGCAAACCAGGTCCCAAGCAGCCAAAGATTGTTTAGGGGCATCCGAACTCCCCCTCCAGAGGCATTGCCTGAATATTCTGTCCAACTATTTGATAATACCAGGTGGAATCTGCAAACTACAGAGGAAGTAGATTGGCATAGAGGTTAGGACTGAATTTAGGAGCTGCAAATGTGAGCCTTGATTGAGCATGCAAGAACTAGCAGTCAGGCGTCTCTCCAAAGAGTCCACTAGTGGCATGAGATCAATAATTCTGGGTCTTGTGGTTCCAAGGGGCAGACCTAGATATGTAAAAGGGAGTTGGCCAAGCTTACAGCCCAACAGGGCAGCTAACCGAGTGGCTTCCCCTTCCTCAATGTTGAGAGGGATCATTGACGATTTTGCAAAGTTGACCTTGAGACCAGTAGATTGTTGAAAGGTGAGTAGCATGTTCTTAAGAGCTACTAGCTCCTCATCTCTGGCTGACAGGAAGATGACCGTATCATCTGCATACTGTATAATGGGGAATTCCTGGTCATGAGTAGGGATTGGGAGTGATAAAACACCCTGAACCAGCATATGATTAACCACAATTTGTAGAAGATCAGCAGCCATTACAAATAGAAGGGGTGATAAAGGATCCCCTTGTCTGACTCCGCATTTGCATTTAAACTGCTTGCCTGGGATGCCGTTTAACAACACTGAGGAAGATCCTGTAGAAATAATCTCTTTGACCCAGCCAATCCATTTATCATCAAAACCTTTGTGCTTAAGCATTAGCAAGATAACCTCATGATTGACAGTATCAAAAGCCTTTGCAAAATCCAATTTCAAAATAACAATGGGCCTCTTGGACTGTTTACATTGATGTATATATTCAAAACTCCAAGCCAGACAATCTTGAATTGATCTCCCTTTAAGAAAACCATACTGATTCTTATGTATGCATTGCAAAATCACCCTTTGCAACCTATTAGCCAACAATTTGGTGAGAAACTTCAAGCAGGTATTGGTGAGAGAAATAGGCCGAAAATCATCCGGTCCCTCAGGAGATAACATCTTAGGGATGAGGGCAATGAGTGACCCATTTATGTTTTCCAGAGAGAGCTTCCCCTCATAAAAGTCCCTGATTAAATGTAGAAAATCCTTCTCAATGATCGGCCAACAGCGCTTGACAAACATACCATTGAAAACATCCGGGCCGGGTGCCCTATCAGTTGGCAACTCCTGCAGGACCTTCTTAATCTCAGCAGCAGAGAAAGGGCGCGATAATTTGTCCAAACCAGGGACTGGCTGAATGAGTGTGTCTAAATTAAAGCCCATTGTAATGTTCTGGGCCTGGCCCATGCGGTTTTTGAAAGAAGCCCAAAGGACTCCCGCCATTTGTTCATGATCAGAGACAGGATGACCCATCCCCGGCATTTTCAGGCTTGCTATAGAGTTTTTCCTCATGCGCTCCGATGCCATGGCATGAAAAAATTTGGAGTTTTCCTCGCCCACCTTAATATACCTGATCGTACACCTCTGCTTCCAATATATGTAATGGAGTTTCAACAAATGCTCATAATGCACCTTCACTATTTGCTGGAAATTAAACTCAGATCTAACCAGAGGTCTTAACTCCTCGAGCTTATCAAAATAAAGAATAACCCGGCTGCAGTCCAGAGTTAATTTCTTGAGGTAAGAGAGGTTTTTGCTCCAGACTCTTAAATCATACCTGAGGCGTTTAAATTTCCTAGTTAGGACTGCAGCTACAGATAGATCAGAGAACACAGGGGCCTCCCAAGATTTCTTGACACACTCCATAAACCCTGGCATTTCAACCCAATAATTTTCAAACCGAAAAAATCTTGGATTTGGGTATTTTAGTGTCGATTGAAACAACACATGGCACATGATCTGGTGAGGTTTTTGCCAAGGGAAAGACCACTGTATTAGGATAGCGAGAGATCCAATCAGAGGTCGTGAAGAACCAATCCAGTTGCTCTAGGAGAGGTATTTGTTGCATATTAGACCATGTAAAGATTCTACCCTTTATCGGCAATTCCAGAAGTCCAAGATGACCAATAATTTCATTAAAGAGAAAGATGTCATTTATATCTCCTCCTGGCAAATTTCTGTTATCTAGAGATCGGATGAAGTTAAAATCACCGAGCAGCAACCAATGTTCATCCAGGGGAATGGTTAAGTGATATAGCCAACTGACAAACTCATCCCTCAACTGACCATCACATGGCCCATACACAGAAACCATAGTCCAGCGTTCCGAATTATGAACAGATTTAAAGGAAAGAACAACACTAAAGCGCTGAACCTCCACTAGCTGCCCCTCAAAGACTGAAGAATTCCAGATTACCAAGATTCCACCGGAAGCTCCAACAGAAGGGGAAAATGGAAACTGGTCAAAATGTCTAGGGCAGAAAGACCTAATCGTCCTAATGTCAAATTGCTCACACTTAGTTTCCTGCAAACAAATTATGGAGCAATGGCTCGCCTCTATCTTAGCCCTAATATCACGCTGACGAGCATCAGAATTCAGTCCATGCACATTCCAACACAGCACATTCCAATTACGAAACGATGTAGTCTCCATCAATAACTAACAAAAGACAGTAGCATCTAACTGAGCTGCTTAACAGTTCAGTAATAAGAGCCGCAGAGTAACATAGTACCACATCGAACAAGTTCAGAGCAGCATAAGACAATAAAAAACCAAAAGAACAGGCAGCCAAAAGCGTCCCCAAATGCCTCAAATAACTAGGAGGTTTACTCATCATGAGAACTCTCGTCGGATGGGCCTTGCTTTGGAGGAGCCATAAGCTTCTCCACCGTTAACTCCTCCGGGGCGATCCCAAGTGATGTACCAATAGCCTGCATTGTAGCAAGTGGCGTCGGAGGTGGAAGTGGAATATCCTGGCCTTCATCCGCATCAAGCTTGAGCGTCTTGGCCTTGGGGCGACGGAGAGGAGTAGGCTTCACAGGAATTGCAGAGGTGGGCTTCATGCCAGTCCTTTTCGCGCAGCTGCGTGTCATCCTTCTGACAGAAAAATCAGTCAACTCTTCGACAGTCTGAACTGCACGCTTGGAGCGACGAGCTTGCCTTGGTCTCTTCCCCAAGGGCGAGGGAGTGACCGAAGTGAACTGGAAATCATACTGCAAGTCCTCAACTGGCTGAGAAGTATATGCCTGCAAATCATCTGGAATCTCTTCAAGAACAACCGAAGAGCGTGGCTGTGTGTCACAAACAGACTTATAGAGTGATTGCGAGCGTCGTTCCAAAAGAGACAAGCACATCCGAACAGGCAAAGGCAGAAAGCAAAACCCTGGCAGATAGGATGGAACCTTTTTGACAAAGAACTCTGGCATCAAAGACATGAAGGATCGCTCCCAAATCATTGCTGGTGGTAGGACCGGGCCATAGAACACACGGACGATGCCCAGGTTAATGGGATCGAGTGGTCTTACTGGATGAAGATGGGCCAAAGGCTGTTGAACCTCTTCCATGTCAGCATCATCGTCAGAGCCCATGGAAGGATTGAGGATCATAGAATTGTGATCCTGCACGATTGGGTCTTGTACAGGATCTTGAGCCGGCTGAACAACATCCTCCCACGGGCCCCAACCAGCCTCACTGTTTAAGTTCTGACCCCAGCCTGGCGCGTCATTCTGATGTTGGTCATGGCCAGGGGGCACCGCATTCCAACCCAAAGCAGGGTATGGCGGCATAGCCCAGAATGGCTGTGGGGGAGCATTAGCACCTGGCATGGGATGTGGGTTGCCATCCAGAGGCATTGGATCTTCATCCGCTGGAATCAAAGCCTCTGCAAAATCTCCATCCAAGATGTAACAGCCAGCCGTCCAAGACACTATAGATCCTCCCCAATTAGCAAACTCTCTGAAAGCGACCGAGTGTGGAACCAGAGCATTGTCAGGGAATGAAGCACGGACCAATGATCTGACCTTTCTGCGATCTGTGCTATTCCAGTAATGGAACTGACCAAAGGTACTAACCATATCCGCAATGCACTTTGTATTACGATAATCCAAAGGGATTCCAATAAACATCAACCAACCCTGCCTATGTCCATGCAAAGCTCTGAAACCCTCGCCCTGGTTATGCAGGATAAATCTGACAAAAAACTCCTGGCCCTCCTCATCTAAACCCAAGGGAAAAGGCGGATGCGAAGTAAAGGAAGCACGGACCACAGGATCTTCCATCTCAAATAAACCAACTCCTTGGTACCAGGTTTGAGCAGAGATAACAGGAACCTGCATGGTCTGGACTAGGAAGTTGAGCACCTGCTGTCGACGGGCACCAACCAGATGTGCCGGAGGAGCCGGCTCCACAATGCCCACCATATACTGCTCGTGGGTTCTTGGAGGAGGGATCACCGGAGTGTAGTAGGTGCGCGGCAAACGATCCGCCCCACCATCCACGATGTTGAAGCCAGCTGGGATGAAGCGGAAGGGATCAATCTCATACACCGCCATTGGAGAGGGCGGACAAGGAGCAGAGCTTGAGGCTGCGTGTAGATGTGCGTTTCGCGGCGGATGGTGTATCAATGGCGACGTCGGCGGAGTAGCAGAAGGTGGGGTTTTCTGCTGCGGAAGCGTTTGGTCTTGGGAAATCGAAGAGGCAAGGGAGGCAGAGTAACTTTCCTTCCTGTCTCGATTTCCAAAGCTAGGTGATGGGACTTTGGGCACCCAAAGGGATAAGTCAGGAGCGTGGCCGATGCAACCTTTTTTAATATGAACTGAACGAAAGGAGTTGCGGCACCGTATCTGGTTCGTGCAGGTTTCTGATGTGTGGCGCATGCCCAAACAATTTTGACAGTCCCAGTAACTAGCAGCTAAATCCTCTATCATCTCGTCAAAACTCTGCAAATCATCAACAATATCTTTCGGAGAGGGAAACTGAATGGCCGGTGAAGATGGGCTGTCAACCTCGTCATCCGATAAGCATATGGGCTGGATACTGGAGCCCAAGATCGTGGCATGGTCCAAATTTGCCACAGAATCCAAACTTGCCGAGGCAGGTATCAACAGACCGCCCGAAAATCCGGACTTGCCGCATGCATGGGATAAGCCCTGCGGAGAAGGCGGTAGAGAACCAAACTGAATGACTGGGCACGCCGGCGTTGAAGATGGCGGCGGCGGAGCAACAGTAGTCGGCGGGGATGTCAACGACGTGGAGATAGCTTCACGCGCAGAAACCACATAACCAGCCTCCCGGACAGTTGTGACTTCATTAGACGTAGGCCCATAATTATAACCTTTCTTAGCTGGGTATTGCATGAACGTGGCAAATTTAATATGCTTGGAGTGTGTGGATTTAACTGTTTGAGAACGAAGAGAAGATTTGCCCGGGACATGTTTCATGGCGTCTAAGTCTAATCTAGCTCTCCTCTTGGAGGGACTGATCAAAGTCCACTCCTGATCACATTCAGATTGCCACAACCGAAATTCCTTTTCCCAATCTGGGCCACCATGACCCCAAAGATGAAAGAAACATTTGAATTGCGGGCAGACAAAACTCCGTTGATGCAAAATAAAAAACCCAACCTCTTTGCAAGAAACATTGAAAGAGAAAACACGACTATGCAGTTGGGATACCTTGAGAGCAGAGCAATATCCACCAATGGCTGATTCAAGTGCCAAGCCCACATTGTCTTCGTCCAGACGGAAAGAATGTCGTGCAAAGGAGACCACCATGACGAAATGACCAGATCGATCCGTAGGATGGACCGTGCGATGAAACAAGCGACCGATCTCATGCGCCATGTCCATCCCCGTAGAGAAATCCAAACCGAGGGAGATGGAAGCATGTACCGCCATCGAGAAGGTAACCAGAAGAAGAAGCAGACGACGCTGAGCACGATGGATGGATCCAAGGGACGGTTCCATGGTCAGACGTGGAGATCACCGGCGATGAGTGGGCTAGGGTTTTAGGGTGGCGGCGGGTGGGTGGGTGGGTGGTGCGTCATCCTTTGATCTATGTTTTTCGATGGATTATTTGACTGTTTTGTTGCTGTTTTGTGTGGCCCATTACATAAAAACTATTTTCGAAAATTGCATTAGTGTTGGAACTAGTGTTCCTATAGTTTATAGCTGTAGGGATATGTTGACTGTGTGTCCAGGTATTTGTTTTAGAATTTATATTGTGTATTTTATTTTAATTACTTTTAGTTTTACTGCTGTAGTTTTTGTTAAAAAAAACGCAGCGCAGAGCACTGCGCGGCCCAGCAGCCAACCCCGCGGCCCACCTAACCCCGCACTGCCCGCGGCCCAGTCTCCCGCGCCTCCAGCCGCCGAAGCGGTACACCGAACCCGACCCGCACCCTACCCGCTGTCCCCTCTCTCACTGACCGTGGGTCCTGCGTCTGTTTTCTCCTAGCTCCGGTCGGACTTGAGCGCACATCGCGCCCAGCCGAGGCCGAGCCGGATCGACCCCGTGCTCCTGGTCCATCCCGTCTCCACCAGGGACACCGCACGCGAGGCAAGGCCCTAGGGGAGACCCCGCAGCCACTTCCTGGCCTCTGTTTCGGCCGCACGCACATGCCCGCGTTGTTTGGATCTTGCCGCAGATCTCGACCCGCCGCCACCGTCGTCGGAGGTTTTCGTCACCGTAAGAGCCCGCAGAGCCGCGCTGCCTGCACCCCTCGACCCCCCCACTCGATGAAGAACTCTTTTGACACCTCGAAGTACCCTGTAGAGCACCAGAACGCTGCTGCCACCGCCGGATCACACCGTCATTCCCGTCGCCGTTGCTGCCCGCAGAGGACGCCACAGCCGCTGCCTTGGGGCAGTTCTCCCGCAAATCGCCATCGTCCCCGCTGCTGTGGATAAACCGGCCCCGCTTCTGCTTCCGTGGATGATGCCATCACGGATTCGCCTTAAACAGGCCTCACCTCGGTTCAACGCCGAGTCACAACACCTCCAACAAGAGGTCGAGAACAACATCTCGGATACTTTTCTGCCCAATACGCCCTCGAGTCGCCGCCGTGGCATCTTCTTCAAACCAGCTACGCCGCGGCCTCACCCAGAGCCGGCCGTCCCGCTTTAAACCGCCGCCCTGGTCGGGTTACCTCCGCCGCGGCAGTGTTCCGCCGTCTGACGCGCGCACCACTCCGACCACAAGCTGGCCCCGGGTCACCGTCGATGCAGGCTGCCACTCCAACCCGCTGTGGCAGCGGACGCACTTCATCAAACCCGCCGGAATGCCCTCGATGTGGCCGGTTCATCTCCGCGCCTAAGACACGCCTCCGAGTCGTCATCGCCTCAGCCCGCCCCCTCGCCTGCGCCTCCTCGGTTTGGCCAGGGATCCCCGGCGTCCATGCACCTGCGACGCTCGCACCGGTGGCTTCGCCGCCCGTTTTTTGTACACATACGTGGAGATCAAGTGCGCGCTAATAGCCGCACCCACATATGTGCCAAAAATACCAGGTGCTATTTACCCTATTTATTTTTAAATGTATATTAATTCATCCAAGCAAAACTACTTTGCCCTGCTCTGTTTTATACGCAGGAGAATTATTCATTACAAAAATGATATTATACCGCGGAGATGGTGGCGTGCCAACATCATTCGGCACATGTGGTCGCTGTTATTCAACGGACTCCCACACCAGCTTCCAACTCCGTGGCCGTCTCTCGTGACCGCACCGGTTTACAGCGCCACGGATGACTTGCCCGTCCGCTTTTGCGCCCGATTCACGCGTTCGCACTGGCTTACAATGAGGATAACTACTAGCCTGACATATCAGGTGACATCCGTCCGGTTTGCTTTCATAACACATATTAATTTTTGTGTGAACAATTATTTGGCATGTGGTATTTTTTGACGCAGGACAATTGTTCATTACAAATGAGGCGTTATATTACGGGCATGGAGCACGCGCTAGCAATGTTCTGCACCAGCGTTTCGTTCGTATCATACCACCCGGTGAATGAATGTGCGCAAGTCGCCGTCCCTGTGGCCCGGTTTACATCAGCTTGCCAGGACCGTGCCCGCGATTAACTCGCCCGTCCGTGCCGGTTTACGACACGGGTGCTGATTTTCCCCATCCGCACCGGCTTATAATGCCGCGGCCGACTCATCTGTCGGAGCCGCCTCTGCTGCTACGGTCGTCTCTGCTGTCCGTCTCTCGCGGCCTGATCTACATCAACACACCGGGCCGCACCTGTCTGCATGGGTTGTTTATTGGGTCTGAGCAAGTCACAGCTTGGGTAGCCCGGTTTTCTTTCAAATTGGAGACAAATGATCATCAACCGCCATTTGCAAGGGATGGTTCAATGGGCAGGCGCACAAGTCGCCGCCACTACAGTTTTGATTAACTTCAAATCGCCAGTTGGAAGGAACCATTGGCCGAGTTGCTGACACTGCTCATATAGGATCATTTATAACCCGCCGCAGTCACCTCAACCTTCTATGGATTCACATCGTGCTATCAACGCCGATGATATACAAGTTATGCCGGTTTATATCACGGTCAAATATGAAGAGTCTCAAGCCAACTCCTCGAGTCACCTTTGAGACTCGGGGGCTACGATGACATGACTCAGCAATTCTTGCCAGTTTCAGCCGGTTTAAGAACCAGAGGACGATGGAGGGAAAGATAACCCGGTCCCGGAGGCTACTGTTATATTGATGAAAATTTAAAGGCCGTCAGGGAATTTCCGGCTTAGAAAGTATATGACAGTTACAAAATCCCGGCTCAATGAAGAAGTTTCGGATCATCAGAAAGGATTCCGGTTTGAAATCTGGCTGAAGGGAAGTCAGTCTCACTGAAGTTCTCAAATATCCGGTTTACAATCCGGTTCAAGGGAAATCTGTTCTCCCACAAAGTTCTGAAGCTCTCAAATCCGGTTTAAGAATTTCCGGTTCAAAAAGGAATTAACTTCTCGCAAGTTCGAGTTTAAAAGCCGTCAGAAAATTTCCGGCTAAAAATAAAGATTCCGGTTTAAGATCCGGTTCAAGGGAAGATGTCTCCCACAAAGCTTTGAAGCTCTTAACGTCCGGTTCAAAATCCCGGTTCAAGAAGAATTTATCTCTTGAAAAAAAGTTAAAAATTATCGAAGAGGACCTGCTGCCATGATGCGCGGTTCAAACATGGGTATCCCGCCTTATTGGCCTAATATATTATTGATCACATGGGGGCTCCCGCTTTATAAAGCGGGGTATCTATTCTTTTATATCATGTGTGGTTACATGGAGTTGTTTTAAAACAACATCCGGTTTACCCCTTGCAAGTCTTATCAAGATCACTTGGGGTTTCCTGTTCAAACATAGGTCGTATTCGAACCAAAGAGAACATAGCCGTCCTTATAAGGTCATTTGGGGGCTCGGTCATGTTTTGAACCGATGCAATGCCTCTTGGCCGGCGAAAGCCACCAGGTCACTTGGGGGCTCGGTCGTGTCCGAACCGATGCAATACCTCTTGGCCGGCGAAAGCCACCAGATCATTTGGGGACACGGTCACGTCTGAACCGGTCACGCCTCTTGGTCGGCCTACGGGCCTTAGAGTCATTTGGGGGCTTGGTCGAACCCGAACCATAGCAATGCCACTTGGCCGGTGTAACGCCACGCGTCATTTTGGGGTCCTGGCTGACTGGCACCATCGCTACGCCTTCGGGGGGCTTGGTTGCGTCTGACCATGGTAATTCCATCTGACCAAGCTAAGTAGAGCTCTTCTTTTGCAAAAAGTTGTTACCATTGCTTTTGCTTTAATAGCCTTTCTTGAGAAGTTGCTATTTTATTTGCGTTTTTTAAACCGACAGTATTTTGTACCGGTTCAAACAGCTAAATTGGCGGAACACGGTCCATTTTTAGACCGGAGATTATCTGCCCGGTTTGATTTTCTGTTACCATCCTATTATGGAGTAAACCGGTGTTTATCAACCCGGCTCGGCTTTCAACTACAAGTTGTGAGTACATGATCAAGTTATAATCCAGAGATTATCAGCCCGGTCTGGTTTGACTACAAGTCACCAATATTATATATGGTTAATCCGGTGTTTATCACAACCCGGTACGGTTTTATCATAAACCAGCACAATATGGAAGGAGTTATCATTACTCAAGATTGGGGTTATCACTCTTACTACAAAAAATGGGTAAACCAATGATGTGATTCAATGTCACAGGTATGATATATTTCATATTTTTAAGTGCAGCCTTGGTTATAAACCCAGGATATATGTTGGGCATTATGACCCGTCCGGCGGTAAACCGCCAGGACACTTTAAACTTGTTATACGCAGAAACAGGTTGAATAAAGTATGATGATAAATTATCCGGTGCTTATTAAACCGGCCTGGCTTTCGATTATAAATCGCCAGTCTATGATGAGAAATTGTCCGGTGTTTATTAAACCGGCCTGGCTTTGGACTATAAGTCACCAGTATATATTTGGATTGCGCCATTGGAATTATGCGCTTATAAATCATTGGGTTATTCAAATAGCCAAACTTGGCTGAATCATGATTATGGTATTGATTGAATAATGTTTTCATACCGGATTATATTATTCAAATAGACAACATGGCTGGATTTTTATTATGGTTATTAATATTATGATTAAGGTTTTTTCAAAGTTGCTTTAGCGCAACGGTTATCATTTTCTACGATTGAAGGAATAGTCCCGAGTTGCTGCAGGCTTACAACCCGGCACTTGGGGGCTACATTATTCAAAGTTGAGATTACATCAAATATGCAAGTCTCATGTGGCTGCAAGCATGCACCATGACACTTCGGGGCTAATGCAAAGTCATTTTTGCTCATCTTATTGAAGACCCAACTCATCACATCATAATGAGCTGGCCCTTGGGGGCTACCAATTGCTCCTTTCAACAAATCAAGGTACAAAGCTTTTTATCCATTACATTGAAGGATCCACTGCTCAGTTGGTAAAGCACAAGGCTCTTAACCTTGTGGACGTGGATTCAAGCCCCATGATGGGGGTTACATCATATGATGTTATTTTATTGAAGTATATATCAAAGTCCCAGCTCAATATTATCTTACCGAGCCGGCCCTTGGGGGCTACACGTTGCTGTTCAAAGTTTACAAGATTATATTTACAAAGTCCCCGCTGATTATTACATAATGACCCGGCCCTTGGGGGCTACATTGGTTGAAGTTTTATGGGCATCAGTCAATTACAAATCCCAGGTTGCTGCAAGCATGACAACCTAGCACTTGGGGGCTACAGGTATTATATTATTATCAAAGAAATATTTTCAAATTCTCTGTTTGAGCAAACTAGATTGACCCGGCGTCACCAATCATTATGACCCTGTGGCTGCAACCCGGTGTCATCAATAATCATAAACCGGTGTTGGCAACAATCATGAACCGGTGTCGGCAACAATCATGACCCGGAATTATCAGTTTTTATAACCCGACAGTTTTTGGCAACGATAAACTGGCAAGTTCTGCATCTTCAAACCGGTTGAATATCAGATGAGTATTTCAAGACCAATATTTCTTAAACCGGCGCTTTGAAAGCAGACTCAAGTGGATTATTCTTCACAAATATATTTTCTATGAGAAACCAATGTCAGCAAGTTGAGTATGAAGCTGGTTATTGACCCGGATTTTCTAGAAGGAGGAAATGACAAGGACTAAGGATGATCAGATGCCGGTTTACAAGAATTCTTAATCCGGAGCACAACCTGTCAATTTTGTTCTGGTGTTTATTTGCAGCATAAGTTTACCATGGATAAATCCAAGCTAAACTTGGGGGCTAATGTCGGGGATATACCCCGCGGTGTAAACCGGCCGGAAGTTAAACCGGCCGGACTTGGCGGTTTATCTGAAGACCCGCCCTGACCTTGGCGGTTTACAAGAAACCCGCTTGGTCGTTATGACTCACTGGTAACCCGGCGGGCGGATCAGACGGGTGACAAGGCCCAAGGACCAGAAGGCCGGTTCAACTATGGTGGGCCGGTTTAAGAGGAAAGGAATATTTGTCTTATAAATAGTTAAGACCTGGACTTGTATCCGGTTTGTATTAGAGATAGACTAGTCCTAATCCTAATAGGACTCCACATGTAAACCGCCCCTTCAACATATATAAGGAGGGGCGGGGCTCCCCAAAGAAGGACAAGCTACAAGCAAGAAACAATCTCTAGGGCTAGACACAAAGAGCCTGTTTACGACGTCTCCCTCGTGATGATAATGAGACCTAGCCTCAAACAGCATGTAGGGTTATTACCGGATGATGTTTCCCGGGGCCCGAAGCTGTCTAAATCCTCGTCTCGTGTGTTGATCCGCCCTGCGTTTCTCGTCCCACTCGACCCCTCTCAAGCTACCACCTAGATGTGTTGGCCCTACGACTAAGTCCTGATACTAAGGACATCTGCCGTGACGAATCCACGACACCTCCCGACCTCACCTACGCCTCCGACACTCACCGCCGCACTCATCCGTCGCTTCGTCTTCGCCAGAGACCCGCCGCCGCCTACGCCCGAAGCCGCCGCCGTTTTCCTCTGTCTTCGGCTGAGCACACGCGCCCAGCCAATCACGTGCTGCCACATGGCAACCAGCTACAGTACACGCACGAATAGTGCAGGAGTTTTCTGTTGTTTTTGTTTTTCTTTCCAAATTTGTTCTCTAACTTCAATTAGCTATAACTTCTATTCTGTATATCCAATTTAGTTAATTCTTTTTCCAGTGCACTCACAAAAATCAGCACATTATCACAGCACCAACTTTGCACATGTCTACTCCTATCAAATTTGGATTCGTTCGGATTTGAATCAAATCTTCCGGAGGCCGTAACTTCCCAACCGTTTCACGAAATTTAGTGATTCTTTTTGCATTGTGACTGTAGTGCATTTTAGGTGCTGTTAAGCTTCTGTTGTTGAGTTTTAAAAATGATTTTCTTGCTGTTGGTTTTGCTTTGGTTCTTTTCGTGTTCCGGTGATTGATTTGTTGAATTGTGTGAAACGTGTAGATTATCCGGAGTGCGACGCGAGCTATTGTCAGGAGTGTGACTTTTTGAACCAGAACCAAGGCAACTTACATGTTGATCATCCTTTACCTATTGTTTGCTATGCATGTAGTTATATCACATTATTAATATATGCATGTATAGGAATACTATATTATTTTACTATGCTGTTGAGCTATCTTCCCATTTTTGCAAATCGTGGTAGTTGTAGTTTGCTATGCTTTGTAGACGGGGGTGGTTCGTGTATTCATTGAGTTTATGTGAGGATTATATATATAACTAAATTGAATAGTAATTAAGGATTTAATTCACCTCTGGGCGGAAGTGGTATTGCTTGGTGTTGAGGGAAGGCATCATGGGGTCTTGCACCTTTTCTAAGGCCATTCGCTCATGAGAGTGCACCCTAAGTGGAATGCCGCCCAGGTTAAAAGAGATCAGACATACTTAGTGACTAGTAGCTTCCATGTGCGTCCACTGTCTATATGGGCTCTGGCTTAGTTGATCAGTTGTTGGAACCCTGGCCCAGACAGTGTCGACAGATGTAGCATATGTAGGTGGGATGTGGCCGTCAGGTGGTTAAGGGAACCTCTTCTGAAAGACTTTGTCTCAATCTTCGGATTGGGTCCAGTGGGTAAATTGTACAAAACTCTGCAGTGTATTAAAACTAATCATGATTAGCCGTGCCCCCGGTTATGGGTAAATTTGAGCGACTATGCCATTACAGTTGTTGGATGATCTTGACAGATGTGACACTTAATAATATTTGTGGGCAACTTAATAAAAGGGTAGGTTGGAGTTGATTTTGCCAAATCAACCTTGTGCATTTAATTGTAGTAATAAAATAACTAGATAAAAATTTGACTGTTAGGTAGTTATGAGGACAAAATCAGGTTTCCGCAAAAATAAACCCACAAGCCTTCCTTTTGATATACTATGCATATACATGTAGGTATGTTATATTATTACTCCTGTGTAACTTGCCAATACATTCCAAGTATTACCCTATATGGCTGCAACGTCTTATGTTGCAGGATATTCAGACGAAGAGTAAGGTACCGTTAGGGTCGCGAGTCTGCACTCAGCATGTGAAAGTGCAACTATCCCTGGGTGGTTTTGGTAATTCCTAACAACATATAGCTCATTGAGCTAACATTATTCCAAGATCAATATTTCAGGAAAAGCTCAATGAATGGCATGGCATGGATGAGGAAAGTGGATCCCTCAAAATTCTAAGGACAAAGGATTGGCTCAAGCTTCAAGATCAAGACTCTACATTTTACGTTTTTAGTGATCCAAGATCACATTGAGTCCATAGGAAAAGCCAATACTATTAAGGAGGGATGAGGTGTTGCTTAATGAGCCTCTTGCTTCATGTGCTTAGTGATATGCTTCAAAATCTTCAACTATCTTCCTACATCCACATTTGACCTAAACCAAAAGTCAAACTCGGCCCCACCGATTCTTTCTATCCGGCGCCACCGAGTTTCAGATGTCATAGCCACTGCTACAAACCCTAGCAAATCAGTCTCACCGATAGGGATCTCGGTCTCACCAAGATGGGATTGTAATCTCTCTGTTTCCCTTCGTAACGTTTCGGTCCAACCGAAGTGAGCGATCGGTCCCACCGAGATTGCAATGTAAACTCTCTGTTTCCCTTTCGTAACATTCCGGTCTCACCAAAATGAGCGAACCGGTCCCATCGAGTTTACCTGACCAACTCTCTGGTTAGCTCATTACCAATATCGGTCCCACCGAGTTTTTTTAATCGGTCACACCGAGATTATGTTATGCCCGAACCCTAACCATATCGGTCCTACCGAGATGCATCTCAGTCCCACCGAAAATCCTAACGGTCACTAGGTTTGCTGAATCGGTCCGACCGAGTTTAACCATTCGGTCCCACCGAGTTTGGCAGATTGTGTGTAACGGTTGGATTTTGTGTGGAGGCTATATATACCCCTCCACCCACTCTTCATTCATGGAGAAAGCCATCAGAACACATCTACACTTCCAATACACATGTTCTGAGAGAGAACCACCTACACTTGTGTTGAGGTCAAGATATTCCATTCCTACCATATGAATCTTCATCTCTAGCCTTCCCCAAGTTGCTTTCCACTCAAATGTTCTTTCTACCAAATCCAAATCCTGTGAGAGAGAGTTGAGTGTTGGGGAGACTATCATTTGAAGCACAAGAGCAAGGAGTTCATCATCAACGCACCATTTGTTACTTCTTGGAGAGTGGTGTCTCCTAGATTGGCTAGGTGTCACTTGGGAGCCTCTGACAAGATTGTGGAGTTGAACCAACGAGTTTGTAAGGGCAAGGAGATCGCCTACTTCGTGAAGATCTACCGCTAGTGAGGCAAGTCCTTCGTGGGCGATGGCCGTGATGGAATAGACAAGGTTGCTTCTTCGTGGACCCTTCGTGGGTGGAGCCCTCCATGGAATCGTGCAACCGTTACCCTCCGTGGGTTGAAGTCTCCATCAACGTGGATGTATGATAGCACCACCTATCGGAACCACGCCAAAAGCATCCGTGTCTCCAATTACGTTTGAATACTCCAAACCCTTCCCTTTACATTCTTGCAAGTTGCATGCTTTACTTTCCGCTGCTCATATACTCTTTTGCATGCTTGCTTGAATTGTGTGGAGATTGGTTGACTTGTGCTAAACTAGCTAAAATTTGCCAAGAACTAAAATTGGGAAAAGTCTAGATTTTTATTTGGTCAAGTAGTCTAATCACCCCCCTCTAGACATACTTCCGATCCTACAAGTGGTATCAGAGCTTTGGTCTCCATTTGCTTTGATTTCAATAGCTTTTGGTGGTCATAGCCTTGGTTTCACAATCTAGGAGAGTATGGCGTCTAGCGAGGGAAATTATCATCGTAGAGGTCCTTACTTTGATGGTACTAATTTTGCTAGTTGGAAGCATAAGATGAAAATGCATATTCTTGGACATAACCCCGCCGTTTGGGCTATTGTGTGTATTGGTTTGCAAGGTGAATTCTTTGATGGAAAAGAACTGAACCCTGAAGCTATCGCGGAAGAGTTGAAGATGCTGCAATACAACGCTCAAGCTTGTGATATTCTCTTCAATGGATTGTGCCCCGAAGAATTCAACAAAATCAGCCGTCTTGAGAATGCAAAGGAAATTTGGGATACTTTGATTGATATGCACGAAGGTACCGACTTCGTCAAGGAATCCAAATTGGATGTGCTTCAAAGTCAACTTGACAAGTTGAAAATGAAGGATGGTGAAGGTGTCGCTGAAATGTACTCTAGGCTTGCTCTTATCACAAATGATATTGCCGGCTTAGGGAGTGAAGAGATGACCGATAGATTCATCATCAAGAAGATCCTAAGAGCCTTGGATGGAAAATATGATACCGTGTGCACATTGATCCAAATGATGCCCAATTACAAAGATCTCAAGCCAACGGAAGTCATCGGAAGAATTGTTGCTCATGAGATGTCACTCAAAGATAAAGAGAAACTTCACAACAAATCAAGTGGTGCTTACAAAGCCTCATGTGAAGCCCCCACATCATCAAGTGAGAAACTAACCTTCAATGAAGAATTGAGCTTAATGGTGAAGAACTTCAACAAGTTCTACAAGAGTAGAAGCAAAGATAGAAGCTCCAAGTCAAGGTCCTACAATGACAAAAGATCTTCTAGTCGAGAGCGAAACTGCTACAATTGTGGAAGGCCCGGACACTATTCCAATGAGTGTACGGCCCCCTACATGAGAAGAGAAGATTCTCCCAAGAGAAGAAGTAGAAGAGAAGAATCACCATCTAGAGAAAGGAGTAGAGATGATCGTTATGAACGAAGACCCTCACGGAGAAGCAAGGATTCAGAAAGAAAGGATAAGTCATCAAGGAGCTACACAAAACGAAGACATCAAGCTCATGTTGGTGAATGGGTATCCGGCTCCGACTTCGACAACCACTCCGAGAGAAGCTATCACTCCGATTTCGAATATACTCAAGATGAAGGTGTTGCCGGTCTAGCACTTGTGACAACCAACTCCTACGACATATTTGACTCGCCAAATGAAGGAGTTGGAACATGCTTCATGGCTAAAGGCCCAAAGGTATCACACACCGAGTATGTTGATTTCAATAGTGATGAAGATGACTTGTTAGGTGATGATGATTTACTTGTTGACAACTCTAGTGATGAATACTATGATGAAATGTCAATTAATCATGCTAATCAAGATAAAACAAATGACAATGACAAGGAGAAGATTGAGTCTCTAACTAAAGAACTAAACACTCTTAAGTTAGCTCATGAAACTATCTTAGGAGATCATCGAGAACTTTTAAGGACTCATGAGAAATTACGCTTTGAAAAGCTCAACCTTGAGCAAGAGCATGAGTTCTTAAAAGCAATCAATGACGATCTTCGTAAGAAAAGTTCTTCTTACATTGCCAAGCGTTTACTCTTATCCACTTACATGCCTCAAGTCAAGTCTAGTAACAAGAACAAGAATGATTCTTCCTCTAGTAGCAACAATAATCATGCTAAATACAATATTGTTGCTTCTAGTAGTTCTCTTGATTCCACTAATGATTCTCTTAGCCAAGTTACACTTGAGCAAGAAAATAGCTTATTGAAGGGAATTATAGAGAAAGGTGTTTACAAGAGCCTTGACGGAAGTAAGCAGTTCGAGGAAATTGTACGCAAGCAAGGGAGGCACCGGAAGAATCAAGGTGTTGGTTTTGAACGAAAGTTCAATGCCAATGGAATTGAGTGGGAAGAAGATCAATACCCCAAGACGAAGTTTGTTCCTCAATAAGAGAAGTATGATCCTACCTCTTTCAAGGGGACACAAGCTCAAGATGATCTTCCACCGCAAGACCACAAGCAAAAAGGCAAGGACAAGCTTCAAGAGGAAATTGATGCATTTGAAGAAGCTCCTAAGGCCTTGGTCAAATGGGTTCCGAAGACTACTTCAAGTTCCACTTCATCGTGTACAACTACAACTCCGAGGATTCCCATCAAGATGGTGTGGATCCAGAAGAAGAAGAACTAGAGAGTTCTTGAGGGTGACTCCGCCAACATATTTCACTCACATCATCTTGGCAAGAACAAGTGCAATCAACTTCCACATCTTGCACTAGTTCAAGGAGTCACAAAACCTCTTGTTGGTAAGACAAGGGACAAGGTAACCTAAAAGCTCTCATAGACATCATCTTGTGTGTGCATCACTCTATGTCTATGGATATCCTGGTTTGTTCCTTGTGGGACTAACCCGTGTAGGTATTGAAAGTGCAACTCACTCCAATGGATAGCTCCAAATGATCTACATCAACATTGAGCATCCACATATTCAACATCTACATGAAGTCATCATCGACAGAACCCAAGGTTAGTTCATCCCTCTTAGGGGGGATCTCACATCTAGGGGGAGCTTTACTCTAAAAATTGAGCTAAAGCAACTCTAATGGTGTGAACACAACAATGCTTTATGTAAAAGTGGTAACCCCACTTGTGCTTAAACGATGAGTATGACCTATGATCAAATGTTCTCATTTGACTCCTAAGTCAATATACTCATATATAGATGACCTAGTCATCGCAAATTGTTTGATAGATGCTAGAATTGGTTGTGCATGCTTTGCCACATATTTCATTTGCCATCTTATTGTGTGAGCATGTTGATTGCATATTTTACTCATTCGAGGACATCGACTTCTTGTTTTGATTGATTGGTTTTCTTTTGCCAAGTGGATGGACAAGAATGCCTAAGAACCCTCTCTAGCTATCTATGCTTTTCTCGTCTCAAACTCTATTCATGCTACATCACAAAATTTGATCAAGTCAGATTCGAACCACTCTGTGTGAGGAGCACTCGGAGTCCCCGATTCGTCATAGACTTAAGCTTCCAAAACTTCTTTGTGTGTTTCGGTCTGACCGATTCCTCCATTTCGGTCATACCGAGATCACTAAGTCGATCTAGGTTTTCATCTCGGTGCAACCGATTTGAACTTTTTGGTCACACCGAGTTGTTGTAACCTTCAACAGTTATGCAACTCGGTGCCACCGAGTTGTTCCACTCGGTCACACCGACAGGGTCGAGCTATATATACTCATGGGCAAAATTTTGGAAATTTCTCCGAAACCCCTTCGCCCGCGCATAAGCTCGCTCTGCCTCCCGGGTCTCCGGATCGTCCTCCTCATCGCCAGCCGCCTCCTGTCGCTGGTCTCCATCGCCGTCAACGGATTTCGTCTTCGCCGTTGCCACCGTAGCGAGTTCATCGCCAAACTAGGGTATGGACTTGATCACAGTGCTATCCCCGTCCGATTCCTAGCACATTGTGTTTATTATGAATCTTGCCATGATTGAAACACTTCTATCCAGTCAAAACACTCCGTAGATTAGAATTGAATCGAAAATTTAGGGTTAGGTTTCCGCCGAAACCATCTCGAACCCACCGGGTTGCAGAACTCGGTTCCACCGATTCGGCCAAGGCCATTGCACATGTGGTTCTCGGTTTGACCGAGAATTGCAAATCGGTGTGACCGAGTTCAGGACTTTGTGAAACCCTAGCAGTCTCAGTGCCACCTAACCGTGACTCGGTCTGACCGAGTTCACTAGTTTTGGTTCCAACAGCTGCTTCGGTATCACCGAGTTTGCAAATCGGTTGATTCGAAATGCCTTCTGTGGAAAACTAAAACAAAGTTTTTGACTCATTCTTTTGCAAAAATCTCTGCATTTTGTGATGCTCATCCACTCTATCTCATCTACAATCTATTCACAGGGTCTACAGTCAGTGTTTGCAACATGTCTGACCAAAGTGACAGCCAGAACAAGTCAGAGGAGCAGGTTCACTTGAGTGAGGGCACTAGTCCCTCTAGCAGCTCAAATGAGGGTAGCAGAAGCACCCCAAGCAACTTGCCCAAGGCTGCCACTAGAGCAAGCAAGAAAAGGACTTCAAAATCTGAAGATGAAGATTATGTTGCAGAGGAAGAGGAAGCCACCTCAAAGAAGAAAGTGCTCAAGAAGGAATATGGCTCAGCTGCAGCCACAAAGCCAGGCATGCAGAAGAAGGCACCTGCAAGGAGAGTCCCCACTTCCAAACCTAGGAAGGTTGCCACTGGAGAAACCATGAAGTTTACCATGGAGTCAGAAGAGGAAGCTGTTGGCCAAGACAAAAAGAAAAAGAGAGTCAGAACCACTACTGCCAGAGTTCTTGGCAAACCCTCCATGAGGAGAGATTCAGAAGAAGAAGAGGAAGAAGAGGTTGCTGCACCAGTACCCAAGGTACAGAAGCTGATGGGTGATGCTATAAAGTCAGGGGCTGCAACATCAAAGCCCAAAGAAGCACCCAAAGCTGCTGCTAAGTCTACTGCTCCATTTCCAAAGCCAAAACCCAAGAGGAATACCAGGAACATACCAGCTACTGAGAAGAACAAGGCCCTAGTGCCTGATGTTGCTGCTGAGGAAGATGATGAAGGACAAGTTCTGAGGAAGCTCAAACCCAAGATTCCAGACCACAATGATGCTCATCCTGTGGCTGAGAACATGAAGCTCATAAAAGATTCAGGGCTGAGGAAATGGAGAGAGACAGATCCATATGCTACAAGGAGAAGGACTGCTGTTGACTACAGGTTCCACACAAGGGAACAACAAGACTTCTATGAGACAGTGCTGCTGGACAAGAAACCAATAGTGTGTGATATGAGGTGGGTCGACTGGACCTATATCAAGGAAAATGAGGCACACTATCCTGGTGTGTATGACAGCTTCAATGCTTGTGGAGTTGCAGACTTTGTTGGGCAGAAGCTCACAAAGTGGAATGAGGAGCTCATAATGCAATTCTACTCCACAACACATTTCTATCTAGATGGCAGGATAGTTTGGATGTCTGAAGGTACAAGGTACAACTCAACTATTGAGGAATGGGCCAGTCTGATCAATGCCCCAAAGGAAGAAGAAGATGACTTGGATGTCTATGCCAAGAAGAAGATGGATCACAATTCCATGTCAAACATGTATAAGGAGATCCCAGACAAAGCTCTTGAGACTTTCAAGTTTGGATCAGTCCACTATCTTCTGTCAGGGCTGCGTACAATCAACTAGATTCTAAGGCACACTCTCTTGCCCAAGTCAGGTGACCACAACATGATCAGAGGGCATGCAATTAACTTGCTACACATATTTGATGTGCCACAGAAGTTCAAAGTCATGAGCCTCATTGTTGAGACTATCAAGAGGACAACAGCCGATCAAAAGAGAAGTTGTGGGTATGCCCCACATATTCAGGAGTTGATTAACTCGAAGATGGGCACATGCACATACCTGTTGGATAAGGAACACTTGCCCATCCATCCAGATTTTGAGGACAATCAAGTTGTGATGAATGAGAATGAACCATCATTAGTGCAAGCTCAAGCAAAGAAGGAGAATGCAAAGATGGAGAAAGCTGCCAAGATGCCAACTCAAGAGGAGGCATCTGAATACTTTCTGAAGAACAAGCAGGAGCAGCTTAATTATCTGATAGCATCAA
This sequence comes from Aegilops umbellulata, assembly GCA_032464435.1. Taxonomy (NCBI): domain Eukaryota; kingdom Viridiplantae; phylum Streptophyta; class Magnoliopsida; order Poales; family Poaceae; genus Aegilops; species Aegilops umbellulata. Next base: position 588,275,725 of record CP136057.1, read on the forward strand.
CTCTGAGGATTGAGAAAGGACTGGCCACCCTGACTCGAAACCAAGAGAGCTTGGAAAGAATCATGGAACAAAAGTTCTATGACTTAGATGTGAAAGTAACTGAGATTCAGTCTGCTGTGGAGCAATTACAGGATGACATGCAGGAGAGGAAGGGCAAAACAACAACTGATGCATTTGCCAGAGTGCCTAGAGCTCAGAGATCATCTGCAGTGGCAGTAACTGACACCAGAGCCACTTCATCTGCACCAGCTACAGCGTCAGTGCCACCAGCTCCAGCACCTACCCCAGCAGCTCCATCTACTTCAACTGAAGCCTTCGTCCTTGGCGTTATCCAGACTCCACCACCTGAAGACGAAGCCCGAGAGTCGTTTTAGTGCTATGCATTTTCTATGAACTTTTTGGTAACTTGTTGCCAAAGGGGGAGAAAAATGTATAGATCATAGGCTTCGAGAGAGAGAGAGAGTTTGATTTTGTTCTCTCTTGTCTTCTGCTTGAACGTTATTTGCTTTTGATTGCTTGAGATACTATGCTATTATCTGTGAGACATTGATGATCATGTGGTTGATCATAAGGTACACTTATGCTTGTTGGATGATACTATCATGTTATTCCTATTTGATCATTCACTTTGCTTGGTGATGAGTGCATGTATTTTATTCTTATCATTTTGAGCGCTCCACCAAGATGTATGTGACATGGAAGAGTAACCCATGATCCTAACTCATTGTGCATTTGCAGTCCAAAGCAAATCTTAAGATATGCACAAATTTAGGGGGTGCTCTTGCTTTTCACATACTTTTCAAAGCGACAACATCTTTCACTCTTATTATCATTTGTCGAAGCTTTGATCTATATGTTGTCATCAATTACCAAAAAGGGGGAGATTGAAAGTGCAACTATCCCTGGGTGGTTTTGGTAATTCCTAACAACATATAGCTCATTGAGCTAACATTATTCCAAGATCAATATTTCAGGAAAAGCTCAATGAATGGCATGGCATGGATGAGGAAAGTGGATCCCTCAAAATTCTAAGGACAAAGGATTGGCTCAAGCTTCAAGATCAAGACTCTACATTTTACATTTTTAGTGATCCAAGATCACATTGAGTCCATAGGAAAAGCCAATACTATTAAGGAGGGATGAGGTGTTGCTTAATGAGCCTCTTGCTTCATGTGCTTAGTGATATGCTCCAAAATCTTCAACTATCTTCCTACATCCACATTTGACCTAAACCAAAAGTCAAACTCGGACCCACCAATTCTTTCTATTCGGCGCCACCGAGTTTCAGATGTCATAGCCACCGCCACAAACCCTAGCAAATCGGTCTCACCTATAGGGATCTCGGTCTCACCTAGATGGGATTTTAATCTCTCTGTTTCCCTTCATACGTTTTGGTCTAACCGAAGTGAGCGATCGGTCCCACCGAGATTGCAATGTAAACTCTTTGTTTCCCTTTCGTAACATTTCGGTCTCACCAAAATGAGCGAACCGGTCCCACCGAGTTTATCTGACCAACTCTCTGGTTAGCTTATTACCAAAATCGCTCCCACCGAGTTTGTGGAATCGGTCACACCGAGATTACGTTATGCCCGAACCCTAACCATATCAGTCCTACCGAGTTGCATCTCAGTCCCACCGAAAATCCTAACGGTCACTAGGTTTGCTGAATTGGTCCGACCGAGTTTAACCATTCGGTCCCACTGAGTTTGGCAGATTGTGTGTAACGGTTAGATTTTGTGTGGAGGCTATATATACCCCTCCACCCACTCTTCATTCGTGGAGAAAGCCATCAGAACACATCTACACTTCCAATACACATGTTCTAAGAGAGAACCACCTACACTTGTGTTGAGGTCAAGATATTCCATTCCTACCATATGAATCTTGATCTCTAGCCTTCCCCAAGTTGCTTTCCACTCAAATCTTATTTCTACCAAATCCAAATCCTGTGAGAGAGAGTTGAGTGTTGGGGAGACTATCATTTGAAGCACAAGAGCAAGGAGTTCATCATCAACACACCATTTGTTACTTCTTGGAGAGTGGTGTCTCCTAGATTGGCTAGGTGTCACTTGGGAGCCTCCGACAAGATTGTGGAGTTGAACCAAGGAGTTTGTAAGGGCAAGGAGATCGCCTACTTCATGAAGATCTACTGCTTGTGAGGCAAGTCCTTCGTGGGCGATGGCCGTGATGGAATAGACAAGGTTGCTTCTTCGTGGACCCTTCATGGGTGGAGCCCTCCGTGGACTCGCGCAACTGTTACCCTCCATGGGTTGAAGTCTCCATCAATGTGGATGTATGATAGCACCACCTATCGGAACCACGCCAAAACATCCGTGTCTCCAATTGCGTTTGAATACTCCAAACCCTTCCCTTTACATTCTTGCAAGTTACATGCTTTACTTTCCGCTGCTCATATACTCTTTTGCATGCTTGCTTGAATTGTGTGGAGATTGCTTGACTTGTGCTAAACTAGCTAAAATCTGCCAAGAACTAAAATTGGGAAAAGTCTAGATTTTTATTTGGTCAAGTAGTCTAATCACCCCCCTCTAGACATACTTCCGATCCTACAGCATCGCCAGTGGGCTATGTTGGGACTCATCGTTATTTTCTGCTACTTTTCCGCTGTTTGATTGAATAAAGCTAGCCAAGCGCCATGCAGATTGTTTTATTTTATATACTCTGGATCATACGTTGTAATAAATGATGCACTTGCTATTCTGGTATTCATCTATATTGTGTGTGCTAGCGAGTTTGATCCAGGGACTAGCACGGTAAGCACATAGACTCAAATCCTTCGAGGTTTGGTCGTTACAGATGGCATCAGAGCAGTGTGTTGACTGTAGGGCGTGACCCTAGAAAATGGATTAGAAAAACCATAGGAGTGAAAATTATTTTATAAACTAGGTATACTTCTTACTGTTTATTAGTTAACCCCCTCAAGTATCTTGAACAGTTAAGTAGGAACTAGTGCTGAGACCACCATTCATGTTTGTTTTATATTGCAATGTTATCATGTTAGCGTATCTAATTATGTCCACTTTCGTGGTATGAAGATACTAGATTGTTTGCTTGATTGGTAGTTGTTTGTTAAATTGCTTAGTGTCGAAATTATTCGACTATATATATAATATTATTATATTGTTTGTTGTTTGTTTGTTGGTGTTATTCGTTGTTGTGTTTTGTTGACTTGATCATATTATGCATATGGGTAGAATATATATATATATATATATATAGTCTTTAGCCCTATATATATAGTCTTTAGCCCTATTATATCTATAACTCATCTACTCTTGCCAACCAAAACCCTTAGTATGCCTATTAGAGTGAGTTCTATAGGAGCTGAGATGATACAGGTGTTGGTTGTCATCAGTTGAGCTTGTCTTTTGGGAAGCATGAGTTTCCTACAGATTTGATTATATGAAGTCACAAGGTCTGGATATTATTTTGGGTATGGATTGGTTGCAGCTATATAAAGGTCGTATTGATTGTGCCAGTCGATCTGTTACTCTCAGTGCACCAGGAGGGAAGAGGATCAAATATGTATGTAAGTATAAGTGTGATCAGGTACAGGTGAACTCTCTTAAGGGGGGTAGCCTGGAAGAGGTGCCAGTTGTGAGAGATTATCCAGATGTGTTTCCAGAGGAGTTTCCAGGTATGCCACCAGATAGAGATATTGAGTTTCTTATTGATTTAATACCAGGCACTAGACCTATTGCAAAGAGACCGTATAGAATGCCTCCTCAAGAGTTGGAGGAATTGAAGAAGCAGAGAAGAGAATTGCAGGCACAAGGATTTATTCGCCCAAGTTCATCACCTTGGGGAGCTCCAGTTTTGTTTGTGGAGAAGAAGGATGGGACCTTGAGGATGTGTGCTAATTATCGTTCTCTGAATTAGGTAACCATTAAGAATAAGTATCCTTTGCCTATGATAAATGATCTATTTGACCAGTAGGAGGGAGCTACTGTGTTTTCTAAGATTGATCTTCGTTCTGGTTATCATCAATTAAAGATTCGTGAGCAAGATATTCCAAAGACTACTTTTACTACGAGGTATGGGTTGTATGAATATACTTTTATGTCATTTGGATTGACTAATGCCCCTGCATACTTCAAGAATATGATGAACAAGGTGTTTATGGAGTTCTTGGATAAATTTGTGATTGTTTTCATTGATGATATATTGGTGTTCTCCAAGAATAAGCAAGAGCATGAGGTGCATTTGCGTTTGGTATTGGAGAAATTGAGGGACCATCAGTTGTATGCCAAGTTCAGCAAATGCAAGTTTTGGCTGGACGAGGTAGCATTCCTTAGACATGTTGTGTCAGGTAATGGAGTTGTAGTTGATCCATCTAAGGTTGCTGCAGTTACAGAGTGGGAGACACCCACGACAGTTGGAGAGATTCGCAACTTTTTGGGCCTTGCAGGTTATTACAGGAGGTTTATTGAGAACTTTTCCAAGATTGCAAAGCCTATGACTGAATTGTTGAATAAGGAGAAGAAGTTTGTTTGGACTGATGAATGTGAAGCCAGCTTTCAGGAATTGAAGTAGCGTTTGGTTACGAAGCGGTTTTAACTCTGCCAGACATACACAAGGACTTCCAGGTATATTGTGATGCTTCTCGTCAAGGACTTGGGAGTGTTTTGATGTAGGAAGGTAAAGTTGTTTCATATGCTTCACATCAGCTTAAGAATCATGAGCTTAATTATCCTACACATGATTTGGAGTTAGCCTCAGTTGTGCATGCATTGAAAACTTGGAGGCCATATCTTATTGGTAATCATTGTGATATATTTACTGATCATAAGAACTTGAAGTATATTTTTACTCAGAAGGATTTGAACCTCAGGCAGAGGAGATGGTTGGAGCTTATTAAGGATTATGATTTGAATGTGCAGTATCATCCTGGTAAAGCTAATGCTGTTGCTGATGCATTGAGTCGTAGGAGCCATGCTAATGCAATTAATGTTGATAATATGCCACCCGAGTTATGTGAACAGTTCGGGAATCTCAGATTGGAGATGGTTCCTAAGGGATATTTGGCAACACTTTAGGTAAAGCCTACTTTGCTTGACAGGATCAGAGAAGCTCAAAAGAATGATAAGGAGATTGCTGAGATAAAAGAGAATATGGTTAAAGGTAAGGCAGAAGGTTTCCATGAGGATGAACATGGGGCCATATGGTTTGAGAAGCGTATTTGTGTACCTCAAGATGCATGTATCAGGAAGTTGATTCTTCAGGAGGCGCATGATTCACCTTATTCTATTCACCCAGGTAATACTAAGATGTATTTGGATTTGAGGGAAAGATTTTGGTGGCCTAGCCTAAAGAGGGAAATTGCTGGATATATTGCAACATGTGATGTGTGCCAGAGAGTTAAAGCAGAACATCAGAGACCAGCAGGTTTGTTACAGCCATTGCCTATACCTGATTGGAAGTGGGGTGAGATTGGTATGGACTACATTACAGGTTTACCCAGGACTCGGTCAGGTTATGATTCTATTTGGGTAGTTGTTTATCATTTGACTAAAGTTGCTCACTTCATCTCGGTAAGGACTACTTATACCAGTGCTCAGCTAGCAAAGATTTATATGTCTAAAATTGTTTTTCTGCATGGAGTTCCAAGAAAGGTAGTGTCTGATAGAGGTACTCAGTTCACATCCAAATTTTGGCGTCAGTTGCATGAATCCTTGGGCACCAGGCTGGAGTTCAGCACAACTTTCCATCCACAGACAGATGGGCAGACAGAAAGGGTAAATCAGATTTTGGAGGATATGTTGAGAGCTTGTGCTTTGGACTATGGGTCCAGTTGGGATGATAATTTACCTTATGCAGAGTTCTCATATAATAACAGTTATCAAGCTAGTCTGAAGATGGCACCATTTGAGGTATTGTATGGTAGGAGTGCAGGATACCGTTGATGTGGGATGAGGTTGGAGAACGTCAGTTCTTTGGACTAGACTTGATCAGAGATGCTGAGGAGAAGGTCAAATTGGTTCGTGATAGGCTGAAGATAGCACAGTCCAGGCAGAAGAGTTATGCAGATGCAAAACATAAGGAGGTGACATATGAGGTAGGAGACCGTGCATACCTTCGAGTTTCACCCCTTCGTGGAATTAAGAGGTTTGGAATCAAAGGTAAGTTAGCACCACGTTTTGTGGGGCCTTACAAGATCTTGGAGCGTAGAGGAGAGGTAGCTTATCAGCTGGAGTTGCCAGAATCCTTGTCAGGAGTTCATAATGTGTTTCATGTATCTCAGTTGAAGAAGTGCCATACAAAGATGATGGATGTTCCATTGAGGGACACGGTGCCACTTGAGGCAATTCAGTTGGAGAGTGATCTGACATATGAGGAGAAGCCTATTAAGATTCTGGAGACAGCAGAGAGAGTTACTCGCACCAAGACAATCAAGTTATGCAAGGTTCAGTGGGATCATCATACAGAGGAGGAAGCTACCTGGGAATGAGAGGAAGATCTCAAGCAGGATCACCCACACCTATTTGCTAGCCAGCCCGAATCTCGAGGGCGAGATTCATCTTAAGGGGGGTAGGTTTGCAACATCCCGATTTTCCTAAATTAGGATGTTATTAGATCATTCATATGCATATCATATTTTTATTGCATTATTTGCTTTTTCAGAATATTCAAATCATTATGCAACAAAACGGCAATTTATTTGGAGTGGAGATAACATGACTTCTCCCCTGTTTTAAAAATGTTCATAATGTGCAGAATATTATTTTCAGTTCGTTTGTTATGTCCTGGTATTTTTATTTGTCCCCAAAATATTTTATTTGACTGTTTTGTGTGGCCCATTGCATAAAAACTATTTTCGAAAATTGCATTAGTGTTGGAACTAGTGTTCCTGTAGTTTATAGCTGTAGGGATATTTTGACTGTGTGTCCAGGTATTTGTTTTAGAATTTATATTGTGTATTTTATTTTATTTATTTTTAGTTTTACTACTGTAGTTTTTGTTAAAAAAACGCAGCACAGCGCGCAGCGCAGAGCACTGCGCGGCCCAGCAGCGAACCCTGCGGCCCACCTAACCCCGAACTGCCCGCGGCCCAGTATCCCGCGCCTCCAGCCGCCGAAGCGGTACACCGAACCCGACCCGCACCCGACCCGCTGTCCCCTCTCTCACTGATCGCGGGTCCCGCGTCTGTTTTCTCCGCTTCGACCGGACTGGAGCGCACATCACGCCCAGCTGAGGCCGAGCTGGATCGACCCCGCGCTCCTGGTCCATCCTGTCTCCACCAGGGACACCGCACGCGAGGCAAGGCCCTAGGGGAGACAGCGCAGCCACTTCCTGGCCTCTATTTCTGCCGCACGCACGCGCCCGCGCTGTTTGGATCTTGCGACGGAGCTCGACCCGCCGCCACCGTCGTCGGAGGTTTTCGTCGCCGTAAGAGCCCGTAGAGCCGCGCTGCCTGCACCCCTCGAACCCCCACTCGATGAAGAACTCTTTTGACACGTCGAAGTACCCTGCAGAGCACCAGAACGCTGCTGCCGCCGCCGGAGCACACCGTCGTTCTCGTCGCCGTTGCTGCCCGCAGAGGACGCCCCGTCGCCTCCCGACCTCACCTACGCCTCCGACACTCACCGCCGCACTCATCCGTCGCTTCGTCTTCGCCGGAGACCCGCCGCCGCCTACGCCCGAAGCCGCCACCTTTTTCCTCTATCTTCAGGTAAGCACACGCGCCCAGCCAATCACGTGCTGCCACGTGGCAACCAGCTACAGTACACGCACGAACAGTGCAGGAGTTTTATGTTGTTTCTGTTTTTCTTTCCAGATTTGTTCTCTAACTTCAATTAGCTATACTTCTATTCTGTATATCCAATTTAGGTAATTCTTTTTCCAGTGCACTCACAAAAATCAGCACATTATCACAACACTAACTTTGCACATGTCTACACCTTCCAAATTTGGATTCGTTCGGATTTGAATCAAATCTTCCGGAGGCCGTAAATTCCCAACCATTTAACGAAATTTAGTGATTCTTTTTGCATTGTGACCGTAGTGCATTTTAGGTGATGTTAAGCTTCTGTTGTTGAGTTTTAAAAATGATTTTCTTGCTGTTGGTTTTGCTTTGGTTCTTTTCGTGTTCCGGTGATTGATTTGTTGAATTGTGTGAAACGTGTAGATTATCCGGAGTGCGACGCGAGCTATTGTCAGGAGTGTGACTTTGTGAACCAGAACCAAGGCAAGTTACATGTTGATCATCCTTTACCTATTGTTTTCTATGCATGTAGTTATATCACATTATGAATATATGCATGTATAGGAATACTATATTATTTTACTATGCTGTTGAGCTATCTTCCCATTTTTGCAAATCGTGGTAGTTGTAGTTTGCTATGCTTTGTAGACGGGGGTGGTTCGTGTATTCATTGAGTTTATGTGAGGATTATATATATAACTAAATTGAGTAGTAATTAAGGATTTAATTCACCTCTGGGCGGAAGTGGTATTGCTTGGTGTTGAGGGAAGGCATCATGGGTTCTTGCACCTTTTCTAAGGCCATGCGCTCATGAGAGTGCACCCTAAGTGGAATGCCGCCCAGGTTCAAAAAGATCAGACAGACTTAGTGACTACTAGCTTCCATGTGCGTCCACTGGCTATATGGGCTGTGGCTTAGTTGATCAGTTGTTGGAACCCTGGCCCAGACAGTGTCGACAGATGTAGCATATGTAGGTGGGATGTGGCCGCCAGGTGGTTAAGGGGACCTCTTCTGAAAGACTTTGTCTCAATCTTCGGATTGGGTCCAGTGGGTAAAGCGTACAAAACTCTGCAGAGTATTAAAACTAATCATGATTAGCCGTGCCCCCGGTTATGGGTAAATTTGAGCGACTATGCCATTACAGTTGTTGGATGATCTTGACAGATGTGACACTTAATAATATTTGTGGGCAACTTAATAAAAGGGTAGGTTGGAGTTGATTTTGCCAACTCAACCTTGTGCATTTAATTGTAGTAATAAAAGAAATAGATAAAAATTTGACTATTAGGTACTCCCCCCGTCCCAAAATATAAGAACGTTTTTAACACTACACTAGTGTTAAAAACGTTCTTATATTATGGGACGGAGGGAGTAGTTATGAGGACAAAATCAGCTTTCCGCAAAAATAAACCCACAAGCCTTCCTTTTGAGATACTATGCATATACATGTAGGTCTGCTATATTATTTATCCTGTGTAACTTGCCAATACATTCCAAGTATTGACCTATATGGCTGCAACGTCTCATGTTGCAGGATATTCAGACGAAGAGTAAGGTATCGTTAGGGTCGTGAGTCTGCACTCAGCATCACCAGTGGGCTATGATGGGACTCATCGTTATTTTCTGCTACTTTTCCGCTGTTTGATTGAATAAAGCTAGCCAAGTGCTATGCAGATTGTTTTATTTTATATACTCTGGATCATACGTTGTAATAAATGATGCACTTGCTATTCTGGTATTCATCTATACTGTGTGTGCTAGCGAGTTCTATCCAGGGACTAGCACGGTAAGCACAGAGACTCAAATCCTTCGAGGTTTGGTCGTTACACTCAACTACCTTCCCACATCCACATTTGACCCAAACCAAAAGTCAAACTCGGCCGCACTGATTCTTTCTATCCGGCGCCACCGAGTTCAGATGTCATAGCCACTGCCACAAACCCTAGGCAAATCAGTTGCACCGATAGGGATCTCGGTCTCACCGAGATGGGATTGTAATCTCTCTGTGTATGTCCATTACAAATATCGGTCTCACCGAGATTGAGAAATCGGTACTACCGAGATTACAATGCAAACTCTCTGGTCAGCTTATTACCAAAATCGGTTCCACCGAGTTTGTGTAATCGGTCTCACCGAGTTTGCCTGACCAACTCTCTGGTTAGCTTATTACCAAAATCTGTCCCACCGAGTTTGTGTAATCGGTCACACCGAGATTACGTTATGCCCTAACCCTAACCATATCGGTCCTCCCGAGTTGCATGTCGGTCCCACCGAAAATCCTAACGGTCACTAGGTTTGCTAAATCGGTCCGACCGAGTTTTTCAATTCGGTCTCACCGAGATTGGTAAATTGTGTAACGGTTAGATTTTGTGTCGAGGCTATATATACCCCTCCACCCACTCTTCATTCATGGGGAGAGCCATCAGAACATATCTACAGTTCCAATACACATTTTCTAAGAAAGAACCACCTACTCATGTGTTGAGGCCAAGATATTCCATTCCCACCATATGAATCTTGATCTCTAGCCTTCACAAGTTGCTTTCCACTCAAATCTTCTTTCCACCAAATCCAAATCCTGCGAGAGAGAGTTGAGTGTTGGGGAGACTATCATTTGAAGCACAAGAGCAAGGAGTTCATCATCAACACACCATTTGTTACTTCTTGGAGAGTGGTGTCTCCTAGATTGGCTAGGTGTCACTTGGGAGCCTCCAACAAGATTGTGGAGTTGAACCAAGGAGTTTGTAAGGGCAAGGAGATCGCCTACTTCGTGAAGATCTACCGCTAGTGAGGCAAGTCCTTCGTGGGCAATGGCCATGATGGGATAGACAAGGTTCCTTCTTCGTGGACCCTTCATGGGTGGAGCCCTCCGTGGACTCGCACAATCGTTACCCTTCGTGGTTTGAAGTCTCCATCAATGTGGATGTACGATAGCACCACCTATTGGATCCACGACAAAAACATCCGTGTCTCCAATTGCGTTTGAATTCTCCAAACCCTTCCCTTTACATTCTTGCAAGTTGCATGCTTTACTTTCCGCTGCTCATATACTCTTTGCATGCTTGCTTGATACGTATTGTGTTTGTTAAACTTGTGCCAAAACTCGACTTCAACTTAAAGAAATTAAAAGCTGCAACTTTTGGCACTTAGTGTCTAATCACCACCCCTCTAGACACCTCTTCTCGATCCTTTCAACTACCAAGCAGTTTGATGCTTCGGAACCGCCTACTAAGCAGTCTGTAGGTCCAGAACCGACTGCTCATTAGTCCGTCGGTCCACAACCGCGTGATCAGCATACCAATGCATCAGCACTTCCTGCTCAGCAAACCAACGTGTTGGCACGGCCTCCTCAGCACACCGACAAGTTGGCACCACCTGCGCAGAAACACTTCCAAAGAAGATACTTCCGTGATGATACGTGTTTGTCACGGTAGGTCACGTTTTCTGTCATGCATGTACATCCATGACAATTTTATGACAGAATCAAGATAGTCATACCTGTGTCGTCATAGAAGTGTTCCATGACATTACCAAAAATATCATCACGGAAGTGTCCACCTCCATGACGATAAATGGCGCGTCATGAAAGTGCTTTTGTCAAGGATGACCGACTCGTGGCATCCACCGTAACGGGTCGCCGTTAAGCTATCGGGTCCGGTTTCAGATCTGATAACCCGTTAACAGCCCGGACCAATGGGGATTTTCCACGTGTAAAATTCTCATTGGCTGAAGGAAACACGTGTTGGCTCACCGTTGGGACAGATGTCATCCACTCATTGGACAGGAGGCGCCTATGATAGGTTGACACGTGGCACAGCCCAACAGTGGCCCATTCCAGTGAAAAAGGTCGGCCTAGTAAAAATTAGCAGGCCAGCCCATATAAGGCCTACTTGTGTCAGGTCCATTTAAGCCCACGGCCCATACGAGATATGCCAATTCGGCCCATCAATGACCCATTAAAGATTTGACACCATTGCAGCCCATCATCCGTTTGAGCCCGCTAATAGCCCACTATATATTTGGGCTCAATATCGGCCTGATGTGATTTCGGCCTGTTAACGGCCCATTCATGGGATGGGCCAATTTTCAGGATGTACATGTTTCGGCCTTTTAGCGGCCCATTTAAGTGTTGGGCCAATTTCTGGCCCGGTGTGTTTTTCAGCCTATTGACGGCCCATAAATGAGTTGGGCCATTTGTAGTCGGACCTTAGTTTTGGCCTTTTAGTGACCCATTTAAGTGTTGGGCCAATTCCCGGCCCGGTATGTCTTTCAGCCTGGTGAGGACCCATAAATGAGTTGGGCCATTTGTAGTCGGACCTGAGTTTTGGCCTTTTAACGGCCCATGCTCTTCACGGTCCAATACTAGCCCGGTTTCTCTTTCGGCCTGCTAAAGGCCCACAACACAGTTGGGCCATTTACTGTACGACCTGACTTTCGGTCTCTTAGCGGCCCATGCTCTTCATGGTCTAGTACGAGCCCACTGTCTCTTTTGGCCTGCTAAAGGCCCAAAGTATAGTTGGGCCATATGTAGCCCGAACTTAGTAACGGCCTGTTAACGGCGCGTGAAATCAAATGGGCCCACCTGTCGCCTGCTTCAATGTCGGCCTGTTAATGACTCGGGAGGTAAGAGGGCCGACCATTAACTTTCGGCCTGGTAACGGCCCATTAACTTAATGGGCCCACTAAAGTTCATACATGTCTTTAGGCCCAATTAGATAATTTGAGCCCATTACGACGAGAATTTATGCACAGGACCAAAGCCGATCAAGCAAAGGTACGACATACAGGGAAAAACGTTGCACATCCAGCATATATTACAGGAAATTACATCCACTGGGCAATCAAAGATTGATGCCAGTGCAAAAAAATGAACAGAACCTAACGGTCTACAACGTCACAATCTGCAACCTCAGCATGGATGATGCCCATAAGCATGTGGGCAAGTTCGTGCTACTTTGCTACACTGTCTCTGAAAACATTGATCAGTTGTTGTTGCGTAGAAATGTGCACCTCTGATTCCTCCACCATTTCCATCATTGCTTCAGCCATTAATTAGTTCACAAACATACATTTTTTCTGTTGCATTTGAGACAGAGGAAACTGAACAGATTCAGATGGCGGTTTTGGCAGGCTTGTATTATTGATAATGGAGAGTGTCTTGACCACCACATCATAACATAAATTAGGAGGGGAACCGAATAGATTAATCAAGAGTTATTGCCATATTACCTGGCCTAGATTTATTGGAAAGTAACAATGGGGCTGCCTTGCTGTTTTCAGAGTTTTTCTTCTTATCTTCAGCAGCCTGCACCAAATTAACACACTAGCATTGCTATCATTGGCCATGTCAGATAATAGGAAAGCAACATTGACACAACGAACGTTTGGGCAACGAGACCACACCAGCCTACACCAAATTAACACAATATGGCACAACTATCATCAGCCAGGTAAGGTAATACGAAAGCAACATTGACACAATGAATGAATGAATGGGCAACTAGAGCAGCACTACTATTCAGTATTGTGCATGATATGAGATAGTAAACTCATGCAGCTCATTATGCAGAACTACCAGGCAGTTTTCCTTACAAAAATCAACATTGTCGCCTTTAATTATACATTTTGCTACAACTAAATTTAGATCAGATAAAGGTTGGATTCATGCCGATTAACAAAATACATGCTGATGTAAAAAATATAGTGATATTCAACAAGTACCTACATCAGCATTGGAGCACAGAGAATTCCCGCAAGATAGTTTCCTCGAATACGATCCTAGTGCAGAAAGTCTTCTATCATGTAGGCTTATTTTCTAACAGAGTCAGAATGCTATAAAATTTCATGATGCGAGGATACGCACACGCTTCTTAGAATGGAGTTGACATATTTTTGCTGGACTGGAGCGGACTAGTTCTTTGGCCACTGGAATCTACTTATTATCAGTGGGAGTTGGGTTTCTCTGTCCTAGAGCAGTATCTATGAAAACTGGAGTTGGGTTATTATCTCCTGGCATTTGGATCTTTTGCAAAGACCTGGTTTGTAACCCTTCACATTCTAACATAGACGTCTTCCCCTTGCATGCCTTATATAGAAGAATGGTGCTTCAATTATAAAACATGCTACAACAAAGATGGAATAGGTACTGAAGAATAGAAAGGCATGACATATTGACATGTATTCCCTCCATCCGGAAATAAATGGATGGGTCTAGGTGTACATTAGTTCTAGATACATCAAGTTTTATCCATTTCTGTGACATGTAATCCGGACGGAGGGAGTATGATGTAAGAGCTAGGGATACGACAGGACAACAGTGTAAAAGAACACTACTTGAATGTAAAACTGTATGCTAGCGGAATACATACAGAAAAACACTAAGGCAACATATGCGTGTATGATTGGGAAACTAAGATGGCATTGCAAGAGACCACTAGAACAACACTTCAATGTAAAAAATGGTATGGTAGACAGATGAAGTACATACTGATGAATAACAATGCATAAGATATTGAGAAGCATGATGTCCAAACTAAGCAGATGGCATTGCGATAGAGTAGAATGATAGTACTTGAATTTGAAAACATGTTATCATGAATGGAATAGGTACTGAAAAACAGGAAGGCATGCCATATTTACATGCATGATCAGCAAGCTAAGCACAAGGCCTTGCAACAGAGTAGATGCACTCCAGGACATTATATGCATGTTGTACCCATATCAAGGGCCAAGTTAGAGCAAGGACCTTATGGGGTGAATAGGATTCATCATCTTTTTGCAAGTCTTGTGAAGAACTACCTTTACATGTTCCATCATATTGGGTATCATTGACGTTAAGTTTGTTGGCCGTTACATTGCTCCGCGAGGTTCTGGTGGATAAATCAGTGTGTGTAATTATATATGACATGCATGGAAGACAACTAGTAGTTAGATTTATGTAATGAGTGCCTGTAGGAGATGACATAAATAGTAGGACTGGGGTTAACTAGCAGCAACAGGTCTAAAAAACTAAAGGGAGAACACAGATGAAAGATACTGAATATATATCGTTTGTACTCGAGATTAACTAGATGGCACACAAAAGTATTAAGGAACAACATAGGTTATACTAGAAGTGGTATAATACTATAATCACCAGCCTGTGGGATAGCATTGGCTGATGGATGATAACTATGGAACAACGTTACCTAAAGAACAAGTCTCTTAGCTGAACTATGGAACAACGTTAACTCCTGAACAAGACCCGTAAGAGATCAGCATGAATATACAGTGAAATGTGATAATCTATTTTCCATGCTTAGATGAATAACAAAGCCATAAATGTTGCACATAAGTAAGATGAGGGTACAACCTATCTGGCTGCCATCCATAGGAGTGAGCATCATGTGCTGACTTGTCGATGGCCCTGCAGTTGCTGTGGGTGTCCATATCGAGCACACGCATTCAATTCAGGAAACTGTTGAGTGGGGACTACAGCTCCCTTCTGGTGTATGCTTCCCTTGTTGGAGCAACTGCGTGAGTCGGAAGACGGTGTGGCTGAAGATGTAGAAAACGCATAATGTTAAGAACGACACATCTCTCTGATTTGAAGAAATACCCTAAGAGATCAACATCAAGGTACGAGAGTGGTCACACGTCTATTGACTGAAGACTAAATTGGGGTCACACGATTTTATTTTATTTTGGTACTGTCCGATCTACGCTGGATGGCTTGATGGCCGTCTTGTGCTTCCCAGCTGACACTGTTCGAAATCTTCCCTGAAGAGCCAGCGACCACCGGCTGAGCAGCCTGCCTCCACCGTCTGTGGCCTCGATCAAAACCCCGCTCCCCACCCCACCACACTACCGTGGTTGCGCCGCACCGGGCCAATCCACAAAGACTCGCCGTCATCCAGATCCGGCGGCGGTAGTACCTTCAACCCATGCAACTCTAAGATAGCCATCTAAGTGCTGCTTCCACGGCGAACTTGCGCCCCCGCACCCTTACGTTAGACACCAGCCAACCGACATCCTAGGAGCTCCGCCGGCTCGAGGGGTGCTGCTTCCCATTGGGAATCGATTGGCCCAGAAATAAAATTCAGACAACTGAAGCCTAAATAAAGTGATTTGAGATGAGGGTGCTGTCGGATCACGGGTTCCGGCAGACCCTTAAGGTTCGAACTCTGGGGTGCGCGCGGAGATCGTGCCCACTACCTCTCCATCCCGCAAGGATCTAACTGCTGCAAGAACAACACAAGAGACACAAGATTTATACTAGTTCGGGCCACCGTTGTGGTGTAATACCCTACTCTAGTTTGTGGTGGGTGGATTGCCTTTTCGGCTGATGAGGAAGAACAGTACAGGTGAACGGCCTCGCGAGGGCCTGTTCTTGGCTAGGGGATGAACTCCTAGGGGGAGTTCAACCTCCCTCCTCTTTCTCTCTCTCTACTTGTTCTAGATACTGAATCAGATGCCTCTACCCTGGGGGTGGCTAGTCAACCTAAGGAGGCCGTGCTGGAGGAAGCGCCGTGCCGTCCGCCTCGCGAGGCTTGGCTCCTCGCGGGGGTCTTGAGCCTTGTGTTGATGAAGATGGGCCACGTTGGGCCCCCACTCGGGCCACGCCGCAGGCTGCAGGCAGGCAACTCTGGGGACCCCCGTTCCCAGAACGCCGACAATAGCCCCCGGGCCCAAGGTGCGCATGGACTTGGCCGTGCCGAAAGGCGAAAGGGCAAGGGCGAAGCGCCGCGGGCCCTAACAGCCTGCGGCCTCGGGCGCCGTGTGGCGGTTGATTGGACGTGGGCGGCACTGTTTACCCACGCCCCCTTATTCTGCACCGCGCTAGGTTGCCCCGCAGTTGTACACAGCCGCCCTTCTCCCTGTTGCTTGACCGTCTCCTGCTCTTCCTCCCTTCAAACTCAGACCCTTGCTTCCAATCCCATCTCACATCTCCTCTCGTCCGCCCGCCGCCATGGCTCCAAAGAAAGGGAAGGGGAAGAAGCCTGCGGCTCCATCTCGCCCGCTGCCGCCGGTGGCGCCTGCTGTCGGGCGCTCAATCATACTCAACCTGGAGTGCATGGACAAGCTCAATCCGGCTCTGGCCACCGCCTTCAACGAGTGCGGGAGGACGACGGCGTGGCCTACGTGCCACCTCCCCACTGACAGGATAATCATCGAGGTCCATTACTTTGCCAACGCCTTGTGGGCGGGTTTGGTGCCTCCCTTCTCCGATTTCTTCAACACCGTCCTTGATCATTATCAGATCCACATGATGCATATGGGTCCTGAGTCCATAGCTCTTCTTTATGTCTTCGCTTTTGTTTGTGAGGCGATGGTGGGCATCCCTCCTTCTATTGCCCTGCTGCGCCACTTCTTCTCCTTGCATCTTGTCGACCCCACGCAATGCTCGGCATGCGTGAGCTTCGTAGCTTCGTCCGAGACCGCAGCCTCTGGTATCGACTTCAACCTCCCTCCGCCTTCAGCCGAGTTCCGCGAGCGGTGGTTGTACATTGATGTCGGGGTGCCCAGCCCCCGGCTCGCGAAGCCGACATCGCCTGCTGTGCCTAATTTGGGCTGGGGCCAGGAGACGCTCGTAAGTCCCCGGCTCGCCTTCGTCTGGCATCGCTTCATGTCCTTGAAGAAACTTGGCGTAATGACGCCCAAAGTGGTGAAGGAGTTCCTATTGTGCCGCATTGCCCCTCTCCAACGCCATTCTCGTAGAATGTGGGCCTTCAGCGGGCATGGTGACCGCATGAGGCTTCAGGGAGCAGACCTGATGCCCGAGGTGCTGAGGAGGGTGCTCTTGGTCCTGACAGGCGATCCCAACCCCGGGGGTGTCCGACAGGGGGGAGCCTTGCTGTACCTCTGCCACAATAGGGATGACTTCGTGAGGCAGATGCCCTCTTTCGACGAGTGGGGGCTACGCCTTGTCGGCCTCCAGGGGCCTCGCGAGAACCCTGTGGTGGTGGTTTCCCTTCCGGTCGGCCTGGGTGAATCCTCCTCGAGTGGTGGCGCAGGGAGGCAGGAGACAGCGGGGGTCGAGGGAGCCGCGGACGATGTGACCGCACCTGGCGATGCTCTTGACGGGGCAGCTCATGAGGTCCGCGCTCCCGAGGCCATGGGTGAGGTGCCGCCGCCTCCGGTGCTTGAGGCTGAGGCTCCTGAGCCCCTGGCTGGGATCTCTGACGAGGCAACTGCCCGTGCGTTCCAGGCATGCGCCCTCGACGCGAGTGGCCTTGGCGCTCCGTCCTCTTCGTAGGCTGGTTCCTGTGCGTCTCTCCTGGGCCATTTCCGCGTGGACTTTGAGGCCCTCCGGAGAAAAGGGAGGCCTTGGGCAACGACTTCCCCTGCCGCTTGCTGAAGCGCCGGAAGTACTTCACCGTCGATGAGTAAGTCTTCTCCTTTTCTGTTCCTTATCCTGCTTGCCGCATCCGCTGATCCTTGCCCTGCAGGCCTCTGCCTACTGAGCTCGATGAAGTCGTCGGGTCGACGCCCTCCGTGACTCCGTCTCCTCCACCACCCCTGGGTGTCTCGAGCGGCACTGCCCTTGTGGTTTGGGCAGGTGACGGCGCGGACCGCTGTGTAGCGCGCGACGACTCTCCCGCCCCTGCGATCTCCTTCTGCGGGCCTTCCCTCGACATAGGCAGCCTGCCGTGGGCTCCCCGTTTGGTCGCGGGCTGCGACCGGCTGAGGCACCTCTGGGGCCCTTCTCCTGAGGTCAGGTTGGACTCAAGTCGGGCTTCTGATGGGGCGCGGCCGTCCGTTGGGAAGGCACCAGCCCCCAGCCCCCTGCCCGGGGCCGGAGCGATGATCCGAGGTCCTCGACGTCTGCTTGAGGCGGATGATGGCGCGACAAACGTGCTTGAGCGTGCTCGGGAGCGCCGTGCCCGTAGTCACGAATTCCTTCGGAGGGCGGGTGATGCCGTAGACCTGCTTGGGCAGGAGCTCGCTGAGGGAGACGCATGCCTAGAAGCTGAGGGCTTGCGCCTGGCCGCCGAGCGGCACGAGCTGGAGGCAACCGCTGCCCTCGCGCGTAGTCAGCGCATCCTTGACGACGGAGAGGCGAAGGCATCGCTGGAGGCTTCTCTGGCGGCTCGGTCTCAGGCCGTTGAGGAGGCTCGAGGAGCAGACCGACGGCGAGGAGCAGCAGAAGGACGGGCTCGGGAGCTCTTGGCCTGGTGTCGCTCGCTGGAGGAGCAAGCGGAGCTGCGCGAGGCAGCCCTTGCATCGATGGAGGTGGCTTCTGGCGACTTGGCTGAGCTTCGGAAGCGCGAGGAAGCGTTGGTGCTGGAGGCCGCCGAACACGCTCGCGAGCTCGAGCAGCTGGAGACAAGGGAGCGCCTGGTGACACAGGCGGAAAGCGATGTCGCCGCACGGGAAACGCGTGTCCTGGAGGAGGTTTGCCGTCGGGTGGCGACAACACGCCAAGGCCTCGAGCGCGAGTTCGAGGGGATGCTGGGGATGATCCGAGTCGAAGCTGAGGGTAGAACCGCCGCCTTGAGGGCCCAGCGGGATGAGGCGACGCGACGAGCGGACGCCTCCCGGGTCGCCCTTGAGGCAGCGCAGAAAGAGCTGGCCTCCTCCCAGGCCGAGGTGCTCCGCCTACGCCAGCGTGTGGAAGAGGCCGTGGCCGTCGAGCATCCGAATGCCGACAAGTTACGCCAGCGGCAAGTCTTGGAGCACCAGCACGACCCATGCTCACCAAGCTCCGGGATAGGGCCAACATTGCCCTGGGCAACATCTGTGAGGCTGCCGTGGGCGAGCCGCACACGATTAACTACGGCGGCAACCTGCAGTTCTTCACCACCGCGGTGACACAGCTGGAGGCACGGTCGGCCAGAGCCGATAGGTCGGTGGAGGAGAGGAGCCACGCCTTGCTCGGGTGCGCCTTCTCCCGCGTCTTCAGCCATCTTCGAAACATGGATCCTCATTTTGACTTCGACGCCGCCATCGCCCTAGTTCCCCAAGCTGTTCGAGGCGACCTGGCTGAATGGGTGGAGAGCAACGTAGATGCGCTCGTCCGGGCCTTCACTTCAGACGACGACGGCGTGATCGTGAGCGCTGACGAAGGTGGCGTGGTGGAAGACCCCAATGCCGCTGATGGGGGCGCAGGCAACGAAGGTGAGTTCAGCGACGCCAGCGACAGCTCGGGAGGCGCCTCCGAGGATGCATTGGGGGATTTGTCAGATTGACCATGCGCTATCCTCGCCTTTTTACCCTGCATAGATAGAACTCAGGCATTTGGCCCGACGGTTGTGAGAGCATTTTGGGAAGGGGAGCCCCTCATGTATGAACTTGTATATGATGTATCTGCAGTGATTAAATCATACGCGTGTCCAACGGTAGACTGGTTCGCCCTTGTCCCTCGCTGGCTCCGGAGCTGCCTTCTGGAGGGCGTCACGCCCCAGGTGCTGGGTAGTTGAAACCTCGGGAGGCGGGGTCGTTACTGACAGGAAACCTCACAGGCGTGGGCCGTCTTTGCAGGCTCTGGGCCTTTTCTCAAACGAGACGTCTTCACAGGCGTTCGCCTTCTTCACAGGCTCCGGGCCTTTTCCTCGAGCGAGACGTCTTCACAGGCATTTGCCTTCTTCACAGGCTCCAGGCCTTCTCCCGAGAGGGATGGCTTCACTGGCATTCGCCTTCTTCACAGGCTCCGGGCCTTCTCCCGAGAGGGATGGCTTCACAGGTGTTCGCCTTCTTCACAGGCTCCGGTCCTTCTCCCGAGAGGGATGGCTTCACAGGCATTCGCCTTCTTCACAGGCTCCGGGCCTTCTCCCGAGAGGGATGGCTTCACAGGCGTTCGCCTTCTTCACAGGCTCCGGCCTTCTCCCGAGAGGGATGTCTTCACAGGCGTTCGCCTTCTTCACAGGCTCCGGGCCTTCTCCCGAGAGGGATGTCTTCACAGGCGTTCGCCTTCTTCACAGGCTCCGGGCCTTCAAGAGAAAAATGATCTCCGTAGGCACCAATGGTCACCTCGCGAGGGGGCGGCAGCGGCAATCTGGGCCGTGCTTAAGCTAGGCCTGGCCCGGCTCGCGAGGGGCTCGCGAGGGGAGGCAGCTGTGATGAGATGGTGACCAGAACGCGGGAAACGATTCAAACAAGACCAAGCACCCCTTCCCCGAACGCACGCAAAGCTCACATCCGAATTCAACTTAAATCCAGCGGGGGAAAAAGGTTACAACCAAAGGAAGAAAGCAATGAAAGCAAACAAAAAGGCCGCGTCCGGCACCTAATCTAGTCTTCGACGTCTTCTCACCAGCGCGGAGCTAAGTGCTGTCCACTCGTCGTGGGAGGGAGCCCCAAGGCCTGAGGCCGGCACCCCTGAGACTCCGGGGCGTGTACAGCCCCACTCATTATTACGTGAGAGTGTCACGGGGCGACGAGCTTCATAGGCACCGGGCCTTCTTTAGAGGAACCGGCCTTGCTTCATATCGCTAGACGAGGGCCCCGCCCTGCACCACACTCTAGTGCCACCAACGACGACCGGAAACCAGGACGCCGCCGGTGGGGTAGAGCGGTCGCCAGCGGTTCCCCCGATGACCACGGGTCCTCCGCCAGGGGCAGGCCCTCGGGCGCCTCCCCAGCGGAGGGCCTATCTTCTAAGAACGCCTTGCTCCGAACGCCACGGTGATGAGGTAGGATCTCTGCCCCTTTCCTGCAGCCCCCTGCGTCCTCCTCCCGAGGGGTAGGATACCGCAGGGGCGGGGCAACTGCTTGTCGTGGCGACCTGCATCTCCTGTGACCCATGATTAGCGTATGCCTGCTCTTGAGGAATTAATGGTACCCGATAGTCGTTGCCTCCAGTGTGACCGACGGAGCCGTCCCGGGGTTCCTGGAGGGGCTCGGCCTCTGGCGTCTCGTCCTCCCAGCTGGGGCTGAAGAGTGAGCCCTGTTCACCCTCGTGAGCGTGTCCTTGGTCCACCATGTGGGGCACGTACTCCTCTGGCGCCGCCACCCCGAATGCCGCGCTGTAGTGCTCCATGCGCCATGCGGCGTTGCTTGTCATGCCCACCGCGGGGTGGTAGCGCGGTTGGCCGCTGGCGCCGTGGGCCGCACTGAGCCCCTCTCCTTCACGTGCCGGGGGCGGGGGTAGTGCCACCCCCGGTCTGGTGCCGGCGGATTCGCCGGTGTTGGGGTAGACTTGAGGCCCGCGCGGGTGCACGGGGCCCCCTCGTGCGCCGCCCTGGACTTGAGGCGGAAGCTGGACGCTGAAGGGGTGAGCCCCCGAAGGGGCGAAGCCCAGGAGCTCGGCGAGCCGCTCCAGCAGCACGTCGCGGCCGCCTTCCAGTAGCCTGCACTGCAACAGCTCCCGTGCTACCGTGAGCGCGGCCCTTGAGTTTGCCTGTTCTCGGCGGGTGTACGGTGTCGTAGCCGCGGCGTGGTTGGAGGCCCTCGCCGCCGACCGCACCTGTCGCGTTGTGAGGGTCGCAGAAGCTTGCCCGCGTCGCCCGCGGCCCGCAGCGCCCTGCGGACCGCAAGCTGCCTGTGGCGCGGGGTCGCCCGGAGTGGGAGGCTCCGCGCAGATGGGCCACGCCGCCCATGGGCCTTGGTTGCCCGCCTGGTCGCCGGACATGATGACGACGACGTAACGGGAGACGGAGCGATGGGAAGGCAGATTCCGGCGCACCCCTACCTGGCGCTCCAAATGTCGGATCACGGGTTCCAGCAGACCCTTAAGGTTCGAACTCTGGGGTGCGCGCGGAGATCGTGCCCACTACCTCTCCATCCCGCAAGGATCTAACTGCTACAAGAACAACACAAGAGACACAAGATTTATACTAGTTCGGGCCACCGTTGTGGTGTAATACCCTACTCTAGTTTGTGGTGGGTGGATTGCCTTTTGGGCTGATGAGGAAGAACAGTACAGGTGAACGGCCTCGCGAGGGCCTGTTCTTGGCTAGGGGATGAACTCCTAGGGGGAGTTCAACCTCCCTCCTCTTTCTCTCTCTCTACTTGTTCTAGATACTGAATCAGATGCCTCTACCCTGGGGGTGGCTAGTCCTATTTATGGGCAAAGGCCCTGGGCCTCTTCCCAAATATTGAGCAGGAAGGGCGCCAACAATTGGCCAATTTGAAGGGGAACATCGAGTACACTTATCCTGACTAAAGTTGGTCTTCGCCTGCCAAAGGTTCTGGTGATGACGCCGGCTTGGGCTCCACAGTGACTTCCTCCTTGTCGTGGAGCTGGTCTTGGTCTCGTTGCACCGTAATGGGTGCCTTTGCTCGATCCTCTCGCCTGCGCTTGCCCCCTTTGCACCAAAGAGGAAAGGGGGGACACTGCGCGGGCTGGCGCCCGCCTGGCACCCTTGGTCGTCATGGCTTGCGTCATGGGCACCTCGTGAGGTACCCCACCTTGATCTCTCCGCCTCCTCGCGAGCCAACCTAAGGAGGTCGTGCTGGAGGAAGCGCCGTGTCATCCGCCTCGCGAGGCTTGGCCCCTCGCGAGGGTCTTGAGCCTTGTGTTGATGAAGATGGGCCACGTTGGGCCCCCACTCGAGCCACACCGCAGGCCGCAGGCAGGCAAGTCTGGGGACCCCCGTTCCCAGAACGCCGACAGGTGCGACCTATCTGGCGGCCCAGTGAAGTAGGCAGCTCCGGCTGCCTAGTCGGTGAGGCCGACGCGGTTGTGGTGGCTACTGGCAGCAGGGAAGTAGAGATGTCGCGATGGTCGATGGCTATGGGGAAGCAGCGCCAGGGCTCTGGACGGGTCCAAAGCTGGAGCCGCTCTGGCGCCATGAACAACGGCGGGGGTGAATCGGCTCCAGTACGATTCACGTGGCCGTCGTCAAGGCAGCTCTGGCAGCACGGAGTAAGAGGCACACGACCCAGTGCATGATGGCAAATGGGCTGTGTCTTCGGGATTAGAGAGGAGGGCGGGTGAACTTGGTGCGGTGGGGGGCGCCATGGAGGAGGGGCTGAGGTTTCGTGGCTCGGGAGAAGGGAGCTTCCGGGGAGAAGTTGATTTGGCGCCCACGAGGTATGAATGGGGAATTGGGAGGGGGAACCATGTCTTACGGATGCATTTGTCTGAAATGTGGGGGGAGTTATAGTTCTACCCCTACCTTTAGCCTTCTCGGCTTGGGTCTGTGTACTGAGGATCGGGGATAGTAGAGTAACTTTGCTTCTCCCAAATAGTGGGCGTGAGCGATTTCGGGCGAGGAGGGCGTGTTTTGAAATATAGTGGGCGCGAGCGATTTCGGGCGAGGAGGGTGTGTTTTCAAATATAGTGAGCGTGAGCGATTTCGGGCGAGGAGAGCATGTTTTGAAATAGTGGGCACGGGCTATTTCGGGCGAGGAGAGGGTGTTTTTCTGACAATGGTTTATGAATTATTTGGCACATGTCATTTCGGCCGAGGAGAAGGCACGCTTGGATGAAGTTACGAACCTACCCTCGATGTACAACGGGCCAATTGATGCGTGTCCCACATAGGCCTGTAATTTCGCGTCTCCCATTTATTTGCTCAGGCGAATTCCACCGAGCAGAGGGTGTTTAACGGTTCATTCAAATTTTGGGAGAACGAGCATCCACGTCTACCTTACCAAGTTGATTTGAATCAACTTTTTAAATATTAGCTTGCCACTTCTTTTTTAGATGGAGAGATGATGCTTGGGATTAATGTGTTTTTACATGCTCGTTGCTAGTGATTTACTATATGACAAATAGTTGACCCACTCAAAAACGGGAATCAAACCCAAAATGAAAAATCTCGATTCAATGAAATAGCTCGTTCACCAGGTCAAAATAGTGAACTAAATCCAAAATTGAACACCTCAATCAAGTAGCATGTTGTACAGTCTTATAGTACTCCATGAACATGTTGAAAGTAAAATTAATGAACTTGTTTGATATACGCATATCTCCGTTCATGTGTGGATTGCAGACAACATGTTCTCCAATTTAAATATTTGAATGCAAGTATATATTGAAACATGGTTTATATCAGTCTTTGATGCATAAAACGTGACCTCCCCCTCTTCCGTACTCCTGCTCTCTCTCTCTCTCCCTCTCTCTCTCTCTCTCTCTCTCTCTCCGATAATCTTCAATTCTGTCGCACGCATCCAACACACAAACCTTTTTGGTCCCTATCCCTCTCTCTTCGTCTCTCTCTCTCTATGTGTGTGTGTGTGTGTTTGTGTGTGTGTGTGTGGGGGGGGGTCTTTCTAGTTCGCATGCATATATACTCCATCTATAGGTCTCTCTCGCACACTATGTGTGATTCTCTAGTCCAAGCTAAATATATTGGGTGCACTCATTGTACACACACAAATTCCTTGGCTCGTTGCCCGTAACTCTCACGCGCACCACTCTGTCGTCTCGGAGCTCTTCCCTCTGTCTTCAAACTCTCCATCTACCTGGGTCACACATACACATGCATATCTCACTCGCACTCGATAGACCCATCTAAAACTCTATCTATCTCCCTCGTTCTATCTCCATCTCACAAGCACACACACACAATCTCATGCTTAGCCAAGTATGATGGTCTCTCACTCAAATGTAGGCACACGCAGTCCCCCCTATATGTGTATGACTAGCTAATCTTAGTCTCCATCACAAACATGTGCATGGTCTATCTCGATTTCTCTCGGGGCATCTTTCTATCGCGCACGCACCTTCCTCGATCTCCCACCATATAGTACCCTCATGATCTCGAGGGGATCTCTCTATCACAAACACACCCTCTCTCCCTCCCCATGCGTCCATGTTCTTCATGTGTCCCTCTCGACCTTTGTTCCTTGTTGGCCAGACCTCTATTGGACATGTGCTATAGAGGTGTCTCTCTCTGTTGCAAAAAATCATGCACTAGCTATCTTCGTGTATCTCCTCACCTCGCTTTTCTATCTCGGAGATGCATGCGTGATATGTTTGCATAAGAAACGAAAAAATACACTCTCTCTCTAATTTATCGTTTTTTGTCCCTTTCTCTTTCACACACATACTCTTTTTGCACACTCACTCATTCTCCTTCACACGCACTTGATCTCTCTCGACTTAGGCACTCTCTTCGGTCCACAACATATAGATTTATTGAAAATTCAAACATCATAAAGTTGGACCATGTACGTGGAGAAAAACATTTACATCTAGAACGACAAACATATACCATTAGATTCATCATGAGATGTAGTTTCGTATGATGTATCTTTGGTATTGTAGATATAAATAACATTTGCGTAAACCTGATCAAAGTTTCCAAAGTTTGAATTCTAAAAAATTTACATGCACTGCATTATCGAGCGGATGGAATATCTCTTTCCCCCTCTCAGCTATCTGACGCACCACTCAGCCTTATCGGGGCTCCTCTATCTCTCTCAAACTTTATATCTCCCTGGTTCACACATACACATGTCTCGCTCACACTACATATAGACCCATCCAACACTCTCCGCCCTTGTTCTCTCTCTATGTGACACGCACCCCCCTAAGTACCATAATCCCTCACTCCATCATAGGCGCACACACTCCCCCTAAGTATGATTATCTCTCACTAGCCATCTGGAACACACGTATTGTCTCCTTCCATCCATACGTCTATCTCGATATCTCTCGGGGCATCTTCTATTGCGCACACACCTTGTCACTCGATCTCCCACCCATGTAGTCCCATCACGATCTCCAGGGGATCTCTCTATGACAAACATACACTCTCTCCTCCCCATATGTGCATTTTCTCCGTACATCTCTCTCGACCTCTCTCCCTTGTTTGTCAGACCCCTCTTGGCCACGTGCTAGGGGTCTTTCTCTCTAGGTTGCACACAACCACACACTATCTCCTCACCTTGCTTCCGTTGTCGAAGATGCATGTGTGATATGTTTGCATAAGACACACACACCTTTTCTCTACTTTTATCGTGTGTTGTCCATATCTCTTTCACACACGCACACACACTTTTTTCACTCACTCTTTCTATTTCACACACTCTCACTCTCTAGTTAGGGACTCTCTCACGTCCATAAGCATATGGATGTTTTAAAAAGTCAAACCTCATAAAAGTTTGACCAGGTATATGTGGAGAAAAACATTTACATCTGGAACAATCATTAGATTCATCACAACATGTACTTACTTCATACTATCATTTATCTTTGGTATTGTAGATATAAGTAATTTCTTTATAAGCTTGGTCAAAGTTTCAAAAGTTTGACTTAAAAAAAATGTTGGCACTACATTATCGAACAGAGGGAGTAGCTCTTTCTCTCTCTCTCTCTCTCTCTGCTATCTCTCATGGGCATCCCCTCTTACTCGAACTCTCTATACTGATGAATTATACGCTCGTTGTGTCAGCGTATAGCTCCGTGTATTGTTTAGTTGACTGGTCAACCAGTCCACATGCTGCCTTGTCAGCTCATGTTCTCTATCTTCGTGTGTTGGCCCATGTGGTAGTGGGTGAAAATAAGTAAACTATAGGCCCATCTGACACATGGTGAAGTAAACAATGTTGAAACCACTCGGGGTAGCACCCCGCATGCTAGTAAATTGAGGGCGCATTGAGGACACACTTCTTTCATGTGAAGGACGCACTCACGCACAATTCACCATTGCGCGGCGGCATGCACAGAAGGACGCACTCGCGCACACCCAGCAGGCCAGCACACAACACACACCAGCACACGTGTACACCGACGTCGCCGTCGGTTGAGATGGACGGCGAGGCAGCCAACAAGCGGAGGCAGCTCGAGCCTAAACCCGCATCCGGCAAGCCTGGACTTCATCAGCAGCCTCCCCGACGACATGCTGCTCATCATCATCGGCCTCCTCCCCACCAAATCTGTCGTGCGGACCGCCCTGCTCTCCCGGCGGTGGCGCCCTCTCTGGCGCCGCGTCCCCCTCAATCTCACTGTCGACAGCTGCCTCTATGAGGAGGATTGCAAACGCATGGCCGCAGTCTCCAAGATCCTTTCATCGCACCCTGGGCCAGCCAGATGCCTTGACATCCGCATGTTCAGTACCAACTGCAAGGTCCAAGCCAAGTTCGACGAGTGGTTCTTATGCCCCGCCCTAGATGAGCTCAAGGAGCTCATCTTTGAAGCTGGATGATGTCGCTCTCTGCCGCTATCCGCGCTCTGCCTCACGCCAACGCTGCGCCGCGCCAGCTTCAGCTCCTGCTATCTTCCCTCAACTTAAGCAGCTCGACCTCTTCGACATTGGCATCTCGAAGCAGGCTATGGAGCACCTGCTCCGCAGCTGTACTGCGCTCGAGTACCTTCGTCTTGAGCAGATCCACGGGTTCGTTAGCCTCCATATTGCCTTGATGAATCTCCAATGGATTTATGTGTCTTGCTGGCCCCACAACAAGACATCAATTGGGAAGAGATCACTCCAGCTATTCCACATTATGGTTATTGAGGATGCGCCTTTCCTTGAGAGATTGCTTGTATTTGATCTAGAAGGTCCAACAAAAAAAAGGGTCATTGACGCGTCAAAATTGACAGCGTTGGTGTACTCGTCTGCCAAATTCTCCGAACTCTTTATTGGATCCGTAATCGTTCAGGTACATCACTCATCTTCTTCTCCGTCTTCTTGAAATTCACATTTTTAAATTTCTCCTTGATGTATTTACGACCGTTGTCCAGAAAATGATTCTCACAAGCTTCACCCAGTCGATGTGCACAGTGAAGATCTTGGCAATAAAATCTACCGGCCCCAATCTGGATCAAGTTGTTGGATTTCTTACATGCTTTCCATGCACGGAGAAGCTACTCATTGAGGTTAAAACTTCTTTCCTATTAGTAAACGGTAATCACAACGTAGCTCACTTTTTTGTAATTTTCCCAAATTATGATGACAAGTGTAGTATTCAAAACTGCATCTACACACTGCACCGAAAGAAATGTTTCTAGTATTTTTTCTCATGTGATTACCTGCATCTTTTTTTGTTGTACTACCATAGTAGCCTAGGCTAGTCGTAGTGGAAAGTAACTTAGACTAGTAACTCTATGGTTACCCTAAGAGCAAGTACTACCTCTGTCCTGGTTTACTCTTCCTATTTTGTAGTATCAAAATTTTACCATAGATTTAACAGACAAAATGTTAATGCATGTCACTAAAAATTATATCGTTGGATTCGTATTTGAACATAATTTCAAATGGTATAATTTTTGGTGACATGCATTGGCATTTTCTTAGGTAAATCTTTTTTTTTGAAAAGGAGGATGACCGCCGGCCTCTGCATCTAGGAGATGCATGCGGCCATTTTATTGATTATTCTCAAGGACCTTACAAAGTAGAACAACAATATGCCTGAATCCGCCATCTTGGCATCTTAGGCAAATCTATGGTCAAAATTTTACACTAAATACGAGGTAGTACAAAAGTGGGCTATAATGGCCCTCCACTATGTAGACCAAAACACGTGCCAAATTCACTTGTGATGCATTTGGCATTGATGCCCCTCCATTGCTCACCTGGTGCCCCAATCTAGATCACCTACTTTGCTCTGATGCCAAATTAACTCACGCAGTGAAAAAACACTTGCGTGGGAGAGAGAGAGGACCGAGGCAATAAAAAACACTTGTTTGGGAGAGTGAGAGGTTGGTGTAGTTGGTTTGATTGATTTGTTTATACATGTGGGTCTGTGTGCACAACGGTGACAACTCTCTCACACCGCGAGAGCGGTGCCAAAATCTTTTGATTTGACATCGATGCGTATTATGTGGCATACTTTTGAGAAATATGGCATCAACCACATAGTGGAAGGTAACAAATGCCCAAGCTCTTCACGTGCTCCTAGGTAAATGAGAGGAAAGAGAAAGAGAGAGAGAGAGAGTGAAAAAATATCACTAGCCAGCCAACCCTATCGTATGAGTGAATGATATTGGTACCTCTTGATGACACGGCAATCTTATACAGCCAGCTGCTCTAATATGTTCTCTTCTTTTGCAGATAAAAAATGACCTGAAAGTGAAAATGTGCTGCACTATAACAATCTCATCGAATGCCTTGATCTCCATCTTACATAAATTGATTTGATCGACTACCGAGGCAACACACCTGAGATTAAATTGGCCAGGTTCTTTGTTCTGGAGGCAAGTGTGCTCAAGGTATTGAGGTTTGGCGTTCTCTGGCGCAACAATGAATGGCGTGCTGATCACCGCAAGCGTCTAAGCCTAAATGACAAAGTCTCCAAAGAAGCTGAATTTGTTTTTGAAACATCAAGTGGCTAGAGACTCGAAAATTTATTTGCCCATTAGTGACTTGTCAGGGCGGTGGATTTTAGTTTGTACGATAATGCTGCATCCACGTAATGTAACGAAAGTTCTTACGTAAGTTTCCCAGATTCCCTCTTCGTAGGTGCAGCATTACTCCTAACATTTGTAATATCAGTTTGAAACTTGTAATATTGCCATGTCCTATTCATGTGTTTTTCAAAATCCTGCGAATCAAAGAGGACCTGAGTTGGTGATGATGTTGTGCCTGCCATCTTTCACCAATAGCCGTCGGATCTAGATCTGACGCATACAAACCAAACTTCTCCAGTTTTGCAAAAAGATGCCTGCACTTGTTCCCTATTTACAAACAAGTCCTTGTCTCTCACAATCAGCCTTATCTCCTCCCACGACATCTAGAAGGCCATGGAAAAATCTGGCGCGATGGCCACTGCCGGCGCCGTCCACCCCCAATCTTGGATTTCCGTGCAATGCACGGGCATCTACGCATGGGAAATTATGTCGAACATGGCTAGTTGTAAGCAGGCTAGCTCTATAGCCATGATGATAGTGACTGCAAACGGTGAGGCTGACTTATGTTATGCCAACCACGGTGATATGTCTCCGTCATATCTATAATTTTTGATTGTTCCATGCCAATATTATACAACTTTTACATACTTTTGGCAACTTTTTATACTATATTTGGGACTAACATATTGATCTAGTGCCCAGTGCCAGTTCCTGTTTGTTGCATGTTTTTTGTTTCGCAGAAAATCCATATCAAACGGAGTCCAAACGGGATAAAAACTGACGGAGATTTTTTTTGGAATATATGTGAATTTTGGGAAGTGGAATCAACGCGAGACGATGCCCGAGGGGCCCACGAGGGTGAGGGGCGCGCCCTGGGCCCTCGTGGACACTCCGTAAGGTGGTTGGTGCCCTTCTTTCGCCGCAAGAAAGTCAATATCTAGATAAAAATCGTGTCCAAATTTCAGCCCAATCGGAGTTACGGATCTCCGGGAATATAAGAAACGGTGAAAGGGCGGAATCGGGGAGCGCAGAAATAGAGAGAGACAGATCCAATCTCAGAGGGGCTCTCGCCCCTCCCATGCCATGGAAGCCAAGGACCAGAGGGGAAACCCTTCTCCAATCTAGGTAGAAGGTCAAGGAAGAAGAAGAAGAAGAAGAAGAAGAAGAAGAAGGGGGGGGGGGAGCTCTCTCCCCCTCTCTCCCGGTGGCGCCAGAACGCCGCCGGGGCCATCATCGTCATCGCAATCTACACCAACGCCTCCATCATCTTGACCAACATCTCCATCACCTTCCCCCATCTATCTACAGCGTTCCACTCTCCCGCAACCCTCTGTACCCTCTACTTGAACATGGTGCTTTATGCTTCATATTATTATCCAATGATGTGTTGCCATCCTATGGTGTCTGAGTAGATTTTCGTTGTCCTATCGGTAATTGGTGAATTGTTATGATTGGTTTAATTTTCTTGTGGTTATGTTGCTATCCTTTGGTGCCCATCATATGAGCGTGTGCGTGGATCACACCATAGGGTTAGTTTTATGTTGATAGGACTACATATTGGAGGGCAAGAGTGACAGAAGCTTCAACCTAGCATAGAAATTGATGCATACAGGATCTAAGGGGGACCAATATATATTAATGATATGGTTGGGTTTTACCTTAATGAACGTTAGTAGTTGCGGATGCTTGCTAATAGTTCCAATCATAAGTGCATATAATTCCAAGTCAAGGATGACATGCTAGCAGTGGCCTCTCCCACATAAAACTTGCTATCAGTTTAGTAAAGTAGTCAATTGCTTAGGGACAATTTCGCAACTCCTACCACCACTTTTCCACACTCGCTATACTAACAGAGAGCATATGTCATGCTCTCTGTCAATGGTTGGTATGAACAAATCAATGAGAGGGTGAGATCTCGCGTTTGTCAGCACTCACTTTGGCCTCAAGGTGCTCGATCAGCTCCTGATCCGTGGGACCGAACTTGATGCCAACCGGCAGCACCGGCCAATCCTTCTTCGACTTGCATCAATTAATTCCAGTTATATGGTACTCAATGTATGATCAATCGACTGTTTTAAGTGAATGATGAAAGATTTCAAAAGATAAGTGGTACTCCAAATTTGAAGTCCAGAATACCCGAACATGCCGCTGGGATTCTTGTGTCACCTCACGTGCAGCGTGTTGTCACGTCAATTCAATGTGTGGACATGATGAATAATTTGACCGACGCATACTAGTACTGCTACTGTACTACTTACTAGTCGTATTTAGTGTCACATTTTAACCATAGGTTTAACTAACATCTCCATCATCATTATTAGTACATCCTACGCAGGTGAGTTAGGATGCACTTGATCCCAGAAAGGTATATATCCTCCAAAATAGTGGAGTGCTTCAAACTAACAACAATATATAATATCCAACAAAAGAGGGTCGTGCTACAACAGCAGAATACATGCCTCAGTCTAGATATCAGTACGAATCAAGTTGTGCATATTTGCTGTTGGCATGAACCACATCGCCACATGTCGGGTTTGCAAAAGCCATCCATCGCATGGAAGCTTGATGCCTTTCACACACTGAAGATTATCTGGCAACAAGCTGCGTCGACGAATCTCTGGATATGGTGATTCATGAAACCCATGGTATGATGTGTAAACACAGTCCCCCCTAGCGAATGGAAGTTGCATAGCACGGTAATCATCGCCGGTGATATGATCGATGATTAGTTGGATGATCGGATAATTGAGCCCAAGGAACATGGAGTGGTTGCCGAGGCTGTAAACCCGCCTCCAGTTGAATACGCCTAGCCCAACGGAGCTGGGATCTTTCTCGAACACGAAGTAGCCATAGCCATCAATGTCATGAACACCCCAGGCATTGTACTACATGTGGTTTGATGAAATGGTTTGGTCAATTTGGTACGTGCAAATGAGCATCAAATGACCACCGTTAACTGAACGAGCGATAAACCACCACCCATCGGCTAGTATGACTCCAGGTCCTGGAATCATGAAGGCCAACGCATTTGCGTCTGCTGCAACAATTCAAATTGGAGACTAAAAGGACAAAAATAAACAATCATGTTCATAGTATGTGTGGAATTAAGATTATTATAAGAGTGACACATATCATAGACAGAGAATTGCAATGCCGTGGTCATAATCATACCCCAAGTTAAAAAAATAAGTCAATGGCTTTCATATTCTAGAAATATATCATGGTTCAAACATCATGTAACAATGAGAGGAAAACAAATATGACAGGGCCTACTCATATTCTACCATAGCACTTACTACAGTTATCATATCAACTCTAAGCAATAACATGCGTTTTATAAAAATCCTGGAAATGAGAGTAACATATAGCAATCATGAGGTTATACTCATAATATCTATTCTAACAATCATTAGACACCAATTGTTCTCATATCAACTCTAACAATAACATGTGTGGTCATAAAAATCTAGGAAATGAGAGGAACATATAGCAATGATGTGGTTATAGACATACTATATATTCTAAATTTGTAACAATGAACATGCAGTCGTATTATTAAGGTAAAGATGAGATGAGATAGAACAATTACACGATGATAAATTCCACCAGTATAGGCAGCCAATCTATGCGTCGACCGCATAAATGATGCCATCGTGCACTATAGCATTAGATAGAAGTGTTGGGCGAAGAGGATCGATGATGAGCCATAACCATGTATGGCGACTGGATTCCAGATAGACTAATCCCATGTTGAACACGACAATGAGCTTGTAATCCATGTAGTCTTCTGATGGTGTGGGCACTTCGCATATTACAACCTTCAGCAAACAGAGGTCGAGCCAAAAGCTCGACGCGTCTCGTGCGTAGTAGGCATGAGTGTATGGCGGGCCGCGAGGCTCGATGTTGGCGGTATCCAAAGATGGAAGGGTGATCTCTCGCTGGGTGTAGATATCCATGAGACACCACAGACTACCGGATTGGTGGATGAGGACGATCCAGTTGGCCTTCATGCCCGCCCAGTAGTGGCGCGCATGAAGGACAGGTGGACGAGTAGTGGTAGCATGTCGAGGGGCACCACGGCAACCTCCGTAGGATCGTCAAGTCGGTGTCTGGGCCACCTACGAGGATCGGGCATCAGCAAGCAGGGTGTCTTGAAAAGAGCCGGCCGGTTGCAGACGAGTAGACGATACAAAGACACCGAGCATGCGGCCACACGGACGGTGTTGAGTAGGTCCAAGAGAACACCAGGGAGGGAATTCCAATCGCGGCTCTGCGTGTCAGTCGGTTCTGCCATTGGGGTTTTCGGTGCCTGTGAGCCAGCGGGGAAGTGGATTCGGGCGGGCGAGCGAAGAAGCTTCTCCTCGTGTGGCCGAGCAGTGAGCGGGGGGATAAGGTATGCACGAGCTACCAAGGAAGATAGCGCGGGCGGGCGAGCAGTGAGCGGGGGGAAATGGTGTGCGGCCAACGATGGGGAAGAGAGGAGGAAGAAGAAGAGAGGAGGAAGAAGAGTGGAAGACGGGGAAGAAAGTGCATTAGATCTCAATTCTATTACTACTACCAGGATATACCGTCCTTCAGAGTGTAAATAGTTACACCGATGACATGTGGGTCTACCACAAGAGGGCCCATATGTCAGTTAATGGAGGACAGAAGCGTGCTCTACTGGAAAACATGATGGCAGTACTGGGTAAGGCTGATTTAGTAACACCAACACGCTCGTTCATCTTATTAATTAAGTGTCCCATCTGCTGAAGCGTGTATTGTCACTTCACTGGGAATACTAGTTGAATAGTTCTCTTTGGCCGAGATGGGGAATAATGGATCGCGAAGACTTCCTTTCTACATTATCCCTATGCCTCTACGCCCACTTCACTCATTTTGCTTCGTACATAGTCACTTGTTGAAATCTCTAGAAAGACAAATACTCCGTATTTGGGAACAGAGGGAGTATCACCATATGGAGGGAACAGAGGAAGCTTGAAATATGAACATGTCAATGGGAGGGAGTAAGCCCCATGCATGCATGCATGCAACATGCAACACTCACACATACACATGGACGCACGCAACACTCACGCACCCATGCAACACACAGCACATGATGCAACACACACGGTCACGCTCAAGTGCTCAACCTACTCCCCTACGTCCGTGAAAGACTGTACATTTAGAGATTTACACATTGACCAGGGCATAATTAACGCCCAAAAGTAGCAGACTTATGTGTGCATGCGACCATTGAGAGAAGAAGATTAAATGAAGGTCATTGCATGCTGTAATTAAGGATAGAAATGTAGCCTATACCTAGAGCACAAGTTGGTGCATTAGTCAATCAATATCGATTTAGATTAAAGGCTAAATGCATTGGAAGTGTAGATGTACTACACTCTTTGTTTTTTAGCTGATTTCTTTGCTCTGCCAACTGACAGGTGGGACCCAGAAACCAGGTGACAATTTAACCAGTCAACAAAGTGCCACGTCGACTATGTGGCCGGTCAGTAGGGTGCAATACAATGCTCTACCATGAGCTAGTGATCGTATAATCACCACAAAACTATATACAGTGACCGTAAAGAGCGTATTGTTACATACGTTGACCGCCAGTGTATTTTTCTCATTTCAAATTAAGCCATATTAACCGGAAAGGACACAGTATGGACTAGTACTAGTACTGCTTTAATGTGTCCCGTCAACTCACTGAACAAGGAGAAGCTTGCTTACTACGCCTCTCCCTCGCCCATGCGCGTGGTGGTTCGCAAGACGAGGAGAGGGTTTTGACTGCAGCGCCCTCTCCCTCTCCCTCGCCCTCGCCCTCGTGGTGGATGTGCAGCAGTTCAATCAGTGTCAGATTGCCAGAAGCATAATGTACTGTAGTATCATCATTGTTGGACCTTCCGAAGAGGCGAAGAGCCAAGTGCAAGGTTCACACGAGTACGAACTATTGAACCTCCCGAAGAGGCAAAGAGCCAAGCGCAAGGTTTTATAGGAGTTGTCGTCCTAGTAGGAGCGTACTACAACTATAGCGAACGATGCTACTGTATGATGTCGCCACGTCACGTATATCCAAAGTTGTGCCACCTTTTTTTTCTCAAAGAGCGTGTTGGAGCCCATGCAACAACCACACAAGTTGCACGTACACATAACACATTTACCAGTAATAAATTCTAAAGGACAAATGCCAGTATGCCACACAAGTTCATCTCCAATTCATGTGATAAATTTGTGCATGACTAGTCTACATATATTCACAGCGGCACAACGCTACCGTTCACAATTTACCATACTCCACTTACACGTTATAGATGGGCTACATGTCCTCCTCCAGGTTCCAGTCCCAGGTGTTCTTCATGGATGGCACGATCCATAGCGGTGGGCAACGAGAATCATTGTCGCAACTTTCTAGTCCGTTTCCACACGATGGAGACTCATCCAAGCTGAAGCGACATAAATAAGGGATAGCGTGTCCCAGCATGTCGTTCATCCGGCGGTGTGCACTGAAGGCAAAACCATGCTTCATGAACGGCATGCCTTCCGTGTCGTGCACGGAAGGTGGCATCCACTTCACAATGGGGTAGCTATCCCCAATCAAAAGCGAGTACTCTCCAAGAGTGTTCCTCGGCACCTACGTAGCATCACGGGGGTCGAACTCGGTGCCATTCATCTGGTACACGCGGCATCTCAGATCTGGACACATGGTGATGTACATAGTCAAGGTCCATACATAATAATGTTTTGCTTAAATATGGCGGTTAGTAATACCGTACAGCAAATAGTACTATTCCGGTATAGAGGAAGTAAAATAGCCAGCTTATTATATATAGCCACTCTTGGCTACATGGATGAGATAGTAAGACATGGAAAAACAAAAATGGTGGCAGCTAGTGGGTTTAAGTCTTCAAGGGCCTAGCTAGCTATACACATCCTCCAAGGAAAAAAGTTCTCCTACTAGTACGTAAGTAGAGTACTAGTACAACAATGAAAGAGAAGGCGAGAGGGTTAAAAAATGGAATACCTGGGTTGATGGTGACGATCCGATAGTGGTAGATTGTGTGACCATGTTGCACATTAGTGGTACCATGGGTAACGACTGCTAAGATAGTTGATCCCAATATGCCAGAGTTAGCTACACCGCATCGCGGATGCAAATGCACATCCAGGATCGGTGATCTTATTTTGATCGCGGGATGATGATACGTCTCCAACGTATCTATAATTTTTGATTGCTCCATGCTATATTATCTACTGTTTTAGGCAATATTGGGCTTTATTATCCACTTTTATATTACTTTTGGGACTAACCTATTAACCGGAGGCCCAGCCCAGATTTGCTGTTTTATGCCTATTTCAGTGTTTCAAGGAAAAGGAATATCAGACGGAGTCAAAACGGAACGAAATCAACTGGAGAAGTTATTTTTGGAAGGAAAGCAACCCAGGGAACTTGTAGTGCACGTCAGGGGAGATACGGGCTGCCCACGAGGGTGGGGGCGCGCCCACCCCCCTAGGGCGCGCCCCTTGCCTCGTGGGGACCTCGTGGCTCCTCCGACGTACTTCCGGCTCCCATATATATCCACCTACCCTAAAACTTCCAGAACAGAGATTAGATTTGGAGTTCCGCCGCCGGAAGCCGCTGTAGCCACCAAAAACCTAATGGGGACCCTGTTTCGGCACCCTGCCGGAGGGGGGAACCCTCACCGGTGGCCATCTTCATCATCCCGGCGCTCTGCATGACGAGGAGGGAGTAGTTCACCCTCGGGGCTGAGGGTATGTACCAGTAGCTATGCGTTTGATCTCTCTCTCTCTCTCTCTCTCTCTCTCTCTCTCTCGTGTTCTTGATTTGGCACGATCTTGATGTATCGCGAGCTTTGCTCTTATAGTTGGATCTTATGTTTCTTCTTCCCCTCTTCTCTCTTGTAATGGATTGAGTTTTCCCTTTGAAGTAATCTTATCGGATTAAGTCTTTAAAGATTTGAGAACACCTGATGTATGTCTTGCCGTGCGTATCTGTGGTGACAATGGGGTATCACGTGCCACTTGATGTATGTTTTGGTGATCAACTTGCGGGTTCCGCCCATGAACCTATGCATAGGGGTTGGCACACGTTTTCGTCGTGATTCTCTGGTAGAAACTTTGGGCACTCTTTGAGGTTATATGTATTGGTTGAGTAGATGAATTGAGATTGTGTGATGCATATAGTATAATCATACCCACGGATACTTGAGGTGACATTGGAGTATCTAGGTGACATTAGGGTTTTGGTTGATTTGTGTCTTAAGGTGTTATTCTAGTACGAACTCTAGGGCTGTTTGTGACACTTATAGGAATAGCCCACTGGATTGATTGGAAAGAATAACTTTGAGGTGGTTTCGTACCCTACCATAATCTCTTCGTTTGTTCTGCTCTATTAGTGTCTTTGGAGTGACTCTTTGTTGCATGTTGAGGGATAGTTATATGATCCAACTATGTTATTATTGTTGAGAGGACTTGCACTAGTGAAAGTATGAACCCTAGGCCCTGTTTCCTATCATTGCAATACCGTTTACGCTCACTTTTACCGCTCGCTACCTTGCTGTTTTATATTTTCAGTTTACAAAAACCCATATCTACCATCCATATTGCACTTGTATCACCATCTCTTCGCCGAACTAGTGCACCTATACAATTTACCATTTTATTGGGTGTGTTGGGGACACAAGAGACTCTTTGTTATTTGGTTGTAGGGTTGTTTGAGAGAGACCATCTTCATCCTACGCCTCCCGCGGATTGATAAACCTTAGGTCATCCACTTGAGGGAAATTTGCTACTGTCCTACAAACCTGTGCACTTGCAGGCCCAACAACGTCTACAAGAAGAAGGTTGTGTAGTAGACATCAAGCTCTTTTCTGGCGCCGTTGCCGGGGAGGCTAGGTAAGTGAAGGTATATCTTTAGATCTTGCAATCGAATCTTTTTGTTTCTTGTTTTAGCACTAGTTAGTTTATAAAAGAAAACTACAAAAAAATGGAATTGAGTTTGTCTCATACGCTTCATCTTTTTAATATCTTTCGTGAGTATGATGGAAAGGAAAATTGTGCCAAAGTGTTAGAAGAAGAATGCATTAAAATGTTTGGCACTAAATCTTTGAATGATGAGCATGATTGCAATGTTGTTAGTATGAATCCCTTGAATATCCATGATGCTAATGATGATTGCACTAGTTATGATGAAAATGTCTCCTATAAACATGTCAATTTTTGTGGAGTAAATTGGGTTTGCAAGGACACACCAAATAGGGAAGATAGATATTGCAAGAGGCATAAGTACTTAGAAACCAAATTGTTGCAAGAAAGGCTAGAAGTTAGTGCTGAAAATTTAAGATATATTAGCCGTACTTGTGAACTTTGCAATGAACATGGTCATTTAAATATCAATTGCAAATTGTTTCATGACCAAATCGTGTCCAAAAATTGTGATGACTTGATTTCCCTTGCGCATTATAATGAACTAAGTTTGGTTTTGGGTTATGAAGAATTGAAACGTCAAACTAAGCATATTCCAGAATATAACCTTGAAAAATTCCTCGATATTGATCTAGAAGAAATTTATATGTATTGTGCGATGAATTGCATTGAAAATCCTTATATTGCCAATTACATAAAGTAAAGAAAACGAATAGAGGATGAAGAGAATACTAGTGAAAGGGAAGAGACTTCCCAATATCCTCCTATTATTTCTTATGACGAATCAGGTAACGAGGAGGAGCCTTCTATCCAACCAATCTCATTAATAAGGAGCTCCAAAAGGAGGATTGAAACCACACATGATGTGGTGAAGAAGAAGAAAAGAAAAACGAAGAGAGGTAAAAAGGTATCTCTCCCAAATAAAGTCGCTCCTATTATTGCTGTGCCTCATGAAAATGATACACTTGATGATGATCTCGTTATGCCTATTGCTTGTTGTGATGATTATGATTGGGAAGATAATGATACTTCTTATGATCTTGAAAATATTTTTGGCACTTGCTTGGAAGAATATAATAATTGCTATACTATTGGTGCTATCCATGCTATTAATGATGAGAGTGATTATGCTTATGATATGAAAAGGCGCAAGCTTGGGGAAGCTATGTTTGATGAGGATGACATATTTGAGAATATATTTGCTGCAATTAATGTTTGTCCCAAGTTTGGGGATGCTATGTTTAATAATGATGATATTTTTAGCCTCTCAAGTTTTGATATGCAAAGTTGTTATGATGATAGCATGCCTTCTACTTACGATGATTATATTGATGAAAGTGGGTTTGGAAGAGTGTCAACTTTAGGAAGTAGTGATCCCACAATATCGGAGGATGTTGAATCTTATAATGTTTATGAAAGTGGATTTGGAGAGGTCATGACTTTACTTAGTGATGTATCCACTATTTCGGAAGAGGTTTCAATCGATTATGATGAGAACAAAGTTGCTACTTATGATGATTATTGTGATAAAACTTATGCTAAAAAGAGTAGTTATGATTATATTTATAAAACTTGTCATGATTATGAGTACCCTTTCTCTGAACATTACTCTTTTAATGTGGAAACAATTTATAGTATTCAAATCTCTTATGATACTCCCATTATTCTGAATGAAAAGAATTTTGCTTATGTGGAGCGTAATACAATTTCTATGCTAGTAGATCATGAAAAGAATGATTTAGGTGCTGGTTATATTGTTGAATTCATTCATGATGCTACTAAAAATCATTATGATGGAGGAATATATGTTTGTAGGAATTGCAATAATATCAAGTTTCCTCTCTATGTGCTTAAAATCTTGAAGTTATGCTTGTTTTGCCTTCCTATGCAAGTTGATTATTGTCCCATAAGTTGTTTGCTCACAAAATCCCAATGCATAGGAAGTGGGTTAGACTTAAATGTGCTAGTCATATTCTTCATGATGCTCTCTTTATGTTTCAATTCCTATCTTTTATGTGAGCATCATTGAAATCATCATGCCTAGCTAGGGGCGTTAAACGATAGCGCTTGTTGGGAGGCAACCCAATTTTGTTTTAGTCTCTTGATTTTTAGTTCTTTTTAGGAATAAATAATCCATATAGCTTCTGTTTAGATGTGGTTTTGTGTTTTAATTAGTGTTTTAGCCAAGTAGAACCTTTGGGAAGACTTGGGTGAAGTCTTTATGATCATGCTGTAAAAAACAGAAACTTTAGCGCTCACGAGATTAGCTAAAACGTTTTACTGGAGAATGCTATTTAGTTGATTCTTTTTGCATATGATTACTAGACAAATTCATCAGTTCCACCAATTTATTTTAGAATTTTTGGAGTTCCAGAAGTTTGCGTTAGTTACAGATTACTACAGACTATTCTGTTTTGGACAGATTCTGTTTTTCGTGTGTTGTTTGCTTATTTTGATGACTCTATGGCTAGTAAAATAGTTTATAAACCATAGATAAGTTGGAATACAGTAGGTTTAACACCAATATAAATAAAGAATGAGTTCATTACAGTAACTTGAAGTGGTGTTTTGTTTTCTCTCGCTAACGGAGCTCACGAGTTTTCTGTTAAGTTTTGTGTTGTGAAGTTTTCAAGTTTTGGGTAAAGATTCGATGTACTATGGAATAAGGAGTGGCAAGAGCCTAAGCTTGGGGATGCCCAAGGCACCCCAAGGTAATATTAAAGTATAACCAAGCGTCTAAGCTTGGGGATGTCCCGGAAGGCATCCCCTCTTTCGTCTTCGTTCATCGGTAACTTTACTTGGAGCTATATTTTTATTCACCACATGATATGTGTTTTGCTTGGAGCGTCATTTTATTTTCTTTAGATTTGCTTTCTGTTTGAATAAAGTACCAAGATCTTAAATTCTTAAATGTTAGAGAGTCTTCACATGGTTGCATAATTATTCTACTACTCATTGATCTTCACTTATATCTTTCGGAGTAGTTTGTTGTTTTCTCTAGTGCTTCACTTACATCTTTTAGAGCATGGTGGTAGTTTTATTTTGAAGAAATAAATGAACTATCACGCTTCACTTATATTATTTTGAGAGTCTTAAATAGCATGGTAATGTTCTTAATCTTAATATGCTAGGCATACAAGACTAATAAAAGAAAAATTCTTATGAGCGTGTTGAATATTAAGAAAAGATTGAAGCATGGTAATTGTTTTGAGATACGGAGGTGATAATATTAGAGTCATGCTAGTTGAGTAGTTGTGAATTTAAAGAATACTTGCATTGAAGTTTGTGATTCCCGTAGCATGCACGTATGGTGAACCGTTATGTAACGAAGTCGGAGCATGAGGTGTTTGTTGATTGTCCTCCTTACGAGTGGCGGTCGGGGACGAGCGATGGTCTTTTCCTACCAATCTATCCCCCTAGGAGCATGCGCGTAATACTTTTCTTTGATAACTTCTAGATTTTTGCAATAAGTATATGAGTTCTTTATGACTAATGTTGAGTCCATGGATTATATGCACTTTTTCCCCATCCTTCCACCATTGCTAGCCTCTCTAATACCGCGCACTTTTCGCCGGTATCATATACCCACCATATATATTCCTCAAAACAACCACCATACCTACCTATCATGGCA
Source organism: Aegilops umbellulata (assembly GCA_032464435.1). Taxonomy (NCBI): domain Eukaryota; kingdom Viridiplantae; phylum Streptophyta; class Magnoliopsida; order Poales; family Poaceae; genus Aegilops; species Aegilops umbellulata. The sequence continues at coordinate 588,318,169 of CP136057.1, forward strand.
TTTCCATACCCATTTCGAGATATATTGCCATGCAACTTTCCACCGTTCCGTTTATTATGACACGCTCCATCATTGTCATATTGCTAGCATGATCATGTAGTTGAGTATTTGTGGCAAAGCCACCGTTCATAATTCTTTCATACATTTCACTCATGAGTCATTGCACATCCCGGTACACCGCCGGAGGCATTCATATAGAGTCATACTTTGTTCTAGTATCGAGTTGTAATTCATGAGTTGTAAGAAAATAAAAGTGTGATGATCATCATTATTAGAGCATTGTCCCAGTGAGGAAAGGATGATGGAGACTATGATTCCCCCACAAGTCGGGATGAGACTCTGGACGAAAAATAAAAAAAAAGAAAATAAAAGAGGCCATAAAAAAAGAGAAAAGGCCCAAATAAAAATAAAATAAAATAATGAGAGAAAAAGAGAGAAGGGCAATGCTACTATCCTTTTACCACACTTGTGCTTCAAAGTAGCACCGTGATCTTCATGATAGAGAGTCTCCTATGTTGTCACTTTCATATACTAGTGGGAATTTTACATTATAGAACTTGGCTTGTATATTCCAATGATGGGCTTCCTCAAATTGCCCTAGGTCTTCGTGAGCAAGCGAGTTGGATACACACCCACTTAGTTTCTTGTTGAGATTTCATATGCTTATAGCTCTAGTGCATCCGTTGCATGGCAATCCCTACTCACTCACATTGATATCTATTGATGGGCATCTCCATAGCCTGTTGATACGCCTAGTTGATGTGAGACTATCTTCCCCTCTTTTTGTCTTCTCCACAACCACCATTCTATTCCACATATAGTGCTATATCCATGGCTCACGCTCATGTATTGCGTGAAGATTGAAAAAGTTTTGAGAATGTTAAAGTATGAAACAATTGCTTGGCTTGTCATCGGGGTTGTGCATGCTTTAAATACTTTGTGTGGGGAAGATGGAGCATAGCCAGACTACATGATTTTGTAGGGATAACTTTCTTTGGCCATGCTATTTTGAGAAGATATAATTGCTTTATTAGTATGCTTGAAGTATTATTATTTTTATGTCAATATGAATTTTGTCTTGAATCTTTCAAATCTGAATATTCATATCACAATTAAGAAGAATTACATTGAAATTATGACAACTAGCATTCCACATCAAAAATTATCTTTTTTATCATTTACCTACTCGAGGACGAGCAGGAATTAAGCTTGGGGATGCTTGATACGTCTCCAACGTATCTATAATTTTTGATTGCTCCATGCTATATTATCTAATGTTTTAGGCAATACTGGGCTTTATTATCCACTTTTATATTACTTTTGGGACTAACCTATTAACCGGAGGCCCAGCCCAGATTTGCTGTTTTATGCCTATTTCAGTGTTTCGAGGAAACTGAATATCAGACGGAGTCAAAACGGAACGAAATCAACTGGAGAAGTTATTTTTGGAAGGAAAGCAACCCAGGGAACTAGGAGTGCACGTCAGGGGAGATACGGGCTGCCCACGAGGGTGGGGGGCGTGCCCACCTGCCTCGTGGGGCCCTCGTGTCTCCTCCGACGTACTTCCGGCTCCCATATATATCCATGTACCCTAAAACTTCCAGAACAGAGATTAGATCTGGAGTTCTGCCGCCGCAAGCCTTTGTAGCCACCAAAAACCTAATCGGGACCCTGTTCCGGCACCCTGCCGGAGGGGGGAACCCTCACCGATGGCCATCTTCATCATCCCGACGCTCTCCACGACGAGGAAGGAGTAGTTCACCCTCGGGGCTGAGGGTATGTACCAGTAGCTATGTGTTTGATCTCTCTCTCTCTCTCTCGTGTTCTTGATTTGGCACGATCTTGATGTATCACGAGCTTTGCTATTATAGTTGGATCTTATGTTTCTTCTTCCCCTCTTCTCTCTTGTAATGGATTGAGTTTTCCCTTTGAAGTAATCTTATCGGATTGAGTCTTTAAAGATTTGAGAACACTTGATGTATGTCTTGCCGTGCGTATCTGTGGTGACAATGGGGTATCGCGTGCCACTTGATGTATGTTTTGGTGATCAACTTGCGGGTTTCGCCCATGAACCTATGCATAGGGGTTGGCACACGTTTTCATCGTGATTCTCCGGTAGAAACTTTGGGCACTCTTTGAGGTTCTATGTGTTGGTTGAGTAGATGAATTGAGATTGTGTGATGCATATCGTATAATCATACCCACGGATACTTGAGGTGACATTGGAGTATCTAGGTGACATTACGGTTTTGGTTGATTTGTGTCTTAAGGTGTTATTCTAGCACGAACTCTAGGGCTGTTTGTGACACTTATAGGAATAGCCCACCGGATTGATTGGAAAGAATAACTTTGAGGTGGTTTCGTACCCTACCATAATCTCTTCGTTTGTTCTGCTCTATTAGTGTCTTTGGAGCGACTCTTTGTTGCATGTTGAGGGATAGTTATATGATCCAACTATGTTATTATTGTTGAGAGGACTTGCACTAGTGAAAGTATGAACCCTAGGCCCTGTTTCCTATCATTGCAATACTGTTTACGCTCACTTTTACCTCTCGCTACCTTGCTGTTTTTATATTTTTAGTTTACAAAAACCCATATCTACCATCCATATTGCACTTGTATCACCATCTCTTCGCCGAACTAGTGCACCTATACAATTTACCATTGTATTGGGTGTGTTGGGGACACAAGAGACTCTTTGTTATTTGGTTGCAGGGTTGTTTGAGAGAGACCATCTTCATCCTACGCCTCCCGCGGATTGATAAACCTTAGGTCATCCACTTGAGGGAAATTTGCTACTGTCCTACAAACCTGTGCACTTGCAGGCCCAACAACGTCTACAAGAAGAAGATTGTGTAGTAGACATCAGATGACTGGTCCCTGCAAAATAATGGAGTACCGTTAGGGATGCAAATGATGGTTTGTGCATTCCGTTTGTAATCTCCCGTACCATAGGATGGCAACCAGATGAAACAAGTCCCCTGGCTTGTCACCGCAAAGATGCGGCCTAGATGGCGCACGGCGTCTTCAAACGTGTAGGGGTACAAATCTGCCGCCACCAACATGCGCCAGCCTCTGCCGTTACTGCCTCTTGTATTGATGGCAATCCTTATGCCGAACACTGCAATGAGATAGTAATTGTCGTAGCCGTGTCGCTTTGTCGAGGGGTCCGCAATTGCTATCTTCTTCAATCTCATGTAGGCATCATCATACGTATTCAAGCCCAGCCAATCTGGAAGGCCGATGCCAATGGTGGAGAAGGGGTCTACCAGAACGGCCGCACTGTGGTGGATGTTGTGCAAAATGATGGTGGTAACCGGCCGGAGGTATGCAAGCCAATCTTCGTTGGTACCGACCCAGACCTATATATAAGACGGCGGGCAGCGGAGAAATTACGGGATGGAAATGGAATAACTAAGTACTACATGATCAAACTCCATTACTGACCTGCTCATCAGACAAAATCCGACTACCTCTCAATGTCGGCAACTCTAGCGGAGTCAACGTGCAACCATGGCCAGGGAGCGGTGGACTATTCGAAGGATTGTCCCATAGAAGAACCTTCTCCTCGAGGACGCATGGAAGACCAACGAGCATGGCCTTTTCCCAAGCCTTTTTAAGCACCATCTTGAAAAAGTTGGTGCAGGAAGCACCGAGTCTTGCGGCGGTGAGGACGTCAGAGCGGCGTGCGACTTCTCCCAGAGGATCGTCGTCCAAGGTCTCCCAGCCCCGACGAGGAGGAGAACCGCCTGGCGAATCCATGGGAGTAACGATGAATTGCCTTCTCTTCGGGGGGAGGGGAACTGGCGAGGTGGAGATAAGAGCGTAGTAACTGCAGGGCCTCGTCCCTTCCAACTGTAGATCGTTCCTTAGCAAAGGGATGAGGCTATTATTTACTACTAGTACTAGCATTATGGGACGTTATGGGATTGCATTATATTTTTGGCGTGGATTAAGAAATTTTGGGTATGCTTTTGCTATTTTTTGTACACGCCAACTAGTGTCAAAAAACGTCTTACATTATGTGACGGAGGAGTACGTACTCGTACTGTAGCAGTACCAGTACTACTTTCTCAACTAGTAGTGCGATGTACTGTACTTCTAGTATAGTGCACACACTACAAAAAAATACATTTCCGTGATGATACGTGTTTGTCACTGTCGGTGTCAAAACCGGCGGATCTCGGGTAGGGGGTCCCGAACTGTGCGTCAAGGCCGGATGGTAACAGGAGACAAGGGACACGATGTTTTTACCCAGGTTCGGGCCCTCTCGATGGAGGTAATACCCTACTCCTGCTTGATTAATATTGATGATATGGGTAGTACAAGAGTAGATCTACCACGAGATCAAGGAGGCTAAACCCTAGAAGCTAGCCTATGGTATGATTGTGTATGAAGATGATTGTCCTACGGACTACAACCCTCCGGTTTATATAGACACCGGATAGGGTTAGGGTTACACAGAGTCGGTTACAATGGTAGGTGATCTCGAATATCCGCATCGCCAAGCTTGCCTTCCACGCCAAGGAAAGTCCCATCCGGACACGAGACGAAGTCTTCAATCTTGTATCTTCATAGTCCAGGAGTCCGGCTGAAGGTATAGTCCGGCTACCCGAACACCCCCTAATCCAGGACTCCCTCAGTAGCCCCTGAACCAGGCTTCAATGACGACGAGTCCGGCGCGCAGATTGTCTTCGGCATTGCAAGGCGGGTTCCTCCTCCAAGTCCTTCATAGAAGATTGTGAACACCAAAAATAGTGTCCGGCTCTGCAAAAAAAGTTTCCACATATTGCCATAGAGAGAATAACATTAACACAAATCAAATCTGCTGACGTATTCCACAGTGCGTCATCACACTACGGCCAAGTTCTTTACGAATCGTTTTTACTTTTCCACCTCAGCACGTTTTGCGAGGCAGTTTCCTTGGCACGTCTTGTCGAAGCAGAGATCGTGTGCCCTTTTTACGGGATTCTCATCAATACGGACGTGGGTAACCCAATCGTGCCCGTTAGCACATTTCCTTGATTTAAGGCGAGTCCCAAAAGGTTACGGGGAGGGCTCTTGGTATTCAATCTCCTATAAAGAAACCAAGGCCTTACTCCTTTTTTCCAATCCTCAAAACGAGTTCGCCCATCGCCTCGAGTTCCAACACCCTAGGCCCCAGATTTCAGGCGCTTCGGACCATCGACAATGTCCGGTTCCGCCCTTCAAGGCCGGTGGATGCCGGAGGAGGACGTGCTAAAGTTGAGGGAGGCTAAGTTCCTGACCGACAAAATTTCGCACAGGTTGCCTGCTCAAGGGCAGGTTATTCCCAGTCCCCAGCCTGGTGAGAGCGTGGTGTTCATATCTCACTTCCTTCGGGGGTTAGGCTTCCCAATGGATCCCTTTGTGAGGGGACTGCTGTTTTATTATGGGCTGGAATTCCATGATTTAGCCCCGGAGTCCATCCTCCATATCTCCTCGTTTATTATTGTGTGTGAAGCGTTCCTCCGCGTTACCCCTCACTTCGGATTATGGCTCAAGACCTTCAAGGTGGAACCGAAGATGATCGAGGGACGGCACGCAGAGTGCAGAGGTGCTGTTATAAGATAAAATGCCGATGCTCCATGGCCCGAGGGCTCTTTTCAAGAGGAGCTTGGCTTGTGGCAACGAGAGTGGTTTTATATCACCGCTCCTCGAGGCACCATGTGGGTGGCGCCTCATGCCTTTCGCTCGGGTCCCCCACTACGGCTAGTGTCATGGGTCAATAGAGGGTTAGATTGGGGTTTGCCCAAAGACGTGCCCTTGCTGCAGGGCCGCATTAAGGATCTCTTGGAAGGAGACCTCAACCTGGTCAAGGTGACGCAGGTCATGCTGATTCGCCAAATATTGCCCGGCAAATGTCGTTCCCTTCGCCTATGGGAGTTCAATCTAGAGGGACCACGAGCTCTCCGGGATTTTATGAGCGCAACGCCCGCGGAGATGTATAAACTGTTCTTCGGATCACAAGAAGTGTGTCCGGATTTAACCGAGGACGCAGGACTAAGCTGCAATTGCCCGGATACTCAAGTAAGTGACCTTGTGCCCGGACCTTCTATCCATATAATTGTCATAAACTTGCCCTTAAGAGAGCTGTCCTTTTAAACAGGAGTGGATAGCGAAGCCAAAGCTGATAAGGTGTCCGGCTCCCCTTCCTGAAACCAGGCCGGATCCCGTGCTAGTCAGGATGCTGGAGATAATGCCTTTGGAGGGAAACGAGGGGGAGGACAAGGAAGTTATGGCCTCCTCGAAGGAGGCCGCTCCGAAGGGAGGAACCGACAATTCCTCTCCTAAAGGGAAAAAGAGAGCTGCCTCTGACGACCCGGAGGCCATGGCCTCGAAGCGGGGAAAAAAGTCTTCGTCAGAGGTTCCTACACCGGGGAGTTCCTCGGCCGGACTACGTACTCAAGGAGATCAGCCCTCCAACGAGCCGTGAGTAGAGAAAGATTTTCCTTTCGAGGGATGAGAGAAATCAGTGATTTATATTTGAGAAGTTTAACCGAATTTTTACCTTGTAGTTCGGACCTCAGCCCTTCTCAGCAGAGCTCGTCCTCGGGGGATCTTCTTCCGGAGATGATGGAGAGCGGGACGCCTCCTTCTGCTGTGCCGCCTAACGAGGCAGGCGACCCTGAGGTGTCGTCGCAGAGGGTTTATCCGAGTCCAGTAGGGGCGGAAGATCGCTATGGGGCCCGCCAAGGTTCTCCACGTCCGGCCTTTGAAAGAGGTCATGGGACAAGTCCGGCACCGCCTGGTGCTCGGCCGGAGGAGCTAAAGGTTCTGCTGGGGCGAGCTTCTATTTCGGAGGAGCACCGTGCATTGATGGGCACGGTGATTGAAAGGATTTCATCCGCAGAGAGCGGATTGCGTGAGGCCGCCGAAAGTTATTGACGGGTTTTGAGGTACGTTAGATAATGTACACTTTTGTCAGTGGCGCCTAAATAAGACGCGCCCTATGTAGATAGTAGCCCCTGAGACTCTGCGCGTTGTCAAGAAATGACGGCACGCGGAGGATCATAATCCCAGGTCTAAAATGTCGCCTTTTAATGTAGGCTGCAGGGTGTCCGGAATCAAGCCGAACTGCTGGTTTTGCCGAACTAAAGCGGGAACTGGATGTGGCAGATGCCGACATCACGCTTGTCAACAAGCGGTTGGATGAGGCTCAAGGTATGTGATTCCTCGGGCAGCATTAGGTAAGAAGAACTTTATGCCAGTGTCTTACGATGTGTGTGCTTGACGCAGATGGTACGACCGTCGTGGAGGGTCTTAGGACAGAACTTGCCCGAGCTAAAGATCAAGCCAGGAAAAGTGATGCGGCTGCCAAGAAAGCCCTTGAAGAGCTGAGAGCCGAACAGGCTGCTCATTGCCGAATCAAGGAAGAGGTGGCCGATATGGCCGAAAAATTAAAGAGCACTGCAGACCGTTGTAGACTTCTTGAAAAAGAAGACCAGGTGAGGCAGACAGTCCTGGAGAAGGCCGTTGCTGATGCCAAGGACGCGCGCTCTGCGATGAGAGCTGCGAAGGAGGAGCTGCGTCAGGCCGAATAGATTGCGGCTGGAAAGCCCTTCATGTCGCGAAGAAAATTTTGCGATCCTAAGTTTGCTCCGTTGGACCGGATGTGGAGTGTGGAGGACACCTATCTGGATTTGGCAACGAGTGCTACTGATGCGACCGAACACTTTCGAGATCTGAAAGATCGTGAATTGGAAAAGCTGTTCTAGTCACAATTTCATAATTCAGAGCGTCCACTGGCCGTGGACGATCGTTTGGCTCAATGGGCCAAACTTAATAGGTTGTCTGGACTCGCCATGAAGTACGTCATGGGTCATCTGTGGCCGGGGAGGTCGGAGCCGAAGAGTTATTTCAGCTTGGTGCAGCAATTCCTTGACGCGGTGCCGCACATTAATGCAATGAAAAGGTCGGCGTGTATAGAGGGTGCAAGGATGGCTCTTGCCCGTGTCAAGACATATTGGGCAGAGATGGAGACCACCGTTATTGTGTCCCGAGATTCGGATAAAAGCCGAGTGTCCTCCGAGCACTATTTTCAGGAGGTCCTTGAAGGCGCTCGTGTAATAGAGACGCAATGCTCGAAGGATGCTATGTTATTATAGCATGTGTAATGATGAAGTGATATTTTGATAAACTGTAGTGGCCTGTTTATACTTTTGCCTTCAAGTATTATGAACACCTCCTGTGCGGCCGTTTAAAAAATATATATATATAAAATCTGAAAGATTGCAGTCGTTGGCTTCAACCCCCACGCACATAGTGCGGGGGTGCTCGCAAAAGACGCATTTTCACACTTAACCCAACGTCTTGGTCCTACAAAGGAGGTGATAGCGCAGCGGGCCAGGCAACCGGACTATAATGCTTTAAAACTTTCACTTAGCCATAGGAGCTTGACAGTGGGACTATTTAGGTAGCCCATTAGTGGCGACTGCGCTCGCCCGAGTTCGGGGCGCGTGTGTGCCTGACCGGGAAGCGGCCCTTCGTTAAAGCGGAGGAATCCAATAGATTTCGATAGGTCGTCGAGTGGCTGACTAGTCTCACGCTACATCATGACAGTCAGTTTTCGGCTTTCTCTACTGAGGTGCTCGCCCGGCCGAACCGGGGCACAATCGCAGTAGTTCTCCTAGTGCTACCTTAGCCGATAGAGCGGAACGTAAGGTAACCGAACTCAGGAGCCGGGCAACCCAACATTTGACCAAAGACATGATTCGGAGCTGATGCATATAATGCCAAAACTCGCGACGCCGAACACTCCCTAAGGTGTTCGGTCTTTATGAGTGTGGGCAAAACAACACTCTTTGCTAAAAAAGCCCCTAGTGTCCAGGTATGTGCAAAAATTCCGACGTGGCCACATGCCAAGACGCCAGCCTCCTCCTTGGTTATATCGGAAAAAACTAGGGGATGTTTAGCAACAAGAGACAGTAAAAAAGGTTTACGCAGGGTCTTAATCTAAAGAGAATCCTTTAGGACGGCTCCCTACTGCACGTCTGCGCCTGTGTTTCCGTTGTGCCATATCCTGGACGGGAGCCGCACGACGTTCATCTGTAAAAAAGAGGAACTTAGTTGAAAACGGGTCATGCCGAACAAGAGTTTAAAATAAACAAGATGTAAAATAAGTTTATATAAAATTGAGCTTTATTGTCTCTGCATGTAGCCCCTCGTGCGGGGGTATATGGCCACTGAGCCTGCATCGATGATGATTTTTTACCGAACTCGTCTATCCGCGTCCGTGGTCTTTAATGACCTATTTCGTAGTTTATTGGCTGGTGAGGCCATTTTGCTGTGTGGCTGTCAAAGCGGCCGCACAGTCCTCCACTTGTGGGAGGCGTGCTTTAGTGCGTCCCCTTTAAAGAGGTGATGCCTCGTGGACCGGGCATCTTAAGCGTGATGGATGCGTAATGTGGTATCGCGTTAAAGCGAGCGAAAGCTTCGCGTGCCAGTAGTGCTTGATAGCGACTGGAGAACGGGACGATATGGAAGGTCAGCTTTTCGCAGCGGAAGTTATCGGCAGAGCCGAATATAACTTCGAGCCAAAGACAACCCGTACAATGGGTGTCCGGACCAGGTGTTACCCCCTGAAAGGAGGTTTTGCTGCGGCGGATTCTTGCTGGGTTTATCCCCATGTGATGGAGTGTATCCTGATATATCAGGTTTAGTCCACTGCCGCCCTCCATAAGGACATTTGAAAACTGGAGTCCGCCAATTATTGGATCGAGTATCAGGGCAGTCCAGCCTGCGTTCTTGATATTTCTAGAATAGTCTAGCTGATCGAAGGTGATTGGTTTTAATAAACAGTGGCCGGACCCCTTGGGGATAGATCATGTGGTGCGTACCTTTATGGGTTCCACACGTTTTGTTACGTGAAGTAATTTCACTGTTTTTACTTCTTGTGGGAAGTTCTTTTGTTTCCTGGTGCTCTGCTTTTGGGGTTCGTCCTTGTCTTCGCTTGGTGTGTCGAGCCCCTTGTGTTCGGCATTGAGTCTGCCGGATTGTTTGAAAACCCAACAGTCTCTGTGGGTATGGTTAGCAGGCTTCTCAGGAGTACTGTGTATCTGACATATCCTGTCCAGGATTCTATTTAAGTTGGAAGGATCATCCCTGTTATCCTGGAGGGGTGGTTTTGTCTGATTTTGTCGTGAGCCTTTGAATCTGGCATTAACTGCCGTGCTCTTCGGACTTTTTTCTTTAGTCCAGCGACGATCCTTGTTGCGTCGTGGTTTTCCGTTTCCATCCCTAGTTTCGGATGTACTTGGGTCGCTGGGGCCGCGCCTTGCCAACCAGCTGTCCTCTCCTGCGCAAAAGTGGGTCATGAGGCTTGTGAGTGCGGCCATTGTTCTTGGCTTTTCCTGGCCGAGGTGTCTGGCGAGCCATTCGTCTCGGACATTGTGCCTGAAAGCTGCTAAGGCTTCGGCGTCCGGACAGTCGACTATCTGATTCTTTTTAGTGAGGAATCTATTCCAGAACTGCCGAGCTGATTCTCCGGGCTGTTGAGTTATGTGACTAAGATCGTCTGCATGCGGAGGGCGGACATAGGTCCCTTGAAAGTTTGCTCGGAAAGCATCCTCGAGCTCTTCCCAACTTCCAATTGTGTTTTCGGGAAGGCTCTTAAGCCAATGCCGGGCTGGCCCTTTAAGCTTGAGGGGTAAATATTTGATGGCGTGGAGGTCATCTCCTCTGGCCATATGTATGTGGAGGATGTAGTCCTCGATCCAGACTCCAGGGTCTATTGTTCCATCATATGCCTCTATGTTTACGGGTTTGAATCCCGCTGGAAATTCATAGTCCAGAACCTCATCGGTGAAACATAGGGGGTGTGCGGCGCCCCTGTATTTGGGTGTGCCAGATTCTGACGATGGCTTTATTGCATTGCTTGCGAGAGCTTGCTTTCTTGGCCCATAAATGGACCGAACTGGGGCATGATGCGAATCCTTGAGTGGGTCGCATGCCAATTTAAGTGCTGCGCCGCTTGCCGCTTTATGGGGTCGTCTATCCGACCGTGCGACTTTCTTATTTTTTGAATGCGAGGGCTCTATGGCCTCTTCGTCGAATTTAGGCAGTAGCTTTCTCTTCGGATAGCTTTGAGTACGGCGACCGTCGCCGTATTTATCCGCGGTGTTGATTACTTTATTCCATCTAATTTGGAGTGCATCTTCCGCTGTCTTTAGCTTCCGCTTCTGCTTTTTCAGGCTGCGTGGAGTTGCAACGAGCCTCTTGTGGAGACTCTTCTGCTCCATAGATTTATCCGGCGTAAGGTCGTCCGGAATGCCGTTTTCACCGGGGGAGGGAGTTTCGGTTTCTCTATCCGTGTTGCCCTGTTCGGACGGCTGCTCTAAGGCCTGCTCGTCGTCTACCGGCTTGTCCCGCTCTATGGCTGGGTTTTTATTGAGGCGGGGCTTGGGTCGGCGTTTATGCCGACGCTTTGATTGCTTTCCGGGGGGTCTATCTCCTGTTCCATCCCCTTTTTCCTTGTTGTCACTTCCTTTAGGGGTATCCACCATGTACACATCGTGAGATGAGGTGGCTGTCCAGTGCCCTATAGGCGTTGGTTCGTCGGTATCTCCTGCATCGTCATCCATGCTGTCGATGTCTGCGGAGTTGAAGTTGAGCACGTCGTATAGGTTGTCGACGGTGGCTACAAAGTGGGTGGTGGGTGGGCTTTGAATTTCTTCATCGTCCGTATCCCATCCTTGCTGACCGTAATCCGGCCAGGGCTCTCCTGATAAAGAGAGAGACTTGAGAGAATTCAGGATGTCGCCGAAAGGCGAGTGCTGAAAGATGTCCGCGAGGGTGAGCTCCATTACGGGTGCCCAATCGGATTCGGTTGGTAGGGGCACGGGAGGTTCGGAGTTCGGAGAAGAGTCCGGAACCTCAAAGTCACGGGTCACGCGGAGTGCGGGGCCGGCGTTTGGCTCGATCGCCTTTGAGATCGCAGCCCCTGAGGTGACGTCCAACCGCTCATCCTCGATTGACGCAATAGGCCCCGAATTAAGGGTCGGAACCGGTGCGTGTGCGGCCTCCAGGACACTGTTCCGAGGCAGAGCTAGATCATGCCCCTCGAGATAGTGCGGCGCGCTTGGCTGTGGCTCGAACCCGTCGAATATCAAGTCTCCGCGGATATCAGCCGTGTAGTTTAAGCTTCCAAACCTAACTTGATGGCCAGGGGCGTAGCTTTCGATCTGCTCCAGATGACCAAGCGAATTGGCCCGCATAGCGAGGCCACCGAAGACAAAGATCTGCCCCGGGAGAAAAGTCTCACCCAGGACCTCATCGTTGTTGATGATCGAAGGAGCCATCGGGCCTGAAGGCGACGACACAGAGGAACTCTCAATGAAAGCACCAATGTCGGTGTCAAAACCGGCGGATTTCAGGTAGGGGGTCCCGAACTGTGCATCAGGGCCGGATGGTAACAGGAGACAAGGGACACGATGTTTTTACCCAGGTTCGGGCCCTCTCGATGGAGGTAATACCCTACTCCTGCTTGATTAATATTGATGATATGGGTAGTACAAGAGTAGATCTACCACGAGATCAAGGAGGCTAAACCCTAGAAGCTAGCCTATGGTATGATTGTTTATGAAGATGATTGTCCTACGGACTACAACCCTCCGGTTTATATAGACACCGGATTGGGTAAGGGTTACACAGAGTCGGTTACAATGGTAGGAGATCTCGAATATCCGCATCGCCAAGCTTGCCTTCCACGCCAAGGAAAGTCCCATCTGGACACGGGACGAAGTCTTCAATCTTGTATCTTCATAGTCCAGGAGTCCGGCTACCCGAACACCCCCTAATCCAGGACTCCCTCAGTCACAGTAGGTCGCGTTTTTTGTCATGCATGTACATCCATGACAAATGACAGAATCAAGATAGTCATACATGTGTTGTCGTAGAAGTGTTCCATCACATTACCAAAATTATCATCACGGAAGTGTCCACTTCCATGACGATAAATCGCGCATCATAGAAGTGCTTTCGTCAAGGGTGACCGACACGTGGCATCCACCGTAACGGAACGCCGTTAAGCTATTGGGTCGGGTTTTGGATCCGATAACCCGTTAACAGCCCCGACCAATGGGGATTTTCCACGTGTAAAATCATCATTGGCTGGAGGAGACACGTGTCAGGTCCGCGTTGGCACAGGTGTCACTCATCCAATGGGCGAGACGCGCCTATGATATGTTGACACGTGGACCGGCCCATCAAGTTTAAATGGGTCGGCCCAGCCGAAGGCCCACAAGATTTTGCGGACCATAATGGGTCGGCCCAGCTAAAGGCCCATGAGATTTTGCGGACCATAATGTGCTGGCCCAGCTAATGGCCCACAAGATTTTGCGGGCCATAATGGGCCGGCCCAGGTAAAGGCCCACAAGATTTTTGTGTGCCATAATGGGCCGGCCCAGGTAAAGGCCCACAAGATTCTTGCGGATCATAATGGACCGGCCCAGCTAAAGGCCCATGAGATTTCGCCGACATATATGGGCCGACCCAGCTGTAGGCCCACAAGATTTTGAGGACCCTAATAGGCCGGCCCATTAACTGGCTGCCATGTTTTGGGCCAAATACCGGCCCATATTTGATCCAGTCCATTAATGGCCTGCCACGCTCCGGGCCTAATAGTAGCCCATATGAGATCCGGCCCGTTAAAAGCCTACCACATTCTGGGCCAAATTACGGCCCGGATCAGGTCCGGCCCTTTAAGAGGCTTTGGGCTCAATTATGGCCCATATCAGATTTGGCCCGTCAACTGGACACTATGCTTTTGGGCCCACTTGCTAAAGGCCCACTTAGTAATTCGGCCTGATATTAGTTTTGGTCTGTTAAGGGCCCGTTTAACATTTTCGCCCTATATTAATTTCGGCCTGTTAAAAGCCCGTCATATAGTTGGGCCTAACTACGACCCGGTTTGCATCCGGCCTGCTCGCAGCCGATATCTGATTGGGCCAAACAAGGACCGAGACAATTTTGGCCTGTTAAAAGCCCGCTATTTGATTCGCACAATCATGGGCCGAGGTTCATTTTGGGCTGCTGCCGGCCTGTGAGCTGTTCGACACGTTTCAGGCCCAACCTACATCGTGATTGCATGACGGCCCGATTATGTACCGTAATTTTACGGTTTGTCCGGTTTACTGCGAAGACATGATATATATACATTAAAATAACTGCAGCATCGTGAATAAATAAAAAACGTAGATTATACAATAAAGAAATTACGACATATTACATCCACTGGGCATCAAAGTTCGCCACTATGATAATAAAGCACAAGCAGACAACATATTACATACACTGGGCATCAAAGATTGCCACCAGTGCAAATAAACACGCCGACAAAATAATATACAAAACCGACAACACTTCAATAGAGTTCAAGAAAGGTTAGCCCTGCTGGGGAGCTGCAGGGCAAGTAGCTGAGCAAGATGATGAGGCTGTGCTTGTTCAACACTTATATCTTCCTCACTCTGAAAGATAAACAAGCAGACAGATGACAGATTTTGCACATAAAAGTATCAGTGCTGACAAATTCATCACATTTCATACTGACGAATAAAGTGACACAGTTTAAAATTGCATTAACACAACATGGTATTGTTCAGGTCAAGACATGGCAGGAAATGACATTGTGAAGGAGTTGGCAGCTTCACGACACCACTGGATTACATATCAAGAACTCATAAGTATCAATGGTTAGTGTGCTGTCAATTTATACCATTTCAGATTGGCAAATAAAGAGACGGTTTAAATAATAGTAGAATGATATGACATTGTTCATAGTTAAGACATTGCAGAATATGACATTGTGTTGTAGTGGGTGGGTTCACCACACCACTGGATTACAGATGAAGAACAGAAGCATACATGCAGTGCAAAAGAAGATCACTTGCTCTGTATAGTTTAATTTACATGGTATGAAGAAGGAACTTGGTTGTACAACTGAAAACTTAAATTGAGAAAGGACAAACTTTTGTTTATGAACTACATAATAAACTTTAAACAAGCAATTTGATGCAAACACCAAAAATAAACAACTGTTGCAGTCATGCCTAACCAAATATATACAACAAAGTTTGAAGGCTTGAGATGGACAAACTTACATTATTGGTGAAGACAGGCTCTATAAAGGCCTTGTCCATGCTGATGGGGGGGGGGATTCAAGAAGTTTACCACATAATCTTCTTCAAAAGCATTGCCTTTATTCTTCATTTTGTTAAGAGTAAATATAGATGTGATAATATACGAAAAAATGGAGAATATTTAAGATAAGATGAAGAGTGATGCTACATAACCAAGTAGCTATAAATGTAAGTGCAGCGATACAGGCAAAAGGTACAGCCAAGAGCAATGCACAACTAAACTTCTTCAGTACCTTTTGCTGGAGTGGGATTTTTCTGTGGTATAGCTGGTGCTATGGCAAATGAAATCGGTATACCTTTTGCTGGAGTGCAGGTCCTGTGTGGTGGGGCTAGTGGTGTGGCCAGTGAAGTATGGGTACAGTCTGCTGGAGCCGGTCCTATGTTTTGTGTCACTGGTTGTACAACCAATATAAGTGGGGTGTTGTCTGATTTCTCCGGCACCACCACGGTTTTCAAGGACTTTGCTGGTGCTCCTTCAGGTTTGGCAATCACCCTCTTCCTTTTTCATGTCTGATGCACAAGAACATCATTTGAGTGAAAAAACATGGTATGATGACAGATGGAATATGTATTGATAATGGATGGGCATGGCATCTCGACATATATGATGAGTAAACTAAGCAAATGGCGGTGCAACAAAGTAGAAGAAATGCAAGACAACATATGCAAGATACCCGCAATCAATAAAACATTGCCAAATTAGAACAGGCACCTTGATGGGTGAACAGGACATGCCATCTGCCTTTGACTCCTCGAGGTTAGAATAGTCATTAGGATCATATTCTGAACAAGAATCAATAGGTGGGGAGCGTATGAGTTTCGTTGCATCCAGAATGGCACTCAATGCCTTGATGCCAATTTTGTAAGTCATTGTAGTGTTTAGCTTCAAGAGTGGACTGCTGCTAGTGCGACACAAAGCAGCTACACAGATCATTGTGTAGATATAACGGGAAAACCTTAAGCATCAGAGTAAAATCAGCAAAGTGGAACTTGCTGGAATATATGTGCTAGTATTGCCGGTACGGCTAGAAAGGCTTCGGATACCAGCTCTCTTCAAGTGAAGGTGCGGTACTGTTAATATCAGTGTAACTCTCAAAGGCGACACCGCTCCCTGCATTTCCTTGCTATTCTTATAGGATTCAAGTGGACAGGCCACTACAAATCCTATTCCTATGTTTACAAGATCCTACAAATCAAAGAGGCTCAAAGTGTCCATCACAACCGACCGTACTACACTACAAATGTCCCTGCTCATCTTTAGTACAAGGAACATACTGTACTACTATCATACTCCCTCCGTTCCAAAAAAATAAGTCTTGGTAGAGATTTCCACTATGGATCACATACAAATGTATCCAGATACATTTTAGTGTGTAGATTCACTCATTTTGCTCCATATGTAGTCCATGGTGGAATCTATACAAAGACTTGTATGTAGGAACGGAGAGAGTACATATTAAAGAAGAACGGAAGAGGAACATGGTAAAGAAGAGCAAGCAGATTCTGGATAATAAAATGTTGGTTGCGCAGTGCCCACACATGATGAACCAGAGCGCATTAAGAATGCAACTCCCAGCTATCTCTCGACCATTTCAGGCGGTTGGATAAAGATCCTACGTCTCCTAACCCTTCTTCTTCCTCGTCTCTGATTCTTCCCATACAGAACACCGCATGGGCCGCCGGCCGGACCACCGGCCCCCACCGCCTATGTTCCTCCGCCACCCCTGCTACCTCTTGAGCATTGCGTTGGATTTCCTTGAAGAGGAAAGGGTGATGCAGCAGAGTAGAGTAAGTATTTACCTCAGTTTTTGAGAACCAAGGTATCAATCCAGTAGGAGGCTACGCGCAAGTCCCTCATACCTACACAAAACAAATAGCTCAACGCAACCAACGCGATTAGGGGTTGTCAATCCCTTCAAGATCACTTACAAGAGTGAGATCTGATAGAGATGATAGATAATATTTTTGGTATTTTTGGTATAAAGATGCAAAGTAAAATAAAAGGCAAAGTAAAAAAGCAAAGCAATAATAAAGTGATTGGAGATTGGAGATTGATATGATGAGAATAGACCCGGGGGCCATAGATTTCACTAGTGGCTTCTCTCAAGAGCATAAGTATTCTATGATGGGTGAACGAATTACTTTTGAGCAGTTAATAGAATTGAGCATAGTTATGAGAATATCAAGGTATGATCATGTATATAGGCATCACATCCGAGACAAGTAAACTGACTCTTGCCTGCATCTACTACTATTACTCCACTCATCGACCGCTATCCAGCATGCATCTAGAGTATTAAGTTAAAAACAGAGTAACGCCTTAAGCAAGATGACATGATGTAGAGGAATAGTTTCATGCAATATGATAAAAACCCCATCTTGTTATCCTCGATGGCAACAATACTATACGTGCCTTGCTACCCCTACTGTCACTGGAAAAGGACACCGCAAGATTGAACCCAAAGCTAAGCACTTCTCCCATTGCAAGAAAAACCAATCTAGTAGGCCAAACCAAACTGATAATTCAAAGAGACTTTCAAAGATAACCAATCATACATACAAGAATTCAGAGAAGATTCAAATATTGTTCATAGATAGACTTGATCATAAACCCAATTCATCGGTCTCAACAAACACACCGCAAAAAGAAGATTACATCAAATAGATCTCCAAGAGAGAGGGGGAGAACATTGTATTGAGATCCAAAAAGAGAGAAGAAGCCATCTAGCTACTAACTATGGACCCGAAGGTCTGAGGTAAACTACTCACACTTCATCGGAGGGGCTATGATGATGTAGAAGCCCTCCGTGATGATGGCCCCCTCCGGCGGAGCTCCGGAATAGGCCCCAAGATGGGATCTCGTGGGTACAGAAGGTTGCAACGGTGGAATTAGGTTTTTGGCTCCGTATCTGATCATTTGGGGGTACGTAGGTATATAAATAGGAGGAAGGAGTACGTCGGTGGAGCAAAGGGGGCCCACGAGGCAGGGGCGCGCCCTAGGGTGGGCGCCCTCCACCCTCGTGACCACCTCCCTCCTTTCTTGATGGAGGGTCCAAGTCTCCTGGATCTTATTTGTTGAGAAAATCACGTTCTCGAAGGTTTCATTCCGTTTGGACTCCTTTTGATATTCCGTTTCTTCGAAACACTAAAATAGGCAAAAAAAAACAACAATTCTGGGCTGGGCCTCCGGTTAATAGGTTAGTCCCAAAAATAATATAAAAGTGGAAAATAAAGCCCAATATGGTCCAAAACAGTAGGTAATATAGCATGGAGCAATCAAAAATTATAGATACGTTGGAGACGTATCAGGCATCCCCAAGCTTAATTCCTGCTTGTCCTTGAGTAGGTAAATGATAAAAAGAGAATATTTGATGCGGAGTGCTACTTGGCATAATTTTAATGTAATTCTTCTTAATTGTGGTATGAATATTCAGATCCAAAAGATTCAAGACAAAAGTTCATATTGACATAAAAATAATAATACTTCAAGCATACTAACTAAGCATTTATGTCTTCTCAAAATAACATGGCCAAAGAAAGTTCATCCCTACAAAATCATATAGTTTAGTAATGCTCCATTTTTGTCACAAAAGAATGCTCTCATCATGCACAACCCCGATGACAAGCCAAGCAATTGTTTCATACTTTAATAATCTCAAACTTATAAACCTTCACGCAATACATGAGCGTGAGCCATGGATATAGCACTATGGGTGGAATAGAATATGATGATGGGGGTTATGTGGAGAAGACAAAAAAGGAGAAAGTCTCACATCAACGAGGCTAATCAATGGGCTATGGAGATGCCCATCGATTGATGTTAATGCAAGGAGTAGGGATTGCCATGCAACGATGCACTAGAGCTATAAATGTATGAAAGCTCAACAAAAGAAACTAAGCGGGTGTGCATCCAACTTGCTTGCTCACGAAGACCTAGGGCATTTGAGGAAGCCCATCGTTGGAATATACAAGCCAAGTTCTATAATGAAAAATTCCCACTAGTATATGAAAATGTCAAAACAAGAGACTCTCTATCATGAAGATTATGGTGCTACTTTGAAGCACAAGTGTGGAAAAAGGATAGTAGCATTGCCCCTTTTATTTTATATATTTTTTCTTTTTTTGGGCCTTTTTTTATTTGGCCTTTCTTTTTTTATTTTTTTATTTGGGACAATACTCTATTAAATGATGATCATCACACTTCTATTTATTTATAACTCAATGATTACAACTCGATACTAGAACAAAGTATGACTCTATATGAATGCCTCCGGCGGTGTACCGGGATATGCAATGAATCAAGAGTGACATGTATGAAAGAATTGTGAACGGTGGCTTTGCCACAAATACTATGTCAACTACATGATCATGCTAGCAATATAACAATGATGAATGTGTCATGATGAAAGGAATGGTGGAAAGTTGCATGGCAATATATCTCGGAAAGGCTATGGAAATGCCATAATAGGTAGGTATGGTGGCTGTTTTGAGGAAGATATAAGGAGGTTTATGTGTGAAAGAGCGTATCATATCATGGGGTTTGGATGCACCGGCGAAGTTTGCACCAACTCTCAATTTGAGAAAGGGCAATGCATGGTACCGAAGAGGCTAGCAATGATGGAAGGGTGAGAGTGCGTATAATCCATGGACTCAAATTAGTCATAAAGAACTCATATACTTATTGCAAAAATCTACAAGCCATCAAAAACCAAAGCACTACGCGCATGCTCCTAGGGGGATAGATTGGTAGGAAAAGACCATCGCTTGTCCCTGACCGCCACTCATAAGGAGGACAATCAAATAACACCTCATGTTACAAATTTGTTACATAACGTTTACCATACATCCATGCTACGGGACTTGCAAAATTCAACACAAGAATTTCTCAAATTCACAACTACTCAACTAGCACGACTTTAATATTATCACCTCCATATCTCAAAACAATTATCAAGCATCAAACTTTTCTTAGTATTCAACGCACTCAAAAGAAAGTTTTACAAATCTTGAATACCAAGCTTATTATTATTAAGAAAATTACCATGCTATTTAAGACTCTCAAAATAATCTAAGTGAAGCATGAGATATCAATAGTTTCTATAAAACAAATCCACCACCATGCTCTAAAAGATATAAGTGAAGCACTAGAGCGAAACTATATAGCTCAAAAGATATAAGTGAAGCACATAGAGTATTCTATCAAATTCCAATTCATGTATGGCTCTCTCAAAAGGTGTGTACAGCAAGGATGATTGTGGTAGACTAACAATCAAAGACTCAAATAATACAAGACGCTCCAAGCAAAACACATATCATGTGGTTAATAAAAATATAGCTCCAAGTAAAATTACCGATGGAAGTAGACGAAAGAGGGGATGCCTTCCGGGGCATCCCCAAGCTTTGAATTTTTGGTGTCCTTGGATTATCTTGGGGGTTCCATGGGCATCCCAAAGCTTAGGCTCTTCCCACTCCTTGTTCCATAATCCATCAAAAGATTTCACCCAAAACTTGAAAACTTCACAACACAAAACTCAACAGAAATCTCGTGAGCTCCGTTAGCGAAAGAAAACAAAAGACCACTTCAAGGTAATGTAATGAACTCATTATTTATTTTTACTGGTGTTAAACCTACTGTATTTCAACTTATCTATGGTTTATAAACTATTTTACTAGCCATAGACTCATCAAAATAAGCAAACAACACAAGAAAAACAGAATCTATCAAAAACAGAACAATCTGTAGCAATCTGTAACTAACAAAAACTTCTGGAACTCCAAAAAATCTACAAAAATATTAAGACCTAGGCAATTTGGTTATTGATCAGCAGAAATTATAATCAGTATTTTATCACGTTCTGGTGATTTTTAACAATTGTTTTCGTGAACAGAAAGTTTTTGGAAATTACAGCAAGACCAAATAACTATCATCCAAGACGATCCTATAGGTTTAACTTGGCACAAACACTAATTAAAACATAAAACCACATATAAACATAATGTAGATGGATTATTTATTCCTAAACAGAAGAAAAAACAAAAAAACTAAAAATAAAATTGGGTTGCCTCCCAACAAGCGCTATCATTTAACGCCCCTAGCTAGGCATAAAAGCAAGGATAGATCTAGGTATTGCCATCTTTGGTAGGCAATCCATAAGTGGCTCTCATGATAGATTCATATGGTAATTTTATTTTATTCCTAGGGAAGTGTTCCATGCCCTTTTTTAATAAAAATTGAAATCTAATATTCCCTTCCTTCATATCAATAATTGCACCAACCGTTCTAAGGAAAGGTCTACCAAGAATAATAGGGCAAGAAGGATTGCAATCTATATCAAGAACGATAAAATCTATGGGCACATAATTCCTATTTGCAACAATAATAACATCATTAATTCTTCCTATAGGTTTCTTAATAGTGGAATCCGCGAGGTGCAAGTTTAGAGAGCAATCATCAAAATCACGGAAATCTAGCAAATCACACAAAGTTCTGGGAATAGTGGAGACACTAGCACCCAAATCACACAAAGCATAAAACTCATGATCTTTAATTTTAGTTTTAATAGTAGGTTCCCACTCATCATAAAGTTTTCTAGGGATAGAAACTTTCAACTCAAGTTTTACTTCATAAGATTGCATCAAGGCATCAACGATATGTTCGATAAAAGCTTTATTTTGACTATAAGCATGAGGAGAATTTAGCACGGATTGCAACAAGGAAATACAATCAATTAAAGAAAAACTTTCATAATTAAATTCCTTGAAATCCAATATAGTGGGTTTAGCAACATCTAGGGTTTTATTCTTTTCAATCCCACTTTTATCAATTTCACCATCAAGATCTAAAAACTCCGAATTTTTGGAATGCCTTCTAGGTAAAGGAAGATCATATTCAGTTTCATCAAGATTCATATTGCAAAACAAAGATTTAATAGGGGATACATCAGCAACTTTTAGATCTTCATCTTGATTTTCATAGGAATTGGAAGAACACGCTTTAATAAAGGCATCTTTCGTAGCACGCATCCTAGCAGTTCTTTCCTTGCACTCATCAATGGAAATTCTCATGCTTTGAGAGACTCATTGATATCATGCTTAGGAGGAATAGATCTAAGCTTTAAATAATCAACCTCAAGAGAAATTCTATCAACGTTCCTAGCCAAATCATCAACTTTAAGCAATTTCTCTTCAAGCAAAGCATTAAAATTCTTTTGTGAATTCATAAACTCTTTAACACTATTCTAAAATTCAGAGGCCATCTTATTAAAATTTCCATAAGAGTTGTTGTAGGAATTTCCATAATTATTAGAAGGATTACTAGGATAAGGCCTAGGATTAAAATTCCCTCTATATGCGTTGTTACCAAAATTATTCCTACCAACAAAATTCACATCCATAGATTCATTATTATTTCCAATCAAGGAAGACAAAGGCATATCATTAGGATCAGAAGAAACACTCTTAGTAGCAAATAATTTCATAAGTCCATCCATCTTTTCACTCAAAACATTGATTTCTTCTATCGCATGCACCTTTTTATTACAAGATCTTTTAGTGTGCCATTGAGAATAATTAACCATAATATTATCTAGGAGTTTAGTAGCATCTCCTCAAGTGATTTCCATAAAAGTGCCTCTCGCGGCCGAATCTAAAAGATTTCTAGAAGCAAAATTCAATCCGGCAGAAAAATTTGGTATAATCATCCACAAATTCAAACCATGAGTAGGGCAATTACGTATCATTAATTTCATTCTCTCCCAAGCTTGTGCAACATGTTCATGATTAAGTTGCTTAAAATTCATAATATCGTTTCTAAGAGAGATGATCTTAGCGGGAGGAAAATACTTAGAGATAAAAGCATCTTTGCACTTGTTCCAAGAATCAATACTATTTTTAGGCAAAGACGAAAACCAAGCTTTAGCACGATCTCTAAGAGAAAAAGGAAATAGCTTCAATTTAACAATATCATTATCGACATGTTTCTTCTTTTGCATATCACATAAATCAATGAAGCTATTTAGATGAGTAGCGGCATCTTCACTAGGAAGGCTGGCGAATTGATCTTTCATAACAAGATTCAACAAAGCAGTATTGATTTCACAAGATTCAGTATTGGTAAGAGGAGCAATTGGAGTGCTAAGGAAATCATTATTGTTGGTATTGGTAAATTCACACAATTTGGTATTATCTTGAGCCATCGTGACAAGCAAGCAAACCAACACACGAGCAAACAAAAAGGCAAGCAAGAAAAAGGCAAACGGAAAAGAGAGGGCGAATAAAACGGCAAGGGTGAAGTGGGGGAGAGGAAAACGAGAGCCAAAAGGCAAATAACGTAATGCGAGAGATAAGGAATTGTGATGGGTACTTGGTATGTTGACTTTGGCGTAGACTCCCCGACAACGGCGCCAGGAATCTTCCTGCTACCTCTTGAGCACTGCGTTGCATTTCCTTGAAGAGGAAAGGGTGATGCAGCAGAGTAGAGTAAGTATTTCCCTCAGTTTTTGAGAAGCAAGATATCAATCCAGTAGGAGGCTACGCGCAAGTCCCTCGTACCTACACAAAACAAATAGCTCAACGCAACCAACGCGATTAGGGGTTTGTCAATCCCTTCACGGTCACTTACGAGAGTGAGATCTGATAGAGATGATAGATAATATTTTTGGTATTTTTGGTATAAATATGCAAAGTAAAATAAAAGGCAAAGTAAAAAGCAAAGCAATAATAAAGTGATTTGAAGATTGATATGATGAGAATAGACCCGGGGGCCATAGATTTCACTAGTGGCTTCTCTCAAGAGCATACGTATTCTAGAGTGGGTGAACGAATTACTGTTGAGCAAGTGACAGAATTGAGCATAGTTATGAGAATATCTAGGTATGATCATGTATATAGGCATCACGTCCGAGACAAGTAGACCGACTCCTGCCTGCATCTACTACTATTACTCCACTCATCGACTGCTATCCAGCATGCATCTAGAGTATTAAGTTAAAAACAGAGTAACACCTTAAGCAAGATGACATGATGTAGAGGGATAGTTTCATGCAATATGATAAAAACCCCATCTTGTTATCCTCGATGGCAACAATACTATACGTGCCTTGCTGCCCCTACTGTCACTGGGAAAGGACACCGCAAGATTGAACCCAAAGCTAAGCACTTCTCCCATTGCAATAAAAACCAATCTAGTAGGCCAAACCAAACTGATAATTCGAAGAGACTTGCAAAGATAACCAATCATACATAAAAGAATTTAGAGAAGATTCAAATATTGTTCATAGATAGACTTGATCATAAACCCACAATTCATCAGTCTCAACAAACACACCGCAAAAAGAAGATTACATCAAATAGATCTCCATGAGAGAGGGGGAGAACATTGTACTGAGATACAAAAAGAGAGAAGAAGCCATCTAGCTACTAACTATGGACCCGAAGGTCTGAGGTAAACTACTGACGCTTCATCAGAGGGGCTATGATGATGTAGAAGCCCTCCATGATGATGGACCCCTACGGCGGAGCTCCGGAACAGGCCCAAGATGGGATCTCGTGGGTATAGAAGGTTGCGGCGGTGGAATTAGGTTTTTGGATCCGTATCTGATCGTTTGGGGGTACGTAGGTATATATAGGAGGAAGGAGTACATCGGTGGAGCAAAGGGGGGCCCACGACGCAGGGGGCGCGCCCTAGGGGGGGGGGGCGCCCTCCACCTTCGTGACCACCTCCTTCCTTTCTTGACGGAGGGTCCAAGTCTCCTGGATCTTATTTGTTGAGAAAATCACGTTCCCGAAGGTTTCATTCCGTTTGGACTCCGTTTGATATTCCGTTTCTTCGAAATACTGAAATAGGCAAAAAACAACAATTCTGGGCTGGGCCTCCGGTTAATAGGTTAGTCCCAAAAATAATACAGAAGTGGAAAATAAAGCCCAATATGGTCCAAAACAGTAGATAATATAGCATGGGGCAATCAAAAATTATAGATACGTTGGAGACGTATCAACCCCCACCCCCACCCCCGCCCCACCCCCACCCCGCCCCAACCCCCACCCGTGTCGAGTTTTCTTCGTTCGGCGAGGCCCCACAACCACCCGATCCCCTTCGATCGCACTGGCGAACTCCGACGAGCTCTGAACATTGACGGACCCAATTTTGAAATTTAGTCTACTGTGATTTAACTAGTGTGGAATATAAAAGGGGAAAACCATAAGCATTGGGAGTATAGTGTTGAGCGTGCCATGGCAGATCTAATGGTGCAAACCGGACAAAGGCAACTTCGCAACCAAGAGAAGAAATCAGAGTAAAGCAGTGGCGATCTATTTTCTTGCTGCGATAAATAAGTTGAGCAGATACGAAAGAGTACCGCCTCTGGTGCGGCTCCGTGTAAGCATCAGCTGAGAATTTGACGGTGCTGCAGTAGCGATGGATGTTGGCGGTGTGGAAGCATATCTAGGAGGGTAGACGGTGGCGGCGGGGCACGGTGGACGAGACGGTCGTAGGAGCAGCACTGGCAAGGTGGACGACGACGGGGATGAAGCGAGAGGACGGGATGCAAGGATCCCGGTCCGAAGCCGTGGATGATAGAGATCAATCTCTTGTAATGGACGACGGCGTGAGGGTATCAGCTCCGGCATGGTAGAGGAGGACGGCGGTGGATGGGGTGGCGGACGGGGGCGGACGGAGGAGGGTGGGGTGGAGAGGGTGTTTTGGCGCCCACAGAGTACGAATGGGGAAAAGGGAGGTAGAGAGGAAGGGGGGAACCATGTATTCAGGCTGCGCTTGTCTCAAATGCGAGGAAATTTACAAACTTAGCCCCCATTTCAAATTTCTACTACATCACAGCAACATTAGTCGGTTGGGGATAGGACGGTAATCTTGCATACGCCGAATATTTGCCGATGAGAGTTTGTTTTTGGCGCCCACCATGTATGAATATGAATCGGGGAGGGAGTCAATTTCGGCCGAGGACACACTGTGTTTTGGCGCCCACCGTGTATGAATCCGGGTGAGAGGCGGTTACGTCATGTTTGGGTGAAATTACAATCCTACCCCTATCAAAACCTATAGAAATCCAGCAGATAGGCTTTGCGTGGCAGGGATAGGCAGTAGTGATTTCCATCTCGCAGATTTTGGTTTCGGGCGGTTACTGCGACTTTCCCCGCTTCGTTCAAATTTTGCAGAGTGCGCGTTTACCGTGCCAACTCAATTTGAATCCCGTTTGTATTCTTTTTTTTCGGGCGGGATCAATTTTCAATTGGAATTACATTCTATATACATCATTTTTTATATACTTTCAAAAGCACAACACCATTTATACATAAATATGGTTTACAAATGGCATGATCTTAGATTCATAAGGTTGTATCCATCAATTTGGATTTTTAAATATTTAAAACCACTTTATGTTGAAATCCCATGTATGCATTCCTCGCTAACTGTCTCCAATTAATGTGTGTTTCATGCGGTTTTTCTTACTTCTCAAACATGTATAATGTGTTTCACACACGCAACATATAGTGTAATCCCGTTTAGACATTAATGGCATATAAACCATGCATTGTTTGTAATTGAAGAATCTATGGATCACCAATATTGATAAACTATATAACATTACACGTGTGCCCAAATTCAAATGAATATGCATGTTTGATACACCAATTTGCGTTAAGATATTATCGATGTCGTGATCTCCAGTTTAAATATTTGAATCCCCTTTAATCCAGATATTCGTCTCATATAGCTATCACTCATGCTTATATAGGACTATATCTCTGGACCTATACGCGTTCATCGTCTCTCAGGTATCTCTCGTGCTACCTGTATGTCGACAATGATCTTTTATCTTCGTAACACACTAACGGTACTCTCTCCCTCGACCTTCATCACTCTATCTCTCTCTAAGTATATCTCGCTCCCTGCTATGTGTCTCTAACTATGATTCTCCATGTGGAATCTCTTTCTCTCACACAAACACAAAACTTTGTCTCCCGGGGTCTCATTTCTCTCTGCTATTCCCATGTGTGCCACTCGCACACCCCTCATACATAGATGTCTTTTGCTCCTTAGATATGAGAACCTACGACTCTTCCTCTTCAATATCTCTTTCTCACACACAAACACAAACTCTGTCTCCCAGGGTCTCATATTTCTCCATTGTTCTCTTGTATGTCGCTCACACACACCCTCTCTCCCTAGAGATATCTTGCGTTCCCTCGTATGTCTCTCTAGCTATCACTCTCATTGTGAAATATCTTTCTCTCTCGCAGACACAAAACTCCGTCTCTTTGGATCTCATTTCTCTCTGATATCTGTTTGTATGTGACTCACATGCAACCTCTCTCTATCTCTCTCACACCCACACACATAACCCAGCCTTCTGATCCACTCGACTCCTATCTCTAACACACACTAGCTAGCATCTTTACCTTTCTATTTATCTGTTTTTGCATCAACCTTCTTTCTCTCCCTCACTCTTGATTCCTATCATGCACACTGCATATGTTTCTCTCTACATGCAGTCAAGTGCCCTCTCACACACATATATAACTTCACCCTTTGAACCACCCGACGATCATCTCCAACACCCAAACTAGCAGATGTCCCTCTAGCTAGCATCTCCATCTCTGTATCTATCTGTAGTTTCTCCATCAACATTTCTTTCTCGCACGGAGTCTTGCTTCCTATCACCCACACTATATATGTCTCTCCATACAGATGCATTTATAGGTTGGTCTCTTTTGCACAATCGTTGCGCCTCACTCCCTCTGCTCGCCATAGATGCATGCTCCAGCCCATGCCACTATCTCTTAAAGACAAAAACACATGCTCAATTGTCGGGCCTTCATCCCTGCATTCGCACATGCATGCATATTGTCATACCGATCCATCTCTCCCATGTCATTGATCTTATGACTTATGTCTTCTTTCTTTTATCTCGATCATGCGCGCGCGTGCACACACACACACACCACGTATACATGTATACCTCTCACACATGCACGTTCAAGGTCTCTATGTCTCCATACGTAGTTAATTACCCTCAATCCTAACGCCACATTGAATCGTTCTCCTCTTTTGTGCACATAACTTCCGCCTGGATGGGTAAAACACACACTCACACTTAACAATCTCCTTCTAGCTACCCCCGCCTCTCACTCTTCCCCTATATCCCCGAAACCAATAAGAACATCCCTTTGTTTAATTCTCGCCTACATGCACCATCGATATATAGTAGTCTTCCTCGGTGTCTCTCGAACAAACACGTCCTCTCGATGTCGACTCCTCTCACGCGCACACACCTTCTCTTCCCTCTCTACGGGCATTTTCTCTCTCGCACCCCATCGTTGGTGGCCTCTGCCATACACATTACCTCTCTATGATGAAGCCATGCACACTTAAATTACATCCGTCACAGAGGACCCCGCGACACACACACACACACACGCACGCACGAACGCCCCCCACACACACTAAGACTCCATCTCTCTCCCTCACACACACACAAACACACACACACACGCGCACGCATGCGCGCACCCCCCACACACTAAGACTCCATCTCTCTCTCTCTCACACACACACAAACTAAGACTCCATCTTTCTCTCTCTCTCTCTCTCACACACACACACACACCCCACACACACACTAAGACTCCATCTCACACACACATGCTTTAGGCAGAGCATTTTTTCCTACCACCCTTCATCCAACCTTACCCGTATGATAAACAATCACCTTTATTTACTTGCATAACATGGACAAATTCCACTTTACTTTAGTAGTCCGCAAACTTATCATCTGTACCCTTATAAAAAATGAGTTGGCGGTGATGGTGTGCCTGCCATCTTGTAATACAGACCGCATGATCTATATCTGAGGATAGAAAACAAACTATGATAATTTTACAAAAGATACCCGCACCTCTCTCCACATCATTATCTCCCGCAACCTCATTGCTCAGCAATTAAAAAAGGAATAAGTCTCTGGAACAATCTAGCATGCATGGTGGCCGCTGCCGCCTGCCGGCGCCGTCCATCCCCATGCCTCCGCCCATTCCGACCATGAGTCACCACCACGCTCCACTCCTCCTCGCCTTATCTCTCATCTTTCATTTTTTCGATGACATTCTCGAGATACCAGTTTTCTGATAAAATTCTCGAGATATCATTAGTTTTTACACACGGGATTACTCCTGCATGGGTCAATCACAACAGGTGTTTTGTAAAAAAATGCATATTGATGTTCCGTGCAATGCACGAGAATCTTGCTTGTAATTATATAACGCAAGTCACGAGCAGGAAGTGACATTTTTTTGACACAACCACGTTAACATGGCCACGTAAATCACTAGCTAAAGTAAATACCATTATACTTATATCCTGATGCAAAAGGTTGAGTACATGTCCGAAGAGTAGAGTCGCACACACGCACTCTGTCTCTCAGAATCTCTCTCTCACACACACCAATTACGTGACGCCCACTTAAGCAGACGCGTATGTTACAATTTGTGCACCCGCGGGTACACGTGATGCTGCGCATTTATTTAAGCCGGAAGGCGAACCCAAACAGTAGCTACATTCATTCCCCTCCCGCCGCCTCTTCTCTGGTCGCCGTCGCCGGGTAGCCATGGGCCGGCCGAAGGTAACAACATACCCCATACTCGCGCTGGAGTGGCGCATTAATATGAAAATTTTAGTGGTCATGCATGCATCTTTTTGTGCTAGCACTCCTATATAAGGGTTGACCGGTCGCTTCCCGCGGACGTGCGCGGGTGGTGGAAGAGGAAGGAGAAGGGAAGCAGGCTGTGGAGTAACATTTTTTACCACAATTTCTTAGGAAACTGAGTGCAATAATTGAGTAGTTTTGCAAACTACCAGTACTACACCTGAAACGGTTCAAAACCTATACTCCCTTGCCAGCGCGCGCTTCCGGCATGAAACGGTCAGTGTCGTCCTGGAGCGTCAGTGCCGCGTTAATGCCCGGCCATAGCGGAGGCGACCTCTCACTGGCGCCGGCTTTGAAGTGGCGCGACGGCCGAGAGAGCGCCGCTTCCCGGTGCACGTGACCGCTCCGTGTCGAGACTGGCCATAGGGCCTGTTTGGATCCATGGGTTAGAGTTAGTTTGAGCTAGTTGGGGCTCAAATATCCCTAAAGTGTCCAAGCATGAGGGTTTAAATTGGAGCAAGTTGCACCGAACCCACCAAAAAAAACTATCCCACCCAAGAGGTGCTAACTGGAGATAGTTCTCATTGGGACCACTGAAAAATCACTTTTCTCTCTCCATGAAGTGCATTTATTGTCAATCTAACCCTGTCACCCAAACACCTCTTTGGCTACAGTTAGTCAGGGTTAGTCATGAGTTAGTCTAACCTCTAGCTACGTTAGAGTATCAAACAGGAGCAGTATAGGACATGCAAGTTGCTCAAAGCATACAGGCAAATTCGTATGTGAAAGGATTTTTTTCTTTTTGAAAACGGAACATGAAAGGATTTTTTTTAGAATGCTCTTGGCATGTTGCTAACATGTGATAGTTAACCCACCTCAATAGACGGCAAAATCGCCAGCCCGCCGCACTTTGATAGAGACGAGGAGGGAGAAGCGATACAGGCTGCTGGATTACTAGAGATAGGTGTCGCACGGAAGCCAAGAAATATGGTGATAGCGTGGGTTAGCCATGTACTAGTATGATGTAACTACACTGGGCTGCTGTGTTTCGTACTCTTCCAGTCCACATTGGAGATGATTGGTTAATTTTATATCACTGAATAATATTAAATATTATGAGTGCAGACGCTCCACCACGAGGTTCCTTGCTCCTTCTTGGTCGTCCGGAATCTATGTTCTTCCACTCTATTTTTTTTACGTGAGCTTTGTTCATCCTTTTGCCAACACACGAGACATCTAGCATCAAGGTGCACGTGTTATGCAAGGATCGTTCCATCTCTATGAAGAACATGTGGGACTGGAACTACGAGACGGACATGTACCCAGGAGTGGTCGTATGAACCTGAGTAATGTAGCGTAGTAAGTGAAGTAGAAAGGCACAAATGGTATGAACATGTGTGGCATATAGGGTGTGTTTGGTTGCGTTCTCGTCTCAGCATAGTTGTTCCCTCTTCATGCATCCTCAACTCAACACCCCTCTTCATGCATGCTCTCTTCATGCATGCTTCTAGTGTATTTGTGCTAAACTAGTGTGGACTCATGCACCCTCCATACACTCTACCAAACACCCAAAAGTAGGTAGAGAAGGGAATTCTTGGGCGGCATTTGTCTCTTACTACGTACTACCACTAAATGTTGTATGTGCAATGCACGGTGATGTTATGGAGTACATGCCTAAGTACTCTACTACTACTATATTAGTTGGAGGCACATATTAGCTTTTATATTTGTTTACGTGTATGCCCCGAGACCTTCCAACTAGACGTGTCTTTCTCTCCAGGTCGCACTTTGTATCGTTCATACCACTAAGTACTACTACGTGTGGTATCCGACCCAGAAGTGGAAGAAGTGGAGACGCTCTACCACACTGTTTTTTTATGCTGGGCTCTACCACGCTGTTCATGTCCCACTCCTTTCGCTGACGTGTGGGACATCTAGCACGTGTCGTGTTTGGCACCCTTCGTCGTAAGAGTTGAAATGCTAGCATTCATCAGAAATAAAAAATAATTATAAATCGGCAGTGATACTATTTTTTTGCGAACCAATCAGCAGTGATACTATACCACGTGGTTTCCTTGCTCCTCGATACTGGAAAGAATACTTCCATTCGCCAACATGTGGGACGTCGACCATCCTGGTCCACTTGCCATGCACGCAGAATTCCAAGGGAGAGTCACCCAGGTCGTCGCGCCACAGTAACAATGACTAATGAGCCGTCAAATCACAGGCCCACTTCCCACTTTGAAGTTGCTCGGACAAAGGAACCATCATGACTTTGTTGAATTCTGCTTCTTGAAGAAAACTACTGTACCAGCAGTACTGCTAGCTACAGTAGTTACTCCAACAGAGGCCTCCTTTCGATCATAGGATAGGAATATGAAAATCATAGGAAGTGAGATGACATGCATCTCAATTCCTATAGAGAAAGAGATGCCATTTGATGCTTAGGATAGGAATTTTTACATTTAGTCTAGGCTAATGTACTGGTAATTTGCTCTAAAAACTATAGTAGTAACTAGTAGTATTGGTACATGCTCATACTCAGACACAGACACACACACTAACTACTAGTACTACTACTCACATGCTGGCCAGACGACGTCGTTCTCCTTATCTGCTTTATCAGCGACACCCCACCGTGCTTGGATCTCTGCCGACCTCTCCGAAGCAGCGCGTGCGTCCTTTTCTTTCTTGCGGCGGCGGGCCTCTCTTTTCTTGAGTGCTTTCTAACTTTTCCGCTCCCTCTGTGCGGCTTTGGCCGCCTCTTGCTCTACCGCCCATTCGGCCTTGGCATCTTCAAATTCCTCCAACATAGTTGTGAGGTTGCGAGCGGCTTTGAACTCGGCATGGCGGGATGTCATGTCTTCCCTACCATTTTGTGTGCGGTCCTGGGCGGCGAGGAACTCGGCGCAGCAGGATGCCATCGCTGCCTTACCAGTTAGTGTGCGGCGCGGTGGCATGAATGACGCTTGGTGAGAGCTCTGGGGTGGAGTGGCCGGACAACCGTATAGTGCATTGGTTTGTCAAGAGCTCAAGGATAGAAGACGAAGCAAATTTGGATTCCCCTTCAATCCTGGTCATTTATTACCGAGTAAAATGCATTGGCGGTCATCGAACTTGTTTTGATAGCTCACTTTGATCATTGTATACGAGATATAGTGATTATATGGTCACTGGCTCAGCATATAGCTCCGTATTTGTCTGGTTGACCAGTCAAACAATCCGCATGCGCCTCATTAGCTCGTGTTCTTTATCTATCTACGCGGGCCTACCTGTCAACGGAGAAAGAAATACTGTAAAAACCAAAATTATGCGTATGTGGGGAATCAAACCACGGACTCGTCGCTGCAACACACCCTCGTCAGCCAAATGAAAATGAAATACTTCGCATCAGACACTCATGCTCACGCTGTCAAAGCATGCTAATGCATGCACGTCGCCCTCTAAATCAAAGTCTTGTTCATGGCGCAATGCAAACGGCGAGCCCATCACCTGCGCGCCCCGGCGGTGCCTGACATTACTGTTTAGACGTTTGATGGAGGCCTACGCGAACGCCGAGCATGTATTCACCTGGCTCAACACCAACAGTCATACTCGGACCGCCTTGCTCATGTATATCGTCCATCACAACGACAATCTATAAAACAACCTAAGCTAGAGAGGGTACTATGGTACTATGGTACGGAGTATGTACTATCGTGAGCGACCGATCTTAGTGCCACTGCACATTGAAACCCCTTCCATCGCTAGCGCGTGCTTCCTGCCTGAAACGGTCACCGTCTCTCTAGAATGTCAATGCCGCATTCACCGGACTTAACTGCAGGTGCAATTGGTGTGTCACTGACATGCGGGCCAGATGCCCGTTGGGCCCACATGTCAGTAACCCAAACGCATCTGCAGTTAAGTCACTAAAGCAGCATCCGCATTCACGCCCGACGAACCTACTCTGGCGCCAGTTGTCCATCCGTCTGCCGCGGCTCATTGCCATTCGCCCGCTATATTTACTTGAGCCCCAGCTCCCAGCCATAGCCAAAGACCCACACTTATTCTCCTCCGGTCCCTTCCTTCTGTCGGCACCACTTCAACCATGGCCTCCTGGCGCTCCGAAGCTCTCTTGGACGTACTGTCACAGGAGCAGACGAGGGACATCGGCGGCTCCGCTCCGGGCGCGCTCCAAAGCTCTCTTCAACGTACTATCGCAGAAGCAAACAAAGGAGATCGCCGGCACCCCTAGGCTGCCCTCCGTCACCACGACCATGAAGCCGGCGCGCGTGCGCGGGCGCAGCTGGCAGCGAGGAAGAGTAGTACATGGTAGGTCGCCGCCGCTCTGGTCCCGGGTAGGCCACTGCTACTCCACTCAGTCGACGCCAAGCTTGGTGAGGTAAACATCGGCGGCCGATTAGCCTCTTGACGACGACGTGGAGGCGGAAATATTCAGAACCTTGTGCTCCGGAGGAGGAGGTTATCGAGGCGGATGAGGAGGAGGCAAAGGCAATGGCCGGCTTTCTCGGGTTCATGGCCGGACATGGTGGTCGGGCGCCGACGATCATTTAGATTAGGTTTACAGTAGGTTTTAGTACGGTTTGTGCGAAATATGTAATGAATTTCATCCAGTTTGTAGGAAAAGTTTTCGAAATGTAATGAATTTCATCCGGTTAATTTGAAATTTGCTTTGTTTGCACGATTTCCTCCGGTTAGTTCATATAGTTGTCGAAAGGTATGTGGGCATCATCGTATGGCATCCATCAGTGTCCTCGGACAGATGCCGATGTAAATTTGTGGGCCAGCGCTGGAGATGACCTAACTATCATGCTATAATCGCTAACAATCCTCCATTATTTGGCAGGGAACAGT
The DNA here is from genome assembly GCA_032464435.1 of Aegilops umbellulata. Classification (NCBI taxonomy): domain Eukaryota; kingdom Viridiplantae; phylum Streptophyta; class Magnoliopsida; order Poales; family Poaceae; genus Aegilops; species Aegilops umbellulata. Next base: position 588,352,835 of record CP136057.1, read on the forward strand.
TATCCCTCGATCAAAATCAGATCCGCAGTGTATCGCACTCCTCCTGCGTAAGAGTGTAAACTCTTGCCTACATAAAAATGGAGCAAGTGGACGGCACTGTAGCACGTCATATCACTCGAACTAGCCCGCCTAACGAGTGGGAAAGCACCGCCCTCGTCATTTTGTTCTGGATTTCTATCGATCGATCGCGCGAAAATGTTACGCTTCGCAAGTTCTAAAGGAAAAGGCGACACACTTATGACTTTTACACGTCGCAACCCCGACAGTCCGGCTCGCACGCCGCTCACGAGAGGGGACACACGTTGCCTTGCAATTTCACTCACATGTGGGACCGTAATTGAATAAACCGTCGATAGCCGAAATATAATCGCTCGGCGGGCGTCGGCTGAGAAGAGAGAAACGGGGGAGGGAGAAGAGATCGCCCGCTCGCCGCGCACGGACTCCAAGAAATATATGGTGATAATGTGAGGTGGGCCATGCTGGAGTCCGGACCGCTTCCGGAGCCCACTCTCACCGTGCTGGCCCCTCAAGACGCCAGCTGCCCGCCGCATGCATGCATAGCAAGTAGTACTCCTTATGTGGAGGAGAGAGAGGCATTGACAAATTCAAGGAGTGGGCTCTGCAAGAGCCTGTCTCTACACGTGCTGCTAGGTATAAAAAAATAATTCTAAAAAAGGCATAAAAACAATTTTGTCTTAAAAAAAGAAAGGTAAAAACATTTGAGAGGAAATAGATAGAGAGAAAGTGAGAAAAAGCTGTAACCTGGGCATTACATGAGGAAGGAGGGAGTGGTGCACATGCCAAGTTCACTAGGCTGCCGTGTTTCACACTCCTCCGTCGTAACAGTGGAGACAATAGCTTTCATAAAAAATAAATAATGAATACTCGTTGCTCGTCCTCTATATCAGAAATAATACTTTCATTAGCAGACATGTGGGACATCGACCATCCTGGTCCACCTGCCATGCACAAAATTATCCTGGTCTACCCCCTTCCTATCGCAAACCCAACGGTAGGATCAAAAGTATGTCTAGAGGGGGGGGGTGATTAGACTACTTGACCAAATAAAAATCTAGCCTTTTCCCAATTTTAGTTCTTGGCATATTTTAGCTATCTTAGCACAAGTCAAGCAATCTCCACACAATTCAAGCAAGCATGCAAAAGATTATATGAGCAGCGGAAAGTAAAGCATGCATCTTGCAAGAATGTAAAGGGAAGGGTTTGGAGGATTCAAACGCAATTGGAGACACGGATGTTTTTGTCGTGGTTCCGATAGGTGGTGCTATCGTACATCCACGTTGATGGAGACTTCAACCCACGGAGGGTAACGGTTGCGCGAGTCCAAGGAGGGCTCCACCCACGAAGGGTCCACAAAGAAGCAACCTTGTCTATTCCATCACGGCCATCGCCCACGAAGGACTTGCCTCACTAGCGATAGATCTTCACGAAGCAGGCGATCTCCTTGGCCTTACAAACTCCTTGGTTCAACTCCACAATCTTGTCGGAGGCTCCCAAGTGACACCTAGCCAACCTAGGAGACACCACTCTCCAAGAAGTAACAAAGGGTGTGTTGATGATGAACTCCTTGCTCTTGTGCTTCAAATGATAGTCTCCCCAACACTCAACTCTCTCTCACAGGATTTGGATTTGGTGGAAAGAAGATTTGAGTGGAAAGCAACTTGGGGAAGGCTAGAGATTAAGATCCATATGGTAGGAATGGTATATCTTGACCTCAACACAAGTGTAGGTGGTTCTCTCTCAGAAAATGTGTATTGGAAGTGTAGGTATGTTCTGATGGCTCTCTCTACGAATGAAGAGTGGGTGGAGGGGTATATATAGCCTCCACACAAAATCTAACCATTACACACAGTTTTCCAAACTCGGTGGGACCGAATGGTTAAACTTGGTCGGACCGATTCAGCAAACCTAGTGACCGTTTGGATTTTCGGTGGGACTGAGATGCAACTCGGTAGGACCGATATGGTTAGGGTTAGGGCATAACGTAATCTCGGTGTGACTGATTACACAAACTCGATGGGACCGATTTTGGTAATAAGCTAACCAGAGAGTTGGTCAGGTAAACTTGGTGGGACTGATTCGCTCATCTCGGTGAGACCGAAATGTTACAAAAGGGAAAAAGAGAGTTTACATTGCAATCTCGGTGGGACCGATCGCTCATCTCGGTAAGACCGAAACGTTACGAAGGGAAACAGAGAGATTACAATCCCATCTCGGTGAGACCGAGATCCCTATCGGTGAGACCGATTTGCCTAGAGTTTGTGGCAGTGGCTATGACATTTGAAACTCGGTGGCGTCGGATAGAAAGAATCGGTGGGGCCGAGTTTGACTTTTGGTTTAGGTCATATGTGGATGTGGGAAGGTAGTTGAGGGTTTTGGAGCATATCACTAAGCACTTTGAGCAAGTAATCCATTAAGCAACACCTCATCCCTCCTTGATAGTATTGGCTTTTCCTATAGACTCAATGTGATCTTTGATCACTAAAATATAAAATGTAGAGTCTTGAGCTTCAAGCTTGAGCCAAACTTTTTGTCCTTAGAATTTTGAGGGATCCAGTTTCCTCATCCATGCCATGCCATTCATTGGGCTTTTCCTGAAATATTAATCTTGGAATAATGTTAGTTCAATGAGCTATATGTTGTTAGGAATTACCAAAACCACCCAGGGATAGTTGCACTTTCAATCTCCCCCTTTTTGGTAATTGATGACAACATATAGATCAAAGCTTCGACAAATGATAATAAGAGAAAAATATCGTCGCTTTGAGAAGTATGTGATAAGCAAGAGCTCCCCCTAAATTTGCGCATAGTTTAAGATTTGCTTTGGACTGCAAATGCACAAGGAATTAGGATCATGGGTTACTCTTCCATGTCACATACATCTTGGTGGAGCGCTCAAAATGATAAGAATTAAATACATGCACTCATCACCAAGCAAAGTGAATGATCAAATAGGGATAAAATGATAGTATCATCCAACAAGCATTAATGTAGCATATAATCAAACACACATGATCATCCAAGTATCACAAACAAGCAAATAAAGTTCAACCACCAAAGCAAGAGAGAATAAAAGGTAACGCTCTCTGTCGAAGCCTATGATCTATACATTTTTCTCCCCCTTTGGCAACAAGTTACCAAAAAGTTGATAGAAAATGCATAGCACTAAAACGACTCTCAGGCTTGATCTTCAGGTGGTGGTGTCCGGATAACTCCAAGAATGAAGGTTTCAGTTGATGTAGATGGAGCTGAAGCTGGGGTAGGTGCTGGAGCTAGTGGCATTGAAGCTGTAGCTGGTGCAGATGAAGTGGCTCTAGTGTCTGATACTGGCTCTGCAGATGATCTCTGAGCTCGAGGCACTCTGGCAAATGCATCAGTGGTTGTTCTGCCCTTCCTCTCCTGCATGTCATCCTGAAGCTGCTCCACAACTGACTAAATCTCAGTTACTTTGACATCTAAATCATAGAATTTCTGTTCCATGATTCTTTCCAGGCTCTCCTGGTTTTGAGTTAGGATGGCCAACCCCTTCTCAATCCTCAGAGTTGATGCTATCAAATAACCAAGCTGGTCCTGCTTGCTTTTCAAAAAGTACTCAGATGCCTCCTCTTGAGTTGGCATCTTGGCAGCCTTCTCCATCTTTGCCTTGTCCTTCTTTGCTTGTGCTTGCACTAAGGAGGGTTCATCTTCATTCATCCCAACTTGGTTGTCCTCGAACTCTGGGTAGATAGGCAAGTGTTCCTTATGCAACAATTATGTGCCCTTGCCCATCTTTGAGTTTATCAACTCCTGAATTTGTGGGGCATATCCACAACTTCTTTTCTGGTCAGCTGCAGTCCTCTTGATAGTCTCAACTATAAGGCTCATGACCTTGAAATTCTGTGGCACATCAAATATATGTAGCAAGTTAATTGCATGGCCTCTGATCATGTTGTGGTCACCTGACTTGGGCAAAAGAGTGTGCCTTAGGATCCAGTTGATCGTTGGCAGTCCTGATAGAAGAAAATGGACTGACCCAAACTTGAAAGTCTCAAGAGCTTTATCTGGGATCTCCTTGTACATCTGTGACATAGAATTGTGATCCATCTTTTTCTTGGCATAAACATCCAAGTCATCTTCACTTTCATTTGGGGCATTGATCAGATTTGCCCATTCCTCAATAGTTGAGTGGTACCTTGTACCTTCAGACATCCATACTATCCTGCCATTTGGATAGAAGTGTGCTGTGGAGTAGAATTGCATTATGAGCTCCTCATTCCACTTTGTGAGCTTTTGCCCAACAAAGTCTGCAACTCCACAAGCACTGAAGCTGTCATACACTCCAGGATAGTGTTCTTCATTCTCCTTCATGTAGGTCCAGTCGACCCACCTCATATCACACACTATAGGTTTCTTGTCCAGCAGCACTGTCTCATAGAAATCTTGTTGTTCCTTTGTGTGGAACCTGTAATCAACAGCAGTCCTTCTCCTGGTGGCATATGGATCTGACTCTCTCCATTTCCTCAGTCCTGAGTCTCTTTTGAGCTTCATGTTCTCAGCCACAGGATGAGCATCATTGTGGTCTGGAATCTTTGGTTTGAGATTCCTCAGGACTTGTCCTTCATCATCTTCATCAGCAGAAACTTCAGGCACTGGGGCCTTGTTCTTCTCAGCAGCTGGTATACTCCTGGTATTCCTCTTAGGTGCACTCTTGGGCTTGGAGGCAGCCTTGGGTGCTTCTTTGGGCTTTGATGAAGCAGCCCCTGTCCTGATAGCATCACCCATAAGCTTCTGGGCCTTAGGTGCTGGTGCAACAACCTCTTCCTCTTCCTCTTCTTCTTCTTCTTCAAAATCTCTCCTCATAGAGGGTTTGCCAAGAACTCTAGCAGTAGTGGTTCTGACTCTCTTTTTCTTCTTATCTCGTCCAACAGCTTCCTCTTCTGACTCAATGGTAAACATATTGGTTTCTCCAGTGGCAACCTTCCTAGGTTTGGAAGTGGGAGCTCTCCTTGTAGGTGCCTTCTTCTGCATACCTGGCTTTGTGGCTGCAACTGAGCCATATTCCTTTTTCAGCACTTTCTTCATTGATGTGGCTTCCTCTTCCTCTGCCACATAATCTTCATCCTCAGACTCTGAAGTTCTTTTCTTGCTTGCTCTAGTGGCAGCCTTTGGCAAATTGCTTGGGGTGCTTCTGCTACCCTCATCTGAGCTGCTAGAGGGACTAGTGCCCTCACTCATGTGCACCTGCTCCTCTGACTTGTTCTGGCTGTCACTCTGGTCAGACATGTTGCAAACACTAACTGCAGACCCTGTGAATGGATTGTAGATGAGATAGAGTGGATGAGCATCACAAAATACAGAGATTTTTGCAAAAGAATGAGTCAAAAACATAGTTTTAGTTTTCCACAGAAAGCATTTTGGATCAACTGATTTGCAAACTCGGTGATACCGAAGCAGCTGTTGGAACCAAAACTAGTGAACTCGGTCAGACCGAGTCACAGTTCGGTGGCACCGAGACTACTAGGGTTTCACAAAGTCCTGAACTCAGTCACACCGATTTGCAATTCTTGGTCAGACCGATAACACATGTGCAATGGTCTTGGCCGAATCGGTGTAACCGAGTTCTGCAACCCGGTGGGTCCGAGATGGTTTCGGCAGAAACCTAACCCTAAATTTTCGATTCAACTCTAATCTACGGAGTGTTTTGACTGGATAGAAGCGTTTCAATCGTGGCAAGAATCATCAGAAACACAATGTGCTAGGAATCGGACGGGGATAGCACTATGATCGAGTCCATACCCTAATTCGGCGATGAACTCGCTACGGCGGCAACGGCGGGGAAGAATTTCATTGACGGCGGCGGAGACCAGCGACAGGAGGCGGCTGTCGACGAGGAGGACGATCCGGAGACCCAGGAGGCAGAGCGAGCTATGCGCGGGCGAAGGGGTTTTGGAGAAATTTCCAAAATTTTGCCCGTGAGTATATATAGCCCGACCATGTCGGTGTGACTAGTGGAACAACTCGGTGGCACCGAGATGCATAACTGTTGACAGTTACAGCAACTTGGTGTGACCGAAAAGTTCAAATCGGTTGCACCGAGATTGAAAACCTAGATAGACTTAGTGATCTCGGTATGACCGAAATGGAGGAATTGGTCAGACCGAAACACGCAAAGAAGTTTTGGAAGTTTAAGTCTATGATGAATCGGGGACTCCGGGTGCTCCTCACACAGAGTGGTTCGAATCTGACTTGATAAAATTTTGTGATGTAGCATGAATAGAGTTTGAGACGAGAAAAGCATAGATAGCTAGAGAAGGTTCTTATGCATTCTTGTCCATCCACTTGGCAAAAGAAAAGAAAACCAATCAATCAAAACAACAAGTGGATGTCCTCGAATGAGTAAAATATGCAATCAACATGCTCACACAATAAAATGGCAATTGAAATATGTGGCAAAGCATGCACAACCAATTCTAGCATATATCAAACAATTTGCGATGACTAGGTCATCTATATATATGAGTATATTGATTTAGGAGTCAAATGAGAACATTTGATCATAGGTCATACTCATCGTTTAAGCACAAGTGGTGTTACCACTTTTACATAAAGCATTGTTTTGTTCACACCATTAGAGTTGCTTTAGCTCAATTCTTAGAGTAAAGCTCCCCCTAGATGTGAGATCCCCCCTAAGAGGGATGAACTAACCTTGGGTTTTGTCGATGATGACTTAATGTAGATGTTGAAGATGTGGATGCTCAATGTTGATGTAGATCATTTGGAGCTATCCATTGGAGTGAGTTGCACTTTCAATACCTACACGGGTTAGTCCCACAAGGAACAAACAAGGATATCCATAGACATAGAGTGATGCACACACAAGATGATGTCTATGAAAGCTTTTAGGTTACCTTGTCCCTTGTCTTACCAACAAGAGGGTTTGTGACTCCTTGAACTAGTGCAAGATGTGGAAGTTGATTGCACTTGTTCTTGCCAAGATGATAAGAGTGAAGTATGTTGGCGGACTCACCCTCAAGAACTCTCTAGTTCTTCTTCTTCGGGATCCACACCATCTTGATGGGAATCCTTGGTGTTGTAGTTGTAATTGATGAAGTGGAACTTGATGTAGTCTTGGGAACCCACTTGACCAAGGCCTTAGGAGCTTCTTCAAATGCATCAATTTCCTCTTGAAGCTTGTCCTTGCCTTTTTGCTTGTGGTCTTGTGGTGGAAGATCATCTTGAGCTTGTGTCCCTTTGGAAGAAGTAGGATCAAACTTCTCTTGTTGAGGAACAAACTTCGTCTTGGGGTATTGATCTTCTTCCCACTCAACTCCATTGGCATTGAACTTTCGTTCAAAACCAACACCTTGATTCTTCCGGTGCCTTCCTTGCTTGCGTACCATTTCCTCGAATTGCTTACTTCCTGCAAGGCTCTTGTAAACACCTTTCTCTATAATTCCCTTCAATAAGCTATTTTCTTGCTCAAGTGTAACTTGGCTAAGAGAATCATTAGTGGAATCAAGAGAACTACTAGAAGCAACAATATTGGATTTAGCATGATTATTGTTACTACTAGAGGAAGAATCTTTCTTGTTCTTGTTACTAGACTTGACTTGTGGCATGTAAGTGGATAAGAGAAACACTTGGTAATGTAAGAAGAACTTTTCTTACGAAGATCATCATTGATTGCTTTTAAGAACTCATGCTCTTGCTCAAGGTTGAGCTTTTCAAAGCGTAATTTCTCACGAGTCCTTAAAAGTTCTCGATGATCTCCTAAGATAGTTTCATGAGCTAAGTTAAGAGTGTTTAGTTCTTTAGTTAGAGACTCAATCTTCTCCTTGTCATTTTCATTCGTTTTATCTTGATTACCATGATTAATTGACGTTTCATCATAGTATTCATCACTAGAGTTGTCAACATGTAAATCATCATCACCTAACAAGTCATCTTCATCACTATTGAAATCAACATACTCAGGGTGTGATACCTTTGGGCCTTTAGCCATGAAGCATGTTCCAACTCCTTCATTTGGTGAGTCAAATATGTCGTAGGAGTTGGTTGTCACAAGTGCTAGAGCGGCAACACCTTCATCTTGAATATATTCGGAGTCGGAGTGATAGCTTCTCTCGGAGTGGTTGTCGGAGTCGGAGTCGGATACCCATTCACCATGAGCTTGATGTCTTCGTTTTGTATAGCTCCTTGATGAATTGTCCTTTCTTTTCGAATCCTTGCTTCTCCGTGAGGGTCTTCGTTCATATCGATCATCTCTACTCCTTCTTTCTCTAGATGGTGATTCTTCTCTTCTAGTTCTTCTCTTGGGAGAATCTTCTCTTCTCTTGTAGGGGGCCGTACACTCATTGGAATAGTGTCCGGGCCTTCCACAATTGTAGCAGTTTGGCTCTCGACTAGAAGATCTTTTGTCATTGTAGGACCTTGACTTGGAGCTTCTCTCTTTGCTTCTACTCTTGTAGAACATGTTGAAGTTCTTCACCATTAAGCTCAATTCTTCATTGAAGGTTTGTTTCTCACTCGATGATGTGGGGGCTTCACATGAGGCTTTGTAAGCACCACTTGATTTGTTGTGAAGTTCCTCTTTATCCTTGAGTGACATCTCATGAGCAACAATTCTTCCAATGACTTCCATTGGCTTGAGATCTTTGTAATTTGGCATCATTTGGATCAATGTGCACACGGTATCATATTTTCCATCCAAGGCTCGTAGGATATTCTTGATGATGAATCTATCAGTCATATCTTCACTCCCTAAGCCGGCAATCTCATTTTTGATAAGATCAAGCCTAGAGTACATTTCAGCGAGACCTTCAGCATCCTTCATTTTGAACTTGTCAAGTTGACTTTGAAGCACATCCAATTTGGATTCCTTGACGGAGTCGGTACCTTCGTGCATATCAATCAAAGTATCCCAAATTTCCTTTGCATTCTCAAGATGGCTGATTTTGTTGAATTCTTCGGGGCACAATCCGTTGAAGAGGATATCACAAGCTTGAGCATTGTATTGTAGCATCTTCAACTCTTCCGAGGTATCTTCACGGTTCGGTTCTTTCCCGTTAAAGAAGTCACCTTCCAAGCCAACACACACAATAGCCCAAACGGTGGGGTTATGTCCAAGAATATGCATTTTCATCTTATGCTTCCAACTAGCAAAATTAGTACCATCAAAGTAAGGACCTCTGCGGTGATAATTTCCCTCGCTAGACGCCATACTCTCCTAGGTTGTGAAACCAAGGCTATGACCACCAAAAGCTATGGAAATCAAAGCAAATGGAGACCAAAGCTCTGATACCACTTGTAGGATCGAAAGTATGTCTAGAGGGGGGGTGATTAGACTACTTGACCAAATCAAAATCTAGCCTTTTCCCAATTTTAGTTCTTGGCAGATTTTAGCTATCTTAGCACAAGTCAAGCAATCTCCACACAATTCAAGCAAGCATGCAAAAGAGTATATGAGCAGCAGAAAGTAAAGCATGCAACTTGCAAGAATGTAAAGGGAAGGGTTTGGAGGATTCAAACGCAATTGGAGACACAGATGTTTTTGTCGTGGTTCCGATAGGTGGTGCTATCGTACATCCACGTTGATGGAGACTTCAACCCACGAAGGGTAACGGTTGCGCGAGTCCACGGAGGGCTCCACCCACGAAGGGTCCACGGAGAAGCAACCTTGTCTATTCCATCACGGTCGTCGCCCATGAAGGACTTGCCTCACTCGCGGTAGATCTTCATGAAGTAGACGATCTCCTTGCCCTTACAAACTCCTTGGTTCAACTCCACAATCTTGTCGGAGGCTCCCAAGTGACACCTAGCCAATCTAGGAGACACCACTCTCCAAGAAGTAACAAATGGTGTGTTGATGATGAACTCCTTGCTCTTGTGCTTCAAATGATAGTCTCCCCAACACTCAACTCTCTCTCACAGGATTTGGATTTGGTGGAAAGAAGATTTGAGTGGAAAGCAACTTGGGGAAGGCTAGAGATCAAGATTCATATGGTAGGAATGGAATATCTTGACCTCAACACAAGTGTAGGTGGTTCTCTCTCAGAAAATGTGTATTGGAAGTGTAGGTATGTTCTGATGGCTCTCTCTACGAATGAAGAGTGGGTGGAGGGGTATATATAGCCTCCACACAAAATCTAACCGTTACACACAGTTTGCCAAACTAGGTGGGACCGAATGGTTAAACTCGGTCGGACCGATTCAGCAAACCTAGTGACCGTTAGGATTTTTGGTGGGACTGAGATGCAACTCGGTAGGACCGATATGGTTAGGGTTAGGGCATAACGTAATCTTGGTGTGACTGATTACACAAACTCGATGGGACCGATTTTGGTAATAAGCTAACCAGAGAGTTGGTCAGGTAAACTTGGTGGGACCGATTCGCTCATCTCGGTGAGACCGAAATGTTACAAAAGGGAAACAAAGAGTTTACATTGCAATCTCGGTGGGACCGATCGCTCATCTCGGTAAGACCGAAACATTACGAAGGGAAACAAAGAGATTACAATCCCATCTCGGTGAGACTGAGTTCCCTATCGGTGAGACCGATTTGCCTAGAGTTTGTGGCAGTGGCTATGACATTTGAAACTCGATGGCGCCGGATAGAAAGAATTGGTGGGGCCGAGTTTGACTTTTGGTTTAGGTCATATGTGGATGTGGGAAGGTAGTTGAGGGTTTTGGAGCATATCACTAAGCACTTTGAGCAAGTAAGCCATTAAGCAACACCTCATCCCTCCTTGATAGTATTGGCTTTTCCTATAGACTCAATGTGATCTTGGATCACTAAAATATAAAATGTAGAGTCTTGAGCTTCAAGCTTGAGCCAAACTTTTTGTCCTTAGAATTTTGAGGGATCCACTTTCCTCATCCATGCCATGCCATTCATTGAGCTTTTCCTGAAATATTAATCTTGGAATAATGTTAGCTCAATGAGCTATATGTTGTTAGGAATTACCAGAACCACCCAAGGATAGTTGCACTTTCACCAACCTTTCCAACTGTAAGTTGTTCGGACGAAGGAACCATCATGACTTCGTTGAATTCCGCTTCTTCAAGAAAACTTACTGTACCCGCAATACTGCTACCACACGCGAAGACTGGACGACACTGTACCACGTCATATCATTGAAATCCACTAGGCCAAACTAGCCTGCCTAGGCCATCTATTTTGGAATGGAGGGAGTAAGTCTCTACACTTCTATGATTTTGTGTTGCACGTTCTGTAATATTTCTACGATTTTCCTACCCTATGAACCAAATGAGGCCTGAATGTATGTCGACTATTGTCTGATTGATCGCTAAGCCTACAATTTTAGGAGCTAGGGCTATTGGTCGATCGACGAGGGATAAGTATAAGCGTACCACGAGCTCATCAGCCCCAACGTTTCTCTTCGGTGAGGGTTTTGCAAGTACTATAGCTCGCATAGTAGCTAGCCTACTAACACCAAGAATCATCAAACAAGCCCTGCTGATATGATAAACAGTTCAAACTTACATCTAAGCATGCCATATATTACATCAAAAGATGGCGAGGATACATCTGTTTCCATAACTCAGAGAGGGTTCGCATGATTCATCACTTGATTCACTATCAAACAGAAGTAGCAAGATCCGCCCACACAAGACAGTGCACTAGCCCTAAGATGGTTTGATAATACGCATCATTCTGGTAATTAAACACAGGGCAATGGAAACTACCCTGAAGGATTAGCGCGACCAACTATTTCTTTTCATCGATCTCTCAGGCAATGACCACAGCACGGACAACGACATGGGAATCGATTTCTAGGGCGATGTCCACAGGACTGACCGCGACATCGGAATCGATCTCTAGGGCGATGTCCACAGGATGGACAGCGACATCGGAATCGATCTCCGGGGCGATGCCAACAGGACAGGCCACGACATCGGAATCATCAAGGACGTCCACCGGCACCTGCACAACCCTAACATATTAGCAAGCACTTTGCAAATAATCAAAAACCACAACTATGGTAATAAGCCATTATTTTTTACCTTGTGCAGCTCACCGGGGGATCTCATCCCTCCAGGGGCCATCTCCTCGTCCTCGATGGGGGCCATCACCTTTCTAGGGGAGTACTGCTTCTCAACGGCGACTATCTCCTCAAACTCGGTCTTGAGCCTCACATAGGTGGCAATCGGAGTTCCTGGGGTAGGCACGGTGGGGCCCTTGCTGTTCTTCCAACTTTCTTTGAGGAGTTCGTCCGCCAACGTCCTCAACTCTTTGGCCAGTACTTGTTTCTTGGAGTTCTTCGTCTCCATGGGTTGGCCCGCCAACATGGTCAACTCGTTGGTCGGTGCTCACTTCCTGGAGAACGTTGTCTCCAGTGGGTTATCCACTAGCAACTCTTTCCCTAGTGCTCCAGGATCCATCAATGAACTGACAAACAAAAAGCAATCGAAAGGAAACCACAATCGCAATGAAAACGGGAAAAGAATAGGATGTGAGAATCAGTCGGTGCTTTGCAAAAAGAAGATTCTTGGAATGAAAATATAGCAGCATAACTGATTCGCCCACCTTTCCTTCATCGGTATAGAAGAAAAATGGCAGAAGTGAGTAGCATGGAGTGAGGTTTTCTTCAAGAAAGGGAAGAAAGGGCTTGAACGAGTGTTCCAGTGAAATGATGGTTGCTTCGTCCAGTCCAACTTGGAGGCCACCTTACCATTGCTGGTAAAGGTGTGGGTTTTGTGATATGACGGGTCATGACGACCACACCGGGGTGACAGGTGAGTCTGGACTGTAGCACCTCGCTGTGATTTGATGGGTGGCACGCGGGCCCGGATGCTATGAAATGTCCCGCATGTAGATAGAGCAGCTAGTCATATAGGAGTGCTCAATATTGTGCACCAAGGCAGAGAGGAAAATGAGATAACTATGTAATTAATGCATGAGTTTAATTAGGGTAGTTTTGTAAAGTACGAGATACATTCCTCCAATCGCAAAATGCCTTGGTTCATGAGATTTGAGATTTGAGCCCTATAAACCGGAAGGGAGGGAGTACTGCACACGGTGTAGTCTAGTCACTTGTTGAAATCTCCAGAAAGGAAAATACTCCTTTCCGGTTTACGTGGCTATACTACTCCCTCCGTCTAGGTGTGTAAGTCATCTTACGAAAACCAAATAGTCCCAAAACACTTAGGCGCGGTGCATTAACTTCTACCTTGTTTCTTGTTTCTTGACATATCAACCAATAAGAGATGAGAGGTGTGCATGCTTTTAATGACTTGCAATGGCTAGTTCATAGCATGCAATGCTATTAGTTAGCAAATAAACATTGGTGACTGAGGGAGTCCTGGATTAGGGGGTGTTCAGGTAGCCGGACTATACCTTCAGCCGGACTCCTGGACTACGAAGATACAAGATTGAAGACTTCGTCCCGTGTTCGGAAGGGACTTTCCTTGGCGTGGAAGGCAAGCTAGGCGATGCGGATACTCAAGATCTCCTACCATTGTTACCGACTCTGTGTAACCCTAACCCTATCCGGTGTCTATATAAACCGGAGGGTTGTAGTCCGTAGGATGAACCATCTTCATACACAATCATACCATAGGCTAGCTTCTAGGGTTTAGCCTCCTTGATCTCGTGGTAGATCTACTATTGTACTACCCATATCATCAATATTAATCAAGCAGGAGTAGGGTATTACCTCCATCGAGAGGGCCCGAACCTGGGTAAAAACATCGTGTCCCTTCTCTCCTGTTACCATCCGGCCTTGACGCACAGTTCGGGACCCCCTACCCGAGATCCGCCGGTTTTGACACCGCCATTGGTGCTTTCATTGAGAGTTCCTCTGTGTCGTCGCCTTTAGGCCCGATGGCTCCTCTGATCATCAACAATGATGAGGTCCAGGGTGAGACCTTTCCCCCCGGACAGATCTTCGTCTTCGGCGGCTTCGCTCTGCGGGCCAATTCGCTTGGTCATCTGGAGCAGATCGAAAGCTACGCCCCTGGCCATCAAGTCAGGTTTGGAAGCTTAAACTACACGGCTGATATCCGTGGAGATTTGATCTTCGATGGGTTCGAGCCACAGCCAAGCGCGCCGCACTACCTCGAGGGGCATAATCTAGCTCTGCCTCCGAACAGTGTCCTGGAGGCCGCATACGCACCGGTTCCGACCCTAGACTCGGTGCCTATTACACCAATCGAGGATGAGCGGTTGGACATCACCTCGGGGGCTGCGATCTCAAAGGCAATCGAGCCGAACGCCAGCCCCGCACTCCGCATGACCCGTGACTCTGAGGGTCCGGACTCCTATCCGGACTCCGAACCCCCCGTGCCCCTACCAATCGAATCCGATTGGGCACCTATAATGGAGTTCACCGCCGCGGACATCTTTCAGCACACGCCTCTTGGCGACATCTTGAACTCTCTCAAGTCTCTCTCTTTATCAGGAGAGCCCTGGCCGGATTACGGTCAGCAAGGATGGGATACGGACAATGAAGAAATTCAAAGGTACGCACAATATGACCTATCCCCAAGGGGTCCCGCCACTGGTTATTAAAACCAATCACCTTCGATCAGCTAGACTATTCTAGAAATATCAAGAACGCAGTCTGGACTGCCCTGATACTCGATCCAATAACTGGCGGATTCCAGTTTGCAAATGTCCTTATGGACGGCGGCAATGGACTAAACCTGATATATAAGGATACAATCCATCACATGGGGATAAACCCAGCAAGAATCCGCCGCAGCAAAACCTCCTTTCAAGGGGTAGCACCTGGAATGGACACCCATTGTATGGGTTTTCTCCGGCTCGAAGTTATATTCGGCTCTGCCGATAACTTCCGTCGCGAAAAGCTGACCTTCCATGTCGTCCCGTTCTCAAGTCGCTATCAAGCACTACTGGGACGCGAAGCTTTCGCTCGCTTTAACGCAATACCGCATTATGCATCTCTCACGCTTACGATGGCCGGTCCACAAGGCATCATCTCTTTGAAGGGGAAGCACTAAAGTGCGCCTCCCCCAAGCGAAGGACTGTGTGGCCGCTTAGACAGCCGCACAATAAAATGGCCTCACCAGCCAAAAACTTTTCGACATAGGTCATTAAAGGCCATGAACGCGAAATAGACGAGTTCGGTACAAGTCCATCATTAATGCAGGCTTAGAGGCCATATACCCCCGTACTAGGGGCTACGCGCGGAGACAATAAAGCTCAATTTTATATTTTACTTTATACTTCATTTATTTTAAAACCTTTTGTTCGGCACGACCCGTTTTCAATTTAGTTCCTCTCTTTTTCAGATGAACGTCGTGCGGCGCCCGTCCAGGATACGGCACAACGGAGACATAGGCGCAGACGTGCAGTAGGGACCCGTCCTAAAGGATTCCTTTTAGATTAAGACCCTGCGTAAACCTTTTTTACTGTCTCTTGTTGCAACACATCCCCTAGTTTTTTCCGATATAACCAAGGAGGAGGATGGCGTCTTGGCATGTGGCCACGTCAGAATTTTTCGCACGTACCTGGACACTAGGGGCTTTTTTTTAGCAAAGAGTGTTGTTTCGCCCGCACTCATAAAGACTGAACACCTTAGGGAGTGTCCGGCGTCGCGAGTTTTGGCATTATATGCATCAGCTCCGAATCATGTCTTTGGTCAAATGTTGGGTTGCCCGGCTCCTGAGTTCGGCTACCTTACGTTCCGATCTATCGGCTAAGGTAGCATGAGGAGAACTACTGCGATTGTGCCCCGGTTCGGCCGGGCGAGCACCTCAGTAGAGAAAGCCGAAAACTGACTGTCATGATGTAGTGTGAGAGTGGTCAGCCACTCGATGACCTATTGGAATCTATCGGATTCCTCTGCTTTAACGAAGGGCCGCTTCCCGGTCAGGCACATACGCGTCCCGAACTCAGGCGAGCGCAGTCGACACTAATGGGCTACCTAAATAGTCCCACTGTCAAGCTCCTATGGCTAAGTGAAAGTGTTAAAGCATTATAGCCTGGTTGCCTGGCCAGCTACGCTATCACCTCCTTTGTAGGACCAAGACGTTGGGTTAAGTGTGAAAATGCGTTTTCTGCGAGCACCCCCGCACTATGTGCGTGGGGGTTGAAGCCAACGACTCCAATCTTTCAGATTATATATATATTTTAAACGGCCGCACAGGAGGTGTTCACAATACTTGAAGGCACAAGTATAAAAAGGCCACTACAGTTTATCAAAGTATTACTTCATCATTACATATGCTATAATAACATAGCATCCTTCGAGCACTGCGTCTCTATTACACGAGTGCCTTAAGGACTTCCTGAAAATAGTGCTTGGAGGACACTCGGCTTTTATCTGAATCTCGGGACGCAATAACGGTGGTCTCCATCTCTGCCCAGTATGTCTTGACCCTCTATACATGCCGACCTCTTCATTGCATTAATGCGCGACACTGCGTCAAGGAATTGCTGCACCAAGCTGAAATAACTCTTCGGCTCTGACCTCCCCAGCCACAGATGACCCATGACGTACTTCATGGCGAGTCCGGACAACCTATTAAGTTCGGCCCATTGGGCCAAACGATCGTCCACTGCCAGTGGACGCTCTGGATTGTGAAATTACGACCAGAACAGTTTTTCCACTTCACGATCTTTCAGATCTCGAAAGTGTTCGGTCGCATCAGCAGCACTCGCTGCCAAATCCAGATAGGTGTCCTCCACAATCCACATCCGGTCTAACGGAGCAAACTTCGGATCGCAAAATTTTCTTCGTAGCATGAAGGGCTTTCCAGCCGCAATCTGTTCGGCCTGACGCAGCTCCTCCTTCGCAGCTCTCATCGCAGAGCGCATGTCCTTGGCATCAGCAACGGCCTTCTCTAGGACCGCCTGTCTCGCCTGGTCTTCTTTCTCAAGAAGTATGCAACGGTCTACAGTGCTCTTTAACTTTTCGGCCATACTAGACATCTCTTCCTTGCTTCGGCAATGAGCAGCATGTTCGGCTCTCAGCTCTTCAAGGGCCTTCTTGGCAGCCGCATCACTTTTCCTGGCTTGATCTTTAGCTCGGGCAAGTTCTGCCCTAAGACTCTCCACGGCGGCCGCACCATCTGCGTCAAGCACACATATCGTAAGACACTGGCATAAAACTCTTCTTACCTACTGCCGCCCGAGGAATCACATACCTTGAGCCTCATCCAACCGCTTGTTGACAAGTGCGATGTCGGCATCTGCCATGTCCACTTGCTGCTTTAGTTCGGCAAAACCAGCAGTTCGGCTTGATTCCGGACACCCTGCAGCCTACATTAAAAGGCGACATTTTAGACCTAGGATTATGATCCTCCGCGTGCCGTCATTTCTTGACGACATGCAGAGTCTCAAGGGCTACTATCTACATAGGGCGCATCTTATTCACGCGCAACTGACAAAAGTACACATTATCTAATGTACCACAAAACCAGTTAATAAACTTTCGACGGCCACACGCAATCCGCTCTCTGCGGACGAAATCCTTTCAATCACCGTGCCCATTAATGCACGGTGCTCCTCTGAAATAGAAGCTCGCCCTAGCAGAACCTTTAGCTCCTCCGGCCGAGCACCAGACGGTGCCGGACTTGTCCCATGACCTCTTTCAAAGGCCGGACGCGGAGAACCTCGGGGGGCCCCATAGCGATCTTCCGCCCCTGCTGGGCTCGGAGAAACCCTCCGAGATGACACCTCAGGGTCGCCCGCCTCGTTAGGCGGTACAGCAGAAGGAGGCGTCCCGCTCTCCATCATCACCAGAAGAAGATCCCCCGAAGACGAGCTCTGCTGAGAAGGGATGAGGTCCGAACTACAAGGTAAAAATTCGGTTAAACTTCTCAGATATAAATCACGGATTTCTCTCATCCCTCGAAAGGAAAGATCTTTCTCTACTCGCGGCTCGCTGGAGGGCTTATCTCCTTGAGTACGCAGTCCGGCCGCGGAACTCCCTAGCGTCGGACCCTCTGACGAGGTTCTTTTCCCCCGCTTTGAGACCATGGTCTTCGGGTCGTCAGAGGCGGCTCTCTTCTTTCCTTTAGGAGAGGAATCGTCGGTTCCTCCCTTCGGAGCAGCCTCCTTCGAGGAGGCCATAGTTTCCTTGTTCTCCCCCTTACTTCCCTCCAAAGGCACTACCTCTAGCATCCTGACTAGCACGGGATTCGGCCTAGTTTTGGGAAGGGGAGCCGGACACCTGATCAGCTTCGCCTTGGCTATCCACTCCTGTTTAAAAGGACAGCTCTTTTAAGGGCAAGTTTATGATAATTATACGGATAGAAGGTCCGGGCACAAGGTTACTTACTTGAGTATCCGGGCGATTGCGGCTTAGGCCTGCGTCCTTGGTCAAATCCGGACACACTTCTTGTGATCCGAAGAACAGTTTATACATCTCCGCGGGCGTCGCGCTCGTAAAATCCTGGAGAGCTCGTGGTCCATCTGGATTGAACTCCCACACGCGAAGGGGGCGACGTTTGCCGGGCAGTGTCCGGCGAATTAGCATGACCTGTGTCACCTTGACCAGGTTGAGGTCTCCTTCCAAGAGATCCTTAATGCGGCCCTGTAGCAAGGGTACGTCTTTGGGCAAACCCCAATCTAACCCTCTGTTGATCCACGACGCTAACCGTGGTGGGGGACCCGAGCGAAAGGCAGGAGGCGCCACCCATGTGGTGCCCCGGGGAGCGTTGATATAAAACCACTCTCGTTGCCACAAGCCTAGCTCCTCTTGAAAAGAGCCCTCGGGCCATGGAGCATCGGCATTTTTTCTTATAACAGCGCCTCCGCACTCTGCGTGCCGTCCCTCGATCATCTTCGGCTCCACTTTGAAGGTCTTGAGCCATAATCCGAAGTGAGGGGTAACACGGAGGAACGCTTCACACACGACGATAAATGAGGAGATATGGAGGATGGACTCCGGAGCTAAATCATGAAATTCCAGCCCGTAATAAAACAACAGTTCCCTCACAAAGGGATCCATGCGGAAGCCTAACCCTCGGAGGAAGTGAGACATGAACACCACGCTCTCGCCGGGCTGGGGACTGGGAATAACCTGTCCTTGAGCAGGCAACCTATGCGAAATCTCGCTAGTCAGGAACTTAGCCTCCCTCAACCTTAATACGTCCTCCTCCGTGACGGAGGAAGGCGTCCATCGACCTTGAAGGTCAGAACCGGACATTGTCGAAGGTCCGAAGCGCCTGGAATCTGGAGCCTGGGGTGTTGGAACTCGAGGCGACAGGCGAACTCGTTTAAGATTAAGAAAAGGAGCGAGGCCTTGGTCTCTTTATAAGAGGTTGAATACCAAGAGCCCTCCCCGTAACCGTTTTGGACTCGCCTTTAATCGAGGGAACGTGCTAACGGGCACGATTGGGTTACTCACGTCCGTATTGATGAGAATCCCTTAAAAGGGGCACACGATCTGCTTTGACAAGACGTGCCAAGGAAACCGCCTCGCTAAACGTGCTGAGGTGGAAAAGTGAAAACAATTTGTATAAAGAGCTTGGTCGTGGTGTGATGACGCACTGCGGAATACGTCAGCAGATTTGATTTGTGTTAATATTATTCTCTCTATGGCAATATGTGGAAAGTTATTTTGCAGAGCCGGACACTACTCTTGGTGTCTACAATCTTCTATGAAGGACTTGGAGGAGGAACCCGCCTTGCAATGCCGAAGAAAAACCGCGCGCCGGACTCGTCGTCATTGAAGCCTGGTTCAGGGGCTACTGAGGGAGTCCTGGATTAGGGGGTGTTCGGGTAGCCGGACTATACCTTCAGCCGGACTCCTGGACTATGAAGATACAAGATTGAAGACTTCGTCACGTGTCCGAAAGGGACTTTCCTTGGCGTGGAAGGCAAGCTAGGCGATGCAGATACTCAAGATCTCCTACCATTGTAACCGACTCTATGTAACCCTAACCCTATGCGGTGTCTATATAAACCGGAGGGTTGTAGTCCGTAGGACGAACCATCTTCATACATAATCATACCATAGGCTAGCTTCTAGGGTTTAGCCTCTTTGATCTTGTGGTAGATCTACTCTTGTACTACCCATATCATCAATATTAATCAAGCAGGAGTAGGGTATTACCTCCATCGAGAGGGCCCGAACCTGGGTACAAACAACGTGTCCCTTGTCTCCTGTTACCATCCGGCCTTGACGCACAGTTCGGGAGCCCCTACCCGAGATCCGCCGGTTTTGACACAAACAGTGACCCCAGGAGGAAACAGTGCTAAGCGCGTGGACCTATGCAGAATGAGTATCAACCAATGGATAATGGAGTTTAATTGTTAAACAATAGCAATTTTGTCTGATGCAAGAGCCTGGCTAGTACTCCAAGGAATCGCACCACGCGAGCGTTCGCAACTGCCACGTTCAGGTTGCACTTGGCTCTTCGCCTCTTCGAGAAGACGAACAATGATGTTACTCCTACTTCTACAGTATCGAATCCACTGTTGCATGTCCGTCCACCTCGTGCGGGAGGGATAGCGTGTAGCGAAAGCTTCTACTTACTGCTCCTGCCTTTGCGTCTATGACAGGTGGGCCCAACAGGCGTTGGCCCTCCTATCATGCAGCCAAAGGCAGGTGCAGTTAAGGCACCAGAGCTCAGTCCGCGAGGGAGAGGGCGTTGTAGTAATCAAATTTCTCGGTCTTGTATGAGTTGACACGACACATCAAAGCACTGCACTCGATATAAGTCTGTTAACACATTTCAAATGGGCTACTTCGTATGTAGGAGTAGACATATTATGCTTCGTATGTAGTCACTTGTTGCAATCTCTAAAAATACTTATATTTGGAAACAGAGGGAGTACAACGCATGCATGCATGCATGCTGTGACTTTCCTTTTGATACTTGCATGTGTTGATTTGATGCACCTTGCCAAATTTTGACTACAAATTTAACTAACCAAATTTTCATGCATGTCACAAAAAATTACGGGGCTGTTTGGACTGTGACTATGTTTGTCTTATGTTGCCACATTATTTTTCCCACACTTGGCACACTTGCCTAACCTGAGTTGCTCAAATTGTTAGACACACTTTGGCTTGCTGATGACCCACAAGTATAGGGGATCTATCGTAGTCCTTTCGATAAGTATTGTTGTTGGGGATATTACTGCTGGGCGTAAACCGGCCTAAGTGGGCCGGGTTGACTTCATCAGTAGTCTAAAGGTGCTAAATCCTAGAGGCTAGACAAAGGCCCAAGGCCATAGTCGGTTCAGTATCTGTAGCGGTAAACCGACGTGTATATAAACTTGTATTATAAGTTAGGAATAGGGAGAGACCGACCCGGATACGAATAGAACCGGAGATTGGGACTCTATGAACCGACGGGTGTCGCCCGTGTATATAAGGGGACAACCCGATAGTGGTTCAAGACGGACAACGATAACTCGAGGCCTAGGCGAAGCTTGTTTGCTCCCTAGTCAGCGAAACCCCATCAATTCCATCACAAACTAGACGTAGGCTTTTACCTTCATCGAAGGGGCCGAACTAGTATAAACACCCTGTGTCCCTTGTCCGCTTTAACCCCTTCGAGTTAACCCGTTGCGATGGCTCCACGACTAAGTCCTTTCGCTAGGACATCTGCCATGACAAACCCACAACAGTTGGCGCCCACCGTGGGGCTATCGCATGATGGTTTCAAGTTCTTGGAGGGCCGCTTTGAAGGACTCGAGGGATACGCCATGGGCCGAATGACCAAGAGTCGTCGCGGCAAGATCTACATCGACGACGCGGGCTGGGGCCCCGAGGCCGGCTCAATTGAGTACGGGTACCGGGTCCCCTTTGGTGGCATACATGTCTTCATCGGCAAGATCGGTGAACCGGGCCCTGAGTTGGACACCTGCACCGACCTCGTCGAGACAGCTCAGCGTGCACGACCTGCCCGGGTTAAACCGGACGTGAAGCATGCCTTCGTAGGAGTCATCCATGGAGGAAGCTATGAGGACGGATCAGGATCTGGTGGTGAAACCGTAGTTTACTCTAGCGACGAGTCATCTACTGGAGAGACTGAATCATTGTATCAGCTACAAGATTGCCGGATTGGGGGCTGTTCCGATGGCTACAGTATTCCGGACTCCTCCGATCTACCCAACCGGGTTGGGATATTCATGGCCGGTACACAAGCAGCACCTCACTCGTCGACAGCCGCGGCGATGATTTCTGGTTCAGCAGCAGCAACGGCTGCCGGAGCAGGAGGCTCGGTGCCCCCGCCGGTTCAAGTGTTATCAGATCTACTCGACACATTAGCTACACTCATGGCAGAGGCTAATCCGGTGGATCAAGATGCTCATAACGCGGAGGTCGCAAAGGTGAGAGAGCAGATTACCCAGGCCAAAGCGGATCTGGCAGCAGAAGAAGTCAGGATGACCATGGAGCGGGCCGCTTTGGATGCCCAAGATTATAAACTCATGCTGGACCAGAACGCCTCACAGGAAGTCATGAGGAGGAAATACCGATCTCGTTTGCCCTCAGTTTTTGAAGGAAGGAACCTTTTCAACACCCCTGAAGTGGGAATCAATAATCCGCCGGTAGTAAACCGGGTGGAGGCACCTGCGGCAGGAGCGCCGGTTCAACCCCGTTTAATAGATCTGCCTCATCATAATACTGGTGTACCGCCAGCCGTGCCTACACCTCCGGGTCACTACTCCAATCCAATGGATAACCTCGTTGCAGCTGCGGCACGACTGGAGGCTATTCCAGTTGAAGGTGATTCATTACAGGCGATCGAAATGCGCCGGGTTAAGGAGCTCCTTAGGACGGCCTTGATCCAACAGGAAGCCTACTCATACAGCCGCGACCGGATTCATTCTACCCCACGTCCGGCCCAGAGTTATAGCAGGCGTATGGAGGAACCAGTTGTGTCAAGTAATGCGCGGCGTGAAGTACCCCGTGGCAACAATCCGGCTCCCGATGCCCAGGAGGTGGTAGACCGGCCCGGGCGCGCAGGGAAGCTGAGTTAGCAGCACAGTATCAGACTCATCAGTTCACACCGGTTCGTCCTACCAATTCGGTTGAACCGGGGCTCACTTCTAGCGCTTTGGGAGTGCCTTGACTTGTCCCTGCTTTACGCAATGTGCGCCTGCCCAAGGATTTTAAAGGCCCGTGCAAGGTGCCGAACTAAACGGCGGATCAACCCCCAGAGACATGGGTGGAGAGTTATGAAATGGCCATGGAGATGCTTGATGTTGATGAGGCGGCGTGTGCAAAATATTTTACTATGATGCTTGAAGGGACAGCCCGCACTTGGTTAAAAAGCTTACCGCCCAATTTTATCAGTTCATGGGCCCAGCTGCGAGACCGGTTCATCAATAATTTCAAAGACACGTGTAAGCAGCCCATGTCAATAGTGGATTTAGCTGCCTGTGTCCAGGAGGAAGGAGAATCAACAACTCATTGGGTGCGCAGGGTCTCATGAGTTCTGCACTCTTCAGACCGCATCAATGCGGACACCGCAGTTATAACTTTGGAAGGCAATTGCCAGTTTGGACCTTTAAAGCTGAAGTTAGGACGAATGAAATGCCATTGTACTGACATGGGAACCCTCATGGGCGCTTTGGTAAAGTATGCTGATTCTGATAGTACCAAGGATCCCGAGTTTGATGATGAAAAGACAGGGAAGGGAAAGAAGAACGGCAACTTCAGGGGTCAGCACCATCACTCAGCAGGAAACGGTGGTGGAGGCAAGCGTAAAGCGGATGGCAACACGGATTTTATGGCCAATACTAATGTGCAGAACGGAGGCCAGCGACGGAAGGGCAAAAACCGTAGTGGAGGGCCCAGTCCTAACCCGGAACGCCTAAACTATCTGTTAAACCAGCCCTGTCCAAAGCATGGAACAAGGGAGGAACTGGCAAACCACCTTTGGAAAGATTGTTATATCATGCAAGAATTCAAGAATTCCAATGCCTTCCGGTATGACCCCGGCTCTGGTGGTGGTTCTGGATCTGGGCTGAGTCACGGTGGTGGAAATTCCGGTTCAGGATTTAATGGTAACCCGGGCGGGCATAACAACCAGCATAATCAGAATAACCAGGGAGGTAACAATCAGCAACAGCAGCAGTCGGGTTACCAGAGCAATCCAAAGCAGCTAAATAGTGGGCAGTATCATGTATTCACCACTAGCTTGGACAAGCGGGATAGGAAGCTCGAGAAGCGGGCAGTTAATTCTGTTGAACTGGCCGTACCCCGGTATCTGCGCTGGTCAGAGCAGCCAATCATATGGAGTAGAGAGGATCACCCTCCCCGGGTTGACAATCCGGGTCAGCTGGCTTTAGTGGTGGCACCTCAGGTTGGAGGTTATAAGTTCACCAAGGTACTCATGGACGGAGGTAGCAGCATTAACATCCTATACTATGAGACTTTTCGTCGAATGGGGCTAATAGATAAGGAACTCCGGCCTTCAAATACGGTTTTTCATGGTGTGGTACCTGGCAAGTCAGCATACCCCGTTGGAAAGATAGCGTTAGAAGTGGCTTTCGGAGATGATCACGATTCCCGGTCTGAGACGCTGACATTCGAGGTGGTGAAAATCAAAAGCCCGTATCACGCCCTGTTCGGTAGACCGGCCTATGCGAAATTCATGGCACGACCCTGTTATGTCTACTTGCAACTCAAGATGCCAGGTCATAAGGGGACCATCACGGTTCACGGAAGCCGCAAGATCGCTTTGGAATGCGAAGAAGGAGATGCAGCTTACGCAGAATCGGTTTGTAGTACCGAGGAACTCAAGTATTACAAAGACAATGTTGATCCAACGGATATGACTCCTTTAAAGAAGCCCACCACAGAACATGATCCGGCCCTGAAGTTTACATCAGCCGCTGAGACTAAGCTTGTTGACTTCATACCTGGCGATTCGTCCAAGCAGTTCAGTATCAGTGCCAATCTGGATCCAAAATAGGAAAGCGCGCTCATCGAGTTCATCCGTGAGAATCGGGACATCTTTGCGTGGAAGCATTCTGACATGCCTGGTGTACCGAGGCGACTCGCTGAGCACACTCTTAACGTGGATCCTAAATACAAACCGGTGAAACAGTTCCTCCGTCGGTTCAACGAGGAGAGGCGAAAAGCTATTGGAGAAGAGGTGGCCAGGCTCTTAGCAGCTGGTTTCATTGTCGAAGTTTTCCACCCTGAGTGGCTTGCTAATCCGGTGCTCGTCCTTAAGAAAAATGGCACCTGGCGCATGTGTGTGGATTATACTGATCTTAATAAAGTCTGTTCCGCGGATCCTTTTGCCCTCCCCCGTATTGATCAGATTATTGATGCTACGACGGGTTGCGAGCGCTTATGTTTCCTGGATGCGTATTCCGGCTATCATCAGATCAAAATGGCAGTTAAGGACCAGGAGAAGACGGCGTTCATAACTCCTTTTGGAGCCTTCTGCTATGTGTCTATGCCTTTTGGGCTCAAAAGTGCCCAGGCAACCTATCAACGATGTGTGCAAAATTGTCTCCACAAACAGATTGGGCGTAATGTGCATGCTTATGTGGATGATATCGTTGTTAAATCAAGGAAGAAGGAGACTTTGGTCGATGACTTGAAGGAAACCTTTGATAACCTGAGAACATACAAGATGATGCTCAATCCGGCCAAACGTGTCTTTGGTGTACCAGCAGGCAAGCTATTGGGTTTTCTGGTGTCCAACAGGGGAATTGGGGTAATCCGGAGAAGATCACGGCTATCACTTCTCTGGCTAAACCGAAATGTATTAATGATGTTCAACGTTTGGCTGGCCGGATTGCCGCGTTGAGCCGGTTTATCAGCCGCCTCGGTGAGAAGGCGATCCTGTTGTATCAGATGTTGAAGAAAACGGATCAGTTCGTCTGGAGTTCTGCCGCTGATCAGGCTTTGGAGGATTTAAAGCGGCAATTGGCCAATCCGCCTGTACTCGCCACCCCCGTTGACAAAGAACCATTATTGTTGTATGTGGCTGCTAATGCTCGTGCGGTCAGTGTAGCTATAGTGGTGGAGCGGAAGGAGGCGGGCAAAGAGTACCCAGTTCAGCGTCCGGTTTATTATATCAGCGAAGTGCTTATTGAGTCTAAACAAAGATATCCGCATTGGCAGAAGCTGGTATATGGAGTTTTCATGGCAAGCCGGAAGCTGAAGCAGTATTTCCAAGGGCATCCCATCATAGTGGTCAGCTCTGCCCCTTTAGGTGATATTATCCAGAACCGTGAAGCAACAGGTCGGATTGCCAAGTGGGCCATAGAGCTTGGGCCACACGGCTTGAAATACGTACCTTGGACAACGGTGAAGTCCCAAGCACTTGTCGATTTCATCAATGACTGGACTGAGCTGCAGGCCCCTGAAGAGAAGCTGAATCACACATATTGGACCATCCATTTCGACGGATTACGACAATTGGAGGGCTCGGGGGCTGGAGTCGTATTAACTTCCCCATGAGGTGACAAGTTTTGTTATGTTCTCCGCTTAATGTTCCCTTGTACTAACAATGCAACTGAGTACGAAGCCTTGCTCCATGGTCTCCAGATGGCTAAAGAGATGAACTTAAGCCGGGTTAAGTGCTTCGGTGACTCGGACCTGGTAGCTCAACATGTGTCTGGTACTTGGGATTCTAAAGACCCACTCATGGCTGCATATTGTTGTGAGGTTGATACTGTTGCTGGTCATTTCAAGGGTTATCAGGTGGACCACGTCGACCGTCGGAAGAATGAAGCAGTGGACGCTTTGAGCCGGCTAGGCTCACAGTGTAAACCGGTCCCGCCCAATGTCTTTCTCGACATACTACACAACCCATCGGTTCAGCTACCTGGAGAAGCGGATTTGGCTGTTCCTGATCCGGAGGCTCAGTTGGTAGCAGCACTCCACGTCATTCCGGATTGGACACTTCCCTACCTGGCGTACATGAACCGGGGAGAGTTACCAGAGGATGAGACTCTGGCCAGACAAATAATACGGCGGTCCAAGTCCATGACAGTCATCAAGGGTGAGTTGCATCATTGCAGTGTATCAGGAGCGTTTCAACGATGTGTGTCTCCTGAGGAAGGCTGTGAAATTTTGCGTGAGATCCATGAAGGGGATTGTTGTCACCACGCCAGTTCAAAGTCTTTGGTGGCTAAGGCGTTTCGCCACGGTTTCTATTGGCTGACTGCCCATGCTGATGCGGAGGATCTGGTCAGGCTATGTGATGGTTGCCAAAAATTCTCAAGACGCGCTCATGTTCTGGCTCAAGAATTGAGGATGATTCCAATTACTTGGCCGTTTGCAACCTGGGGGTTGGATATGGTTGGGCCTTTCAAAAGATCCAAAGACAAGAAGACCCATCTCCTGGTGGCAGTTGATAAATTTACAAAATGGGTGGAGGCAGAGCCCGTTAGCAAGTGTGATGCAGCCACTGCGGTTCAGTTCATTAAAAAGGTGATTTTCCGGTTTGGCTTTCCACACAGTATCATCACAGATAATGGTACCAATTTATCTAAGGGTGCCATGAGAGAGTTCTGCGGACGAGAGCACATCCGCCTTGACGTTTCATCAGTGGCACACCCGCAGTCCAATGGTCAAGCAGAAAGAGCTAATCAGGAGATCTTGAGAGGCATCAAACCCCGGCTTATGGTTCCCTTGCAAAGGACGCCGGGTTGTTGGGTCGAAGAATTGCCCTCTGTGTTATGGAGCATCAATACCACGCCCAACAGATCAACTGGATACACGTCGTTCTTCATGGTTTATGGAGCAGAGGCGGTTCTCCCTAGTGATATCTGTCACGATTCACCGCGGGTTGCGGCTTATGTTGAAGCGGACAACGAGACGGCCCGACAAGACGCATTGGACCGGTTGGATGAAGAGCGAGACACAGCAGCTGCCCGCTCGGCGATTTATCAACAAGATCTGCGCCGTTATCACAGCCGTCGGGTCAGAACCAGAACCTTTCAAGAAGGAGGTTTGGTGCTTCGAATCATTCAAGATCAAACCGATATGCATATGTTATCTCCACCTTGGGAAGGACCGTTCGTGGTCAGCAAAAATCTGCACAACGGGTCATACTATCTGATTGATATTCGAGAGCATAAGGACTCACGTAAGTCAGAGGAGGAGACCAGCAGGCCATGGAACATAGCTCATCTTCGGCCTTACTACACCTGAGCCATTGGCTCTGCTTATGTACATCTTATGACAGTGTATATATTCTCAATATAATAAACCGGATCCTCAGCTAAAGCGGGGTATCTGTTCGTTTCTATCATGTGTGGTTACATGGAGTTGTTCTGTTTTAAAACGACCTCCGGTTTACCCCTTGCAAAAATTATCAATATCACCAGGGGGCTCGGTCATGTCTGAACCGATGCAACACCTTTTGATAGGCGAAAGCCACCAGATCACTTGGGGGCTCGGTCGTGTCCGAACCGATGCAACACCTCTTGATCGGCGAAAGCCACCAGATCACTTGGGGACACGGTCAAGTCTGAACCGGTCACGCCTCTTGGTCGGCCTATAGGCCTTAGAGTCACTTGGGGGCTTGGTCGAACCCGAACCATTGCCATGCCACTTGGCCGGCGTAATGCCACGAGTCATTTGGGGACCTGGCCGACTGGCACCATAGCTACACCTTTGAGGAGCTTGGTTGCGTCTGACCATGGTAACACCATCTGATCGGCTCAGTAAAGCCTCTCTTTTTGCAAAAAGTTTTATCATTGCTTTGGCTTCAATAGCCTTTCTTGAGGAGTTGCTATTTTATTTTGGTTGCATTTTTTAAACCGTCAGTATTTTGTACCGGTTCAAACAGCCAAATTGGCGGAACACGGTCCATTTTTAAACCGGAGATTATTTGCTCGGTTTGATTTTTTTGTTAACATCCTTTTTTGGAGTGACAAAAGGGTATTATGATCAAAGCACGGTTTACACAGTAAGCCGACATTATACACACAGGAGCTTTTTTCTCCCATGACGGTTTAGGGTTATCAAACCCCCGTTTCAAGATTGGCTAAACGCCTACTTCATGCCTAATAAATGGCAGGTATTTCGTATCACAAAATTTGATCATATTTGCAAGTCTCCTTGCGTATCTATATAAAGATTCATAAACCGGATGGCGGTACAACCGCCCTGGTAGTTTAAGATTTTATGATTGCAGGAGATATAAGTTGGCCATATTGACCTTCCAAATAAAGGTATCAGCACAGATGCACGAAGGCATCTCAAGAAGCAAAAGTATTGTCTATCCTATTACAAGGCAGCTTGGTGCCCAAATAAGATCATTGTTTTCTTGACAAGATATAACAAGGAAGCTAGTTAAAGCTGCCTTTGGTTCACGCCGGCTTGCCACCTCAGTTTGATTGTTCTGGATCATCCTGCGCCGCTTCAGCTTCCTCACGTCTACCCAGCGGCTGGAAGTCAACAGTGGTCCAGTCGATTCCCATTAATGCTTGAAAGACAGCTTCTTCATGGATCAGTGAAGACGGTTCAATATCAGGGGCATAAGTATGCTTACGGATTGGAGGAATCAGGTTTTCCTCTTCAGGGATTGGTGCAGCCACTCTTTTGTTCTGATCATTATACTGAGTTTGGTAATGCGACAAATTTGCTTCCTCTACCAGTTGGCAGGCCAGAGGGCGCACCGCCCGGTTTATCTCTCTTAAATCCTCTTCACTGAATTCTGATCCATCCTCCTTCAAGCTGGGATAGCCTTGAGCCGCTTCAACAGGATCAAAATCGGGCACCCATGCTTTCGCCCGGATTAAGGCATTGATGGCTCCGGTTCGAGCAGCAGACTTTTTTAACTCATCAATCCGAGAAGGGAGAATTGACAGTCTCTTCAGTGTATCTTGGATCAAAGTGGGTGCTGGATTGTTATGTGACGCAGTTGAGATAATCCGCTGCGCTCCAGTGTATAGTTGCTCGATTAAGGTGTAGGCGGCTTTCAGTTTCATCCGCACATCCAACCCCAAATGGTTAATGTGAGTGCCTGTAACATGATCAGCAGTTTACAAACCAGGTTGTTTATAAGAGGATCATGATTATTATACAAGTCACAAGAAGCTTACCAAAGATGGCGGCAGTCATTGCGTGCACTTGTCGCTTTACGCTGGTTAATTCATCAGTCACCGGTTTAAGGGCAGCCTCCACATTTTCAATCTTCTTGGTTAAAGCAGCCTTCTCTGTGGCCCAGTCAGCCCGTTCCTTCTTGAAGCCCTCTTTCAGTTGCTCCATGGTGCTTAAAGCGCTGGTTAACTCCTCCTTGGCCTTGGAGGTTTCAGCTTGCTGGGACTTCAAGTTTTCTTGAAGGTCGGTGACTTGGTTCTCTTTGACCTTCAGTTCAGCCTGCAATCTGACAGTTATACGGTTTAATCAAGGAAGTACCAACCAGATAACAAGTTATGCGCTTTGTACTTGGGGGCTAATGCCAATTTGATTTACAGCTATCAATTAATTATCAAAGTCCCAAGCTCAAAACAAGTATTCAACTTGGCACTTGGGGGCTAATGGCCATTTGCTCTGATGATATTTCGTATGCTACTGTTTGAAGATTAAAGTCTCAGTTCTAACTATATTAAGTTGAACCGACCCTTGGGGGCTACATCAGCGAACTTTGAAGTATTGAGTTTTATGACAAGACCCGATTCAATTATACTAAAGTTGGACCGGCTCTTGGGGGCTACAGTGGTGATAAACCAGAGCAAGTACATGGAGGTTACCTCAAATTTTTCCTTCATCATTTTTACCAGATTGGCTTCATAATCACGGCTACTATATAGCCGGTTTAAATAACCGGAATGAATATCTTGGGCGCTGAGAGCAGTATAGGTTGCCAGATCAACATCCCATTTGCCTTTGCTCATGGCAGAAAATTCTTCTTTGGCAGTATTCTTGGCTAAAGCGACAGGATTCCCCGGTTCAGAACGACCAATGCCAGTGATTATGACTTCATCATCTTTAGACTCGCCGGTTTGAACTGGCGCAGTCGGTTTATCGGCAGGTTTGGAGGGACTGGTGGTTTTCTCAATCCGGATGGGACTGGCTGGCTGGTCAGCAGGACCGGAGGTGTTAACAAAACCCTCGTCAGCAGAAACAACTTCATGTTGCACTAGCGGGTCATTAACCACATCTTCATAGATGACCGCTTCAACATTTGGGGTAGCATCCGGTTCAGGAGCAGCGTCTTCCTCGGCTGCCTTATCCAGGCGAGCTTTCTTACTTGGCCTTGGTTTGGCCCTAGAAAGAAGCAGCAAAGTCAAATACAGTGCATATTGAAAGCTACAAAAATCAACAACATTATGTTAAGTACAAGCTTACCCAAGCACGGTTTTAAGTGGAGGCAGCTGGGTGCCAGTTGACTCGCCACAAGATGAGTGCGAGGTGACCTAATAATCGGAGTTAGACGGATTAAGCGGTTGACGAAAACAGCCCGCTTTAGGACAACATTTGACAAGCAAATTAGAGACCTCTGAACGACGTCTCCGAACCGGATTGTTCGGTAAACCGGCGGAGGTAACTACCTGACCACTGTGTCGAGTTGTGCAGCGCGCACCTCATGCTGGTGGGTCTTCATAAGAAAGTTGGGATCCAAATAAGCAAGAGGATGAGAAAATTGAACTTTGCGGTTTGCCTGACGGATTTTATGTGAAGGCGGAAGGCTTGAATCAGAGGAAAGAACAATTACCTCTACATCGTCCGCATGGCTAGCTTCGGCATCATCCTGACAAATATCATCATCAATAAGGTGTATAAAAAGTAAACCGAGGGAATCAAGTTCTACCTCAAGGTCTGGATTACCCACATCGTCATCAGCGGGCGGATCAGAAGAAGCGGTGGTTCTCCTTATATGAGCAGACTTCTTGATGACCTTGGTCTTAGGCCGGTTTGGTCTGTCCGGTTTATCAGTTTTCTCTTGTGTGATTTTATTTCTCCCAAACGGATCATTACCTTGCATCAAACAGATATCGGCATCAGTAATAGACAAGTATAGTAGCATCAAAGCTAGTACAAAGGAAAAATGCAGGCTTACGGCTGGTGGTTTGTTTGTGGCGCAAAAAGGAAGCAGGCCGGTACGAGCGCAGACGTGCTCCGGTTCGTTCAAAATTTTCTTTACAGCTTCTGTGACTTCTTCATCAGTAAGCAGGATGTTTACATGCCGCAGCGGATCGTCAACACTGCATGTATATTCACACATCAAACCGGAGCGTCGGCTGAGGGGCAGTATACTCCAGGATATCCAACAACGGGCAAGATCAACTCCAGTTAAACCGTTGGCTAGGAAAGCTCTGAGCTTGGACAATTGGGGAGCGTACTTACTCCTCTCTTTGCCAGTTAACCTCTGAGGAAAGGGGTGAGTATTGCTAAGCCGTTCCGGACGGAGACCAGGCAATGGATTCTCTTCGGCAGGGGAGGTGTCTTTGCAATAGAACCAAGAATTATTCCACTACTGGGGATGACTGTGCAGTTTCGCATGAGGATAAGTGACCTCTTTCCTTTTCTGAATCGCCATACCACCCAGTTCCATATTTGGGCCATCAGTAAACTCTGTGCGACGGTTCAAGTGAAAGAAGTCTCGGAACAATTCCACTGTGGGTTCCTCTTGGAAATACACTTCGCAAAGCACTTGGAAGTGGCATATATTAGTAACAGAGTTGGGACCGATATCTTGTGGGCGCAGTTGGAAATTGGCTAAGACATCCTGGTAAAACTTTGAACCGGGCGGGCTAAAGCCCCGAGCCAGGTGATCCACAAAAACAACAACCTCTCCCTCTTCAGGGGTGGGAGGACATTCTGTGCCTGGGACTCTCCAGTGGACGGTGTTTTTACTGCTTAAAGCGCCAGTGAGAACTAAGTTGTTCAGCTGTGTTTCCGTAACACGGGAAGGAACCCAATTGCACTCATATATTTGCTTGGCCATGAGGAAATCTACAAGACAAGCAGTGTCGGTTCAAGTATATGTTTGACTTGAACCGGAGGCATATCTATTTAAAACCGAAGAAAGTCTTATCTAAGCCGGAGTTATGCAAGGTGGCAGCATCTGGCGGTTCAAACAGGGGGACTAATGATATATGCTGGTCCTTTACATTTTCTACGCCAAAGTTAAACCGCCGGATCTGAGCATTGAAGGCAATTGAGGGTGTATAAATATAGAAACAGATTTCACAAGACTTCTCTACAACGATGGATCTAAAGCCAGTCCAGAAAAGGGAAATATTTCAAAGCCTAAAGGCGGAACAATATTAGTTCAAAGGGCAGAAAGGTTATTTGGATCTATGAACTGAAACATGAATCTACAAGATGAATGCTAAAGGCCCATTGGTAACTCACAGAAGGGTTTCCTTGAATATATCCAGAGGTATGAACAGGAACATGAACAGTAAGCAAGAACACGACAAGAACATGAAACCCTAGTGTGGATCCAGATGGGTAAAAACAGAGATATGACTGGAGCTGGGGGAGATGCGGAAGGACACCGCAGTTTTCTGGTACGATCAGGTCAATGCAGCGGCCCAAGACGATGCAGAGATCAGCAGCGGCGGCGGAGCTCTGAGGCTGGCGGCGCGGAGAAGACGAAGAGAAAGGGGATGAAGGAGAGAAAGGAAATGACCCTTCGGCCCTATTTATGAAGCAAAGAACATGTGTCAGGCGCGCGAATCCAGGAGCCACGATTTTCGGAGTTGTCGCCTCGATTAGTGCGGATCTGTTAAACAAAGAAGGCCTTATAAAGGCTGGCTTCAGGATGACGTCATGCCGGTTTACAACAACCAAAGAAGATGACGACACGACGGTTCAACAGATACAGGAAGATGATGAAGACAAAGATTTTGGCTAAGGATTGACATGAACCTGTTCAAATCAATCTGGGGCCTAATGTTGGGGATATTACAGCTGGGCGTAAACCGGCCTAAGTGGGCCGGGTTGACTTCATCAGTAGTCTAAAGGTGCTAAAGCCCAGAGGCTAGACAAAGGCCCAAGGCCATAGTCGGTTCAGTATCTGTAGCGGTAAACCGACGTGTATATAAACTTGTATTATAAGTTAGGAATAGGGAGAGACTGACCCGGATACGAATAGAACCGGAGATTGGGATTCTATGAACCGACGGGTGTCGCCCGTGTATATAAGGGGACAACCCGATAGCGGTTCAAGACGGACAACGATAACTCAAGGCCTAGGCGAAGCTTGTTTGCTCCCTAGTCATCGAAACCCCATAAATTCCATCACAAACTAGACGTAGGCTTTCACCTTCATCGAAGGGGCCGAACTAGTATAAACACCCAGTGTCCCTTGTCCCCTTTAACCCCTTCGAGTTAACCTGTTGCGATGGTTCCACGACTAAGTCCTT
This sequence comes from Aegilops umbellulata, assembly GCA_032464435.1. Classification (NCBI taxonomy): domain Eukaryota; kingdom Viridiplantae; phylum Streptophyta; class Magnoliopsida; order Poales; family Poaceae; genus Aegilops; species Aegilops umbellulata. The sequence continues at coordinate 588,387,072 of CP136057.1, forward strand.
TTGCTAGGACATCTGCCGTGACAAACCCACGACAATTGTCGAACCCAACGAGGAGCAGAAGGAAATGATAAGCGGTTTTTAGCAAGGTATTCTCTGCAAGTACTGAAATAAATGGCAACAGATAGTTTTGTGATGAGGTAAATTATAACGAGCAACAAGTAACAAAAGTAAATAAAGTGCAGCAAGATGGCCCAATCCTTTTTGCAACAAAGGACAATCCGGAACAAACTCTTATAATAGGAAAAGCGCTCCCGAGGACACATGGGAATATCGTCATGCTAGTTTTCATCACGTTCATATGATTCGCGTTCGGTACTTTGATAATTTGATATGTGGGTGGACCGGTGCTTGGGTGTTGTTCTTACTTGAACAAGCATCCCACTTATGATTAACCTCTATTGCAAGCATCCGCAACTACAACAAAAGTATTAAGGTAAACCTAACCATAGCATGAAACATATGGATCCAAATCAGCCCCTTACGAAGCAACGCATAAACTAGGGTTTAAGCTTCTGTCACTCTAGCAACCCATCATCTACTTATTACTTCCCAATGCCTTCCTCTAGGCCCAAATAATGGTGAAGTGTTATGTAGTCGACGTTCACATAACACCACTAGAGGCTAGACAACATACATCTTATCAAAATATCAAACGAATACCAAATTCACATGACTACTAATAGCAAGACCTCTCCCTTGTCCTCAGGAACAAACGTAACTACTCACAAAGCATATTCATGTTCATAATCAGAGGGGTAATAATATGCATATAGGATCTGAACATATGATCTTCCACCAAATAAACCAACTAGCATCAACTACAAGGAGTAATCAACACTACTAGCAACCTACTAGCACCGATCCCGGACTTTGAGACAAGAATTGGATACAAGAGATGAACTAGGGTTTGGAGATGAGATGTTGCTGGTGAAGATGTTGATGGATATTGCCCTCTCCCGATGAGAGGAGCATTGGCGATGACGATGGTGATGATTTCCCCCTCCTGGAGGGAAGTATCCCCGGCAGAACAGCCCTGCCAGAGCTCTAGAAAGGTTCCGCCTTGGTTCCACCTCGTGGCGGCGGAGTCTCGTCCCGAAAGGTTTCTTGGTATTTTTTTCTCATCGAAAGACTTCATATAGCAGAAGATGGACGTCGGAGACCCACGAGGTAGGGGCGCGCCCTAGGAGGGGGGCGCGCCCCCCACCCTCGTGAGCAGGGTCTGGGCCCCCTGGACTTCATCTTTGGCGAGGATTTTTCTTTATTTATTCTAAGATATTCCGTGGAGTTTCAGGACTTTTGGAGTTGCACAGAATAGGTCTCTAATATTTGCTCCTTTTCCAGCCCAGAATACCAGCTGCCGGCATTCTCCCTCCTTATGTAAACCTTGTAAAATAAGAGAGAATAGCCATAAGTATTGTGACATAATATGAAATAACATCCCATAATGCAATAATTATCGATATAAAATCATGATGCAAAATGGACGTATCAACTCCCCCAAGCTTAGACCTCGCTTGTCCTCAAGCGAAAAGCCGATAACAATAAATATGTCCTCATGTTTAGAGGTAGAGGCGTCGATAAAAATAAAATACGGACATGAAGGCATCATGGTTATTCTCATAACAGGAACATATATAGATTTTGTCATATGATTACTTATGTTCAAGCGATGATCTATTCACAATACGAAAGTATGAATCATAAACCTTATTGGGCTCCAACAAACTATAATCTCAGTCATTGAAGCGATTGCAATTTATCATAACATCGGAAAGAGTCTATGTCAGAGCTTAAAAGCAAGTCCACATACTCAACTATCATCTAGTCCTTCATGATTGCTAACACTCAGCGATACTTGTGGTTATGGAGTTTTAATCGGACACAGAGAAAGATAGGGGCTTATAGTTTTGCCCCACAACCTTTTACCTCAAGGGTAATGTCAACAATTGTCGGTGGGAACGGCACCTATGGGATCACAAGAATCCCTACTGCGATTGCGGGGCGCGGGGTTGTGAAAAGAGCGGATCAAACAGATAGCACACAGTTCCTTTACCCAGGTTCGGGCTGCAAGGATGCGTAAAACCCTACTCCTGCTTTGGTGGATTGTATATCTGTGTTCTTGAGCTAGCTATGGGGCGCCGAGAGCTCCAAAAAGCCGAATCCTCCTCCTAGTCGCCTGGGGCCTCCTTTTATAGGGAAAGGGGTCACCACAGTGGCACACAAGAGGTGGAAAGGGTACAGTGATGCGAGGTTATCCCCCGCATTACATGACAAGGTGCATTTAATGCGCCTTGCTTAGGTGTCCTTGCTTTATCAGGGACGGGGGAGAGCCCTGTCTCGTCCGTCACCGCTCCCTCTCGCATCGACACGCGCCCTGGCCAGCGGTGCCTGCGGTGCCATGTAGGCAGGCAGACAGCTGAGGTGGCGCAGTGGTGGGTCTCCACGAGGATCTGCATGCCGACACGCAGGTGCCTGCCCAGCTGGTTGGGTCGGCAGCTACATGCGAACGGTGGTAGAGGTGTGACTGGCGTGGGCCTGATGGTGGCCCTACGGGTGTTCATGGCAAGGGTCTTACCGTGCCCCGGCAAGGATCTTGCCGTGGCGCCTGCTGTCATCCCCGGCAAGGCTCTTTCCGGGGGCCTTGTGGTCCTCCTTGGCTAGGATCCCGCCAAGGATCATCATCTTCTGAAGTGTGCATCTGATCTTTAAATGTCTTCACAAAGATCTGCATGCCACCACGGGGATGCCTCCCGAATCCTTGCCCCATGGGGGCAGTGGACTCAAGGGTGACCCGCTCCGTAGGTGGGGGGGGGGGCGAGCTGCCATGGCAAAGGTCTTGCCGGGTTTGCTAAAACCGCCTCCCGGCAAGGATCTTGCCGGGGGCCCCCACTTCGTCCCCTTCGCTCTTTGTGGTCTTGGTCTTGGCGTCGTTCTGCTTCTCTCGATGTTTGGGCCTTACCTTGGCTCACCTCCCTTGCCTTGCTCAGTGTGGTGTTGCCCGTGGCTCGGACTGCCCGTGCACAGTTATAGGGGTACAAAAAGTGTACCCCTCTTTTTGTACACCGACAACAATAATGGTTCATGCTCCCCTACATCCAATTAGATATATATATATATATATATATATATATATATATATATATATATATATATATATATATATCATGTTCTTTCCAACATGCCGAGCTTGCCAAAGGACAAAATGAAAAAGAAAAGGTGAAGATCAACATGACTCTTGTATAAGGTAGAAGATAATAATAAAAGATAGGCCCTTCGCAGAGGGAAGCAGAGGTTGCCATGCGCTTTTATGGTTGGATGCACAAAATCTCAATGCGAAAGAACGTCACTTTATATTGCCCCTTGTGATGTGAACCTTTATTATGCAGTCCGTCGCTTTTATTACTTCCACATCACAAGATCGTATAAAGCTTATTCCTCCCACACCAGTCAATCATACATATTTAGAGCAATTTTTATTACTTCGCACCGATGTCAACTTACTTGAAGGATCTTACTCAATCCATAGGTAGATATGGTGGACTCTCATGGCAAAACTGGTTTTAAGGGTGTTTGGAAGCACAAATAATATCTCTACTTGGTGCTGAGAATTTGGCTAGCATGAGGAGGAAAGGCAAGCTCAACAAGTTAGAGGATCCATGACAACATACTTTATCTCAGATATAAGAAAGACATAACTCATTACGTTGTCTTCCTTGTCCAACATCAACTCTTTAGCATGTCATATTTTAATGAGTGCTTCCAATCATAAAAGATGTCAATGATAATATATCTATATGTGAAACCTCTCTTTCCTTATTACTTCCTATTAATTGCAACGATGACCAAAGCTATGTCTGCCAATTCCCAACAACTTTTAATCATCATACTCTTTCTATGTGAAGTCATTACTCTCAATAAGACCAATATGAACTCTTTGTTCCTCTTTTTTTATTCTTTTGCTTCTTTTCTTTTATTCACCCAAGATCATGGCAAAATAATCAGGCCCTTGACTCAACACTAATCTTTATTATATATAGCTCACGGACTCGATTACAAAGAGAGATCATAAAGCAAAACTCAAGACTAGATCATGCCATAAACTTTATTCTACTAGATAAAGATACTACTAATAGGATCGAACTAAGAAAAATGGTAAAATAGGAGATGTGATGGTGATACGATAGCGGGGCAGCTCCCCCAAGCTTGGCAGTTGCCAAGGGGAGTGCCCATACTCATGTGATTATGTCTCCTTCTTTGTTGGTGGGGAAGATGATGGTGTTGTTGACTTAGTTGTTGGCGTAGACTTCTCCCTTAATTTACGCTTGAGGACGACGTTTTGATTTCTCAGATCATCAATCTCCCACTCTAGGGTCAATATCTTTTTGCATAGGCCTTGCTTATTTTCCTGCAAGAGACGAAAAGGGATAAACTCGAACTTTGGTTTCTTTACCCTATCAGGGAGACTCGACTTTTTGAACTCCACGTGCATGTCCCCAGGTTGAGGCAATGGGGATTCATCTTCATCTAAGCTCGTCTCCTCCTTCCCCTTTTGTTGAAAGTCTTCTTCTTCCTAAGTGGTCCAGCTGTCGTGTTCCACATCTCCATAGATCTTGGGATTTGCTAAATAATCATCCACATAGCTTTCCCCTTCCGAATCCTGGGAAGACACGTTGATCAAATCTGTAGCGGGACAGCTCAAAACGAAAACACAGGAGATTTGCGTGATACGGGAGTCAAAACCTTTGGGAGAATATATAGTTTTACCGACCAAAATACGTATCGTGCAAGAAAACGGAGTCCGAGGGGCACATGAGGTGCTCACGAGGTAGGGGGCGCACCCAGGCAGGGGGGGGGGCGCCAACCACCCTCGTGGGGCCCTCGTGTCCTTTCCGGACCGCCACTTATTTTTCTATTTTTCTAAATATTCCAAAACGAAGAGACATTGCCGTAAAAATTGTTTTGGAGACGGTTTACTTACCATACCACATACCTATTCCTTTTCGGAGTCTAAAACATTCTGGAAAGTGTCCCTTATGTATTCCTCCGGGGTTAAGGTTTCAATAATATTGGTTCCAACATTTATGGGATTACCTGAGATATAATGTTTGATTCTTTGACCATTTACCACCTTCGGATTTGTGCCTTTGAAGTTGTTAATTTTTATTGTACTGGAACGATAGACCTCCTCGATAACATAGGGGCCTTCCCATTTAGAGAGAAGTTTTCCTGCAAAAAATCTTGAACGAGAGTTGTATAGCAATACATAATCACCTACATTAAACTCACGCTTTTGTATCCTTTTGTCATGCCATCTTTTAACTTTTTCTTTAAAAAACTTGGCATTTTCATACGCTTGGGCTCTCCATTCATCAAGTGAGCTAATATCAAATAACCTCTTCTCACCGGCAAGTTTGAAATCGTAGTTGAGCTCTTTAATTGACCAATATGCCTTATGTTCTAGTTCGAGAGGTAGGTGACATGCTTTTAACAATTTAATATGCAATGATAACATATATAGAAAAGATAGCACCTGGTATTTTTTGTCGGATGATCGTGGATACTGGTGTTAAATAATGCTGGATACTGTTGGATAACACTTTGGCTCTAGAGTAGTATACTCCCGTTGCTATCTCCTTGGATATTGAGCTTTGAGGAGAAGTGATAACCAGAAATTATGCTGACTCCTTCTGTATCTGAAAGTGGAGATGGCAGTGGCCAAGAAACCATGTAAACAACAGGGACGTTGTGGGCTACCGCTGATGATTTTTTTATGCGCGACGCCTCTGTTACTGCCCTTTCCATGCTTGACGGACTGCTACTGATGATTGTTTTTGAAGTGCCATAGGCTTCTACATGACCGCTCCTCCTTTGCCTTTCTTTTCTCCATCAAGCAATGGAACTCCTGGATGGCAGCTGGTGTGAGCGCGACGGCAGGTCGAGCAGCCAGCTCTGGGCGAGGTCGCCGGTGGCAGCAAGGCGCACTGGCGGCTCGGAGGAGGCGAAGCGCACTGGCAGCTCGGCACAGGCAGAAGTGGCCTAACGCGGCCGCCGGGGCAACGGAATCAGCCAGGCGCGGCTGTGGTCGAGGCCCGCGGCAATCTGGCCGCAGTAGTGGTGGTGCATCCGCGAAGGTCGTGTCTCCATTCCTTTCCGGGTGACGGTCAACTCGGTTGACTCCCGTTGGAATCCTTGTCGTGGTCTCCTTCCCTTCTCCTTTTTCTTTTATATAGAGTCCGATTAGTAATGATGGTATGAATTAGGGTAGCCTCCCTCCTCCACGTAGTGGCTTGTCTTGTTGTCCACATATTCTTGAGTAAAGAAGGAAAAATCCCCTGGGAATCCGTGATGTACCCATAAAACTTGCATTTTGGAGCCGAGACCGGGTCTCTGCAGGTCTTCGCTGATTCTGCTTCATGGAGATGACCCAACGCAGTTTTGCGCACTGCAAACATCACTGCTGGCCCTTCACGTGAATCGCCTTTTACGATGATCCGATGAAATTTTGTTGTTGTTGTTGTTGTTGCAAGCATCCGTCGAGTAAATAAATCCAACGTACCAAGAATTCACCCAATGCTTGTATTATATGAGGGATTTAACTGATGTACAAATTCCATGTGACCTTCGAGTGATTGCACAGTAGGAAATGCAAGATGCCTCCGGACGCGGCTGCCTGCGGCATGTAATTAGAGCTGAGCCCTAAAACTTTTTTTTTCTTTCAATCTCGACTGATGAACACGAAGTCGATATAGATCCTTCTGACGTTGGCTCTCCTTGATCCGGCCGATCACAAGCTTCTCGATCCCTTGAAGATCTCCCTCCAAGAACTCAACACCACCGTGCACGAGCCCCACGGTGGGCGCCAACTGTCGTGGAATTGTCACGGCAGATGTCCTAGTGTAAGGACCTAGTCACGAAGCCAACGCATCTATGTGGTAGCTTGAAGGGGTTGAGCGGAATCGAGAGACGTAACACACAAAACGAGGATTTAGACAGCTTCGGACCCTGGGAAACATCATCCGGTAATAACCCTACATGTTGTTTGTGGCTAGATCTCATTATGATCATGAGGGAGTCGCCGTAAACCAGCTCTCCTCTTTGTGTCTAGCCCTAGATATTGTTTCTTGTTGCTTGTCCCTCTTTGGGGAGCCCTGCCCCTCCTTATATAAGTTGAAGGGCGGCTTGCATGTAGAGTCCTATTAGGATTAGAACTAACTTATTCTCTAATACAAGTCGGATACAAGTACGGGTCTTGCTTCCTCGTAAAGGAAATATTCCTCATGCCTTCTGTCTTAAGCCGGCCCACCATAATATGAGCCGGCCTACTGGGCCTTGGACCTAGTCTTCTATGTGACCCGCCATCGCGGTCATCCGTGAGTCGTCTGACCAGTGAGCCGCCAGACCCATGAGTCGCTAGTCTTCCGGCGGGTCATCGGTGAAGCGACAAGTCCGGCCGAGTCATACCGCGGGGTATATCCCCGACAACGGCACAACCTGTTAGGCAAAAAATTCGATACAGGGTGTAGGAAGCAGTTTGGGAATTTGCATGCCTTTCCAACCAGTGAGATACTCCATACAAAGTACGACAGAGAAATAACCACATAGAAGGAAGCTAAAATTAAACAATCAAACGAGCATTTTTGCATTTGTTTTGCATTGAATCGTTTCACAAGTTTGACTAGTGTTGTTTTTCTACTTTTACAAAAACCGCATCGTAATGTTAAAATGTGCATTTGCACGTACATAAGTAATAGTAGTAATCCCTTCATCTAGGTGTATAAGTCTTCCCTCCATCTTGGTCATGGTGCACAACCGAAGATGACTTATTGACCTGGACGGAGGGAGTAGCACATGCTGCAAGCATATATCGAGAGACACGTGTAGTGTGATAGTATATACTCCCTCCGTTTCTTTTTACTCCGCATATAAGATTTTGTCAAAGTCAAACTACACAAAGTTTGACCAAATTTATATAAAAAAATATGAACATCTACAATGTTAAAACTATATAGTATGAAAATACATTTCGTGGTGCATCTGATAATGTTGATTTCATATTGTCAATGTTTATATTTTTTAATATAAAGTTAGTCAAACTTTACAAAGCTTGACTTTGACCAAACCTTATATGCAGACTAAAAATAAATGGAGGGAGTAGTAAAGTTTGTGCTATATGCACGTACTTGCAAAATGTGTACGAATACACAAGGTTTCCAAACTTTCCCTATTACATACTTAATTAAGGACGCTAAAAATTCCTGAACGTTCGGGATTTATCATTTGTGTCCCAAAACTAATGAGATCGCCTTACGAAACAAAAATTATACTCCTCCTAAAAGCCACGGCGCTCGCAGGAGCGCTTGCGGCGCGCCACGAGTGCCCTGGTGCACGGCCGTTTCCCAGCGCGCCGACACAACGCCTCTTCCTCAGCCTCGCAACTCGCGAGGTGCTGATTGGCGGCTTGCCGGCGGGTGAGCGCGATCTCACCGGTGTGGTGATCCGGCGCTAACAGGTACTCCTCCTCGCTGGAAGCGTGCACCCGGTCCACGTACCGCCAAGCGGATGAGGTGCTTGGGCCCGACTGCACTCAGGGCGTCGGCACGGGCGTCCTTCGCCACCCTCACGGCCCTCGCACCAGCCTTCTACCAAAGAGCCAATTGCCTGACTCTCTCGGACGCGACATAGGCCTCCCAGGCAGCTTGTTCCATGGTGCGCTTCTCTTCCTCGGCCTTCTTCTCCGCCTCTATTTTGGCGCGCTCTGCTGGAGGCAAAGCCTCCCACAAGGTGGCATCCATTTCTTTCCAAAGCTCCTCAAGGCTGGGGGGCTCGGCGGGCGGCGCGACGTTCTCCTCGTAGCGGGGAGTCGACATGTCCTCCGGCGCGTGTGCTGGCGAGATTGGGAACGCCGACGCGTCAATCTCGACGCGTCGCGGCGAGGAGCGGAACACCAACGCGTCCTCCTCGACTAGTGGTGGCGAGGAACGGAACGGCGACGCGTCCTCCTCGACTAGTGGCGGCGAGGAGCGTAACGGCGACACGTCGCGTAGCGTCGAGGAGCGGAACACCGACGCGTCCTCCTCGACTAGTGGTGGCGAGGAATGGAACGGCGGCGCGTGATCGTCCGTGCGGTGGAGCGAGGGGCTCCTAGGGCTTGGGAGGGGCGATGCCATGGTGGTCGACGTGAGAGGGAGGGGGAGGAGATAGCGATGAACGTGAACGTGAGGGGGAGGAGATAGCGATGTCGTGGGAGGCACAGTATTTATAGCGAGCAATGGCACACCTACGTAAGATATGGACTGAGCTACACTGAGTTAACTGCAGGTCCAGTTGCGTCACTGACATGTGCGCCAGACCCCTGTTGGGCCCATATGTCAGTGACCGAATGCACCTGCGGTTAAGTAACAGCTACGTGGGCATATTTGTTGGAGTAAATTACGGGGGAGCGAAGGGGTGGAAATATTGCTGGTCACAACGGATTGGACGAGCGTGGGGGGAGGAGAGTCATGCATGCAGATTTTTTCACACGGGGTGGAGTGGTGGGACCGCCGAAGGGAGAAGGAGAGTTTGGCAGGCATATTAATTCCACACATGGAGAGGAAAAGATTTGGAGACGAACGAGCTTCCTGCAGGTATAGTCTCAAGTCATTAAAAACAAACACGCCCACACATGTTCATATTTCAAGGTGCACTAAATTATTGCATGCGATGATGAAGGCTGGCCATAATGGTGGTATCTTAGCTGGTATCATGCACACGGGATAGCAAACATGCTGATGTGGCAAAGAATTAAAGAAGAGAGGGGGGTTAGAGTAACTAGTGTTCATGCATGCATTGGTAAACACATTTTTTGTGGAGAACGACAGCACTAGTTGAGTACTTTTGTAGACTTCAAAAACTATTCCACAATGTGTCAACATTCACAATGTCAAATCAATATTTTTACACTAATTATAAAACATAGTTCTTATACTCATTATAATCAGTACTCCCTCCGTCTAGGTGAGCAAGTCATCTTAGATTGTGCACTGTGACCAAGGAGGAGGGGAAAACGGCAGATCTTAATGTTTATTTGCTAATTAATAGCATTGCATGCAATGAACTAACCACTGCATGTCGTGTTTGCTAGTCTCAAGTCATTAAAAGCATGCACACCCACATCTCATATTGGTTGATATGTCAAGAAACAAGAAACGAGGTAGAAGTTAATGCACCGCGCCTAAGTGTTTTGGGAGTATTGTAGATATTGATATTTTTAGTATAAATTTGGTCGTGGGATTTCATTGATGCATGTCAAAGCGTTGACAGGTCTGCTATGCGTGACCTGAAGATGAAAGCGTTGAACACCTCGAAGTTGATCAACAATCTTCAATTGTCAAAGATTAGCCGTTCGGCCAATAAGGTGGCACACTTAATCGCTAAGTATAGCTTTGACAATAGATTAGATGGTATTCTTGTAAATAACGTACCGCCCTGTGTGGTGAATATTGTATCGAATGAGTGTACTGATGTGGCTGGTTAATTAATATAAGGTGGTGTTAAAAAAAGTATAAATTTGGTCAAAAACTTTGCAAACAGTTGATGGGAGTAAAAAGGACCAGAGGGAGTATCATGCATGTGGAGTAGGAAAAAAATTGCTTGTCTAAAAAAACGCAAAAAATTTGCTCATTTATAGCCGGTCGAAGTCTCCAAGGACGCGACCGCGCGAGGGAGGCGAAGGTCGTGGGAGGCGCGACGTTTGATGGAATTAAGTGAAGTTACATCCACGCGCTGGCATGGCGTGCGAACAGGCAGAAGCTATACCGTCAGGCCTACGATATGGGTCTAGTAGACATGACATCTAGTGGGTCCCGCATAGTTCTCGAGAACTCTTTGGGGGCTTGCAGTCGTTTATCCACCGGGCAAGCCAGCAACCCTACGGCGTTCACACGCTCTACTCGTCCCCGTCTTCTACCTTGCAACAGTTTGCTCCCAGTCGTCCCGTCCTTTCACATTAGTTCGCTCCCAGTTTTTTTGTGGGGTACAACAGTTCAACTTCTCCTAACCCTCCTCCAAAATCCATGGCCTCCCAAATCTCCATGGTCACCACTGAGTACCAGGTTAGAGCCATCACCGGCGATCAGTTCATCGTCATCTACACACGTGGATCCGAGACGGTGAAAGCATGGCTTGCACGCTTCCTACGCATGTTCAACAGTTCAACAGATGAGTGGGTCGCTGGGCTAGATGTTGAGTACACCACAGTCCTGGGACGAGAGAAGGATCTAAAGGACGAAGAGAGGAAGAAGCCCACCGTGATCCAGGTTTGCGTACATAACGTTTGCTTGGTCTACCACATATGCCATGCCGACGTTGAGTGCCAGGATTTTAAGAACTTCCTCAAGGACAAAAGAGTGAAATTCGTTACTGTATGCTTTAAGAATGACAGTGACGTCCTACGTCGGATAGGTCTCGTTGCAGGCCAGCCCTTCGATCTCCAGAAGGCAAGCCTTGTGTCCTCCTATCAACCTTCAATGCTGACCCTGGCAGCAGCCATGATTGATCCTTCGTACGCTAAACTGAAGAAACCTCATCACGAGTTTCATCATGCATGGGAGTCGAAGACATTAGATGAAGATCACATCCTGTACGCAGCAATGGATGCCTACCTTTGTTTAAATATCTACAAGGATTGGATGAAGAAGCAGAGCTCAGTGTCCAGTTCAAGCAAAGAAGCGTCGGCGAAGAGGAAGAGGAAGAGGGACGAGGACGAAGTCGAGGACGTGGAATCATACTCCAAGTAGGTGGCAGTGTCATCGCTCATGCTGGTTCTACTGCAGTGTCAAGCGGACTAGTTGCTTATTAGTTTATTTTCAAGGGTGTGTTGTGCTGAGGCCCTAGCTGAACTATGTTTATGTTCTTTCTAGTTATTTGAACTCTTTAGTACGTACAGTAGTACTAGTACTATGTCTTACTACTGTTCTTCTTGCAGTTGGTACTACTGCTCGTATCTTCGTGTTCCTACTGTACTTAATACGTTCGTAGTATAATTTGGGTCAGTCGATTTGTGAAAGAAGTTCGACGGAGCGAAGGAAGAAGACGGCAGAAGAGGTGGAAGAAGCCCTTCTAGCCATCCATGTTGCATCAAACAGCTCACATGAGTCGAGTGACCCAAATTGATCCTTCAGATTGCAGGATCCACGTGGCATTCAAGGTCTCGAAGGTAGATTCCACGTCCGCACCCGGTTTGCAGGCTTGACGCGCGCGCGACTGGCTTCCACCGCGACAACCACCATGCGCGCCTCCTCCGCGCGAGCGGAGACCACAATGGCACGCTAGTTCCTCCTCACCGGCGTGCTGGAGCACGCGCTCGTCCTCCTCTTCATATGCTGCGTGCATAGACGCGGCTCCACCAGCTGCTCGCGTGCTTGGCAGCACGGCGGCATCGCGAGGAGGGACTGCAGACGACGTGAGCGGGCGAGCCTTCGGCTTCATGGCACACGGATGGCGGCGACACGGCGGTGATGGGCTAGAAATTGTTGGCCGGAGCAGGCGGGCGCCGGCATGCGCAACGGCGACGGCGGCATATTGATGAGTGCGCGTGTGGGAGCTTACTTTAGTTTTAAGTATAAGGTTGGTCAAACTTAAAAGAAAACCGTACTAGTACACGTAAACATTAGACTTAGCCAGTGCTTTTATTAGTTAGTACCACAACCACGATACGGAATCCTGTGCAAGCGCGTGAACCGCGGTCGCGCGGTCGATCGAACGGCGCGTCACCGTGTCGCGCTCGAAGGACATCCACTGAACCTTTTTGTGTGTGTGAAAACAATCCTCGAGTATTACTCAACTTTTTTTTCCTGTGAAAGTTCTTGATGCTGCAATATTTCCATATATTTGAATTTAGCTCCAGTTCGTGTTTATTTGGATTTGGACGTTTTAGGTGCGCCCTTGTTTTTTTTAATACTGATTTTGTGTGTGTGACTGAGAGAGAACGTGTGTATGTGTCCATATGTGTGTTGTGGCTGAAGGGCAATGTGGAGACGGTGTGCGTGTGAAACAGACATAGAGAGGTGTGAATGTGCAAATGATCATGCATGAGTGAGACATAGACAGATGCCGATACGTTGTGTATACATGAGAGAACGGTCTTCTTGTTTACTTGTGTGTGTGAGAGAGAGAGAGACAGAGAGAGGGAGAGAGAGACAGAGAGAGGAGCATCCGTAACACAACAACCATCTTTCTCAATTCGTCCGTCCCTCGCATGGTCGCATGCAACACATGCATCAACGCACACATTTTGACACCCTCACCCGGCCCCTGCCCACCTCAAGGCCCGCACAATCTCTTCGTGAATACCCATTTCTCTCCTTAGGTTTGTTTTCTCTCAATATCTGACACACACACACACACGGAAAGAGAGAGACACATGCAGCACAACACACACACACACACTCCCCCGCGCACAAAATTCATCCCCATCCAAGGTTATACGGCGACCACTCTCGCTTGTGCTTCTTTACACCCCAACATGCACAACACCTCAATCTTCAAAGAGGGCAATGAGCAGATCGAAGACGGCGACCACACCGCGCTAGAGAATGCGGGGTCATTTGGAATCAGGGTGATGTGACAATGTCTGACTGACTCCTCCCCCTCACCATCTCTCTCTCTTGCACAAAATTACCAATCCCTCTCTCCCCCGCACAAAATTGTCAATCCCTCAACCCACGAGATCCTTCCCCTCTCATCCATGTTTTTCCTGCTCTCTCATCAAACATGTTGTCTCTTCTCCTTCCACGTATACAGAATCCACATGCACACGCATCTCATGTATATTACATGTATGCATCTTTCTCATAGACCTAACTTCTTCCTCTCTCTTTCTCTCTCTCTCTCTCTCTCTCTCTCTCTCTCTGTCTCGTTAGGTCTGTCTCCTACTCTCTCGTCCACATACATACAATCGTTCCCGCCCTATCTGCTCCATCTTCAAAAGCTCTCTCTGCACGTTTCATTCACACATTGGGATATGTCAAAATGTTGCTTCTATAATGGCGGATGTAGAGTTATGGTTGTTCTTGTTGCATCCTACAAAGTAATAACTATGAAATGCATTTAGATTCTCATTTGACTGGGATTATGTGAGTTTGAGCATGTTGTGAAGTACTATAGACCTTGTATACATATTGGGATTCGACAATGATTGTAACTATTGAATTGTATAGAACACTACATTCGAAGTCGATAGCCTAATATATTTATTTCACAATTTCAACAAATGATTAGTTCACTACAAACTAATAAAACAAATGTGTACTCCCTCCGTTTTTATTCAAGTCCGCGTATTAGCATTGGTCAAAGTCAAGTTTTGTAAACTCTGAGAAAGCTTATAACAAAAAATATTAATATATACAATAACAAATAAATACCATTAGATTCATTATTGAATGTACTTAAATCATACATATTTGTTATGGTAAATGTTTATATTTTTCTATAAACTTGGTCAAACTTTAGGAAGTTTGACTTCGGTCAAACCTAATATGCAGATTTTACTACTACTACTCGCTAGTTGCTTAGCCGAATCACTCAACACGCCACACGGGAACTCCAGTGTCACAAAATTTTGAGGTCGGCGGGAAAATCTCCCACGACCCTGATTCGAGCAGTGGGAAGTTACCATCATAGCCTTCAGAACATGCCTACGGATGACGATTGGTAGGGGGCTGTTTTCGTAACTTCAGGTTCGCCCTACCCAGCCAACCCCACCCTGACACCCAGAGTAGTACACCTGAATACTCCCCAATTTCTATCCCCACCGCAAAATAGACTTCTCCACGGCACCGCAGCCTTCGTTCTCCTCCACTTTACATCGGCGCACTCGTCCACCGCAGCGCATCTGCCTCATCGACGACCTCATATGCTGCACTGGAGCCGGTCCACCGTCGTCGTCGTACACGGAGCCTCTTCCCCGGCATCGTCTTCCATGGTCTCGGATCTGCTTCCCGGAAGCCAACGCCAAGCGCAGAAGTACCACCGTCGTGGACAATGAACTGACTCCCGTTGCCGACCATGACTCACAGAGGCCGCCGTGACCATCGTTCTCCTCCTCGACTGGTAATGTGTGTATTGAATCACTTAGCAGTACATGCACAGTTCCAATTTTGTTCATACCTACACTTCAAATTTCCTGGGTGCTATTGTTTCCGTAAAAGTAATTGGTTATAGCCTGCATTATCCAACAGAATATCAGCTTGTAATTGTGCGTCGCTCCTGTATCGCGCTTGTCGAATTTCGGGTTCCGGCACACCCTTGAGGTTCGAACTATGGGGTGCGCGCGGAGATTATGCCCTCTACCTCTCCGTCTCGCAAAGATCTAACTACAGAAGGAACAACACAAAATACACAGGGTTTATACTAGTTCGGGCCACCATTGTGGTGTAATACCCTACTCTAGTTTGTGGTGGGTGGATTGCCTCTTGGGCTGATGATGATGAATAATACAAGGAAGAACAGCCTCGCGAGGGTCTGTTCTTGGCGAGGGGGATGAACTGTTAGGAGGAGTTCAGCCGCCCTTCTCTCTCTCTCACTTGCCCTCTGCTTGCTCGGATTCTAGGTGCCCCCTTTCCTAGGGGTGGCTAGTCCTATTTATAGGCAAAGGCCCTGGGCCTCTTCCCAAATATTGAGCGGGAAGGGCGCCAACAATTGGCCAATTCGAAGGGGAACATCGAGTACACTTATCCTGACCAACGTTGGTCCTCGCCTGCCAAAGGCCTTGTGTGACGCCGTTCTGGGCTCCACGATGACCTCCTTCCCACCGTTGGACTGGTCTTGGTCTTGTTGCACCGAAATGGATGCCTTTGCTTGATCCTCTCGCCTGCGCTTACCTCCTTTGCACCAAAGAGGAAAGGGAGGACACCGCGCGGGCTGGCGCCCGCCTGGCGCCCTTGGTCGTCATGGCTTGCGTCATGGGCACCTCGTGAAGTACCCGCCTTGATCTCTCCACCTCCTCGTGAGCCAGCCTGATGAGGCCGCGCCGGAGGAAGCGCCGTGTCGTCCGCCCCATGAGGCTTGGCCCCTCGCGAGGGTCTTGGGTCTTGTGTTGATGAAGATGGGCCGTGCTAGGCCCCCTTTGAGCCATGCTGCAGGCCGCAGGCAGGCAAGTCTGGGGACCCCCGTTCCCAGAACGCCGACAGTAGCCCCCGGGCCCAAGGCGCGCATGGACTTGGCCATGCCGGGGAGCGAAAGGGCAAGGGCGAAGCGCCGCGGGCCCTAACAGCCTGCGGCCTTGGGCGCCGCATGGCGGTTGATTGGACGTGGGCGTCTCCGCTTCCCCACGACGCCTTGGCAACTCCGTGACTTGTCTAGTCCCTGCATGCATAGATACGAGTCATTATTGCCTACGATCGTGATGCTCGGCGGTTGGTCTTCTCCGGCTATAAGTACGGGGCCGTGTGAGCTCCGCCAGTCCGCCCCTTCTTGCTTCTCTTCTTCTTCTCCTTGGCCACTCGCCGCTCTCATGCCTCCGAAGAGGTTCTCAGCCGCAGAGAAGGGAAAGGCCTGCCGGGTAGGGCCCGACTCCCCCCCGGCGAAGCGCGGCCTGGGTCGTCCCTGCAAGCATCCTGCGGTCCCCATTGCGGCTTCTCGTGGCCACAGGGGTGGTTCCCCGCATGGTGGTGAGCGCTCGGCTGCCAAGGGGAGGCAGGCCGTGACTGCGCGGCCCCCCAGGCCGCGCTTTTGCTCGGCGGAGGTGCTGCCGGAGTTCGTCCTGTGGTCGGCGGACCCGACCAACACCTGGCTCCAGCTCCCCCGCTTCTTCATCGGCGAGCTACCGGCCAGCAACCAGTGCGGCTTCTGGCTCCAGGCTGATGGTTGTTGCAGCAGGGCCTCCTGGGTTTCGCTTGAGGTCTCCCCTTCTGGAAACGGGGCCCTTACTCATGGCTGGCAAACATTTGCCCGCGCGCGCGACCTGTGTCAGCAGTGCACCCTGCACTTCAAGTTCGACGGCAACACCACCCTCTATGTGAGGGTGTTTGGGGAAGATGGTCGCCGCGCTTTATGCTGCCCCGAGGGCGACGACCGCGGCCAGGGCCCCCGCCCCGACAACGATGGAGGATACAGCGCCCGCGTGGATGGCGGCGCTCGATGCTCCCCAAGCTTCACCAACTCTTCTTCAGGCGACTCCTCCAGCGGTGGCCGCAGCCAGCCCCCACGCCGTCGCGCTTGCTTGGGGGGCGGCGATTCGTCCGCCCGTCACCGCGCCCCAGTGAAGTGAGAGAGGGAGTCCGCCTGAGCCCTGGAGGCATCCCGGGTCGCCTCGGCTGGCCGGAGCGAGGCGAGCCGCACCGGGCTCGTCCTTTCTTTTCCTTTTGTTTCCTGCGTAAAAGAGAACAGCTGCATGGAGCCCCGTGGGGGCGTGTTGGAGGTTATTGCTGTTAACAACTACCTAGATTTAGCTTTCGCGCTTTTCAGCTGTGTGTCTGCACGTAAATAGTTCCCGGCCCTAGCCGTGGGGGGCGACCGACCCAGGCCCTGTGTGTGTGCCGCGGTGCCCGAGGGGCACGGACTGGAGGGGTGCTCCCGTAATGGACCCGGGTCGTGAAACCTTAGAACGAGTAGAACAGGAACCCTCGCGAGCGCGTTTGGCTCCCCCCCCCCCTCGCGAGACTTTTTGCAAGAGGAATCAAAACGGGGGAGTGAAAATCAACGAAATATAAACCAATGACGGCAATAATTTCAATAAAACTTCAACTGCAAACAAAGCGAACCAACTGCGGAAAGCAAATGAAAAATCCGCGTCCGGCACCTAATCTAGTATTCGACGTCTTCTCACCAGCGCGGAGCTAAGTGCTGCCACTGGGCGTGGGAGGGAGCCCCAGGGCCTGAGGCCGGCGCTCCTGAGACTCCGGGGCGTGTACAGCCCCGCTCATTATTACGTGAGAGTGTCACGGGCGGCGAGCTTCACAGGCATTAGCCTTCTTCACAGGCTCCGGACCTTTCTTCTTGGGGTAACGAGCTTCACAGGCACTTGCCTTCCTCACAGGCTCTGGGCCTTTCTTTTTGGGTGTAATGAGCTTCACAGGCACTTGCCTTCTTCACATGCTCTGGGCCTTTCTTCTTGGGGGTAATGAGCTTCACAGGCACTTGCCTTCTTCACAGGCTCTGGGCCTTTCTTCTTGGGGGTAATGAGCTTCACAGGCACTTGCCTTCTTCACAGGCTCTGGGCCTTTTCCAAAAAGGGTTAGTCTTCACAGGCTCAGGGCCTTTTCCAAAAAGGGTTAATCTTCATAGGCGTTTGCCTTCTTCACAGGCTCAGGGCCTTTTCCAAAAAGGGTTAATCTTCACAGGCGTTCGCCTTCTTCACAGGCTCCGGGCCTTTTAGGGGTAGAACCTCCGGAGGTGTTGGATGTTCCACGCGTTCTGGATCGGCTCCCCTTCCTGAGTCTCCAAGCGCACGGAGCCTGGCCTGGAAACATGAACAACCTTGAACGGGCCCTCCCACATGGGAGAGAGCTTGTGTAGCCCATCCCTGGAAAGAACCCGTCTGAGCACAAGATCTCCTACCTCGAGGGTCCTGGGGCGGATGCTGCGGCAGTGATATTGTCGCAGCGCCTGCTGGTAGCTCACCGCTTGCAGCGCGGATTCTCGGCGGTGTTCCTCCCCCAGCACGAGGTCCATCCCCCGCATGGCGTCCTGTTGCGCCTCATTGAACGCTAGGACCCGCGCGGAGCGATGTCTGACCTTGTGAGGGAGGACTGCTTCGGCTCCGTAGACCAGGAAGAACGGGGTCTCCCCGGTTGGCTTGGTCGCGGTCGTGCGGATGGACCACAACACGGACTAGAGCTCATCGTACCAACCTCTGCCGCAGGCCTCCAGCTTCTTCTTGAATGTCCTTGTCTTGAGGCCCCTCAGGACATCCGCGTTGGCTCGTTCGGCCTGGTCGTTGCTTCGCGGGTGCGCCACCGAAGCATAGCATATCTGCGTTCCAAGGTTAGCACAATATGTTTTGAAGAGGTTACTGGTGAACTGCGAACCGTTGTCTGTGATGATGCGGTTCGGCACCCCGAACCGGCTCACGATGCCCCTGATGAACCTGACCGCGGAACTCGCGGGGATGGTGCGGACAGCCTCCACTTCTGCCCACTTGGTGAATTTGTCAATGGCGAAGTAGAGGTAGCAGTAGCCCCCTGGCGCTCGAGGGAACGAGCCCAGAATGTCCAGCCCCCAAACTGCAAATGGCCATGAAAGGGGTATAGTCTACAAGCCTCCCGCCGGCTGATGGATCTGTTTGGCGTGAAATTGGCAGGCCTCACAAGCCTTCACCAGCTCGACAGCGTCGTGGAGTGTGGTGGGCCAATAGAACCCGCTGCGGAATGCTTTGCCGACGAGGGTCCGTGATGACGAGTGATGCCCACAGTCCCCGCCGTGTATGTCCTCCAACAGTTCCTTCCCTTGCTCCCTGGAAATGCAGCGCAGGGATACGTCGTTCGGCCGCTTCCGATAGAGCTCTCCGTCCCTGATGCAGTATGCCGTGGCTTGCCGCGCCACACGCTCCGCTTCTTCCTCCTGCTCCGGCAGGGGCCCTTGTGTTAAGTAACTCCGGAGTTCCGTGATCCAGCATTCCTCCTGAGGTTCCATAGTCACGAGCAGGCGTGCCCCTGAGGCAGGGCCGCAGGCCGGGGCTCCTGAGGCAGGTGGCTGGGGGAGTTCCTCCCGAGTCTGAGCAGTGTTTGACAACGACGGCTGGGCTGAGGGCTTGAAGAGTCATTCTTCAAAGACGCCAGGCTCCTGAGGCAACCGCATGGACGCCCGTCTGGCGATGTCATCGACTTCCTGATTGGTGCCACGGGGCACATGCCTCAATTCAAACCCCCAGAACTGCTTCTCCATCCTGCGGACCTCCGCTAGATAGGCCTCCATGCGCTCATCCCTTGGCTCGTACACCTTGTTGGAGAAGTTGACAAGGAGCCGCGAATCGCCCTTGACGGTGAGGCGCTTCACCCCCAGAGCTGCTGGGGCCTTCAACCCCGCTATCAAACCCTCATATTCCGCTGTGTTGTTCGAGACCTTTTCGCCTTGCTGGAAACAGAGCTGTACGGCATAGTAGAGCTTGTCCTGAGTGGGCGATATCAGCACCGCACCTGCCCCAGCGCCGTGCCTGGAGAACGCCCCATCGAAGTACACGACCCAGCCTTCCGGCGCCTCACTCCCTGGGGAGAGGGACCGATCCTCGTTGCTCTCGAGGCCTGGTGCCTCCGTCCATTCTGCCATGAAATCCGCTAACGCTACTCCTTTGATGACCCTGGTCGTGCTAAACTCGAGCTGGAACGCCTGTAGTTCTATGTTCCACTCGGCGACCCGTTCGGCTGAGTTAGGGCTCCTGAGCACCCTCTCAAAGGGGTATGACGAGACGACCTTGATGGGATGCCCTTGGAAGTAGTGACGCAGCTTGCGCGAGGCCACCAGTAGTGCGAGGAGGAGCTTCTGAGGCATGGGGTACTGTGCCCTCGCGTCCCGCAACACCGTGCTGACAAAGTAGACTGGGTGCTCAACAAGGCCGAGAGCATCAGTGTTCGCGGCGCCTTCCGGAGGCAAGGGCGCTTCGCGAGGTGATGTGGCCTCGGGAGATCGTCCGTCCAGGGGAGTGGCTTCTCCTGCTTCCGGTGCACTCTTCGACGGCTGATCTTCCTCAGCCGTAGTTACGTCTCCCGTGGGCCTTCCTTGTTCCAGCCTTGCCTTGTCTCGGGTTGCTGATATGGCTCTGATTTGGCGCTCTCCCTAACCGCCACCAGGGTTGCGCTGGCAGAGTAGGGAGTGGCAGCGAGGTACAGCAGCAGGGGCTCTCGAGGACACGGAGCCACCATGAATGGGGGACTGGTTAGGTACCTCTTGAGATCTTGAAACGCCTTACCTGCCTCTTCAGTCCATTCAAAAGGCCCCTTCTTCTTCATCAGCTGGAAGAGAGGCAGTGCTCGCTCCCCCAGTTTGGAGATGAAGCGCCCTAGCGCGGTCACGCGTCCGGTGAGCTTCTGCATTTCTCTGAGGGTTTTCGGCAGGCTCATGTCCTCGACCGCCTTGACCTTCTCCGGGTTAGCCTCGATGCCCCGATGGGACACGAGAAAGCCCAAGAGCTTGCCTGAGGGGACTCCGAACACACACTTCTCTGGGCTGAGCCGCAGGTTCACTGCGTCGAGGCTCGCGAAGGTCTCCTCCAGGTCTTGTATCAGGGTCTTGGCCTCCCGAGATTTCACCACAATGTCGTCAACGTAAGCTTCGACATTCTTCCCAAGCTGCGGGCCCAAGGTGATGTGCATCAGCCGCTGAAAGGTCGCCCCTGCATTACGCAGCGCAAATGGCATGCATGTATAGCAGTACACCCCGCATGGGGTTAAGAAGGCGGTCTTCTCGACGTCTTCTACCGCCATCTTCATCTGGTGATACCCAGAGAAGGCGTCCAGGAAGCAGAGCAGGTCGCACTCCACGGTGGAATCGACGATCTGATCAATGCGGGGGAGCGGGAACGGATCTTGCGGGCATGCCTTGTTGAGGTTGGTGAAGTCGACACACATGCGTTCCTTTCCCCCCTTCTTGGGCACAACGACAGGGTTGGTGTCGATGTCAAAACCGGTGGATCTCGGGTAGGGGGTCCCGAACTGTGCGTCAAGGTCGGATGGTAACAGGAGACAAGGGACACTTTATTTTACTCAGGTTCGGGCCCTCTCGATGGAGGTAAAACCCTACTCCTGCTAGATTAATATTGATGATATGGGTAGTACAAGAGTGGATCTACCACGAGATCAAGGAGGCTAAACCCTAGAAGCTAGCCTATCGTATGATTGTCTATGATGATGGTTTTCCTACGGACTACAACCCTCCGGTTTATATAGACACCAGATAGGGTTAGGGTTACACAGAGTCGGTTACAATGGTAGGAGATCTCGAATATCCGCACACCTAGCTTGCCATCCACGCCAAGAAAGATCCTTCCGGACACGGGACGAAGTCTTCAACTTTGTATCTTCATAGTCCTGGAGTCCGGCTGAAGGTATAGTTCGGCTATCCGAACATGCCCTAATCCAGGACTCCGTCAGTAGCCCCTGAACCAGGCTTCAATGACGACGAGTCCGGCGCGCAGATTGTCTTCGGCATTGCAAGGCGGGTTCCTCCTCCAAGTTCTTCAAGAAGATTATAAACACCACAGAATAGTGTCCGGCTCTGCAAAATAAGTTTCCACATGTTGCCATACAGAGAATAACATTGACACAAATCAAATCTGCTGACGTATCCCGTAGTGCGTCATAACACTGCGGCCAAGCCTTCTATATAAATTGTTTTCATCGTTCCACCTCAGCTCGTATAGCGAGGCGATTTCCTTGGCATGTCTTGTCGAAGCAGAGATCGTGTGCCCCCCTCTAATGGGATTCTCATTAATACGGACGTGGGTAACCCAACCACGCCATTTACCGTGGCGTTTGGGAGTCAAGTGAGTTTTATTAGGTAGGTGAGGACGCCTAACCGTACCTGCTTATATAAAGGGATAAGGATTCACCTTTTTAACCTACGCCTTCTTCCTCCTTTGCCAATCCATCTCTCGCGCACTCAAGCTCCAGCGCCCAAGTCCGCTCTTCTTCCTCAACCTTCTCCAACAATGTCCGGAGCGGGAGGCAAGTGGATGGTCTCCTCCGTTACGGAGGCTCAAGTAAAAAGGCTAAGGAAAGCCGGATACTTGTCCAAGGATACCCCGCATCGGCTTCCTAATAAGGGGCAGCTTCTTCCTACCCCAAGGCCCCATGAGAGGGTAGTTTTTCTCCCCCACTTCCTCCGCGGACTGGGCTTTCCACTTCACCCATTTATCCGGGGGCTCATGTTCTACTACGGCCTGGATTTCCACGATCTGGCCCCGAACTTCGTTCACAACATCTCGACGTTTATCGTCGTGTGTGAGGCCTTTCTCCGCGTCCGCCCCCACTTCGGCCTCTGGCTCAAGACTTTCAACGTCAAGCCCAAGGTGGTGTCCGACACCCAGGCGGAGTGCGGAGGCGCTATGGTTGGCAAGATAGCCAACGTCCTCTGGTTCGATGGCTTCCTCGTGGAGTCCCTAAAGGGGTGGCAGGCTGGGTGGTTTTACATCACCGAGCCCCGCGATCCGAAATGGGTCGCGGCCCCTGAGTTCAGATCCGGACCCCCCACGCGGCTCATGTCCTGGAAAGAGACAGGCCAGTCATGGGGCAACGAGGAAGAAGTGACTGGGTTGCAAACATGCATCCAGTCCCTGGTGAACAAGCCAATCCGGCTCGCCAACATAGTCCAGGTCATGCTCGTTCGCCTGATCCTCCCGTGCCAAGAACGGGATTTTACTTTGTGGAAATTCGACCCGGCGCAACACCAGACCTGTCGTGGGTTTGTCACGGCAGATGTCCTAACCAAAGGACTTAGTCGTGGAGCCATCGCAATGGGTTAACTCGAAGGGGTTAAAGCGGACACAGGGACGCAGAGAGTTTGTACTAGTTCGGCCCCTTCGATGAAGGTAAAAGCCTACGTCTAGTTTGTGGTGGAATTGATGAAGTCTCGATGACTAGGGAGCAAACAAGCTTCGCCTAGGCCTCGAGTTGTGGTTGTCTCCCTTTGAACCGCTGTCGGGTCATCCCCTTATATACACGGGTGACGCCCGTCGGTTCACAGAGTCCCAATCTCTGGTTTATACTCGTACCCGGGTTGGTCTCTTTCTTTCCCTATCTTATAGTACAAGTTTATACCAGCCGGTTTATGGCTACAGATACTAAACCGACTACGGCCTTGGGCCTTTACAAGTTTATCGGGCTTTAACATCCTTGAATTACTGTTGAAGTTAACCCGGCCCAAGCAGGCCGGTTTGCCCCCAGTAGTGATATCTCCAACATTAGGCCCCAGATTGATTTGAATGAGTTCATGTCAATCCTTAGCAGAAATCTTCAGATTCAGTATCTTCCTTTAATCGCTAAACCGCCATGTCGTCATCTTCTTTGGTTGTTGTAAACCGGCATGACGTCATCATGAAACTGGCTTTTATCATGCTTTCTTTGTTTAACAAATCCGCAATAATCGAGGCGATAGTTCCACTTCCGAAATCTGTGGCTCCTGGATTAGCGCGCCTGACACATGTTTTTTACCTCATAAATAGGGCCAAAGGGTCATTTCCTTTTTTCCCCTTCACCCCTTTCCTCTTCGTCTTCTCCGCGTCGCCAACTCCGGAGCTCCAACGCCGTCGCTGACCTCCGCATAATCTTGGGCCGCTGCATCAACCTGACCGTACCAGAGAACTGCGGCATCCTTCCGCATCTCTCTGAGCTCCGGTAAGATCTCCGTCCTCTCAATCTAGATCTGCTTTTAGGGTTCACTGTGTTCCTCGCGTTCTTCGTGTTCTTCGTCCGCCTCAACTTCGGCTGAGATGCCTCTTCGGATGATCCCATATCCTTTGCTCCGTACAGCGGTAGTTTCCCGCATCCGTTTTTCCTGAAGTATACCTGGACCGTAGTTCTGATCCATAACTTTCCCTTGCTGCTCTTGCATAACTTCTTTTAAACCATGAATATTTATCCTTTTTATGAAATCACCCCAGATCCAATGCTATAATGAGATTGTGTGAAACCTGTTTCTGCACACTTGTTTATTTGTAATTCCCCATGTTTTGCGGTTTTAGATCTAGCGGTTTAACCTTGAAGAAGAGGATTTACCAAATTAATACATACCATTAGTCCCCTTGTTAAACCGCCAGTAATTCCTTGATGAACCGCACCGCTTTACCAATGTTGGTTTATGATTGACTTCCTCTGGTTTAACATTGATAATATCAACATGTAACCTGTGCACAACACAATCTTGAACCGGAATCATTTTCCTTCTGTAGACTTCCTCATGGCTAAACAAAGTGTAGGAGTGCAACTGGGCTCCTTCTCGGGTCACGGAAACGCAACTGAACAATCTGGTCCTGACCGGCGCTTTAAGCAGCAGAAAAACCATTCACTGGAGGGTCCCAGGCAAAGAGTGTCCCCCTACACCTCGAGACGGAGAAGTTGTAGTCTTTGCAGATCACTTAGCCCGCGGTTTTAACCCGCCCGGTTCAAAATTTTACCGTGATGTTTTGGCCAACTTCCAACTCCATCCGCAAGATATCGGCCCTAATTCTGTCACCAACATATGCCACTTCCAAGTGCTCTGCGAGGTATTCTTCCAAGAGGAACCCACAGTGGAGCTGTTCCGAGACTGCTTTCACTTAAACCGCCGCACAGAATTCCCTGACTGTTCCAACATGGAGCTGGGTGGCGTGGCAATCCAAAAGAGAAAAGAGGTCACTTACCCTCATGCGAAACTGCATAGTCATCCCCAAGAGTGGAATAACTCCTGGTTTTATTGTAAAGACACCTCCCCGGATAATGAGAATATCTTGCCCGGTTTTCGCTCAGAACGGCTCAGCAACACACATCCTTTTCCTCAGCGGCTGACTGGCAAAGAGAGGATGAAGTACGCTCCTCAACTATCCAAACTCCGAGCTTTTATGGCTAACGGTTTAACAGGAGTCGATCTTGCTCGTTGCTGGATATCCTGGAGTATACTGCCGCTCAGTCAACGCTCCGGTTTAATGTGCGAGTATACAGGCAACGTTGATGATCCGTTGCGTCACGTAAACATCCAGCTTACTGATGAAGAGGTCACCGAAGCTGTAAAGAAAATTCTGAATGAACCGGAACACGTCTGTGCCCGAACCGGCCTTCTTCCCTTCTGTGCCACCAATAAACCGCCAACGGTAAACCGAACTTCCTTCTCACCGAGTCTGATACTATTGTACGTGCTTATGACTGATACCGATATCTGTTGGTGCAGGGTGATGATCCGTTTTGGAGCAAAAAGATCCCGCAAGAAAAGGCGGATAAACCGGAGAAACCAATCCGGCCTAAGACAAGGGTCGTCAAAAAGTCTGCTCATAAAAGGAAAACTATAGCCTCCTCTGATCCACCTGCTGATGATGATGTGGGTAATCCGGATTTTGAAGCTGAACTTGATTCTCTCGGTTTACTATTTATGCAATTTATTGATGATACAATTTGTCAGGATGATGCTGAAGCTAGCCACGCTGATGATGTTGAGGTAATTACACTTTCTTCTGATTCAAGCCTTCCGCCTTCGCGCAAAATCCGTCAGGCAAACCGCAAAGTTAAATTTTCCCATCCTCTTGCTTACTTGGATCCCAACTTTCTTATGAAGACCCGTCAGCATGAGGTGCGTCGTACAACTCGACACAGCGGCCAGGTAGTCACCTCCGCCGGTTTACCGAACAGTCCGGTTTGGAGACGTTGTTCAGAGGTCTCTAATTTGCTTGTCAATATTTGTCCTAAAGCGGGCTGTTTTCGTCAACCGCTTAATCCGTCTGACTCTGATTATCAGGTCACCTCGCACTCATCTTCCGGTGAGTCAACTGGTACTCAGCTGCCTCCACTCAAAACCGTGCTTGGGTAAGCTTTTGCCTTTATCATCAAGTTGTTGATTTTTGTAGCCTTCAATATATACTGTCTTTAATTTTGCTGCTTCTTTCAGGGCCAAACCGAGGCCAAGTAAGAAAGCTCGCCAGGATAAGGCAGCTGAAGAAGATGCTGCTCCTGAACCGGATGCTACCCCAAATGTTGAAGCGATCATCCATGAAGATGTAGTTGATGACCCACCAGTAAGTTTGAAGGGATAAAGTTGTTCTTCCTGAAGAAAGTTCTGTGAACCCCTCCGGTCCTGCTGACCAACCAGCCAGTCCAATCCGGATTGAGAAAACTATCAGTCCCTCCAAACCTGCTGATAAACCGACTATGCCAGTTCAGACCGGCGAGCTTAAGGATGACGAAGTCGTAATTACTGGCATAGGTCGTACTGAACCGGGAAATCCCATCGCTTTAGCCAAGCATACTGCTAAAGAAGAATTTTCTGCCCTGAGCAAAGGAAAATGGGATGTTGATCTGGCAACATACTCTGCTCTCAGTGCTCAAGACATTCACTCCGGTTACTTAAACCGGCTATATACTAGCCGTGATTATGAAGCCAATCTGGTAAAGATGATGAAGGAAAAACTTGAGGTAATTTCCATGCATTTGCTCCCGCTTCTTGCCGCTGTAGCCCCCAAGGGTCGGTTCAACTTGTAGTATAATTGAATCGAGACTTTTAATAACGTCCACAATACCACCAGATCAAATGGCCATTAGCCCCCAAGTGCCAAGTTGGAATACTTGTATTCAGCATGGGACTTTGATAACTAACTGGTAGCTGTAGATCAATTAGGCATTAGCCCCCAAGTACAAAGCGCTTAACTTGTTATGTGGTTGGTACTTCCTTTGTTAAACCGTATAAATGTCGGTCTGCAGGCTGAACTAAAAGCTAAAGAGAACCAAGTTGCCGACCTTCAAGAGAATTTAAAATCCCAACAAGCAGAAACTTCCAAGGCCAAGGAGGAATTAACCAGCGCTTTAGGCAGTATGGAGCAACTGAAGGAAGGTTATAAGAAGGAACGGGCTAACTGGGCCACAGAAAAGGCCGCTTTAACCAAAAAGATTGAAGATGCAGAAGCTGGCCTCAAACCGGTAACTGATGAATTAACCAGCGTGAAACGACAAGTGCACGCAATGACTGCCGCCATCTTTGGTAAGCTTCCTGTGACTTTTGTAATAATCTTGATTCTCCTATAAACAGCTCGGTTTGTAAACTGCTGATTGTGTTATAGGCACCCGCATTAATCACTTGGGGTCGGATGTACGGATGAAACTGAAAGCCGTCTATACTTTAGTCGAGCAGCTGTATACTGGTGCGCAGCGGATTATCACCACTGCGTCCCATAACAATCCAGCACCCACGTTGATCCAGGATACACTGAGGAGATTGTCCATGCTCCCTGCTCGGATTGAGGAGTTAAAAAAGTCTGCTGCTCGAACCGGAGCCATTAATGCCTTAATCTGGGCCAAAGCATGGGTGCCCGATTTTGATCCCGTTGAAGCGGCTCAAGGCTATCCTAGCTTGAAGGAGGATGGCTCCGAATTCGACGAACAAGAGTTAAGAAAGATAAACCGGGCAGTGCACCCTCTGGCCTGCCAGTTGGTAGAAGAAGCAAACTTGTCACATTATCAATCCCAGTATGATGACCAGAACAAACGAGTGGCTGCACCAATCCCTGAAGCGGAAAACTTAATTCCTCCAATCCGTAAGCACACTTACGCCCCTGATCTTGAACCGTCTTCACTAATACATGAAGAGGCTGTCTTTCAAGCATTAATGGGGATCGACTGGACCACTGTTGACTTCCAGCCGCTGGGTAGGGAGGAGGAAGCTGACGCGGCGCGGGATGATCCAGAACTATCAAACCGGGATGGCACGCAGGCGTGAACCGAGGGCAGCCTTAATTAGCTTCCGTGCTATATCTTGTCAGGAAAAAACAATTGTCTTATTGAGGCACCATGTTGCCTTGTAATAGGATAGACCGTACTTGTGCTTTGTGAGATGCCTTCGTGCATCAGTACTGAAACCTTCATTTGGAAAATCTTCCTTGCCAACTTATATCTCCTGCAATCACAAAATTTTAAACTGCCAGGGCGGTTGTACCGCCATCCGGTTTGTGAACCTTTATATAGATATGCAGGGAGACTTGCCAGTACGATCAAATTTTGTGATACAAAATACCTGCCATGTAATGGGCATGAAGTAGGCGTTTTTAGCCAATCTTGAGACGGGGGCTTGATAGCCCTAAACCGTCGGAGGAGAAAACAGCTCCTTTTTTATCATGATATCCTTGTTGCTCCAAAAAGGATGTTTCATAAGAAAAATCAAACCGAGCAAACAAACTCCGGCTTAAAAAAGAGACCGTGTTCTGCCAAATTGGTTGTATGAACCGGCACAAAATACCGTCGGTTTAAAAACGCAACAAAGATAACATAGCAATTCCTGAAGAAAGGCTATTAAAGCAAAAGCAATGGCGACAACTCTTTATAAAAGAAAGGCTCTAATGAGCTGGTCAGATGGTATTACCATGGTCAGACGCAACCAGGCTCCCCGAAGGCGTAGCAATGGTGCCAGTCAGCCAGGTCCCCAAAAGACTCGTGGCATTACGCCGGCCAAGTGGCATGACATTGGTTCGGGTTCAACCAAGCCCCCAAGTGACTCTAAGGCCTGTAGGCCGACCAAGAGGCGTGACCGGTTCAGACTTGACCGTGTCCCCAAGTGATCTGGTGGCTTTCGCTGATCAAGAGGCATTGCATCGGTTCGTACACGACCGAGCCCCCAAATGATCTGGTGGCTTTCGCCTATCAAAAGGCATTGCATCGGTTCAAATATGACCGAGCCCCCAAGTGATATTGATAAACTTTGCAAGGGGTAAACTGGAGGTCGTTTTACAACAAACAACTCCATGTAACCACACATGATATAAAAGAACAGATACCCCGCTTTAGCTGAGGATCCAGTTTATTATAATATATACATTGTCATAATATGTACATAAGCAGAGCCCATGGCTCAAGTATAGTAAGGCCGAAGATGAGCTATATTCCACGGCCTGTTGGTCTCCTGCTCTGATTTACGTGAGTCTTTGTGCTCTCGAACATCGATCAGGTAGTATGACCCATTGTGCAGATTCTTGCTGACCACGAAAGGCCCTTCCCAAGGCGGAGACAACTTATGCATCTCAGTTTGATCTTGAATAAGTCGAAGCACCAAATCTCCTTCTTGAAAGGTTCTGGTCCTGACCCGACGACTGTGATAGCGACGAAGATCCTATTGGTAGATCGCCGAGCGGGCAGCTGCTATGTCTCGCTCTTCATCCAGCCGGTCCAAAGCGTCCTATCGAGCCGTCTCGTTATCCGCTTCAACGTAAGCCGCAACACGAGGTGAATCGTGACGGATGTCACCAGGGAGAACTGCCTCCACCCCATAAACCATGAAGAACGGCGTGTACCCAGTGGACCTGTTAGGCATGGTGTTGATGCTCCATAACACAGAGGGCAATTCTTCGACCCAACAACTCGGCGTCCTCTGCAAAGGAACCATAAGCCGGGGTTTGATGCCTCTCAAGATCTCCTGATTAGCTCTTTCTGCTTGACCATTGGACTGTGGGTGTGCCACCGATGAAACATCAAGGCGGATGTGCTCTCGTTCGCAGAACTCCTTCATGGCACCTTTAGATAAATTGGTACCATTATCTGTGATGATACTGTGTGGAAAACCAAACCGGAAAATCACCCTTTTGATGAGCTGAACCGCGGTGGCCGCATCACACTTGCTAACGGGCTCTGCCTCTATCCACTTTGTAAATTTGTCAACCGCCACCAGAAGGTGGGTCTTCTTTTTTTTTGATAAAAAGACTGTAAGGGAACCCCCTATAGTATAATTGGTGCAACAGACCCAAATTGCAAGTACCATGCCTTGAACCTGGGTGAGTGGGAAGGCATCAACCCCTTCCCACCACTAGGATATGCCTTAGTCTGCAATTGGAATCATCCTCAATTCTTGAGCCGGAACATGAGCGCGTCTTGAGAATTTTTGGCAACCATCACATCGTCTGACCAGATCCTCCGCATCAGCATGGGCAGTCAACCAATAGAAACCGCGATGAAATGCTTTCGCCACTAAAGATTGTGAACCGGCGTGGTGACCACAATCTCCTTCGTGGATCTCACGCAAAATTTCACGGCCCTCCTCAGGAGATACACACCGTTGAAACGCCCCTGTCACACTGCGACGATGTAGCTCGCCGTTTTCAATTACCATGGATTTGGACCGCCGTACTATTTGTCTGGCCAGAGTCTCGTCCTCTGGCAACTCACCTCGGTTCATGTACGCCAGGTAAGGAAGCGTCCAATCCGGGATGACGTGTAGTGCCGCCACCAACTGAGCCTCCGGGTCAGGAATCGCCAAATCCGCTTCCACAGGTAGTTGAATCGATGGGTTGTAAAGCACATCAAGGAACACATTAGGTGGTACCGGTTTATGCTGTGAACCCAGCCGGCTTAAAGCGTCTGCCGCCTCGTTCTTTCGTCGGTCCACGTGGTCCACCTGATACCCCTTGAAGTGACCTGCGACCACATCAACCTCACGACGATATGCAGCCATGAGTGGATCTTTAGAATCCCATGTACCAGACACCTGTTGGGCCACCAGATCCGAGTCTCCAAAGCACTTAACTCGGCTTAAATTCATCTCCTTAGCCATCCGGAGACCATGGAGCAAGGCTTCGTACTCTTCTGCATTGTTAGTACAAGGGAACATTAACAGAGAACATAACAAAACTTGTCACCTCGTGGGGAAGTTAATATGACTCCAGCCCCCGAGCCCTCCAATTGACGTGATCCATCAAAATGAATGGTCCAATATGTGTGATCCGGCTTCTCTTCAGGGACTTGCAACTCCGTCCAATCATCGATGAAGTCAACAAGTGCCTGAGACTTTATCGCAGTGCGAGGCACGTATTTTAAACCGTGCGGTCCAAGCTCGATAGCCCATTTGGCAATCCGACCAGTTGCTTCTCGGTTTTGGATGATATCACCCAAAGGAGAAGAGCTGACCACTGTGATGGGATGCCCTTGGAAATATTGCTTCAACTTCCGGCTCGCCATAAAAACCCCATATACCAGCTTCTGCCAATGCGGATATCTTTGTTTGGATTCAATAAGCACCTCGCTGATATAGTAAACCGGGCGCTGAACCGGGTACTCTTTTCCTGCCTCCTTCCGCTCCACCACAATAGCCACACTAACTGCACGAGCATTAGCAGCTACATATAACAGTAATGGTTCCCTATCAATGGGAGCGGCGAGCACGGGCGGATTGCCCAACTGCCGCTTTAAGTCCTCCAATGCCTGGTCAGCAGCAGAATTCCAGATGAACCGATCCGTCTTCTTCAACATTTGATACAAAGGAATCGCTTTTTCCCCGAGGCGGCTGATAAACCGACTTAGTGCAGCGATCCGACCCGCCAGGCGTTGAACATCGTTAATACACTTCGGTTTAGCCAGAGAGGTGATAGTCGTGATCTTCTCCGGATTAGCCTCAATTCCCCTATGGGACACCAGAAAACCCAATAACTTGCCAGCTGGCACACCAAAGACACATTTGGCCGGATTGAGCATCATCTTGTACGTCCTGAGGTTATCAAAGGTCTCCTTCAAATCATCGACCAAAGTCTCCTTCTTCCTTGACTTAACCACAATATCATCCACATAAGCATGCACATTACGGCCAATCTGTTTGTGGAGACAATTCTGCACACACCGTTAGTTGCCTGGGCACTTTTGAGCCCAAAAGGCATAGACACATAGCAGAAGGCTCCAAATGGAGTTATGAACACCGTCTTCTCCTGGTCCTTAACTGCCATTTTAATCTGATGATAGCCGGAGTATGCATCCAAGAAACATAAGCGCTCGCAACCCGCCGTAGCATCAATGATTTGATCAATACGGGGGAGGGAAAAAGGATCCGCAGGGCAGGCCTTATTAAGATCCGTATAATCCACACACATGCGCCAGGTGCCATTTTTCTTAAGGACCAGCACCGGATTAGCAAGCCACTCAGGGTGAAGAACTTCAATGATGAAGCCAGCTGCCAATAGCCTGGCCACCTCTTCTCCAATAGCTTTTCTCCTCTCCTCATTGAACCGGCGGAGGAACTGTTTCGCCGGTATGTATTTAGGATCCACATTAAGGGTGTGCTCAGCGAGTTGTCTCGGTACACCTGGCATGTCAGAAGGTTTCCATGCAAAGATGTCCCAATTCTCACGGATGAACTCGATGAGCACGTCTTCCTATTTTGGATCCAGATTGGCACTGATGCTGAACTGCTTGGACGAATCACCAGGTACGAAGTCAACAAGCTTGGTCTCAGCCGCCGATGTGAATTTCAGGGTCGGATCATGCTCTGTAGTAGGCTTCTTTAAAGGAGTCATATCCGTCGGATCAACATTGTCTTTATAGTACTTGAGCTCCTCGGTAGCACAAACCGACTCCGCATACGTGGCGTCTCCTTCCTCGCACTCCAAAGCGATCTTACGGCTTCCGTGAACCGTGATGGTCCCCTTATGACCCGGCATCTTGAGCTGTAGATACACATAGCAGGGCCGTGCCATGAACTTGGCATAGGCTGGCCGGCCAAACAGGGCATGGTACGGGCTTTGGATTTTCACCACCTCAAACGTCAGTGTCTCTGATTGGGAATCGTGATCATCTCCGAAGGCTACTTCCAAGGCTATCTTGCCCACGGGGTATGCTGACTTGCCGGGCACCATACCATGGAAAACCGTGTTTGAAGGACGGAGGTCTTTATCCTTTAGCCCCATGCGTCAAAAGTGTTGGGGAACGTAGTAATTTCAAAAAATTTCCTACGCGCACGCAAGATCATGGTGATGTATAGCAACGAGAGGGGAGAGTGTTGTCTACGTACCCTCGTAGACCGAAGCGGAAGCGTTGACACAACGTAGAGGAAGTAGTCGTACGTCCTCCTTGCGATCCGACCGATCCCAGCGTCGTTACTCCGGCGCCTCCGAGTTCTTGACACACGTTCAGCTAGATGACGATCCCCGTGCTCCGATCCAGCAAAGCTTCGGGGAAGAGTTCCGTCAGCACGACGGCGTGGTGACGATCTTGATGTACTACCGACGCAGGGCTTCGCCTAAGCACCGCGACAATATGACTGAGGTGGAATATGGTGGAGGGGGGCACCGCACACGGCTAAGGAACGATCACGTTGATCAATTGTGTGTCTATGGGGTGCCCCCTGCCCCTGTATATAAAGGATGGAGGAGGAGGAGGAGGCCGGCCAAGGCTTGGTGCAGCCAGGATGTGGAGTCCTACTAGGACTCCAAGTCCTAGTAGGAGTCCACCAAGAGGGGAGGAAGGGAGAAGGAAGTGGAGGAGAAGGAAAGGTGGTCGGCCCCCTTTTCCCTAGTCCAATTCGGACCAGAGGGAAGGGGGGGCGCAGCAGCCCCTTGGCCCTTTCTTCTCTTCCCACTAAAGCCCATCAAGGCCCATTGCTTCTCCCGTAACTACCCGGTACTCCCGAAAATACCCGAATCACTCAGAACCTTTCCGATGTCCGAATATAGTCGTCCAATATATCGATATTTACGTCTCGACCATTTCGAGACTCCTCGTCATCTCCCCGATCTCATCCGGGACTCCGAACTCCTTTGGTACATCAAAACTCATAAACTCATTATATAACTGTCATCGAAACCTTAAGCGTGCGGACCCTACGGTTCGAGAACAATGTAGACATGACCGAGACACATCTCCGGTCAATAACCAATAGCGGGACCTGGATGCCCATATTGGCTCCTACATATTCTACGAAGATCTTTATCGGTCAGACCGCATAACAACATACGTCGTTCCCTTTGTCCATCGGTATGTTACTTGCCCGAGATTCGATCATCGGTATCCAATACCTAGTTCAATCTCGTTACCGGCAAGTCTCTTTACTCGTTCCGTAATACATCATCTCGCAACTAACTCATTAGTTGCAATGCTTGCAAGGCTTATGTGATGTGCATTACCAAGAGGGCCCAGAGATACCTCTCCGACAATCGGAGTGACAAATCCTAATCTCGAAATACGCCAACCCAACATCTACCTTTGGAGACACCTGTAGTACTCCTTTATAATCACCCAGTTACGTTGTGACGTTCGGTAGCACCCAAAGTGTTCCTCCGGCAAACGGGAGTTGTATAATCTCATAGTCATAGGAACATGTATAAGTCATGGATAAAAGCAATAGCAGCATACTAAACGATTGGGTGCTAAGCTAATGGAATGGGTCATGTCAATCAGATCATTCAACTAATGATGTGACCCCGTTAATCAAATAACAACTCGTTGTCCATGGTTAGGAAACATAACCATCTTTGATTAACGAGCTAGTCAAGTAGAGGCATACTAGTGACACTCTGTCTATGTATTCACACATGTATTATGTTTCCGGATAATACAATTCTAGCATGAATAATAAACATTTATCATGATATATAAGGAAATAAATAATAACTTTATTATTGCCTCTAGGGCATATTTCCTTCAGTCTCCCACTTGCACTAGAGTCAATAATCTAGTTCACATCGCCATGTGATTTACCAGCAATAGTTCACATCACCATGTGATTAACACCCATAGTTCACATCGATATGTGACCAACACCCAAAGGGTTTACTAGAGTCAGTAATCTAGTTCACATCGCCATGTGATTAACACCCAAAGAGTAATAAGGTGTGATCATGTTTTGCTTGTGAGATAATTTTAGTCAACGGGTCTGTCACATACAGATCCGTAAGTATTTTGTGAATTCTATGTCTACAATACTCCGCACAGAACTACTCTAGCTAATTGCTCCCACTTTCAATATGTATCTAGATCGAGACTTAGAGTCATCCAGATCAGTGTCAAAACTTGCATCGACGTAACCCTTTACGGCGAACCTTTCTGTCACGTCCATAATCGAGAAACATATCCTTATTCCACTAAGGATAATTTTTGACCGCTGTCTAGTGATCTACTCCTAGATCAGCATTGTACTCCCTTGCTTAACTCAGTGTAGGGTATACAATGGATCTGGTACACAGCATTGCATACATGATAGAGCCTATGGCTGAAGCATAGGGAACATCTTTCATTTTCTCTCTATCTTCTGCAGTGGTCAGGCATTGAGTCTTACTCAACTTCACACCTTGTAACACAGGCAAGAACCCTTTCTTTGCTTGATCCATTTTGAACTTCTTCAAAACTTTGTCAAGGTATGTGCTTTGTAAA
Source organism: Aegilops umbellulata (assembly GCA_032464435.1). Lineage (NCBI taxonomy): Eukaryota > Viridiplantae > Streptophyta > Magnoliopsida > Poales > Poaceae > Aegilops > Aegilops umbellulata. Next base: position 588,422,834 of record CP136057.1, read on the forward strand.
AGTCCAATTAAGCGTCTTGATCTATCTCTATAGATCTTGATGCCCAATATGTAAGCAGCTTCACCGAGGTCTTTCTTTGAAAAACTCCTTTCAAACACTCCTTTATGCTTTGCGGAATAATTCTACATTATTTCCGATCAACAATATGTCATACACATATACTTATCAGAAATGTTGTAGTGCTCCCACTCACTTTCTTGTAAATACAGGCTTCACCGCAAGTCTGTATAAAACTATATGCCTTGATCAACTTATCAAAGCGTATATTCCAACTCTGAGATGCTTGCACCAGTCCATAGATGGATCGCTAGAGCTTGCATATTTTATTAGCACCTTTAGGATTGACAAAACCTTCTGGTTGCATCATATACAACTCTTCTTTAATAAATCCATTAAGGAATGCAGTTTTGTTTATCCATTTGCCAGATTTCATAAAATGCGACAATTGCTAACATGATTCGGACAGACTTAAGCATAGATACGAGTGAGAAACTCTCATCGTAGTCAACACCTTGAACTTGTCGAAAACCTTTTGCCACAATTCTAGCTTTGTAGATAGTAACGCTACTATCAGCGTCCGTCTTCCTCTTGAAGATCCACTTATTCTCAATTGCTTGCCGATCATCGGGCAAGTCAACCAAAGTCCATACTTTGTTCTCATACATGGATCCCATCTCAGATTTCATGGCCTCAAACCATTTCGTGGAATCTGGGCTCATCATCGCTTCCTCATAGTTCGTAGGTTCGTCATGGTCAAGTAACATGACTTCTAGAACAGGATTACCGTACCACTCTGGTGCGGATCTCACTCTGGTTTACCTACGAGATTCGGTAGTAACTTGATCTGAAGTTACATGATCATCATCATTAGCTTCCTCACTAATTGGTGTAGTACTCACAAGAACAGATTTCTGTGATGAACTCCTTTCCAATAAGGGAGAAGGTACAATTACCTTATCAAGTTTTCTACTTTCCTCCCACTCACTTCTTTCGAGGAAAACTCCTTTTTTCTAGAAAGGATCCATTCTTAGCAACGAATGTCTTGCCTTTGGATCTGTGATAGAAGGTGTACCCAACTGACTCTTTGGGTATCCTATGAAGACATATTTCTCCGATTTGGGTTTGAGCTTATCATGTTGAAACTTTTTCACATAAGCATCGCAACCCCAAATTTTAAGAAACGACAACTTTGGTTTCTTGCCAAACCATAGTTCAGATTGTGTCGTCTCAACGGACTTAGATGGTGCCCTTTTTAACGTGAATGCAGCTATTTTTAATGCATAACCCCAAAAACGATAGTGGTAGATCGTTAAGAGACATAATAGATTGTACTATATCCAATAAAGTACGGTTATGACATTCGGACGCACCATTATGCTGTGGTGTTCCAGGTGGCGTGAGTAGTGAAATTATTTCACATTGTTTTAACTGAAGACCAAACTCGTAACTCAAATATTCGTCTCCGCGATCAGATCGTAGAAACTTTATTTTCTTGTCACGATGATTTTCCACTTCACTCTGAAATTCTTTGAACTTTTCAAATATTTCAGACTTATGTTTCATCAAGTAGATATACCCATATCTACTCAAAACATCTGTGAAGGTCAGAAAATAATGATACTTGTTGCGAGCCTTAATCTTCATTGGACCACATACATCGGTATGTATGATTTCCAACAAGTCATTTGCTCGCTCCATTGTTCCGGAGAACGGAGTCTCAGTCATCTTGCCCATGAGGCATGGTTCGCAAGCATCAAGTGATTCATAATCAAGTGATTCCAAAATTCCATCAGCATGGAGTTTCTTCATGCGCTTTACACCAATATGACCTAAACGGCAGTGCCACAAATAAGTTGCACTATCATTATTAACTTTGCATCTTTTGGCTTCAATTTTATGAATATGTGTATTACTACGATCGAGATCCAACAAACCATTTCGTTGGTGTGTATAACCATAGAAGGTTTTATTCATGTAAGCAGAACAACAATTGTTCTCTAACTTAAATGAATGACCGTATTGCAATAAACATGATCAAATCATATTCATGCTCAACGCAAACACCAAATAAGACTTATTTAGGTTCAACACTAATCCCGAAAGTATAGGGAGTGTGCGATGATGATCATATCAATCTTGGAACTATTTCCAACACTCATCGTCACTTCACCCTTAACTAGTTTCTGTTCATTCTGCAACTCCCGTTTCGAGTTACTAATCTTAGCAACTGAACTAGTACCAAATACTGAGGGGTTGCTATGAACAATAGTAAAGTACACATCAATAACATGTATATCAAATACACTTATGTTCACTTTGCCATCCTTCTTATCCGCCAATCACTTGGGGTAGTTCCGCTTCCAGTGACCAGTCCCTTTGCAGTAGAAGCACTTAGTCTCAGGCTTAGGACCAGACTTGGGCTTTTTCACTTGAGCAGCAACTTGCTTGCCGTTCTTCTTGAAGTTCTCCTTCTGCCCTTTTCTTGAAACTAGTGATCTTGTCAACCATCAACACTTGATGCTCTTTCTTGATTTCTACCTTCGTCGATTTCAGCATCACGAAGAGCTTGGGAATTGTTTCCGTTATCCCTTGCATATTATAGTTCATCACGAAGTTCTACTAACTTGGTGATGGTGACTAGTGAATTCTGTCAATCACTATCTTATCTGGAAGATTAACTCCACTTGATTCAAGCGATTGTAGTACCCAGACAATCTGCGCACATGCTCACTAGTTGAGCGATTCTCGTCCATCTTTTAGCTATAGAACTTGTTGGAGACTTCATCTCTCTCAACTCGGGTATTCGCTTGAAATATTAACTTCAACTCCTGGAACATCTCATATGGTCCATGACGTTCAAAACGTCTTTGAAGTCCCGATTCTAAGCCGTTAAGCATGGTGCACTAAACTATTAAGTAGTCATCATATTGAGCTAGCCAAACATTCATAACGTCTGCATCTGCTCCTGCAATAGGTCTGTCACCTAGCGGTGCATCAAGGACATAATTCTTCTGTGCAGCAATGAGGATAAACCTTAGATCACGGATCCAATCCGCACCATTGCTACTAACATTTTTTAACACAATTTTCTCTAGGAACATATCAAAATAAACACAGGGAAGCAACAACGCGAGCTATTGATCTACAACATAGATATGCTAATACTACTAGGACTAAGTTCATGATAAATTAAAGTTCAATTAATCATATTACTTAAGAACTCCCACTTAGATAGACATCTCTCTAATCCTCTAAGTGATCACGTGATCCAAATCAACTAAACCATGTCCGATCATCACGTGAGATGGAGTAGTTTCAATGGTGAACATCATTATGTTGATCATATCTACTATATGATTCACGCTCGACCTTTCGGTCTCCGTGTTCCGAGGTCATATCTTATATGCATAGCTCGTCAAGTATAACCTGAGTATTCCGCGTGTGCAACTGTTTTGCACCCGTTGTATTTGAACGTAGAGCCTATCACACCCGATCATCACGTGGTGTCTCAGCACGAAGAACTTTCGCAACGGTGCATACTCAGGGAGAACACTTCTTGATAATTAGTGAGAGATCATCTTATAATGCTACCGTCAATCAAAGCAAGATAAGATGCATAAAAGATAAACATCACATGCAATCAATATAAGTGATATGATATGGCCATCATCATCTCGTGCTTGTGATCTCCATCTTCGAAGCACCGTCATGATCACCATCGTCACCGGCGCGACACCTTGATCTCCATCGTAGCATCGTTGTCGTTTCGCCAATCTTATGCTTCTACGACTACCGCTACCGCTTAGTCATAAAGTAAAGCATTACAGGGCGATTGCATTGCATACAATAAAGCGACAACCATATGGCTCCTGCCAGTTACTGATAACTCAGTTACAAAACATGATCATCTCATACGATAAAATTTAGCATCATGTCTTGACCATATCACATCACAACATGCCCTGCAAAAACAAGTTAGACGTCCTCTACTTTGTTTGTTGCAAATTTTACGTGGCTGCTACGGGCTTAAGCAAGAACCAATCTCACCTACGCATCAAAACCACAACGATAGTTTGTCAAATAGACTCCGTTTTAACCTTCTCAAGGACCGGGCGTAGCCACACTTGGTTCAACTAAAGTTGGTGAGACAGTCTCCCGCAAGCCATCTGTGTGCAAAGCACGTCGAGGGAACCGGTCTCGCGTAAGCGTACGCGTAAGGTTGGTCCGGGTCATCTCATCCAACAATACCGTCGAACCAAAGTATGACATGCTGGTAGGCAGTATGAATTGTATCGTCCACAACTCACTTGTGTTCTACTCGTGCAAAACATCAAACCATAAAAACCTAGGCTCTGATGCCACTGTTGGGGAACGTAGTAATTTCAAAAAAAATTCCTACGCACACGCAAGATCATGGTGATGTATAGCAACGAGAGGGGAGAGTGTTGTCTACGTACCCTCGTAGACCGAAGCGGAAGCGTTGACACAACGTAGAGGAAGTAGTCGTACGTCCTCCTTGCGATCCGACCGATCCCAGCGCCGTTACTCCGGCGCCTCCGAGTTCTTGACACACGTTCAGCTCGATGACGATCGCCGTGCTCCGATCCAGCAAAGCTTCGGGGAAGAGTTCCGTCAGCACGACGGCGTGGTGACGATCTTGATGTACTACCGACGCAGGGCTTCGCCTAAGCACCGCGACAATATGATTGAGGTGGAATATGGTGGAGGGGGGCACCGCACACGGCTAAGGAACGATCACGTTGATCAATTGTGTGTCTATGGGGTGCCCCCTACCCCTGTATATAAAGGATGGAGGAGGAGGAGGAGGCCGGCCAAGGCTTGGTGCGGCCAGGATGTGGAGTCCTACTAGGACTCCAAGTCCTAGTAGGAGTCCACCAAGAGGGGAGGAAGGGAGAAGGAAGTGGAGGAGAAGGAAAGGTGGCCGGCCCCCTTTTCCCTAGTCCAATTCGGACCAGAGGGAAGGGGGGGCGCAGCAGCCCCTTGGCCCTTTCTTCTCTTCCCACTAAAGCCCATCAAGGCCCATTGCTTCTCCCGTAACTACCCGGTACTCCCGAAAATACCCGAATCACTCAGAACCTTTCCGATGTCCGAATATAGTCGTCCAATATATCGATCTTTACGTCTCGACCATTTCGAGACTCCTCGTCATGTCCCCGATCTCATCCGGGACTCCGAACTCCTTCGGTACATCAAAACTCATAAACTCATTATATAACTGTCATCGAAACCTTAAGCGTGCGGACCCTACGGTTCGAGAACAATGTAGACATGACCGAGACACATCTCCGGTCAATAACCAATAGCGGGACCTGGATGCCCATATTGGCTCCTACATATTCTACGAAGATCTTTATCGGTCAGACCGCATAACAACATACGTTGTTCCCTTTGTCCATCGGTATGTTACTTGCCCGAGATTCGATCGTCGGTATCCAATACCTAGTTCAATCTCGTTACCGGCAAGTCTCTTTACTCGTTCCGTAATACATCATCTCGCAACTAACTCATTAGTTGCAATGCTTGCAAGGCTTATGTGATGTGCATTACCGAGAGGGCCCAGAGATACCTCTCCGACAATCGGAGTGACAAATCCTAATCTCGAAATACGCCAACCCAACATCTACCTTTGGAGACACCTGTAGTACTCCTTTATAATCACCCAGTTACGTTGTGACGTTTGGTAGCACCCAAAGTGTTCCTCCGGCAAACGGGAGTTGCATAATCTCATAGTCATAGGAACATGTATAAGTCATGGATAAAAGCAATAGCAGCATACTAAACGATCGGGTGCTAAGCTAATGGAATGGGTCATGTCAATCAGATCATTCAACTAATGATGTGACCCCGTTAATCAAATAACAACTCTTTGTCCATGGTCAGGAAACATAACCATCTTTGATTAACGAGCTAGTCAACTAGAGGCATACTAGTGACACTCTGTTTGTCTATGTATTCACACATGTATTATGTTTCCGCATAATACAATTCTAGCATGAATAATAAACATTTATCATGATATATAAGGAAATAAATAATAACTTTATTATTGCCTCTAGGGCATATTTCCTTCAGAAAGGTCTCATAGTATAGGATATTAATACTGCTACCCCCGTCCATGAGTACTTTGGTGAACTTATAGCCTCCCACCTGAGGCGCCACCACCAAAGCCAGCTGACCCGGATTGTCAACCCGGGGGGGTGATCCTCTCTACTCCATACAATTGGCTGCTCTGACCAGCGCAGATACCGTGGCACAGCCGGTTCAACAGAGTTAACCGCCCGCTTCTGGACCTTTCGGTCCCGCTTGTCCAAGCTCGTGGTAAACACATGATATTGTCCACTGTTTAACTGCTTTGGATTACTCTGGTAACCCGACTGCTGCTGTTGCTGACTGTTTTGATTATGATGATTGCCATGTCCGCTCGGATTACCGTTAAACCCTGAACCGGGATTTCCTCCACCATGACTTGGCCCGGATCCTGAACCACCACCGGAGCCGGGGTCATACCGAAAAGCATTGGAGCTCTTAAACTCTTGCATGATATAACAATCCTTCCAAAGGTGGTTTGCTGGCTCCTCTCTGGTCCCATGCTTTGGACAAGGCTGATTCAACAGATAATTTAAGCGCTCCGGATTGGGTCCAGGTCCGCCACTGCGGTTTTTGCCCCTACGTCGTCGGCACCTGTCCTGCACATTAGTGTTAGCCACATAATCCGTGTTGCCATCCGCTTTACGCTTGCCACCACCTATGTTTCCTGCCGAGTTATGCTGCTGACCTCTGGGGTTGCCGTTCTTCCTTCCCTTCCCTGTCTTTTCATCATCAGACTCGGGATCCTTGGTACTATCAGAATCAGCATACTTCACCAGAGCAGTCATGAGCGTTCCCATGTCAGTACAATGGCGCTTCATCTGTCCTAATTTTAACTTTAAAGGCCCAAATCGGCAATTGCCTTCTAGGGTTACAACCGCGATGTCCGCATTGATACGGTCTGATGAATGCAGGATCTTTGAAACCCGGTGCACCCAATGAGTTGTTGACTCTCGTTCCTCCTGGACACAAGCCGCTAAATCCACCACCGACATGGGCTGCTTGCACGTGTCTTTAAAATTGCTTATGAACCGGGCTCGCAACTGTGCCCATGAACCGATAGAATTGGGCGGCAGGCTTTTTAACCAAGTACGGGCTGTCCCTTCAAGCATCATGGTGAAATATTTTGCGCACGCCGCATCATCCACGTCCAGCATCTCCATGGCCATCTCATAACTCTCCACCCACGACTCTGGGGGTTGATCCGCCGTACAGTTCGGCACCTTGCGCGGGCCTTTGAAATCCTTGGGCAGGCGCACATTGCGGAGGGCTGGGACGAGGCAAGGCACTCCCAAAGCGCTAGAACTGAGTCCCGGTTCAACTGAAGTGGTGGGACGAACCGGTGTAATCTGATGAGCCTGATGCGGTACTGCTAACTCAGCTTCCCTACGCGCCCGGGCCCGGTCTACCACCTCCTGGGCGTCGGGGGCCGGATTGTTGCCGTGGGGAGCCCTACGCCGTGCATTACTTGACTCGGCTGGTTCTTCCATATCTCTACTGTAACTCCGGCCTGGACGCGGGGTGGAGTGAATCCGTTCGCGGCTATATGAATACGCTTCCTGCTGAACCAACGTTGTTTTGAGGAGCTCCTTAACCCGGCGTGTCTCTATCGCTTGCAGTGAATCTCCCTCGACCGGAATAGCTTCCAATCATGCCGCCGCTGCAACATGGTTGTCCAGCGGATTAGAATAGTGATCCGGAGGGGCATGCCCGACCCGTGGTTCTCCCGGGTTATGTCGGGGCAGATCTATTACACGGGGCTGAACCGGCGCGCCCGTCCCGGGCGCCTCCGCCCGGTTTACCACCGGTTGGTTACTGGTCCCTGCCCCAGGGGTATTGAAAAGATCCCTTCCTTCAAAGACCAAGGGCAAGCGAGATCGGAACTTTCTCCTCATGACTTCCTGCGAAGCGTTCTGATCCAGCATAAGTTTATAAGCTTGCGCGTCCAACGCGGCCCGCTCCGCGGTCATCCTGACCTCCTCAGCTGCCAGATCCGCTTTGGCCTGGTTAATCTGCTCTCTCACCTTTGCCATCACTGCATTATGAGCATCCCAATCCGTCGGATTAGCCTCTGCCATGAGCGCAGCCAATGCATCGAACAGGTCAGATAACACTTGAGCCGGTGGGCGCACAGAGCCTCCTGCTCCGGCAGCCGCCGCTGAACCGGAAACCATTGCCGCGGCCGTCGATGAGTGAAGTGCCGCTGGCGTACCGGCCATGAATATACCGACCCGGCTAGGTAGATCAGAGGGGTCCGGAATACTGTCGCCATCGGAACAGCTCCCAATCCGACCATCTTGCACTTGATACAAGGACTCAGTTTCCCCGGTTGACGACTCGTCGCCGGAATAAACGATGGTTTCGCCACCAGATCCTGATCCGTCCTCATAGTTCCCTCCATGGATGACTCCCACAAAGGCACGCTTCACGGATGGCTTAACCCGGGCAGGTCACGCACGCTGAGCTATTTCGATTAGGTCAGTGCAGGTGTCCAGCTCAGGGCCCGGTTCACCGATTTTGCCGATGAAGATGTGTATACCGCCAAAGGGGACCCGGTACCCGTACTCAATCGAGCCGGCCTCGGGGCCCCAGCCTGCGTCGTCGATGTAGATCTTGCCACAACGACTCTTGGTCATCCGGCCCACGGCGTATCCCTCGAGTCCTTCAAAGCGGCCCTCCAAGAACTTGAAACCATCGTGCGATAGCCCCACGGTGGGCGCCAACTGTCGTGGGTTTGTCACGGCAGATGTCCTAACCAAAGGACTTAGTCGTGGAGCCATCGCAATGGGTTAACTCGAAGGGGTTAAAGCGGACACAGGGACGCAGAGAGTTTATACTAGTTCGGCCCCTTCGATGAAGGTAAAAGCCTACGTCTAGTTTGTGGTGGAATTGATGAAGTCTCGATGACTAGGGAGCAAACAAGCTTCGCCTAGGCCTCGAGTTGTGGTTGTCTCCCTTTGAACTGCTGTCGGGTCGTCCCCTTATATACACGGGTGACGCCCGTCGGTTCACAGAGTCCCAATCTCCGGTTTATACTCGTACCCGGGTTGGTCAATTTCTTTACCTATCTTATAGTACAAGTTTATACAAGCCGGTTTATGGCTACAGATACTAAACCGACTATGGCCTTGGGCCTTTACAAGTTTATCGGGCTTTAACATCCTTGAATTACTGTTGAAGTTAACCTGGCCCAAGCAGGCCGGTTTACGCCCAGTAGTGATATCTCCAACAATACCCTTAGTAGACTCTTCGACACGACGTATGAAGACGTCTGGAAGGTGCTAACCAAAGGCGCCGAGTCCCCCACATCCGCCTCCGAGGATCGCGGATACAGCTCACAGCGTATCGCCGGCGAGGTAAGCTATCTATACCTTTGACAGGTTCGTTAAGCTCTTCTTCATAGATTATCTCTATGCGGGATCTAAACTCCCTTTTACCTTTGACAGGCTTGGCTGGAGATATCCGGACCGATTAACTGTCCAGCTCCTCTGCCCGAAGACCCGGCCCCAGCTCTCTTGGTGAAGCTAATGGCTCCGGCACCTTACGTGGTGCCGGAGAGGAAGGCCAAGAAGAAGAAAACCACCGGGACTCGAAAAAGTTCCCGCAACATGGTGGTGTCGGACTCGTCATCCAACGAGTCCGCAACGCCTCCTATCGCAAAAACGAGGAGGAGGAACAAGGAAGCTCTCCCCCTCCAGCGAGGGGAGCGAAGAAGAAGAAGGCTGCCCCAACAGGGGAGGCCGAGGGGTCAAGGAATAGGAAGACCCCTCCACCGGACTACTCCCACGACGCCGAAGAGGGCGGAGAGGAGTGGCTGGACAGGACCAAGCGTCCGGCGAAATCGTAAGTATTTATCCACCAGAGTAACTCATGATACCCTTGTTTTTTAGTGTGCGGCTTTCCCTGATGTCGCACGTATTTTATGCAGCCCGCCCCGGGCCAAACTCGACGACTCATCGAGCGTCTCCCTGGACTCGTCGGACGTGAACTCTGTTCCACCCGCGGTCTCCCCCCGCGGGGCGGACGACGCCGAAGTGGCGCCCCGCCAAGCTTCAGGGCAGGAGGAGATAGTCCTGGAGGAGCCACAAGGCAATCCTCCGGACCCCAGGAGTGAAGGGGATGAAACCCCCCAGGGCTCCAAGTCCGGCTTTGTGCCGGACACCGCGCCGGACTCGACAGTCCCGGTCCGCGGCGGGCGAACTTCTTCCAAGAGGAGTAAGCCATCTGAGCCGCCGGCCTCCGTCCAACCGGAGGCGCCGGACAATTTGCTGGAGGTGCTTTAAGGGCGCCACCATCGACGAGGAGCACCGTACTGTTATGGGTACGGTGATCCAAAGGATTCAGTCCGCCAAGAGCGGACTGAATGAAGCTTGCGCTAGCCTTCTAACAAGCTTCGAGGTAAGTAAAAAATGTGCCAATTTATTTACCGCATAGACAGTAGCCCCTGATGCTCTGTTCGGTGTTCGGAAAGAAAAGCCGGATAGAGGATCTAATAATTTTCGCAGGAGTCTAACAAAAAAGGTCAAATATGCGTATGCAGGCTTCACTGCTGTCCACCGCCGCACTGACTGCGCAGGTGGATGCCCTGAAACAGGACCTCGGGCGGACCGAGCAAGAGCTTGGCCTTGCCAAACGGCAGCTCGAGGAAAAGAAGGTAAGAAATACCTAAAAAAAGAAGAAAAATGTGCCTATAGAGAGGCTTGATTGCAGAAAGAAATAACAGGATTGTACTGCTTATTGTAGGGGCCACTACCGAGGTGACAACCCTGAAGCAGGCGCTGGCTGAGGCTGAGAAGAAAACGGCCGAGGAGCGCGCCGAGCGAGAGAGGCTAGGGGTTCAGGTCGGCGAGGTGCAGCAAGAGCCGCAAACTCTCATGAAAAAACTTGAGGGTTTGGAGCTTGAGGCGAAAGCGCAAGCATCCGAGCTCGCGTCGGCCATCGAGACCGCCAAGAGTGCCAAGGCCGAAGCCCAAAAGGCCCTCCAAGAGTTGGAGGAGGTGAAAATGATAGCAACGGGTAAGGCATTCTCAATGCAGAGTAGGAATATAAAATTAAACTACCTATTACTTACCCAAATCCAGAGCTCTCCAGGGGCGTTCGCCGATCTTCCCCGTAGCGTATCCGACGCCGCCGCGTTCTACCGAGCTGAAGAGGGCAGCTCGACGCAGAGCGTGTTCTGGTCTCAGTATTCTGAGGCCGGACACACCATGTCCTTAAGCGATCAGCTGAAGCAGCTGGTCGAGCTCCACAAGGCGGCCGAACAGGCCATGAAGGGCTTACTAGTTCGGCTGTGGCCTGGAGAGGCCCTGCCTGGGAGCTATTTCGGGCTGGTGCGGCGGCTGGTGGAGGCCTGTCCACGGCTTGAAGTCATCAAGCGCTCCTTCTGCATTGAAGGTGCCCGGAGGGCCCTTGCCCGTGTAAGGGTACACTAGGGTAAGCTGGACGGAGAGAAGCTGGTGAAGGACGGGCCGCCGCAGGCGAAGGAGCATCGCAAGCCCGAGAACTACTACAAGGACGTTCTTGCCGGAGCCCGCCTTGTCGCGGATGAATGTACTACAGATGTAGTATTTGAATGAACTCGCTCGTTTGTATCCTGTGCACTGAAAACTTGTTCATATGCGCTAAGCAATGCTTGTTTAATTTAAAATATTATTTTCTATGCAGCGAACCAGGCAATCGGACTATAATGCTTGAACACTCTCACTTAGCCATAGAACGTTATAATTTTAAATTTCGGCGAAGCCCCTAGTTCGGAAGGCCGAATTCGGGGCGCTATCCACGCCTTTGGCCGGACATAGCCAGCTCCTCGCTCAAAGCGGCATAAGCCTTTAAGGACTTGAAAAACCTCTCGAACAGTGACCGGTCTCGCGCCTTATCATGACAGTCTATTTTAGCTTTCTCCACTGAGGTGCTCAACCCACCTGATCTGGGGCACAATCGCAGTGGTTCTATATTCAAAGGGGACAATGCAAAAAATAGATAAAAGGCTATGCATTATTTTATAAAGAGGCTATTTATCAAAGCCGAATGATACAAGTAGTGCGATAAGCAAAGAAGATATTAGACTATTTAACATGTCCTGACCAGGCACAGGCCGCGGAATTTAGAAACATATATATCGCTCGAAATAGAGACCACCTGAGAGTTCCGGAATGCGGCGTGGATTTGCCTACTTTCCTGGATCTTGCATCGTCTGTGCGGCAACGCTGCCGAACAGGTTGTCCAGAGTATGGAGTCCTGAAATTAAAAAAGAAAAAATCCGGCAGCCCCTAGTACGTTTGATGCCGTGTTGTAGGCATGCCGTTAATGTGCCCCTCCCCCTATGCCCATGGAATTTTAAGGGCGTAATTGTGTACTCGAGGTACTTGCTCCGCTATGTTGCGATGGCTGGGGTCGGGGCCGTACTACTACGCTTGCTCTGATCGTGCCAGGTGGTCTTGTTGCAGGTTACTCCGGACGCGCTTTGCGTTGTCCGGCTTTTTAACAGCCGGACTGGAGAGTTGCCTTGAAAGGCTGCTTTGTACTTCCGCTGCGAGGGCCGCCGTGTGCTCCTCCGTACGGATGGAGCGTTCTGTGTTTCCGCTGACCGTAATTACTCCTCGAGGGCCTGGCATCTTGAGTTTGAGATATGTGTAGTGCGGCACCGCATTGAATTTAGTGAATGCGGTTCGTCCGAGCAGGGCATGATAGCCACTGCGGAACGACACTATATCGAAGATTAACTCTTCGCTTCGAAAGTTATCCGGAGATCCGAAGACCACATCAAGTGTTATCGAGCCTGTGCAATTGGCCTCTACACCTGGTATGACGCCTTTAAAGGTCGTCCTTGTGGGCTTGATCCTTGATGGATCTATGCCCATTTTCCGCACTGTATCCTGATAAAGCAGGTTCAGGCTACTGCCGCCGTCCATGAGGACTCATGTGAGATGAAATCCGTCCATGATTGGGTCGAGGACCAGTGTGGCAAAACCGCCATGACGGATGCTAGTGGGGTGGTCCCTTCGATTGAAAGTGATCGGGCAGGAGGACCATGGGTTGGGCTTTGGGGCGACTGGCTCCATCGCGTATATGTCCCGTAGCGCACGCTTCCTCTCCCGCTTGGGAATGTGGGTCGCGTATATCATGTTCACCGTCTGCACTTGTGGGGGAAACCCTTTCTGTCCATTGTTGTTCGGCGGCCTGGGCTCCTCGTCGTCGTCGCTATTCAGCCCCTTGTCCTTGTGTTCGGCTCTTAACTTGCCTGCCTGCTTGAACACCCAACAATCCCTGTTGGTGTGATTGGCTGGCCTTTCGAGGGTGCCATGAATTTGGCATGAGCGATCGAGTATCCGGTCCAAACTGGACGGGCCCTGGGTATTCTTTTTAAATGGCTTTTTCCGCTGACCGGATTTATAGCCTCTGAATCCGGCATTGACTATCGTATCCTCATTGCTGTCGCTGCTAACGCGGCGCTTTTGATTATTTCGACGTGACCTGCCACTTTTGTCCTTGGTATCCGAATTACCGGGCTTTCTCGATAAATTGTTGCTACGAGCTAGCCAGCTATCCTCGCCCGCGCAAAAGCGGGTCATGAGTGTCAAGAGGGCTGCCATGGTTTTCGGCTTTTCCTGTCCCAGGTGCCGGGCAAGCCACTCATCACGGATGTTATGTTTGAAGGCTGCTAGGGCCTTTGCGTCCGGACAATCGACTATCTGATTTTTCTTTGTTAGGAACCGTGTCCAGAATTGCCTGGCCGATTCTTCTGGCTGCTGAATTATGTGGCTTAGGTCGTCGGCGTCCGGTGGCCGCACATAGGTCCCCTGAAAGTTGTCGAGGAATGCGGCTTCCAGGTCCTCCCAAGAACTGATTGAGTCCACTGGTAGGCTGTTAAGCCAGTGCTGGGCTGGTCCTTTAAGCTTGAGGGGTAGATATTTGATGGCGTGCAGATCATCGCCACGTGCCATGTGGATGTGAAGGAGATAATCCTCAATCCATACTGCCGGATCTGTCGTACCATCGTACGACTCGATATTGACGGGTTAAAAACCCTCTGGGATTTTGTGATCCATTACTTCGTCTGTGAAGCATAGTGGGTGTGCGGCGCCCCTGTACTGGGCTATGTCACGACGCAGCTCGGAAGAGCTGTGCCTGCTGTGTTCGGCCCGACCGGATTTATTGTGTCCGGAGTGACGATCATCACGTGTCGTCGGGCGTCCGCGCGATCCATAGATCGACCTTGTTTGCTTTGCTTTATCCTCCAGTACGTCTCACAGGTCTGGCTCGTTTTCCTGTGCCTTATTCGAGCGGCACCGGGGCATGGCTTGCTGAGGGGCTCGACAGGCCTCTCTATCGCGGCCATGGGGTGGCCGGTCTGCCATGTCATATGCTTCCCCCTCTGATTGGGGTAGCGGACTGCGCTTAGGATAAATTTTGGAGGGGCGCCCGAGTTCATACTCTTCGGCCGCAAGGACTTCAGTCCATCTATCAGCTAGCAAATCTTGATCAGCTCTAAGCTGTTGCTGCTTTTTCCTTAGGCTGTTGGCTGTGGCTAGAAGCCTGCGTTGAAAACGCTCTTGTTCGGCGGGGTCTGATGGTAGGACGAATTCGTCGTCGTCGAGGCTTGCCTCGTCTTCGGAGGGAGGCATGTAGTTATCATCCTCAACCTCTTGTTCTGCCGCTCTCTCCTGAGGGCTGGCTTTTCCATCTTCCTATGCTGAATCTTGCTGGTTCTGGTGTTCTTCGGCGCTGTCCGGGGTAGTATTATCTCCCGTGCCGGAATCACCATTTCTGCTGTGGCGGGATTTAGAGCGGCGCCGTTGGTGCCGACGTTTTTGCGGTTTTTTCGATGTGTCGTCTTCTGCTGCTCCATCGCCATCCGCATCCTTTGGAGCATCCACCATATATATGTCATATGATGAGGTGGCGGTCCAGCGCCCTACAGGTGCTGGTTCTTGTTCATCTCCTCCTTCGTCGTCCATACCGTCGAAGTCTTCAGAGCCGAAGTCAAGCATGTCGGTTAGATCATCGACAGTGGCTATCAAGTGGGTGGTGGGTGGGATTTGAATTTCTTCGTCGTACGAATCCCAACCTCGTAGGCCATAGTCCGGCCTGGGCTCTCCTGATATAGAGAGAGACTTGAGAGAATTCAGGATATCATCGAGAGGTGAGCACTGAAAGATGTCCGCGGCGGTGAACTCCATTACGGGCGCCCAATCAGATTCGATCGGCGGGGGCGCGGAAGGCTCGGAGTTTGGAGAAGAGTCCGGCTCCTTGGAGTCCTGGGCCGTGCGGAGTACGGGGCTGGCATTTGGCTCGATCGCCTTTGAGATCGCAGCCCCCGAGGTGACGTCCAACCGTTCATCCTCAGAGAACGCAGTGGGCTCCGAGTCAAAGATCGGGGCCGGAGCGTGTGCGGCCTCCAGGGTGCTATTCGGAGACAGAGCTATATCGTGCCCCTCGAAATAGCGCGGCGCGCTTGGCTGTGGCTCGAATCCGTCGAAGATCAAGTCTCCGCGGATATCAGCCGTGTAGTTCAAGCTTCCAAACCTGACTTGATGGCCAGGGGCGTAGCTTTCGATCTGCTCCAGATGACCAAGCGAATTGGCCCGCAGAGCGAAGCCGCCGAAGACGAAGATTTGTCCGGGGAGGAAAGTCTCACCTTGAACCTCGTCGTTGTTGATGATCAAAGGAGCCATCGGGCCTAAAAGCAACGACACAGAGGAACTCTCAATGAAAGCACCAATGTCGGTGTCAAAACCGGCGGATCTCGGGTAGGGGGTCCCGAACTGTGCGTCAAGGTTGGATGGTAACAGGAGACAAGGGACACTTTATTTTACCCAGGTTCGGGCCCTCTCGATGGAGGTAAAACCCTACTCCTGCTAGATTAATATTGATGATATGGGTAGTACAAGAGTGGATCTACCACGAGATCAAGGAGGCTAAACCCTAGAAGCTAGCCTATGGTATGATTGTCTATGATGATGGTTGTCCTACGGACTACAACCCTCCGGTTTATATAGACACCGGATAGGGTTAGGGTTACATAGAGTCGGTTACAATGGTAGGAGATCTCGAATATCCGCACACCTAGCTTGCCTTCCACGCCAAGAAAAGATCCTTCCGGTCACGGGACGAAGTCTTCAACTTTGGATCTTCATAGTCCTGGAGTCCGGCTGAAGGTATAGTTCGGCTATCCGAACACCCCCTAATCCAGGACTCCCTCAGTTGGCCAACCAATCCGGGTATCGGACCTCGCGAATGGCCCCAGCGGCCTCCAACTTGCGGGTTTCTTGAACAATGAAGGCCTGCTTCTCTGCGGACTGCCGCCTGGCTTTCTGCTTCACGGGGCGCACGTTCGGGCACACGTTGAGGTGATGCTCGATGACGCTCCGGGGGATCCCTACAAACTGATCAGGCTCCCAAGCGAATACCTTCTTATTTGCGCGCAGGAACCTGATCAGAGCTTCCTCCTGCTCAGGCTCGAGGTTGGCGCCTATGGTGAAAGTGGCACTGGAGGACCCGTCTTCGTCGACAGGTATCTTCTTGGTTTCTACCTTGTCCTGGGTGAACAACTGCTTCTTCTTGGCTGGCGCAACCCCCTTGGGCTCAGGGGTCCCCGCGTCGGCAGGCTGTGCCGAGGCCGCCGTCTTGAAGGCGAGCTTGAGTACCCGCTGGGCGTCCTCGGTTTCTCCGTGCACGGTGAGGACACCGCTGCTCCCGGGCATCTTCATGAGGTTATAGGCCGGGTGCGTGGCGGCCATGAACGGGGCCAGTGCTGGGTAGCCGAGGATGGCATTGTAAGGAAGGCCGATGGGGGCGATGTCGAAGTCGACCATTTCCGTGCGGAAGTTGTCGTAGGTGCCGAAGGTTACAGGGAGCTAGATCTGTCCCAAGGAGCTGGATGACCCGCCCCCAACACCCAATAAAGACCGACTGGGTTGCAGCCGCTCCAGGGGTATGCAGAGGAGATTGAAGGTCTCAACCGAAAGCACACTGAGGTCGGCGCCGCCGTCGACGAGGGTTCTGGTGACAGCCACCTGGCAGATGGTGGGGGTGCAAAACATGGGGAGCGCGCCCGAGCCAGCCAAGTTGGCAGGGTGGTCCTCCGAGCTGAAGGCCAGACCGACCTCGCGTGCCACCTGGTCCGTGGGAGCCCCCTGCCGTGCGGAAACGGCACCGACCCGGCGCACAAACGGCTTGACGTGGCGACTTGTGGGCGGCACCTACGAGCCGCCCAGGAGGGCCGCGATGACCGTGGGTGTTGATGTAGCAGTGCGGTCACCTTGTTGCATAGGCAGATGCTGGGATGACGCTTGATGCTCGTTCCCCGCCGGGCCGGTGGCGGCGTTGGTGGCGGGCGACGGGGAACGGCGAGGACGCCCATCGACGGGGCCGCCTGGGCGACGCGGGCTCGACGGGCGTCGGCCATGGACGCGACGGTCGGAGGAGAACGAAGCGGTGGAAGACAAATTCTGGTGCACCCCTACCTGGCGCGCCACATGTCGGATTTCGGGTTCCGGCAGACCCTTGAGGTTTGAACTCTGGGGTGCGCGCGGAGATTATGACCTCTACCTCTCCGTCTCGCAAAGATCTAACTACAGAAAGAACAACACAAAAGACACAGGGTTTATACTAGTTCGGGCCACCATTGTGGTGTAATACTCTACTCTAGTTTGTGGTGGGTGGATTGCCTCTTGGGCTGATGATGATGAATAATACAAGGAAGAATAGCCTCGCGAGGGTCTGTTCTTGGCGAGGGGGTTGAACTGGTAGGAGGAGTTCAGCCGCCCTTCTCTCTCTCTCACTTGCCCTCTGCTTGCTCGGATTCTAGGTGCCCCCTTTCTTGGGGGTGGCTAGTCCTATTTAAAGGCAAAGGCCCAAGGCCTCTTCCCAAATATTGAGCGGGAAGGGCGCCAAGAATTGGCCAATTCGAAGGGGAACATCCAGTACACTTATCCTGACCAAAGTTGGTCCTCGCCTGCCAAAGGCCCTGTGTGACGCCGTTCTGGGCACCACGATGACCTCCTTCCCACCGTTGGACTGATCTTGGTCTCATTGCACCGAAATGGATGCCTTTGCTTGATCCTCTCGCCTGTGCTTGCCTCCTTTGCACCAAAGAGGAAAGGGAGGACACCGCACGGGCTGGCACCCGCCTGGCGCCCTTGGTCGTCATGGCTTGCGTCATGGGCACCTCGTGAGGTACCCTCCTTGATCTCTCCGCCTCCTCGTGAGCCAGCCTAATGAGGCCGCGCCCGAGGAAGCGCCGTGTCGTCCGCCCCGCGAGGCTTGGCCCCTCGCGAGGGTCTTGGGTCTTGTGTTGATGAAGATGGGCCGTGTTGGGGCCCCTTTGAGCCACACCGCAGGCCGCAGGCAGGCAAGTCTGGGGACCCCCGTTCCCAGAACGCCGACAGCGTTGTGCTTGGGTAGGTTTTTCATCTGCAACCAGTAGTGTGGCAAATGAAGGAAAGGTTTTTAGAACTAGCAAAATGCCCATGCGTTGCACGCATCAAGATGCATTTGTATGAGTAGTTTATCTTGTTGGAGATGCTCTAACATGGTAGACGAGTCCTTTAATGTTGCCCACAAGATGCGCGAGTATTACTAGTAGTATATTTTTCTTGCCATGTTGAGATTTTAAAACCACGAGTGCGAACATGCAGAGGAGCAATGAAGACCAAACACGGGATATTCATGACATCTTCAAGGAGCATGGCAAGTTAAAGAGGAGCTACACCGAACCTGTAAAACGAGCTTTGGTAAGTAACACCCTTTCAATTACTTTCGTGTAGCCTCGTGTTCTTCGATGTGTATATGGTGTAGTTTCTGTTTTTCTTAAGCGTGGTGTTCTTCGATGTGTAATAAGAAGAGTCTTAATCGTCCTAATGCTTTCGTTTTTAGCTTGATGTAGGAAGTGGGTGTTCTCACCTTGTAGTATGTTTTTATTTATTTATTCCTTTTGAATTCACTTCTTCGAGTTCTGTTTATCTGGCTTCTACTAAATGGATCTAGGTTTCTCTGAGTATTGATCTAAAAAAGAAGTAACTTCATGTCAGGATGCAATTCCTGCGAGGAGGGAAGTATGGTCAACCTCGAGATCATGTTTCCAAAATGAGGCTGGATTACACACAAGGTGCCAGTTCCCTAATGATGCTAGATTAGACACAAGGTGCAAATTCCCAGATGATGCTGGATTACACACAAGCCAGGTGGAGTCATCAGCTGTTCGTGTCCTCGTGGCATTAGTAAAGGCTGAAAGAAAGCATGCAGCAGCCCTTGAGAATGTAGTTCAGTTCCTGAAGAAGCGAAAAGAGCAATCAGATGCTCTCTTCACCCAAGCCAAAGAAGAGATGGAAGAAGCCAGAAATAAGCTAGCAGAGGCAGAGCAGGTTAGGCGTCTCCTGCTATCTAAAACTGTTGTCAATACAAAATTTCCTTCATAATAGCTAGGTTCAAATGTTTATCCAGTCAGCATGCCTGTTGTGATGTCCGTGCATCTACTGATGTGGCACAAAATGTTTTTTCTGGGTCATGTAATAACAGCAATTACTTTCCAAACAATAACAGACGAAGCATTGGACATGGTATAGTTCACGCGCAAGCCCGACATTCGAAGTTCAACTTCCACATCAAACTCATGTTCACAGATATCTGCACATTCATACATAATGTCCACAACCATGATTCACTTCAAAGCAAAAAAATGTGAGGAGAGTTATAAATAAAGAAAATCCTCTACTAGTTCCTGCTACCAGTGCGAGCACAACAAGTCAAGACCATGCGTAAATTAATTATATTTTAGTCATTTTTGTGTTCAAAAATGCCTGCCGGCTCGCAGAAGGACGTGGCGGGGCAGTCTTAAGCTGGTTGCACGCGGCGAGGAGGCGTGCTCAGCCGGGCTTGCAGCGAGTGTGGCCCTCTTGGTCGGCGCGCCGGTTCAATGCCTGCGCTATGAGAGGTCGCGTCCGTGTCAGAGCAATCACTCCCTCTAGTCGTTTTTTGTTTGGGCATAACAAAATCTCGTTTTCCATTCACATTTTACAAGTAAAGTTCGTGGACAAACTTTGACCCAAAGTACGATGGGGACTTGTAAACCAGAATGGAGCTAGTAGTTTTTTTTAATCAAAGAAGGGTTTCCCCTTCCAATTTTCATTAAAGAAAACCAGCATCTAAATCTAAACCATAGTATTTGCCCTAGAACTACCAGGTTCAACATCTCGCAACATAAACCCATACAACCTGCATCGAAAAAATACAAACAAACCATACAACCGTACGCCAAGGAGGTACGTATTAATATGAATTCCATTTTCGCTCCATACCAATCGTTCTAAAAACTACTTACTACTTATAACGCGCCATTGAAAATCGGAACTCTTAACCCCGCTAAAAAATGATATTTTAAACGTGGCTACTCGATCTGTGGCAACTGGCGAGCCACTACGGTCAAAGTCGTTCACCTGTGGTCCCGGCCATCAACTCCTACAGATCAAATTATCACGCGAGCTAACTATTCCTACAAAGGTGCTCCACCACGTACCCGGTACCCGCGAATGCAGCAATAGTGCCCCTAGGATTTTAGCGTTTATTTGTTAACATCGCCTTTACATAACACTCATGTGTGCGAGAAAGCGAGAGGACAACTGCGTGCGTGCGCCTCTTCTCTTCGTATATGCACTCCACCGTTTGTCTGGTGTCCAAAAAATTATAATAACTACTAAAAATGTGCCAATGCGTTGCCACACGATCAAAGTAGATTAATACAGTGGCGGAGCTAGATGCAGATTATGCCTGGGGCTGTGCTATGTTGAGTGATAAACTTCTATGATTTTCTATGCTTTGCATGAAGAAATTACAAAGGAAGTTGTTTCTAGGCCTGGGGCTATAGCCCTAGCTGCCCCAGGCCTGTCACCGCCCCTAGATTAATACATATTCACCGGTTTGATAGAAAAAAAGTCTAGCTTTGAAATACGTATATCACTAAAAATATGTTATGTTTCACTCAAAATATATTCCTTTGGCGGTTTTGATGAGATAAGGGAGGAATGTTGTTGGTTTCAAGATTCGAGAAGTGGTATATGTCTAATTTCTACTCTTACTAGCAAGATGCCCATGCGTTGCACGGAACATCAAGATCTTGTGGGAGAAAAGGATTAACGAGGGAAGGCCTTATCTGCAAATGTGGTGAAGAGTGCGGGTAAATTGCCATATTTTCCTTCCTAACCGTTAGATATAAATCAGACGACCTACATTGCAGGATGGCAGGCCCACCATCATCACCAACTCTATTTTTTATCCCTACTCTTATAATAAGCATTGTCGGTGATGATCGTGTGCCTGCCATCCT
This sequence comes from Aegilops umbellulata, assembly GCA_032464435.1. Lineage (NCBI taxonomy): Eukaryota > Viridiplantae > Streptophyta > Magnoliopsida > Poales > Poaceae > Aegilops > Aegilops umbellulata. Next base: position 588,444,264 of record CP136057.1, read on the forward strand.
GCAATATAGGCCGTCCGATCTATATCTGACGGATAGGAAGGAAACTATGGCAATTTTGCAAAAAGATACCCACACCCCTCTCCACATTTGCAAATAAGGCCTACCCTCGTTCATCCTTTTCCCCCACAAGATAAACTACTCATACAAATGCATCTTGATGTTCCATGTAACACATGGGAATCTTGCTAGTTTTTGCAAAAATCCCATGTGTGTGTGAGAGAGAGGGCGAGTGGAGGAGGACAGGGTGCATGTGTGACAAAGACACAAGGAGTGTGTGTGCGATAGGTATCAACTTAAAATGAGGCGATAGTGTGTGTGTGCACGATCGAGAGGGCGTGTCTCAAGAAACGAAGAAAAATCTACATAGATACAAGGAGCGGGAGAGAGACATGTATGCGATGGTGGAAGCACGAGTGTGCGGGTGTATAAACCTATCTAGAGGCTACCTAGTCGATAAATGTTTGTGAGAGAAATACAAGTGGGGGTGCGAAAGCGAGAGTTTTGTGTGTGTGAAAGAGACGGTAGTCGGGAAGGGGAGTGGAAGCAGGAGTTGTGTGTGTGTGTCTGTGAGAGAGAGAGAGAGAGAGGAGATGGTAGTCGGGGTTGTCTGATCTGTAAACAAATGAATAATGTCAGTCTGGGATGGAGACGAAAAGGAGACTGGAACAAATGTTCTGTCTACAGGAGAGATAGAGAGAGTAATTTAAGTGGTATAAGTCATATGTAGAGACATATAGGGTGTGTGAGAGAATCCCATAGAGAGAAATACAAAGTGAAAGACGAGTGGAGACTGTGTGTTTGGCGGTGAAAAAGAAAGCTTAGGTACCGAGTGATACCAGAGAACAGTAGAGACGTGAGAGATAATGAAAACCGTGTAATGCATAATGATAGGGAGAGTGTGACACTTCTCAAGGGAGACGTCGAGAGACCATGTTTGCGAGGATAGGAGCAACATGAAGTGAGCGTGCGGGTGAGCTGGAGAAAAGAGAGTGATAGCTACCTGAAGGAGCATGCATGCGAGAGAGATGGGCGTGAAAGGAGTGAACAAAAAAGGGATTCAAATATTTGAATTCGAGATGATGATACATGTAATCCATACTCGAACCAAAATTGATCTATCAAACATGCATAGTCATATGAATTCACGCACATCTATGTTATTTAATATGTAGATATTACTGATCCATACATTTTAGTAGAACATAATTTGGTTAAATTTTTTCGAATTCAACCTTAAGATTTCGAGATTGTTGTATTTGTAAATCATATTATACATATAAAGGAGCAGAATTCTTTGTTGTGCTTTTGAAAGTATATAAAAAATGATGTATATAGAATGTAATTCCAATTGAAAATGGATCCTGCCCAAAAAAAGAATACAAACGGGAGTCGAATTGAGTTGGCACGGTAAACGTGCACTCTGCAAAATTTGAATGAAGCGGGGAAAGTCGCAGTAACCGCCCAAAACCAAAATCTGCGAGATGGAAATCACTACTGCCTATCCCTGCCATGCAAAGCCTATATGCTGGATTTCTATAGGTTTAGATAGGGGTCGGTTTGTAATTTCACCCAAATGCGCCTCTCACCCGGATTCATACACGGTGGGCGCCTAAACACAGTGTGTCCTCGGCCGAAATCGACTCCCTCCCCGACTCATATTCATACACGGTGGGCGCCAAAAACAAACTCTCGTCGGCAAATATTCGGTGTATGCGAGATTACCGTCCTATCCCCAACCGACTAGTGTTGCTGTGATGTAGTAGAAATTTGAAACGGGGGCTAAGTTTGTAAATTTCCTCGCATTGGAGACAAGCGCGCCCTGAATACATGGTTCCCCTTCCTCTCTACCTCCCTTTTCCCCATTAGTACTCCGTGGGCGCCAAAACACCCTCTCCACCCCACCCTCCTCCATCCGCCGCAGCCGTCCACCACCCCATCCACCGTCGTCCTCCTCCACCATGCCGGAGCTAATACCCTGACGCCGCCGTCCATTACAACAGATCGACCTCTCTCATCCACGGCTTCGGACTGGGACCCTTGCATCTCGTCCTCTCGCTTCATCCCCGCCGTCGTCCACCTTGCCGGCGCCACTCCTACGACCGTCTCATCCACCGCACCCCGCCGCCACCGTCTACCCTCCTAGATCTGCTTCCACGCTGCCGACAGCCATCGCTAGCACAGCACCGTCAAATTCTTAGCAGATGCGTACACGGCGTCGCACCAGAGGCGGTACTCTTTCGTATCTGCTCAACTTATTTATCGCAGCAAGAAAATAGATCGCCACTGCTTTACTCTGATTTCTTGTCTTGGTTGCGAAGTTGCCTTTGTCAGGTTTGCACCTTCAGATCCGCCATGGCACGCTCAACACCATACTCGCAATTTTTATGGTTTTCCCCTTTTATATTCCAAGCTAGTTAAATCACAGTGGACTAAATTTCAAAATTGGGTCAATCGGTTTTTCAGAGCTTGCCGGAGTTCGCCGGTGCGATCGAAGGGGCTCGGGTGGGGACGGTGGTTGTGGGGGCGGTGGTGGGGCCTCGTCGAACGAAGAAAACTCGACGCGGGTGGGGGCGGGGGTGGGGGTGGGGGTGGGGGTGGCGGAGGAACACAGGCGGTGGGGCCGGTGGTTCGGCCGGTGGCCCGTGCGGTGTTCTATATGGGAAGCACAGTATGTTCCTTGTTAGGAAGGGAAGCAGGGACATATTCAGTCAACAGCTGATAGAGCTGGCCTGTACGTGATCGACAGGCTTTCAATTACTAGCGGCAACACGACACCGTAATTCCCAGCCAGTTCCACTTTCCCGATTTATATATCCTGGTTATGGTGTACCCCTATTATGTACACTATGATCTGCCTAGTTGTTGTGTGCTCTTGTTATCATTGCTTGGCAATAAACTCTCTATACAGTATATTATGAACCTATCATCTACCAGCTATCCTTACTTCTGGAGCCTATTTTTTTGTACTTGTGCCAGATTATATAAATGCACGCACCATATTACAGCACACATGAGCTCTCTCATCAGAATCCAGTGATAGCACACAAGTGTTTACAGGGGCGCCCCTATATTAGAATATCATCTGCATTACAAAGATAATCTCATAACTATCTTTGTTTTCATGGTTCTCAGATATCATACGCAATTACAGTGAATATCAGAATCCGCGCATCAGAAGAATATTGTGGAACACTGCAATGACTTACAAAATTGGCACCAAGGCATTGAGTGCCATTCTGGAAGCAATGAAACTCGTACGCTCCCCACCTGTTGATTCTTGTTCAGAATATCATCCTAATGACTATTCTAACCTTGAGGAGTCAAAGGCAGATGGCCTGTCCTGTTCACCCATCAAGGTGTCTGTTGTAATTTGGCAAGGTTTTATTGATTGCGCGTATCTTGCATATGTTGTCTTGCATTTCTTCTACTTTGTTGCACCGCCATCTACTTAGTTTACTCATCATATATGTCGAGATGCCATGCACATCCATTGTCAATACATATTCCATGTTTCATCATACCATGTTTTTTCACTCAAATGCTGTTCTTGTGCATCAGACATCAAAAAGGAAGAGGGTGATTGCCGAACCTGAAGGAGCACCAGCAAAGTCCTTGAAAAACGTGGTGGTGCCGGAGAAATCATACAGCACCCCACTTATATTGGCTGTACAACCAGTGACTCAAAACATAGGACTGACTCCAGCAGACTGTACCCATACTTCACTGGCCACACCACTAGCCCCACCACACACGACCTGTGCTCCAGCAAAAGGTATACCGATTTCATTTGCCATAGCACCAGCTGTACCACAGAAAAATCCAACTCCAGCAAAAAGTACATCAAGTCCACCGGCCGAAGACCTATCCCAACTACCGAGACGGCCAATTCCTGCAGATTGGAACCCCATTCCATTTATTCCCAGTTTAAAAGACAATGCTTTCAATGTTGTTAGGGACTACGTGCATATATTCCCATCATGGGAAGATTATTGTGAAGACAAACACCATTTTCACATCTTCCTGTCCAACTTACGTGTAAGTGCTATTATTCATGGTTATTATTTTCCTGTTTTCTGCTGATTGAACACATCAATGATTTACATTACAATGTTGTAACTAGGCGAGGGTCAATCTGGATAGTCATGACGAGCAAAGCTTGCTTGTGCTTTTCAAGGAAGCATTGCAGCAGTATCGGTGTTACCTAAGGAAATCACACTTTGATGGCAAGTCTATAAATGAATTTCCAGTGAAGTTTCCTATGCTAAATTTAGAAGACATTGAATGGAAAAACCTTGTTATGCACTGGTCTCGTTCCTAGGATGAGGTACTGTCTATGAAATCACATGACAATTTGAACTTCTACTTTTCCGCATGTGCCTTACGGATCTTTTTTGCAGGAAATCTGCTCGAAGAAGAATTCCGGTTTGACAAGATCGACAGGATATCGCAAATATGCTGCCCGCTGCTTTGCTCTTGTTAGTACCTGTTGTCCTGTATCACTGTACTTGCAGACATACCTGGTTCATTATGTGACAGCAGTATGCATGATAGCTTGCTTATCAATTGTTCGCTCCAAATTATCTGATCCGTATGAATGGTTACATTAGTGTACAATATATCCAATACCAATGCTTTTTTTAGCTCTGCATTATTCTTGTAAGTACATGTTGTCCTTTATCAGTGTACTTATAATGATAGGTACTTGTTCATGTACCATCACTCTGCAGCTTATTTTCCTTTGCCCTCCATTTTCTACACATCAGATCTATATTTACTCTTACCATAAGGTTGGTACTAAAGAAGTTTAGTTGTGCATTGCTCTTGGCTATACCTTTTGCCTGTATCGCTGCACTTACATTTATAGCTACTTGGTTATGTAGCATCACTCTTCATCTTATCTTAAATATTCTCCATTTTTTCGTATATTATCACATCTATATTTACTCTTACAAAATGTAGAATAAAGGCAATGCTTTTGAAGAAGATTATGTGGTAAACTTCTTGATTGCCCCCCCCCCCCATCAGCATGGACAAGGCCTTTATAGAGCCTGTCCTCACCAATAATGTAAGTTTGTCCATCTCAAGCCTTCAAACTTTGTTGTATATATTTGGTTAGGCATGACTGCAACAGCTGTTTATTTTTGGTGTTTGCATCAAATTGCTTGTTTAAAGTTTATTATATGTAGTTCATAAACTAAAGTTCATCCTTTCTCAATTTAAGTTTTTCAGTTGTACAACCAAGTTCCTTCTTCATACCATGTAAATTAAACTATACATAGCAAGTGATCTTCTTTTGCACTTCATGTATGCTTATGTTCTTCATCTGTAATCCAGTGGTGTGGTGAACCTACCCACTACAGCATAATGTCATATTCTGCAATGTCTTAACTACGAACAATGTCATATCATTCTACTATTATTTAAACCGTCTCTTTATTTACCAATTTGAAATGGTATAAATTGATAGCACACTAACCATTGATACTTATGAGTTCTCGATCTGTAATCCAGTGGTATCGTGAAGCTGCCAACTCCTTCACAATGTCATTTCCTGCCATGTCTTGACCTGAACAATACCATATTGTGTTAATGCAAATTTAAACTGTGTCACTTTATTCGTCAGTAGGAAATGTGATGAATTGTCAGCACTGATACTTTTATGTGCAAAACCTGTCATCTGTCTGCTTGTTTATCTTTCAGAGTGAGGAAGATATAAGTGTTGAACAAGCGCGGTCTCATCATCTTGCTCAGCTGCTTGTGTTGCAGCTCCCCAGCAGGGCTAACCTTTCTTGAACTCTATTGAAGTGATGTCGGTTTTGTATATTATTTTGTCGGCGTGTTTATTTGCACTGGTGGCAATCTTTGATGCCCAGTGTATGTAATCTGCTGTCTGCTTGTGCTTTATTATCATAGTGGCGAACTTTGATGCCCAGTGGATGTAATATGTCGTAATTTCTTTATTGTATAGTCTAGGTTTTTTCTTATTTATTATGCTGCAGTTATTTTACTGAATATATATCCTATCTTTGCAGTAAGCCGGCCAAACCGTAAAATTACGGTACATGATCGAGCCGTCATGCAATCACGAGGTAGGTTGGGCCTGAAACGTGCCAATCAGCTCACGGGCCGACAGCAGTCCGAAATGAACCCCGGCCCGTGATTGTGCGAATGAAATCATAGGCTTTTAATAGGCCAAAAAATTGTCTCGGTCCTTGTTCGGCCCAATCAGATATCGGCTGCAAGCAGGCCAGATGCAAACCAGGCCGTAGTTAGGCCCAACTATATGACGGGCTTTTAACAGGCTGAAATTAATATAGGGCCGAAATGTTAAACGGGCCCTTAATAGGCGAAAACTAATATCAGGCCGAATTACTAAGTGGTCCTTTAGCAAGTGGGCCCAAAAGCATAGTGTCTAGTTGACGGGCCGAATCTGATATGGGCCATAATTGAGCCCAAAGCCTCTTAAAAGGCCGGACCTGATCTGGGCCGTAATTTGGCCCAGAACGTGGTAGGCCTTTAACGGGCCGGATCTCATATGGGCCACTATTAGGCCCGGAGCGTGGCAGGCCATTAATGGACCGGATCAAATATGGGTCGGCATTTGGCCAAAAACATGGCAGGCAGTTAATGGGCCGGCCTACTAGGGTCCTCAAAATCTTGTGGGCCTACAGCTGGACTGGCCCATTAATGTCGGCGAAATCTCATGGGCCTTTAGCTGAGCCGGCCCATTCTGATCCGCAAGAATCTTGTGGGCCTTTACCTGGGCCAGCCCATTACGGCACACAATAATCTTGTGGGCCTTTACCTGGGCTGGCCCATTATGGCCCGCAAAATCTTATGGGCCTTTAGCCGGGCCAGCCCATTATGGTCCGCAAAATCTCGTGGACCTTTAGCTGGGCCGGCCCATTATGGTACGCAAAATCTTGTGGGCCTTTAGTTGGGCCGGCCCATTTAAACTTGTTGGGCCGTGCCACGTGTCGACGTATCATAGGCGCCTATCTGACCCACTGACGAGCTGACACGTGTTTCGTCCGGCCAATAAGAATTTTACACGTGGAAATTTCCCATTGGTCAGGGTTGTTAACGGGTTATCGGATCCAAAACCCGACCCGATAGCTTAACGGCGTTCCGTTACGGTGGATGCCACGTGTCGGTCACCCTTGACGAAAGCACTTCTGTGACGCGCGATTTATCGTCATGGAAGTGGACACTTCCGTGATGATAATTTTGGTAATGTCATGGAACACTTCTACGACAGCACATGTATGACTATCTTGATTCTGTCATAAATTTGTCATGGATGTAGATGCATGACAAAAAAAGCGACCTACTGTGACAAACACGTACCATCACAGAAGTGTATTTTTTTGTAGTGTAAGGTTCAGCTCCTTCTGTGTGAAAATGTACTTCAGACTCTTATGATCCGTGTACACATCACAACGGTTTCCAATAAGGTAATGTCTCCAAGTCTTCAACGCATGCACTACGGCTGCTAGCTCCAAATCATGCGTGGCATAATTCAACTCATGAGGTTTTAGTTGTCGCGAGGCATACGAAACAACTCTTCTGTCCTGCATAAGCACACATCCAAGTCCTAAGCGAGAGGTGTCGCAATACACTTGGAAATCCTTATGTATATCTGGCAATGTTAGCATTGGGGCTGTAGTCAAACGTTTCTTCAACTCCTGGAAACTTGCCTCGCAATCTTCTGTCCATTTAAACTTGGTATCCTTCTTTAATAATTCCGTCATTGGTTTCGCAATCTTGGAAAATTCTCAATGAATCTCCGGTAATATCCTGCGAATCCCAGAAAACTGCGGATCTCGCTAACTGAAGTGGGTGCCAACCATTCAGTGACTGACTGAACCTTGTCGGGGTCTACTGCTATACCTTCTCCTAATATAACATGTCCAAGGAATCCGACTTCCTTCAACCAAACTCTCATTTGCTGAACTTGGCGTACAACTCGTGTTCCCTGAGTTTCTTGAGAACTAAACGCAAATGCTCCTTGTGCTCCTCTTCATTCTTCGAGTATACCATAATATCATCAATAAACACCACAACAAACTTGTCCAAATACTCCATGAACACCTTTTTCATCATGCTCATGATATAGGAAGGGGCGTTAGTCAGTCCAAACGACATGACCGTATACTCGTATGATCCATACCGCGTGGTGAATGTTGTCTTTGGTATATCCTTCTCTCGGATCTTCAACTGATGGTATCCCGGTCGTAGATCGATCTTCGAAAACACCTTAGCTCCTTGCAGCTGATCAAACAGATCATTGATCATCGGCAGTGGGTACTTGTTCTTAATCGTCACTTCATTCAAGCCACGATAATCAACAACCATCCTTAGGGATTTATCTTTCTTCTCAACAAAAAGTACTGGGGCTCCCCAAGGTGATGAACTTCTTAGAATGTAACCTTTCTCCAATAACTCCTTGATCTGTTTCTTAATCTCCTCCAGATCATTCGCGGGCATCCGATAGGGTCTCTTGGATATTGGCTCTGTTCCTAGCAAAAGCTCTATCAAAAACTCGATATCTCGATCCGGTGGCATGCTTGGTAATTCCTCAGGGAAAACATCCGGGAAATCCTTCACTACAGGCACTTCCTCCTAAACAACTCCCGTGAGGGTATTCACTTGGCTCCTCCCAGGCACATGCCTAGATACATACTTAATCCTTTTTCCCTCCGGGGTGGTGAGATAAATCGACTTACTAGCACAGTCAATGCTTCCTCCATACTTTGACATCCAATCCATACCTAATATCACATCCAATCCTTGTGACTCCAAGATAATTAGGTCGGACAGAAGAACATGGGTGCCAATGATTAGGGGTATCTGGTCGCACCATCGACTAGCCATATAATATGCTCCAGGTGAACTCACTAAGAGAGGGGTCCTAAGGGTTTGGGTTGGTAGTTTAAACTTATCCACGAATCCCCTTGATATGTATGGATGTGATGCACCAGTATCAAATAGAACAAGAGCGGTAAATTACTTAACCAAAAACTTACCAATAACCGCTTCTGGCTGCTCTTCAACCTCCTCCACGTTAACGTGGTTCACTTGTCCTTTGTTGAATGGATTGGGCTTTTTCCCAGCGCTCCCATTTTCATTTCCATTCTTCCCTTCAGGGTAGTCTGTGGCATAGTGTCCAGTCTTCCCGCACTTAAAGCAAGTAACGTGACTTAGGTCCTTTTGGTGGGTGTGGCTGGATTGGGGCGGTTCTGATTGTTGTTAGCTTCGTTCCCATTCCCGTTCTTAGAACCATTATGGTTATGTGATCCTCCTCCGATGTGGTTATGACCTCCATGGTTATGAAGAAGTCCTCCCGAGTTCGGGGTTAGGCGAGGCTTCTACTGAGCTCCTGAGTTATACCTCCCTTGTCCATACTTCCTCTTACAGCTCTCAATCTGCTGCTGCTTCCCTTCAATCATAAGAGCCTTATCTACCAACTCCTGGTAGTTGTTGAAGGTTGCTACCATCAACTGCATACTCATCTCATCATTCAGCCCTTCCATGAACTTCTCCTGCTTCGCGGCATCTGTGGCCACATCATCAGGGGCATAGCGAGATAATTTGCTAAACTCGTCCACGTACTGAGCCACAGTACGGCTTCCCTGGCGTAGGTTGCGAAACTCCTGCTTCTTCATATTCATAGCTCCAGTTGAGACATGGGCTATGTGGAAAGCTTGCTGAAACTGGTCCCAAGTGACATTGGCTATGGGGAAAGTGGTCGTGTAATTCTACCACCATGAGGCTGCTGGTCCATCCAATTGATGTGCGGCAAAGTGCACCTTCTCAGCATCTGTGCAACCTGCGGTGGTCAAATCCCTTCCAATACGGCGCAGCCAATCATCGGCAACTATAGGCTCGGTGCTGCTGTAAAACACCGGCGGTTGTAACCTTAGAAAACGGGCTAAGTTGTCCACTGGTGGTGGGTTGTTGTTGTTGTTGTTGTTGTTGTTGTTGTTGTTGTTGTTGTTGTTGTTGTTGTTGTTGTTGTTGTTGTTGTTGTTGTTGTTGTTGCCCTGGTTCTGAACTAGCAATTGCATCAAGGCATTCTGCTGCTGGATCAACTGGGTTAGTTCCGGCGGGAAGGTAAATCCGGTGTCACGTCTCGGAGGCATCTGATGGGTTTAGATGGAAGAGATCAGAATATAAAAGGGGTCTAATGAGAAATCACTACCCATATGCACATGAGACAAACACAATCATTTCACTCAATCAATCAAGCAAGGGAATACAAACGGTCTAGAACTATCGTAAAAGTGCTCAACTACTACTAAATACATGGGGGAATACTACTAATATGTGGTGGTCATCTAGAAATTTTGATCGGTGGAAGACTCCATGATATCCGCTCCAGCTTCATCTTCAAAGTCATCATCACTAGGATCGGAATTGGTGTCGTCGATGATGATGTAGTTGTCCGCGCAAGTAGAATCGTCGTCTTCTCTTCCAGGTGCTGGATCTCCCATGAATACTCCGATCTTCTTTACCAGGTCGTCATTCTTCTCCAGTAGTGTCTTGATTTCCTCCTCATATCCATCGCGTGTAAACTTGAGTTCTTCCTCTAGCTCGATGATCCTAGTCTTCGCCTTCTTCAAGTCCATCAAGTCTGCGCACATCTGGTTCTCCTGACGTCGAATGTGCTGGTTTAACTCCTGGATGAAAGCTGCAATGGATCTATCCTTCTTGGTGCTGATCACTTCCCATTGCTCGTCTCACCGCCCACATATCTGATAGATAGTGTCCTTAATTTCCCTGTTGTAGACTTCTCCAATGCGTCCCATGGTAATTTGGGCTGCCATGCTCTTGCCTAGGCTCCAGGTGGGTGCTTCGAAAGAAAATTCTATGGGTTTAGAGGTTGGCGAGAACGTCCTTCCAGGAACTTGTACTTGAATCATCCAGCGCTCTTCTTCTGGCAGGGTGGCGTTGTACGTCCCGGTGAATCTTGGTATTCCAATGTTCAAGTACCTAGTGACTTCCTTCAAATGGCGTCCAAAAGGGGTGTCTTCATCAGGTTGTGCAAACTTTTTCTTCATCTCCGCCATCCTAAAGAGTAGAAAATGGAGAGGAGTCAGAAATGAGTAGAGAAGAGTGACCTATGGTTTTATCTTAGTGGCCATGTCCTACACTCAGCGTGTGCTCTGATACCATCTTGTAGCGACCCGACCTCAAACGGTCAAGTCTCTGTGCTTCAGTGTCATCCCTGGATCGGTAATGCTGACACACATAGTACTCGAAGGATTTATAACAGAGTAGCAATCACACACTTATTACATCAAATGTCTCAAAAGAGAACTTATTACAATAATATGGCTTAAGGCCATATAATATGATAACAGCGGAAGGCTTGGAAGATAAAGTGAGTCCATCAACTCCAACGTCATAGCAGAGCTGCACGACAACGACCTAACGAACCTTACTCCTCGTCTGAAAAGTCTGCAACATAATACGTTGCAGCCCGAAAACGGGTCAGCACATGGAATATGCTGGCAAAATAACACAGTAGAGCAAGAACAGAATAATGCTATCACTACATGCATATTTGGCTGGTGGAAAGCTCTATGGTTATGGTTTTTGCGAAAAGCCAATTTTTTCCTACAACAAAGGAATAGATTTTAATTTAACTATCATGGTGGTTGAAAAATCATTGAGAAGGTACCTCCAACTCAATTCCAATTAAAGTAATTAACAACCCAACAATATTAATTAAGAATGATGAGATACATGTGATAACCCAAGTACTAAATACTCAAGAATTGTCCATAACCGGGGACACGGCTAACCATGATTAGTTTGTACACTCTGCAGAGGTTTGCGCACTTTTCCCCACAAGACTCGACCGCCTCCGTTGGATTTCTTGCACTACATGGTGCTTGAGAAACGGATGACCGAGACACAGTCTTTCAGCAAGATTAACTCTCTACTCCAGACAGACCATACCAAACCTACATCCCACTACCTACTGATCTGCCTCTTCAAGAGCTTCACGTAACTTACTCAACTATGCTAGAGCCCATAATAGCTTGTGGCTGCACACAGAAGTTTCTAGCATGAATCACCTCAGTTCCCTCTGAGCGTGGGTGGCGGTCCATAGGAAGATCACACTGGTACTCCAGGATTTCCAAAAATACAGGCAACACTGGGTTCCCCAGGTGCCTCAATCCACCCAGATGTTTGTTTAAGTTGCCACCTTAAGTTGAACCATTAGTTAACACTTACATCTGTCATGGATTCACTCAAACCCAAACCACTTCTACGAGCATAGCATAGCAATATAGGCGACGTGTAAGAGTAACTCCCAAGGGTTTGAATATAACAGGGCAATAGGTTCTACCTCAATAACTACTTCCCAACCCACATGTTAATGACATCCTAATCATGCAATGTTTGAGGATTGGAACTAATGCATAAAAACTGGGTATAGAAAGAGTATGATCAATGTGTTACTTGCCTTGCTGACGATCCGCGAATCCTAGGGACTCGTAGTAACACGCTTCGCACTCCGGGAATTCTATCGCAAACAAACAATAGCATACATAAGCAACAAGCAAATATGCACAAGCAAAAACTCAAATAAGAGAGGTTGACCAGAAAGTTCAACTTAAGAACTCCGGTTAGCAAAAAGAATCAAATCAAACGGAGCAATGAAACTCAAACGGTGAAAGAAACAAGATCCGTTTACTAATCTGAACTAAAGTCAAATTTTACAGTACCAAAATCTTGTTTATGTTGATTAAATAGAAAGAGGGTCTCGAGACGAAGATCTAGGCACTTGAATCGCCTGATTCCGACTAACAAGCGAAAAGATAAACATAAACGAAAATTGGACCAGAAATTGCGATCGAGAATAATCGCGGAAAACCCGATAAAAAGAAAACTGATGAATAGACTAACGAACGAGCGTTCGTTAGGTGTAACTAACGGGCGAAAACCATTGGTTAAAACGAACGGACAAACGAACGTCCGCTAATTAGAAGAACCGGGAAAAACCGGTGAACCGATCTAAAAAACGAACTAGGGTTTCTAAAAAAACGAACGGTTTTTTAAAAAACCAGCGGCGACGGATCGGCGCGGTACCTCGGCGAGGCGGGATCGGGCGACGGGGCAGCATCTTGTGGGGCGGCGGGGCTCGGCGGAAAGCGGCGGCGGCGGCGCGGCTGCAGCGGCAGCAGCGAGGCGCGGGCGGCGGGAGGCGGAGGCGCAAGCGGCGGGAAGCGGCGCGGCTCGGGGCGGGCTGCGGCGGCGGCGGTGGTTGGTGGTGGTGGGGGCTCGGGCGGCGGAGTATATAAAGGGGCGGGACGGGGCGGCTTGGGGGAGGGGCCAAGGCGCGGGCGACGATGGAGTCCGTCTCAGAGTCCTCGTCCGAGTCGGCGGCGGCGGCGCGCGCGCGAGGAAGGCGGCGGTGCGCGTGGTTGGGCCGGCGGCCCGGCTGGGTTTCGGCCCAGTCGGCTTGAATTTTGGTTAAACAATTTCGCCGACAGAAATAAAATCCTAGAAAATAAAATAAAAAACTAAAAATACCAAAACAAAATTTCACCATCTAAATAAAATATTTAGGACGAGATGAACATTTTCTTGGCCCTAAAATGCAATTTTGAAAATGTGCAATTTTTCTAATTGCAAATAAAATCCAAATAAAATCAAATAAATGATTTTAATATTTTTCCTCCAATATTTCAATTATTTTCGAGAAGTCATATTATCTCCTCTCATATTTTTTATATGAAATATTTTTCAGAGAGAAAAATAATTAAAACCAAAATCCTCGTTTCAGTATTTGACAAAAATCAAATATGAAAACTAGGAAATACTCAACTCTCTCTGATGGTCCTTGAGTTGCTTAGGATTGCGAGGATTGCGAAATGAAAATGCAATAAAATATTATATGCATGAATGACCTATGTATAACATTCCAAATTAAAAATTTGGGATGTTACAACTGCTCCACCCATCGAGCTAACAAGCTTAGTTGTACAAATTCAAATATGATATTATGCTGATATTAGTAAAACTGAGAGATGTTTAACTGGGCAGCTAAATGTTCCTATTTTAGTTTCGAAATGCATGTGAGCCACATATGGAGAGACCTACATTGTATAGAAAGACTTGTAATATCTTCAATCCGCTTGCTCTTCTGCTCTTCTTTAAGATGACCATCTTCCCTTGCGGTCGATTGGTCGGGTCGAATTATTCTCCCTTGGTATATTTTGAATCTGTCAGGTCAGATCAACTTGTTCTTCTTTACTATATGTTGAAGCTGTCATCTGCAAAGTATCATCACTTCTGGAGCTCTCATATTTTGAGTAGTAGGCCACATTATATTAATGCACACACCAAATTACAACATGCATGGGACCTCTTAGAAGAATTGCAAAGATAGCACAAAGGGGTTCACAGGGAGGAAGTATTGGATTAGAATCACTTCTGCATTACAAAGATAATCTCACTTGTTTTTATGTTTTCATGCATGTCAGGTATTGAACATTATCAAAATGAATATGAGAATGGGCGCACGAGAGGAATATTGCGGAACAATTCACTGGCTAACAAACTTGGCATGGTGGAGGATGGCCTATCTTATTCACCCATCAAGGTACATGCTCTAACTTGGCAAGGTTGTATTGGTCGCACATATTTTGCATCTGACCTCTTGCATTACTTCTACTTTGTTACACCATCTGCTTAGTTTAAGCATCATATATGAGTATATGCCATACCTATCCATTTTCTGTACCTATTCCATGTGTCGTCATACTATGTTTTTCTAGTCAAATGTTGTTCTTTCGTAATAGATGTCGAAAAGGAGGAGGGTGAGTGCAGATCCTAAAGGACTACAAACTAGGTATTTCGAAAAGGTAGTGATACCTGTTAAATCAGATAGATCAGCAGCCACAGAAAACACATGCCCAATTGTAACAGACTTTACCCCTACTCTAGTGGCCAAACCCCTATTAGAACTGCTGAGAGTCCAGCGTCAGGTACTGTCTATGATATCAATTCAAAATTTGAACTCCTAAATTTCTGCATGTGCCTTACCTTCTCTCTTGTATGAAAACTAATTTCAGATGAATCTCCTTGCTCAAAGGATCATAGGATCTCACAACAATATTGGGCTCTGCATTGCTCTTGTCAGTACCTCTTGCCCTTTGTCAGCATACTTACACTCATTGATGTTTGATTATGTAGCATCACTGTAAATGTTCGCTTATTTATCCTCCCTTTGCTTGAAATTATAAGATCTATATTTACTCTTAGATAAATGTAGAATTAACACAATGGTTATGAAGTTTTGGATTGCTTATGTAAGTACCTGTTGTCATGTACTCCCTCTGTATCGAATTAATTATTGATCAATTGGATGTATTTAGAACTTAATAGTGCTAGATACATCCATTTGAGCGACAAGTAATAACGGACGGTGGTGGTATTACTGTACATGCATAGCGAGATAGTTGATTGTCTAGCATTACTCGGCATCTTATCTGCCCTGCCCTCCAATTTCTCCAAATTATCATATCTACATTTACTCTTACCAAAATGATGAATAAAGCCAATGTCACTGCACACGTTGATGCCTGCATTCCTCTTGTCAGTACCTTTTGCCTTGTAACGATGTACTTAATTAATTGCTATTTGATTATGTATCATCAGTCTGCACCGGAGCTTCATTATCCTCTATTTCTTCCAATATTATTTGATCTATATTTACTCTTTGCAAAATGTAGAATAATGGCAACGCTTATGAAGAATTTTGTTTTTGGACTTCGTTGAATTATCCTTCCATCAACATGGAGAAGGGCTTTGTCC
This sequence comes from Aegilops umbellulata, assembly GCA_032464435.1. Classification (NCBI taxonomy): domain Eukaryota; kingdom Viridiplantae; phylum Streptophyta; class Magnoliopsida; order Poales; family Poaceae; genus Aegilops; species Aegilops umbellulata. Next base: position 588,460,095 of record CP136057.1, read on the forward strand.
AGCCCGTGTTAACATGTAATGTAAGTTCATCCTTCTCAAGCCTTCAAACTCTATTTTAGTATAGATTTGGATAGGCATCATTTCCTCCACTGTTGTTTACATCTGGTTGGATGTTTGCAACATCAGAGTCGTATCTCTTATGCCAGGCAGAACTTTAGGAAAGATAGTGAGCCAAACCATCTTGAGGACAGCGAGATGACCCCAAGGTCTTGTCTTGATGAAGACAGTGAGTTGAAGCTACTCACCAGCAGGTGTGAGAAAACCTCCGTGCAGTCGCTGCCTCAATCAGTTCTACTTCTTCAGTCTCAACTTAAAGCGGAAAGGCTTGCTTCATCTCAGCTCTGACTTGAAGTCAAGGATGTAATGAAGATGTCAGGGGACTGCCTTGCACACTATGGTGCCATACAGCTAGGGATAAAGCATCTATCGTTGACACAACTGAGGTCTCATAAGCTTGTTCGGCTGCTTGCGGGGCCCGACCTTGCCAGGTCTAGTGCCTTCTGAAGTGCTCTCAATTTTGTATATTCTTTTGTCGGCGCGTTTATATGCACTGGTGGTGACCTTTGATGCCCAGTGTATGTAATCCGCGGTCATGTTGCGCTTTATTATCACCGTAGGGAACTTTGATTCCCAGTGGATGTAATATGCCGTAATTTCTTTATTGTATAGTCTAGGTTTATTCTTTGGTCGGTGTCGTGGATTTGTCACGGCAGATGTCCTAGTGTGAGGACTTAGTCGTGAGGCCAATGCATCTATGCGGTAGCTTGAAGGGGTTGGTCGAAATTGAGAGACATGAGGCGGATCAACACACAAGACAAGGGTTTAGACAGCTTCGGGCCCCGGGAAACATCATCCGGTAACAACCCTACATGTTGTTTGCGGCTAGGTCTCATTATTCTCACGAGGTAGTCGCCATAAACCGGCTCTCCTAGTTATGTCTAGCCCTAAGATTATTTCCCCCCTCTTGGGGTGCCCTGCCCCTCCTTATATAAGTTGAAGGGGTGGGTTACATGTAGAGTCCAACTCGGATTAAGACTTAAACTATTCTGACTTTTCTTCATGGGCTTCTTAACGTCTTGGGCTTCATAACGTCTTGGGCTTCATAACGTCTCGGGCTTATTAACCCCAGGCCACTCTGTCTGCTGGGTTATGACTGTTAACCGGGTTATGACTGTCTGTCGGGTTATGACTGTCTGGCGGTTTATGATTGTCTGCCGGGTTATGATTGTCTGTCGGGTTATGATTGTCTGTCGGGTTATGACTTCCTGCTGGTTTACCACCTGTCTTAATTGTCCTCCTTAACCATCTGTCTAAACTCTCTGCCGGCTTACCAAGTCCCAGTCGGGTTATAACTCTGGCCGGGTCATATCGCGGGGTATATCCCCGACATTAGCCCCCAGTTTAATTGGATTTATCCATGTTAAACTGATCCTGATCATCCTTAAGTCCTTGTCATTTCCTTCTTCTAGAAAATCCAGGTCAATAGGTCAGCTTCGTAATCAATTTGCTGACATTGGTTTGTCACAGAGAAATATTGTGAAGAATAAATCATTTGATTCAGCTCCCAATGCTTAACAAAAATATTGGTCCTTGAAATCCTCATCTGGTCTTCAGCCGGCTTAAGGATGTAGAACTTGCCAGTTTATCATAGCCAAAATTGCCGGTTTATAAATATTGATGGCACCGGGTCATAATTGTAGTTAACATCAAGCTTCAAAATATACCTCTTATATGCCTATCACTTGTAGCCCCCAAGTCTTAAGAAGGTAGCGTAGCAACAGCTTAAGACTTGCTTCAATATAAATGTCACAACCTTTAAGACATCCGATTTGTTCATCTCAGTCACGAGTCATAAACTGAATATTCCACATATGTAGCCCCCAAGTGCCGGATTGTCATGCTTGCAGCAACCTAGGACTTGAAATTGCCTTATGCTCATAAAAACTTCAACTAGTGTAGCTCCCAAGGGCCTGGTCATTATGTAATAATGAGCAGGGACTTTGTAAATATAATCATGTATATTTGAGCAGTGCTGTGTAGCCCCCAAGGGTCGGCTTAGTAAGATAATACTGAGCTGGGACTTTATATATACTTCATTGAAAAGAACATCATATGTTATAACCCCACCATGGGGCTTGAACCCATGTCCACAAGGTTAAGAGTCTTGTCCTCTACCAACTAAGCAATAAATCCTTCAATAAATGGATTAAGGATTGCGTACCTTGAATTTTTTATAGGAGGAATTGGTAGCCCCCAAGGGCCGGCTCATTATGATGTGATGAGTCGGGTCTTCAATAAGGTCATGAAAAAAATGACTTTGCATTAGCCCCCAAGTTCCATGGTGCATGCTGGCAGTGACATGGGACTTGCATATTTGATGTAATCTCAACTTGAATAATGTAGCCCCCAAGTGCCGGGTTCTAAGCCTGCAGCAACTCGGGACTGTTCCTTCCATTGTAGAATAAATCATATCCACTGATAAAATAATAGCCATTGCGCTGAAGCGGCTTTTGAAAACCTCAATCATAATATTGGTTATTGATAACCATAATAAAAATCTAGCCATGTTGGCTATTAAAGATTTGAATAATATAATTCAATGATTTATAAGGGCATGATTCCAATGGCGCAATCCAAATATAAACTGGTGACTTATAGTCGAAAACCAGGTCGGGTTAATAAACACCGGATATTATCTTATCTCATACTGCCGACTTATAGTCGAAAGCCAAGCCGGGTTAATTAACACCAGATATTATCTTATATCATACTGGCGACTTGTAGGTGAAAGCCAAGCCAGGTCAATAGACACCAGCAATGTTTTCAGTTTGTTCGGCCGACTTATAGTCAACAGCCAGACCGGGTCACTGAACACCGGATTAGTATAAACCGCAAAATAAACCTCAAAAAGAAAAAATTTAGAAGAAAACATGCAAAAAGGCGGGGCTTTTCATGGGCTGCCAGGCCACTGAGTTAAACCATTTTGCAAAGCCTTATAAGATGGACCTCACATTAACCAATCGTCATTTTAACTGTGACAAGTTCAGGGTCTTTATAAGATTGACCTGTCAAACGTTCGACGGGTCTTACCAGGATTACCTGGGTGGAGTGGCTTACTTAAAAAGGCAGGATAACCCGGGGTTCTAGGTGAATACACCTGGCTTCCAAGCCTGGATTTTATAGCCTATTACAAGGTTATAGACTCTTTGTTCTTGTAGAAGCAAAGAGCCCCCGAGCAATATTTTGAGATGTGCTCAATGGACGCCTATGTTTGAGTTGTGCTTTGCAACAGACTCTCTTTGGCTCCTTTTGATCTGGGTAGCAAGCTCCCAAGTGTTTTGTAAGAATGGCATATAAGCCGGATTAAAAGGTGATCATAGCTTCGCTTCAATGAGCAGGAAGCCCCCACGTGATATATTTCTGAGCTGTGCTCGCCGGGTGCCTATGTTTGAGTTGTGATGTGCAACAAACTCTCTTTGGTCCCTTTAATTTTTCCTAAGAACTCGAACTTGCAAGAAATTATTCTTTTGAACCGGAAATTCTTAAACCGGATATTGAGAGCTTCAAAGCTTTGTGGGAGACAACTTTCCCTTGAACCGGTTTTTAAACCGAAATCCTTCTTTTTAAGCCGGAAATTTTCTAACAGCCTTTAAATTTGCACCAATATGGCGGTTTAGGGTCCTGTATTAGATAACTTTGCAAGCTAGAGTAACTTCTCTTTTAAAGAAAGCAATATATAATATAAAAATATACTGGATGGATTTCACCTGATATGTTAGGCCACAAATTATCCATCGCAGAGTTGATCACCACCAAAGTGAAGGTTTGTGTTGATGTAGTAGAGGCCGTGACTTGCGCCCGTATCCGTCGAGCAACACGGTACGGATAAGCACTAGTGCAAATATAATTTGGCGCACTCCCCTTACAACACCTTTGTAATGAATAATGATCCTACGAATACCACAGACCAAAGTAATTGTTCTTAAACAATTTTAATATGTGCTGATAAAATACATAGGAAAGATAGCGCCTGGTATTTTCACGGGATGAACGTGGACAATGATACTGAACGTGGTCAGACACAAAAGATAGTCCGTACAGATGCACGTGATCTACATGTTTTTCCTTTGTCTTTTTCCCCTTTCCAAAGTAATGCTTTCCTGCATGTAGACTTTGATGTGTGGCGACGAGTGGCATCGGTGGTTCCTGTAATACTTTTTCTGAACAAGTATGCATCTGCTTGCTTCTGAACCAACTGGGCGCCGCGGGAGATGGGCAGCGTGCGGAGCTCTCGGCTCCGTCTTGGCGACTTGGTCGGGACAGCTTGCAGCCGCGGTGGCTCTCAGCTGAGGTGGCCTGGCGGTTTGTCGCGAAGCTGCAGCGGGCAAGTCAGAGCACCGGCGGCGGCTCTCGACCAATTTGGAGCAGCGACCGGTGGAAGCGAGGAAAAACGGTGGGTCAGCCTCTCAACCGGAGGAGTGGCGGGTTGGATCGAAGAACCCCTGAAGGCGAGGGAGCGGTGGCAGCCGGCTTGTGACTGGAGCGGCATGCGCGTCAGACGGCGGAACACTGCCGCGGCAGAGGTGGCTTGTTGTCGAAGCAATCGAGAGCAGTTCAAGGCCACATGTGCGCCGTGCCCCATGGTGGGCGCCAGCTGTCGTGGATTTGTCACGGCAGATGTCCTAGTGTGAGGACTTAGTCGTGAGGCCAACACATATATGCAGTAGTTTGAAGGGGTTGGTCAGAATCGAGAGACGCGAGGTGGTTCAACACACAAGACAAGGGTTTAGACAGCTTTGGGCCCCAGGAAACATCATCCGGTAACAACCCTACATGATGTTTGTGGCTAGGTCTCATTATCCTCATGAGGGAGTCGCCGTAAACCGGCTCTCCTAGTTATGTCTAGCCCTAAGATTATTTCCCCCCTCTTGGGGTGCCCTGCCCCTCCTTATATAAGTCGAAGGGGCGGGTTACATGTAGAGTCCAACTCAGATTAAGACTTAAACTATTCTGACTTTTCTTGATGGGCTTCTTAACGTCTTGGGCTTCATAACGTCTCGGGCTTCATAACGTCTCGGGCTTATTAACCCCAGGCGACTTTGCCTGCTGGGTTATGACTGTCAACCAGGTTATGACTGTTTGCCGGGTTATGAATGTGTGCCGGGTTATGACTGTCTGCCGGTTTATGATTGTCTGCCGGGTAATGATTGTCTGTCGGGTTATGACTTCCTGTCGGTTTACCACTTGTCTTAACTATCTGTCTTAACTGTCCGCCTTAACCTTCTGTCTTAACTCTCTGCCAGTTTACCAAGTCCCAGCCGGGTTATTGCTACCTCTTGAGCTTGCGTTGGTTTTCCCCGAAGAGGAGAGGATGATGCAGCAGAGTAGCGTAAGTATTTCCCTCGGTTTTTGATAACCAAGGTATCAATCCAGTAGGAGGCCACGCTCAAATCCCCCGTACCTGCACAAAATGATAGCAACTCGCAACCAACGGGATTAGGGGTTGTCAATCCCTTCACGGTCACTTACGAGAGTGAGAACTGATAGATAATGTTTTTGGTATTTTTGATATAGAGATGCAAAGTGAAAAGTAAAAGGCAAAGTAAAGAAGCAAAGCAAGATTAAAGTGATTGAGATTGATATGATGAGAATAGACCCGGGGGCCATAGGTTTCACTAGTGGCTTCTCTCAAGAGCATAAGTATTCTATGGTGGGTGAACAAATTACTGTTGAGCAATTGGCAGAATTGAGCATAGTTATGAGAATATCTAAGGTATGATCATGTATATAGGCATCACGTCCGTGACAAGTAGACCGACTCCTGCCTGCATCTACTACTATTACTCCACTCATCGACCGCTATCCAGCATGCATCTAGAGTATTAAGTTAGAAACAGAGTAACAATTTAAGCAAGATGACATGATGTAGAGAGATAAATTCATGCAATATGAAATAAACCCCATCTTCTTATCCTCAATGGCAACGATGCAATACGTGCCTTGCTGCCCCTTCTGTCACTGGGAAAGGACACCGCAAGATCAAACCCAAAGCTAAGCACTTCTCCCATGGCAAGAAAAACCAATCTAGTAGGCCAAACCAAACTGATAATTCGACGAGACTTGCAAAGATAACCAATCATACACAAAAGAATTCAGAGAAGATTCAAATATTATTCATAGATAGACATGATCATAAACCCACAATTCATCGGTCTTAACAAACACACCGCAAAAAGAAGATTACATCGAATAGATCTCCACAAGAGAGGGGGAGAACTTTGTATTGAGATCCAAAAAGAGAGAAGAAGCCATCTAGCTAATAACTATGGACCCGAAGGTCTGAGGTAAACTACTCACACTTCATCGGAGAGGCTATGATGATGTAGAAGCCCTCCGTGATGACGGCCCTCTCCGGCGGAGCTCTGGAACAGGCCCCAAGATGAAATCTCGTGGATACAGAAGGTTGCGGCGGTGGAATTAGGTTTTGGGCTCCTGTTCTGAACGTTTGGGGGTACGTAGGTATATATAGGAGGAAGGAATACGTCGGTGGAGCTTCAAGGGGACCACGAGGCAGGGGGCGCGCCCTAAGGGGGGCGCCCCCCACCCTCGTGACTGCCTCTCTGATGCTTTGGCGTAGGGTCCAAGTCCCCTGGATCACGTTCGGTGAGAAAATCACGTTCCCAAAGATTTTATTCCGTTTGGACTCCGTTTGATATTTTGTTTCTCCGAAACACTGAAATAGGCAAAAAACAGCAATTCAGGGGCTGGGCCTCCGGTTAATAGGTTAGTCTCAAAAATAATATAAAAGTGGAAAATAAAGCCCAATATAGTCCAAAACAGTAGATAATATAGCATGGAGCAATCAAAAATTATAGATACGTTGGAGACGTATCACTTATAACTCTGGTCGGATCATACCGCAGGGTATATCCCCGATAGTCGGTATGCTGTGATTTAGGCCGGAAGGTTCAGTGGATCTCAGTGTTGTCGGTCTTCAGGCCAGCCCGTTACTCATATGGGCCAAAACGTGGGCCTATAATCATCTTGGGCCATTAGCAGGTCTAAACCTATAGTAGTTTCCCGCCTTTAACATGCCATGGGCTACATATTTACTATAGTGACACTAGGCCTCCTACGGGCCGTAGAAACAATGGGCCTTCTATGGTCCGTAGAAACAATGAGCCTTCTACGTGCCGTAGAAACAATGGGCCTTCTATGGGTCGTATCATCAATGGGCCTTATACGGGCCGTATGATCGATTGGCCAAACATGGGCCAAAAAACAGACCGCATTATGGCCGTAAATGGGCTAGAGTTGGAGTCGTCCGTTCATGGGCCGACCATAACGGGCCGTCATTAATAGGCCATAGTTGATGACGCTATGAAATCGGCCCAACATACCAACGGGCCACAAACGGGCCGATAGTAACCACGGGCTGAATTTGGCCCACAAGCAGAAAATGGCAGTAACGGGCTGTAAGCAATCGACTGCTGGAAATGAGCCCAAGAATAAATGGGCCATGAGAAGGCCGAAAGATAACATGGGCTGCAAATGGCCCAATGAATTAATGGGCCGTTAATGGGTATAAAGTGATACACTGTTCATCACGGGCCAATTTCACCACAGGCCGTTAATGGGCCAAGAGTTACAAAGGGCCTCATATGGGCCGAAAGACGTCATGAGCCACACTTGGGTCGGAACTTAAAATGGGCTGGAATCATATTGGAAGGCCCAGATGACGCTACTGGGCCTAATTCGGATAGGTCGTAATGGGCCCTAGGTTAGCGGGTTGCAAATGGGCTATATGCGAATAGGCCGTTAACAGGCTTTCCGTGGGCGGGCCCGCCACCTTTTGACCAAGTCAAACGGGCCGGCCTTTTCACAGGAATGGGCCTCTGTTCGGCCATGCCATGTGTAGACGTGTCATAGGCACCTTCGGTCCAATGAGTGGATGACATCTGTCCCAATGGTGAGCCGACACGTGTTTCCTCCAGCCAATGATGATTTTACACATGTGAAATCCCCATTGGTCGGGGCTGTTAGCAGGTTGTCGGATCCAAAACCGGACCTGATAGCTTAACGGTGTTCCGTTACGGTGGATGCCACGTGTCGGTCACCCTTGATGAAAGCACTTCTGTGACGCGCGATTTATCGTCATGGAAGTGGACACTTCCGTGATGATAATTTTGGTAATGTCATGGAACACTTCTACGACAGCACAGGTATGACTATCTTGATTCTGTCATAAAATTGTCATGGATGTACATGCATGACAAAAAACGCGACCTACTGTGACAAACACGTATCATCACGGAAGTGTATTTTTTTTGTAGTGCACCCAATACAAATACAAGACGTGGGGTGCGTATGCATCCAATGACTTGAGACTACTCCCTCCATCTAGGTGTATGACTAGCCACAATGAAGAGTAACATACACTAGTAACATACACATATCCCTAAACTATGTTACTACCTTTCATAGTGGGTAGTAACATAAGTATGGTAACATGCAAAGCCTCATTTATTAGGTTATAGACTCATATTGCATTGGGACATGTGATGTTACAGTAATAACTAGCTAAGTTACTCAAACTACCTCTCTCCTCATTAACTCATTGCCACATAAGAAAATTTGTTGAGTTGGACTCGATGTTACTACTGAAGTTACTCCCACTGTGACTAGTATAAGTCATCTTAGAGCAAGTGAAAAAGAGGAGTGGGCACTCATGCAAGAGCCTAGATATATGCGGATTCCTACGCCAATATACAATAAATATTGAGAGAGAGAGAGATATGAGAAGAAGTAGTACTCTTATAGTCAGCCTTATAGCTAACCTTATTGTATGAGTGGCTACAAGTGATGGCTCTACTATGACATGGCAACATCATATAGCAAGCAGCTGCCTATAGTATTAAGTATTACCCATCCTCTTAGGTTGTGCACTGTGACCAAGACGAAGGGGAAAGCGAGAGAACTTAATGTCTTTTGCTAATTAATACGATTACATGCAATGAACAAACCACTACATGTCATGTTTGGTAGTCTCAAGTCATTGAAAGCATGCACGGCCCACATCTCTCATTGGTTGATATGTCACGAAATAAGAAACAAGGAGGGAGTTAATGTACCGTGCCTAAGTGTTTTGGGACGGAGGGGGACGCAGCTTCATTGACTTACTGCACCTGTGTTTGGGTGAATGACACATGGGCCCAACAGGTGGTTGTCCCACCTGTCATACAGCCAAAGGCAGGTGCAGTAGAGGGTCGAGGAGTAGATGGCCAACACACACGTGAATGCAAAGCAGTCTGCACTTCTCATAAAAAGGCTCCACTCTAGTCCAATCTACGAAATCCTACGCACCTACGCACCCTAACCAAGGGCAAGAGTGATCACTCCAATCGCAAGATCAGTTGACTAGAAGCTACACCCATGGAGGCGATGAGCGTGAGCATCAGCCGGCTGTGCCAGATGGTCCACGATGCCGGCCTGCGGCCCGGTACCGAGGAACATTTCCAGGTCGTGCTTGAGGCCGCCAGGGCGAGAGGCCTCTTGGACGACAACTTCGTCTCCTTGTTTGACACGGTCTTTGTCGGCTTCCTCGACAAGTTCACCGTCGTCAACAAGCTCGTGGATGACCTTTACATACGCCTCCAGCCCATGCGCCTAGGCTCTGCGATGCCCGCCACCCTCAACGGCCTCTATGGTGAGAACCTCTTCGACGCACTAGTGGCCCTGCGACTGCCCGCCGTCGCGCCGGAGAATGTCCACCTCGAGGTCTCGCTCGCCGCACAACGCCTGGCATAGCAAGACACCGTCGACATAATCACCCACATCTACGCGCAAATCGTCCATAAGGACTACTACGTGCCATAGGAGGACGATAGGTCGCTGGCCTTCTTGAGCCACAGGGCAACCTTGGACGGCATTGTTCAAAAACACGTTGAGCTCACTGATACGTCCATTTTGCATCATGCTTTTATATCAATATTTATCGCATTATGGACTGCTATCACATGTTATGTCACAATACTTATGCCTATTCTCTCTTATTTTACAAGGTTTACATGAAGAGGGAGAATGCCGGCAGCTGGGATTCTGGGCTGGAAAAGGAGCAAATTGTCGGTGTCAAAACCGGCGGATCTCGGGTAGGGGGTCCCGAACTGTGCGTCTAGGATCGATGGTAACAGGAGACGGGGGACATGATGTTTACCCAGGTTTGGGCCCTCTCTATGGAGGTAATACCCTACTTCCTGCTTGATTGATCTTGACGAATATGAGTATTACAAGAGTTGATCTACCACGAGATCGTAATGGCTAAACCCTAGAAGTCTAGCCTATATGACTATGGTAATAAATATATCCTTTCTGGACTAACCCCTCTGGTTTATATAGACACCGGGGGGAATCTAGGTTTACATAGAGTCGGTTACATAAGAAGGAATCTTCATAGTCGGTCGCCAAGTAGAGTCCAATCCGAACACGGGTACAGTATTCGGCCTTCATGTCTTCACAGCCCATCAGTCCGGCCCATGGATAACAGTCCGGACGCCCGAGGACCCCTTAGTCCAGGACTCCCTCAGTAGCCCCTGAACTAGTCTTCAATAGCGAGGTGTTTGGCACACAAATTGTCTTCGACATTGCAAGGTGATGACCCACAAGTATAGGGGATCTATCGTAGTTCTTTCGATAAGTAAGAGTGTCGAACCCAACGAGGAGCAGAAGGAAATGATACGCGGTTTTCAGCAATGTATTCTCTGCAAGTACTGGAATAAGTGGTAACAGATAGTTTTGTGACAAGATAATTTGTAACGAGCAACAAGTAACAAAAGTAAATAAAGTGCAGCAAGGTGGCCCAATCCTTTGTATAGCAAAGGACAAGCCGGAACAAACTCTTATATAAGGAAAAGCGCTCCCGAGGACACATGGGAATATCATCAAGCTAGTTTTCATCACGTTCATATGATTCGCGTTCGGTACTTTGATAATTTGATATGTGGGTGGACCGGTGCTTGGGTGTTGTTCTTACTTGAACAAGCATCCCACTTATGATTAACCTCTATTGCAAGCATCCGCAACTACAACAAAAGTATTAAGGTAAACCTAACCATAGCATGAAACATATGGATCCAAATCAGCCCCTTACGAAGCAACGCATAAACTAGGGTTTAAGGTTCTGTCACTCTAGCAACCCAACATCTACTTATTACTTCCCAATGCCTTCCTCTAGGCCCAAATAATGGTGAAGTGTTATGTAGTCGACGTTCACATAACACCACTAGAGGCTAGACAACATACATCTCATCAAAATATCGAACGAATACCAAATTCACATGACTACTAATAGCAAGACTTATCCCGTGTCCTCGGGAACAAACGTAACTACTCACAAAGAATATTCATGTTCATAATCAGAGGGGTAATAATATGCATAAAGGATCTGAACATATGATCTTCCACCAAATAAACCAACTAGCATCAACTACAAGGAGTAATCAACAGCCCATAATGCGATAAATATCGATATAAAAGCATGATGCAAAATGGACGTATCACAAGGCGGGTTCCTCCTTTAACGTTCTCCAAGTAATGTATTCGGCCATCAACCCAACGTCGCTCCCCTCAGCTTCTGCGCGTTTAAATAACTTCGTCTTCCACGTGTCGGGCGAATGTGGAAGGTCAGGGCATTTTTGCGAGTAACACCCCGTCCATGCAGGGAAGAGCGCCTATTAAGGAGATCGGATCCTAGATCCATTCGGCACCACGCAAGAGAAAATCCCAGGAGACTGCTAGGAGAAACCATTCCAACATGGCTAGTGTTCCCACCTCCTCCTCCCGTTCCAGCCCAGAGAAAGGCGAGTGGGAGAGGTGCTCTGTGCCCCATAGTCAATTAGCGAAGCTGCAGACACAGGGATTTCTTCCCCCCGCAGATCTAGTCCCTGTTCGAGCGGGGCTAGACTCCTTCAATGGTGAGACCCAGGCAGAGGACTTCCCTAATCCATCCGGGGGAGACCGAGTGTGTTTCGTCCCCTACCTACTAAGAGGCGTCCGATTCCCAATCCATTCGTTCCTCCGAGGGCTTCTGGAATACTATGGCCTCCGGCTGTATAACTTCACCCCTGCCTCCATTCTACACGTTGTGGGTTATGTCGCTTTATGCGAACTATTTATGGGCATCGAGGCTCATTTCAAGCTGTGGAGGAAGTTGTTCTGTCTTGTCCCACTTAATCACGAGGGGTCAATATTTGAAGTGGGCGGAGCCGAAGTATGGCGTATCGCCGATACCGGATATCTGTCCGGCACACCAAGGAAGGCACCCGAAGAATGGCCTTCCGATACATCGAGGACGTCGCGCTTCCTGACCCAGTTCGAAAGGGTCTTCCTGAATTTGCGAGCGTTCCGCTGAAGAAACGCCACAGTTAGCATCCCCGGAGTCTTGAAGAGGATGACAGCGCAGAAGTTCGTCAGCTCATGAGCAAGATAAAGATGCTCGCTCAGTCTGGACTTACAATAATCGAGGTAATGGCAACCTCCATAGTGCTAGGGCTTTAGCCGCTACAATACAGAGGGATGCCGATGTGGCACTATAATGGAGAGGATGACGCCTCCGGCTGTGGCCGGAAGGGTCTGGGTACCCCCGCCGCTCTGGCCAAAATATTGGCCGAGCTGTTTAAAGGGGAGGAAGAGGAGTTTCTTCGCATTAAGTGCAGAGATGGGTATTCTATGTATGATCCTCTAAGTTGGGTAAGCCTCAACCCCTCTGTTCCACTCATTCCACTTCCGGATTACTTTTAATAAATTTCAAGTCTGTTTGTTATGACAGCACTGGCGGAAGGTCACCAAAGGACTTCATAGTCCCGCCCCATAGCCGGAGAACCACAACCGGGAGCTAGATCCTGGGTTTGAAGAGGATCCGGATATATTCGTGGTGCTCGCGGAGGGAGTGTTTTACCAGACAAGCTATGACGGCACAGAAGTGGCCATCACCGCTGTCTACCCTGGCCTTCTTCCTGCTTCACATGTAAATAATCAAGAAATATCTTCTCTAAAAGAGTGCTCTTATTCTACCCTACCCACCGCACTGTGTCGTGCTCCACAGGCAAGATGTTTGGCAATTCCAAAGAAATCGGCTCCTACGCCGGGCAAGACTTCGAAGAGGAAGACTGGTGAAGACACAGCCAGGCCTTCATCGAGGAGGTACGGATAAATATGCTTTTCAGCAGCCGCATCCGACTATGAATTGTGTGTTTGTTTGGTTATAGGAGGAAGGTTCGCCGAACTGTGTCCGGGGGCCCGGTCGGTCGTGCTACCGACAACCGGGATTTAGATCCAATCGGGGAGACTGGGGCCGGTGTAGGAACAATGTTGGATTGCCCTTCGACCGAGGGTTCGAAAAATATGTCTGTCACCAACTCGGAGGTAGAGAGCGCCATGAACCATCGGCATTGCAGGGCTGTCCTGCGAGACCCCAAGTTCTCGAAAGAGGCATTCAATGCCTTTAGCTCGGGCGACGCATACATCCGAGCTGCTCGAGATGGGCTTAGAAGAGCCACGAAGCAATATCTCACAGATGTGCAGGTAAGTTTTCTTTGTCCAAAAAAGGAAAAACATATGCCCGTAGCCCCCGAGACTGAAAGCAGTTGGCACAACAGATTTAAGGATCGTTGTACGACCAGGTCCTTACAGAGAAGAATGGCGCTAGCCCAAGAGCTGGAGCAGTGCCGGGCATAGCTAAATGCTGCTACCGCCGAACTGGAGAACTTCAAGAAGTCGTCTTCTGGTAACGTTCCTCTCCATCAAGGAACAATAATTGTATACTAACCATGCTAATTCTGTTGCTGCTTGCATAATAGGGTCGCCTGATCAACTTGAAGAGAAGTTGAAGATCAGCCCAAGAAGGAGAAAGAGAGGCGAAAAGGCAACACACCGCAAGCGAGCGTGTGCTGACCCACGTCAGAGAGGAGAAAAACAAGCTACAGGATTCCAACACTACATTGGGTGAAGAATTGAAAGATGTTCGAGCCCAGCTAGCCGATTCCGTGAAGGAGAACAAGAAGCTGCGGGGCGGCATATTCAGTATGTGTCTGAACTATTTTAAAGTAGGTCAGAGATAAATGGAACTGATATAGTTATGTTTGCAGGTATATTGACAGGCCGTCCTGAAGAGGAGGTGTCCGAATTGTCAAGCGGTCTGCTGCAAAGACTGTCGCAAGTGCATGAGCATGCCCGGCTGGCCATGCGGAGCGTTGCCAAGGCCTTATGGCCATCCGCCTACCCTCCAGAAAGTATGGAGGAGCTCGTAGAGCTGTTCAAGGGAGCGCGGCGGTGTATCCGACTATGGAAGATATCGGCCTGCCGAGAGGGTGCGCGAGAGGCCTGGGCCATGGTGAAAACGCGGTATACCAAGCTGGATCCGAATCACATGGCCCGGGTTGGACCGTTAGGGTCAAATGGGGAAGAAATTCCCGTTAGTTTAGTATATGACCAAGTAGAGGTAGCCGCCAAATATTCCCAACAGGATTGTAAGTTAGACTACCTGTTGGACGGTGTAGAGAAGGAAGTGTTCGAGTCCAAGTGACTATGTACTTTCCTCATCATGTGGAACTCTAGCTGAATTGTATATCATTTGTCATGGCAGACCTTTTCGCTTCAACCTCCGGACCCGAATACCATCGCGGCCGAATAGGCCGAGGTATTCATGGAAAACTAGGGGTAGGGGTCATAGTTGCTTGAATAGACAAGTTGTATTCGGCTAGTTATGTTATATTACATTGAGATTGTAAGAAACATCTTCCAGAGAGAATAGTTCCATTAAGGGTTCCTTTCCCTGGGTGTGCATGCATTTAATGTACATGTCTGAATTGTGATGGGAAGATCAAAGTGTATATAACTTCTGGGGGTTCTCAATGGAGTAAACAAAAAGACGTCTTCAATTCGCCGACCGAATATTCCCTTAAGAACGCTAGCTTTCGGCTTCACCTAGTCTGAGGTACACATCCGGATGACCCGGCAGTAACAATCGCAGAGGTGCTCCCTTTATGCCCTAGCCGAACTAACGGGAACGTAGGGAACAAGCACAGGAGCCAGGCAACCCAGCTTGGCCAAAACTTAAGTCATATCGATGCATAAAATGGCGAAGAAAAGGTACATATGGAAGAAAACGCATATGTGAAGAGCTTGATGCTCCGTGAATAATTAAAAAGCTTTTGTCCAAGAAGCCCCCAGGTGTAATGCACGTACATATATAAAGATGTGTACGTCAGCGGTGTTCGGTCGAGCCGTATGAGAGATTTAGAGCGAAGAAATAAAGGTGGAAAAGAGAGAAAAAGTAATGGAAACTATAGAGGAGAAGGAGACGAACAAAGAATTCGGCGCTAGGCATAGAACCTTCGGTGTCTGGCCGCGTTCCAGGGGTTTGGCTCTAGGCGATTGTCTGATGCATCACAAAGACGGTACGCTCCTCCAGTAAGAACACCGTCAATTATGAAGGGACCCTCCCATTTGGGCTTGAGTTTGTCCTTTTTCTTCTCCGGCAAGCGTAGAACGAGTTCACCAACGTTGTAAGTCTTGGCCCGTACTTCTCTGCTTTGATATCTTCGAGCCTGCTGTTGATAAAATGTTGAACGGGCTTTGGCGACATCGCGCTCCTCCTCCAGGGCTTCTAGGTTGTCCTGCCGATCCAACTCGGCCTCTTTCTCTTCGTACATATGCACTCGAGGTGAGTCATGTATAATATCGTAGAGCAACACAGCCTCTGCACCATACACCATGAAGAAAGGTGTGTATCCGGTAGTACGGTTGGGCGTGGTCCGCAACCCCCAGAGTATGGAGTCGAGCTCCTCAACCCAGTGCTTGTCTGATTCTTTCAAAGATTGCACTAGTCTGGGTTTGATGCCGCTCATAATAAGACCATTGGCTCGTTCGACTTGACCGTTGGTTTGCGGGTGGTAGACGGAGGCGTAATCGAGTTTAATGCCAAGATTAGTGCACCAGTTTTTTACCTCGCCGGCTGTGAAATTAGAGCCGTTGTCGGTGATGATGTTGTGTGGAATACCATAATGGTGCACCACACCGGATATGAATTATATCACCGGGCTGGACTCATCCATTTTGACCGGTTTAGCCTCTATCCACTTCGTGAATTTGTCCACCATGACCAGTAAATATTTTTTCTTATGGCTTCCCCCTTTAAGGGGTCCGACCATGTCTAGTCCCCAGACCGCGAAAGGCCAAGTAATGGGGATAGTCTGTAAGGAAGTTGGGGGCATGTGGCTTTGGTTAGCGAAGAGTTGGCATCTGCGTAGCGTTGGACAAGGTCATGTGCGTCTGCTCGGGCTGTCGGCCAATAAAACCGAGTACGGAAGGCCTTGCTAACAAGAGCCCGAGCTGCGGCATGGTATCCACCGAGACTGGCGTGAATTTCTGCTAAAAGCTGCCGCCCCTCTTCTTCGGAGATACATCTTTGAAGTACTCCGGTAGTACTTTTCTTGTAGAGCTCTCCGTCGTGAACCTTGTAGGTCTTCGAGCGTCGGACAATGCGGCGAGCCTCATTCTGGTCTTCGAGAAGCTCCTTCCTATTAATGTAGGCCAAGAAAGGTTCGGTCCATGGGGCAATGACTGCCATAACAAGATGGGCCGAGGGTGTTATTTCGGTGACTGAGTCCCCGATACTATCGATGTGTTCGGGATTTGGAGTTGCATCCGGATCTGTACTATTGTTGCCGCCCTCCCCTTGCCACATCACGGATGGCTTGAAAAGCCTTTCCAGGAAGATGTTGGGTGGGATGGGGTCGCGCTTAGCGCCGATGCAAGCAAGGACGTCCGCCGCTTGGTTACTTTCTCACGCGACGTGATAAAATTCAAGCCCCTCGAACCGAGCCGGCATTTTTAATACGGCATTACGATAAGCTGCCATCTTTGGATCTTTGGCGTCAAAGTCGCCGTTTATTTGAGATATGGCGAGGTTCGAATCCTCCTGCACCTCCAGGCGTTGTATGCCCATGGATACGGCCATGCGAAGACCATGCAGTATGGCCTCGTATTCGGCTGCATTGTTAGAGTCTGTATATAATATCTGGAGTACATACTGGACGACGCCTCCAGTTGGGGATGTTAACACGACTCCCGCTCCCAATCCTGCCAACATTTTGGAGCCGTCAAAATACATAACCCAATTGGAATATGCGTCCTACTCTTTAGGGAGTTCGTACTCTGTCCATTCGGCATCGAAGTCCGCCAGTATTTGGGATATGATGGCTCGTCGTGGCTTGTATGTTATGTCGAATGGAAGTAGCTCTATGGCCCATTTCGCGATCCGTCTCGTGGCATCGCGATTGTTTATTATGTCATTAAGTGGGACCTTGGAAGCCACCGTGATTGAACACTCCTGGAAGACCGCGTATGCTATCTTTTAGTAGTGGGGGTACTGGGATTTGCGCGGTGTGAGGAAAGTTTTTTTTGACTATATACTGCAAGGCAACAGCCTCACAGTCCTTTATTAAAAACTAAAAAGAAGTATAGTTATAATTTTACAAATTTATAGGAGAAAGAAGTAATACTTACAAGAAAAGGGTTTAAGAAATGTTAGCTATCCAAGACAGTAAACTATCATTGTATTTACATCTAATCCTATGAGACAGAAGAGAAATGTCATGGATAAAGTTCCTTCTCCAACCTCTAAAAGAAGGTTGCTCATTTCTGAAAATCTTCCCATTCCTTTGTGTCCAAATATTCCAAGTGGCAGTGAAGACAACCTCAGTGAAGAAAGGATGACCGAAATCCCTCCTAACTGTCTGAGCCATCTCATATGTGGTTTGGTTCGGTTGAACAGACCAAAAATCCCAAGATAGTTCCAAACCCTTTGGCTAAAATTGCAAGAAAAGAAGAGATGAGCCCGATCCTCATGTTGTGCAAGGTTGCATAGCACACATGAATCATCCTGGATAGTTGATACGTAGTATACTGGTTTTTGAAGTGGGAATTTGTGTCCGTCCTGTTCTCGTTCGACGACGAGCACGACGCTCACCAACTGATGTGTTGCCGATATGTATAGCAACGTGGGTTCGCCCGCGTTTGGTGCGGCAAGGATTGGATTGCTTGCTAGGAGGGTCTTTATTTCCTCCAGTTCAGGGATCGTTGCGTCCGTCCATTCAAAGTTATCGGTGCGCCGTAAGAGGCGATAGAGTGGTAGCACCTTTTCTCCTAATCTGGAGATGAAACGACTTAATGCTGTCATGCAACCGGCTAGTTTCTGGACTTGTTTGAGGTCTGTTGGTGTAGCCAACTGAAACAGAGCTCGGATTTTAGCTGGGTTTGCTTCTATTCCTCTATTGGAAACGATGAAGCCCAGCAGCTTTCCAGCGGGGACGCTGAAGACACACTTTTCTAGGTTGAATTTAATGTCATACGCGCGGAGGTTGTCGAATGTGAGACGTAAGTCGTCTATTAGTGTTTCGATGTGCCTAGTTTTGATGACGACGTCATTGATGTAGGCCTCTACTGTCTTGCTGATATGCTTCTCCAAGCATGTTTGAATCATGTGTTGGTATGTCGCGCCAGCGTTCTTGAGCCCGAAGGGCATGGTGTTGAAGAAGAATGGCCCATATGGGGTAATAAATGTTGTTGCAGCTTGATCGGACTCCCTTATTTTGATTTGATGGTATCCGAAATATGCATCGAGGAAACATAGTGAGTCGTGTCCTGCAGTGGCGTCAATGATTTGATCAATGCGGGGAAGGGGAAGGGATCCTTAGGGCAAGCCTTGTGGAGGTCCTTGAAATCGACGCACAGGCACCAGGATTTATCCTTCTTTGGTACCATCACCAGGTTCGCCAGCCAGTTCGGATGTTTGATTTCTCTAATGAATCCGGCCTCTATAAGCTTGGCCAGCTCCTCCCCCATAGCTTGTCGCTTGGGTTCGAAAAAGCGCCGCAGTGTCTGCTTGACCGGTTTAAATCCCTTTAATATATTGAGGCTATGTTCGGCCAACTTGCGTGGGATCCCTGGCATATCCAGGGTGCCAGGCAAATATGTCCCAGTTTTCATGCAGGAATTCTCGTAGTGCGGCGTCAACTGTTGAGTTCAGTTGCTCTCCGATAGATGTTGTCTTCTTGGGGTCCGTTTGGGGGACCTGGAATTTGACTATTCCTTCTGCTGGTTTGAAGGAGGTGGATTTAGGGCGTTTGTCGAGGATCACGGTGTCCCTGTCCACCTTCGGAGTGTAGTGCGGTTAATTCTTCGGCCACGAGGGCTTCGGATAGCGCCTCTAGGGCCAGGGATGCGGTTTTGTTTTCAGCGCGGAGTGCTATGTCCGGATCACTGACGAGAGTGATTATACCATCTGCTCCGAGCATTTTGAGCTTCATATACCCGTAATGGGGTATAGCTTGGAAGCATGTAAAAGCATCCCGCCCCAACAAGGCGTGGTATCCGCTGCTGAAATGGGCCACTTGGAAAGTTATTTCTTCGGACCGATAGTTCTCCGGTGTGCCGAATACTACGTCAAGTGTCATTTTGCCTGCGCACCACGCCTCCCGACTAGGGATAATTGCTCGGAAGTTGTGCTACTTTGCTTGATGCGGCTTCTGTCTATTTCCATTTTATGGAGTGTGTCCTCATAAATAAGGTTTACTCCGTTGTCGCCGTCCATGAGGACCTTGGTAAGTCGAAACCCGCCCACGATGGGACTGAGGACTAACGCGGCTGGCATTCGAACTGTTCTGTACTTCGGTTCGTCACCGGCATTAAATGTTATAGCCCTGTCGTTCCAAGGGTTTATTGCAGCGATTTGGCAGACTTCTGCGAGGTCGCGAAGTGTCGTTTTGCGCTTGTTGTTTGAGGTGAATGTCTCAAAGACCGTCAATACTCTTGTGTCGTCGTCTTCTGGGGGATGCTGTTCTGGGGCGTCCTTGATAAGGATGTCCTCGCCGCTCTTGGATACCTGTCGTAGTATCCAACACTGGTGTTGTATGTATTTTGCATGGGCCATCGAGCCACCCCTCCAGAACGGTGCCATGCCGCATAGTGGTTTTATGTTTCTTGACTGTTGGACTGGGCGTGCCACGGGGGTGCACCCTCTTCGCTTGTAGGGGGAGTTGAGTTGGGATTGACGGTTCCCAGCGAGCTGCCTCAGTTTTTCAGGCGCTCTCCATCGCGATGTACTTTTGTACGATGGTTTCGAAGTCAGCGAATTTTAGTATGCGGCGGCGATTGATGGCGTTGAGGATTCCTTCGTCCGTGCAATTTTTGCAGAATGCCAATATTGCGTCCTCGTCGCGGCAATCTTTTACCTTGTCCTTGACAAGGAGGAATCTAGCCCAGAATTGGTGGACCGTTTCCTAAGACTATTGTTTTATGCTCATGCGAGCGTCTATGTCTGGGTTGGTGGGTGGAGTTAAATCCGAACCCTGACCTGACCGACTATCCGGAGTCTGAAGACCTTCCGGACTCGATAGTCTAGGCTCTTGAGTATCTTCTAATTGTTTAAGACCGCCGTCCGATTCTATGTTAGGAGGGCGGGTCGCATCCTTTCGTTGGAGGGTATCTGGTTCCTCCTGATCGGCGCGGTTCGGACATAGTCCTTCTTCGATATCGAAGAGGACTCGTCGTCTTGCCCCTCGACCACCGCTATCTGGTGGGTGACCGATGGAGTTTCGGTTTCTCCCTGATCGGTTTTAGGCCCGATCCGATCGTAATCTGTGGCGGTTCCCAAAGCGGCAATGCGATCTAGGAGCTCGTTTAAAGACGAAACTATGTCGGATCCACCTGCTTGGAGTATTCGGAGTTGATGCAGAGGTAGTTATCGATGGCCCGAGAGGTCATCGTCGGCTTAACGGCCGAACGGGCAATCATGGTAAAGCCGCCCAACCGGAGGGTTTGGCCCGGGGCCAGGACTCCCCTGGAGGTGATGTTGTCTTTAAGGACAAGGCGAGTCAATGAACCTTTCGTCGACGTCACAGTGGAACTCTCAATGAAAGCACCAATGTCGGTGTCAAAACCAGCGGATCTCGGGTAGGGGGTCCCGAACTGTGCGTCTAGGATCAATGGTAACAAGAGACGGGGGACACGATGTTTACCCAGGTTCGGGCCCTCTCTATGGAGGTAATACCCTACTTCCTGCTTGATTGATCTTGATGAATATGAGTATTATAAGAGTTGATCTACCACAAGATCGTAATGGCGAAACCCTAGAAGTCTAGCCTGTATGACTATGGTAATGAATATATCCTTTCCGGACTAACCCCTCTGGTTTATATAGACACCGGGAGGAATGTAGGTGTCGGATTTCGGGTTCCGGCAGACCCTTGAGGTTCGAACACTGGGGTGCACGCGCAAATCTCTCCCCTACTGTTCTACGTCCAATCCCCCAAGCGATCTAAGCTGGAAACGATGAACAACACAAGGGACACGAGATTTATACTGGTTCGGGCCACCGTAGTGGTGTAATACCCTACTCCAGTGTGTGGTGTGGTGGATTGCCTCAGGGGCTGACAATGAACAGTACAGAGGAAGAACAGCCTCGCGAGAGGTGTTCTTGAGCTGGTGCGATGAACTGCTTGGGTGAGTTCAGTCACCTCTCTATCTCTCTCTACGTTGGCTCTACCAGATTCCTAGATGCCTCTAATGGATTTTCCAATGCCTCTACTCTGTGGTGGCTAGCTCTATTTATAGAGGCCTTGGGCCTCTCCCCAAATAATGAGCGGGAAGGGCACCAACAATTGGCCATTTTGAAGGGGAACATCTAGTACAAGTTACCCTGACCAAAGGTGGTCTTCAGCTGCCAAAAGCACCGGTGATGACGCCGTCTTAGGCTCCACAGTGACCTCCATCTTGCCGTCCGGCTGGTCTTGGTCTCGTTGCACCAGAATGGTAACCTTTGCCTGATGCCTTGGCCTGCGCTTGCCCCCTTTGCACCGAAAGGGAAACAAGGACTCTGCGCAGGCTGGCGCCTGCCTCGAGCCCGCCTGGCCTTGATTCGTCATGGCTTGCGTCACGGACTCCTCGTGAGGTACCCCTGCCTTGATCTCTCTGCCTCCTCGCGAGCCTGCCTGACGAAGCTGCCTCTGAGGAAGCTTCCTGTCATCCGCCCCACGAGGCTTGGCTCCTTGCGAGGGTCTTGGTCTTGATTTGATGAAGACGGGTTGTTCTGGGCCCCCACTTGAGCCACGCCGCAGGCCGCAGGCAGGCAAGTCTGGGGACCCCCATTCCTAGAACACCGACAGTAGCCCACGGGCCCAAGGCGCGCGCGGGCTTGGCTTAGCAGAGAAGCGAAGGGGCAAGCGTGAAGCGCTGCAGGCCCCAAAAGCCTGTGGCCTTGGGCGCCGCATGGCGGTTGATTGGACGTGGGCGACTGTGCTTCCCCATGATGCATCGGCGACCGCACGACTTGACAAGTCCCTGCTTGTAGAGGAACGGATCATGATTACCTGCGATCATGGTGCTCGGCGGTTGGCCTGCTCCGGCTGTAAGTACGGGGCTACGTGAGCTGCTTCAGTTCATCCCTTCCTGCTGCTTCCTTCCTTCTTCTTCCTCATCCTTGCTCCTTCATACGCCAATGGCACCAATCCGCCGGTTCTCTACGGAAGAGAAAGGAAAGGCCCCCCAAGAGGGTCCTGACCCACTCCCGCCAAAGAAACGGCCTGTCCTCTGCCACCGAGATGGGGGTGCCCCGCAGGAGGTGTTGAGGCCGTGGTACGATCAGCCGCCGCCTGGGTTTCCGCTGCCCTTGTATGCCCGCGTTGTGGGTCCTGGGGGAGAGGGTGCCGAACAACACCGACAGCACCGTCATCGACGTCGGCGAGTCACGGTGGTGCGCATCGTCCCCCCTGGAGTCCACGCCAAGCGCTCCTCTCGCGAGCTCGTGCTCCACGCCGCCATGCCTCCGAGCTCTTGGATCCGCCTTCCTCCTTCCTTCGCCTTTGAGATGTCATGGAGCGGGGCTCTGGAGCTCTGGCTGCAGCACGCCGGCTGCAGCACCCCGGCGACCGGAGCGGAGATCGCGGTCGTTGCTCCGGGCAAGGTCTTCATGACCCGGGGCTGGGGCGAAATCGCCCGGGTCTGCCGGCCGGCAGGCGCCCTCGTAATTCATCTTGAATACGATGGCGCCTCCCTGATGTTCTTCAAGGTCTTCGATGTTGAAGGACGCCGGCTGGAGTGCTGCCCCAAGGGGGCGGCAGGGGCGACGAACCGGCGAGGACCTGGCTCGCCCGTCGGCCCTCCAGCAGCTCTTCAGGCAGCAGTGGAGGAACTGGGGAACCCAGCGGCTCCCCCGAGCTTCTCGCGACTCCGGAGACGAGCGACGATAGCTACGAGCCTCCGAGCTCGCGCCGTGCTCGGAGCGGGGTAACTGCGTCCAGCCGCCGTCGCCACTGACCTGGATGGGATTGGCGCCAGTGGCAGGCAACCCTCTGTTGATAATGGCGTCCCCTGGGCGATTAGCGTTCTTTAGGATTAGCACCTTTTGTTTCATGCAAGGAATCAGAGCAACACCCGGTGGGGGCATGTAAGGTGTCCGCCATGTCTTTTGTGAATATTATATCCTGTATATGAAGTGATGCGAGGTGCTTGTTCTGTTCTGGCTAGGATCCCAATTTCTATCCTCACGAGAGCCTTGCGCTCTACGCCGATAGGTCCCAGTCCCCAGGCGGACTTCAGCCGTCGCTGGTATGCCAGGTCGCGATGTCGTGGTCAAGGCCAGGAGGTGAGCGGCCCGAGGTCCGGTAAGATCCCCCGAGTCGCGATTCTCGGGAGGTCCCCTTTAGCGCCCAAGCAGCCCCCGCTGGGCGAGAAAGGAAGGCGGCGGCGTCGCAACAGAACCGCATTGGGCGAGGGTGTGGCGCTGCATTAGTTCAACTTCTGTAAGGGCGTGACTTATCTTTTTAGTCGGTGTAGTCCCTTGATGGAGCGCCCGACCCGAGCGATGACAGCCGGGGCGCCGCCGGGTTGGGTCCTCGCAAGCTTCTCCCCGCTCCCCGCACTTTCCTTAATGCTCTACATACTCAGGTCCCGGCCCTCGAGCGAGCTCAGCCGCCGCTGGTATGACAGGTCACGATGCCGTGGGTCAAGGCCAGGGAGTGAGGGCTGGAGAGCCAGTAGGAGCCCATGAGCCGTGATGCTCAGGCGCCCCCTTTTAACGCGCAAGCGGTCCGTGCCGGACAGGGATAGAAAGCCCGCGATGTTCCCATCGTCGTTCCTGGAGCAGGTCCTACACACCAATCATAAGGAGAGAGAAGACTTGTCGTTATGGTTGCCAGCCAACCTTGGGTCGCTTCGAGGAGGTGATCGGGGCATTGAGGGCCTGGTGAGGTGGCACCTTGTGGGGCTGCCGCGTCCAGAGCTCAGCCACTCAGATTTATCAGCGTTGCAGGGACGGACCCATGCGCACATGCCGTGCCATTAGTGAGCGGCTCCACAGGTGGGCGTCAATCGGGCAGGCGATTAGGTCGGGGATGTTAAGCACGTAGTAGGAAACTCACTTCAAGTAGATGCAAGAAAAGCATACGCCGCTGGGACAGGCCCGAGTGGCTTGGGGATGATGCAGCCCGAGGGGCGCCCCCAATAAGGTAGGTAAAGAGCGTAAGCAAAACGGATAAATGCCGCAGGGACGGACCCACGCGGCCTGGGAATGATGCGGCCCTGTGGGCGCTCCCAACTAAAAACGGAACTTATAAAGAAGTCACCTGGTGCTGTTTGAAGATGAAGTGATGCTGAAGAAGCAAGTGACACGTAGTGAAGACGTCGACTCTCACGAGCCCCTAGGCCCAGGAGCCTCGGGAGGCTCTGGGGGCACATGCGGGTTCTCGAGGGCCATCTCCATTTCCGCCAGGACTGCCTAATGCTTAACCTCATGAGCCTCCAAAATGCTCCTCAGCAGGCGCTGATGAGCGGCGACCACATTCGGCAGGCCGAAGGGCATGCGGACGTAGCTGTGAGGTGGACCCTCGCAACGCCCCGCGTGCGAAGGCCAGAGGCGCTCCGGAGATGCAGCTCGGCTGAGCCCCGGTACGTCGTTGCAGACGCGCAGCCCCCCATCCTCGCCTGGATGTGGGGGCATGGTGGGCAGGCGGCGGCTGCCGCGCATGACTCTTGACTCCTGTAGCTCCTGGGTGTTTCTTGCGATGAACTCTCGAGGGTTCGGTCTTCCTTGTCTTGTTCCTTCCTGAAGGAAACGTGCCTGAAAGCACCCTTCCAATTGGTGCCCGAGCGCCTCCCTCGCGATCTTGGCAAGGTCGGTGGTTCTCCAAGAAAGAGCCCCCGAGCCCTGCCTGAGGAGGGCGTCGGGCGCGCCTTCCTATGCGCGAGAGTGGGGCACCCCCTGATTGGGCGCAGATCCTGGCGCAACACCTCCGGAGGCATCTTCCTCCGTATGGCTTGGGCCAGGTGAAACCTTCTTCTTCTTGAGGGTCGCCTCGGGAAGTCTTCCGCTCCCACGATCTGGGTCTTCGATTGCTGCAGCTTGGAACGCACGCTCAAGTGAACACACCGCGTCTCTTTCTTCACAAGGTACGGTGATGACTCCACCGCTTCCCGGCATCTTGAGGACGTTGTAGCCATGGTGAGCCACTGCCATGAACTTGGCCAAGGCTGGGTACCCGAGGATGGCGTTGTACGGCAGACGAATGTGGGCGACGTCGAAGTCGATGAGCTCGGCGCGGTAGTTGTTGCGTTGCCCGAAGGTGACCGAAAGGCGAACTTGCCCTATTGGAACAGTGGAACCATCAGTGACTCCTAAGAAAGGCTTGGTTGGCTGAAGCTGATCGTACGGAACTTGGAGATCGTCAAACGTTTCGACGGACAGGACGTTGAGCCCTGCCCCGCTGTCAATGAGGGTCTTGGTGACCTGCCCGTTGCTGATGACTGGGGAGCAGAGCATAGGGAGGACTTCGGCCATTGCCGCGCACTTGAGCTGATCCGCTGAGCTGAACGTGATAGCACACGCAGACCACCTGAGAGAGCGCGTGGCCTCGAGCCTGGGGAGGACTGCATTCACCTCACGAGCAAACTGCTTGAAGATGCGGTATGAGGCTGGGGCATGTGCGCCTCCCAAGATGCAAGCGATTGCGCGCGGCTCCTAGAAGCCCCCAACCCCCTCGTCCTGATGCTGGTCTTCGTGCCTCCTTGGTGGTGGCGGCAGAGGAGGAAGGCCTGCGTTGCCGCATGGTCGATCCTCACGAGGTTGATCCCTCCAGCCTCCCTCGCGAGGCTGGTCCTGCCAATGATCCTCGCGAGGTCGGTCGCGCCACCCTTGGTGAGGGACACGGTCTTCCCATCGTGCTCCACCTCTTCCTCCTCCTCGACCGTAGCCCCTGTCGTTGCGCTCGGGGCGTTGGCCGATTCACCCATCCCGCATGGCTCTAAGCTCTTGACATTCATTGGTGTTGTGGGTGTGGAGGTCGTGGTACACACAGTACCGGCTGCCCTTCGATGACTCAGGAAGATCCTTGCCTCGCTTGGTATCCGGCTCTGCTGCAAGCACGGCAGCCCCCTTGCGCTTCACGTCCTTGGCCTTGGGCTTCTTTTCTTCTGGGTCGGTCGTCGGGAGTTCGAGGAGGGAGAGACGCCCTTCCTCGGCCCTGGCACACTTGGTCGCCAGGTTGAACAGCTCCAGGGATGTGCATTGGTCTTCATGGATTGCTTGCTCCTTGTTCATCTTGATGTCGCGTACGCCGTTGGAGAAGGCCGAGATGATGGCTTCTTCAGTCACCTTGGGGATCTTGAGGCGGGCGTTGTTGAAGTGCTGGATGTATTTCTGCAGGGTCTCCCCTTGCTGTTTCTTGATGCGGCGCAGGTCGCTCACGGTCGAGGGTCGGTCGCGAGTGCCCTGGAAGTTGGGGATGAAGCGAGTGCCCATCTCGTCCCAGGAGGAGATCGTGCCAGGAGCCAGGTTCAAGAGCCAGGTGCGGGCCCCGTCCTTGAGCGCCATGGGAACCAGTTCGCCATGACCCTTTCATCTCCGTTGGCGGCTTCCATGCACATCTCGTAGAGCTGTAGGAACTCCGCAGGGTCCGCCGTGCCATCGTAGAGAGGGGGAGGTCAGGCTTGAACTTGCCTAGCCATGTGACGCCGCCCAGCTCGGGGGTGAGGGCGCGGCAGCCTGCTGTGGCCATCGGCGCCTTTTGCTGGTGCTGGGCTTGCTGCTGGGGATCACCGTGCACCGCCACTTGGAGCAGCACGGGGTCTTGGCGTAGGGGTGCAGGGACGCGATCTTGGCGCGAAGGCGCTGCGAGCGCGTGAGCACCTTCTTTGGGATGAGGGATCTCTTGGCAGCTCCTTTCTTGCTGCGCTGGCGCAGTGTGCAGGGGGCCTCGCCCCAGGGCTGCACGCCTTGGAGCCAGGGGGCCTTCTTGGGGAGGATGTGGTTGAGACACCTCCTGATCCCCGCCCCCTGCATGGAATGGAGGGCGAGGCAGCGAGAGGGACCGCAAGGGGGAGCCCCCTACGGCGCTGATGAGCTCGGTGATGCGGGCGAGCCAGTCCTCATAAAGGTCGTCGACGGGGCGGTAGTGTAGGATCTCTCTTGCCAGGAGCAGCGAGGCGTGCGCATACATGGGAGCGTGACGGGCGTGGGACGACGAGCCGGCTGGAGCCAGCGACGGGGTGGCAGTGCGGCCATCCCGCCGCACCGAAGGATGCTGAGACGAGGTCTGCTGCTCGTTCCCCGCCGGGCCAGTTGCGGCGTTGGCGGCAGGCGATGGGGAACGACGAGGGTGGCCGCCGACAGACGTCGTCTGGATGACGCGGGTGGTGAAAGCAGCCCGGCGCTCGGCGCGAGCTCGACGAGTGTCGGCCATGGACACGATGGAAGATCACACGCAAACAGCGGAAGAAAGATACCGGCGCCCCCCTACCTGGCGCGCCAAATGTCAGATTTCGGGTTTCGGCAGACCCTTGAGGTTCGAACACTGGGGTCCACGCGGAAATCTCACCATTCTACGTTCGATCCCCCGAGCAATCTAAGCTCAAAACGATGAACAACACAAGGGACACGAGATTTATACTGGTTCGGGCCACCGTAGTGGTGTAATACCCTACTCCAGTGTGTGGTGTGGTGGATTGCCTCAGGGGCTGACGATGAATAGTACAGAGGAAGAACAGCCTCGCGAGAGGTGTTCTTGAGCTAGTGCGATGAACTGCTTGGGTGAGTTCAGTCACCTCTCTATCTCTCTCTACTTGGGCTCTACCAGATTCCTAGATGCCTCTAATGGATTTTCCGATGCCTCTACTCTGTGGTGGCTATCTCTTTTTATAGAGGCCCTGGGCCTCTCACCAAATAATGAGCGGGAAGGCGCCAACAATTGGCCATTTTGAAGGGGAACATCTAGTACAAGTTATCCTGACCAAAGGTGGTCTTCGGCTGCCAAAAGCACCGGTGGTTACGCCGTCTTGGGCTCCACAGTGACCTCCGTCTTGCCGTGCGGCTGGTCTTGGTCTCGCTGCACCAGAATGATAACCTTTGTCTGATGCCTTGGCCTGTGCTTGCCCCTTTGCACCGAAAGGGAAACAAGGACTCTGCGCAGGCTGGCGCCCGCCTGGCCTTGATTCGTCATGGCTTGCGTCACGGGCTCCTCGCGAGGTACCCCTGCCTTGATCTCTCGCCTCCTCGCGAGCCTGCCTGACGAGGCTGCCTCTGAGGAAGCTTCCTGTCATCCGCCCCGCGAGGCTTGGCTCCTCGCGAGGGTCTTGGTCTTGAGTTGATGAAGACGGGCCATGCTGGGCCCCCACTTGAGCCACGCCGCAGGCCACGGGCAGGCAAGTCTGGGGACCCCCATTCCCAGAACGCCGACAGTAGGTTTACATAGAGTCGGTTACATAAGAAGGAATCTTCATAGTCGGTCGCCAAGCTTGCCTTCCACACCAAGTAGAGTCCAATCCGAACACGGGTACAGTCTTCGGCCTTCATGTCTTCATAGCCCATCAGTCCGGCCCATGGATAACAGGCCGGACGCGCGAGGACCCCTTAGTCCAGGACTCCCTCACAAATATTAGAGACCTATTCTGCACAGCCCCAAAATTCCTGAAACTTCACGGAAGTCATTTTAGGAATTAATAAAAAATACTGAGTGGAGAAAATACTAGAGGGGGGCCACACCCTGGCGTGCCCCCTGGGCGTGCCCCTTGCCTCGTGGGCCCCCTGGCTGGCCCCCGGTGCCCATCTTCTGCTATATGCAGTCTTTCGTCTAGGGAAAAATCATAAGAAATCTTTCGGGAAGAAACTCCGCCGCCACGAGGCGGAACCTTGGCGGAACCAATCTAGGGCTCCGGCGGATCTGTTCTGCCGGGGAAACTTCCCTCCGGGAGGGGGAAATCATCGCCATCGTCATCACTAACGATCTTCTCATCGGAGGAGGGTCAATCTTCATCAACTCCTTCACCAGCACCACCTCCTCTCAAACCCTAGTTCATCTCTTGTATCCAATCTTTGTACCAAAACCTCAGATTGGTACCTGTAGGTTGCTAGTAGTGGTGATTACTCCTTGTAGTTGATGCCAGTTGGTTTACTTGGTGGAAGATCATATGTTCAGATCCATTATGCATATTAATACCCCTCTGATTATGAACATGAATATTCTTTGTGATTAGTTACGTTTGTTCCTGAGGATATGGGAGAAGTCTTGCTATAAGTAGTCATGTGAATTTGGTATTCGTTCGATATTTTGATGAGATGTATGTTGTCCTTCCTCTAGTGGTGTTATGTGAAGTTCGACTACATGACACTTCACCATTGTTTGGGCCTAGAGAAGGCATTGGGAAGTAATAAGTAGATGATGGGTTGCTAGAGTGACAGAAGCTTAAACCCTAGTTTATGGGTTGCTTCGTAAGTGGCTGATTTGGATCCATATGTTTCATGATATGGTTAGGTTTACCCTAATACTTCCTTTGTAGTTGCGGATGCACGCAATAGGAGTTAATCATAAGTGGGATGCTTGTCCAAGTAAGGACGGCACCCAAGCACCGGTCCACCCACATATCAAATTATCAAAGTACCGAACGCGAATCATATGAGCGTGATGAAAACTAGCTTGACGATAATTCCCATGTGTCCTCGGGAGCGCTTTTATCTATGTAAGAGTTTGTCCAGGCTTGTCCTTTGCTACAAAAAGGATTGGGCCATCTTGTTGCACTTTATTTACACTTGTTACTTGTTACCCATTACAAATTACCTTATCACAAAACTATATGTTACCGATAATTTCAGTGCTTGCAGAGAATATCTTGCTGAAAGCCGCTTGTCATTTCCTTCTGCTCCTCGTTGGGTTCGACACTCTTACTTATCGAAAGGACTACGATAGATCCCCTAACTAAACTCGGTTAGTGTTAGTTTAACGCTAACTAAACTTAGTTAGTTTAATTAACCACTGACAGACGGGACCCACAGGTTAGGGTTGACCTGGACCGTCTCCGTTGACTGCTGACGTCACCCTGACGCAAAGCTGACGCAATAACTCTTTTCCTCGAATTATTCTTATACAGGAAATTCCAAAAAATGTTATAAACTTCAAAAATTCATAGGAAATAATCGGTAACTCCAAATGCAAAGCTTTATATATGAAAATTGATCGGAAAAATCCAATTTTCTATCTGTAATGGTTTCATGCATGTCAGAACACTTTAACCTTGTTGTTTAAGTGAAACAAGCTAATGCATTAATATGACTTCATGTCATGGGCTTTCATTTGAATCTTTGATTCAAATGGACTCAAACCAACCTGTTTTAGAATGCATTAGCCAAAACACACCCATATTGCCATGTCATAGCATGCATCATATTGTTGCATATTTCCATGTGATGATTGTGTTCCGATGTGTCTTTCGTGGTAGGTTCTGCCTCCGAGGATACTCACGAATATCCGACTGAAGGGCATTATCCTACTACCACTCCGTCAAGCAAGCAAACCCCCTTGTTCATTCCGATACAATCCCACTCTCTCCCTCCTGCTCTCTTTTACTGCATTGGGACAACAACGATTCAACTGTTACATGTTGCGGTAGTTGAACCCCTTTCCTCTACATGACCTGTCATTCCATAGTAAATAGATGAAACCCACTAGCATGAGTAGGAGTTGTTTGAGCCCTGATTTGCCTACTCATTCATGCTTGTTGTCATGCCTGCTACTGATTAGAGTTGAGTCAGGTCTGATTCATCGGGGATGAATTGGAATGTGGTGAACATGTCCTACTGTTAAGAGCTAAGTGTGTGAACACGATTTGGTAAAGGTAGCGGTGAGAGGCCATGTAAGAGTACATGGCGGGTTGTCTCATTGCAGCCGTCCTCAGGAACTGAGTTCTGTGTTTGTGATCCATGAACAGCTACTACCACGCATCGGAATGCTTAAGTGCCCCTCTCGACTAATTAATCGCCTAGATCTTTGTCTAGGAGTTGCAACTAGTTTCTAGTGTTTGTAGGATATGTGTTGGGGGCCGTGCGTAGCGCTGACCCTAGGGGTGGGCTATGTTGCAGTAGAGACACGAGGCACGGTGTACCGGGACGCCCGTTTGGTGCCTTGGGAACCCTGCTCTCATCGTTTGGGGCCGTGAGCGACACCCCGGCCGGATCTCCTTGCGGATGGAACCCGAATAGGCGATAAACCTGGACTAGAGACTTGTGTGGTTAGTCAGGTCGTGGACGACTCCCTCGCCAGGCATCCGCTTGAAGGTTGCCGAGATACACGAGGTGTACATGGTGGTAAGTGGCGAGAGCGTGTGTGAAGAAGTACACGCTGCAGGGTTAACATCATCTATTCGAATAGTCGTGTCCGCGGTAAAGGACTTCTGGGTTGCCTGTACAGTTCATAGACAAGTGAAAGTGGATACTCTAAAATGCGCAAGATAAGCGTGAGTGCTATGGATGGCATTCTCGTTAAGGATGGCAATTTTACCCATGGGTATGGGTACCTGCGGATACCGTACCCGCATGGGTAGGGTATGGGCACAATTTTATACCCATGGGTAGTACCCATACCCTACCCGTTAAGTCATGGGTAGGGTACGGGTATAGCCTTTTACCCATGAATATACCCATACCCTACCCATTTATACTAACATGTGAGCTTTACCCGTGATTCATAAGTGTATATATGTAAAAGTTGTGTCATGAGCTTATGAACCTATGTTAAAGCTGTAACCAATTGTCAATTTGAATTGAGATAATTATCATGTACTCATCTCACTGTTATTGAGTTGAGATCAATATTTTTTGTCAAATGTGCTATAGATGAATGTAAAGTTGCGAATAACTTGTGTATTATTTGATCTACCCGTTGGGTGCCCAATGGGTATCGCTACCCATCGAGTATGGGTACGGGTAAAGGTTCATACCCATGGGTACGGGTATGGGTAGAATTTTGTACTCATTGATTACACGGGTATGGGTATGTTATTGCTCTACCCGCCCCATACCCTACCCATTGCCATACTCGGTTCTCGTAGGAAGACGGGAGCGGACTCATAGTGGTGTATTGATTGGTGAATATGTGGACTCATGTGCGCCACCTCAAAAGAGTTACTTGCAGTCATAGTTTAGGATAGCCACCGAGTCAAAGCTGGCTTGCTGCAGTTAAACTCCACCACCCCCTTTGTTGATACTGATGCATATGTAGCTAGTTCTGATGTGAGTCTTGCTGGGTACATTTGTACTCATGTTTGCCTATTTTATGTTTTGCAGAGAGACGTCAGTCCCGCTAGTAGTTCCGCGTGGACTTCGACGTTTAGCTTGTTACCTCAGCTACGATCTTGTACCCTTGGGAGGGTCTTGTAGATAGTCAGGCTTCTCAGCCTTTTTCATTTGTAGTTGTCTGTACTCAGACATGTTTATGCTTCCGCTCGATGCTTGTATGCTGTGTATGTTGGGTCATGAGACCATGATTGTAATACTTGGCTCCTTGAAGCCTAATGAATAAATACTTGAGTCGTAGAGTTATGTTGTGATGCCATGTTGTATTTACACATATCGAGCATATTGTGTGTATGATTGAAATGCTTGGTATGTGTGGGATCCGACAACCTAGTTGTTTATCCTTGGTAGCCTCTCTTATGGTGAAATGTAGTCATGTGCTTCCATGAGCCATAGTAGTCTGCTACAGCCCGGTTCACCGAAGTCCTGCTAGCCCAGCACTACTGCTCCGGAACACTTGACTGGCTGGCATGTGATTCACTTTGTTCCTGTGTCTGTCCCTTCGGGGAAATGTCACGCGGTGACATCTAGAGTCCTGCCTAGCCTGCTACAGCCCGGTTCACCGGAGTCCTGTTAGCCTAGTGCTACAGCCCGGATTCGCACGCTGCTGACCGACATGCTCGATGTTGATTCATGTGTGCCTGTCCCCATAAGTTAGTGCCGCTTTGGGTTCACGACTAGTCATGTCGGCCCGGGTTCTCTGTCATATGGATGCTAGCGACAATATCATATACGTGAGCCAAAAGGCGCAAACGGTCCCGGGCCATGGTAAGGCGACACCCGTGGGAATACCGTGCATGAGGCAGCAAAGTGATATGAGGTGTTACCAGCTAGATCGATGTGACTTGGAATCGGGGTCCTGACAGAACCAAACTTCTCATTACTCTAGGGAAATTTGTTATTTCTATCTATCGGTCGCGCCATGGAGCAGAACCAAGTTTTACAAGTTACAAATTCAAAAGGAAAAGCTTGTCGTGTTCGCGTTGCACCCCCGCACGGTTGGTCCAGCACACCAGGAATGCGTGCTTTGTTGCATTTCCACTTACAAGTGGGACCGTAGTTGAGCAAACCGACTATCGGCAAACCCCCACCCCGCCCACCGCGTGATGGCTGAGAAAACAGGAGGGAGAAGAGATGGTTGTAGCACGGACTCCAAGAAATTGGTGTCGGATGGGACTCGTGTGGGTGGAGTGTGCCGTACTGCTAGACGTGAATGCTAGTTATGGCCCATGCCACCCCACTATATCAAGCCTATATCGAGGTGCTGGTTACGTAGAACAAATTTCCTGGAGTCCATGCTCAGCCCTCCTCTATCTCTCTTCTCAGCCAGCCAGCAAACGCGTGGAGCCCATCGTCTGTTTGCTCACATGCGGTTCCACATGTCAGTGAAAACGCAAGGGGACCCACTGAACCTGCACATCTTTCACCTCGACGTGCTGGTGATGAAAAACAAATCCAATATAGATCTTCCGTGGCCGATTTTGGAGTTACTCAAGAGTAGTAAGATTCTATTTATAGTTTAACCCAAGATGCACATCACGTGGCTTCAACTACCACTCCATTTTCTTGCATGACACGACCTGGATGTTGGATGTCCCACGTGTAGGCAAAAGGAGGAAGAACTCGACCAAATCTTCTCCACATTTAGACCGGAGGAGTAGGAAACACGGCAAGCCCTGTGCCTACATCATACGACGTACAAGCCCGCCTCACGCAGTCACGCTATCACCATATTTCTCGGCCTCCGTACGACACCTAGGTCTAGATAATCTAACTAGAACTAACTATTGGTTGGCTCTATGTGATGTGGCAACTTCATACTACTACGGATGCTGGCTATACTACTACGGCACTAACACTCCAAGAAGTGAGTCGAAAACCATTTATAAACAGAGTTTATGACATGCATATGCAAATGTACCATTCGTTACATACAACAAGTCATCAACACACAATGACAACGAGGATACATGTTGGATTATAGATTAATTCCAACAAAACATTCTAGTAAATACTAAAGTTTTCATCACACAACAAATAACAAGCAATGAAATGAACTTCAGCTCAACCACTCCTCAGCGTTGGAAACGCTTGCTTTGAATCAGAAGTGTTTGTCTCGGAAGGGCCAGCTACTATCAATCTTGAGACCAATGCAGGACTGATCATCCAGGCTGAAGCGGCCTATTTCATGACCCATATTGTGATAGCCACGGTAGGGAAGCATAGCAATGTCCAAGGTATAGATACAGTTGCTTCTCATAAATAGTAGTAGCATTGTGTCAATAGTAGTTGGATCGCCTTTCACCATGATTGGATAGTTTTGTCCAAGGAAGAGCGAGTTTCCTCCAAGAGTATCAATACTAAACCAGGGAGAAGGTGTTGGCGCTAGAACAATAGTATCCATCCCGAATACCCTGCAATGGATGTTGGAATAGGTCCGGAGAGTGCGACCATGGGAGACAACACCTGCTTCCTTAGTCACATCAGCGGTGCCCCGTACACAGACAAGAAGAGGTGATCCATCGGAGCGCCACTGAGTATATGGGTCCTCATGCTCGTGATCATCATCGTCGTCATCTCCCCCTTGGTTATAAAAATTTTCAAGTATAGGTGGTGGAATGTTCATAGGACCTTGGAAAGACAACAAGGTTAATTAGTAAAGTGAAACTAGCTAACCTGCATGCATGTGGATGAAACATTTATAATTACGATGGAAGACAAACTTACCGGAAGCATAAGGATTCCATGCAAAAATAGTGCCACGAGTGGTGGCAGCAAACACAAGACCCTCGTATTGAATTGCATCACAGTACTCATCCTTGTATAGAAATTGATTTTTGAGCAATATCCATCCAGTCGAACTATGAAGGAAGGCAACAAGCTTCTCGAAGATAGCAACAACTACATATTCCATTAAATCCCAAGAGCGGTCGGGAACTTGACAAATTGTTATCCTTTGTAGACGACAGTCAAATTGACCGTAGTTGAAAGTACGGTCATAACCGGTGTGCTCAACCTCTGGGCAGTCTGAGATTTTTGGAACTGGAACCCGATGACTAGTGTACACATTCACAAGTTCCCACTCGCAGTTGGACCCAATATAAACAAGCCAATCTCCATTTGCACCTGCCCAAGCCTTACCCTCAAGCGATGGCATCTTAACATCACATGTATCATTATCAAGCGGCACAAACTTGCACATGGCGAGGCCTTAGTCATCCGCGCTAGTGAGCAGGGTCACGGTGAAGAAGATAGGGGAGATCAAACCGCTCGTGGACCCTTGGGTTCATTGTAATGATGTTATTAGTTGAGTCGAGAATGGTCTTGAACGAACCTGCCATGCTAGCCGAGGTGATGACGTCGCACCGATCAATGAGTTCCTTCACCACGTCATCATTTAGATAGGGGCAAGAATAACGGGGTTGTTTCTGGTCTGTTCCCTCCATGGAGAAGAC
Organism: Aegilops umbellulata; assembly: GCA_032464435.1. Lineage (NCBI taxonomy): Eukaryota > Viridiplantae > Streptophyta > Magnoliopsida > Poales > Poaceae > Aegilops > Aegilops umbellulata. Next base: position 588,496,218 of record CP136057.1, read on the forward strand.
GATCGAACAATGGCAGAAGGAATGGTGAGGCAAATGTAGGAGGGCGGAAGAGCGTGCGACAACAGTTCCAAATCGAGAGGGAAAGACGAAGAGTCGACGGACGGTTGCCATGGTACACGAAGAGGTGCCCCGGCCTACATAGACGTCCGTTCAGAAATTGTACAAAAGGACTCATCATCGTCTCACTGACATGTTGGAACGGGACCACATGTCAACAAATAGGCTAGTGGGGAGCGGACGGTTGCCATAGAGGTCACACACTGATGGCAAGGTCGTCCTGTCAGACCTAGCGCCCGTGCGGGATGGCTTCCGTCCCCCACACAAGCGAAGATACTTCGCACCCCCACACGGTTGGTCCGCCACGCCGCTAGGCCAACTCCAGCGCGTGCAGCTCGGACGCGCGCTCTCTCAGCCCCCTTTCCCTTGACACTTCGGAGCTACCCAACCACGGCTACATGTTTTGCGCACCCAACGGCTGGATTTGGAGCGGATCCGGTCAGGCTTGAGCTCGCCCGACTATGGGAGGCCACGCCTCGCCATGGACTGGCCGGGGACCGGGCCGGAAGGCCCCGGCAAGGCCGCAAGGCCACATGCAGGTACTGACTCCTCCTCTGGCCGCTTGGATCTACACCGTCGGCAGTCCGCCGGCAGATACATGAATGGCGGTCCGCCGGCAAATACCTATGTCGGCCGGCCGGGCTCGGTGCTGGCCCAAAAGCTCGTCGGCGCACCGTTGCCACTCATTATGTGCGACGACTACCCAAAGAAGGTCTTGCACCGCATGTCTAGAACGCCAGAACATGCCGGATGGGTGTTTATCAAGTGCTCAACCGATGGGGTATGTGCTACTTTAGCTTTGGTTGTGCTCTCAGATTAGACTAGTTGTGCAAACTTAAAATTTTATTGTGTAGAATGGATACAAGTTTTGGTATTGGGAAGAAGAGTACATCGATATATTGACAGAGTGCAATTTAGTAGATGTTCGTGCACTTTTAGCTAGCATACAGGCTAGAGATGAGACTAGTGCACTTGTTGATAGAATAGAGGCTAGACATGAGACTAGATGCGAGGAAGCAACGTCTACTTCTTTACACTCGAAGAAGAAAGAAGCACGCAAGATCGACAATGAATGCATCGAGAAGGCACTAATCCAACTTACAGGAGCAGTTATGGAAGTTCGATATCTTCTAAAATGTATTCTTGTGGTTCTAGTTTTCTTTGGTCTTGCTTTTCTAGTCAAATTTTGGTGATGTATTTCCATGTACCAAAAATCAAATGATGAAAAAAAGATATGTGTTTGCAAAGAAAAATGTATGTAGCCGGGATGCGTCCGCGCGTTGGGCGTACGGCCACCGCATCCGAGAAATGGCCCAGAAACGACCCCATTACCCTACCCAAATGGACAGAATCCAGGCAAAACGGAGGTCCGTTTGGGGTCGTGCATTGGAGTTGGCCTTACAAGTGGGACCGCGGTTGAGGAAAACGACTATCGGCAAACCCCCACCTCGCCCGCCCCACGATGGCTGAGTTAGAGAAACGACGAGGTTGAAGAGATAGTTGTAGCACGGACTCCAAGAAATATCGTGTCAGATGGAAGTCGTGCTGGTGGCGTGTGCCGTACTCCTGGACATGAATGCTTGTTCTGGCCCATGCCACCCTACTACATATATCAAGGATTCGAGGTGCTGGTTACGTACAGCGAACACATTAACATATGGCCCACCTCACACTGTGGCCAAATTTCCTGGAGTCTGTGCTAGGTTAAAAAGTGTACTTTGTGAGGGTGGGTGGCTGGTCTCAAGTTTAAAACTTGTTGTATTACGTATACGTAGACGTAGAGATATTGCAACAGTTTTGAAAGTTTGAACCCAAACATTAGAATGCAATTTCTATTGGACTCATCTGAGTACCTAGGATGATGGGATTCGCAGCTACAGTAAAAACACCCGCCCGACGCGCGAAGCATGTGAAGCTAGTACAAATAGTAGTAGTACTATTGTTGATTGGACTCATCCGATAACCTGTTGCAATGAACGTACAATTATGTATTCGGAAAATATTTTTTTGCCTCGTCGCAGCACCCACTCAGAGAAGCGACTTGTAAGCCATTCAAAAATTTCATAAGTTTATCACAGGCATATAATTTTATTAGATACAACAGGTCATGAACCCACAACGACAATGACGATAGATTCTAGTAAATACTAAAGTTTTCATCACACAACAAATAACAAGCAATGAAATGAACTTCAGCTCAACCAATCCTCGGTGTTGGAAATGCTTTCTTTGAACCAGAAGTGATTCTCTGGGAAGGGGCAGCTACTGTCAATCTCGAGACCAACGTAGGACTGATCATCCAGGCTGAAACGGCCTATGTCAGGACACATATTGTGATAGCCACGGTAGGGAACCATAGCAATGTCCGAGGTATAGATATAGTTGCTTCTCATAAATGGTAGTAACATGGTGTCAGCAGCAGTTGGATCGCCTTTCACCATCATTGGATAGTTTTGTCCAAGGAAGAGCGACTTTCCTCCAAGAGTATTAATACTAAACCAGGGAGAAGGTGTTGGCTCTAGCATAGTAGTATCCATCTTGAATACCCTACAACGGATGTTGGAATAGGTCCGGAGAGTGCGACCATGGGAGACAACACCTGCTTCCTTAGTAACATCAGCAGTGCCCTATATACAGACAAGAAGAGGTGATCCATCGGAATAAGTTGCCAGGCGCCACTGAGTATATGGGTCCTCATGCTCGTGATCATCATCATCGTCAAGTATAGGTGGTGGAATGTTCACAGGACCTTGGAAAGACAAGAAGGTTAATTAGTAAAGGGAAACTAGCTAACCCGCATGCATGTGGATGAAACAATTATAATTACGGTGGAAGACAAGCGTACCGAAAGCATAAGGATTTCATGCAAAAACAGTGCCACGAGTGGTGGCAGCAAACACAAGACCCTCGTATTGAATTGCATCACAGTACTCATCTGTGTATAGAAATTGATTTTGGAGCAATATCCATTGAGTCAAACCATGAAGGACGGCAACAAGCTTGTCGAAGATAGCGACAACACAAGCATTCCTATAACTCCAAGAGCGGCCGGGAACTCGACAAATTGCTATCTGCTATAGACGACAGTCACCGTGATCATAGTTGAACGTACGTAGAATACCGGTGTGCTCAACCTCTGGGCAGTCTGAGATTTTTGGAAGTGGAACCTGGTGATGAGTGTACACATTCACAAGTTCCTACTTGCAGCTGTACCCAAAATAAACAACCCAATCTCCATTTGCGCCTACCCAAGACTTACCCTCAAGCGATGGCATCTTAACATCACACGTATCATTGTCAAGCGGCACCAACTTGCACAAGGCGAGGCCTCCGTCGTCCGCGCGCCAGTCAGCAGGGTCACAGCGAAGAAGATAGGGGATATCAAACCGCTCCTGGACCCTTGGGTTCCTTGTAATGATGTTATTAGTTGAGTCGAGAATGGTCTTGAACGAACCTGCCATGCTAGCCGAGGTGATGACGTCGCACCGATCAATGAGTTCCTCCACCGTGTCACCTTTCAGATCAGGGCAAGAATAACGGGGTCGTTTCCGCCCTGTTCCCTCCATGGAGAAGATGATCGAACAATGGCAGAAGGAAGAGTGAAGGCAAATGGAGGAGGGAGGAAGAGCGTGAGACAGCAGTTCCAAATCGAGAGGGAAATACGAGGAGTCGATGGACGGTTGCCACCGTACATGAAGAGGCGCCCCGGCCTACATAGACGTCTGTTCAAAAATTGTACAAAAGGACTCGCCGTCGTCTCACTGACATGTTGGAACGGGAACACATGTCAATGAAACATGGTGTGTAATTTCACATGCAAAATGCTATCTAGCCGCGTTGGCCTAAGGTGCCGCATTAGTTATCGACCTTTATTTTTTTAATGGCGTGCCCTTCAGTTTTGAAGCATGACTAACTGGTATTGTATGCAGAGAAACTATAAACTACTCTACCACTACTCCACCTCTAGTACTAGTAGTATAAAAAAGATAGTATACAGGCTGGAGCTTCAGTGCTTTCTTGCTAAGGGCTGCCCACTTGCTTCTCACACTATCACCCTCTCTCCAGATCTAAAAAAGACGGCCTCTCTCTCCCTCCTCACAGGTGGTCACAGATCCGCCGGGGAAGAAAAGGACATGCAGCATTGACGCACTCGTCGTCGGCGAGCGAGGTCACACACTGACGACAAGGCCGTCCTCTCAGACCTAGCACCCGCGAGGGATGGCCTCCGTCCCCAAGCTCGCTGCCGTAGTGTGTGCGAAGGACGACGACCACGAGCGAAGCCACTTCCCGCCGACCCTCAGGTATGCTACATCTTTTCAAACCATACCCTTATTCTATTGCCCCATCTGCCACGTCGCTGCATGTGGATCTTTTTCCACTCCACCATATTCCCTATTTGCTATCCTCTACTCTGCTGGTCACGCAGACGAAAACCTTAACTTGCACTATTAAAGGAAACCCTACTTCATGCAGACTAATCCATATATAGGTTGAATAAGGAAAGGAAGGGAGACTGTACTGTCCAAGAGACTAGGCATCGAACCCGCATCTAGGTTGAAAAGCGGAAATTAGTAGCTAAAGAGAACAAAAATGGGACGTAATCCACATATGCTGCCTAGATATTTGTTACTCTGGGCAGCCATACCTCCCTCACCACTCTATGCGTCCGTGGAGGTACATCATACTGGTGCGCCCACTGTCCGAATGGGCCTCCCATGCTCTTATTGCCACTTTTTTGCTGTTAGTATAACGCCAGCGGTCAAGTCAAGCAATGCTACTGCTAAAGTGATGCCACATTTAACTAATGCCGCACTCAGTCTAACACCATCGATAAATTTAAGCAATGCCATTTAATGTCACTGGATTATATCAGGGTTAGCTGTTGATTGTTGATGTATTAAAGATTTTTCAGCTATGGCATTCTAATGATGTTGCATAGCTAGTATACCAACGATGAATCTTGTTACTACCTTCAGATTTTTGCACTATTAATGCTTATAGATTACATACCTCACTTTCATGAGATAACTCAATTTTTTTGTACAGTGTCAAGAGGAAAGGTCAAGAGTGGGCACCTCCTGCTCCGGCTGTTTTCTTGATTCCTTTGATCAAGTTTTTGTGTTTGATCGATTATCAAGATTGGGATAGCAATTTTTAGGTTCCCTCGAGTTCGAAATGATATTTACCTTGAAGGTACATGGTTTGCAATTTTTTTATACTGTCATTAGTTAATAATGCTAGTTACCTTCAGACTTTTGTATTTGATTTAATGCTCTTGCACAGCTAGTATACCAATGTTGAGACTTGTTACCTTTACATTTTATATTGTTAATTCTTATAGAAATCTTCCAGTGCTAGAGCTTATGGAAATCTATTCAGTAAAACCATTGTACTGTACCCTGTAATAAAATAACTACTCTATTGTTGCACTAGCCACTGGATTAGTGTATATTTGTACTATTCGAATGGTGTTGCATTAGCTATGGACATATATAAAGTGTGGCAAGGTTTCCCAGATATGTGCTCAAGAAAACTACTACATGTTTTTCTAAATACTAGATGTTTGGGTACTTTAAATTGAACTGCGAAAACATCTTATATTAAGGAACAGAGGGTGTAGAGTTCACTCAAATTACCACGGTAAAGCTAGTCACACCTTTGTTAAAGTTAATGTTCATTATGTTATCGGAGGAGGTCTGTATGTTTGTCTCTAATGCCTATCGACTACATACCTGACATCATGATGTAATGTTAAGTCATTTTATTGTGTACAGTGTCACTGAATTGTCAAGGCGGTGATGGCATTTTATTTTAGTTGAACTGCACAAAATATGCTTAAAAGAAGAGGAAAGGTCAGGAATGGCTCAATTTTTCAGAAAAAACTATGTATGCCTTCCTGACATCAGCCGATGTTGCCTTATTTATTCCTTCAAACAGGTGGTTAGAAACAGACTTGCTACCTTTTCCCATTAAGAAATTGGAATGCTTATATTTGTGAGTCTATGCTTCAACTAGTGCCACTTTTATAGTAATCACACTTTCAATATCTATGCAAACAGGGATGCTCGATTTTAGTGGAACTGCACAAAAAGTCCAAATGGTTCAACATTAGGAGCATGTTCTCTTCCAAACCTTTATATCCAATTGGTGGTACTATCAGTTGTTCATTACGAAGGTACATGGTTTGCTACTATCTTGCTACTCATTTTGTACTATCATTAGATAGTAATGGTAGTAGTTTGCATGTGAATTTATTGGCAGGGTGGACCTACATTGGAGGTGCGGGACAGGATTCAATGATTGGATGCTCAATTTCGGTTGTATCGATTTCACCTCTTCCATCACTACGAACATGGATATCCTTGGCCTAATGAAGAATAGGCGCTATATTTCTGCTCTGAACCAGCAAATCATTTCCGTATGAAATTGTCCTGGGAAAAACATGACTGTATCAAATTGTCCAGTGCAAAACATGACAGATGCTAAGCGGAAGAGACGTGTTCAAACCAAAAATACAAGGTGGGGTATATGTTTACTAGCTGCTTGATATTTGTGCAGACAGAGATGTCTGCCCGTTGCTATTTGGTAAACAAACAAAGTGACCGCAATTTTGGTTGAACTGCACAAGACAATAGTATAGTCAGTGCATGCAGTGCCATTTGAAAATAGACACAGAAAGATTGGATAGTGTAGGATCGGAAGTATGTCTAGAGGGGGTGATTAGACTACTTGACCAAATAAAAACCTAGCCTTTTCCCAATTTTAGTTCTTGGCAGATTTTAGTAACTTTAAGACAAGTCAAGCAATCATTACACGAATCAAGCAAGCATGCACAGAGTATATAGCAGCGGAAAGTAAAGCATGCAACTTGCAAGAATGTAAAGGGAAGGGTTTGGAGAAGTCAAATGCAATTGGAGACACGGATGTTTTTCCCGTGGTTCGGATAGCTGGTGCTATCATACATCCACGTTGATGGAGACTTCAACCCACGAAGGGTAACGGTTGCGTGAGTCCACGGAGGGCTCCACCCACGAAGGGTCCACGAAGAAGCAACCTTGTCTATCCCACCATGGCCATCGCCCACGAAGGACTTGCCTCACTAGCGGTAGATCTTCACGAAGTAGGCGATCTCCTTGCCCTTACAAACTCCTTGGTTCAACTCCACAATCTTGTCGGAGGCTCCCAAGTGACACCTAGCCAATCTAGGAGACACCACTCTCCAAGAAGTAACAAATGGTGTGTTGATGATGAACTCCTTGCTCTTGTGCTTCAAATGATAGTCTCCCCAACACTCAACTCTCTCTCATAGGATTTGGATTTGGTAGAAAGAAGATTTGAGTGGAAAGCAACTTGGGGAAGGCTAGAGATCAAGATTCATATGGTAGGAATGGAATATCTTGGCCTCAACACAAGGGTAGGTGGTTCTCTCTCAGAACATATGAGTTGGAAGTGTCGACGTGTTCTGATGGCTCTCTCCACGAATGAAGAGGAGGTGGAGGGGTATATATAGCCTCCACACAAAATCCAACCATTACACACAATTTACCAATCTCGGTGGGACCGAATCAACAAACTTGGTCGGACTGAAATAGTAAACCTAGTGACCGTTAGAGATTTTCGGTGGGACTGACATGCAACTCGGTAGGACCGATATGGTTAGGGTTAGGGCATAACATAATCTCGGTGAGACCGATTACACAAACTCGGTGAGACCGATTTTGGTAATTAGCTAACCAGAGAGTTGGTCAGGTAAACTCGGTGGGACCGATTTGCTCTTTCGGTGAGACCGAAAAGTTACAAAGGGGAAACAGAGAGTTTACATTGCAATCTCGATGGGACCGATTTGCTCTTTCGGTGAGACCGAAAAGTTACAAAAGGGAAACAGAGATATTGCAATCCCATCTCGGTGAGACCGAGATCCCTATCGGTAGAACCGATTTGCTAGGGTTTGGCAGTGGCTTATGACATGTGAAACTCGGTGGCGCCGGATAGAAAGAATCGGTAGGACCGAGTTTGGCTTTGGGTTTAGGTCATATGTGGAAGTGGGAAAGTAGCTGAGGGTTTTGGAGCATATCATCAAGCACATGGAGCAAAAGGCTCATTAAGCAACACCTCATCCCTCCATGATAGTATTGGCTTTTCCTATGGACTCAATGTGAATGTTGGCCAAGAGAAGCATCCATGTTAGTAGGAAGAACAAATGTTTTTCTAGATCTTTGCTTTTGGAGCTACATATTTGTATATGATCTGTGAATCATTGAGATGCATTAACATGTTGATCTTATGTACGGGAATCGTACTAGTTGGTTTTGAATTTGGGCTACTAATGTGAACATATTACAATGCCAGGCATGTGAGTCTCGTGTGAACATTTCGAACGGATTGGCTCTTACTGTTGTGCACAGCATGATCCTTATTTATGTGTTCTCAGTGTTTACAAGTTACTAACGGTTCCTTATTTCTGTTCGCTCAGTGTTTACAAATTACTGATCAATCACTAGCTAGCCTACTAATGCGCTCCTGGCAGTTTCAGTTGTGACGCAAGATCCGAAGTGGCAGTTTTTTGAATAAAAATGCCTACCTCTGAAGAAACTGACAAGCTGCTCTGAAGAAAATGCCATGCGAATCTGAAGAAACTGCCAGCAAAAACATTTGCAAATGCCCTATCTCCCAGCAAACGTTCATCAGCTAATGCGATCGTACACGTACACCATCTAACCTACTCAATCACGTACACTATCTGACCTACTCGATCCTACACGGATAAATAGCAGATCACGCACGTACTACCTCCTTTCCGGTTTGCATGGGCTCAATTCAAAAGGTGACCTACTCGATCCTACACGAATAAATAGCAAATCACGCATGTACTACCTCCTTTCTGGTTTGCAGGGCTTAATTCAAAAATCTCACCAACCAAGGTAGATGATGAGTGGTGGAATCATTCTTGACAAGGAGGGAGTACCTCATCTGGATGATTCGAGTGCACTCGTTTGACCGTCATGCCGGCGTGCGACCCAGCACGGACGGGACGCACAACTGACGGGACGGGACGGCACAGTCACAATTTTAGTTTTTCTAGTTTTCCACGTCAAGCTGGAGCGCTAAGCCATGCCTGCTTATGCATTGAATTCCAATGACCACGATGACCGTCGCGTTTCCCGCACGCTGGTTCGCCAACCTTCCGCCTATAATTACTGTTTCTCGGGCTTCTCCGCTGGCACCATCACCCAACTCGCCCTATCCTCATAAGCCCCCACCGGCCCGACGTTGCTCGCCACTTATCCTCGCTCTCGCCACGTCCGTCATGCCCCTGCCCATCCGCGATAGGCGATGCTGGATGCGGTCACCGCCGGAACTAGTGTTCGGTTTTTCACCGGAAGGCAAACGGAGGGAGGAGGCATTCTATCGGTCTTTAGATGGCAATGTGGAGTATGAGGAGTTGTTGGAGCGCGACCGCCTGGCAGAGGAGCAGTGTATCGCCGATTTGCGCCGCCAGTGGGACATGGAGCAGCAGCGCACCGACGCTCTGAGTCGCGAGCAGAGCGCCCACAACTGGGACGACTACGTGGAGGCCGGCGCCCGGCAAATAGCCCTGGAGGCTGTCGGGCACGCATGCGTTCGCGATGCCTAATTTTACTACAAGCTCATCAAGTGGGTTTCCCGCTTAGAAGCCGAAGCTTCGGTGGACCATGCCGGCATGGAAAGGGCCAACGTGCGCAAGCAACGCACCCTATCGCACCTCCTGCAAGTCCGAGGTGAGGCGGAGGACGCCATTGCCGGCGTTTAGCGTGTACCACAGATGGCGGCCGGCGTCATCTAGTTAGCTAAGAGTAAGTTATTACATGTACACTACTAGAGTATTAGTGGGAGTAGATAGTTAACTTGGTGTCGGTGTCAAAACCGGCGGATCTCGGGTAGGGGGTCCTGAACTGTGCGTCTAGGCGGATGGTAACAGGAGACAAGGGACACGATGTTTTTACCCAAGTTCGGGCCCTCTCGATGGAGGTAAAACCCTACTCCTGCTTGATTAATATTGATGATATGGGTAGTACAAGAGTAGATCTACCACGAGATCAGAGAGGCTAAACCCTAGAAGCTAGCATATGGTATGATTGTTGTTCGTCCTATGGACTAAAACCCTCCGATTTATATAGACACCGGAGAGGGTTAGGGTTACACAGAGTCGGTTACAATGGGAGGAGATCTACATATCCGTATTACCAAGCTTGCCTTCCACGCCAAGGAAAGTCCTATCCGGACACGGGACGAAGTCTTCAATCTTGTATCTTCATAGTCCAATAGTCCGGCCAAAGGTTATAGTCCGGCTATCCGAACACCCCCTAATCCAGGACTCCCTCAGTAGCCCCCGAACCAGGCTTCAATGACGACGAGTCCGGCGCGCAGATTGTCTTTGGCATTGCAAGGCGGGTTCTTCTCAAAATTCCGTGTACCTGTTGAATAGTGTCCGGCTTCTTGTGAATATTGCGCTTCTCGGCTTCCACGCACAATAATGGCCTCCTTCCACGTGTCAAATGAATGCGAAAAGCCAGGGTGTTTTTACATTTACCCCCCTAGCTGCGTAGATGAGTTGCCTATTAAAGGGACGAGGATTTAGATCCAAATCACACCATCTTCCTTCCGCGAGCATTCATCAGAGCGCATTCGACAGAGATCCATATCATCATGGCTGGTCGACGCAGCTCCTCCTCTCGCCTTCCCAGCCCTCAGCCTGGAGATTGGGAGAGATGTTCCATCCTGCACAGCGAGCTAGTGATGCTTCAAACCAAAGGATTTCTTCCCCCAGCCTACATGGTCCCGGTTCGAGCCGGGCTTGCCACCTATAATGGCGGAGAGCAAGCGGAGAGAGTCCCTAATCCCTCCAAAGGAGAGGGGGTATGCCTTGTCCCCTATTTGATAAGAGGGCTCGGATTTCCAATTCATCCATTTCTCGGGGGCTCCTGGAGTTCTACGGCCTCCAGTTGCACAACCTTACGCCTGCCTCCATGTTGCATATCGCGGGCTTCGTAGCCCTTTGCGAGCTGTTTTTGGGCTGTGAGGCTCATTTCACGCTATGGAAGAAGCTGTTCTGCCTCGTGCCCCGTTCTCAGAAGGGGTCAGTATATCAAGTGGGTGGAGCCGAAGTATGGCGCATCGCCGGGACCGGATATCTATCCGGAACCCCAAAGAAGGCGTCCGAAGACTGGCCTTCACAATGGTTTTATGTAGAAGATGTCCCCCTGCCGGACCCTATTCGGATCGGCCTCCCTGAGTTCGATAATGCTCCCTTGAAGAAGCGCCTAAGCTGGCGTCCACGGAGCCCTCAGAAGGAAAATGACAAGGACGTCCTTTACCTGATGAGCCGGATAAGGTTGTTAGCTCATTCTGGACTGACCATGATCGAGGTCATGGCCACATGTATTATGCGGGGGGTGCAGCCGCTTCAGTATAGAGGCCACCCCATGTGGGATTTCAACGGGGAGGATGATGCCACCCGCTGCGGATGTAAGGGGCCGGAACCGGTTGCTGCTCTGACGAAGATCTTGTCCGCATTGTACAAGGGAGAAGAGGAGGAATTTCTCCGCGTCAATCCACAGTGCGGATTTTTTATGTACAATCCCCCAAACTGGGTAAGCGGACACTTCTTTTTGCCCATCTGTTCCATATTCCCATAGTTAAGTATCTTATCTTGTGACATCGACGCAGGAACTGCGTCAGGCCGTAAAGGAGATAAACAGCCCTCCTCCACAACCCGAGGATCCCGAACGGTCCCTCGACCCGGCCTCCTAAGAGGATCCGGACATATCTGTGGAGCTGATCGACGGGGTATTTTACCAATTGAGTGACGACAACGTCTTGGTGGCCATTACGGCCGATTATCTTGGACTGCTCCCCGCCTCATAGGTAACTGAGACCGAAGTCCCAATTCCTCGAAAATGATCCGTCTGTGCTTATTTTTTATCATCGTATACCAATGGTGTTTCGCAGGGGGGGATCTCGAGGCGGAATGCTGAGCCTGCAGCGACTAGCCAACAAGGGACCGCGAGGCTGGGCAGGCTGAAAAGACCCGCAGTCCGGATCGAGACACCGGTGCAGCAGTAAGGCGCGCCGTTTATTCCAAGGTATTATTCTTACGATGCATACTAACGCCCGTGCTCTTTTTAGGAAAAAGAGAGCTCACCGGACTATATCCGAAGAGGTTGCCAGTCGCGCCTAAACCAGCCAGGCTCCAAAGCCAGGTCGAGAAGCAGAGGCGAACACGAGGCGTGCGTCGGACGCTCCTCCGACAGAAGACGCGGACAGAATGTCCGCCACCAATTCCGAGGTGGAGAGTGCCATAAACCACAGGCGCCGCCGAACAGTTCTTCGCGACGCTTGTTTCTCCCAAGAGGCATTGGATGCCTTCAACTCGGGAGATGCGTACCTCCGTGCCGCTCAAAATGGTCTAACCAGGGCCACGGAGCAGTATGTAAAAGACATACGGGAGAGAAAATTTGATGATTATATATACATCAGTAGCCCCCGAGACTTGAAACAGTTAGAATAACTGATTTAAGGATCATTTGTTATGCAGGTTCTTACAGAAAAGAATACCCAACTGTCCCAGGAGCTGGAAGAGTGCAAAGCCCAACTTCAGGCCGCACTAGCCGCAGCAGGGGAGCCCCAGAAGACCCTCTCTGGTATTATATGCCTCACTTGATGAGTATCATGTAAAGTGCGGCGTGTATGTAAATCTGACAATGGAATTGTAGATGGCGCCGGATTAGATCCGGAGAAGCAGCAACTCCTACGCCAGCTAAAGGCTGGTGAGAGCGTGCTTACAAAGGTGAGGCAGGAGAAAAATGATCTCCAAGATGCCAACACCCAGCTGGGCGTGTAACTAAAGGATGTTCGTGCCCAGCTGTCGGACTCCGTTATGGAGAATCGGCGGCTTCGACGCGGCATGTTTAGTAAGCGCTTGAACGAACTTTGAAAAAGAGTTCGGCGAGGAAGTCGACTAACAGAGTTATGTCTGTAGATATGCTACCGGGTCGTCCTGCAGAGGAAATGTCCGGTTCTACGGGTGACCTTCTTCCCGAGCTCTCACAACTGCACGAACGAGTTCGGCAGGCAATGCAAGGCGTTGCCCAGGCCTTGTGGCCATCCGTCTCCATGCCCGAAGGCCTTGGAGAGCTTGCAGAGAAGCTGAAGGGAGCACGGCGGCGCTTCCGATTATGGAAGATATCGGCCTGCCGTCAAGGTGCCAGGGAGGCCTGGGCCATGGTGAAGACGAGGTACACGAAGGCTGACCCAAACCACATGGCCGAGGTCGGACCTGTAGGGCCTGATGGGAAGGAGATCCCTGTGAGCTTAGTGTACGGCCAAGTAGAATTGGCAGCAAAGTATTCCCAACAGGACTGTAAACTGGACAGCCTGTTGGATGGCATTGAAGAGGAATATAACCAGTCAAATTAACTATGTAATTTAAGATGACATGTATAATGCCTTCTAGCCGGATTGTAGATCGTTTGTCGTGGCAGACCTTTTCGCTTCAACCTCGGGACCCGACGATCCGGAGTGTGTCCGAATACCCTTTCAGTTATGTAAGAACCGGGGCATGCATGGAGACGAGGCGTAGGGGTCATTAGTGCTTGAACAGACAAGTGCCCAACTAGTTATGTTGTATTACATGGTTAGTAAGAAACATCTTCCAGGTAGAATAGTTCCGTTAGGGGTTCCTTTCCCAGGGAGGAATGCCCTAAAGTGCATGTCCGGACTACGAAAAGAGACGCAGGAAAAACATCTGGGGGCGCATAAGTAAATAAGTGAGAAATCATCTTTTAGTTCACTGACCGAATATTCCCTTAAGAACGCTAGCTTTCGGCTTCACCCAGTCTGAGGTACACATCCGGCTGACCCGGCAGTAACAATCGCAGAGGTGCTCCCTTTACCGCCTAGCCGAACAATCGGGAACGTAGGGGTAAGCACAGGAGCCAGGCAACCCAGCTTGGCCAAAACTTAAGTCATATCGGTGCATATAATGGTGAATAAAAGGTACATGCGGAAGTGTGACACATGTGTTGGGAATGAAGCTCGTATGAATAAGCTTCTGTTAAAGAAGCCCCCAGATATAATGAGCGCGGATAGCGCGTCAGTTGTGTGCGAACAAGGCGCGAATGAGCCCTTAAAGGCTATAAGAGAAAGGGAGGGGAGAAGGAGAGAAATATAAGACAGCTAGTGTACAAAAAATAGACAGAGGAAGGAGACGAACATAGAGTCCGACGCTAGGCGTAGAATCTTCGGAGACGGGCTGCGTTCCATGGGTTCGGCTCGAGTCAGTTATTCGATGCATCTCGCAGACGGTACGCTCCACCAGTCAGGACTTGGTCAATAATAAAGGGACCTTCCCATTTGGGCTTGAGTTTGTCCTTTTTCTTGTCCGACAGGCGTAGAACTAACTCGCCAACATTGTAAGTTTTGGCCCGTACTTCTCTGCTTTAGTATCTTTGAGCCTGCTGTTGATAGAATGTGGAACGGGCTTTTGCCATATCACGCTCCTCCTCCAAGGCGTCCAAACTGTCCTGCCGATCGAGTTCGGCTTCTCTTTCTTCGTACATGCGCACGCGAGGTGAGTCATGAATTATGTCGCAGGGAAGAACTGCCTCTGCGCCGTATACCATAAAGAATGGTGTGTATCTGGTGGTGCGAGTCAGCGTGGTCCGCAGCCCCCAGAGTATGGAGTTGAGCTCCTCTACCCAGTGCGTCTTAGATTCCTTGAGGGACCGCACTAATCTGGGTTTGATGCCGCTCATGATTAGACCATTTGCTCGCTCGAGTTGACCATTAGTTTGTGGGTGACAGAATGAAGCATAGTCGAGCTTGATGCCCATGTTTTTGCACCAGAGTTTGACCTTATTGGCCGTAAAGTTCATGCCGTTATCAGTGATGATGCTGTGGGGGACGCCGTAACGGTGTACGACCCCAGATATGAAGTCTATCACCGGTTCGGATTCGGCCGTCTTAACAGGCCTGGCCTCTATCCATTTGGTGAACTTGTCCACCATGACCAGTAAGTATTTTTGCTTGTGGGTTCCTCCTTTAAGGTGCCTAACCATGTCAAGCCCCCAGACCGCAAAGGGCTAGGTGATGGGTATAGTTTGGAGGGCTGTGGGCGGCATATGGCTTTGGTTAGCAAAGAGCTGGGCAACCAATGCATCGTTGGACTAAGTCCTGAGCATCTTCCCGGGCCGTCGGCCAATAAAATCATGTACGGAAGGCCTTGCTTACAAGGGCCCGGGCTGCAGCGTGGTGCCCGCCGAGTCCGGCATGAATTTCAGCCAGAAGATTCCACCTTCCTCTTCGGAGATACACCTTTGAACGACTCCGGTGGTGCTTTTCTTATAAAGCTCTCCCTCATGGACTTTATAGGCTTTAGATTGCCGCATTATGCAGCGTGCCTCATTTTGGTCCTCGGGAAGTTCCTGGCTGGTTAGGTAGGCTAGGAATGGTTCTGTCCACGGGGCGATGACTGCCATTATTACGTGGGTTGAGGATGTTACTTCATTGGCAGAGCCTCCAATTGTGTCAGAGTGTTCGGTGTCGTGCGGTGCGGTTGGGTCCGGGCTATTATTTCCGGGTTCCCCTTCCCATGCTACGGATGGCTTGAACAGCCTTTCCAAGAAGATGTTGGGAGGGACGGCATCGCGTTTTGCACCAATGTGTGCCAGGACATCTGCCGCCTGATTGTTTTCCCGGGCTATATGGTGAAATTTGAGCCCCTCGAACCGAGCTGACATTTTTAGGACGGCGTTGCGATAAGCTGCCATTTCCGGATCCTTGGCATCAAGGTCTCCATTTATTTGGGATATCGCGAGGTTCGAATCCCCGCGCACCTCTAGGCGTTGAATGCCCATGGATACTGCCATCCGGAGACCATGTAGAAGGGCCTCATATTCGGCTGCGTTGTTGGAGTCCGTATACATTATCTGGAGTACATATTAAATGTTATCTCCAGTTGGGGACATCAAAACGACGCCAGCCCCCAGACCAGCCAACATTTTGGAGCCGTCGAAGTGCATGATCCAGTTGGAATATGTGTCGTACTCTTTAGGGAGTTTAGCTTCCGTCCATTCGGCGACGAAGTCGGCCAAAAATTGCGAATTAATAGCTCCCCGTGGCTTGTAGGTTATGTCGAACGGGAGGAGCTCAATGGCCCATTTGGCAATCCGGACCGTCGCGTCGCGGTTGTTTATTATATCGTTAAGTGGCACTTCCGAGGCTACCGTTATCGAACACTCTTGAAAGTAGTGTCGCAGCTTCCAGGACGCCATGAATACCGCGTACGCTATCTTTTGATAATGCGGGTACCGTGACTTGCATGGAGTAAGGACCGTGGACACATAGTAAACCGGTTTTTGAAGGGGGGATTTGTGTCCGTCCGTTTCTCGTTCGACGACGAGTACTGCGCTCACAACTTGATGAGTTGCCGCAATGTACAATAGAATTGGTTCGCCAATGTTTGGCGCGGCCAGGACTGGGTTTGTTGCCAATATGGCTTTAATCTCGTCGAGTCTGGCCGTGGCGGCATCCGTCCACTCGAAGTGTTCGGTGCGCCGGAGGAGGCGATAAAGGGGTAATGCCTTTTCTCCCAAGCGGTAGATAAAGCGGCTTAGAGCCGCTACGCATCCGGTCAATTTCTGTATTTGTTTGAGGTCCTTTGGGATATCCAATTGTGACAGAGCTTGGATCTTGGTTGGGTTTGCTTCAATTCCTCTACCGGATACAATCAAGCCCAAGAGCTTTCCGGCCGGTACGCCGAAAACGCATTTTTCCGGGTCGAGCTTGATGTCGTATGTTCAGAGGTTATCGAATGTGAGCCTCAAGTCGTCTACTAGAGATTCGACATGCTTGGTTTTGACGACCACATCATCTACGTATGCCTCCACTGTTTTGCCGATCTGGTTTGCCAGACATGTCTGAATCATGCGCTGATATGTTGCGCCGGTGTTTTTGAGCCCGAAGGGCATTGTGTTGAAGCAGAATGGGCCGTATGGTGTGATGAATGCCGTTGCGGCTTGATCTGACTCTGCCATCTTAATTTGATGATATCCGGAGTATGCATCGAGGAAACACAATGAGTCGTGTCCTGCGGTAGCGTCGATAATTTGATCGATGCGGGGGAGGGGGAAGGGATCCTTTGGGCAAGCCTTGTTGAGGTGCTTAAAATCGATGCACAAGCACCAGGATTTGTCCTTCTTTGGTACCATCACCAGGTTTGCTAGCCAGTCCGGATGTTTTATGTCTCTGATGAATCCGGCCTCTAATAGCTTGGCTAGTTCCTCTCCCATGGCTTGTCTCTTAGGTTCGGAGAAACGCCGAAGAGCCTGCTTGACAGGCTTGAATCCTTTTAGGATATTTAGGCCGTGCTCGGCCAGCCTGCGTGGGATTCCTGGCATGTCTGAAGGGTGCCAGGCAAAAATGTCCCAGTTCTCACGTAGGAACTCTCGTAGTGCGGCGTCTACATCAGGGTTTAATTGTGCCCCGATGGAAGCTGTTTTTGTAGGGTCCGTTGGATGGACTTGGAATTTGAATATTTCGTCCGCTGGTTTAAAGGAGGTGGACTTGGGTCTTTTGTCGAGTATCACGTCGTCCCTGTTCACCATGGAACGCAGCGCGGTCAGTTCCTCAGCCGCTAGGGCTTCGGATAGTGCCTCGAGGGCTAGTGCGGCTGTCTTATTTTTGGCGCGGAGTGTTGTGTCTGGATCACTAGCGAGAGTGATGATTTCGTTGGGCCCGGGCATTTTGAGCTTCATGTACCCGTAATGGGGTATGTCTTGGAAGATTGTAAACGCCTCCCGCCCTAATAGAGCGTGGTATCCACTACTGAACGAGGCCACTTGGAATGTGACCTCTTCGGACCTATAATTGTCCGGCGTGCCGAACACCACATCTAGTGTGATTTTTCCTGTACAGCGCACTTCCCGACTGGGGATTATTCCTCTAAAGGTTGTGCTACTTCGCTCAATGCGGTTCTAGTCTATTTCCATTTTTTGAAGGGTTTCCTCATAAATGAGGTTCAATCCGCGGCCGCCATCCATGAGTACCTTGGTGAGTCGAAAGCCGTCCACTATTGGACTGAGGACCAATGCGGCTGTTGCTCGGGCTGTTCGGAATTTAGGTTCATCACTGGCATTGAAAGTAATAGCCGTGTCACTCCATGGGTTTATTATTGCCACATGGTAGACTTCGGCAAGGCTGCGGAGTGTTCGTTTTCGCATATTGTTTGATGCAAAAGTCTCGAAGACTGTTAATACCGTACTTGTATCCTTTGGCTGCTGCTCTGTGGCTTCTGGGATTAGAAGATCTTCGCAACTTTTGGCCACCTGCTGGAGTATCCAACATGCTCTAAGGCTATGAGTTGGTGTGGCGCCCTCTATACTATGAATTTTACAGGGTCCATTGAGCCACCCCTCCAACACGGTTCCATGCCCTGTAGAGGGTTTTTGCTTTTTGGTGTTTAACCCGAGTGTCTGGCGATAATGCACCCTTTTATTTCGGACTGGGTTTGTATTCAGGGTTGGATTGTCCCAAAATTTTATTTCAGTTTTCCAGGCGCTTTCCATCGCACAGTACTTTCGTACTATGGACGCCAAGTCAGCGAAGCGTGTAATTTCACGGCGACTTATGGTGTTGAGGATTCCCTTGTCCGTGCAGTTATTGCAGAAGAATGAAATTGCATCCTCCTCGCGGCAGTCCTTTATCCTGTTCATGGCCAGGAGGAATCTGGCCCAGTAATGTCGGATTTTGGGTTCCGGCAGACCCTTGAGGTTCGAACTCTGGGGTGCGCGTGGAGATTACACTTCCTACGTACATGTACCCCTCCGCCTCGCCATGATCTAAGCTACCAAAAGAACAACACAAGAGACACAGAGTTTATACTGGTTCGGGCCACCGATGTGGTGTAATACCCTACTCCAGTGTGGTGGTGTGGTGGATTGCCTCTTGGGCTGATGATGAACAATACAAGGGAGAACGGCCTCGCGAGGGTCTATTCTTGGCTGGGGTGATGAACTGCTAGAGGGGTTCAGTCGCCCTTCTCTCTAGATCCTAACTGATTGGATTTCTCGATCTCTAGCTGCCACTACCCCGGGGGTGGCTAGTCCTATTTATAGGCGAAGGCCATGGGCCTCTTCCCAAATATTGAGCGGGAAGGGCGCCAACAATTGGCCATTTTGAAGGGGAACATCCGGTACACTTATCCTGACTAAAGTTGGTCCTCGCCTGCCAAAAGCTCTGGTGATGACGCTGGCTTGGGCTCCACAGTGACTTCCTCCTTGTCGCGGAGCTGGTCTTGGTCTCATTGCACCAAAATGGGTGCCTTTCCTTGATCCTCCCGCCTGCACTTGCTCCCTTTGCACCAAAGAGGAAAGGGGGGACACTGCGCGGGTTGGCAATCGCCTGGCGCCCTTGGTCGTCATGGCTTGCGTCATGGGCACCTCGTGAGGTACCCCGCCTTGATCTCTCCGCCTCCTCGCGAGCCAGCCTGATGAGGCCGCGCCTGAGGAAGCTCTGTGCCATCCGCCCCGCGAGGCTTGGCCCCTCGCGAGGGTCTTGAGTCTGCGTTGAAGAAGATGGGTCGTGCTGGGCCCCCTTTGAGCCACGCCGCAGGCCGCAGGCAGGCAAGTCTGGGGACCCCCGTTCCCAGAACACCGACAGTAGCCCCCGGGCCCATGGCGCGCCCGGACTTGGCCATGCAGGGAGGCGAAAGGACAAGGGCGAAGCGCCGCAGGCCCTAACAGCCTGCAGCCTTGGGCGCCGCGTGGCGGTTGATTGGACGTGGGCGGTACTGTTCCCCCACGCCCTCTTATTCCGCGCCATGCTAGGCGGACTCGTAGTTGTACACAGCCGCTCCCTTCCTTTTGTTCGTGCGCCCTCTGTCCTTCCTCCGCTCGAACTCCAGCTCCTGTTCTCAGTCCAATCTCGAACCTTCTCTCCCCCTTCCCATCGCCATGGCTCCGACGAAGAAGGGAAGAGGGAAGAAACCCATGCCTCCGCCTCGCTCGCCGTCGTTGGTGGCCTCCGCCGTCGGCCGGTCGATCATACTCAATCGAGAGGGCCTGGGCAAGGTCAGCTCGGCTCTGGCTACTATCTTCAACGAGTGCGGGAGGATGACGGCCTGGCCCACGTCTCACTTCCCCACTGATAGGATAATCACCGTGGTCCATTATTTTGCCGATGCCCTGTGGGCGGGTCTGGTTCCCCCCTTTTCTGATTTCTTCAGGGCCGTGCTTTCCCATTACCAGATCCACATGATGCATCTGGGTCCTGAATCCATCACCCTTCTTTCGGTCTTTGCTTTTGTTTGCGAAGCAATGATGGGCATCCTTCCGTCGGTTGCCTTGCTGCGCCACTTCTTCTCTCTGCGCCTTGTCGACCCTACCCAATGCTCAGCGTGCGTGAGCTTCATCGCCGCGTCTGAGACAGCGGCCTCAGGGATCGACTTCGGGCTCCCTTCGCCTTCGGCTGGGTTCCGCGAGCGGTGGCTGTATGTGGATGTCGGGGTGCCCAGCCCCCTGCTGTCGAAGCCAACCTCGCCTGCTATCCCCAATTCGGGCTGGGGCCAGGAGACGCTCGAGAGCCCCCGGCTCGCCTTCGTCTGGCACCGCTTCGCGTTCTTGAAGTCGATCGGCGTGACAGCGCCCAAGGTGGTGAAGGAGTTCCTCTTACGCCGCATTGCTCCTCTCCAACGCCACTCCCGCCAGATGTGGGCCTTCAGTGGGCGTGGCGATCGTATGAGGCTCCAGGAAGAGGATCTGACGCCTGAAGTGTTGAGGACGGTGCTCTTGATCCTGACTGGTGACCCCAACCCGCGCAGCATCCAGCGGGGAGGGGCCCTGCTGTACCTCTGCCAGAACAGGGATGATTTTGTGAAGCAGATGCCTATCTTTGATGAGTGGGGGCTGCGCCCTGCCGGCCTCCAGGGGCCTCGCGAGAACCCAGTGATGCTGACTGCCCTTGCAGTCGGCCAAGGCGACTCTTCCTCAAGTGGCGGAGCAGGGAGGCATGAGGCGCCGGAGGCTGAGGGGCCTCCCGACGGGGTGACAGCGCCAGGTGATGCTCACAAGGGAGCAACTGTTGGGGCCCGTGCCGCCGAGGCCGAGAACGGCGAGCAGCTGCCCTCAGCGCCTGCGGATGAGGCCCCTGAGGCTCCTGCTGCTCCTTCGGGCGAGGCGACCGGCAGTGCGCACCAGGCAGGTGCCCCTGGCGCGGATCGCCTTGATGCCTCACCCCCGTCGCAGGTTGATCCCTGCGCTCAGCTCTTGGGCCGCTTCCGCGTGGACTTTGAGGCCCCCCGGAAGAAAAGGGAGGCCCTAGGCGATGATTACCCTTGTCGCCTGCTGAAGCGTAGGAAGTACTTCGCCACTGATGAGTAAGTATTCTCCTTCCCCAACTCCCAATCCTTCTGTTGCTCTCGCTGATCCTTGCTCCGCACGCCCCTTCCAGCCGAGCTCGCAGAGATGGCTGAGGTTCCGTCCTCCTTGGCTTCGCCCCCTCCTCCGTCCTTGAGTGCTCCGAGCAACACAGCCCTTGTAGTGAGGGCGACTGGAGGGGCGAACCGTCCCGAGGTGCATCGAGGCCCTACGCACCCCGCGGTCTTCCTTCGCGGGCCTTCTCGGGGCATAGCCAGCCTGCCGTGGGCTTCTCGCCTGGCTGCAAAGAGGGGCGAGCTAGAGGGCGTCGTTGCCCTCGCGCGCCATCAGCGCAATCTGGACGATGAAAAGGCCAAGGCGTCGTTGGCGGCCTCTCGTGAGGCCCAATCTCGGGCCGCTGAGGAGGCCCGGGAGGCTGACCGGCAGAGAGAAGCTGCGGAGGAGCGGGCTCGGGAGCTCCTGGCCTGGTGCCACTCACTGGAGGAGCAGGCGGAGCTGCGCGAGGCAGCTCTCGTGTCGATGAAGGCGGCCTCCGGCGACCCAGCAGTGCTCCAGAAGCGTGAGGAGGCGTTGACGCTGGAAGCTGCCGAACGCACCCGCGAGTACGAGCGGCTGGAGACGAGGGGCCCGTGTCCTGGAGGAGGTTGGACGTCGGGTGGCGATGGCGCGCCAAGACCTCGAGCGCGAGTTCGAGGGGAAGCTGGGGTTGATCCGGGTCGAGGCTGAAGGCAGGACCGCAGCCCTGAGGACCAAGCTGGAGGAAGCGACGCGATGGGCCAATGATCTTCAGGCCGCGCTTGAGGTAGCGCAAGGGGAGTCAACCACCTCTCGGGCCGAGGTGCTCCGTCTTCGCCAGCGGGTGGAGGCCGTCGCGCGCCAAAATGCGGATGAGATACGTCAACGGCAGGTCCTGGAGCATGAGCACGCCCCCATGCTCTCCACGCTCCGGGAGAGAGCCAACACAGCCTTGGGCAACATCTGCGAGGTGGCTGTTGGCGAGCCGCACGCAAACAACTACGTCGGCAACCTTCAATTCTTCACCGCCGTGGTGACGCAGTTGGAGGCGCGGTCGGCCAGGGCCGACAGGTTAGTGGAGGAGAGGAGCCGCGCCCTGCTCGGGCACGACTTTTCCCGCGTCTTCAGCCATCTTCGGAACATGGACCCCCACTTTGACTTCGACGCCGCCATCGCCCCAGTCCCCCAAGCCGTCCGAGACGACCTGGCGCACTGAGTGGAAGACAATGTGGATGCTCTCGTCAGGGCCTTCGCTTCGGACAACGACGACATGATCGTGGACGCTGATGAGGGCGGTGTGGTGAACGGCCCTGACGCCGCTGGCGGCGACGCAGACAGCGATGGCGAGTCCGGCGACGCCAGCTACGGTTCGGGAGGAGCTCCTGAGGATGCATTGGGGGATTTATCCGACTGATTATGCATTGTCCCTGTTTCATTGCCCTGCATGAGTAGAACTCAGGTTTTAGCCTGACGATTGTGAGAGCATTTTGGGAGGGGGATCCCCTCATGTAAAACTTGTGTGCATCATATTAGTAGACGTTACGCTGCCCGTGCGTCCGTGCCTGGTGGTTGGCTAGTTTGCCTTTGTTCCGTGCGGGCCCCGAGGTAGCCTGTGGGAGGCCGTGGCATCTCGAGTGTCCTCTGATCGAATCCGCAGGATGTGAGAGTATCGCGGGCGGCGAGCTTCACAGGCGTTGGCCTTCTTCACAGGCTCCAGGCCTTTTCTAACAAGGGATAATCTTCACAGGCATTCGCCTTCTTCACAGGCTCCGGGCCTTTTCCAAAAGGATAATCTTCACAGGCGTTCGCCTTCTTCACAGGCTCCGGGCCTTTTCCAAAAGGATAATCTTCACAGGCGTTCGCCTTCTTCACAGGCTCCGGGCCCTTTCCAAAAGGATAATCTTCACAGGCGTTCGCCTTCTTCACAGGCTCCGGGCCTTTTCCAAAAGGATAATCTTCACAGGCGTTCGCCTTCTTCACAAGCTCCAGGCCTTTTCCAAAAGGATAATCTTCACAGGCGTTCGCCTTCTTCACAGGCTCCGGGCCTTTTCCAAAAGGATAATCTTCACAAGCGTTCGCCTTCTTCACAGGCTCCGGGCCTTTTCCAAAAGGATAATCTTCACAGGCATTGGAAATCCTCCCGAGAGGACGCGGCGGCGGCAGTCTGGGCTGCGCGCAAGCTAGGCCTGACCTGGCTCGCGAGGGGCTCACGAGAGGAGGCAGCTGAGGCGAAGTGGTAATCGAAACACGAGAAATGGCTCGAACGAGGCTAAGCACCCCTTCCCCGAACACACGCAAATCTCAAATTCTAATCCAACTTAAATCCAGCGGGGGGAAAATTACAACCAAAGGGAAAAGCAATGAAAGCAGAGAAAGGCCGCGTCCGGCACCTAATCTAGTCTTGGACGTCTTCTCACCAGCGCGGAGCTAAGTGCTGCCACTGGGCGTGGGAGGGAGCCCCAGGGCTTGAGGCCGGCACCCCTAAGACTCCGGGGCGTGTACAGCCCCACTCATTATTACGTGAGAGTGTCACGGGGCGGCGAGCTTCACAGGCACTGGGCCTTCTTCACAGGTACCGGCCTTGCTTCATATTGCCAGACCAGGGCCCCGCCTTGCGCCACACCCTAGTGCCATCAACGAAGACCGGAAACCAGGATGCCGCCGATGGGGTAGAGCGGTCGCTAGCGGTTCCCCCGACGACCGGGTCCTCCGCCAGGGGTAGGCCCTGAGGCACCTCCCCAGCGGAGGGCCTACCTCCTGAGAACGCCTTGCTCCGAACGCCGCGGTGGTGATGTCGGATCTCTGCCCCTCTCCTGCAGCCCCCTGCACCCTCCTCCCGAGGGGTAGGAGACCGTGAGAGCGGGGCAGCTGCCCGCTGTGGCGACCTGCACCTCCTGCGATCCATGATCAGCGTATGCCTGCTCCTGAGGAAGTAGCGGTACCCGATAATCGTTGCTTCCAGCGTGGCCGGTGGGGCCATCCCTGGGCTCCTGGAAGGGCTCAGCTTCTGGCGCCTCGTTCCCCCAGCCTGGGATGAGGAGCGAGCCTTGCTCGCCCTCGTGAGGGTGCCTCTGGTCCATCATGTGGGGCACGTACTCTTCTGGCGCCGTCATCCCGAAGGCCACGCCATAGTGCTCCGTGTGCCATGCAGCTCCGCTTGACGCGCCCACCGTGGGGTGGTAGCGCGGTTGTCCACTGAGACTGTGGGTCGCGTCGAGTCCTTCTTCACGGACCGGGGGCGGGGGTAGCGTCACCGCCGGTCCGGTGCCGACAGCCTCGCTGGTGTTGGAGTAGCCTTGGAGCCCGCGGGCGTGCGCGGAGCCCCCGCGTGGGCCGCCCTGGGCTTGAGGCGGGAGCTGGGTGCAAAAGGGGTGAGCCTCCGAGGCGGCAAAGCCCAGGAGCTCGGCGACCCGCTCCAGCAGCACGTCGCGGCCGCCTTCCAGCAGCCTGCACTGTAACAGCTCTCGGGCCACCGTGAGCGCGGCCCTCGAGTTCGCCTGCTCCCGGCGGGTGTACGGTGTCGTGGTCGCGGCGTGATTGGAGGCCCTTGCTGCCGACCGCGCCTGCCGCGGCGTGAGGGCCGTCGAAGCCTGTCCACGTCGCCCGTGGACCGCGAGCTGCCTGGGGCCCGGGGTCGCCCGAGGCGAGCGGCTCTGTGCGGGCGGGCCATGCCGCCCATGGATCTGGGTTGCCCGCCTGGTCGCTGGACATGATGATGACGATGCGGCGGGGCACGAAGTGGTAGGAGGCGGATTCCGACGCACCCCTACCTGGCGCGCCAAATGTCGGATTTCGGGTTCCGGCAGACCCTTGAGGTTCGAACTCTGGGGTGCGCGCGGAGATTACGCTTCCTACCTACATGTACCCCTCCACCTTGTAAGGATCTAAGCTACTAGAAGAACAACACAAGAGACACAGAGTTTATACTGGTTCGGGCCGCCGATGTGGTGTAATACCCTACTCCAGTGTGGTGGTGTGGTGGATTGCCTCTTGGGCTGATGATGAACAATACAAGGGAGAACGGCCTCGCGAGGGTCTGTTCTTGGCTGGGGTGATGAACTGCTAGAGGGGTTCAGTCGCCCTTCTCTCTAGATCCTAACTGATTGGATTTCTCGATCTCTAGCTGCCTCTACCCCGGGGGTGGCTAGTCCTATTTATAGGCGAAGGCCCTGGGCCTCTTCCCAAATATTGAGCGAGAAGGGCGCCAACAATTGGCCATTTTGAAGGGGAACATCTGGTACACTTATCCTGACTAAAGTTGGTCCTCGCCTGCCAAAGGCTCTGGTGATGACGCTGGCTTGGGCTCCATAGTGACGTCCTCCTTGTCGCGGAGCTCGTCTTGGTCTCGTTGCACCGAAATGGGTGCCTTTCCTTGATCCTCCCGCCTGCACTTGCTCCCTTTGCACCAAATAGGAAAGGGGGGACACTGCGCGGGCTGGCGCCCGCCTGGCGCCCTTGGTCATCATGGCTTGCGTCATGGGCACCTCGTGAGGTACCCCGCCTTGATCTCTCCGCCTCCTCGCGAGCCAGCCTGATGAGGCCGCGCCTGAGGAAGCTCCGTGTCGTCCGCCCCGCGAGGGTCTTGAGTCTGCGTTGAAGAAGATGGGCTATGCTGGGCCCCCTTTGAGCCACGCCGCAGGCCGCAGGCAGGCAAGTCTGGGGACCCCCGTTCCCAGAACGCCGACAAGTAATGGTGTACTGTTTCTTCAGGCTCTTGCCGAAATAAATCCGGAACCTCACCCAATCTTAGACTCAGTGGCCAAGGAGTTTCCGAACTCAGAAGATGGGGTTTTTGGATGTTGTCCAATGAATCTAGCCCGCTGCCTGACTTTAGGTTCAGGGCTTGAGTGACGTCCTCCCCTCCGCGGGTATCCGGCTTGGAGGGATCGGGAATCTGGACATAACTAGTCCTTAAGATAGATGAAGGGTCGCCGCATTGTTCCTCCACCACTGCAACATGATGGGTGACCTGGGGAGAGTTAATCTCTCTCAGGTCGGGTTTAGGCCCAATCTGATCGTAGTCCGTAGCGACTCCCAGGGCGGCGATGCGATCCAAGAGCTCGTTTAGGGAAGAGAGCTCCATCGGATCTAACTGCTCGGCGAGTTCCGAGTTGATGTGAAGATTGCTTTCGATGACCCGAGAAGTTATCGTCGGCGCGGCGGCCGAACAGGCGGTCATAAGAAAACCACCTAGCCGGAGAGTTTGGCTGATAGCCAAAGCTCCTTTAGCAACAGCGCCGTATTTAAAGACGGGATGAGGCATCCTTCCTGATGGCAACGGCGCAGTGGAACTCTCAATGAAAGCACCAATGTCGGTGTCAAAACCGGCGGATCTCGGGTAGGGGGTCCTGAACTGTGCGTCTAGGCGGATGGTAACAGAGACAAGGGACACGATGTTTTTACCCAGGTTCGGGCCCTCTCGATGGAGGTAAAACCCTACTCCTGCTTGATTAATATTGATGATATGGGTAGTACAAGAGTAGATCTAGCACGAGATCAGAGAGGCTAAACCCTAGAAGCTAGCCTATGGTATGATTGTTGATCGTCCTAAGGACTAAAACCCTCCGGTTTATATAGACATCGGAGAGGGTTAGGGTTACATAGAGTCGGTTACAATGGGATGAGATCTACATATCCGTATTACCAAGCTTGCCTTCCACGCCAAGGAAAGTCCTATCCGGACACGGGACGAAGTCTTCAATCTTGTATCTTCATAGTCCAATAGTCCGGCTATCCGGACACCCCCTAATCCAGGACTCCCTCACTTGGCTATGATGGTTGTCAACCTGGAAGTTCAGTACTCTATATCTGGATCAGACCTGTTACTTTGCTCTGAATGTTGAACTTTCCGTTTGAACGTATGGAATGGGATGTTATTTTTTAAATGGGTTGTATTTGTCCGCCACGGGTTTAGAGGCTGACTTGTGGGCGTACCAGGTTGACGCGTACACAATCAGGAGATGATTGTATGTGGAGAGGAAGAGAGCAGGGACCCACCAAGGTCATGGTAGTACGCAAGCAAGTGCCTCCTTATTTCAAGCCAATAGAAAAATGGCTCCTCCTAATGGATTTCTGACATCTGGGTACCATGCCATTGTCAACGTAGTCAATAGACAAGAGAATTGCACAACAAGCGGCTGAAACCAGGGACCCAACAGCTTGCGCAGTTATTTTTGTTTTGGGTTAATTTGATAAATGCCACTCCAAATCCGGTGATTTCGAGAAATGCCACTGCAATTTCCAAACTTTGAAAAATGCAATTTCCAGTGGCATTTTTCGAAGTCTGGAGTGGCGTTATTCAAAGTTTGCAAAAAATGCAGTGGCGTTTTTTAAAGTTTGCAAAAATTGCAGTGGCATTTTTCAAAGTTTGGAAATTGCAGTGGCATTTTTATGAATCGCCATAATTGGAGTGGCATTTATCTAATTTGTTTTTGAGACGGAAGCAGGGTGTCAACTGGGATGTGCGGGGCACTCTGGCCTGTCTAGACAGCCTTTTCTTTTATGTTTACCACAGACCAGCCCAGTAGTTTTTTCTTTCTTTCTGAAAATGGCTAGCCCGGTTTTTTGTGATTTGTCAAGTAGTTGCTGTGCCAGGCCTGTTGGGCTGCAAATCTTTCAAGACGAGGAGAGCTTCATTTGGCTAGCCGGGAAAATGGCCTATCAGCAACGAGAGATGGGATGTACATTTTTAAAACACATCAAACCGGCAATTAGTTTCAAATTTCTTTTTTTTTCAAGATTTTAAATTGCATTGATTTTTATGCATGGACAATTTGTTGGATTTTATATTGATATACATTTATTTCTAAAATGAGTTTGAATGTGACTCAAAATTTCGGGATTAAAAACAGTTCGGACTGCATCTAAATATACAAAATTCCGTGTAATTTTTTAACCGTGGCCACAATATGGGCTATAATGCTAACAGAAAGAATATGGGCTAAAATAACCCTTAAGAATTAGCAAATGGGCTGTAAATTATTATAAATAATGGCAGATGGGTTGTATGTTGTTTTCCATAGATTTGAGGCTTTCCTAAAAAAAGGTTGACGCACAAGCAGTGACTGTTGGATGTCCATCCAACGGTCGTCCTGCTTCTTCAATCTCTGCTCTTCCTGCTCCAGCCACCCAAACCAGCGCCGGTGGTACTGCCTGCTCCCGCCTCTCGTGGCCGGTTGTGCTGCCGCATAGGCCACACCGCCCCATCCTACTCCATTGTTGGCCACGCCATTCCTCTACTCACCCACACCTCCGGTTATTTTCCGGCGACGACAGCCAGATCAGTAAACCCTCGTACTCCCCACCGTGTGGGCAACCACTGCCGAGTCTTCCCCGGCTCCGTGTTGTTCCCTTCCTAGGCCTCACCGTTGTCCACTGCCCTGGTGCTCTCGACGCGGTGTGGTCAATTGGTCTACGAACGACATCCATCGGGCGTGGACTGTACGTGGAGAGGCTGACAGTTGGGTCCACAGCCGCACATAAGGAAATGCCTCCTTATTACGCGTAAAATAATGATTCGTCCACCTGACATCTGGGACCCACTGGAAGGGCCTTTGTATTTCGTGAAAAAAACATTCCCCCCGCTGACAGGTCGGACCCACCAGCTATATCTTCGCACGCAAGGAAGTGCCTCCTTATTACGCACAAAAAATGAATACTCCCCTGCTAGCTGGGACCCACCATACTGGGAGGCTGACTTGTGAGCCTACTAAGTTAACGCGGACGGAGGGCTTTGTCAGCTTAGTCAATATGAACGATTCTAGCTCTAGTGATCGTACGATGGCCATCCAACGGCCGTAGTGCTTCTTCAACCTCTGTTCTTCTTGCTCCAGCCGCCCAAACAAGCGTCGGGCATGCCGCCTGCTCCTGCCTCTCGTGTCTGGCTGTGCTGCCACTGCTGGCCATGCCATCCCTCTATACTCACCCAAACCTCCTGTTATTCTCCGGCGACGGCAGCCTCACACAGCAGCTGAAGCAGTCAACCCACGTACTCCCCTCCGCGTGGGCATCCACTGCCGCGTCTTCCCCGGCTTCGCGGCGTCCCCTTCTAAGCCTCGCCGTTGTCCATCGTCTTGGTGCTCTCGGCGCGGCGTGGTCAATGTGGTCAATGATCGACTTCCATCGGAAGTGTACTGTACATGGAGAGGCTGACAGCGGGGTCCACGGTCGCAGCAAGGAAGTGCCTCCTTATTATGCAGAAAATAATGATTCCTCCACCTAACAGCAGGGACCCACCGGACGGGCCACCATATTTCACGAAAAACGGTTCCTCCCTAACTGTTGGGACCCACCAGCTATATCTTCGCACGCGAGGAAGTGTGTCCATATTACGGGCAAAAACAATATTCGCCCCCTGACTGCTGGGACCCACCAGCTACATCTTCACATGAAAGGAAGTGCCTGACAGTCGGGACCCACCTGGTCGAAGCGTACGTAACGTTGTCATTCTAGTGGCGAACATGTACGTACATACTGGTCGATCGGTCTGTCTGCAGGCTGCAGCGATGAACTGTGGCCGAATAAGGAAGGGCACGTATCGTAGTAGAGGCGTGCACATAGCATGTACACGTACGTACAACGACCAGGGCGCAAGAAAGAAAATACGACCACATGGGTACATATGGGCGGGGTCTCGAATGCCTACTCACGCATACGTACGGCCAGGGCTCGTCTACATGACTGGGTCGGAACGGAGAAGCTGCGCCATCGTCGTGTTCATGGGGAGGCAACCGGTTGGGTCGGAACAGAAAGCGTCGTCGTGTTCATCGGGAGCCAACCGGCTTGAACGGAACAGCCGATGGAAACGAAGCCTGGCGTACCGCAGAACGGAGGAAACGGCCTTGTGTTCGACCGGCCACAATGGAAACGGGATCCTGTTCATCGGGAGGGGTCTGGCGTACTGCAAAACGGAGGAAACGGACCTACTAAGGTCGAAACGGGGTCCTCTTGATCGGGAGGGTTGTGGCGTACCGCAAAATGAGACTCCACGGGGTATTGTTCATCTCCACCGCCGACTGCCTCCACGGCTACTGTTCATCCACCGTCGACCTCCTCTAGCCTCCACCTGCGTCTGTTCATCCACGGGCTCCTGTTCATCCAGCCTCCACCGCGCGCTCCTCCACCGGCTACTGTTTAACCAGCCCTCTCCATGGGGTCCTGTTCAACCACCCCTCCACGGGCTGCTGTTCATCCAGCCCTCCACCGGCTACTATTCAACCAGCCCTCCACCAGCTAGTATTCAACCAGCCCTCCACTGGGTCCTGTTCATCCAGCCCTCCACGGGGTCCTGTTCGTCCACCGGCTCGATCGATCGGGGTACTGTTCATCCAGCGGCAACGGCCTCTACTACCACGGGATCCTGTTCATCCAACCCTCCCCCATCGGGAACTATTCATCCAAACCCCCTCAACAACACTCACTGTTCATCAAGGAAAGGAGGTAGCAGTGTTTGATCGGCTTCAGTTAGCAGCAGTAGCGAAGGAATCACTCGGGTTTAGTTAATAGCAAGGGATCGATCGATCGCTCGGGTTCAGTAACGCATAGCCTGTAGTGCAATCGCTCGGGTTCAGTTAGAGCCCAACGCCTCGCTCGGGTTCAGTTAGAGCCCAACGCCTCACATACGCGCGCGTGCGTACGAGAGAAACGCGCATCACTCAGCCCTCGACCACCCACCGTAACCGGGAACTCCCCGATATTTTCCTCGCCCTCGCTTCTACCATGGTTTTTTTCGTCATGGACGGCCGAAAGAATGTCATGCAGCTGCATCTCCGGCCCGCCCAGGACGAAAAGCCCATTTTCTGTCATGATTTTTTGTCATAGAAGTAGGAGCCCACCACATCTATGATGATACCGGGTTTTGTCACAACTATCGTCATAGAAGTGTCATAAGCAGGACAGAAAAAAATTCGTTCGGCCCAAAATGTCACGGGTGTGTCTTTTTTTTGTAGTGAAACCCGACATAGCTTCAACGCATGGTCAGCAGTCCGATGCCTCTGCTCCTATAGCCTAGCAGTCTGTCACAGCAGCACCGCCAGCTCAGCAGTCCGGCATAGATAAACCGTCTGCTAAGTAGTCCGTTCAAGCTTCACCGTCTGCTCGGCAGTCTACCTTGCAGCCAACCAGACGTTCTGCCAGAAATGCTTCAAGTACCAAGAAGGAAGCGGCTAAAAAGGCTTCACCCGTGAGAAAGCGCGACGGGAGAACGAAGAGGAAAGAGAACGATTGCCTCTTACTTAAAGCACTCATCGCCCAGTACCAAATTAATAGCAGGTTGTTCGAATCGGGGAGTAATATTATTTCTGAAGGCATGGATGATTAAGAACTGGATTTGTTGCTTGCTAAAATTAGAGCAGACATACTTGAAGCACGCAATTACGTCCATGGCCAGCCATTTCTTGTTGGCGAATACTTTGATGAGTGCAGCTCCAGTTGTCGTGAGTTACATGAATATTGCATGGATCAAATGTCAGCAGGTCATCATGGTTTGCTAGTCCACTACAACAGAGATCCTTTCTGACACAATGCTGGTTCCATCAATGTGAGTTTCGAGGACTTACATATCTTCTTCAACTCCAACGAGCTCGATGCCACTCTTGTTAGATGCCTGATTTTGTAAGTACTTAACAAATTCTGATCAACTTCTCCATACAAGGTTGTAAATGATAAACAGCTAACTGCATTTTATGACTCTCAGGGGATTGAACGCGCAGAGAAGAAAAAGGGAGAGTGAGTATCTCATAGATCCTGCATTAGCAAATGGCACAACATTAGATGGTAAGGACCTAGGGACTGGGCCATTAACACGGTCGTCCGTATCTTCGAAAACACGTCTCATGCAGAATCATTTCTCTGGCCATATCATGAATGGTAAGTCAAGTAAACAACCATGCATACAGTGATTGTCTTTCAGATTTTGACATAATACGTAAGTTCATGGCTTTCTTAATATGTAGCGATCACTGGATATTGGTATAGATTGTTCCAAACAAGTTTACTACATGGATTCTCTCAGAGAGTCAACAAACGCTCAGGACCTGACGCATCTTCAGTAAGTCATATATAGGTATTGAATTATATGATGTTGAAATTAATTTGCATTCATATCTGGTTCAATAATTGATGTTGTCAACATTCATCTTCATTTGCAGTGTGGTCACATTGGGGAGAACTAAACCAGGGGACGATATCGTTTCTCCGGTAACACACCGAAATCCGTTATTTTTGGAAAATTTATCCAATAGTCTGCAAATACCTTTTATTACGCTAGTCAAATGTTCAAGCTTCTAAATAAACCTCTTTCTATTTCTGTCCAAAGAAAAAAAATAATACATCTAACACTAGTTAGGTTATTCCAAACAGGACAAATACATGACTAATTCTGTACAAAAAAATTCAGTGTCCTCAGCAACAAGCATGGACCAACCTTTGTGAATACTATGTTTGCAGACACATGATCTCCATCTGCAAATCTGCTGATAGTTGTGACGATCCTCACGAATTAGTACCAGTAAGTCTATCTTAATTAATATCTTTTACTCCACTATATGGCACATTCTGATCTTAAAAATACTGCAGCTCATATTAGCATCGAGGACCCCTGAACCGCTCCCCGCTGGTGAATTGTTGATGGTTCAGAGATTTATCAGTGACTTCTTCCTGAACCACTACATTAATCCCACTGGAGATAATGAAGATTTCAGCATGCGTTCTCCTGAAACATTAAGTAAGAGTTAGCCGCTAAACATATGCGCATGGATCCATTGTTTTCCATCTGATGAGGTCTTCGTATTTCGTACACTATGATTAATTATGTAATGCATATATGTGTGGACAAATCATTGGAATTTAGCTACCATATTGTAACGCCCTCGATGCGGCCATATCTCCCACGTGTCGAAGCACGACTTAGAGGCATAACCGCATTGAAAGCAATGACGCAAGTGAGGTAATCTTCACACAACCCATGTAATACATAAGGGAAAGAGATACATAGTTGGCTTACAATCGCCACTTCACATAAATACATAAATAAACATTACATCATTCAGATACAATCAAGGTCCGACTACGGAACCAAAATAAAAGAAGACTACCCCAAATGCTACACAGATCCCCGATCGTCCCGACTGGGCTCCACTATTGATCGACTAGAACGAAACAACATAAAGGACAAGATCTTCATCGAGCTCCTCCTTGAGCTCGGGTGCGTCACCTGCACGGATTCATCGGCACCTGCAAACTGGTTTTGGAAGTATCTGTGAGTCACGGGGACTCAGCAATCTCACACCCGCGAGATCAAGACTATTTAAGCTTATAGGTAGGGTAAAAGGTATGAGGTGGAGCTGCAGCAAGCGACTAGCATATATGATGGCTAACATACGCAAATGAGAGCGAGAAGAGAAGGCAAAGCAAGGTCGAACAACTATGATCAATAAGTGATCCTGAACTACTTACGTCAGACATAACTCCAACAACCATGTTCACTTCCCGGACCCCGCCGAGAAGAGACCATCACGGTTACACACGTGGTTGGTGTATTTTAAATAAGATCAACTTCGGGTTTTCTACAACCGGACATTAACAAATTCCCATCTGCCACATAACCGCGGGCACGGCTTTCGAAAGATCAAAACCCTGCAGGGGTGTCCCAACTTAGCCCATGATAAGCTCTCGCGATCAACGAAGGATATTCCTTCTCCCCGGGAAGACCCGATCAGTCTCGGAATCCCGGCTACAAGACATTTCGACAGCAATAAAACAAGTCCAGCAAAGCCGCCCGATGCGCCGACATCCTGATAGGAGCTGCACATATCTCGTTCTCAGGGAAACACCGGATAAGTCAAGCTACGAGTAAAACCAGACCTCGGGTTTCCACGAGGGGGCCCCGCAGGCTGCTCGGTTCAGACCAACACTTAGACAAGCATTGGCCCGGGGGGGCTAAATAAAGATGACCCTCGGGCTGATCAAACCCAAGGGAAAGGGATAGGTGGTAGGCAAATGGTAAAACCAAGGTTGGGCCTTGCTGGAAGAGTCTTATTCAAAGCGAACTGTCAAGGGGGTCCCATAAATCACCCGACCGCGTTAGGGACGCAAAAATCGGGAACATAACACCGATATGACGGAAACTAGGGCGGCAAGAGTGGAACAAAACACCAGGCATAAGGCCGAGCCTTCCACCCTTTACCAAGTATATAGACGCATTAATTAAATAAAAGGTATTGTGATATCCCAACAAGAAAACACGTTCCAACAAGGAACAACAAATCCATGTTCCAACTAGGAACAAGCTTCATCTTCACCTGCAACTAACAACGCTATAAGAGGGGCTGAGCAGAGCGGTAACATAGCCAAACAACGGTTTGCTAGGACAAGGTGGGTTAGAGGCTTGGTTTAACAATATGGGAGGCATGATAAGCAAGTGGTAGGTATCGCAGCATAGGCATAGCAAAAGAGTGAGCAACTAGCAAGCAAAGATAGAAGTGATTTCGAGGGTATGGTCATCTTGCCTGAGATCCCGCAAGGAAGAAGAACGAGTCCATGAAGAAGACAAACGGACGTAGATGCACGGATCCTCACAATCGCAACGTTATCGGAACTAACCCGAAGAAGCAACACCGGAAAGAAGCAAACAACAAAGTAAACAACCACCACATAAACATGGCATGATATGCGAGATGTGGTATGCAATGCATATGCATGCTTCGGAAGGAAAAAGATGAACAAGGCATAATCTTGGCAAACCAAGTATGCCACTGAAAAGATGAGGTGATTTCGGTTGAAATCGATATAAAGATCACCGGAATCGGATGTACGGTTTGCAAATGACAAGCAAAACAAGAATGACAGGAATCTGCCATTAACAGCATGATGCTAATTAGCAAGCAACAAGAAATTAAGCTACTGCACACAAACATATCAACAAAGCATATGACAGTAATCTACTCAAGATGCTTGACAAAAGATGAACACTGAGCTACGGCTAAATCACACCAAAACAGGTACAAACAAGCATGGCAAAAGTGCAAAAGATAACAGGTTCACAGACTTGGTGAAAATACTATCATGCCAGAAATTAACATCAGGATGACATGTTTAGAGCAAGGAAACAACATGCTACAGGAACACAATCTAGCAAAACAAGGCATGTCATAAATATACTCAAAGCATAGAACAAAAGTCCCTTACTTACCATAAGCCAAAAAGGATCAGAGAATATAATAACACCCATGTCAATTAAGCAAGTTTCGTTACAGGTTTCAGACTTGGCACAAAACTGGACATGTCAAAAACAGATAACAAGTAGGCATGTTCGTGAGCTCGAAGCACTCACTACAGAGCATTGCGTGATAAACTAAGCATACATAAATTAAGAAGACATGGCATATAAGCTAGACATGGCAAGAACAAAAATATATCATGCAAGGATCAACTACAACAAGCTTGGCAAAATCGAATAACATGTAAACAATCTGCCAGTAACATTTTATAGCAAAAGTAGAGCTCGATTGACTCAAGCTATGGCACTCCATAATTACAAATAAAGGCACGGATGGATAGAACAAATCCGTATGCCCAAAACACTCTTAATGATCATGCCCAAAAGAGGCATAGATCTCTCTGAAACAACATGAACACATGGCATAAAAATAACAGCAGGCAGGGACTTAGTGAAATTACTAAGTCTCTGAAATCAGCAACATTAAGTAACCTAGTTTGCATGCTTGTGCTAGTCACCACATAGATCACAAAAATACATGGCATAAATCTCTGGAAATATGGCATGGCATATTACAAAACACATGTAGGACTCAACTTCATAGGATGCACACATCAATCATGGCAAAAATGACAAAAGTGCATGTTCTGATAAGAATCAGAAACTAACATCACATAGCCCTCTTCTAACAGCATTTCGGGCATCAAGATGAGCTCAAATGAAAATGATGCACTGAGATGACATGATGTACTCATCGAGGCGAACAATTTGACATATTATACGCCCAAAATGGAGCAATATACAGAGAATTATAATGCGATGAACATGGCAAAATGATGCAAGTTGAACCGGGGACTTAGAAGAATACTCACCCCGGGGAAAAAGTCAACGGAGGCGCGGGTAACGAGGATGGACGGAGAACGGACGGAGGCGCGGATGGGCCGGGCGGGCCCCGCCTGGGCCCGGCAGGCCGCGCGGTGGAGGAGGCGGCGGGAGGACGCGTGGCGGCGCGCCGTTGGCTGAGGAGGCGGGGTTGATGACGTGGCGGCGTCCCATTGGACAGAACGACATGGCGGTGGGCGGTGGACACGTCCGGCGCGGACGGACATGTCCGGCGGCGGAGAGGGAGCGGGGCTAGGGTTTCATCTGCCCGAAAATCCGGGGAGAGACACATATTTATAGGTAGAGGGGGCTAGGAAGCTCCAACTGGAGTGCGGTTTTCGGCCACGCGATTGTGATCCGACGACCGAGAGGATGGAGATGACTAGATGGGTTTTGGGCCACTTAGAAGCGGGTGTTGGGCTGCACCAAAAGAGGCCTTCACGGTTACCCGGTTAACCGTTGGAGTATCAAACGGACTCCGATTGACCCGAAACTTGGCAGGCGGTCTATCGGTGCTATACCAAGGCCGCTTGGCAAACCTTGGTCCATTCCAAGACCGTTTAACACCCGCACATGAAAAGAGGTAAAAGGGGACGCCGGGGAACATAGGAGCGCCGGATTGCAAAACGGACAACGGGGAAAATGCTCGGATTCATGAAACGAACGCGTATGCGAATGCGATGCACATGATGACATGATATGAAATGCAGATGATGACATGGCAAAGTGCGACACGCAAGCACATGACATGGCAATGACGGCGAATAACTGGCGGACACCTGGTGCATCAGATCCGGGGCGTTACAACACTCCACCACTACAAGAAGATCTCGTCCCGAGATCTAGGATGGCACCGGAGGGGAAAACGGAAGAGAAAGAGAAGAGGTAAAGCTAAGTTGCTTCTTTGACAAAAGAGTGAAACCAAAGAACCTTGAGAGGTTGCAGAATCTTGCAAGAGATACTTCAACGGAGATTAACGAAATTGAAAACGCTCCGTTACAAAAGAGGAGCAAGGAACATGGAATACGGCGAGAAAGAAGAGTTTACGTGACAAGATAGACATTGAAACCACTCCGGTTAAAAGAGGAACGATAGACATAACACTCTGGTTAAATAGATAAGCAAGCAAAAGGACATGATCTCCAAAATGAGATGATGGTTTGAAGAAAACATCACAATGCCTCCGGAAGAAGGAATAGAAAATAGCTCATTGAAATAAAAGAATGGAGAAGAAAATGACAACTTCTGCCACAAATGATCTTGAAGAGCACCCTTCCAAGAAGGTTAGAACGGAGTTGTTGGAAAACCAACAACGATAAGATATGATTCCCGTGGACTTATGGAAAACATCTCAAAATTATGAGGTGACGACCGACCACCAAAGGAAGCAATTGCTTGCTTGAGATCAACGAAGAGAAGAACATTTCTTTAACCGAGGAGAGAGGAGAAAACTTGGATCATTGATAAGCACCATAAATAGCAACAATCCTTAGGGAAGGCTTTAGGTGAAGTATAACCCAAGATAACTCCAACGAAGAGATTGGTGGATTTAAAATACCTCATTCTTGACAACATGTGAATCATGAGACATGAACTCCAATTATCAAGAATGACATAATACCACCTCGAATGATACGGTTGAAAGGATTGCACTTTAAAATGCAAGATAAAGAATACTTGGGCTCCTCTGAAAAGAATCTCGATGAACACTTCGAGAAGGAATTAAATCCTTTGTGAATCATCATGTAGAGCCTCCATGAAGAACTCCGGTAATAAAAGGATGATCAGATGAAATGAAGGATGAAAAGAATAAGGTTGAAGCCTTGCAATGATTAGATGGAACACCGCGACGAGATAATGCGGAAAACTTGGAACTCCGGAAAGAAAGATGAACAAATGAAATCAAGAATTTTGATGAACCTCCGGAACAAAGAATTGAATTTACTCGATGAAACAAGAATAAGAATTACATTATGCTTATCCTTCACCAATTTAAATTGATGACAAGCAATGGAATTGACATATTACTTATTCCCGTAGAAAGGATCAAGATAGATATGGCGCAAATTTGAGAAAATTCTTCAACGATCCGCCGGTAGGATTTGGAAAGAACGAATGAGTCTATATGATAACAAAGGAAGAAGGATCTTGAACGAACCACTGTAAGAATTAGAGAATGAAAGTAGCAAAGGCACAAATCACCGGAAGAATGGAAAACGAATGAAGATACTTGAGATATGTAGATACAAATGAACGGATAGATCATGAACTGATTAGAGAATACTTGAATGATGCACCGGTATGATTTGGATAACGAGAGCTGAAAGCTGGAATGAGTAATTCTGAGATGATGAGTTCCAGAGAATCAAACTGAAAAGACTCCTGAATTGCTCCGGATGGGCAAAAAGAATTCTCACAATCGAAAACAATTATGAGAGGAAGGCATCAAGCTAGAACCATGAATCTTGAAGAGAATGGGGCAAGATTTAGAGGAAAACTCTTCTTCGGTCTTCGAATGTTGAGAATGATGACGAGAAACACCATCATGAATTGTTGAGGCACTCCGAAATGAAAATTGGAAAGGTTGAACCAACGATGAAAAGAATTTGAAAGATCTTGGAGAAAGACATTTGACTGATGAAAATTCATTCTTACGTCAAACTTTGAAATGAATTTAAGAATAACTCCGCAAAAATTAGAAGAGTCAGGTAAGATCCTGGAAAAAGACCTGTGGGTTAGGGCCCACTCAAAAGAAACACCGTTGAACGATTACTTGAAAGGGAGAACACACCGGTTGATTTAAATGACTTGAATGAGATAACATCCTCAAAAGAACTTGAGTGAATTGATAATGGAAGCTTGTATCTACTGAGATATCTTCATCACTCCGGAACAAATGAATAGCGAGAGGTGAATGATTAAGAGGTGCACCGGTACGAGAAAAACATTAGAAATGAGGAAAAAATATGATCGATAAGGCTTGAATTGAGTCCACCGGAGTAGAAAAAAATGACGAATGATGAACTTGAAGTTGTTGCGCATCTTCATAGAAAATCGCCGGATAAGAACATTGAAAGAAAGAATGAAGAAACTTCCATCAATAAAAAGGATACTTGATTGAGAAATTTGAGTCCTTGAAGAAAAAGGGTGGGAGGGCGGGAAAACAAAGGCAACTTGGAACGGATGAAGCAAACACCGTTGAGAAGAACTGATAATTGATCTTGCGAATGATGAAGTGATCGGATCCACTTGAAGAGAGACACACCGGTTGAAAAAGAATTAACATGACAACCTCGATGATCAAGAAGGATTGGTATCCACATAGGGATATGAGAACCCCGCTTGGAAAATGTATGGAATCAACACTTGACATCGAAGCAACTCGAATGCCACAAATAAAACAAAATAAGGATTGGCTTGCAGAATAAGCCGGAAACAAACATATGATAGATCCCATATCGTATCATCTTCCTGTTGGAAAGATATCCTACGAGATACTTGAATTCCCACTTATAAACTCCCGAAACTTTCTGGTTATGCAATCAGGTGTTGGGGATACAGGGGACACAAAATATATCACCCAAACTAACAATACCTAGATCCAGCTGTATCCATCCTTCAACACATAACCAAGAAACCTCTGGAAATCGTCTACCTCAACCTTCGAAAAGCATCCGTTATACGAGTCATGGCAATACTCCCGCACTCGCCTCAGTACTGGGCTATCAGGGTTATCTCACCAACAACTGTACAAAAGAGATTTTCGATGTCGGCGTACTAAACTCAGGTATTCCAGAACTGCAACGATAAAATTATGACGACAACACCTCGGAGCTCAACTCCCCGGGACACCTCCACTAAAACCCCTGCTGACGGGAGGCACCAAGACAATGTTGTCATCATAAAACCATCGGAACGATTCTAAGATACCCGCGTGATCCTAAAAAAAATTTAGTGAAATTTGAGAAGAGAAGAGTCAAAACTCTACGTCAGGATGCCTTACCAGAGCGATGAGGAGACTGGGAAGTAAAAAAGAATTCCTAAACTCTCCGATATATAATTCCTAAATGACTCAAAACATTTTTCTAGACACGACTCGGCCGCTAAAAACGATCAATCAGTGGGGCTCCTAAGGTCGGGGAAGGCTCTGATACCAACTTGTAACGCCCTCGATGCATCCATATCTCCCACGTGTCGAAGCACGACTTAGAGGCATAACCGCATTGAAAGCAATGTCGCAAGTGAGGTAATCTTCACA
The DNA here is from genome assembly GCA_032464435.1 of Aegilops umbellulata. Taxonomy (NCBI): domain Eukaryota; kingdom Viridiplantae; phylum Streptophyta; class Magnoliopsida; order Poales; family Poaceae; genus Aegilops; species Aegilops umbellulata. The sequence goes on from CP136057.1 coordinate 588,537,055, forward strand.
CAACCCATGTAATACATAAGGGAAAGAGATACATAGTTGGCTTACAATCGCCACTTCACATCAATACATAAATAAACATTACATCATTCAGATACAATCAAGGTCCGACTACGGAACCAAAATAAAAGAAGACTACCCCAAATGCTACACAGATCCCCGATCGTCCCGACTGGGCTCCACTACTGATCGACTAGAACGAAACAACATAAAGGACAAGATCTTCATCGAGCTCCTCCTTGAGCTCGGGTGCGTCACCTGCGCGGATTCATCGGCACCTGCAAACTGGTTTTGGAAGTATCTGTGAGTCACGGGGACTCAGCAATCTCACACCCGCGAGATCAAGACTATTTAAGCTTATAGGTAGGGTAAAAGGTATGAGGTGGAGCTGCAGCAAGCGACTAGCATATATGATGGCTAACATACGCAAATGAGAGCGAGAAGAGAAGGCAAAGCACGGTCGAACAACTATGATCAATAAGTGATCCTGAACTACTTACGTCAGACATAACTCCAACAACCGTGTTCACTTCCCGGACCCCGCCGAGAAGAGACCATCACGGTTACACACGCGGTTGGTGTATTTTAAATAAGATCAACTTCGGGTTTTCTACAACCGGACATTAACAAATTCCCATCTGCCACATAACCGCGGGCACGGCTTTCGAAAGATCAAAACCCTGCAGGGGTGTCCCAACTTAGCCCATGATAAGCTCTCGCGATCAACGAAGGATATTCCTTCTCCCCGGGAAGACCCGATCAGTCTCGGAATCCCGGCTACAAGACATTTCGACAGCAATAAACAAGTCCAGCAAAGCCGCCCGATGCGCCGACATCCTGATAGGAGCTGCACATATCTCGTTCTCAGGGCAACACCGGATAAGTCAAGCTACGAGTAAAACCAGACCTCGGGTTTCCACGAGGGGGCCCCGCAGGCTGCTCGGTTCGGACCAACACTTAGACAAGCATTGGCCCGGGGGGCCTAAATAAAGATGACCCTCGGGCTGATCAAACCCAAGGGAAAGGGATAGGTGGTAGGCAAATGGTAAAACCAAGGTTGGGCCTTGCTGGAAAAGTCTTATTCAAAGCGAACTGTCAAGGGGGTCCCATAAATCACCCGACCGCGTTAGAGACGCAAAAACCGGGAACATAACATCGATATGACGGAAACTAGGGCGGCAAGAGTGGAACAAAACACCAGGCATAAGGCCGAGCCTTCCACCCTTTACCAAGTATATAGACGCATTAATTAAATAAAAGGTATTGTGATATCCCAACAAGAAAACACGTTCCAACAAGGAACAACAAATCCATGTTCCAACTAGGAACAAGCTTCATCTTCACCTGCAACTAACAACGCTATAAGAGGGGCTGAGCAGAGCGGTAACATAGCCAAACAACGGTTTGCTAGGACAAGGTGGGTTAGAGGCTTGGTTTAACAATATGGGAGGCATGATAAGCAAGTGGTAGGTATCGCAGCATAGGCATAGCAAAAGAGCGAGCAACTAGCAAGCAAAGATAGAAGTGATTTCGAGGGTATGGTCATCTTGCATGTGATCCCGCAAGGAAGAAGAACGAGTCCATGAAGAAGACAAACGGACGTAGATGCACGGATCCTCACAATCGCAACGTTATCGGAACTAACCCGAAGAAGCAACACCGGAAAGAAGCAAACAACAAAGTAAACAACCACCACATAAACATGGCATGATATGCGAGATGTGGTATGCAATGCATATGCATGCTTCGGAAGGAAAAAGATGAACAAGGCATAATCTTGGAAAACCAAGTATTCCACTGGAAAGATGAGATGATTTCAGTTGAAATCGATATAAAGATCACCGGAATCGGATATACGGTTTGCAAATGACAAGCAAAACAAGAATGACAAGAATCTGCCATTAACAGCATGATGCTACTTAGCAAGCAACAAGAAATTAAGCTACTGCACCCAAACATATCAACAAAGCATATGACAGTAATCTACTCAAGATTCTTGACAAAAGATGAACACTGAGCTACGGCTAAATCACACCACAACAGGTATAAACAAGCATGGCAAAAGTGCAAAAGATAACAGGTTCACAGACTTGGTGAAAATACTATCATGCCAGAAATTAACATCAGGATGACATGTTTAGAGCAAGGAAACAACATGCTACAGGAACACAATATAGCAAAACAAGGCATGTAATAAATCTACTCAAAGCATGGAACAAAAGTCCCTTACTGACCATAAGCCAAAAAGGATCAGAGAATATAATAACACCCATGTCAATTAAGCAAGTTTCATTACAGGTTTCAGACTTAGCAGAAAACTGGACATGTCAAAAACAGATAACAAGTAGGCATGTTCGTGAGCTCGAAGCACTCACTACAGAGCATTGCATGATAAACTAGGCATACATAAATTAAGAATACATGGCATAGAAGCTATACATGGAAAGAAGAACAATATATCATGCAAGGATGAACTACAACAAGCTTGGCAAAATCGAATAACATGTAAATAATCTGCCAGTAACATTTTATAGCAAAAGTAGAGCTCGATTGACTCAAGCTATGGCACTCCATAATTACAAATAAAGGCACGGATGGATATAACAAATCCGTATGCCCAAAACACTCTTACTGATCATGCCCAAAAGAGGCATAGATCTCTCTGAAACAACATGAACACATGGCATAAAAATAACAGCAGGCAGGGACTTAGTGAAATTACTAAGTCTCTGAAATCAGCAACATTAAGTAACCTAGTTTGCATGCTTGTGCTAGTCACCATATAGATCACAAAAATACATGGCATAAATCTCTGGAAATATGGCATGGCATATTACAAAACACATGTAGGACTCAACTTCATAGGATGCACACATCAATCATGGAAAAAATGACAAAAGTGCATGTTCTGATAAGAATCAGAAACTAACATCACATAGCCCTCTTCTAACAGCATTTCGGGCATCAAAATGAGCTCAAATGTTAATGATGCAATGAGATGAAATGATGCACTCATCGAGGCGAACAATTTGACATATTGTACGCCCAAAACGGAGTAATATACGGAGAGTTGTGATGCGATGAACATGCCAAAATGATGCAAGTTGAACCGGGGACTTAGACGAATACTCACCCCGGGGAAAAAGTCAACGGAGGCGCGGGTAACGAGGATGGACGGAGAACGGCCGGAGCAGGGAGAAGGGGGGGTCGCCGGAGCGCGGGGGCGCCGGATCCGGGCGGCGCCGGCCCGGATCTGGCCGGAGGCGGCGCGGGGCCGGCGGAGGAGGCGGCGCGCCCGGGGCGCGGGAATGGGCGGCGGCGCGGGCGGCGCTTGGCGACGCCGGCGGGTGGCGAGCGGGCGCCGGCTCGGGCACAGCGGGACGCGGGGACGGGCGCCGGCGTGGAGACGGGCGCGGGGCGGCGGCGCGCGGAGGTGGCCGGCGGCGAAGGCGGCGAGCGCAGCGGCGGGGCCGCGGGCGGCGCAGGGCGGCGGCGAGCGGACGGGAGCGGCGCGGCCGGGCGAGCTGCGGCGGGCGGCGGTGCGCGGATGGGCCGGGCGGGCCGCGCGGTGGAGGAGGCGGCGGGAGGACGCGTGGCGGCGCGCCGTTGGCTGAGGAGGCGGGGTTGATGACGTAGCGGAGTCCCATTGGACAGAACGACGTGGCGGTGGGCGGTGGACACGTCCGGCACGGACGGACGTGTCCGGCGGCGGAGAGGGAGCGGGGCTAGGGTTTCATCTGCCCGAAAATCCGGGGAGAGACACATATTTATAGGTAGAAGGGGCTAGGAAGCTCCAAATGGAGTGTGGTTTTCGGCCACGCGATCGTGATCCGACGAACGAGAGGATGGAGATGACTAGATGGGTTTTGGGCCACTTAGAAGGGGGTGTTAGGCTGCACCAAAAGAGGCCTTCACGGTTACCCGGTTAACCGTTGGAGTATCAAACGGACTCCGATTGACCCGAAACTTGACAGGCGGTCTATCGGTGCTATACCAAGGCCGCTTGGCAAACCTCGGTCCATTCCGAGACCGTTTAACACCCGCACATGAAAAGAGGTAAAAGGGGACGCCGGGGAATATAGGAGCGCCGGATTGCAAAACGGACAACGGGGAAAATGCTCGGATTCATGAAACGAAAGCATATGCGAATGCGATGCACATGATGACATGATATGAAATGCAGATGATGACATGGCAAAGTGCGACACGCAAGCACATGACATGGCAACGACGGCGAATAACTGGCGGACACCTGGCGCATCAGATCCGGGGCGTTACACATATGTTCAATTGCAATTGTTGTGAAATCTGATGAATGTTCTTCATGTGGACACTATTTGTTCAATTGAATATTGTGGCGAATTTGCTTTTTGCATGCCGATTCAAATGGGATATTTTTGTTTTAACCTCGCAATTGCTCCGCACACGGTTCAACTAAATGAGTGTGTGCGATCCACATCGAAAATCATACATCAATCGTAGCGGAACCGTCGGTGATACACGGCAGATCGCAAATCATTTGCAGCGCTACTACGTGTGTGTAGGGTCTCCGGAACCGTTTGTGATATCACGTTATTGCACACGAGAGCTCGGAGTAAACCGTGCCCAATGTAAAATACAATCCCAGTCGTAAATTTTTCAGGAAGTGTGTGGGATCCCAAATGAAAAGCACATGTCACTCTTGCCGCAACCGTCGGTGATACACAACAAATCACAAACGGTCTGCAGCACTTGTATGTGTGCGAAGGGGCTCCTAAACCGTTTGTTATAGAACATTATCGCACACGGTAATTGTTGGGAAACGTGTGCGATGGAGTCTTGCATGACAGACGGGTTCCGCAGAAAAATCGTGTGCGATGGGGCACATACCGCACACAATTCATATGTTGGCCCGTGTGCCTTACATACTGTTTCCCAAACGAATCATTATGACACACCGTTTGGTTTCACTGCATCATTAGAAACGTTTAATCACCGATCCCACATGTGCGGAATAATTTAGTGTGTGCTGCATAGCACACGATTACATTTTGCAAGGCCTCTGGATCATGGCTCTATATCCCCGACAGTTTCTGGGTCGTGTGGGAAGGACCCCCCTATCGCCCACACTCACTTGGCGACATTTCCAAATGTCGTCGTGGAAAGGGGTTAAAAACCGTGTGTATAGCACCGACGCGTACTAGTGCTTGGTTCTCAAACTAAGGGAAATACTTATCTCTACTTTGATGTGTCACCCTTTCCTCTTCAAGGGAAAAACCAACTCTAGCTCAAGAAAAGTAGCAAAAAGAATTTATGACGTCGTTGCCAGGGAGGATCTACATCAAGCCTACCATGTACATATCATAAACTCTCATCTCTTGCATTTACATCATTCGCCATTTGTCTCTCATTTTCATCTCCCCCGCGTCTAAAATGTTTTCAGAAAAACACAAAATATTTGCCTTTTTGTTCGCCTTCTTTCCGTTCATCTTTTTGTTTGCTTGTGTGCTCGATTGCTTGCTTTAAACCTATTATCATGAGTGATTACAGTATGGCAGAAACAGATGATGGGAGAACTCCTAAAAGTGGATGTTCTACTAACCTGGATGCTAAAACTTTTATTATGGGACAAGGGAATGTTATAGGAAAAGAAACCATCCAAGAATTCTTTAATTGTACTGGGACTTTGACTTGTGATGATGTTCCTATACGTAAAAGGGCTAAAACTTATGTTGAAGCTATTTCAACGCTTGACCTTAAACTTGAGAACGTTTTATTCATACTCATCCTACTTTCCAAAGATTGTTTTATGAGTTGCTCGTTATAAAATATCTTAGAGCTAAGGAAATAGCTACCCTTGTCCTTATGAATGAGTTTGATTACATAGTGTGGGAAGCTAGATAGATCTTTGATTTTTATGGTATGAACCGTGAAAACCGGTGATAGATGAGATCATTTACAATAGTAATTATGTTTTAAGACATTTTCTTGGCAATAATCAAATCTTTGATGAGAACCTTAAAAGGGAAATGCCTGTTTTGGATGTGATTCAACAAGTTTTCAATGATGTTAATCAACAATATTCTTGGATTGTAGCCGGGAATCAAAGAGGATATGTAGATGGGAAACTTGGTAATGCTAAAATTTCTATGGACAATGTGTTTCAAGTTATATTTGAAATACCTCCTCACAAAAACACCTCTATGGAAAATAAGAAGGAAGATGACAATACTTAGATCTATGCTTTATACCTAGCTAGGGGCATAAAACAACAGCGCTTATTGGGAGGCAACCCAATTTTATTTTATGTTTTTTGTTTTTGCTTCTATTTTTTCAATAAATACACAATTGTACTTCTGTTATGGGTGATAGTTAATTTGATTTTGCTAAAAAATAGAAACTTCTGCGCTCAGTTATGGAATTTTAGAAATCCACAGAAACGTGCTTTTGATATGAAGTTTTTACACAAGATTGATATACAAATTTCCTACGTTGTCCTAATTTTCCAGAATTTTTGGAGTTACAGAAGTTTGGCTAATGTCCATATTACTACATATTGTTCTTATTTTGACAGATTCTGTTTTCATTGTGTTGTTTGCTTATTTTGATGAATCTATGGGTAGTATGGGGGTATGAACCATGGAAAAGTTAGAATACAGTAGATATAACACCAATATAAATTTAGAATGAGTTCACAAAAGTACCTAAGTGGTGATTTGCTTTTATTGTACTAACAGAGCTCACGAGTTTTCTGTTGTGAAGTTTTCAAGTTTTGGGTGAGGTTTCGATGGACTATGGAATAAGGAGTGGCAAGAGCCTAAGCTCGGGGATGCCCAAGGCACCCCAAGGTAATATTCAAGGACAACCAAGCATCTAAGCTTGGGGATGCCCCAGATGGCATCCCCTCTTTTGTCTTCAATCCATCGGTAAAATTACTTGAGGCTATATTTTTATTCACCAAATGATATGTGTTTTGCTTGGAGCATCTTGTATTATATGATTCTTTGCTTTTTAGTTTGCCACAATTATACTTGTTGTACACACCTTTTGAGAGGGACATGTTGGAAATATGCCCTAGAGGCAATAATAAAGTGGTTATTATTATATTTCCTTGTTCATGATAATCGTTTACTATCCATGCTATAATTGTATTGACTGGAAACTCAAATACATGTGGGGATACATAGACAACAACATGTCCCTAGTAAGCCTCTACCGGACTAGCTCGTTGATCAAAGATGGCTATGGTTTCTTGTTCATAGACATGAGTTGTCATTTGATAACAGGATCACATCATTAGGAGAATGATGTGATGGGAAAGACCCAAACTATAAATGTAGCATATGATCGTATCAAGTTTACTGCTATCGTTTTCTGCATGTCAAGTATATGTTCCTATGACCATGAGATCATGCAACTCACTGACACCGGAGGAATACCTTGTGTGTACCAAACGTTGCAACATAACTGGGTGACTATAAAGGTGCTCTACAAGTATCTGAAGGAAATATGCCCTAGAGGCAATGAAAAAGTTATTATTTATTTCCTTATATCATGATAAATGTTTATTATTTATGCTGGAATTGTATTAACCGGAAACATAATACTTGTCTGAATACATAGACAAACTAAACGTCACTAGTATGCCTCTACTTGACTAGCTCGTTAATCGAATATGGTTATGTTTCCAAACCATAGACATGTGTTGTCGTTTGATTAATGGGATCACATCATTAGGAGAATGATGTGATTGACATGACCCATTCCACTAGCTTAGCACCCGATCGTTTAGTATGTTGCTATTGCTTTCTTCATGACTTATACATGTTCCTATGACTATGAGATTATGCAACTCCCATTTGCCGAAGGAACACTTTGTTGCTACCAAACGTCACAACGTAACTGGGTGATTATAAAGGTGCTCTACAGGTGTCTCCAAAGGTACATGTTGGGTTGGCGTATTTCGAGATTAGGATTTGTCACTCCGATTGTCGGAGAGGTATCTCTGGGCCCTCTCGGTAATGCACATCACTTAAACCTTGCAAGCAATGCAACTAATGAGTTAGTTGCGAGATGATGTATTACGGAAGGAGTAAAGAGACTTGTCGGTAACGAGATTGAACTAGGTATTAAGATACCGACGATCGAATCTCGGGCAAGTAACATACCGATGACAAAGGGAACAACGTACGTTGTTATGCGGTCTGACCGATAAAGATCTTCGTAGAATATGTGGGAGCCAATATGAGCATCCAGGTTCCGCTATTGGTTATTGACCGAAGACGTGTCTCGGTCATGTCTACATTGTTCTCGAACCCGTAGGGTCCGCACGCTTAACATTACAATGACAGTTTCATTATGAGTTTATATGTTTTGATGTACCGAAGGTTGTTCCGAGTCTCGGATGTGATTACGGACATGAAGAGGAGTCTCGAAATGCTCGAGACATCAAGATTGATATATTGGACGACTATATTCGGACACCAGAAATGTTCTGGGTGATTTCGGAGAAAACCGGAGTGCCGGAGGGTTACCGGAACCCCCCCGAGAGAAGTATGGGCCTAATGGGCCTTAGTGGAGAGAGAGAGGGGCGGCCTGGGTGGGCCGCGCACCCCCTCCCCCTCTGGTCCGAATTGGACTAGGAGAGGGGCGCGGGCCCCCCTTTCCTTCTCCCTCTTCCCCTTCCTTTCCCCCTCCTAGTAGGAGTAGGAAAGAGGGGAGTCCTACTCCTACTAGGAGGAGGACTCCTCCTCCTGGCGCGCCCTGCTAGGGCCGGCCGGCCTCCCCCCTTGCTCCTTTATATACGGGGGCAGGGGGCACCTCCAGACACACTAGTTGATCTTCGTGATCGTTCTCTTAGCCGTGTGCGGTGCCCCGCTCCACCATAATCCTCGATAATATTGTAGCGGTGCTTAGGCGAAGCCCTGCGATGGTAGAACATCAAGATCGTCACCACGCCGTCGTGCTAACGGAACTCATCCCCGACACTTTGCTGGATCGGAGTCCGGGGATCGTCATTGAGCTGAACGTGTGCTAAAACTCGGAGGCGCCGTAGTTTCGTTGCTTGATCGGTCGGGCCGTGAAGACGTACGACTACATCAACCGCGTTGTCATAACGCTTCCGCTATCGGTCTACGAGGGTACGTAGACAACACTCTCCCCTCTCGTTGCTATGCATCACCATGATCTTGCGTGTGCGTAGGAAAATTTTGAAATTACTACGTTCCCCAACAGTGGCGTCCGAGCCTGGTTTTATGTGTTGATGTTATATGCACGAGTAGAACACAAGTGAGTTGTGGGCGATATAAGTCATACTGCTTACCAGCATGTCATACTTTGGTTTGGCGGTATTGTTGGATGAAGCAGCCCGGACCGACATTACGCGTACGCTTACGCGAGACTGGTTCTACCGACGTGCTTTGCACACAGGTGGCTGGCGGGTGTCAGTTTCTCCAACTTTAGTTGAACCGAGTGTGGCTATGCCCGGTCCTTGCGAAGGTTAAAACAGCACCAACTCGACAAACTATCGTTGTGGTTTTGATGCGTAGGTAAGATTGGTTCTTGCTCAGCCCGTAGCGGCCACGTAAAACTTGCAACAAATAAAGTAGAGGACGTCTAACTTGTTTTTGCAGGGCATGTTGTGATGTGATATGGTCAAGGCATGATGCTAAATTTTATTGTATGATATGATCATGTTTTGTAACCGAGTTATCGGCAACTGGCAGGAGCCATATGGTTGTCGCTTTATTGTATGCAATGCAATCGCCCTGTAATGCTTTACTTTATCACTAAGCGGTAGCGATAGTCGTAGAAGCATAAGTTTGGCGAGACGACAACGATGCTACGATGGAGATCAAGGTGTCGCGCCAGTGACGATGGTGATCATGACGATGCTTCGGAGATGGAGATCACAAGCACAAGATGATGATGGCCATATCATATCACTTATATTGATTGCATGTGATGTTTATCTTTTATGCATCTTATCTTGCTTTGATTGACGGTAGCATTATAAGATGATCTCTCACTAAATTTCAAGATAAAAGTGTTCTCCCTGAGTATGCACCGTTGCCAAAGTTCGTCGTGCCCAGACACCACGTGATGATCGGGTGTGATAAGCTCTACGTCCATCTACAACGGGTGCAAGCCAGTTTTGCACACGCAGAATACTCAGGTTAAACTTGACGAGCCTAGCATATGCAGATATGGCCTCGGAACACTGAGACCGAAAGGTCGAGCGTGAGTCATATAGTAGATATGATCAACATAGTGATGTTCACCATTGAAAACTACTCCATTTCACGTGATGATCGGTTATGGTTTAGTTGATTTCGATCACGTGATCACATAGAAGATTAGAGGGATGTCTTTCTAAGTGGGAGTTCTTAAGTAATATGATTAATTGAACTTAAATTTATCATGAACTTAGTACCTGATAGTATCTTGCTTGTTTATGTTTGATTGTAGATAGATGGCCCGTGTTGTCGTTCCGTTGAATTTTAATGCGTTCCTTGAGAAAGCAAAGTTGAAAGATGATGGTAGCAATTACACGGACTGGGTCCGTAACTTGAGGATTATCCTCATTGCTGCTCAGAAGAATTACGTCCTGGAAGCACCGCTGGGTGCCAGGCCTGCTGCTGATGCAACTAACGACGTTAAGAATGTATGGCAGAGCAAAGCTGATGACTACTCGATAGTTCAATGTGCCATGCTTTACGTCTTAGAATCGGGACTTCAACGACGTTTTGAACGTCATGGAGCATATGAGATGTTCCAGGAGTTGAAGTTGATATTTCAAGCAAATGCCCGGATTGAGAGATATGAAGTCTCCAATAAGTTCTATAGTTGCAAGATGGGGGAGAACAGTTCTGTCAGTGAGCATATACTCAAAATGTCTGGGTATAATAATCACTTGATTCAACTGGGAGTTAATCTTCCGGATGATTGCATCATTGACAGAATTCTCCAATCACTCCCACCTAGCTACAAGAGCTTCGTGATGAACTATAATATGCAAGGGATGGATAAAACAATTCCCGAGCTCTTCGTAATGCTGAAAGCTGCGGAGGTAGAAATCAAGAAGGAGCATCAAGTGTTGATGGTCAACAAGACCACTAGTTTCAAGAAAAAGGGCAAAGGGAAGAAGAAGGGGAACTTCAAGAAGAACAGCAAGCAAGTTGCTGCTCAGGAGAAGAAACCCAAGTCTGGACCTAAGCCTGAAACTGAGTGCTTCTACTGCAAGCAGACTGGTCACTGGAAGCGGAACTGCCCCAAGTACTTGGCGGATAAGAAGGATGGCAAGGTGAACAAAAGTATATGTGATATACATGTTATTGATGTGTACCTTACTAGAGCTCGCAGTAGCGCCTAGGTATTTGATACTGGTTCTGTTGCTAATATTTGCAACTCGAAACAGGGACTACGGATTAAGCAAACACTGGCCAAGGACGAGGTGACGATGCGCGTGGGAAATGGTTCCAAAGTCGATGTGATCGCGGTCGGCACGCTACCTCTACATCTACCTTCGGGATTAGTATTAGACCTAAATAATTTTTATTTGGTGCCAGCGTTGAGCATGAACATTATATCTAGATCTTGTTTGATGCGAGAAGGTTATTCATTTAAATCAGAGAATAATGGTTGTTCTATTTATATGAGTAATATCTTTTATGGTCATGCACCCTTGACGAGTGGTCTATTTTTGATGAATCTCGATAGTAGTGATACACATATTCATAATGTTGAAGCCAAAAGATGCAGAGTTGATAATGATAGTGCAACTTATTTGTGGCACCGCCATTTAGGTCATATCGGTGTAAAGCGCATGAAGAAACTCCATACTGATGGACTTTTGGAACCACTTGATTATGAATCACTTGGTACTTGCGAACCGTGCCTCATGGGTAAGATGACTAAAGCGCCGTTCTCTGGTACTATGGAGAGAGCAACAGATTTGTTGGAAATCATACATACATATGTATGTGGTCCAATGAATGTTGAAGCTCGTGGCGGATATCGTTATTTTCTCACCTTCAAAGATGATTTAAGCAGATATGGGTATATCTACTTAATGAAACATAAGTCTGAAACATTTGAAAAGTTCAAAGAATTTCAGAGTGAAGTTGAAAATCATCGTAACAAGAAAATAAAGTTTCTACGATCTGATCGTGGAGGAGAATATTTGAGTTACGAGTTTGGTCTACATTTGAAACAATGCAGAATAGTTTCGAAACTCACGCCACCCAGAACACCACAGCGTAATGGTGTGTCCGAACGTCGTAATCGTACTTTACTTGATATGGTGCGATCTATGATGTCTCTTACAGATTTACCGCTATCGTTTTGGGGTTATGCTTTAGAGACGGACACATTCACGTTAAATAGGGCACCATCAAAATCCTTTGAGACGACGCCTTATGAACTGTGGTTTGCCAAGAAACCAAAGTTGTCGTTTCTGAAAGTTTGGGGCTGCGATGCTTATGTGAAAAAACTTCAACCTAATAAGCTCGAACCCAAATCGGAGAAATGTGTCTTCATAGGATACCCAAAGGAGACTGTTGGGTACACCTTCTATCACAGATCCGAAGGCAAGACATTTGTTGCTAAGAATGGGTCCTTTCTAGAGAAGGAGTTTCTCTCGAAAGAAGTGAGTGGGAGGAAAGTAGAACTTGATGAGGTAACTATACCTGCTCCCTTATTGGAAAGTAGTACATCACAGAAACCGGTTTCTGTGACACCTACACCAATTAGTGAGGAAGCTAATGATAATGATCATGAAACTTCAGAACAAGTCACTACTGAACCTCGTAGATCTACCAGAGTAAGATCCGCACCAGAGTGGTACGGTAATCCTATTCTGGAAGTCATGGTACTAGATCATGGCGAACCTACGAACTATGAAGAAGCGATGGTGAACCCAGATTCTGCAAAATGGCTTGAAGCCATGAAATCTGAGATGGGATCCATGTATGAAAACAAAGTATGGACTTTGGTTGACTTGCCCGATAATCGGCAAGCAATTGAGAATAAATGGATCTTCAAGAAGAAGACTGACGCTGACGGTAATGTTACTGTCTACAAAGCTCGACTTGTTGCAAAAGGTTTTCGACAAGTTCAAGGGATTGACTACGATGAGACCTTCTCACCCGTAGCGATGCTTAAGTCTGTCCGAATCATGTTAGCGATTGCCGCATTTTATGATTATGAAATTTGGCAGATGGATGTCAAAACTGCATTCCTGAATGGATTTCTGGAAGAAGAGTTGTATATGATGCAGCCAGAAGGTTTTGTCGATCCAAAGGGAGCTAACAAAGTATGCAAGCTCCAGCGATCCATTTATGGACTGGTGCAAGCCTCTCGGAGTTGGAATAAACACTTTGATAGTGTAATCAAAGCATTTGGTTTTATACAGACTTTTGGAGAAGCCTGTATTTACAAGAAAGTGAGTGGGAGCTGTGTAGCATTTCTGATATTATATGTAGATGACATATTACTAATCGGAAATGATATAGAATATCTGGATAGCATAAAGGGATACTTGAATAAGAGTTTTTCAATGAAAGGCCTCGGTGAAGCTGCTTACGTATTGGGCATTAAGATCTATAGAGATAGATCAAGACGCTTAATTGGACTTTCACAAAGCACATACCTTGACAAAGTTTTGAAAAAGTTCAAAATGGATCAAGCAAAGAAAGGATTCTTGCCTGTGTTACAAGGTGTGAAATTGAGTAAGACTCAATGCCCGACCACTGCAGAAGATAGAGAGAAAATGAAAGCTGCTCCCTATGCTTCAGCCATAGGCTCTATCATGTATGCAATTCTGTGTACCAGACCTGATGTGTGTCTTGCTATAAGTCTAGCAGGGAGGTACCAAAGTAATCCAGGAGTGGATCACTGGACAGCAGTCAAGAACATCCTGAAATACCTGAAAAGGACTAAGGATATGTTTCTCGTGTATGGAGGTGACAAAGAGCTCATCGTAAATGGTTACGTCGATGAAAGCTTTGACACTGATCCGGACGATTCTAAATCGCAAACCGGATACGTGTTTACATTAAACGGTGGAGCTGTCAGTTGGCGCAGTTCTAAACAAAGCATCATGGCGGGATCTACATGTGAAGCGGAGTACATAGCTGCTTCAGAAGCAGCAAATGAAGGAGTCTGGATGAAGGAGTTCATATCCGATCTAGGTGTCATACCTAGTGCATCGGGTCCAATGAAAATCTTTTGTGACAATACTGGTGCAATTGCCTTGGCAAAGGAATCCAGATTTCACAAGAGAACCAAGCACATCAAGAGACGCTTCAATTCCATCCGGGATCTAGTCCAGGTGGGAGACATAGAGATTTGCAAGATACATACGGATCTGAATGTAGCAGACCTGTTAACTAAGCCTCTTCCACGAGCAAAACATGATCAGCACCAAAACTCCATGGGTGTTAGAATCATTACTGTGTAATCTAGATTACTGACTCTAGTGCAAGTGGGAGACTGAAGGAAATATGCCCTAGAGGCAATAATAAAGATATTATTTATTTCCTTATATCATGATAAATGTTTATTATTCATGCTAGAATTGTATTAACCGGAAACATAATACTTGTGTGAATACATAGACAAACTAAACGTCACTAGTATGCCTCTACTTGACTAGCTCGTTAATCGAAGATGGTTATGTTTCCTAACCATAGACATGTGTTGTCATTTGATTAATGGGATCACGTCATTAGGAGAATGATGTGATTGACATGACCCATTCCACTAGCTTAGCACCCGATCGTTTAGTATGTTGATATTGCTTTGTTCATGACTTATACATGTTCCTATGACTATGAGATTATGCAACTCCCGTTTGCCGGAGGAACACTTTGTGTGCTACCAAACGTCACAACGTAACTGGGTGATTATAAAGGTGCTCTACAGGTGTCCCCAAAGGTACATGTTGGGTTGGCGTATTTCGAGATTAGGATTTGTCACTCCGATTATCGAAGAGGTATCTCTGGGCCCTCTCGGTAATGCACATCACTTAAGCCTTGCAAGCAATGCAACTAATGAGTTAGTTGCGAGATGATGTATTATGGAACGAGTAAAGAGACTTGCCGGTAACGAGATTGAACTAGGTATTAAGATACCGACGATTGAATCTCGGGCAAGTAACATACCGATGACAAAGGGAACAACGTACGTTGTTATGCGGTCTGACCGATAAAGATCTTCGTAGAATATGTGGGAGCCAATATGAGCATCCAGGTTCCGCTATTGGTTATTGACCGGAGACGTGTCTCGGTCATGTCTACATTGTTCTCGAACCCGTAGGGTCCGCACGCTTAACGTTACGATGACAGTTTCATTATGAGTTTATATGTTTTGATGTACCGAAGGTTGTTCCGAGTCCCGGATGTGATTACGGACATGACGAGGAGTCTCAAAATGGTCGAGACATAAAGATTGATATATTGGACGACTATATTCGGACACCAGAAATGTTCTGGATGATTTAGGAGAAAACCGGAGTGCCGGAGGGTTACCGGAACCCCCCCGGGAGAAGTATGGGCCTAATGGGCCTTAGTGGAGAGAGAGAGAGGGGCGACCAGGGTGGGCCGCGCGCCCCCTCCCCCTCTGGTCCGAATTGGACTAGGAGAGGGGGGCGGGCCCCCCTTTCCTTCTCCCTCTCCCCCTTCCTTTCCTCCTCCTAGTAGGAGTAGGAAAGAGGGGAGTCCTACTCCTACTAGGAGGAGGACTCCTCCTCCTGGCGCGCCCTGCTAGGGCCGGCCAGCCTCCCCCCTTGCTCCTTTATATACAGGGGTAGGGGGGCACCTCTAGACACACAAGTTGATCTTCGTGATCGTTCTCTTATCCATGTGCAGTGCCCCCCTCACCATAATCCTCGATAATATTGTAGCGGTGCTTAGGCGAAGCACTGCGAAGGTAGAACATCAAGATCATCACCACGCCGTCGTGCTGACGGAACTCATCCCCGACACTTTGCTGGATCGGAGTCCGGGGATCGTCATCGAGCTGAACGTGTGCTAAAACTCGGAGGCGCCGTAGTTTCGTTGCTTGATCGGTCGGGCCGTGAAGACGTACGACTACATCAACCGCGTTGTCATAACGCTTCCGCTATCGGTCTACGAGGGTACGTAGACAACACTCTCCCCTCTCGTTGCTATGCATCACCATGATCTTGCGTGTGAGTAGGAAAATTTTGAAATTACTACGTTCCCCAACAGTATCTCCGAGGGTGTCTGTTGAGTTGGCATGGATCAAGACTGGGATTTGTCACTCCATATGATGGAGAGGTATCTCAAGGCCCACTCGGTAATACATCATCACAATGAGCTTGCAAGCAATGTGACTAAATAGTTAGCCACGAGATCTTGTATTACGGAACGAGTAAAGAGACTTGCCGGTAACGAGATTGAACTAGGTATGGGGATACCGACGATCGAATCTCAGGCAAGTAATATATCGATGGACAAAGGGAACTGCATACAGGATTAGATGAATCCTTGACATCGATGATCGACCGATAAGATCTTCGTAGAATATGTAGGAACCAATATGGGAATTCAGGTCCCGCTATTGGTTATTGACCGTAGAGGTGTGTTGCTCATGTCTGCATAGTTCTCGAACCCGCAGGGTCTACACACTTAACGTTTGGTGACGATAGAAGTATAGTTGAGTCATTATGGTGGTTACCGAAGGTTGTTCGGAGTCCTGGATGAGATCCCGAACATGACGAGGAACTCCAGAGTGGTCCGGAGGTGAATATTGATATATAGGATGAAGGGTATCGGAGTCCGGAAGTGTTCCAGGGGCACCGGGTTGTGACCAGGATGATCGAAAGGGGTTTCGGGAGGCCCGGGCAAGTGTTGGGGGGCCTCATGGGCCTAGAGGAGGGGGCACAACATCCTACTAATGGGTTGTGTGCCCCCCTCACCCCATCCTACGAGACCAGGAAGGGTTGGTGTGCCCCCAGGGCTGCCTTCCCCTTGCTTGGGGGGCAAGGCACCTAGGAGGGCCACCCAAAACCCATCTAGGGTTTCCCCTTGTGGCCGCCCGCCCCCCTAGGGAAACCCTAGGGCGCCCCCACCTTCCCCTTCCCCTGTACATAGAGAGGTAGATAGAGGGAAGCCGCACCCATCTATGCCACGGCGCTGCCCTCCCTCTCCCTCGTAGCCCTCTTCCTCTCCGTAATGCTTATCGAAGCTCTGCCGAGATTTCTCCACCACCACCACGCCATCGTGTTGCCAGAGGACTCGATCTACTACTTCACCATCACTCGCTGGATCGAGGAGGTGAAGGCATCATCAAGCCGTACGTGTGTTTAACACGGAGGTGCCATCCGTTCGACGCTAGATCGGGAGTTCGCGGGACGGATCGTGATTGGATCGCGAAGACGTTCGACCACATCAACCGCATTTCTTAACGCTTCCGCTTAGCGATCTACAAGGGTATGTAGATGCAATCTCTCCTCTAGTAGATGTTCATCCCCTAGATTGATCTTGGTGAGCGTAGGAAATTTTTTGTTTCCCATGCAACGTTCCCCGATAGGACACACATTGTGTGCTTCACTAATATCTTTTGAGTTAGGCAGTTGCTCTAGTGCTTCACTTATATCTTTTAGAGCACGGCGGTGGTTTTATTTTGAAGAAATTGATGAACTCTCATGCTTCACTTATATTATTTTGAGAGTCTTAAAAATAGTATGACCATTTTCTTAGGTTATGAATTTAGTCGTAATATGATGGGTATTCAAGAGGGATATAATAAAAACTTTCATGATGATCAACGAATATATGAGAAGTTTGATTCCTTGCATTTCTTTTGAGATATAAAGATGGTGATATTAGATTCATGCTAGTGAGTAATTGTGGATTAGTAAGAATGTTTGTGTTAAGGTTTGTGATTCCCAAAGCATGCACGTATGGTCTCTCGTTATGCGATGAAGTTGAAGCATGATTTATTTTGATTGTCTTCATTATGAGTGGCGGTCGAGGATGAGTGATGGTCTTTTCCTATCAATCTATCCCCCTAGGAGCAAGTGTATTAGTACTTTGTTTCGAGGGCTAATAATTTTTTGCGATAAGTATGTGAGTTCTTTTTGACTAATGTTGAGTCCATGGATTATATGCACTCTCACATTTCCATCGTTGCTAGGCATTGCCCTTTCTCACCTTGAGAGTTGGTGCAAACTTCGCCAGTGCATCCAAACCCCGTGATATGATACACTCTTTCACACATAAGCCACCTTATATCTTCGTCAAAACAACCACCATACCTACCTATTATGGCATTTCCATAGCCATTCCGAGATATATTGCCATGCAACTTCCACCGTTCCGTTTTATTATGACACACACCATCATTGTCATATTGCTTTTCATGCTCATGCATGAGGCATTCATATAAAGTCATAATTTTGTTCTAGTATCGAGTTGGAATTCTTGAGTTGTAAGTAAATAAAAGTGTGATGATCATCATTATTAGAGCATTGTCACATGTGAGGAAAGGATGATGGAGACTATGATTCCCCCTCAAGTCGGGATGGGACTCCAGACTTAAATAATAAAAAAAGAGGCCAAAGAGCCCAAAAGAAAAAATATAAAGAGAAAAATAAATAAAAAATAAAAAAATGAGAGAAAGGAAAATGTTACTATCCTTTTCCACACTTGTGCTTCAAAGTAGCACCATGTTCTTCATGGTATAGAGTCTCCTATTTAGTCATTTTCATATGTTACTAGTGGGAATTTTTATTACAGAACTTGGCTTGTATATTCCAATGATGGGCTTCCTCAAATTGCCCTAGGTATTCATGAGCAAGCGAGTTGGATGCACACCCACTTAGTTTTCTTTTTGAGCTTTCATACACTTATAGCTCTAGTGCATCTGTTGCAATGTATTATATCACCTATAGTTTTATTTTTGAGCTTTCATACACTTATAGTTTTCCTCACCTACTCATAGTTTTGGTATTATATCACTTTGCTAGTTGAAATGTCTTCTATGTGTGTTGGTTTTGGTTGTGTGCATCCTAACTATGCAGTGGTCAAATGTGTGCTCATAGTGTTTGTATCCTCTTGATGCTCCATTTAGAGCCAATAAAATTCACCCTTTATCGAAAAAGTGGAACGGAGTGCTACCAATTACGGTAATGGATGATCTCAAATAATTGCACCAGCTAGGGTTTGCATGTGTTCTATCTAGCCACCTCCACTTAGCTTAACTGTGCGATCAGTCCTAGCAGTCTACCACCCGACGTTCGTCTCGTATGTGCGGATACCATTAGTTGTAGTGCACTTGCGCTACTCCAGCGAACCTATACGAGGGATCTGGTGACCAAGTTATTCGAGGGAGACCGAGGTGGAGACGACTCCGGCGACGCGCTATTTCAACACTTCTTCAACTGCTAGGACTAAGCCTCTAGTGGTAATTCCATGATCTATCCTAAGCATGCTCATGGGTGATATGTGTGGTAGGATTAAATCTTTAATTTGCATAGTTGCGCGCTCATATCCCAACAACTTCAAGAAGCACCGGATGTGATCTTCCCTTCTACGCGGTCACATCGACTGTCCCATTAATTCATAGAAGGTGTAATCCAAGTCTTTCTCACGCTCACTCTCAATGATCATGGTGTGCATGACCACGGCGGCTGTGATGATGTACGGAAGGATATCTTGATTCCAAAACCTAGCTGGTCCTCGCACAATAGCAAAGTAGGATTGCAAAATCCCCCAAGCCCTCTCCACATCTTTCCCGGCAGCTGCTTGAGAATTATGGAAATGTAGTTGTTTCATCGATGGTGATTCTTCATTGGCTAATCATGCAAAGAGTGGTGATCGTTGTAACACATTGATGTCCTTGCAAGATCTAGGATCCCAGAATATGCATGTCAAATCCATGTCTCTTGATCGGGCACGGCTTCAAGAATGATGGTGGCATCCTTTGAACTGACCATGCCATGTTGCCGTGTAGGTCTTCCACCTTCAGTGCATGCAATCAATTGAGCTGAGCATACCTAGAACCCACGTGCTTTGTTCATCTCCAGAAGCCTCTGAACGTCTTGGCGAGGCTCTCAAAATACTCCACCCCGAACACTTCAATCACCGCCTTTGCAAATTTCTTGACAAACAAGATTGAAGTGCTCTCTCCCATTAAGCAATGAGGAGAAATCTGGTCGGCTACTTGTCAGGGCCGAGGTGGTCGATGCACCGGCTAGGCCTCGCGGTGGTCTTCTCGAAGCATCTGTCATCGCCGCGCTGTCCGAAGCCAGAAGTTTCGAAGGAGCGCCGGCTCGACTCAGTCGTGATGGTCAAGTGGTAGTCAAGACGACCGCTAAGGCTAGTCATAGTGGGAGTAACTTAGCTAGTAACATAGCGCACTTCGAGAAAATTATGCTTATGTGGCAAGTAATTAATGAGAGATGATAACATAATATGTTACTGTAACATAACGCTTTTCAAGACAAGATGAGTCTACGAGCTAATAAATGAAGCTATCTATGATACTACTATTATATTACTTTGCATTATGAAGATGATAACTTAGACTAGTGTCATATGCATGACACTGGTCTAAGTTACTCCCCATTATGACCAGCCTAATCAACCACAACGATGAGCAGTGGTGCTACGACGACCATTAAGGGAAGCGGAGGGGCGGCGAATGTCCGGTCAACGTAATTTGAGGCGGCAGTTGATCCCGAATTAGCGACTGTGACGGGGCTGTTGCGATAGTCCGGAGGGGTGGGATTGGACAGCGGAGTTGCGGGTGGCCCCAGAGAGGATAGCGGGTTCATGACGTTGGCGTGGAATGGCCAAATCCCGCCGACGGCAATCATAGGGGAGAGGCGGGTGCGGTAGTGGCAATTTTCAGCGTGGCTGCAGACGTATTTTGCGGCAGCTAGGTGGAGTGCTGCAAATATGCAACACTTGGGACTAAAATATGAAGTTGCCAAAAAAAGGGGCAATGTCATTTACAGACGCATCATCTGTTGAAACACTGTCTTTGGTTCAAATACCCTAAAAAGCAGATTTTGAGCACTTGCCCTATTATACACACTATCTGTTTAAGATGCTCGAACGCTTGAGGGGGAGACATCCAGGATACCTTCTCTTCTACCATAAGGACTAGAGGAGATCCGGCCCGGCCGGCCTTGTTGGTGGAACCGAATTCTGATTCTTCTCTCTTTTTTTTGACAACTTTCCGATTCTTCTCTTTATTATTACGTTCTTCAGACACGCGACTCACACTGGAGATGGTATACGACTGATCTGCAGGTTTCAGTAAGATTGTTGAGGAAATTGCACGCGCAACGGATTTTATTTTGTGCTTTTCGTCTCTTGATTGATTCTTGTGAGCCCAAATGCCACGATCATCATTGGACCGTACACACCAAAAGAGATTTTGTATTACCTAATCGATCCGACCTGTAGACAGCAAGATAGTTGCTCTGAAAAAAATCCTATGAAACAGCACACTCTGTTGTTGTTGGGCTCGTCTTGTATGCAAAACCTTGTAATTTTGTTACACTTAGAAATCATCTTTTCGTGTAATCTTGCGTGCCTGAGGCAACCATAACATGTACTGATCCACAAGAAAAACAAATATGGATATGCTTGGTCGATCTACTAAATATATTTATACTGGAGTTATGGGCAGGAACTTCACAGCTAGGCGGGCTATGGACCATTTCCAGATCATAAACCAGACAAAGATCTATCCGCAGTTAACACCATTTATTTGCGTAATACTTGCACTTAACACAATGAAATATAAGCTAGCTTTACATTATCCTCGATTTCCAATCAAATGCCCAGTTTAACCTCGGGCATTTACATGCATTACATGGTACAGACTTGTAAGCGTGTCACTCCATCTCAATATAGTACACGAGAGCTATTTATTTATCAGGACGCCGTTGGCTTGGGCAACCTCTTCGCGATTTCCTGTCCCATGAACAAAATATTATTAGGTGTGCGTTGACAACAAAAATTAAGTACACATATGAAGCTTAATGAAAAGTTAACACAAGGGAATCATTTGGAAAAAATATGTACATCATACTGTTTGCCACGATTCAACTGAGAACGAGCATATCAAAATGAGATGGTCATGTATTGACATTGATGATCTGATGCAGTTTCTTTCCATTTGATGATTGATAATGATTTGTTTCACAAGAAACTTCAAAAATTCAAGGAATTCAAGGGTCTGTAATGTTGCCAGCTTGATTATTTTGCAAGAATACCACTAGCAATTATCAGTAGGGTTTGTTATGTGCTAGCTTTACTCCTCTTTTCTTTTCCTCTTCTGCATTACGTGAAACCAAATAGCCTCCTCAGAGGGCATACCTCAAATACTTGATTTATATTATCAGATGTTTTTGCTGACGTCTCCATGAATAACATGCTGTTCTTCTCCGCATACTCTTGTGCCTCCTTCAGAAAGTGTACAGCATCATCAGATAATTTTACAGCACATTAAGTATTTATCCCAACTTCACTGTGAAGTGTAAAACAGTACCTGAGAAGGTACACTTCGACTTTCATGTAGATCAGCTTTATTACCAACCAAAACCATGACAATACCAGGGCTACCATGTTTTTGAAGTTCCTGCAGAATACGAAATAGAAAAGGAAATTATGAATATGAACAATTCAATCTCAAACAAAAAAGAAACAGTGGGAAGCATAACTGAATTCACAACTCTAAGATACTCTATTATAATCAACAAAATAAGTTGATAATAATATTTGTAAGGTGTGCGCAGAAGTAAATCGAAAGCACTTCGATTATGCTCACTTTCAATGTTGTTAAGTCGTAATTCTTCAAATAGTGGATGGTAATCTCCAATATACTTCTAGTCTATCAGCAGTCTTACAGTACAATACAGACCTTCACTACAGTAGAGTTTTGAACACATCTACAAATCCAGCACTGAAGGAAAAAGAACAGCAAAATCGATCCACAAAACATCAGAATAAAGAGACTTAGCATAGTTTACCTTCACCCAATATTGTGCTTTCTTGAATGATTCTGGACTAGTTATGTCATAGACAACAACCGCAGCAGCAGCTCCTCTGTAGTAAAGAGGTGCCAAGGCAGCATATCTGAAATTGAAAAGTTCCCACATTGGTCCTGATTTATTGGTTGAAAAAGAAATGCATGTGGGTGCAACCAAGTAAAAAATTCATGCGACATATTACTAAGCCTGTGGAGAGAACATAAACAATGCTTTCACTTCATCAACGACATGTTATTACCTAATAACATTATATAGGATAACTAAAGCACCAGATATGTACCTCTCTTGTCCAGCAGTATCCCAGATTTCAAACTTCACTATTGTCGAATCCTCCAACGCCAATGTTTGTGATAAAAATGATGCACCAACAGTTACCTAAAATTATTTACAACTAACTTAAAAAAATAGAGCTTATGGAGCAAGGGAATTGCATCTAAGGTGAAAGTAACATTTTCATCTGCAGCTCAGTCACACCTTGGAAGTTGGATCGAACTGACCGCGGACAAACCGAAGAACGATGCAGCTTTTTCCAACACCAGAATCTCCGAGCAATACCAACTGCAACATGAAGACAATGGAAACATCAAACAGAGTCACTAATTATCATTTGACGCGGTAAAATGTGTTCAGCAGGGCCGACGATGCAACAAATGGGTTGATTGATGTAAAGAGAGTGTGCAATCATCCATATGCATAAATATGTCAAGCAGAACCACTGGTCCAACCGTCCAAGCAACTACCGAGTTTGATAACTTTCTAGTTCATTTATTCTTCTTTTTGGCTCAGATTTTTGCTCTCTTGATTAGGTTTGCTAGTTCCTGGTTCGTTGTTCTTTTGGTATTCTCGTACAGAAATATTTCTGCTTCTGTTATATCAGCACACAATCAAGAGAGAATCACATTCACAGAACGGGCAAAATAGGAGTCTCTCCAAACAACAAGGCCACTGTAACATATTTTGTGTAAGATGAGAAAATGTTTCATGCAATGTGACCCTTTGAAGGTTGCCAAAACATGTAAATGCAACAAATGGTATGGCTTACATCTCATGTGGAATATATTGATTGCACAGAACATGCAAACAACCGTAATGCGGCACCTTGGTCCTGGACTATGCCTATTTTAAAAAAGCAACCACTCGGAAACAAGCTAAATGTATGCACATATACTGCTTCAATGGGGATCAGTACTACCCAGCATACTGGTACCCTGATATGTGCGTTACACCACATTAATTGTGAATTAGAAAGAGCAGTCAGATGAAGCAGTTGACAGCTTTTTATTTGATTAGCCACGGAAATAACCAAATCAGTACAGCATGACCCAGTTATCCTACAATTCAAATATTGAGCTGAGCAATCGCATAATTCCAACCTTGTACACCAGAGCTTCTCCACAATTAAATGATTTCTGGTTTCACACATACGCCAGAAAATATAGATATTACAGTACATACAAGTAGACAATACAACCGTAATTAACATATTTCTAATGTATATGTATATTTTACTTAAGGATGTACAGTAGGAGTACATATGAAATAGCTGTCTCAAGTTTAGTTCGCCTGTTAGACTATGAAACAATAATACCATTACGTTCTAAGTCATATACACTACACCCACAGGAAATTACCCAGGTCTCAAGATTGTAGGGGGAAAAAAATACTAGCTATGTTTGGAATGCTGTTTCCGGGATTTCGTATATCTGAATCTGGCCAGAGGCCATCCTGTCTATATAACCGTACAGTGGGTATCAAATGTTGGCTGTAATGTCATACAAATGTGAAACTACAGTTACAATTGCTTGTGCCGATACCACAAGCAATGTGAACAAAAGCAGCCCAAAGGACAGAAAAAAGTACCTTGGCGCGCAAGTCATTTGAATCAGCAGCAGAAGAGCTACCGTTGATATTGTTCAGCCCTCCAGTGCTTCTAGCTGCAAGACAAAAATAGTTGTGTGTTAAAACATGACGCTAAAGTGGGCAAGTGCCTAATTCTTCTGCCCCAGCTGCAGACTAGCCCACTCCCCACTCATATACATCCACACACCGACCTTTCGTCTGCGAATAGCACGCAGACACGCCGTTCCAAGGAATCACTCGTACAAATCTACCGCTAAGCAGCGCTCCAAACCCTAGAAATTAAGAAAATGCGTGGCCGAACGACAGACGCCGTGGCCTGGGGCACTATTCGGGGTCCAAATTAAACCCCCCGCAGAACATCACGGATCCTCTAACCTAAACTCCGGCGACCACAGCATCCGCATCAAAGCGTGCATCCGGAAGGGGGCGCGGGGGAGAGGGGAACCGACCTGGCACGGAGGAGGAGCAGCCCATGGCCGGCGCCTTCGGCCGGGTTCGTGCGGAGTCTCCGGGGAACGGTGGCGATCGGCGGGGGAACGGATCGATCCGGCGGTTGCGCTGTCCTCCTCGGTTCGCTCGCTCGCAGTCGCAGGGCACAGTTCGTTTGTTGGTCCGGTCCAAGGCTGTGTCTGTCGTCGTGCTCGTGTCGCACGCGATGCTTTGCTGCTTGGGGAAAGCGAGGCGGGGGTGACGAGTCGTTTGCCCACCCGGGCTACGTCTGTCAGTCTCACTCTCACGCCGTGCGAAATCCAACTTCCTTTATTTTAGATCTGAAAATTATTATGCTGGACCGGGTTACCGGGCCGGGCCGGGCCGGGCACTAAGCGGCGCTCCAAACTCTAGACACAAAAATAAAACCGTGGGCTTGCAAGGCCCAATTAGCAGATCTTTTTTGCTAGATTAGCTAAGGAGGCAGGTTCCCTGGGACCTCCTCCTTTTTGTTGAGAATCACAGCGCTGCCTTACTGCAAAGTACGAGTATCAATGTTTACAGGAATACATAAATTATTATCTGGAGGGAAATGTAGCCGTACATATCGACCTATGTCCATGAATAAACTTGCAGGCTATGAAAGAAGAGCTTCGCCTCTTGATATCCTGCAACAGCATACAATAACCTCCCAGGTTACTGGTCGCTTCGAGCTCCCGGACGACGAGGAGTAAAAAGAAATGGAGGGAGTATAAAAGGGGGGTAAAGTAGGCAAGGTTTAAAAATCATAAAATTAAAAACATGATTTTTGTTTAAATTTTCTTAGCACATTTTGATTTTTCAAATACTTTTTTCACAAAGGCCATGAATACTTCTAAAAAAGTCATCATTTTTTAAACTTATGAGTATTTTTTTTAAATGTGAATATTATTTAAATTCATGATTTAATTTTTTGAAAATTTATGGGGGAAATAAAATAAACGTTATAGAACAAAAAAAAGAAAGTGAAACAGAATGGAAAAAACAAAATACTCAAAAAATGGTAGTGAAAATAACAGGAGAAAACGAGAAAAAACAAGACAAGAACCATCTAGAAGCTTCCTAAAACCAAGAAAACCACCCACAAAAAAACCAAGAAAACCAGAGTTGGGTTGGAATTCTGTTAATGTTTACAGCATTAATGGTTAAATGGGCCGCCCCACTTTGCGGGACGCCACATGTGGCTAGTTCATCCTCACGATCCAAATTGTATCCCACAAACCGTAGTTTTTTATCAACAAAGTTGGCCTTTATCTCTCTAAGAAAAACTATGCGTCAATGAGTGAAAAATTGATCCAGAAAGCGTCAAACAGGAAATGTCGGTTCCCTGCGAAATCACTATTTAAGGTGTACTCATTGCAAAGGTCACTCCCATCTTCCCAGGTTGCGACAAACGGCGTGCTGCATTCCCTTTTTTCGTAGATTCGTTTATTCAAAACGTTTTATCTCTTCAACCGTGCGTCCAAATCTCGAACTATTTTCACCGTTGGATTTCTCGCGTCGAGATCTTCAAAACTAGATCCTGTGTTGATAGGTTTTGACAAACTTTTTTTCACGAAAAGAACCAGATGAAAAAACCAAACCGGGATAAAGGTGGCAACGGGGACGGGGATGACTTCACCATCCCCGCCCTGATCCCCGCCAATCCCCATACCCGTGAGCCACGTGAAGATTCGCGGGGACAAAATGAAGGAAATATGCCCTAGAGGCAATAATAAAGTTATTATTTATTTCCTTATTTCATGATAAATGTTTATTATTCATGCTAGAATTGTATTAACCGGAAACATAATACATGTGTGAATACATAGACAAACATAGTGTCACTAGTATGCCTCTACTTTACTAGCTCGTTAATCAAAGATGGTTAAGTTTCCTAACCATAGACATGAGTTGTCATTTGATTAACGGGATCACATCATTAGGAGAATGATGTGATTGACTTGACTTGACCCATTCCGTTAGCTTAGCACACGATCGTTTTAGTATGTTGCTACTGCTTTCTTCATGACTTATACATGTTCCTATGACTATGAGATTATGCAACTCCCGTTTACCGGAGGAACACTTTGTGTGCTACCAAACGTCACAACGTAGCTGGGTGATTATAAAGGTGCTCTACAGGTGTCTCCGAAGGTGCTTGTTGGGTTGGCGTATTTCAAGATTAGGATTTGTCACTCCGATTATCGGAGAGGTATCTCTGGGCCCTCTCGGTAATGCACATCACTTAAGCCTTGCAAGCATTGCAACTAATGAGTTAGTTGCAGGATGATGTATTACGAAACAAGTAAAGAGACTTGCCGATAACGAGATTGAACTAGGTATTGAGATACTGACGGTCGAATCTCGGGCAAGTAACATACCGATGAAAAAGGGAACAACGTATGTTGTTATGAGGTTTGACCGATAAAGATCTTCGTAGAATATGCGGGAGCCAATATGAGCATCCAGGTTCCGCTATTGGTTATTGACCGGAGACGTCTCTCGGTCATGTCTACATAGTTCTCGAACCCGTAGGGTCTGCACGCTTAAAGTTACGATGATAGTTATATTATGAGTTTATGTGATTTGATGTACCGAAGGTAGTTCGGAGTCACGAATGAGATCGGGGACATGACGAGGAGTCTCAAAATGGCCGAGACGTAAAGATCAATATATTGGACGACTATATTCGGACATCGGAAAGGTTCCGAGTGATTCGGGTATTTTCGGAGGTACCGGGTTGTTACGGGAATACGAGGAAGAAGCAATGGGCCTTAATGGGCCTTAGTGGGAAGGAGAGGCAGCAGCCAGGAGGTGGCACGCGCCCCTCCCAAGCCCAGTCCGAATTGGACAAGGGGTTTGGGGCGCGGCCCCCCTCTCCCTTCCTTCTCCTCTCCCCTCCTTACCCCCCTTCTCCTAGTTGAACTAGAAAAGAAGGAAACCTACTCCTACTAGGAGTAGGAATCCTACTCCCTTGGCGCGCCCCTCCTAGGGCCGGCCTCCTCCTCGCTTGCTCATTTATATATGGGGGCAGGGGGGCACCCCATAGACACAACAATTGATCGTTTGATCTTTTAGCCGTGTGCGGTGCCCCCTCCACCATAGTCCACCTCGATAATACTGTAGCGGTGCTCAGGCGAAGCCCTGCGTCGGTAGAACATCAACATCTTCACCATGCCGTCGTGCTGACGAAACTCTCCCTCAACACTCGGCTGGATCGGAGTTTGAGGGACGTCATCGGTTTGAACGTGTGCTGAACTCGGAGGTGTCGTACGTTCGGTACTTGATCGGTCGGATCGTGAAGACGTACAACTACATCAACCACGTTGTGCTAACGCTTCCGCTTTCGGTCTACGAGGTTACGTGGACAACACTCTCCCCTCTCGTTGCTATGCATCACCATGATCTTGCGTGTGCGTAGTAAATTGTTTTGAAATTACTACGTTCTCCAACGGTGGCATCCGAGCCAGGTTTTATGCGTTCATGTTATATGCACGAGTAGAACACAAGTGAGTTGTGGGCGATATAAGTCATACTGCTTACCAGCATGTCATTCTTTGGTTCGGCGGTATTGTTGGATGAAGCGGCCCGGACTGACATTACGCGTACGCTTACGCGAGCCTGGTTCTACTGACGTGCTTTGCACACAGGTGGCTGGCGGGTGTAAGTTTCTCCAACTTTAGTTGAACCGAGTGTGGCTACGCCCGGTCCTTGCGAAGGTTAAAACAGCACCAACTTGACAAACTATCGTTGTGGTTTTGATGCGTAGGTAAGAACGGTTCTTGCTAAAGCCCGTAGCAACCACGTAAAACTTGCAACAACAAAGTAGAGGACGTCTAACTTGTTTTTGCAGGGCATGTTGTGATGTGATATGGTCAAGACATGATGCTAAATTTTATTGTATGAGATGATCATGTTTTATAACCGATTTATCGGCAACTGGCAGGAGCCATATGGTTGTCGCTTTATTGTATGCAATGCAATCGCCCTGTAATGCTTTACTTTATCACTAAGCGGTAGCGATAGTCGTAGAAGCATAAGATTGGCGAGACGACAACGATGCTACGATGGAGATCAAGGTGTCGCGCCGGTGACGATGGTGATCATGACGGTGCTTCGGAGATGGAGATCACACGCACAAGATGATGATGGCCATATCATATCACTTATATTGATTGCATGTGATGTTTATCTTTTATGCATCTTATCTTGCTTTGATTGACGGTAGCATTATAAGACGATCTCTCACTAAATTTCAAGATAAAAGTGTTCTCCCTGAGTATGCACCGTTGCCAAAGTTCGTCGTGCCCAGACACCACGTGATGATCGGGTGTGATAAGCTCTACGTCCATCTACAACGGGTGCAAGCCAGTTTTGCACATGCAGAATACTCGGGTTAAAACTTGACGAGCCTAGCATATGCAGATATGGCCTCGGAACACTGAGACCGAAAGGTCGAGCGTGAATCATATATTAGATATGATCAACATAGTGATGTTCACCGTTGAAAACTACTCCATTTCACGTGATGATCGGTTATGGTTTAGTTGATTTGGATCACGTGATGACTTAGAAGATTAGAGATATGTCTTTCTAAGTGGGAGTTCTTAAGTAATATGATTAATTGAACTTAAATTTATCATGAACTTAGTACCTGATAGTATCTTGCTTGTCTATGTTGTAGATCAATAACTCGCGTTTAGCTCCCCTGTTTTATTTTTGATATGTTCCTAGAGAAAACTGAGTTGAAAGATGTTAGTAGCAATGATGCGGATTGGATCTGTGATCTGAGGACTATCCTCATTGCTACACAGAAGAATTATATCCTTGATGCACCGCTAGGTGACAGACCTATTGCAGGAGCAGATGCAGACGCTATGAACGTTTGGCTAGCTCTATATGATGACTACTTGATAGTTTAGTGCACCATGCTTAACGGCTTATAATCAGGACTTCAAAGACGTTTTGAACGTCATGGACCATATGAGATGTTCCAGGAGTTAAAGTTAATATTTCAAGAAAATACCCGAGTTGAGAGATGTGAAGTCTCCAACAAGTTCTATAGCTAAAAGATGGAGGAGAATAGCTCAAGCAGTGAGCATGTGCTCAGATTGTCTGGGTACTACAATCGCTTGAATCAAGTGGGAGTTAATCTTCCAGATAAGATAGTGATTGACAGAATTCTCTAGTCACCATCACCAAGTTAGTAGAACTTTGTGATGAAATATAATATGCAAGGGATAATGGAAACAATTCCCAAGCTCTTCGTGATGCTGAAATCGACGAAGGTAGAAATCAAGAAAAACATCAAGTGCTGATGGTTAACAAGACCACTAGTTTCAAGAAAAGGGCAAAGGTAAGAAGGGGAACTTCAAGAAGAACGGCAAGCAAGTTGCTGCTCAAGTAAAGAAGCCCAAGTCTGGACCTAAGCCTGAGACTAAGTGCTTCTACTTCAAAGGGACCAGTCACTGGAAGCGGAACTGCCCCAAGTATTTGGCGGATAAGAAGGATGGCAAAGTGAACAAAGGTATATTTGATATACATGTTATTGATGTGTACTTTGCTAGTGTTTATAGCAACCCCGCGCTATTTGATACTAGTTCAGTTGCTAAGAGTAGTAACTCAAAGCGGGAGTTGCAAAATGAACATAAACTAGTTAAGGGTGAAGTGAAGATGTGTATTGGAAGTAGTTCCAAGATTGATATGATCATCATCGCACACTCCCTATACTTTCGGGATTAGTGTTGAACCTAAATAAATGTTATTTTGTGTTTGCGTTGAGCAAGAATATGATTTGATCATGTTTATTGCAATACAGTTATTCATTTAAGTTAGAGAATAATTGTTATTCTGTTTACATGAATAAAACCTTTTATGGTTATACACCCAATGAAAATGGTTTATTGGATCTTGATCGTAGTGATACACATATTCATAATATTGAAGACAAAAGATGCAAAGTTAATAATGATAGTGCAAATTATTTGCGGCACTGCCATTTAGGTCATATTGGTGTAAAGCGCATGAAGAAACTCCATGCTGATGGGATTTTGGAATCACTTGATGCTTGCGAACCATGCCTCATGGGCAAGATGACTAAGACTTCGTTCTCTAGAACGATGGAGCGAGCAACTAACTTATTGGAAATAATACATGCTGATGTATGTGGTCCGACGACGAGTGTTGAGGCTCGCGGCGGGTATCATTATTTTCTGACCTTCACAGATGATTTAAGCAGATATGGGTATATCTACTTGATGAAACATAAGACTGAAATATTTGAAAAAGTTCAAAGAAATTCAGAGTGAAGTGGAAAATCATCGTGACAAGAAAATAAAGTTTCTACGATCTGATCGCGAAGACAAATATTTGAGTTACGAGTTTGACCTTCAATTAAAACAATGTGAAATAGTTTCACTACTCACGCCACCTGGAACACCACAGCATAATGGTGTGTCCGAACGTCATAACCGTACTTTATTGGATATAGTGCAATCTATGATGTTTCTTACCGATTTACCATTATAGTTTTGGGGTTATGCATTAGAGACAACTGCATTCATGTTAAAAAGGGCACCATCTAAATCCGTTGAGACGACACCGTATGAAATGTGGTTTGGCAAGAAACCAACTTTGATGTTTCTTAAAGTTTGGGGTTGTGATGCTTATATGAAAAAGTTTCATCCTGATAAGCTCAAACCCAAATCAAAGAATTATGTCTTCATATGATACCCAAAGGAGACTGTTGGGTACACCTTCTATCACAGATCCGAAGGCAAGATCTTTGTTGCTAAGAATGGATCCTTTCTGGAGAAGGAGTTTCTCTCGAAAGATGTGAGTGGGAGGAAAATAGAACTTTATGAGGTAACTGTACCTGCTCCCTTATTGGAAAGTATTTCATCACAGAAATATGTTCCTGTGACTACTACACCAACTAGTGAGGAAGCTAATGATGATGATCATGTAACTTCAGATCAAGTTACTACCGAACCTCGTAGGTAAACCAGAGTGAGATCCGCACCAGAGTGGTACGGTAATCCTGTTCTGGAGGTCATGTTACTTGACCATGACGAACCTACAAACTATGATGAAGCGATGATGATCCCAGATTCCGCAAAATGGTTTAAGGCCATGAAATCTGAGATGGGATCCATGTATGAGAACAAAGTATGGACTTTGATTGACTTGCCCAATGATCGGCAAGCCATTGAGAATAAACGGATCTACAAGAGGAAGACGGACGCTGATATATAGTAGTGTTACTATCTACAAAGCTAGACTTGTCGAAAATGGTATTAACAAAGTTCAAGGTGTTGACTACGATGAGATTTTCTCACTCGCAGCGATGCTTAAGTCTGTCCGAATCATGTTAGCAAATTGCCACATTTTATGAAATCTGGCAAATGGATATCAAAACTACATTGCTTAATGGATTTCTGAAAGCACAAGTGCTCTCCAGGTGGTTTTGGTAATTAATGTCAACATATCTCTTGTTGGACTAATACTTTTATCTAGTATATTTCAGATAAGTTCAACAATGGAGTGGCATGGACTAAAGGTTGTGGGAACTCCTTCAAGATGCTAAGGACAAAGGATTGGCTAAAGCTTCAAGCTCAAGACTCTTCATTTTACACTTTTAGTGATCCAAGATCACATTGAGTCCATAGGAAAAGCCAATACTATCAAGGAGGGATGAGGTGTTGCTTAATGAGCCTTTTGCTCCATGTGCTTGATGATATGCTCCAAAACCCTCAGCTACTTTCCCACTTCCACATATGACCTAAACCCAAAGCCAAACTCGGTCCTACCGATTCTTTCTATCCGGCGCCACCGAGTTTCACATGTCATAAGCCACTGCCAAACCCTAGCAAATCGGTTCTACCGATAGGGATCTCGTTTTCACTGAGATGGGATTGCAATCTCACTGTGTATGTCCATTGTCAAAATCGGTCTCACCGAGTTTAGGCAATCGGTACTACCGAGATTATAATGCAAACTCTCTGGTTAACTCATTACCAAAATCGGTCTCACCGAGTTTAGTAATCGGTCCCACCAAGTTTGCCTGACCAACTCTCTGGTTAGCTTATTACCAAAATTGGTCTCACCGAGTTTGTGTAATCGGTCTCACCGAGATTACATTATGCCCTAACCCTAACCATATCGGTCCTACCGAGTTGCATGTCAGTCCCACCGAAAATCTCTAACGGTCACTAGGTTTACTATTTCGGTCCGACCGAGTTTGTTTATTCGGTCCCACCGAGATTGGTAAATTGTGTGTAACGGTTGGATTTTGTGTGGAGGCTATATATACCCCTCCACCTCCTCTTCATTCGCGGAGAGAGCCATCAGAACACATCTACACTTTCAACTCATATGTTCTGAGAGAGAACCACCTACCCTTGTGTTGAGGCCAAGATATTCCATTCCTACCATATGAATCTTGATCTCTAGCCTTCCCCAAGTTGCTTTCCGCTCAAATCTTCTTTCCACCAAATCCAAATCCTATGAGAGAGAGTTGAGTGTTGGGGAGACTATCATTTGAAGCACAAGAGCAAGGAGTTCATCATCAACACACCATTTGTTACTTCTTGGAGAGTGGTGTCTCCTAGATTGGCTAGGTGTCACTTGGGAGCCTCCGACAAGATTATGGAGTTGAACCAAGGAGTTTGTAAGGGCAAGGAGATCGCCTACTTCGTGAAGATCTACCACTAGTGAGGCAAGTCCTTCGTGGGCGATGGCCATGGTGGGATAGACAAGGTTGCTTCTTCGTGGACCCTTCCTGGGTGGAGCCCTCCGTGGACTCGCGCAACCGTTACCCTTCGTGGGTTGAAGTCTCCATCAACGTGGATGTAGGATAGCACCACCTATCTGAACCACGGGAAAAACATCCGTGTCTCCAATTGCGTTTGAATTCTCCAAACCCTTCCCTTTACATTCTTGCAAGTTGCATGCTTTACATTCCGATGCTCATATACTCTTTGCATGCTTGCTTGATATGTATTGTGTATGTCGAAATTTTGCCTAAAACTTCACTCAAACCGAATTTTTTTAAAAACTGCAACTTTAGCACTAAGTGTCTAATCACCCCCCACCTTCTAGACACACCTACTTCTAGATCCTACAATTTCTTAAAGAAGAGTTGTATATGATGCAACTAGAAGGTTTTGTCAATCCTAAAGGTGCTAACAAAATGTGCAAGCTCCAGCGATCCATCTATGGACTGGTGCAAGCATCTCGGAGTTCGAATATACGCTTTGATGAGTTGATCAAAGCATATAGTTTTATACAGACTTGCGGTGAAGCCTGTATTTACAAGAAAGTGAGTGGGAGCACTACAGCATTTCTGATAAGTATATTTGAATGACATATTGTTGATCAAAAATAATGTAGAATTATTCTGCAAATCATAAAGGAGTGTTTGAAAGGAGTTTTTC
Source organism: Aegilops umbellulata (assembly GCA_032464435.1). NCBI lineage: Eukaryota > Viridiplantae > Streptophyta > Magnoliopsida > Poales > Poaceae > Aegilops > Aegilops umbellulata. The sequence continues at coordinate 588,571,804 of CP136057.1, forward strand.
AAAGGAAGACCTCGGTGAAGCTACTTACATATTGAGCATCAAGATCTATAGAGATAGATCAAGACGCTTGATAAGTTTTTTCAATGAGTACATACCATGACAAGATTTTGAAGTAGTTCAAAATGGAACCGTCAAAGAAAGAGTTCTTGCCTGTGTAACAAGGTGTGAAATTGAGTAAGACTCAAAGCCCGACCACGGCAGAAGATAGAAAGAGAGTGAAAGTCATTCCCTATGCCTCAGCCATAGGTTCTATAAAGTATGCCATGCTCTGTACCAGATCTATTGTATACCCTGCACTGATTTTGGCAAGGGAGTACAATAGTGATCTAGGAGTAGATCACTAGACAGCGGTTAAAATTATCCTTAGTGGAATAAGGATATGTTTCTCGATTATGGAGGTGTCAAAAGGTTCGTCGTAAAGAGTTACGTCGATGCAAGCTTTGACACCGATCTGGATGAATCTAAGTCTCGATCTAGATACATATTGAAAGTGGGAGCAATTAGCTAGAGCAGCTCCATGCAGAGCATTGTAGACATAGAAAAAAATTGCAAAATACATAAACGGATCTGAATGTGAAAGACCCATTGACTAAGATTCTCTCACAAGCAAAACATGATCACACCTTATTACTCTTTGGGTGTTAATCACATAGCGATGTGAACTAGATTACTGGATCTAGTAAACCCTTTGGGTGTTGGTCACATGGCGATGTGAACTATGGGTGTTAATCACATGATGATGTGAACTATCGATGTTAATCACATGGTGATGTGATCTAGATTATTGACTCTAGTGCAAGTGGGAGACTGAAGGAAATATGCCCTAGAGGCAATAATAAAGTTATTATTTATTTCCTTATTTCATGATAAATGTTTATTATTCGTGCTAGAATTGTATTAACCGGAAACATAATACATGTGTGAATACATAGACATAGTGTCACTAGTATGCCTCTACTTGACTAGCTCGTTAATTAAAGATGGTTAAGTTTCCTAACCATAGACATGAGTTGTCATTTGATTAACGGGATCACATCATTAGGAGAATGATGTGATTGACTTGACCCATTCCGTTAGCTTAGCACACGATTGTTTTAGTATGTTGCTATTGCTTTCTTCATGACTTATACATGTTCCTATGACTATGAGATTATGCAACTCCCGTTTACCGGAGGAACACTTTGATCCTAGTTTTGGTAATTGTCTATTTGATCTTACCAATCTCATGTGTGCTAAAGGAAATGTTGGAATCATTGGTGATATCATATCCGAATCTATAAGAATTCATAAAAGTGACCACTTTGATGATCATTTATCTAATGAATTACCCTCTCTAGGATATGATCAATCACAAGATGATATTGAACATGGATACTATGATGAAGATGATGATAGTGACTCCGATCTTGATGATGTAATGAGACACTTTGGTCTTATGGCTAATCTTCGAGGATATGTGTCAGGAGGAAAGGAATGGGTTCTCGGCAGTGGATGTACTGATCATATGACCGGAGATGAAGAGATGTTCCGTGAGCTTGCTGAAAATGACGGCCCTCGAAAATATGTCACCTTTGGTGATAATTCAAAGGGTAAGGTGGTTGGCCTTGGTAAGGTGGCCATCTCACACGATAGCTCCATTCAAAATGTCATGCTCGTTGAATCTCTTGGCTACAACTTACTTTCAGTATCTAGACTTGTTGATTTCGGTTTGAATGTCCTATTTACTGAGGTAGATTGCCAAGTGTTTCGTCGAGACAATCATAAAATGGTTTTTACCGGTATACGTAGAGGTGACCTTTACATTGTCGATTTCTCTAAAAAGGTGCAACCTAAAACTTGCTTTATTGCTAAATCCTCAAAAGGTTGGTTGTGGCATAGACGACTAGGTCACATTGGCATGAGAAACCTTGACAAGCTTATTAAAGGAAATCATATCCTTGGAGTTAACGATGTCATATTTGATAAGGATAGACTTTGTAGTGCTTGTCAAGCAGGTAAACAGGTTGGAGGAAGGCATCCCGTGAAGAACATCATGACCACAAGGAGGCCACTCGAGCTACTTCATATGGATCTTTTTGGTCCCAATGCCTACAAGAGTCTCGGTGGAAATTCTTTTGGTCTAGTTATAGTTGATGATTTTTCAAGATTTACGTGGGTGTTCTTTCTTGATGACAAATCGCAGGTCCAAAAGATCTTCAAAAACTTCGCTAGGAAGGCCCAAAATCAGTTTGACGTGAAGATCAAGAAGGTTTGGAGTGACAACGGAACGGAGTTCAAGAACGCAAATGTGGACATCTTTCTTGACGAAGAAGGGATTTCACACGAGTTCTCGGCTACGTACACACCTCAACAAAATGGAGTTGTTGAGAGGAAGAACCGGACGCTCATCGAAATGGCGAGAACGATGCTTGATGAGTACAACACGCCGAAGCACTTTTGGGCAGAAGCGGTTGAGACAGCTTGTCATGCAACAAATCGCTTGTATCTTCACAAGCTACTCGGCAAGACAGCATACGAGCTCCTCACCGGTAACAAACCCCAAGTTGGATACTTTCGAGTATTCGGCTCAAAGTGCTACATTCTTGATAAGCATCGTCGTTCAAAGTTTGCTCCTAAATCTCATGAAGGTTTCCTACTTGGTTATGGCTCAAACTCTCACACTTACCGTGTCTACAACAATTTCACCCGAAAGGTTGAAGAAACGGTAGATGTGAAGTTTGATGAATCTAATGGCTCGCAAGTAGAGCAATTGCCAATTGATGTAGGAGACAAAGACCCTTCAGAAGCAATCCAAGACTTGTCTATTGGCAAAATTCGTCCAACGGAGGTGAAGGAGAATACCTCGTCTGTCCAAGTGGAAGCTTCTACTTCACGACAAGGTGAACCAAGAGTTGACACGGAAGCATCCACAAGTGGGACACACCAAGATGAAGAAAACGAGGAAACGCATCAAGACGAACATCAATAACCTCCTTCTCCACCACGACAAGAGAACAACAACGTCAACAATGAAGAAGGCCAAGAAGATGAACAAGATGAAGATGTTCAACGAAGACCCAAGCAAAAGCTTTCACGAGTTCGAGCAAGAATCGCCAAAGATCATCCCGTCGAGCAAATCTACAATGATATCCAAACCGGGAGAATTACTCGCTCAAAAACTCATTTAGCTAACTTTTGTGAAAACTATTCATTCATCTCTAGCATTGAACCTATGAAGGTTGAAGAAGCATTGGAAGATCCGGATTGGATAAACGCTATGCATGAAGAGCTACACAACTTGGAGATAAACCAAGTTTGGACATTGGTTGAGAATCCCGACAACAACCACAACATCATTGGTACCAAATAGGTGTTTCGCAACAAGCAAGATGAAGATGGACAAGTGGTTCGCAACAAAGCACGTCTCATCGCCCAAGGGTACACACAAGTCGAAGGTATGGACTATGGTGAGACATATGCTCCAGTTGCTAGACTCGAGTCCATTCGCATCTTACTTGCCTATGCTAATCACCATAATATCACCTTGTACCAAATGGACATTAAAAGTGCTTTTCTAAATGGTGAAATAGAGGAGGAAGTTTATGTCAAACAACCTCTCGGCTTTGTCAATCCTAAGAAACCTAATCATGTTTGCAAACTTCACAAAGCTCTTTATGGTCTTAAACAAGCTCCTAGAGCATGGTATAAATGCTTGACCAAGTTCCTTATTGCAAGTGGTTTTGAAATTGGAAAAATTGATTCCACACTTTTTACTAAAAGGGTTAATGGAGAACTATTTGTATGCCAAATTTATGTTAATGATATTATATTTGGTTCAACTAACCCTCTTTTTAGTGAAAAGTTTGGAAAGCTAATGTCGGAGAAGTTTGAGATGTCAATGATGAGTGAACTCAAATTCTTTCTCGGTTTGCAAATCAAGCAAACTAAGGACGATACATTTGTATCTCAAACGAAGTACACCAAAGACTTATTCAAGAAGTTCAATATGCAAGAATGCAAAGGTATGTCTACACCCATGCCTACTAGTGGACATAATGACTTGACCAAAGATGGTGAACCGGTTGATCAAAAGGTTTATCGCTCTATGATTGGTTCATTGTTATACCTATGTGCCTCACGTCCCGATATTATGCTAAGTGTGTGCATGTGTGCACGATATCAAGTTGCTCCTAAAGAATGTCATCTTAAGGCCGTGAAAAGGATAGTGAGATACCTAATTCATACACCAAATTTTGGCATTTGGTATCCTAAGAGGTCCTCTTTTGATCTTGTTGGCTATTCCGACTCGGATTATGCCGGAGACAAGGTTGATAGAAAGTCCACTTCGGGTACTTGTCAATTTCTTGGTAGATCTCTTGTGTCTTGGTCCTCCAAGAAACAAAACTCGGTATCCTTATCTACCACTGAAGCGGAATACATTGCCGCAGGTTCATGTTGTGCTCAATTACTTTGGATGACCCAAACTCTTAAAGATTATGGGGTCTATGTGAAACATGTTCCATTGCTTTGTGACAATGAAAGTGCTATCAAAATTGGTCCTAATCCTGTGCAACATTCTCGAACTAAGCATATTGAAGTTCGTCATCATTTCATTCGAGATCATGTTGCTAAGGGTGACATTGATCTTAAGCATGTTCGCACCGATAAGCAATTAGCGGATATATTCACTAAACCACTTGATGAGAAAGTGTTTTGCAGGTTGAGAGGAGAATTGAACATCATTGATGCTTCGAACTTGGAATAGAAACTCCATTGGATACATGCAAGACATGAGCTTATGGCTAATCCATGATATATCTCTTATGATGACTATCTTATGTCTTGGATATATTTGTATCTTGCATGTTATCTAACCCATGTAGGTACTTGGTTGAATCTAATTCTATGAGATTGCAACTCACTCACATCTTGAGCGATCTCTACATCACCAAGTCTCTATACAACTGTGTTTGATGACAAGGAAGCACAAAACCATTCGAACATATCCTTTGACAAATTCTATGTTGAGCTTCATGATTGTCATTTTTGGATATACAAGTGCTTTTCCTTGCAAGACTAACCCATGTAAGTAGATGAACTCAAATTCCAAGGGGTGCTCCCAACTCATGATGAGCTACGTCAACTTCGAGCACCCACACAAGTTCAACTACATGAGCAAGATCCACACCACCACCCAAGGTATGTTGTTCCATCTTAGAGAAGCTTTACTCCAAGTCATGAGTTAAAGCAACTCCACAAGATGTGAATACATCAAGATGCTTAAACGAAAAATGGTAACCCCATTTTGAGCTTAAACGATGAGTATGACCTATGATCAAGTGTTCTCACTTGACTCCTAAGTCAATATACTCTAACATAGGTGACTATGTCACCGCCCAACTCTAGATGAAGTTCTCTTGTGTTCTTTTTGTGTTATTGCATTTGTCCCTTGCGTATTTGTTTCCCTCTTTTACAAAAAAAACTTCATCTAGAAACTTTCATTCTTTTCTTTTTGATTCTTGTTCTGCATATCTCTGCATCAAATTCCTTGCAAATCTTTCAGCTAATTCATTGCAAATCTTTGTGAGATCTTACTTGACTAGTGAGCTGAGGTGACAAGAGTTTTCTCTGTAATGAACTCGGTTTCACCGAATTGTAATTTTTGGTCCAACCGAATCCCTTCGGTACCACCAAAACATGCCACTCGGTGCCACCGATTTTGTAACAGGAAAAACAGTTTGCCACATATTCTATATTTCTTCTGATCCAGCTCCACTCAATGAATCTTGTCCTCTACAAGCGTCACAGTTTTATCCACTGCTTTGTGCTGAGTCTCAAGGACCAAACCTATTCGACGTATTCCAAAAAAAACTTCTTGGAAATTGATGTCAAAGGGGGAGAGAGAGATCACATCAAAGCTTATCATCGGGGGAGAGAGATCACATCAAAGAGATCACATCAAAAGCTTATCACCTACAAAGGAGAAAGTACTAAGGGGGAGAGAATACTCAAGGATCCCAAATATTAAGGGGGAGAAAGAAATCTCCAGGGGGAGAGAATACTCAAGGATCCCGGATGCTTGATGTTCAAGAGGAGAGATGCCACATGTCTTTTTGGGGGAAAGACATGTTCATATGTGCTCATTTGCATTCAAATCTATTCATTCATATCTTTCAGCTCTGATTTTCTGTTCCCTATCTTCTCCCAATATCCCATGTCAGATTCAGGGGGAGCAAGATATCTAAGGGAAAGAAATCATTCAAATTCATTGCATATCTTTACTCTTGGGGACATGTCTAATCCATTGTGGTACCTTGTACTCACTCTCTACATGTCATCCCAGTCTTGGTATTCTTGTGGTTTCTTTTGGTTTGCTCTGGCTAGTGGATGTACCTGTGTTATCTAACCTTGTTTATGCAGGTTCATTCCATCCTAAGTCAACTCAAGACTACAAGGTAAGTATATGCATCAGAATCATGAGTATGAGGAATTCTTGCTCTTGTACATACTGTTTGCAAGAAGGACTTATAAGCATGAAGGTATTTCTCTTAATAATCTTTTGCTCTGATGCATATGGCCAAGATACATGTAACACATTGCCTGCTCTGTCATGATTATGCTCTCACATGCTTCTATATTCTGTATTCACATGATTGCATACATGTAGGGGGAGCCTATGTTTGTTACATGTTCTTCCAAAGCTTTACCTGCTACCCTTTGTATCTTTATCTAAAGCTTTGATGTATGTTGCCATCAATTACCGAAAAGGGGGAGATTGAAAGCACAAGTGCTCTCCAGGTGGTTTTGGTAATTAATGTCAACATATCTCTTGTTGGACTAATACTTTTATCTAGTATATTTCAGATAAGTTCAACAATGGAGTGGCATGGACTAAAGGTTGTGGGAACTCCTTCAAGATGCTAAGGACAAAGGATTGGCTAAAGCTTCAAGCTCAAGACTCTTCATTTTACACTTTTAGTGATCCAAGATCACATTGAGTCCATAGGAAAAGCCAATACTATCAAGGAGGGATGAGGTGTTGCTTAATGAGCCTTTTGCTCCATGTGCTTGATGATATGCTCCAAAACCCTCAGCTACTTTCCCACTTCCACATATGACCTAAACCCAAAGCCAAACTCGGTCCTACCGATTCTTCCTATCCGGCGTCACCGAGTTTCACATGTCATAAGCCACTGCCAAACCCTAGCAAATCGGTTCTACCGATAGAGATCTCGGTTTCACCGAGATGGGATTGCAATCTCACTGTGTATGTCCATTGTCAAAATCGGTCTCACCGAGTTTAGGCAATCGGTACTACCGAGATTACAATGCAAACTCTCTGGTTAACTCATTACCAAAATCGATCTCACCGAGTTTAGTAATCGGTCCCACCGAGTTTGCCTGACCAACTCTCTGGTTAGCTTATTACCAAAATCGGTCCCACCGAGTTTGTGTAATCGGTCTCACCGAGATTACGTTATGCCCTAACCCTAACCATATCGGTCCTACCGAGTTGCATGTCAGTCCCACCAAAAATCTCTAATGGTCACTAGGTTTACTATTTCGATCCGACCGAGTTTGTTGATTCGGTCCCACCGAGATTGGTAAATTGTGTGTAACGGTTGGATTTTGTGTGGAGGCTATATATACCCCTCCACCTCCTCTTCATTCGTGGAGAGAGCCATCAGAACATATCTACACTTCCAACTCATATGTTCTGAGAGAGAACCACCTACCCTTGTGTTGAGGCCAAGATATTCCATTCCTACCATATGAATCTTGATCTCTAGCCTTCCCCAAGTTGCTTTCCGCTCAAATCTTCTTTCCACCAAATCCAAATCCTATGAGAGAGAGTTGAGTGTTGGGGAGACTATCATTTGAAGCACAAGAGCAAGGAGTTCATCATCAACACACCATTTGTTACTTCTTGGAGAGTGGTGTCTCCTAGATTGGCTAGGTGTCACTTGGGAGCCTCCGACAAGATTGTGGAGTTGAACCAAGGAGTTTGTAAGGGCAAGGAGATCGCCTACTTCGTGAAGATCTACCACTAGTGAGGCAAGTCCTTCGTGAGCGATGGCCATGGTGGGATAGACAAGGTTGCTTCTTCGTGGACCCTTCGTGGGTGGAGCCCTCCATGGACTCGCGCAACCGTTACCCTTCGTGGGTTGAAGTCTCCATCAACGTGGATGTAGGATAGCACCACCTATCCAAACCACGGGAAAAACATCCGTGTCTCTAATTGCGTTTGAATTCTCCAACCCCTTCCCTTTACATTCATGCAAGTTGCATGCTTTACATTCCGCTGCTCATATACTCTTTGCATGCTTGCTTGATATGTATTGTGTATGTTGAAATTGTGCCTAAAACTTCACTCAAACCGAAAAAGTTTAAAAACTGCAACTTTAGCACTAAGTGTCTAATCACCCCCCCCCCCTCTAGACACACCTACTTCTAGATCCTACAATTTCTTAAAGAAGAGTTGTATATGATGCAACTAGAAGGTTTTGTCAATCCTAAAGGTGCTAACAAAATGTGCAAGCTCCAGCAATCCATCTATGGACTGGTGCAAGCATCTCGGAGTTGGAATATACGCTTTGATGAGTTGATCAAAGCATATAGTTTTATACAGACTTGCGGTGAAGCCTGTATTTACAAGAAAGTGAGTGGGAGCACTACAGCATTTCTGATAAGTATATTTGAATGACATATTGTTGATCAAAAATAATGTAGAATTATTCTGCAAATCATAAAGGAGTGTTTGAAAGGAGTTTTTCAAAGAAAGACCTCGGTGAAGCTACTTACATATTGAGCATCAAGATCTATAGAGATAGATCAAGACGCTTGATAAGTTTTTTCAATGAGTACATACCATGACAAGATTTTGAAGTAGTTCAAAATGGAACCGTCAAAGAAAGAGTTCTTGCCTGTGTAACAAGGTGTGAAATTGAGTAAGACTCAAAGCCCGACCACGGCATAAGATAGAAAGAGAGTGAAAGTCATTCACTATGCCTCAGCCATAGGTTCTATAAAGTATGCCATGCTCTGTACCAGATCTATTCTATACCCTACACTGATTTTGGCAAGGGAGTACAATGGTGATCTAGGAGTAGATCACTAGACAGCGGTCAAAATTATCCTTAGTGGAATAAGGATATGTTTCTCGATTATGGAGGTGTCAAAAGGTTCGTCGTAAAGAGTTACGTCGATGCAAGCTTTAACACCGATCTGGATGAATCTAAGTCTCGATCTAGATACATATTGAAAGTGGGAGCAATTAGCTAGAGTAGCTCCGTGCAGAGCATTGTAGACATAGAAAATTGCAAAATACATAAACGGATCTGAATGTGAAAGACCCATTGACTAAGATTCTCTCACGAGCAAAACATGATCACACCTTATTACTCTTTGGGTGTTAATCACATAGCGATGTGAACTAGATTACTGAATCTAGTAAACCCTTTGGGTATTGGTCACATGGCGATGTGAACTATGGGTGTTAATCACATGATGATGTGAACTATCGATGTTAATCACATGGTGATGTGATCTAGATTATTAACTCTAGTGCAAGTGGGAGACTGAAGGAAATATGCCCTAGAGGCAATAATAAAGTCATTATTTATTTCCTTATTTCATGATAAATGTTTATTATTCATGCTAGAATTGTATTAACCGGAAACATAATACATGTGTGAATACATAGACATAGTGTCACTAGTATGCCTCTACTTGACTAGCTCGTTAATTAAAGATGGTTAAGTTTCCTAACCATAGACATGAGTTGTCATTTGATTAACGGGATGACATCATTAGGAGAATGATGTGATTGACTTGACCCATTCCGTTAGCTTAGCACACGATTGTTTTAGTATGTTGCTATTGCTTTCTTCATGACTTATACATGTTCCTATGACTATGAGATTATGCAACTCCCGTTTACCGGAGGAACACTTTGTGTGCTACCAAACGTCACAACATAACTGGGTGATTATAAAGGTGCTCTACAGGTGTCTCCGAAGGTACTTGTTGGTTTGGCGTATTTCAAGATTAGGATTTGTCACTCCGATTGTCGGAGAGGTATCTCTGGGCCCTCTCGGTAATGCACATCACTTAAGCCTTGCAAGCATTGCAACTAATGAGTTAGTTGTGGGATGATGTATTACGGAACGAGTAAAGAGACCTTTCGATAACGAGATTGAACTAGGTATTGAGATATCGACGATCGAATCTCGGGCAAGTAACATACCGATGACAAAGGGAACAACGTATGTTGTTATGCGGTTTGACCGATAAAGATCTTCGTAGAATATGTGGGAGCCAATATGAGAATCCAGGTTCCGCTACTGGTTATTGACTGGAGACGTGTCTCGGTCATGTCTACATAGTTCTCGAACCCGTAGGGTCCGCACGCTTAAAATTACGATGACAGTTATATTATGAGTTTATGTGATTTGATGTACCGAAGGTAGTTCGGAGTCCCGGATGAGATCGGGGACATGACGAGGAGTCTCGAAATGGTCGAGATGTAAAGATCGATATATTGGACGACTATATTCGGACATCGGAAAGATTCCGAGTGATTCGAGTATTTTCGGAGGTACCGGGGAGTTACAGGAATACGAGGAAGAAGCAATGGGCCTTAATGGGCCTTAGTGGGAAGGAGAGGCAATAGCCAGGAGGTGGCACGCGCCCTCCCAAGCCTAGTAGGAATTGGACAAGGGGTTTGCGGCGCGGCCCCCCTCTCCCTTCCTTCTCATCTCCCCTCCTTTCCCCCCTTCTCCTAGTTGGACTAGGAAAGAAGGAAACCTACTCCTACTAGGAGTAGGAATCCTACTCCCTTGGCGCGCCCCTCCTAGGGCCAGCCTCCTCCTCCCTTGCTCCTTTATATACGGGGTCAGGGGGCACCCCATAGACACAACAATTGATCGTTTGATCTTTTAGCCGTGTGTGGTGCCCCCTTCACCATAGTCCACCTCGATAATATTGTAGCGGTGCTTAGGCGAAGCCCTGCGTCGGTAGAACATCAACATCGTCACCACGCCGTCATGCTGACGAAACTCTCCCTCAATACTCGGCTGGATCGGAGTTCGAGGGACGTCATCGGGCTGAACGTGTGCTGAACTCGGAGGTGTCGTACGTTCGGTACTTGATCGATCGGATCGTGAAGACGTACAACTACATCAACCGCGTTGTGCTAACGCTTCCGCTTTCTGTCTGCGAGGGTACGTGGACAACACTCTCCCCTCTCGTTGCTATGCATCACCATGATATTGTGTGTGCGTAGGAATTTGTTTTGAAATTACTACGTTCTCCAACACAAAACACCTCCCATCCCCGTCAATATCAGGTACCCGGTACCCGTCGGGTATCCATGGGGATCTGAAAACTGACTAGGATAGGTGAGATTGAAGAGGGCATGGTTGTTGGGAGAGGTGGAGAAAAATAATTGTGTGAAATATCTAGGTATTAATTTATATATTGTGCATTTGTAGTACGCATGGCATAGTTTTTCAGATATCCATGGAGTCCCCACGGGGGGGGGGGGGGGGATTTTACCCATCCCCACCCCGCGAGACTAACAGGTACCCACCAGACAATATTCATGGGGTGAGTTTGTCCCCCATCCCCGCTCCATGATGGGTAAATCCCCGTGGATACCCGTCCCCACGGGGAATATTGCCATCTTAAAACCGAGAGCACGGTTTTTTTCCTTTCTGAAAGAGGCACGCCCGTGCCTCTCGCGAAACCATAACCGTGCCTCTTGCGGAAGGAAAAAAAAGAGAAAACATGTTTTTTTCGTTTTCGAGTACGCACGGCCGTGCCTCTTGCGAAAGAAAAAGAAATAGAAAACATGTTTTTTTTGTTTCCAAGAGGCACGGTCGTGCCTCTCGTGAAAGCATAACTGTGCCTCTCGCGGAAGAAAAACCGTGCCTCTCGTGGAAGAAAAAAAATAGAAAAACGCGTTTTTTTAGTTTCCGAGAGGCACGGCTGTTGGGTATATAACTATTAGGTATGACCCGCCCAGGAGGGGCCGAGTTATACCAACAAAGACTCTCGAAGCCCAAGACCAAGCTTGAAGATGGCGGTTCAGTTAAGGGCCCAAAGCCCAAGGGCGATTCAAGGCCCGTAGTGATAAACCAGAATAATGGTATGACTTGTATTATAAGGCAAGATTAACTGGTCACCGAGTTGGACACTGTTTATGAGCCGGTCGGGACTCTGTAGGCCGCTGGGCGTCAACCCGTGTATATAAGGGGGTGACTCAGCGGCGGCTTAGGGCAAGTAACATCAAATCGAGAGCTAGGTCAAGCAGATTCTCCCCCTGGTTATCGAGACATACATAATCCCACTCAAAACTGGATTGTAGGCTTTTACCTTCACCGCAAGGGGCCGAACCAGTATAAACCTCGTGTCCTTTGTCCCGATTAACCCCTTCTTACTTCCTAGTTGCGATGGCTCCACGACTAAATCCTTTAACTAGGACATCTGCAGTGGCAATTCCACGACAACGGCCGTGACTCTCGCGAAAGCACAACTGTGCCTCTCTCGAAAGCAAACCCGTGCCTCTCGCGGAAGGAAGAAAACATAAAACGTGTTTTTTTCGTTTCCGAGATGCACGGCCGTGACTCTCGCGAAAGCAAAACCATGCCTCTCGCGAAAGGAAAAAACGTGTTTTTTCGCGCAAAAAGAATTTCAAAAAAAATGGTCCAAAAGTTCAGGAAGACCGCTGAAAAACCGAAACGTAAAAAATGTAAAAATAAACGTTTAAATAGTCGAAAACGCATGCGTAAAAATTAAAAAAATCGAAGGAAGTGCCCAGAGCGCGACACGTGGCAGGCGGCTCGGAGCGCGCCAAGTGGCGCTGATCGTTGTGAGGCTTCCGTAGGAGCGCTCGTTAACTAGTTGCTCTCGGTTCCCTCTGACTGGCCATACGTATTGCCTCCTTTTTTTTCCTTTGACTTCTCTACCCATCAAAGCAGGAGGATTCAAATTTCATAATGCTTGTTGTCCAACTTAAGGGTGATCTCCTCAGAACCATGGTTAGTATGTGGAGATTTCAACGAGGCAATGTGGCAACATGAGCACTTCTCTCAAACTCAACGGTCCGAGACACAAATGCAGTTGTTTCGTGGTTGTTTGCTGTCATGCGAACTAATGGACCTGGGCTTTAGTGGAACTCCTTTCACATATGATAATGGCAAGCTAGGGTGTGGCAATGTCAGGGTTCGACTAGATAGACCTTGTGTGGATGATGCATGGAGGGAACTTTTCCCATTCACACAAGTAATGCACTTGGCGTCGTCGTGTTCGGACCACTATCCAATTCTCGTGCGTGTGGCACATGATGAGGCACCAAAAATGAGGGCATCGCCGCGGTATGAGATTATGTGGGAGTGGGATCCTACTCTATTGACGATGATTGAGAACAGATGGAGAAGGAGCAAGCCGACTGCGAATCTGGGGGCGGTGCGGGACGATATCAAACAAATGATGGTCGAATTGCGGTCCTGGAGCAAGAAAAACTTTGGGCATGTTTCTTCAGAGATTGAGAAACTTCGTGGAGAACTTGCGGACCTCCAGCTACGGGATGCGGACAGGGCTATGATTCGACAGAAGATGAATTCCTTGGACAAACTACTTTATAGAGAGGAAATGTTGTGGCTCCAGAGGTCGAGGATTACTTGGCTAAAGGAAGGAGAGAGGAACATGGCCTATCTTCATCGGCGAGCAGTTTGGCGTGCATGTCAAAACTTTATCCAGCGCCTCCGCCGAGAGAATGGCACGTGGTGTACCGTGCCGTCTGATATGGAACGCATGGCGACCTCATATTTCAAAGAGGTATGTACCAAAGGTCCTACGCTTTTGCCGGACGTGGTGTTGGGGGGTATTGTACCTAAAGTTACCCAGGCAATGAACGATGCACTTTGTGCACCCTTTTCAGAAGAGGAGGTTTCTAATGCACTCTTTCAGATTGGCCCTATCAAGGTGCCAGGTACTGATGGGATGCCAGCTAGGTTTATCAGAGGAACTGGGCGGTGTTGAAGACAGATATTGTGGCAGCAGTTTTGGACTTCATTAAGTCAGGAATAATGTCGGACGGGGTAAATGATACGGCTATCATTCTTATTTCGAAAATTCCACACCCAAAGGAGCTCAAGGATTTTAGACCGATTAGCTTATGTAATATCTTATACAAAATTGTTTCGAAGTGTCTTGTCAACCGGCTTCGGTCTATACTTGGAGATTTGATTTTGGAAAATCAAAGTGCCTTTATTCCTGGTCGTCTGATTTCTGATAATTTTATCATTGCCTTTCAGTGCATACACCATATACAGTCGCTAAAGCAGAACAGACCGGCGGCATGTGCTTACAAACTTGATCTATCAAAGGCTTATGATCGTGTGGATTGGGATTTTTTGGAGCAAGCCCTGATTAAATGGGGCTTTTCTTTGGAGCGGATCTCATGGATTATGGCGTGTATTAAATCGGTGAAATATTCGGTGAAGTTCAACGGGAGGATACTAGAATCATTTACCCCGTCTAGGGGTTTGAGGCAAGGTGATCCACTATCCCCCTTCTTGTTCCTATTTGTTGCTGATGCTTTGTCCTCTCTTATCACAAATTCAGTTAACAATGGGGAGTTGAGAGAGGTATCAATCTGCCGGGGTGCACCGGTGATTTCTCATTTGCTGTTTGCGGATGATACCATGTTACTCTTTGAAGCGTCACCCCAGTAAGCAAGCGTTCTCAAAGGTTTGTTGAACACATATACCTCAGCGACGGGTCAACTTATTAACCCAGGGAAGTGTTCCATCCTGTTTTCAGACAAATGCATGCAGTCGGTGGTGGACGAAGTAAAACATATTCTGGATATTACTCAGCGGGTGTTTGAGCCTAAATACTTGGGCTTACCGGTCCCGAAGGGAAGAATGCACAAAGGACAGTTTGAGACTCTCCAAGGGAGACTACGAAAGAGACTTGTTGATTGGAGCGAGTAGTATGTATCTTCGGGCAACAAGGAGATTTTATTAAAGGCAGTAGCGCAAGCAATACCAACCTATGTCATGAGTGTTTTCCATCTTCCTGCTTCGGTTTGTGATGATCTCACATGGATGATGAGACAATATTGGTGGGGTGTGGAGAATGGCAAAAGGAAGATGCCATGGATCAGTTGGGAAAAATGGTGCTACCCAAGGATATGGGGGGAATGGGGTTCCGAGATATGAGAGCTTTTAACCAAGCTTTGCTTGCTAAACAAGCATGGAGATTATTGGGCAACCCTGATAGTCTATGTGCCCGTTTACTTCAGGCAAAGTATTACCCTAACAGGAACTTGTTGGATACACTGTTCCCTGCATTGTCGTCTGCAGTGTGGAGAGGCATCACTCATGGCTTGGAGCTGCTCAAGAAGGAGCTGATATGGAGGGTAGGTGACGGGTCTTTGATCAAAACTTGGAGAGATGCATGGATTCCGAGGGGTCATGATTTTAAGCCTATCACCCCGAAGGGTACTTGCAGGTATAACTGGGTGGCCGATTTTCTCGAGGAGTCTGGCGCCTGGAATGTACAACGACTCCGGCAATACTTTTGGGACATGGATGTCCGAGAAATCCTTAAGATACGTACGTCACCTAAAAGGGGACAAGATTTCCTCGCTTGGTTCCCGGATAAAAGTGGAAGGTTTACTATGAAGAGTGTGTACCGGCTTGCGACTGTCCATATGCATACGGGATTGGGTGCGTCAAGTGCCTCGCCAGATGGCCAGCATCCGATCTGGCGAAGGGTCTGGGAGGCCAAGGTTCCCCTTAAGATGTGTATCCTTGCATGGAAGGCTTGGACCGGAGCACTAGCGACGAATGGATGCAAGAAATATCGTCATATAGCGACGCGCGATACATGTCCTCTGTGTGGAACGGAGAAAGAATCGAGCTTACATGCTTTGGTGGCCTGCGTGCATGCTCGTCAGGTGTGGACGTCGATGCTCCAGGTTTGGGAGCTCCCTGATCCGGTGTTACTTCAGGATTCAGGCAATGAATGGCTGCTAAATCTTCTGTCGCATTGCCATGATCATATGCGAGATTGTATCATCATGTTAAAATGGAGGATATGGTCTATGCGGACGGACTTGACTCACGGTAAAACAGTTCCATCTGTTGATGTGACAACGGAGTTTTTACAGAGCTACATGACCTCTTTGCAGCAATCGAGGAAATTCACCACCAAGGAGATTATGAAAGGAAAGATGTCCATGAGGGAGGAGGCCCGAGTGAAACAGCGACCTACAGCTACACCTCAACCCTGGCTGAAACCACTAGAGGGATGGGTGGCCTTATCAGTACATGGAGATTATGATAGCTCAGACGGGTCGGCGGCTGCGGGTATGATTTTACGGCGATCCGATGGGAGTGTTATTTTTGCAGCTTACAGGTGCATCTTCAATTGCAATGAAGCCCTGGAGGCAGAGATACATGCCTTAATGCAAGGCATGGCCTTGGCTATTCAACACTCGAACTGCCGGTTATTGTTCAGTCCGACTCCTCAGAAGCTCTACTGGCGTTGAAAGGAGGCAGTCTTTCCCGCTCCGCTTATGGACATTTAGTTGCTGAGATCCATCGTCTTATGGGTGAAAGGGAGTTTATTCCTTCGAAGGTTAAACATGATCAAAATAGGGTTGCAGATCGGCTGGCGTTCTATAGTCGTACGGAGAGTACTACTGCTGTATGGCTAGGTAGGAGTCCATCCTGTGTGGAGGAACTTGTGCCACTCGATTGTAACTCTATACTCTGGAATAAAATCCTTTTACCCTGAAAAAAAAACAAGTGCAGAGGAGTAGTACCTTCTGTCTGTTTATATAATTATATTCTGCATGCATCCACCTGCGCTGCTAAACTTGTTGCAAACTCTACGAAACTTCGGTGGCTTCCAACTCGGCTGGGTTTGGATGGATGCGTTCGTCTGCATGTCCTCGTGATTATCCTCGTGGAATGCAACAAAGTTTGCAGCCATGCGTGCGTGCATGTGCCCAAAGCGTCGGAGCGGGTTGCAATGTTGGCGTAAATTTGATACCGATGGTAGCAGGGACGTGAACTGTCAATGTGGTCCGATTCAAGCTAGCTACACTTTATCTTTTATATCTTTCCTCAAAGGTATTATCTTTCTTACTTTCATCATGGTAGAAAAGGGAAGATGGAGTGGGCAGAAACTGCTGGAGAGACTATAAAAGTAGCTGCACAAACCTAGGCAGCGCAATTGGAAGAACCAAACAAATGAAGAAAAAAGGCTGGTATAACTTGGGGCATTTGGTGCATGGTGTTACCAGACTGAACATTTTTCGAGAACACGCCAGGGAAGGGCGTATCTTTTTTTATAGAAGAGATGCCAGACTGAAGATGGCGTCTGACACAAAAAAAAAACTGGGAAGCTGTTTTTGTTGGTAGCAGGTAGCTAACTAATCTGCTGTGCAGTGAGTATGTAGTACTACATCAGTAATCGGTTAATTTCTGGGCTTGCAATTTACCTAGAGTTAGTTGGACCCTTGAACCCAAAGTAACCGACGTGGCGACGCTCACCACACCCTGCTGGCGCACCGAGAATGAAAGTGAAGCGCAGAGGTGGCAGGCTGGCAGGTATGGCCATGAGAAAAATGTAAGAAAAAGGACAGACAGACATGGCGGAAATGGGCAGCAGAAAGACGACGATTAAGGTTGGAGTGGGCAAACGACTAAAGGGTAGGGCTAAAAGAGGCCCAAAGAAGTGATTAAAGGGCGCCCATGAGCGAGCGAGGCCCACCGCGGTCCGCGTGACAGGAAACTGCCTTGTCTGTTTCCTTCTTGTCCTTTGCTCGATCCCCTGGAGACACTCTCTCCGTTTTATTTATTTACTGCAAATTTATGCTAAAAGGTGGTGGTAATTTAAAGGGAACTATGAAGTTCTGCCAAAAAAAAGTGTAGGATGGAGGGGGAAAAGAAGTAAAGGAAAAATCGAATAAAGAAGAACAAGGCTACAATGGCAGTGTAAAGATTAGCTTTCCATTTGGACGGGAGTTTACGCGGATTGAGTCCTGACAATCGAAGCTATGCAACGCAATTTCAACCTAATCATGATTAGATGATGATATGAAAATTAGATCAGCCGGTCGGTTGCTAGCTACTACTAGTACCATTGATTTTTAAAAGAAAATTAAACACGCTTGCCAGCTGAACCAACATTACCTATATTCTCGTGCTCTGTCACTTTCCTCCTCTTCTTTCACGGTTTGAACCTCTTCGCGTTCGTTCATCGGAATGGAGTCAACGGGCTTCCAACATAGATTTATGTTGTTTTCTTAAGACAGTGAGGTTAGGATCTCTCGTTGTGTGTGTCGGTGCGTCAACATCCTCGATGTAATTTTCATAAAGTTTTGGGTTATTTATACTTTTTATAACCCTTTATAGTAGATTAGGTTCTTCTCTGGAAAAAAAAAGACATTACATATTAGTTAAGATTAAGACATCGACTGACCTAAATGTTTTGCTGGCCGCCGTTTGCCACGAGGCCAAGGAACACGATGATCACCGAACGAGAGCACATCTAACCACTATGCCCCTTATCCGATCCTCTGATACTCACCCGCAATACATTATGCGCATGACGCAATCTCGGAACCCTCGTTTACAATAATGCCACCGCCCTGCGCCGGCATGAAAACTATCCAATGCGCTGATATTTCACACACTGAAAGATCGCTTCTAATGGTTCCGTTTCGTCTCGGCTTCCTATAAACCACGAGACCCAAACTAACAACCACACCGACAATCCTTCTAATTACAAGCTTAATTAGGGCGCGGACATGAATAAATGAAGAAGAACAAAGAGCCTCACTAAGAAATTAGCAGGCCGGTCGGGGTTACAGCTAGGGGGCATGACATGATGCTCCGGAAGAGAGGGGTTCTGCACATGATTAGTCGTAATCCAGTGCCGGTAGCTACTCTCTCCGTCCCATAATATAAAAACATTTAATTACTAATGCAGTGTTAAACATGTTCTTATATTTTGGGACAGAGGGAGTAGTACTCAAAGTTTTGAAATCCATCTTAGCTGACACGGTGCTTGCGTGGAGAATATTGCCGGTCAAACACAAGCGTGCGGACAAGACATAACATATGATCCGCTAGCAGGCGAAGGCGTAGTGTCCTCGGTCGATCAGTTCCATACATATATATTCCTTCCGTTTCAAAATAGATGACCCAACTTTGTATACTAAAGTTAGTATAAAATTGGGTCATCTATTTTAGAACGAAAGGAATACGTGCGTGCATGCTTTTTTCTTTTCATCCACCATTTTGGCACCGTTTGAACGATTTTTTAAAACAAACAAAGTATATGTGGGCTGGCACTTGGAAGTGGATAGGATAGGGTGGTCTCGTTTTCTCCTCGTCGATCAGAAAATGGAAGTTCCGGGAGCATATGACGCACGACCTGCCTACCCTATTTGTTTAGCCAGCCATCCAACCTGCAACAGGACTACAGGAAAGCCACGAATATTGCATTCGGGAACAGTAAGCTCTGTCCAAGTGTATACACAGTACTGTATGTTTTGTTCATTCCCGAGCAGAACAATGAACCGAGCTTGGGGACCGTAGCACAATTGCATGCCCTGCCATACTGAACATGACATCTGACAGAGAAATATTACCAGGAAGCTGTTTTTGTTGGTAGCAGGCAGCTAACTAATCTGCCGTGCAGAGCAGTGAGTAGATCTTACTGCATCAGTAATAATCGATTAGTTTCTGGCCTTGCAAGTTACCTGCAGTTAGTTGGACCCGTGAACCAAAAGTAACCGACGTGGCGTCTCTCACCGGACCCTGCCGGCGCACCAAGAATGGAAAGTGAAGCGCAGAGGTGGCAGGCTGGCAGCTATGGCCATGAGAAAAATGTACAACAAAGACAGACAGACAGACTGACATGGCGGAAATGGGTAGCATTTTTTTTTTGAGGCAATGAAATGGGTAGCAGAAAGACGACGATTAAGCTGGGAGTGGGCAAACCAAAGGTAGGGCTAAGGCCAACTTCACAAACGGACGTCCGTTTTGTTCGGTTTCTGTCTCTTTGGATATGGATTTGGGGTCGTATTCGGACCTGTCCTGAGATGCGGTGACTGTGCGCCCAGCGCGCGAACGCATCCTTTTGCCTCATCATGTCCCCTTCTATTTTTAAAAAAAGAGACGTTTCAAATGCCAAGCCCCAGTCCACGACCCCAGTTCATCACGCCGGCAACAAAGCCAGCAGCCTACACGACCATCGCCGGCAACACAGGCAGCCTCCAAAATGAATAGTTGTCCTCGCCGGCAACACAGCCGGCCTCCAAAGTGAATGTTTTTTCGCCGGCACACTGCCAGCGGCCCAGCGGGCGGGCGGCACCCATGCCAGCCTCCAAAAAGAACGGCCACACTGATCGGACGACCTAATTCAGGCCTTCGGCGTCGAGCATCTCCTTCTGCCTGGCCTCGAACCAGGCCCTCGTCTTGTCGCTCATCTTCGACAAGTCCACGCTCATGATCGCAAGGCCCACCTCCTTCGTTTTGGTGGCGGCATTGGTGGCCTCGATGTCGAGCTGCCTCTGCCTGGCCTTGACGTTGTCGGCCTCGATGTCGAGCTGCCTTTGCCGGGCGGCCTCTTCCATGTCGAGCTGGCTTTGCCGGGCGGCCTCTTCCATGTCGAGCTGCCTTTGCCGGACCGCCTCCTCCATGTCTATCTTCCTCTTCTTGGCCGCCTCCTCCATCTCAAGCTTCTGTCTTTGGAGGTCTAGGTATTGCTTCATTTGCTCGTCCTTACTTTGCCGCTTCTTCTCGTCCCTCACACCCTTATGTGACATCATGCCATGCAAAGTCTCATGCAAGGCCATGGATGAGGCGTCACGTATGTCGTCCACCTTGGAGTCGGCGATTGGCAGTGCGTAGGCCGGGCGACCGACGAGCCTGTGCTCGCCGGGCCGACGGCCGCTGCATGGAACCCCGCCGGACGGCCCATGCCAAGCATGAGGATGGCGTGCGATTTGTTGACGAGGTCCTCCTTCTTGTCGGCAGCGGCCTTGCGCCGCGCGGCCTCCAACTCCTCGCGCTGGGCGGCGAACTTGGCCGCGGCGGCATTGATCTTGACGGCCGCTCTCCGTTCCCTCCTCTTCGCCGATTCCATGTCCAACTTGGCGATCTCCTCCGACGTGCACTCCGACCGCGGCTTCCTTGGCGCCTTCTTCTTCACCTTTGCGGTCGGGTCGACGGCCAGGCCGCCGGAACTCGGCGGGAGGGACGTGGGAGGGTTTGGGGGAAATGGCGCCAAATGGGCGTGTGTGGGGGGAGGGGGGGTTGGTTTCCCCCACCGACAGGCGGGCCAGGGAAGGACAAGCGCGCGCGTCCCGCCCGTCCGCGCGCTGTCC
This sequence comes from Aegilops umbellulata, assembly GCA_032464435.1. NCBI lineage: Eukaryota > Viridiplantae > Streptophyta > Magnoliopsida > Poales > Poaceae > Aegilops > Aegilops umbellulata. Next base: position 588,593,198 of record CP136057.1, read on the forward strand.
GTTTCACCCCAAAACCGGCGCAACTTTGGGCCGGGGATGGGTCGAAAGCGGACACAAAGCGGACAAAAGTCCGTCTGCGCCCGCGCGCTGGGCCGTCTTGTTTATCCCTTTTACCCCAAACGGACGGGGACGGACAGGATAGGGTCGCGCGGTGGAGTTGGCCTAAAGGAGGCCCAAGCATGTGGGCGCCCATGAGCAAGCGAGGCCCACCGCCGTCCGCGTGGCCGGAAACTGTCCTGTCTGCTTCCTTCTTGTCTTTGTGGTCGACATTGATACCCTAGAGATCCTTTGTTTGTTGTACAGCCAAATTTTGAATTCAAAAGGGTTAAATTACGTGAAAGTGAAAAAAAGGCAGCTGAATGAAATAAAGTAGAGCATGGCCAAAAGGGCAGTGTAAAGAAAGGTTGGCTTTCCGTTCAGGCGGGAGTTTACATAGACCAGGTCCTATGCATGGACGCATTGCAACCCAGTTCACAGATGTTGAGGCATTCGACTACAGCATGTCCATGTCAGTAATGTGCTCGACGGATTCGAGCCAATCATGAGTGATTTCGTAAGAGTATGGGAATGAGATCGGCCGGTCGGTTGCTCCCTAGCTACAACCCGGACCTGATTGGCTTCATTCGAAAAAGATTAGCACGCGTGCCAGCTCGATCAACTCACTCGGCTGAGATGATCCAAAACATACTTCATCATTTGAATATCGCGCGCCTGATCCTTGAGGCCGGGGAACACAACTAACCACTACGGCCCTATCCCATCCTCTGACTGATGCTCACCGGCAATCCACAGATTACGCGCATGATGCTACTAGCAATTTCTCCCCTCGTTTACAATAATTTCGGGTTCGGCCAGCATGATGATTATATCCATCCAATGCGCCGACATCTGATACACAGCGCAAACACACTTGAAATGGTTTCTCGACTGGTTCGTCCCGGCTTCCTATCCTATTACGTAATTAACAATCGCATAATCGGAGTCGACAAGCCGTACGTACTCGGAGCACCGACAACCTTTTTGTACAAACTTGATTTAGACGCCGACGTATAATAATCAAATGAACATGAAAAAATCGGCCCGCCGACGGGGCATGGACAATGGATTCGCGAGTCCCCTGGCCTGCCGTCGCTCGTACAGCCAGGGTCACACATGACACGATACTCCCAGCCCAGCCCCAGAGGAGAAGGATCCTGCTTCTGCACATGATGTGCAAGTCGTAATCAAGTGTCGCCGGTGGCAGCTAATAATTTCCTCCGTAGTTTCAACTTTCCATTAATCTTTGCTGACACGGTGCTTGCGTGGCGAATATTCCCGGTCAAACAACACATGCGTGGGGACAAAGAGGCACAACATACGACCAGCAGGCGGCAGCAGGAGGTTTAGTCTCCTTGATCCATCTCTAGTCCGTGCGTGTGTTTCTTTTCATCCACTAATTTGGCACCGTCTGAACAAACGAACGAACGATTATATGGTATATAAACAAAAACGCAGAACTGCCACCAAAGCGATATTTTATGGGCACGCACTTGGAAGTGGATAGGATAGGGTGGTTTCGTTTCCTCCTCTTCGATTATAAATTGGATTGGAAGTTGAGGGAGCATATGAGCTGGCTGCTTACGCACGTCCCTCCTACCCCTAATTGTTTAGCCGGCCATCCAACCTGGCTTCTAGCTTCAACAGGATAAACAAATACGGTACTGCATTTTTTTAAACACAATACAGACGTAAGCACTTATATATACGCACATACATTTTTTTCTATAAACGCGCACACGCACATCCTACTCCTACGAGCACCTTCGAAAGACTCAAACGTCTCCTAGCACTGAAAGCGCGTCGCTAGAAATTCTAAAATAAATCCAAAAATAAAGCGAACACCAGTATTTGAACAATGATAGGCAATGGATACCACTGTCCCTCTAACCATCCAATCACATGTTGGTTCGCATACGGTACCACATTTGTGTCGACCCAAAGTCTATCTCTCGCCGTGAAGTACGTATGTAGAGTATGTGTTGTTTATTCCGGGACACAACAACTTCCGCTTCCTTCAAACACGGGCGTACTCCTGACTCTGACTGACCGATCGACTCGCAGGCAGTTGCTGCAATGGTACGTATCGGCCCAGGAGTATGGAGGACTGGTGGTATGACGGGCCTGCAAAATGTGGGCGAAAAGGACGTTTGCTATGTGATTTTCTAACCATTTGTTTTGTTTCCCTTCCGGATAACCCAAGCACGTCTTCCACTGAATTCCACGGTCCATTTCGTCAACACCCAAAAGTTCTGCCAGTCCACTCAGATTATTAGGAAGAAGAGAAAAAGGCAGCTAGCGTTTGGCGCACCTAATTAACCTTCGAGATTTCTCGGAAATGGCCTCGAAGACAAATCACCCCAAGATTAGCATTTTTTCCCACGGATTGCGACAAAAAGATTGATTTCTCGCAGGATAACGTAGTAAATACGTTGGCCCTTGGATTCACCGGGGCCGCGAATATTGCTTGTGCCGTCCGTCGTCCATTCGATAATGTCAAAAAGCGGGTGTGAATATACAAAGAGAAAACGACGGCCTACTTTCAAAAAAATAAACACGACGGCCTGGCCAGCCGTGAGCGTGACATATACTCATTTCAGAAACGAAAAACAATGTGAATGCAATACCAAATCCTTTTCCCAGATCACGATCAAGTATGTCATCGAAAGCCTTAATAATGCATAATTATCAGAGTACATCAGGCCGCAGCTAGCCGCAAAATGCAGCTTGGCCGGCACGCACGCAGACGAAAATATCAAAAACCACTGCCGTCCAACACACATAGAGAGAGAGAGAGAGAGAGAGAGAGAGAGAGAGAGAGAGAGAGAGAGAGAGAATAATACCAAAAAATATCCAAAGCACGCAGAATAATTCCCAAAATATCCAAAAGGAAATATCAACACCGGGAGAATATTCCAGATAGAGCGATCGGCGTAGCTATCCATCCTGCCGGGCGCCGCGTCGGACGGACGACGCGGGAGGGAGCACAACACCAATTTTGCCGCCACCATCCATCAGATCCTTCGTTACCATCAAGGCCCGCCTCCAAAATCCAAAGTTAATAAATGGCTGCAAATTTTCTTGCCCGCCACGACTCACTGTCCAATCAACGAGGATCACTGCCCGCAGTTAATCGCTTCTTAATGTGGAAATCTTCGCCGGTTCAATAGTCTCGATCGACGATTGATCACCACGTCGCTCTCAGTTCGACGACAGCGGCGGCGACCGAGGCTAGATTCAACGCCTAGCTCGCCACCAACGAGCTCGCACGCAATTTGCGACCCATTCGTCCATCTCATTCACCTCTTAATTTAGCGAAACCACTGGGGTTAAAATCAAATTAATTAACGAATTGAGCTCGTGGCAGGAACAAGATCGACCATCGGACGAGCAACGGAAGGCAGGTGAACCAAAATTTGATCGGAGGCACGCATCGGTTCATGGACGGCTGCCTCTGATCCAAGTAACTAGAGCTAAGCTAAGCTAGTGGAGAGCCTCGTCGCTGTCTGTTACTATGTCAGCATTGATCTTCTCTCCCGGCCGGCTGGCCGGCGCAGGTCGTCGGCGCTGATGAGTGAATTTTCGGGCGGCGGGTCGCGCTCACATGACGGAGCACGAGTTGGGGTTCTCGTCGCTGAACATCTGCGAGGGCGGCGCCGTGTCGAAGTGGTAGGGCGGCGGGTACGGCTGGTACGCTTGGGGGTTGGGGTGCTCCTGCTGGTAGTAGCCGCCCGAGCTGGGGTGTTGCTGCTGGTAGTAGCCGCCGGCCTCTCTTGGCGGGGGGTAGTATCCGCCGGCGTCGCCGCCAGGGTGTTGCTGCTGGTAGTAGCCGCCGGAGTTGGCGCTGGGGTGGTGTTGTTGTTGGTAGTAGCCGCCGCTGCCGGCGCCGGCGTACCCCGCGCCGTCGGCATTGCCGCCGTAGGGGCTGTAGTAGCTGGGCGGGGGGCCCTGCGGCTGCGGGTACGGGGCCTGGCCGTACGGCGAGACGTGGTGCGTCCTCGCCTGGACCGGCGCGGGCGCCACGGAGGCCGCGGCGGACGCCATGGACGGGCCCGCCACCTCGATGCCTTTCCCCTTGTCCTGGCTCATGACGACGTGGTCGCCGCCCGCCGCTTTGTCCTTCTTCTTCTCGCCGTCGCCGGCGCCCTTGTTGTCCTTCTTCTCGTCGCCGGCGCCCTTGTCCCTCTTGCCGGGCGCGACGGCCTCGACGGCGCGGTTGAGCTTCTCCGTGAGGTACGCCACCATGGCGGGGACGTCCATGGTCCCCGTGACCTTGACCTCGTCCTTGGCATTGCCCTCCAGCTCCACATGCTTGACCCCTGGACGAGACGAGACACACAGAACATCGTCAATTTCGAACGGAAGAAACAAAATTAACAGCAGACCAGACCGCGGATTCGAAGAACAAAGAAGAATCCGAGCAAAACCGCACCTTTGATTTTGTAGATTCGGCGTCTGATGCGGTCGGCGCAGCCGTCGCAGTGGAGGCGGATCTTGAGCAGCACCGTGGTCTCCTGCGAAAGCAAAATCGAAGCGGAGACATCGTGAGTCGCGAGGTCGGTGGGACGGGCGTGGTGGTTGGGAGCAGAGTATTGCGTGGGGGCAGGATTTGCTGCGTGTGTTGTGTACCGACCTGGAGCTCCGTGGGCTTCTTCTCCTCGGTGGGGGTGGGCGGTTGCTTCTTCGCCGCGTCTTCCTCTTTGGGCGGCTGCGGCTGGGAGGCGCCGGCCTTATCCCCCTTGTCGGCTCCGCCGGTGCCCGTGTCGGGATTCTTCTTGTCGCCCTCCTTGTCGGGGCTCTTCTTCTCGGCCGCGGCGGGGGCTGCTGCGGGCTTGGCCGGGCCGGGGCCGGCGCCGGCGCCGGAGGAGACGATCTCGACGGGCTTCTTGGTCCGGGACTCGATCCGCGCCTTGAGCGCGGCCGCGTCGGCCGTCCCCGCCACGACGACACTGTTCGCCGCGACGTCGGTCACCACCGACTGCACACCTGCGCGGCAAGACCAGAGCCAGCGGATCGATCAGCCACCAGAAGCAAAATGCAGAGAAGGGAGCGGAAGAAATCGAGTGGGGAGCGCGTACGTACCAGGCATGCTCTTGATGCTGTTGCGGACCTTCTTGGCGCAGCCGGCGCAATGCAAGACCATCTTGAGCACGACCGGCGGCGGCGGCTCGGCGGCGCCCTCGACGCCGCCGGGAGCCTCCTTCCCCGCCCCCATAGAAACCGACGAGGATAGCTAGCTACGCTCTGTGGCTCTCCGAGGCTTCTGGACTCTCCCTCTCTCTTCTCCGGGTCTCCTACACGTGTTGGCGCGAGCGAGCGGGGGAGCGTGGGTTTTTGACGGCGCGGGCTCTGCGAGAAAAACCAAGCGAATCGAGACGAAACAAAACGGCAGTGCGGCGCGGGCGGGGATAAATAGGCGGGGGAGGAGCGGGCGGAAGGAAAGGGCGAAGGAAGAAGGCAAGCGGAAGCCGTGTGGCGCGCGGCGGGGCCCGCGCGTCAGGCGGTGCCGGCCGCCCGATCCGATCCACATCCGCGGTGCGCGTGGCGGTAAGTTTCTGCCGCTGCTGCTGTTTAGCGGGCGGGGAGTGCTGGTTACGCTCGCTCACTTGGGACGTCATCACCGCGTTGAGTTGAGTTGAGTTGATGGATGTTACTGTCGCCGCGGCTGGCCGTGTCAGGGCATGCAAAGGTGAACCCGTCATTGCGCTCCCTTTTCCTCCACCGGTCGGATTGCCTGGCTCGCTAGCCAAATCGTACCGCACGCGCAATGGAGTGGCTTTTTGGTTGCAAAAAAGAGTTTTCTTTCTTTCCTTTTTCCAAAGTCTAAACACGGTAAGGGCTGTCCTTCTGGCCTTTGCATTGTTTTCGCAGACGTCATGACAGACGATCTTGAATTTTGATTCAACTTCTATTACATGTTTGCGTGTCATGGAACGATAGGTGTTTGCGATATATATTTTTTTCTTTCTCGATTGAGTTTCGGACATGCCTGGCCGGACCCCACGAGGCTACGCGAGCAAACAGTCGACCTCATCTCTGGTCGATGATGTCGTTAAGTCACCCCTTTCTTGAAACCAGCAATGATTAACATTAGTAGAGTGTTATCTTGTTCTAGCCGCCCGTCTCTCTAACCCTGGTCGTTCTACGAGGTCTCAACGACCGAGCGATGCCGGATCTAGGGGCGGAGTCATGGCCTCGCAAACAATTTGCAAGTTATATTTTTACTGGTGCAAATGTTTGTTTGTCATGCTGATTTGCTGTAAAGTAGATTTTTTCCCTTGGCCATTGTGATGTTTTTTTTTGAAACGAGTCAAATGACTTGCCATTTTCATTGATTAAGAAGAAGTGAGAATTGCCCGGTTAATTAATGAAAAACCGGGCAAAAACTGATACAACCCAACCCATAAACACATGGGCATCACCGGCCAACCTGGCCACCGACATGAAACATGAGCTGCAAAGAAGAAAAGACATCCGCCGGGGAGTCGCAACCGTCATCGTCATCACCGGTTATTACCTCCGAACGGACGACTCCGACCCAACTTCACCATAGAGCTCCACCAACGAAGCCCCCCCCACAAATAGCTACAGAGCAATGACGGCACATGCGAACAAATGGCCACACGCGCCAACAACCGACAACTCCGACTTGGACGACAAGCCTCACAAGGGAAATATGCAGGACTTGCGCCGACCGTGCCCTAAAGAGCACCTCGGGCACGTCGGGAAGATCCGACTACCAAAGCCCGAGCTGCGACCCAAGCTCCTCTTGACGCCATCATCGTTGCCAAACAGAAATCGGCGCCCCCGAAACGGCCGCCTCAGCAAACCACGTGGCGAAGATGCCGCCATCCCACGCGGCGAAGATGCCGCCCTTCCATGCGGCGAGGATGCCGCCATCCACCGGTCTCAGGTTGTAGCCGGCTCCAAGACGATGCCCCAAGGAGGAAGAAGACGTGAAGACGCCTTCATCGCCCGATCCCGCGGATCAGAGGTTTCCCTCCGGAGCCAAGGCCGCGGGGTGAGGGGTGGAGTACCATACACCAGTGACGCTTCCAAGAAAGAGCGCGACGCCCGCAGGCGCCGCCGTCGCCAGCTCGGTCAAAGGCTGAAAGAAGGATTTCTCCCTGAGATGCTCGACCACCACCAGCCCGTACCGGCCAGCCACAGACCTCCATAAAACCTCCACCAAACCAGCACCGCAGAGCACCGAGGGGAGCCTCCTGTCAGCGCCCGCCCCTGCCAAGGCCGTCCCGTGGCGCCCGCCCGCCCAGCAGCAGCCGTGATGCCGGGTCCGGGACGCACACCACCGTCACCGCCATCGGGCCAACCTCACGCCGTCGCCCTCACCAGGCCATTGTAATGTTGTCCATGGTTGTTTTCAAGTTGCCAAATCCTAAAGTAAACCACCGCCCTGAGTCGTCAATCTTGGCAGTACAGGTAACGTCGGTTTTCTCATATCACATTATTCAGATTTTGGGGGAGAGTGGTCGATTGCGCTACTTCCGCCTTCTTTTGCGGTGGCATAGGTCATCTCTTCAATAGGATCTGACGACAACACTTTCATCGTTGAAATGAATTTGGGTCCTCTCGCCTGACCTTCGTCTTCCTTCCCATGTCAATTGCGCGTGCTTTCAAATTGTCGTCGTTCGCATATCTTAGCAACAACGAGTCCCAAGTTCACCACACCATCGGGATCGAAGACGACGACAAATTATCCTTTTGTGTGGTCCTATTAGACTGCAAGAACAGTTGAAACAAACACGATGAGTGTCACACGATGTGACCAAGGCAACTTCTATTGTTTAGCGCAAGGAAAATTACGTAACTACCGTGTTAGGGGCTAATCCTTTGATTATCCAGTTCATGAGAGCTTTGATCAGCCATAAGTGGACCGCGTGGGTGTATTTTGTCCAAAGGTTCGTAAGTATTAGCCTCACTAATGAGTCAGATACACTCCGATAGAAGTTGAAGCCTTATGGCAGTAGTATTCCATTCAAAGCATATTAGAAAGATTAAGGTGCAGCTCAAAATTTAAAATTAATTTCATGTGTTCCGTCATAGGGGAGTAATTCTTACTGACGACTAGTAAACGTGCACGTGCAATGCACGTCTCGGCCAATGTTACAATAAGACATGAAATTTCACATGCAGACAAAATCTATAGCTGCAATGGATGACATTTTATTGGGATAACCTAGGGCTTGTCCGGTTAATTTGTTGTGCTAGACCCAAGTAGATATTGTTTATGTCCGGACGCTGCGCAATACTGTTTATTGTAGTTCTTTTTGGACGAAAGAACATGCTTACATTAATCATACAGGCTGTTCAGGTCAGCAACTCCAAAATATTCACAAGACCTGGTATTCATAGAACTGTAAAAAGCCCTTGCTATGATCCTTGGCAATACACGGCACCATTTGATGTGTTTTTAAACAAAGTAGCTAACCTGGAAATATCAAATGTGTTTGGAGATCCTCAAGCATATGATATTCAACTACCTCTGCATTCTTCTTGCGCCACCAATTCTCATTACTTGTATCCACAGATACCTGGCTAAACATCAGTACACCCATAGAAAATGGCAGGAATTATATATATGGAAACAAAACCTAAAAAGCTACTCCCTCTGTCTAATATACCAATCTTGAGCTAAATAGTAAAAAATAAATGAAATTTCATTAAAATACATGCCTGAATTACATCTTTACCTGAGATCTGAAAGATCACGACGGCACAACATCAGACATCAAGAAATCTATACCTGTTCTGCAAAAATTTGAACACATCAACCCCCAATGGGAAAACCCAACTTAAGATGGACCTCTAACGGACTAAAAATGCACTCTATGACTGTAGTAGGTGCACATACTACACCATCTCCCTTCCCAATATAGACCTGAACAGTATCAAATCCTGCAGCAAACACAAACAATTGAAGCAACCAAAACCAAGGAGGGTGCATGACAATTCGCTACAGATTTGCAAACTAAACAATATGGAAAACACAAAAACCTGGAGGCCGCAGGGAAGCCAAGGATGTTCCAAAGCCGGCTCGGATAATTCCTAGAAAAAGAATGCTCTAAAAACAAGTATTTGCTCCCAAAATGCAGGGCCAACAAATCAAAGAAAAGCTCACTTATTTCACCACAGCTGAGTGCTCGGAAGCAATCAAGCCTCGATACTCTCACTGGCGAGGCCGACAGTGTCAAACATCAGGCTATGAAAATCAATGTCAAAAAATTTAGCAAAATCAATGTCTAACAGCATGCTATGAAAATCAATGGAATATAAAAAATTCAGATAATAATAGCGATGTGCTTACTGTAGGTATGGTTGGTTTGCGAGACCGACGGTGTCAAACGACATGCTATGAAAATCAATGTCAAAGAATTAGGAACAACAATCTCAAACAACATGTTATGGAAATCAATGGAACACAAAAAAATTCAGCCCATAATTATGATGTGTTTGCTGTAGGTATGGTTGGTTCGAGCCTAATTTAAAGCAACAAAGCAGTGATTCATCTTTGGACGCAAGAAGTAAGCATCATTCATTTGTTGAAGAATATTTACTAAAAAACTTGACCTTCCTTCACCTCACTTTGTAAATGAAGTTGATTTCACGGCTTGATCAAGGCCCATCTGCACGACTGCACCTATGAGATGTCCACCTGAATCCAAAGAAATAAATAAATTTGAGTTTGCCTTGAACCCACTTTTGATAGTAATACCACTTTGGATGCTCATCAGCCAGAATTCAATGGAGGCATAAGGCACGAACAAAAAACTAACCTGGACAATGAAAAAGAAACTTAATCTGGTGGCAAAGCTTGGACGCGAACTTCTGGGTCTTGAGCTTGGCATGCTTGTTGTATGAACTGGTGTCATCCAAAAGCTTGACTAGAAGTAGTATTTACATCAAGCCGAGAGCATGTTTGATCAATTCTTCTTGTGTGCCATTAATTCTTTTTCTGCATTACAGGTACACACGACAAGCTTTGAATTTGCCATGAAAACAATCTGGGTTGAGGTGTTGGGTGTTAATTATAGTGGATTGGACGTCTGCACTCACCAAGCCCCACCTTGGGTGCTACCAGTTCCACGTCGGCGGACCTCGCCATCTCCAGAGAGAGTCAAATAAATAGGAAACGTGGTGGAGATGGGAGGGGGGCAATACCTGCAGAGTATGAAGGGCCGTCACCGCCGCTTGTTGGATCTCCACGCCCCGTCAGCGGTCCGAAATTTCAGCCACCACCGCCTCCTCTTGGTTTGCCGTTGGGGGGATATGTTGGTGGTGAAGAGGAGGGATGGGAGGAGCTGGGTTACCGTCGGGCGGCCGTCGGAGGGAGTGCAATGGAGGTTCCCCATGCGCCTCGGTGTTCTCTGCGTGGAAGCGCTCTGGTGAAGATGCGTTGGGCGCGGCGGAGTCGGGGTTGGAGGTGCAGGACGGGAGGAGCGCCGCCGGAGGTCAGCATGGCGGGGGCATAGGAGCACCAGCTGAGGTTGGCACAGGAGGTGGCGACGGAGATCGGGCGTGCGAGGTGGGGAAGGAGATCAATTAGCGGAGGGATAAGGATAAATCTGTTCCTGCCTTATGTGCGGAGGTGTTTTCTTCCGAGGCGGAGTGCGGTCAGTCATGTTAAATTACTAAGTGCACACCAGGGATCAGATTAGATTAAGGATAGCTGTTAGATTGAGATTGATGGGTCTAATCTTGTGGTGGTAATGAGTCCGTGTACGCTTATGGGGTGCACGTAAGAAAGTTCTTGTTGGATTGTTTAATAGTAGTGAAGATAATCTAGAGAAGCATAATTGGCAAGGTAATAAGCAATGTTGCTTTTGTGGTCATGCAGAAACAATGCATCATCTGCTTATTGTATGTCCTTTTGCTACCCCTTTATGACGCATGACTCATGTGACTTTCAATTTACCTTCACCAACCAGTATTACTAATATGTTTGGTAACTGGTTAAGGGGGTTGGGGCCAAAACTAAAGCTTGAAACTGCGTGATTAGTTTTTTCTTTGTTTTGGACTATTTGAAATTATCGCAACGGTTGTATTTTTAACAAAGTGAAAGTTCATAATTCTTTATAGGTTATTTTCCATGCAACGAGATGTATTCGTATTTGGTCATTATCGCAACACGCAGAAGTGCGAGAGCTAATTGTCTCTAGGTACAACCAATGACAAACGATAGCAGGGGATACATACAACCGGTTTAAATGACAACCCAATAATAGATTGTCTAGGCATATTTTCCTATTTGTACCCGTTGTGGCTTGTAATAATTTTAGAATGCTATATTTGATGTTGAAGATTAACACTATTAAACCTTAAGAAAATATGGTTGTGTGCATGGTAAGATGCAGAGCCCAGGTGATATCCTGTTTCTAGCCGTTGGGCTTCTTCTGTATAATCCCACAAAAAATAGTACAGGACAAATCATAAATTTTGTAGCACAAGGTAAATAGATGTATAAAAGTGTTGGTACTGTATGAGAGTACCGTTGTCGCTCGAAACGTGAAAGGTTCAGCTGGGCAGGTGGTACGTACGTACGTCAGCGGCCGTCCTCCCCGACGGCGACGTGAGGTGCCGCCACCTGTCCCGTGGGCTACGTGTGCTTACGTACTGTACTGCCACTACCAGTACGTTCACGCGAGAGAGAACGGGTCGTACAAAACTTCAGCACGTACGTACGCACGGCACATACAGTGCGAGGCCGTTTGGATTGTAGTACAGATCGTGTGACGCGAAAAGCGAATCGTCCGGAGGTTCGTTTGGCTCGTAGCACGCGGTGAATTTTCTGCTTTCTCCAAACAACAAAACCCTTGTGCACGTTGACGGGGCGTTTCGTGGAGGCCAAGGGAGCTGCAGGAGCCATACGCAAGCCCGGACCAAAAAGGAAGAGAACTTGTATCGTGCTGTGGTTTGTATCACGAGGCTCGTTTTCTCTGTACTGTTGCGGCGACTGAACTATCGAATGAAACCGAAATGGGAAACGACTGTGGTGTTTGTCCTGGTGCCACCTGGGCTTGCTCCGCATTTTCGTTGGCGCTCACGAACGGTGAACTTTCACGGCGACTCGCGACGACCACCGCAGCGATGGATGGTGGTCGGTCGCGAGGCAAATGTCCCCAAGTGAACACTTCCTTTCACGAGCGTTTTTCTTTTCATTCAGAGAGGAGGTTGGGTTTTTCTTCAGGCAACGGAGAGGAAACTGATCGTCGCGGACAGCGCGAGAGAGCGCGTGCTCTTGGCCCAGGCCCACGACACGCTCATGCGTGAGGGGGCCGGGAGATCCACTTTCTCCAATATCGCAGCACTTGCCTGTACGCGCTATGCCTCTCTCTCAGTCTCTGTGGTGCCCAGTGAATTGCATCGCGGGCTACCGATGGCTTTCCTCCCCTCCGGTATGCGCGTTTGCTCAAAATCACTGTTTTTTTCCTTAAAAAAACATTGATAACTTTATTAATGACTTCCTCCGTCCCATAATGTAAGACGTTTTTGAACTAGTGTAATGTCAAAAAACGTCTTACATTATAAGACGAAGGGAGTAGAAACAACTAGTAAATATGTTTGTGCATTGCAACGGAAGAAAAAACATCATACAGATCTCTGGATCCGGCGATGTTCGTGTCTGGTGGTTCGCCGACGGCACTCCCGCGGGTTTTTTTTAGAGAAGAAGGATGACCCCCGGCCTCTGCATCTGAACCATGCATACAACCACTTTATTAATTATTCTCACAAGACCTTACAAAGTCATACAACAAGTAAGACTAAAGCCGCTAAGCAACAAATGTCGCTACACCTATCCAGTTGATGAAGGGCGCAAATAGCCTGGGCCTAATACCAAACAGACATCGCAGCCAAGCCTAACATCTAAGACCTGAGACCCCAACCTAGTCACTTATCGGGTCTGGGGCACACACTGGTCCAACGTGCTCTCAGAGGCCGCTGCCGCCAACTGCCACCGCTCCATCTTCAAAACTGTACTGATGCATCATTCTTGCTCGGTCTAGCTATTGTCGACGCCACCACGACGCCCAACAGCACCTCCTCCCTACGCGCAAACAGCTGAGCACGTCGCCGTCGCCACTAATACACCTCAACGCCATGCTGCAAGTACCACCAGCCGACACAGCTTGAAGTCCTTGGAAGATCTGTTGTGCATAGCACCTGCCGACCAGGCATGACAAAGCGTAGCACCTATCGGTCAGGCATGACTTGACATCTCCACCGAAACTCCGTTCAAGACGAAGCCGCTCCACCTCCTGCCTATGACTTTCAGCGCTGCTCCACAAACGATTCTTCCAAGAGAGAAACGACACCGCAGTGCCGCCATCGTCCGATCTGGAACACCAGATCCTAGGGTTTCCCCCGAAGCAGCACGAGTGGGTCGACAGTAGTTACACGACGATGTCTTCATCAAGGTAACGACGTAGAACGCCGCCATCGCCTGCCGTCGGCTCGGTTTTCACCGGCAACCATGTCTCCCCAACTCGCAGCCGGGACTAGATGATGGATCTCGAGATCCGATCACCAAACTTCTGGCCGGCCACCGCCGACGAAGAAGATCACCACCACTGGCTACACCGGGCAGAACAGATCTGCCATGGGTGCGGCCAAGCAGTCCACCTGGCCCTCGACGCCGCCGCCGATCTAAATCTAGATGACATGCCTTCGAAGACCGCATCACGCCGCCGCCCGATCCAGGCCAGTCGCTGCCCGTGGCCCGAGGCAGGGCTGACCGCCGCCGCCGTCGAAGCCAACGTCGTCGCTTCTAGATCGGCCGCACCTCCACGCATGTTGGGGCCCCGCCACCCGTGAGACGCGGGAGGGAGGAAGAGCCCCCGCCACCGCCATCGGCCTCCGGGCGCAAGCCAGCGGCGTCCTCCGTCGGCGGTGGGAGGAGGGGAGGAAGATGGGCTAGGCCTGACGGTGGCTAGGGTTGGGGAGCCACCCAAGTCGCCCGAGCGGGGGGGGGGGGGGGTTTGACGCGGGGGCCAATCACCTTGTCTGACGCGGGCGCACTCTCGCGGGTGGCGGTCGTGTCGGCTGCTGTAGTTGTGTTTACTGTCTTGCAGTTGGGTGTGTGGATGACGGCAGGCGGCAGCGTTCCTCTTCTTCGACTACATCGAATGAAGTTGATGGCGTCGAGATCTGGTGACCACGGGGAAGATCCCCGGCCTACGTCCCACAAAGACTCGGTCTCGTCGCTTGCGGCGACCCGCTTCATCGGCTCAAAAAGCATCTTTGTATGCAATGGTGCTCTCACTGATCTTGGTATGACGGCTGTTCTCATCTTTTTCCGGCGTTGCCATGGTGGCGGCGGAGAACGTTTGTGGACTATGTTTCAGCGAGGCACGAGTTTCTGCAAGGGTGGAATGGTAGTTTTACCTCTTGTGGAATCCTTTGTGCAAAGTTGCTTGACAAGCATTTCTATCTCGTATGATGACCATATGTGTAAACTCCGTGAACAGATTGTCTAATGAAATATATGGTTGCTTAAAAAAAACATCATACAGCCTAAAAAATATCAAATGGGCTGCATTGCAACGCATAGGAAATAATTAAATATGTACTTTAAAACCTACCCCTCCGTCTTATATTATAAGACTTTTTTGACACTACACCAGAGTCAAAAAGCATCTTATTATAGGACGGAGGGAGTAGAAAACAATCTATTTATACCTCCCAATAGCGCGATTCTACATTAGATATAAACAAAGCATTACCCCACTTGTGACTAATCGTTACATAGCATGCAAGGACATACGACATGTGACGCCATGTGATTGAAGCAAATGAAAACTAACTATATGTGTCTAGTCCAGGGGTCAATAGACAACTCCATATTGCATTTCGCAGAATTATGCCCCTGCCCATGGCACCTACAACACCAATTCTTCATGGGGGTCTCCATATACACGCCTCGTCAGCAATATTCCTAATCATGACCTCTAGTTTCTATGCGCAGGTAGCTTAGTTCAATAGCGTATGTGTATGTAAGAGTAAGAGAAGGGAAAGCTTCACCATAGAGGTACATGATGCCAAGAAACTCTGTAGTTCAAGAGGGCAAAATGAGGACAAAGACATTAAATAAATATATTTCTATCCAACGATAGAGAGTAATAAAATGTAAACATTACAATTTGGCTATGCAAACGAACCAGCATCATGAAGAAATTTCACCCCATGAACAACTATTACAAACAAAAAGAAAGAGTTAAGACAGAACATGAATTATAAGTAGATAAATGACATGAAAAAGCAAATCTGTACACATGTCTGTTGCGTGTGGCCCACTTTGTCCTTGGAGGAGGAGCTGTTGGTAGACGCCGTCTGCGTTGGATTGCCGCCGAGCTGAACCACCAGCATGGAAGTACACCTTGAACTTGGTCGCGGTGCTAATTCCTCTCATAGAATTGAACATTTGAAAATAAGCTGATAGAAGGATTCATATGATACTGTATGTTCAGCAAATGTCTATTAAATTTGAGCGTAACTATTCTCCCAAATAAACTTGTCGTAAATCCAGCTTTTCGCATACATAGAGATAACAATGAAAATTAAGAATTAAAATTATCAATAACTGATCATTAAAAATGGAATATTAGGAAAGATATGTCTGTTACAATATTTCTCAAGGGAAAATAGCAGTTTATCTTTTGGTAAATGCAACAATGACTAAGAAGTGAAATTAGACAGTATAAAGAGGGTTTATAAAGAGGGTGAGGCAATTCAGACAGTATTACCATCGCACTCAGTTGATAGTCATCTCCAACCAAAGCAAGATGTTTTAACCAATGTAGTGGGATCACCAATTCACACTCCCGCACTGGGTTAGTACATAACAGAAGTTTTACATTAGGCATGCAGTACAATCAAGTCTACGTCACACATAAGGCCACCAAAATCATCCAAACTGTGAAGCAATGTAGATATATTTATTTATCAATTATGACACTATCACGAGAAAAAGCACCATCCAGGAACGTGAACCCACAAATCCATTATGCATCTTTGATACGTCTTCAACGTATCTACAATTTTTAATTGTTTCATGCTATTGTATTATCAATCTTGGTTACTTTTATATGCATTTTTATGCTATTTTATATCATTTTTAGAAACTAACCTATTAACCAGTGCCTAATGCCAGTTGCTGTTTTCTGTTTGTTTTGGTTTTCCAGAAAATCAGTATCAAACGGAGTCCAAACGCTACGAATTTTTTTGATATTTTTTTCTGGACATAAGATACCTTAGATCGGGAGGAGTCCAGAGGATAAATGAGGAGACAACAAGGCAATAGGGTGCGCCCAGGAGGGCGCCCTGTTACCTTGTGGGCCCCATGTGGCTCTGTCTGAGCTAATTCCACTTCTATAAATTCTCATATATTGGGAAACCCCCAGAGAGCCACCTGAAAATCTTTTTCCGCCGCCACAAACTTCTGTTCTTCCGCGGTCCCATCTAGAGGCCTTTTCCGGTACTCTGTCGGAGGGGAAATCGATCATGGAGGGCTTCTACATCATCCTTGTTGTCTTCCGATGATGCATGAGTAGTTTACCATGGATCTACAGATCAATAGCTAGTAGCTAGATGGCTTCTTCTTCTCTCTTTGATATTCACTACAATGTTCTCTTTGATCTTCTCGGAGTTATATTCGATGTAACACTACAAAAAATACACTTCCGTGATGATACGTGTTTGTCACAGAAGGTCACGTTTTCTGTCATGCATGTACATCCATGATGATTTTATAACAGAATCAAGATAGTCATACCTGTGCCACGTAGAAGTGTTCCATGACATTACCAAAATTATCATCACAAAAGTGTCCACTTCCATGACGATAAATCGCGCGTCATAGAAGTGCTTTCGTCAAGGGTAACCGACACGTGGCATCCACCGTAACGGGTCGCCGTTAAGCTATCGGGTTCCGGTTTGGATCCGATAACCCGTTAACAGCCAGGATCAATGATGATTTTCCACGTGTAAAATTCTCATTCGTCGACGATCCACGTGTCGGCTCAACGTGGGGACAAATCTCAACCGTCCATTTGACAAGAACCACCAATGAAACGTTGACACGTGGGACGGCCCAATAGAGGGCCATATAGGTTTAAAAGCCGACCCAGGAACAGGCCCACAAGATTACGTCCGATCTAATGGGCTGGCCCGTTAACATCCTAACATTTTCTGGACCAAATTATAGCCCACATCAGATATGGGCCTTTAAATAACTGCAATATTCTAGGCCAGCTTATGGCCCATATCAGATCTGGCCCGTTAATAGCATGCAATAGTCTGGGCCAAATTACGGCCCATACCTAATCCGACATGTTAACTGAATTTCATTTCTTGGGCCAAATTACGGCCCATAACAAATACGACCTCTTTAACAGCTACTTTGCCATCGGGCCCATCGGCGGCCTGATTTGCTCTTCGGCCCCTTAATGGCCCGTTTAACAGTTCGGCCTGATATTAGTTTCGGCCTGTCAGTGGCCCTATCTACATATGGGCCTCTTTCGGCCCGGTTTTACTTTCAGCCATTTAAAGGCCCGAGTTGCACTTGGGCCTAATTATGGCCCGTAGTTACTTTCGGCCTCTTAACGACCCGTAGTCTTCGTGGATAAATTCTAGCTCAAACTTCCTATCGGCCCGTTAAAGGCCCTTGAGAGTGTTGGGCCTAATTTAGGCCCGTCATACATCCGGCCTGCTTCCGGCCTGTCATGTAATTGGGTCAGCAAGGCCCAAAAACATTTCACCCTATTAATGGCCCGTTGTGACGCCCCCGATTCAATCGTACACTAATCATGCACGCAAATGTGTACGATCAAGATCAGGGACTCAGGGGAAGATATCACAACACAACTCTACAAATAAAATAAGTCATACAAGCATCATAATACAAGCCAGGGGCCTCGAGGGCTCTAATACAAGTGCTCGATCATAGACGAGTTAGCGGAAGCAACAATATCTGAGTACAGACATAAGTTAAACAAGTTTGCCATAAGATGGCTAGCACAAACGGGGATACAGATCGAACGAGGCGCAGGCCTCCTGCCTGGGATCCTCCTAACTACTCTTGGTCGTTGTCAGTGGGCTGCACGTAGTAGGCACCTCCGGTGTAGTAGGAGTCGTCGTCAACGGCGGCGTCTGGATCCTGGGCTCCAACATCGGATCGCAGCAATCGGGTAGAGATAGGGGAAAAGGGAAACAAGGCAACCGTGAGTACTCATCCAAAGTACTCGCAAGCAAGGAGCTACACTACATATGCATGGATATATGTGTAAAGGGCCATATCGGTGGACTGAACTGCAGAATGCCAGAATAAGAGGGGGATAGCTAATCCTGTCGAAGACTACGCTTCTGGCAGCCTCCGTCTTGCAGCATATAGAAGAGAGTAGAATGAAGTCCTCCAAGTAGCATTGCATAGCATAATCCTACCCGACGATCCCCTCCTCGATGCCCTGTTAGAGAGCGACCACCGGGTTGTATCTGGCACTTGGAAGGGTGTGTTTTATTAAGTATCTGGTTCTAGTTGTCATAAGGTTAAGGTACAACTCCGGGTCGTCCTTTTACCGAGGGACACGGCTATTCGAATAGATTAACTTCCCTGCAGGGGTGCACCACATAACCCAACACGCTTGATCCCATTTGGCCGGACACACTCTTCTGGGTCATGCCTGGCCTCGGAAGATCAACACGTTGAAGCCCTACCTAGGCACAACAGAGAGGTCAGCACGCCGGTCTAAACCTAAGCGCGCAGGGGTCTGGGCCCATCGCCCTGAGCACACCTGCACGTTGCGAGGGCGGGCGGAAGCAGACCTAGCCTAGTGGCGTTCCAGTCCAATCCGGCGCGCGCCGCTCAGTCGCTGACGTCACGAAGGCTTCGGCTGATACCACGACGCCGAGTGCCCATATCTTTCCCGCGTAGTTGGTTAGTGCGTATAGGCCAGTAGCCAGACTCAGATCAAATACCCAGATCTCGTTAAGCATGTTAAGTATCCACGAACGCCGACAGGGCCAGACCCACCTCTCTCCTAAGTGACCTCAACCTGCCCTGTTGCTCCGCCACAAAGATCCACACAGAGGGCCGTTGGGACAAAGGTCCTTTCAGCCCCCAATCCGTGAATCACTCGCGGGTGCTCCTCGAGCCGACCCGACTTTAGTTACCACATGTATCATGTATAAAGTAGTATATACCCGTGATCAACTCCCGAGTGATCACGGCCCGATAGTATAGCACAGCAGACGGATAAGAATGTAGGGCCACTGATGGTAAACTAGCATCTTATACTAAGCAGGTAGGATTGCAGGTAAAGGTAACAACAGTAGTAACAAGGACAGGCTATGCATCAGGATAGGAATAACGGAAAGCAGTAACATGCTACACTACTCTAATGCAAGCAGTATAGAGTAGAGTAGGCGATATCTGGTGATCAAGGGGGGGCTTGCCTGGTTGCTCTGGCAAGAAGGAGGGGTCATCTTCAATGTAGTCGAACACACGGACATCGGCAGTAGTCTCGGAGTCTACCGGAAAGAAGTAACGAAGGGGAAACACACTAAATAACAAAGAAATCAAAGCATCATAAAGCGTAACATGGCAATACGCAGTGCTAGAGGTGACCTAACGCAGTAGGAGGTGTTACCGGCGAAGGGGGAAAACATCCGGGAATATATCCCCGGTGTTTCGCGTTTTCGGACAGATGAACCGGAGGGGAAAAGTTGCGTGTTTGATAGGTTAGGGATGTGTGGCGGACGAACGGGCTGCGTATCCGGATTCGTCTCGTTGTTCTGAGCAACTTTCATGTACAAAGTTTTTTCATCCGATTTACGGATCATTTTATATCATTTTTCAAACTTTTAATTCATTTTCTAAAATATTTTAATTCGAAATTAATTATTAAATTGCTAAAGGTACCCAGCCCAGTGTACATAGAAATGTACCCAGGGGCTGCCATGTGGGCCAGCGGGACCCAGTTGACCAGTCAAAGTTTGACTGGTCAACAGGGGGTGGGCCCCCTGGCATTCGTTGTTTATTCTAATTACCGTTTAAATATTTAACTAGCAATTTACTTAATGTTAAGTTAATTTAGCAAAGTTAATTAAGTTAATTAATTAATTAATTACATATTTTATTTTGTTCTTTTTTTAAGGGCTGGGCTCCGCCTGGAAGTGTTCCAGGAGCCCAGCGGGCATGGGCTAACGGGAACCAGGGCGGGGCGCACTCGGTTGGGGCACGCGGGCGATCTAGCCAGCGGCTGCGGACACAGCGACGGCGAGCTGGGGTGCGACGGGGCGGGCACTCGTAGGTGTGCGGCGACGGGCGCAGGCAGGTGCGTGGCTGCGGCGGATGCGGCATCAGAGACAGCAGGGCGGCGCCGGCGCCGGCGTGACGGAGCGGGCACTAAGGGGGAAAGGGCGCAGTCGACGCGCGTAGGCTCAGGGGTTAGCGTGTGCGGCATGCGGGGGGGGGGGGGGAGGGGCACAAGGCGCGGACGCGGGACGGCGTTGGCGGGCGCGTGCGGTGGCCGATGGTGCGTGACCGGCGACGGGGAGAGGTGCCGGAGCGGGCGCACAGGGGAAAGAGGAGGCCAGAGGCCTCACCAGCTTTGCAGGGGTTCGGTCGTCGAGGCTTGGGGAAGCCGGCATGGAGGAAGACGGGGACGGGTCGGCGGGGTCGACGACGGGGGGAGAGGTCAAGGCGGAGAGGTCTCCAGGCGGCGGTGATGCGGCGCACGGCGACGTCGCTGATGTCCAGGGGCGTTGGCGTCGCGAGGAGGGGGATGAGGACGGGGGGGGGTCCGGTGGGTGGCGTCGGTGAACGGCGAGACGGCGGGGACGAGCCGGGGCATCGGCGTCGGGTGCCCCATTCCCGATCCAGATTCGGGGGGGGGGGGAGCAGAGGGGGAGTGGGATCGTGGGGGTGGGGGTGTGGGGCGACGAGGGTTAGGTCACGGGCAATGAGGGGGTTATGGGAGGTGGGGTGGGCCGGCCTGGTGGCCTGGTGGCCTGCTGGGCCGTGGCCCAGTTGGGCCGGGGGGGTTTGCCCGTTGGTTTTCTTTTTTATCTTTGTTTGCTTTCCTTTTATATTTTGTTTATCCTCTGATCTTTTCTGTTTTAATTTTATATTTTAAATACATTAGTTTTATAAAATACATTAGTTGTACCTAAATTAGTATGAACAAATATGCCACCACCACAATTAACTTGGCACCTATAATAAATTAGTTTGTAATTGTTTATTATTTTAAAAGCATTCAAATAATTGTCCTCGCTACGTTTTATTCATTTTAGAGTATTTAAACAATTTATAAAAGTGTGGTCTCTTCACCATAATTACCTATGCATTATTTGGCACAAACCGAACATTTCAGTTTTAATTTTTGAAAACTTTTGTTGTTTGCTTTTCTTTTGAATTTGAATTTTGAACGGTTTCGAAATAACGCGAGATTAGCAACCGTAATCGAGGTGACCTGGCATTATTAGCAGAGGCTACTGTAGCTTGATTGTCCGGGCGTCACAATTCTCCTCCACTACAAGAAATCTCGTCCCGAGATTTAGGAGGGGAGTAAGGGGGAAAGTTCTGGTTACGATATTCTAACGGATCTTCTCGAAGAAGTTAATCCCTTTCGTTGATGTCTTCAATTCTTTATTCCAATGCATCATGATAAACTTGTCATCATTTCTTCGGGAACTCCATCGTACTTACGAAAGGATAAGGGGCAGCTCAGCTACGACAGAATGCTTTTAAGGGAAACAATCTGGGGTTAACCCATGAATGAGTATAAGATTATCTCTCGATTTGAACATATGAAATACATCAAGAGTAAGGTACGAAGGTACAATAAGAGGTTCCAAGCGGATAGATAGTTGATCGAAGTCTGAACCAGAGTGAGAAAGGGGTCCAGAGTAGCGAGAGTAAGTATTGCGTCTGATACCAGAATAGATCACTAGGACGGTGGCCCGTGAATTGCATATGAGGCCACGTGCGAGGAATAACTTTGGGAATAGGGGGTGTACAGGACAGTCAGGTTTTGATCCTGTGGCACTGTGGGTTATGGGCCCACCAGGTGGTTTTTTTTAATAGGAGCAGTGACATCTTGCCCGGTCATGATAGCAAGGCATGTCAGAGAGTACCGTGTCAGTTATGTTGGCAACAACATTGGTACCAAGGGCGAGGGACGAAGAGAACCATTTTCCTGCTCGTTGCAACGAGGCGGACCAATAGGCAAAGTTCTCGTCCATCGGTGGTTACCGGAATGTCATCAACAAAAATAACAGGTTCTTACTGACAGAACTGTACACGAGGGGTCTACATAAGCAGGGAATCAATACTGCTTAGACCAAAATGATCACCAGAAAGGTTAAACCAAATAATGGAAAGGAAAATATGATTATCAGATATTTCAGGGGTATATCCTCCCCAATGATAAGCAAAGCATGATATCCATGACATGATATAATGTAGAAAACCCTTTAGGTAAGGGGAGAAAAACTTCATGACATTATCCATACAACGGTGTTTGGATAGTTGAGCAAGAAACAATTAGCATTGGGCTTCAAATGTTCTTGTTGAAGAACGGAGTACCATAGACGTGCTTCGAGATAGCATTGACATGGTCAACAGGTGAAAATCAGACTTTGGGAACAAAAAGGATCCATCAGGAACAACTTGTAGAATAAGTCTTACCATTTCTCATGGAAGAATAGATAACCTTGCTAAAAAGGAAGACTATAACATTAGGTCCTCCGGCTAGGTGTGCTAGGCATGACACCTTATCGGGTTAAAGACCAATGTTATAACTCTTGGAAAATGTTCCAACCATCATATCTGACCGAGTTTTAGATCTGGTTGGTGTCAGGATACCTCAGACTCAGGATGCCCGAGAAGAAAAGGTGTAACACAAATAAAGTAAGGACATTTTAAGATTCTCAGGAAACGAACCATTGGAGCAAGTTCCGAAACAAGAGTTCATCAGTAAACCAACAAGAGGATGAGGAGATGGCTGATGGAATCAGCGACAATTCATCGAGGTTTCCAAAAGATGGATTGCCACAATTATGTGAACAAGGAGATAATATTGGACACATCGAAGTAGATAACGAAGTATGTTCGAGGAAAACATACACAATTAAACATTGGTTGAAAGGTGCGTCCGAAATATGGGTTGGGTTGCACGACCAATGTTAGAGTGGTGATTCAATAATCAACAGTCTAAGAATGAAATGTCGACCATTAACTTCAAAGCAATAAGGTTGCTAGAAGTTTTAAAATTACTAGTCCATTTGTCGGTATTACTGTTAGGAACAACAGGGACCAAAAAAAAGAATGGTGATGGTGATAAGTATCACTTATATCAAGAATTCTCAAGAAGTGGTGAAATTCCCACGACATCCTTGACATAAAAGGTGGTAATATCCCAAGGTAAAGAAGAACAAATGCTGGATGGCAAGGCACTCAAGGTATAACACAAAACACAATCAAGTTTGTGTTGGAAGGAAGGCAATAAAGTGGCCGATGATAACACAAATCATCGAGGGCAAGTATAGTATTTCTCAGCATGAACTTAATTCATATCCTGGAAGAGCTCATAAGGTCGATGATGATCACGATACATTTGTCGAGAGATTTCATGAAGATGTAATCAATCAACGACGACATCAGGTCAAAGGAATGATGAAGCGGAAGGTTATTGGAACCATGGGTAGGACACAAACTTGAAATCAAGCTTGTTGTTCAAGGCGAACTGATATGGCGAGGAAGATCGACATAAGCTTAGCTCATCATCGAAAGTTGTGCTCCGGGATTAAGGACCAGGTAGCACAGTTAAAGTTTAGCATGGTAATGATATAGCCGAGTAGGCCAGGACTTACGTGATCGAGTTCAAATTCGTAAGTAATGAAGGTTACCAAGAGTTGTTTAATCGCGGTGCGATCTCGATTCAATTATCGGTGTCTTTGAGTATCTAATAACTCAGAGCCCAGGGAAAAAAATGGAATCAGTGAGAATGTAGTACTTGATGAAGAACTCATAAGAAGTTATGCAGTTCCGTGATAATCTCGAGATACCAGGGGGGTAATACTCGACGCCAGATCAAAGTAGAGGTTGGTCCAGGGTATTGCTCTACAAAAGACAAGTGCTTAAACTTGCACGAGAAATGGTATTTAAAGGAGAACATGGTCGGAACCACGCTTGTAAAGGCCAAATCCCAGATATAATATGAACTTATAATAAGGGAATAATTAATTTAAGAGAATCTTTAATGATAAGATCTACATCGTGTCCATGGGCATGAACACAAAGTTCAAGGTCGACTCCCACTTCTTTAATGCATAACCTTTCATTCACTTCTCGTCTTCGAAAAAGTTGCAGTGTTGAAATTTTATCTGGCGAAGCACCAGAAGAGTATGACTCGTGAAAACTTTCGGGTTCACATGGTTTTAGAGAAGGTATAGGTTCCACCCATCAGGGTATCTTAGAAACATATACCACAAGCTTCAAGAGTAAATATCACCAGCTCGAAAGCGGAGCAAGGTTGAGAAAGTAGAGGATACAATTTACCAAGGGCATTATGTATCCGAGGGAAGGCTCACAAGATTATTGGCTATGAAGGACACTGTCGGATAAAATCCATTAAAGGATATGCCGGTCCATAACAGAGCTGATGTGAGCATCGGCACACAACCAGAGGAAGTAACAATGCAAAGGCATTGGATTATAGAAACAACTGACTAATCCAGAGATCAACTGCAAAGGAATTATGATTTTCAAATCAAGGGATCAGAAGCAATGCCCTGATTAGGGATGGATAAGATGAATAGCCTTAGGGGTAAAATCGACGACAATTTGATTGGTCGAGATCCAGCTCATGTTTAAAATGGCTTCTGAGCCGAAAAAAATGAATTCTAGGATCTGATTGAGGATTGTGAGCATTCCAACATATTGAATCAATGGACTCAAAATGATAGTGACAAAGGCTGCCAATAAGATTACTATACTTATGGGATTAACCATAATGCAAGCAAGCAAGAATTTCAAGAGCAATAAGCGGCTAAGGATTTTCGGAAGATCGAATATTATTTCGAAGACCTTAGTGAAACAGATAAACAACTGGGGATGGGCGGATACTCGGTAAGTGTGAGGAATTATCTGTAGGGGTATTCAGGTGGCAAGGAACTGCAAGGCAGTAGGCACAAAGTATTCTTGGAACAATAGAGAGAATTTTTCGGGGTATCTCGTAATAACAAGATCAATGGGATTGAAAGGACAAGTGTTTGTAGTTACCCATATTAATATAACAATGGTAGGGAATTTGCAAAGGCGGTGGGCACAAGTGTCTCGAGAGAACATCGGAGATTATCTTTGGAATCTTCTGGTAAAGCAGTTGATCATCTCTAATGAAGGGGCTCTCCGGCAGGAAGTGGTAACGAGATCCTAATTTTAGATTTAGCAAAATCTATTTTAACCCGAATAGAAGAGAGATCAGAGTCCCAGAGTATAGATGAGGACTAAAATATCCTAATACCTCCAAATTGCGACGTGGGCCCATGGGCCGCACAGCCATGTTAGTAAAACAGTTTTCATCGACTAGACTCAACTTCGGCCAAGGAGTTGGAAAGGGGGATTCCTACAGGCAGTCAGCTCTGATACCAACTTGTGACGCCCCCGATTCAATCATACACTAATCATGCACGCAAATGTGTACGATCAAGATCAGGGACTCACGGGAAGATATCACAACACAACTCTACAAATAAAATAAGTCATACAAGCATCATAATACAAGCCAGGGGCCTCGAGGGCTCGAATACAAGTGCTCGATCATAGACGAGTTAGCGGAAGCAACAATATCTGAGTACAGACATAAGTTAAACAAGTTTGCCATAAGATGGCTAGCACAAACGGGGATACAGATCCAACGATGCGCACGCCTCCTGCCTGGATCCTCCTAACTACTCTTGGTCGTCGTCAGCGGGTTGCACGTAGTAGGCACCTCCGGTGTAGTAGGAGTCATCGTCAACGGCGGCGTCTGAATCCTGGGCTCTAACGTCGGATCGCAGCAATCGGGTAGAGATAGGGGAAAAGGGGAAACAAGGCAACCATGAGTACTCATCCAAAGTACTCGCAAGCAAGGAGCTACACTACATATGCATGGATATATGTGTAAAGGGCCATATCGGTGGACTGAACTGCAGAATGCCAGAATAAGAGGGGGATAGCTAATCCTGTCGAAGACTACGCTTCTGGCACCCTCCGTCTTGCAGCATATAGAAGAGAGTAGACTGAAGTCCTCCAAGTAGCATCGCATAGCATAATCCTACTCGGCGATCCCCTCCTCGATGCCCTGTTAGAGAGCGACCACCGGGTTGTATCTGGCACTTGGAAGGGTGTGTTTTATTAAGTATCTGGTTCTAGTTGTCATAAGGTTAAGGTACAACTCCGGGTCGTCCTTTTACCGAGGGACACGGCTATTCGAATAGATTAACTTACCTGCAGGGGTGCACCACATAACCCAACACGCTTGATCCCATTTGGCCGGACACACTTTTCTGGGTCATGCCTGGCCTCGGAAGATCAACACGTTGCAGCCCTACCTAGGCACAACAGAGAGGTCAGCACGCCGGTCTAAACCTAAGCGCGCAGGGGTCTGGGCCCATCGCCCTGAGCACACCTGCACGTTGCGAGGGCGGGCGGAAGCAGACCTAGCCTAGTGGCGTTCTAGTCCAATCCGGCGCGCGCCGCTCAGTCGCTGACGTCACGAAGGCTTCGGCTGATACCACGACGCCGAGTGCCCATATCTTTCCCGCGTAGTTGGTTAGTGCGTATAGGCCAGTAGCCAGACTCAGATCAAATACCCAGATCTCGTTAAGCATGTTAAGTATCCGCGAACGCCGACAGGGCCAGGCCCACCTCTCTCCTAGGTGACCTCTGTTGCGGAACGATGCAGAAAATTAAAATTTTTCCTACGGTTTCACCAAGATCCATCTATGAGTTCATCTAGCAACAAGTATTCAGATTAGATAGCATCTACATACCACTTTGTAGATCGCAACGGAAGCGTTCGAGTGAATGTGGATGAGGTAGTCGTACTCGCCGTGATCCAATTCACCGATGATCTAGTACCGAACGGACGGCACCTCCGTGTTCAACACACGTACGGAAAGTGTGATGTCTCCTCCTTCTTGATCCAGCAAGGGGGAAGGAGAGGTTGATGAAGATCCAGTAGCACGACGGCGTGGTGGTGGATGCAGCAGAACTCCGGCAGGGCTTCGCTAAGCAACTACGGGAGGAGGAGGAGGTGTTGTAGGGAGGAGAGGGAGGCGCCAGGGCATAGGTGCGCTGCCCCCCTCCCCTCCCCCCTTTATATAGGCCTCTTGGGGGGGGGCGCCGGCCCTGGGAGATCTAATCTCCCAAGGGGGGCGGCGGCCAGGGAGGTTTCCCTCCCCCCCAAGCCATCTAGGAGGTGCCTTCCACCACTAGGACTCCTCCTAGATGGAACCCTAGGCGCATGGGCCCTTTGGGGCTGGTTCCCCTTGGCCCAAGCAGGCCAAGGCGCACCCCCTAAGGCCCATGTGGCCCACCAGGGCAGGTGGCCCCACCTGGTGGACCCCCGGGACCCCTTCGGTGGTCCCGGTACAATACCGATAACCCCGAAACTTGTCCCGATGGCCGAAACAGCACTTCCTATATATAATTCTTTACCTCCGGACCATTCCGGAACTCCTCGTGACGTCCGGGATCTCATCCGGGACTCCGAACAACATTCGGGTTACTGCATATACATATCTTCACAACCCTAGCGTCACCGAACCTTAAGTGTGTAGACCCTACGGGTTCGGGAGACATGTAGACATGACCGAGACGGCTCTCGGGCAATAACCAACAGCGGGATCTGGATACCCATGTTGGCTCCCACATGCTCCACGATGATCTCATCGGATGAACCACGATGTCGAGGATTCAATTAATCCCGTATACGATTCCCTTTGTCAATCGGTATTTTACTTGCCCGCGATTCGATCGTCGGTATCCCAATACCTCGTTCAATCTCGTTACCGGCAAGTCACTTTTCTCGTACCGTAATGCATGATCCCGTGATCAAACACTTTGATCACATTGAGCTCATTATGATGATGCATTAACGAGAGGGCCCGGTGATACCTCTCCGTCAAGCGGAGTGACAAATCCCAGTCTCGATCCATGTCAACCCAACAGACACTTTCAGAGATACTCGTAGTATACCTTTATAGTCACCCAGTTACGTTGTGACGTTTGGCATACCCAAAGCACTCCTACGGTATCCGGGAGTTACACGATCTCATGGTCTAAGGAAAGGATACTTGACATTGGAAAACTCTAGCAAACGAACTATGCAATCTTATGCTATGTTTAGGATTGGGTCTTGTCCATCACATCATTCTCCTAATGATGTGATCCCGTTATCGATGACATCCAATGTCCATAGTCAGGAAACCATGACTATCTGTCGATCAACGAGCTACTCAACTAGAGGCTCACTAGGGACATATTGTTGTCTGTTATTCACACATGTATTACGATTTCCGGATAACACAATTATAGCACGAATAAAGACAATTATCATGAATAAGGAAATATAATAATAATGCTCTTATTTACTACCGTCGTTCTAAGTAAACAAGATGCAAAACATGATAAACATCACATGCAATCAAATAATAAGCGTGACATGATATGGCCAATATCACATAGCTCCTTTGATCTCCATCTTGGGGCTCCATGATCATCTTGTCACCGGCTTGACACCATGATCTCCATCGTCATGATCTCCATCATCGTGTCTCCATGAATTTGCTCGCCAACTATTACTTCTACTACTATGGCTAACGCGTTTAGCAATAAAGTAAAGTAATTTACATGGCGTTTCTCAATGACACGCAGGTCATACAAAAAATAAAGACAACTCCTATGGCTCCTGCCGGTTGTCATACTCATCGACATGCAAGTCGTGATTCTATTACAATAGCATGAACATCTCATACATCACATATAGATCATTCATCATTCATCACAACTTTGGCCATATCATATCACAAAGCACTTGCTGCAAAAACAAGTTAGACGTCCTCTAATTGTTGTTGCAAGTTTTACGTGGCTGAATTAGGGTTCTAGCAAGAACGTTTTCTTACCTACGTAAAAGCCACAACGTGATTTGTCAACTTCTATTTACCCTTCATAAGGACCCTTTTCATCGAATCCGCTCCAACTAAAGTGGGAGAGACAGACACCCGCCAGCCACCTTTTGCAACTAGTGCATGTTAGTCGGTGGAACCGGTCTCACGTAAGAGTACGTGTAAGGTTGGTCCGGGCCGCTTCATCCCACAATACCGCTGAAGCAAGATAAGACTAGTAGCGGCAAGAAAGTTGACAACATCTACGCCCACAACAAATTGTGTTCTACTCGTGCAATAGAGAACTACGCATAGACCTAGCTCTGATACCACTGTTGGGGAACGTTGCAGAAAATTAAATTTTTTCCTACGATTTCACCAAGATCCATCTATGAGTTCATCTAGCAACGAGTCATGGGAGAGAGATTGCATCTACATACCACTTTGTAGATCGCGAGCGGAAGCGTTCAACGAACGGGGATGAGGTAGTCGTACACGACGTGATCCAAATCACCGGAGATCCTAGCACCGAAAGGACGGCACCTCCGCGTTCAACACACGTACGGTCAGCGTAACGTCTCCTTCTTCTTGATCCAGCAAGGCAAAGGAGAGGTTGGGGAAGATGGCTCCAGCAGCAGCACGACGGCGTGGTGATGGTGGAGCTGCAGTACTCCGGCAGGGCTTCGCCGAGCTCTACGGAGGAGGAGGAGATGTTGGAGAGGGAGAGGGAGGCGCCAGGAGCAAGGGTGCGCAGCCCTCCCCTCACCCCTCTATTTATAGGGGAAGGGGCAAGGGGGCCCGGCCCCTCTAGATGGGATCTAGAGGGGGGGCGCGGCCATGGGGGGACTTGCCCCCCAAGCAAGGGGCGCGCCCCCTTTAGGGTTCCCCCCAACCCTAGGCGCATGGGCCCTTGGGGGGGGAGGCGCACCAGCCCACTTTGGGCTGGTTCCCTTCCTCATACAGACCATGAGGCCCTCCGGGAGAGGTGGCCCCTCCCGGTGGACCCCCAGAACCCCTCCGGTGGCCCCGGTACAATACCGATATGCCCCCGAAACTTCCCGGTGTCCGTATGACAACTTCCCATATATAAATCTTTACCTCCGGACCATTCCGAAACTCCTCGTGACGTCCGGGATCTCATCCAGGACTCCGAACAACATTCGGGTTACTGCATATACATATCTTCACAACCCTAGCGTCACCGAACCTTAAGTGTGTAGACCCTACGGGTTCGGGAGACATGCAGACATGACCGAGACGGCTCTCGGGCAATAACCAACAGCGGGATCTGGATACCCATGTTGGCTCCCACATGCTCCACGATGATCTCATCGGATGAACCACGATGTCGAGGATTCAATTAATCCCGTATACGATTCCCTTTGTCAATCGGTATTTTACTTGCCCGAGATTCGATCGTCGGTATCCCAATACCTCGTTCAATCTCATTACCGTCAAGTCACTTTCCTCATTATGATGATGCATTACCGAGAGGGCCCGGTGATACCTCTCCGTCAAGCGGAGTGACAAATCCCAGTCTCGATCCGTGTCAACCCAACAGACACTTTCGGAGATACCCGTAGTATACCTTTATAGTCACCCAGTTACGTTGTGACGTTTGGCACACCCAAAGCACTCCTACGGTATCCGGGAGTTACACGATCTCATGGTCTAAGGAAAGGATACTTGACATTGTAAAACTCTAGCAGACGAACTATGCGATCTTATGCTATGTTTAGGATTGGGTCTTGTCCATCACATCATTCTCCTAATGATGTGATCTCGTTATCAT
This sequence comes from Aegilops umbellulata, assembly GCA_032464435.1. NCBI lineage: Eukaryota > Viridiplantae > Streptophyta > Magnoliopsida > Poales > Poaceae > Aegilops > Aegilops umbellulata. The sequence continues at coordinate 588,624,189 of CP136057.1, forward strand.
TGACATCTGATGCCCATAGTCAGGAAACCATGACTATCTGTTGATCAACGAGCTAGTCAACTAGAGGCTTACTAGGGGCACGTTGTTGTCTGTTACTCACACATGTATTACGATTTCCGGATAACACAATTATAGCACGAATAAAGACAATTATCATGAACAAGGAAATATAATAATAATGCTTTTATTATTGCCTCTAGGGCATATTTCCAACACTATCGGCTCCAATGGCCACGGTGGTTAGAAGACGCAGACGAGCACGGGGAGAGAGGGGAAAGGGGCAGGGGCTCACGGCGAATCCAGCAGAGGCAACGGCGAGGCCGGGTAGGGTCTGGAGCTCGCGAATCCCCGGCGAGGTCATCGGCGGTCAGAGGTTGAAGATGAGGTCGGGGACGACACTGCAGGGCTTCCGGCGGGGCGTGGCTCGGTGAGGAGGAAGAGGTGGTCGAGGTGGAGCTTTTGAGTGCATCAGCGAGGCGAGGCAGTGGTTGTGGCCACGGCGGCTGCGAGCGACGAAGACGATGGCACTCGGGTGATGCGAGGGAGACAATAGAGGAGGGGGAGGAGCATCGGAGAGAGGTCGAGGGGGTTCAGGGGGCTGCGTGGCGCTGCAAGAGACAACCAGGGGGAGGAGGGGACAGCCAGGCAGGGTGGAGGTGGCCGCATGGCGGTGCGCGCGCGTTGGGCAAGCGCCCGTCCTTCTGGCAAGGAGGATGACGACGGGAGGAGGCCAGTGGGCTGGGCCGGCCACTTGGGCCGCCAGGTGGGCTGCGCAGGTAAGTGAGTAAGTCTCTCTCTCTCTATTATTTCTGTTTTCTATTATTCTATAAGCTTTAGGGCTTTATTAAAAATAGCTAGGCACTTTCAAAAATCATGCAACTGACTGTGGCAACTGTTTGGAATATATCTAACAGTACACATTTCAGTTTATGATTATTTGGACATTTAAAATATTTTATAGCATTTAAATGTCCAAATGCAAATAACATATGATTTAATTCAATGACCTTATGATGTCCTAGAAAAGTGTGCACCATTTTTGTCAGAGGTTCTAGACCAAGGCAAAGATGATGAACATTTTAGAAGGGCATTTCAGGTTCATTGAAAAAGATTCTAGTAAACCCTAGTTGGATTAAGGGGGTGCTGGGGGTTCTGTCATCCCCATTTCCAAATTTCTGAGCAATATAAACATGATGCAACACCAGAGGCTAGCACTAGGCATACCGGAACCAGGGATGTGACAACTCACCCCCACTACACAAGAATCTCGTCCCGAGATTCAGGCGTAGGGTAATATGGAAGGGGAACGCATAACTAACACAACCTTCACGATCTGGGTTGCATCTCATAAGAACGTTGATTTGATCATCATCTTTGCTTCGGCGTCTTGCTCTGGGAACTCCATCTAATATGACAACGAGAAGAAAGGGAAACTCTAGAAGAATCGTTCTTTTCGAAGATCGAGCAACTAACGATCAACTCACGGAATGAGGCATAGAACACCTCTTGAGTGAAGACAGAAAGCAGACATCATAGATGATGATAAGGATCTGATAACGAAGGTTCACTAGATAGACAACAATTTCACGCTTAACAAGGTGGTGAACGGTTGTCAACGTAGCGAGGATTTGAGTTGCCATGATACCATAACGCGACACCTTAGAGGAGGTGACTCGTAGAGTTATTTCCTTAAGTGGCAAAAAGAATTACTTTTGATTCAGAGATCAATAAAATTCTCTAAACCAGCCTAAGGTAGTTCACCAACAATCGTTTGGGGGAGTACGAAAGGATGGCATACCCAGACTAGAATGAATGACGTGGACTACCTTGTTGAAGACAACGCAATGGATAATTTTGCTTATCATCGGAAATGGACGGAATCTGTGGTAGGACCACTTTGAAGATGATCCTGATCAGTAATTACTGAGAAAGGTAGTCCGTAGGGGATGGCACAATGGCGGTGCAAGCTGGGAACAAAATGCAAATGCTGGGAATGATTCTAGTAACTGGGGAGAAACTCAACAGACGAGAATGATTCCACTGTTTGAAAGGTTATAGCATAACCGAAGAAAGCTGGAGCGAATCCCAATTAATGCCAACGATAAACTGGGGCTTGCGCGTGCTCTCAAGAACTTGAGCATTTCCATATTCATCAAGGTTTTACCAATATCCGTGTCAAGGATCCTGGCAACACAACATACTACCAAGATGAATAGTGATGGAGGGTGCAGATGCAAAGGGAGATAACATCTTCTCAGATTTCACCTTGGCGAGACCAAGGAAACAAATCTGGATGATCGACCGAGAGACATTTGGCACTCCACTTCTAATGTTCTCCTTGATGTGCTAGCGTAACCCATTTGATATGGTTCGGTATCTTGAACATCAAGTAGAAGGTCGGACTTCGGGAGCGCAAGAGTCCATAAGGGATAACTACAGAAGTAAATCCTACGGAATCCTTATGGGGAGGTACTTCCTCAAACAAGATACTACAATAATAGGTCTTCCGGTTGGGTGTGTTGGCCATGACATCCACTCTACCGGTTACACAGAGGCCAATATTATAGCTCTTGGGAAATTTTCCAACCATCACATCTGCCCGAGATTCAGATCTGGTTGGTAACAGGATATTCCAGACTCAGTATGTCTAAAAGAGAAAGGTTGCAACACAAATCGATGAGATAATGTTGCAGGACTCTTGGGAAATGAACTACGATAGCAAGCTCCAAAACATGAGCTGGTTTTGCCACACACATGTGAACACGTTCTCCCAGACAAGCATGACCACATAGTAGTCTTACAATGAAACACTGCCGAGTTCAGGTGGGGAACCATCATCGAGGATATCAAAGTTCTTGTGCACTTATCGATGAACTTCTTATCCTTGAACAAATCAATCAGTGGATTGTGTGCTAGGAATACATATGGAATGAAGGTAGCTAATCTGTCAAACCACAGAATACTTTGCACATGCATGACTGACTTGGGCTGATTCCAGAGGAAGCAAAAACAAGCTTTCTCAAATCCACGGCGGCAACTTGCATCAAATGCACATGAATTAGAGGAAGTCACCTCTTTCATCCAAGCATATGCTTCATGAACGGGAGATGAGGATAATGCTTATAGAAGTTTCCAATACTAGCTAGATGTTCAACACGAATCATGGATAAGATAAAAAATGTTGCTGATGGGCTCAATAACAATTCATCCAGGTTTCCATATAAGTGGAATTCCACAATTATGTGAACAAGGTGATAGCATTGGTCAGGACAAAAGATGTGAAAGCTCGAGGGATCAACCACGAGTAAGACAACATTACAAATATCGTTGGTTCTGATTTGATTTGATGATAGACCATACTCAAATCAAAGTTTGGATAAGATGATAGGTCCATTAGCTGAACACGAAGATCAATCGACGAAGATATCATCTTTCTTCAACACACACAAACACAAGGATATCCCTTTGAAAATGAACTAAGTCAGGCAGCTTTTATCCTCCAACTCTCAATGTTGTTGTTCAGCTTAACCAACTAGCTCAGGTGTACCCAACACGGATTCTTGGAGAAGGGGTGGTTACAAGGAACCAACTTGATCACGAGCTCAACATAGCAGTCAAGGAACAGCCTAGTGATACTTCTGAGAAGATATTCAGAAAATTACGAACCACTGATATGTTACTAAGCTCGAGAACAATCTTGCTTTTCAGGGCAAGACGATGTGATCAAGAGAGTGATGGATTGACACAATCCTAACTCATTGATCGAAGAGTGCACCGAAAATAAGGACTTGGTAGCACAATGAGTCCTAGGATGGTGATTCAATAACCAACACACTAAGAATGAAATTATTGTCCTTTAACTACCAAGCAACAGGGTTGCTAAGAGTATTGATTTCACACATCATAGTTCACTTGTCGGCATTCTGGTTGCAACAACATAGAGACCGAGGAATCAAGAACGATGGCGAGAAGTATCACTTTGATACATCTCTGTCGTATCTAGTTTTCCAAACACATTTGCCATTGTTTTGGACTCTAACTTGTATGATTTGACTAGAACTAACCCGGACTGACGCTGTTTTCAGCAGAATTGCCATGATGTTATTTATGTGCAGAAACAAAAGTTCTCGGAATGACCTGAAACTCCACGGAACATCTTTTAGGAAATAATAAAAAATCCTTGCCAAAGATGAAGACCAGGGGGCTCACACCCTCTCCACGAGGGTGGGGGGCGCGCCCTCCCCCCTAGGGCGCGCCCCCTACCTCGTGGGCCCCCTGGAGCTCCTCCGACGCCAACTCCAACTCTATATATTTTCTTTCGAGGAGAAAAAAAATCAAGGAGAAGAAATCATCACATTTTACGATACGGAGCCGCCGCCAAGCCCTAAAACCTCTCGGGAGGGCTGATCTAGAGTCCGTTCGGGGCTCCGGAGAGGGGGATTCGTCGCCGTCATCATCATCAACCATCCTCCATCACCAATTTCATGATGCTCACCGCCGTGCGTGAGTAATTCCATCGTAGGCTTGCTGGACGGTGATGGGTTGGATGAGATCTATCATGTAATTGAGTTAGTTTTGTTAGGGTTTGATTCCTAGTATCCACTATGTTTTGAGATTGATGTTGCTGTGACTTTGCTATGCTTAATGCTTGTCACTAGGGCCCGAGTGCCATGATCTCAGATCTGAACCTATTATGTTTTCATGAATATATGTGTGTTCTTGATCCTATCTTGCAAGTCTATAGTCACCTACTATGTGTTATGATCCGACAACCCCGAAGTGACAATAATCGGGACCACTCCCGGTGATGACTATAGTTTGAGGAGTTCATGTATTCACTATGTGCTAATGCTTTGTTCCGGTTCTCTATTAAAAGGAGGCCTTAATATCCCTTAGTTTCCATTAGGACCCCGCTGCCATGGGAGGGTAGGACAAAATATGTCATGCAAGTCCTTTTCCATAAGCACGTATGACTATATTCAGAATACATGCCTACATTACATTGATGAATTGGAGCTAGTTCTGTGTCACCCTATGTTATGAATGTTACATGATGAACCGCATCCGGCATAATTATCCATCACCGATCCAATGCCTACAAGCTTTTCCTATATTGGTTCTCGCTTATTTAATTTTCCGTTGGTACTGTTACAATCACTACAAAACACCAAAAATATTACTTTTGCTTCTGTTACTTTTGTTACAGTTACCACTACTATCATATTACTTTGCTACTAAACACTTTGCCGCAGATACTAAGTTATCCAGGTGTGGTTGAATTGACAACTCAACTGCTAATACTTGAGAATATTCTTTGTCTCCCCTTGTGTCGAATCAATAAATTTGGGTTGAATACTCTACCCTCGAAAACTGTTGCGATCCCCTATACTTGTGGGTTATCAAGACTATTTTCTGGCGCCGTTGCCGGGGAGCATAGCTCTATTCTTTGAGTCACTTGGGATTTATATCTGCTGGGCACTATGAAGAACTTGAAAGACACTAAGACAACAATTTATCCCTCAACTACGAGGGGAGGTAAGGAACTGCCATCTAGCTCTGCACTTGATTCACCTTCTGTTTTGAGTAAGCTTGCGACACCTAAACCTGCTTCTGCTATTCGTCCTGATATATCGCATGTTATTGATGATGCCACTTCTGCTATGCATGATACTTATGATGAAACTACTTCTATGCTTGATACAACTGTGCCCCTTAGTGAATTTCTTGATGAACAAATTGCTAGGGCTAGAGAGAAAGAAATTATTGAAACTGATTATATTGATGAAAGTGATGATGAAGATAGGCCTGTTATTCCTGAGGGTTATGTTTTTGATATGGAAGCTTCTGCAGCTATTCTAGCTTGCAAAGATAGATATGAGCTCAAGAGGTTATTAGCTGAATGGAATAAGCAATCTCTTAAGGATGGAATGAGGCATGACCCTGCTTTTGCTACTTCACCTATTTGTGTTGCCGATAAGGATTATGAATTCTCTGTTGATCCTGATATAATTACTTTGGTTGAATCTGATCCTTTTCATGGTTATGAATCTGAAACTGTTGTGGCACATCTTACTAATTAAATGATATAGCCACCCTATTCACTAACGATGAGAGATCTCGCTACTTTTATATCCTTAAAATATTTCCGTTCTCATTAAAGGGTGTTGCTAAGATATGGTTTAATTCTCTTGATCCTAGTTGTGTGCGTAGTCCCTAGGATATGATTTATTACTTCTCTGCTAAATATTTCCCTGCTCATAAGAAACAAGCTGCTTTAAAGGAAATATACAACTTTGTGCAAATTGAAAAAGAGAGTCTCCCACAAGCTTGGGGGAGGCTTCTCAAGTTACTTAATGCTTTGCCTGATCATCCTCTTAAGAAAAATGAAATACTTGATATCTTTTATAATGGACTAACCGATGCTTCCAAAGGTTACCTGGATAGTTGTGCTGGTTCTGTTTCCAGGGAAAGAACACGGGATGAAGCTGAAATTCTATTGAATAATATGTTGACAAATGAAAACAATTGGACACTTTCTGAGCAGCTCCTGAGCCAATTACTGAACCTATTCCTAAACCAACTCCGAAGAAGAGAGGTGTTCTATTTCTCAGTCCTGAAGATATGCAAGAGGCAAAGAAATCTATGAAAGAAAAAGAAACATATGATCTTAATCCATTACCTATTGAAGAACCTCCTGGTCTTGATAACCCGACACCGGTAGTAAAGGTAAATTCTCTTTATAGATATGATAGAGCTAAAATCCCTCCTACTAAAATTGCTAGCCAATGCTTGGATGAGTTTGATAACTTTATGGTTAAGCAAGAAGATTTCAATGCTTATTTTGCTAGAGAATTAAAACAAAATGCTTATACAATTAAACACTTGGGTGATTATATGGCTGATATTAGAGGTGAACTTAAACTCGTTAGCAAACATGCTTCTATGGTTACCACTCAAGTAGAGCAAGTACTTAGAGCTCAAAATGATTTGCTCAATGAAATGAATAGTAAGAAAAATGATTATGCTGTTAGAGTGGCTACTAGAACTGGTAGAATGACTCAGGAACCTTTGTATCCTGAAGGCCACCCTAAGAGAATTGAGCAAGATTCTCAGATAAATAATATTGATGTACCTAGTTCTTCTAAAAGGAAGAAAAAGAAAAATGATAGGACTTTGCAAACTTCTGGTGAACCTATTGCTGAACCACCTGAGAATCCAAATGATATCTCTATGTCTGATGCTGAAACACAATCTGGTAATGAACATGAACCTAGTGAAAATGTTAATGATGATGTTCATGATGATGCTCAACCTAGTAATGATAATGATGTAGAAGTTGAACCTGTTGTTGATCTTGATAACCCACAATCAAAGAATCAACGTTATGATAAGAGAGACTTTGTTGCTAGGAAACATGGTAAAGAAAGGGAACCATGGGTTCAGAAACCCATGCCTTTTCCTCCCAAACCATCCTAGAAAAAGGATGATGAGGATTTTGAGCGCTTTGCTGAAATGATTAGACCTATCTTTTTGTGTATGCGATTGACTGATATGCTCAAAATGAATCCTTATGCTAAGTATATGAGGGATATTGTTACAAATAAAACAAAGATACCGGAAGCTGAAATTTCCACCATGCTTGCTAATTATACTTTCAAGGGTGGAATACCTAAGAAACTTGGAGATCCAGGAGTACCCACTATACGATGCTCCATTAAAAGAAACTATGTTAAAACTGCTTTATGTGATCTTGGAGCCGGTGTTAGTGTTATGCCTCTCTCTTTATATCGTAGACTTGATTTGAATAAGTTGACACCTACTGAAATATCTTTGAAAATGGCTGATAAATCAACTGCTATACCTGTCGGTATTTGTGAGGATGTGCCTGTTGTGGTTGCAAACGTTACTATTTTAACGGACTTTGTTATTCTTGATATTGCCGAGGACAATAGTATGTCTATTATTCTTGGAAGACCTTTTTTGAATACTACAGGGGCTGTTATTGATTGCAACAAAGGCAATGTCACTTTTCATGTTAATGGTAATGAGCATACGGTACACTTTCCGAGGAAACAACCTCAAGTTCATAGTATCAACTCTTTTGGAAAAATTCCATCGATTATATTTGGAGGTTTTGAATTTCCTCTTCCTACTGTCAAGAAGAAATATGATATTCTTATTATTGGGGATGTGCATATCCCCGTTGAGGTAACATAGTGTTATTCGAAATTTCTCCAGTTTCATGTTAATCGGAATGAGTTTGTTAACAAGACTTGATCAACCTTGTTAGTGGATTCCTTTTGATGAGCATGAGATGGATGAAACTAGAAGGCACAACCTTATGTACCCTCTTTCTACTTTCTGTTATTTAGTTGAAATAAAGTAAAAATAGTATTTTTCTGTCTGTTTTCTAATTTATCTGTGCAATATAAAAATACCCCGAAAATAAAATTTCTCCAAATGCCCTGAAAATGAAATATGATTTTTTCGAGAATATTCAAGGATTTATGGCACTAAGAACACACCAGGGGAGTGAACCACCTGGCCACGAGGGTGGAGGGCGCGCCCTACCCCCCAAGGCGCCCCCTGCATCATGGGCCCATGGTGGCCCTCATCCACTTATTCCTGCACCCATACAGTTCTTCTTCCTCCCACAAACATGAATATCCAGCTCAAGCACGAGTTCTAGCTCACTTTGCTGCGATTTTTGATCTCCTTGCTCAAAGCACCTCTGACAAAACTGCTTGGGGAGATTGTTCCTTGGTATGTGACTCCTCCATTGGTCCAATTAGTTTTTGCTCTAGTGCTTTATTCATTGCAAATTTGTGCTGCCTAGGTGACCATGTTCTTGAGCTTGCATGTCAAATTTATATGGTTCCAAGTAGTTCTAATGCATGATATATCCTCTAGGCACTTGTAGGAGTAGTTGCTATCAATTTTGTTGAGCTTGGTTCACTTTTGTTTGAAGTTACTGAAAATTTCAGAAATTTTTCAGAGGAAGAAATATGCTTAGGAAAATATTCCAAGGTGGTTCTTCAAGGAAGCAAGGACCCAGGCTTGCAATGCGTGATGCTGATGACGAGCCACCAAGGGATGCTCCAGTGCGGCCTTTTGAGTGGCCTTTAGAAAATTTTATGGATCAAGCGGGAATCAAAGAGGAATTTAACGCATATTTGTGTAACACCAATCTTGTGAGCTTTGAGGCAGACAAATGCCCGCAGTACCATTAGCTCACTAGTTCATTTGTGAGGAGGTTTGAATTTTCATCTTCAAGTAATTCTCCAACTGTCATGTTTGATCTTTATGAAAAATCTTATACCATGGACTTAGAGGATTTTACTTCTGCTTGCACACTTCCACAATGGGGTAGTGCTAGTGATCCCCGTAAATCTGAATTTAGAGACATTCTTGCTGGTATAACTGTAGTGGAATCTAGAGATATAGCACAAGCTACCATAGGGAGCATCCACTTTCCTGCTATACTTTATTTTGCTCTCTTCATAGGTAGGTGCATAAATGGTAAGGATGAAGCATGTCATATGTGTGTGCCTGACCTCAGTATTCTTAGGAGTGCTGTGTTAGGAGACCAATCTTATAATATGGGAGCCATTGTTGCACGTAGGTTGCATCATAATATATTTAATGGAGATTTCTTTGGAGGAATTTATGCAACCCGCTTAGCTGATTTTCTTGATGTGGATGTTCATGAGGATGGTATGGAGTTGCCTCCTACTTATTTAGATTTTAGTTCTATGGTCTATCACCAGTTTGTCGAGAGGAATGAATCACCTCTCCAGTATCGACTAATCTTTGAAAAACGGCATGCTGTCCGTATTACTCTCCCTGCTCCTGCCTTCTTTGATTATCAGGCAAAAGGAAGATATATTATTACCAGAGAGGAGGCAGATGAGTACGAGAGGAGAGCGGAGGCAGCTCAACGCCATGCTGCAGCTCAGGAGGCGATAAACGCTGCATCTCAGTACGACCCCAGCTACACCTACGAGTATCCGTCAGGCCATCCTTGGCAATGAACCAACTTAGGCCAAAAGCCTAAGCTTGGGGGAGTACGTATTTCCCATCGACATTACATTTATATTCACACACACTCATTGCTAGATGTCGGTGCTCATACTCTTTCATTGTAATATCCATGTTAGTTTATTTTCTTTTTCCTGTTTTCTTCTTGTGTGTTTGTTAAACCTTAAGAAAAACCAAAAAAAAATTTAGTGTAGCTTCTAGCAAGTTTACTTTTCTTGTTGTTGTAGTAGTAATAATTAAAAAGAAAACCCAAAAAGATTTCCCATTCTTCTTTTGCTTGTTGGGAGCTTTCCCGTGTAAATAGTTTTATTTCTTTTCTTTTCTTTGGGGGTCGATAGGAGAAGACCATGATTAAATTGTTGAAGTGGCTCTTATATGCATTATTGTTGATTTAACCAAGAGCCATATTGCTTTGTCTTCTCCTATTTATTGAATGCTCGCAGATTCCAGCTTAGTCCAATGCACGTGCACTCTTATTATTATTCACTTCGTTCGGTCGTGCAAGTGAAAGGCAATTATGATGATATATGATGGACTGACTGAGATGAGAAAAGCTGGTATGAACTCGACCTCTCTTGTTTTTGTAAATATGATGAGTTCATAGTTCTTGATTCAGCTTATTATGAATAAACATGTTTGCAATGACAACTAGAGATCATAGTTGCTCGTGCCATGCTTGATTAGCTATGAGTTATAATGGTTTACCTTGCGTGCCAACATGCTATTAAAATGGTTATGATGTGGTATAGTGGGGTGGTATCCTCCTTATGATTTAAGTGACTCGACTTGGCACATGTTCACGCATGTAGTTGAAGCAAATCAACATAGCCTTCACGATATTTATGTTCAAGGTGGATTATATCCTACTCATGCTTGCATCCAATGTTTATTAATTTTAATGCATGTTCATGACTGTTTTCGCTCTCTAGTTGGTCGCTTCCCAATCTTTTGCTAGACTTCACTTGTACTAAGTGGGAATACTGCTTGTGCATCCAATCCCTTAAACCCCAAAGTTATTCCATATGAGTCCACCATACCTTCCTATATGCGGTATCTACCTGCCGATCCAAGTAAATTTGTATGTGCCAAACTCTAAACCTTCAAATAAGCATTCTGTTTTGTATGCTCGAATAGCTCATGTATCAACTAGGGCTGCCCTTATCTTCCATGTTAGGCGGGATATTCTCAAGAGGAGTGGACTCCGCTCCTCATTCACGAGAAAATGGCTGGTCTCCGGGATGCCCAGTCCCATGCTTTATTCAAACTAAATCAAATTAATTGCAAAATAAACTCCCCCTGGGACTGTTGCTAGTTGGAGACACTCGTTGTTTCGAGCAAGTCATGGATTGATGCTTGTTGGTGGAGGGGGAGTATAAACTTTACCATTCTATTTGGGAACCGCCTATAATGTGTGTAGCATGGAAGATATCGCCATCTCTTGGTTGTTATGTTGACAATGAAAGTATGCCACTCAAGATATTATTTATCTCTATTTCAAAATCGAGCTCTGGCACCTCTACAAATCCCTGCTTCCCTCTGCGAAGGGCCTATCTATTTACTTTTATGTTGAGTCATCACCCTCTTATTAAAAGCACCAGCTGGAGAGCACCGCTATCATTTGCATGCACTACTATTAATTTATATTGGTTATGACCATGATTGGATCTCTTTTACCATGAATTACAGTGTTTAGTCAGTGCTTGATCTTTAAAGGTGCTCTGCATTTATGTTTTGTGGTCTCACAAAGGGCTAGCGAGATACCATCTTGTTATATCATATCATGATTGTTTTGGGAAAGTGTTGTCATCCGAGATTTATTATTATTGCTCACTAGTTGATTATGCTATTGATATGAGTAAACATGAGACCTGAGAGTTATTGCAAATGTGGTTAGTTATAATCTTTGCTGAAAACTTGAATGCTGGCTTTACATATTTATAACAACAAGAGCAAACAGAGTTTGCAAAAGTTTTTCTTTATCACTTTCAGTTTATCAACTGAATTGCTTGAGGACAAGCAAAGGTTTAAGCTTGGGGGAGTTGATACGTCTCCGCCGTATCTAGTTTTCCAAACACTTTTGCCCTTGTTTTGGACTCTAACTTGTATGATTTGAATGGAACTAACCCGGACTGACGCTGTTTTCAGCAGAATTGCCATGATGTTATTTATGTGCAGAAAGAAAATTTCTCGGAATGACCTGAAACTCCATGGAACGTCTTTTCGGAAATAATAAAAAATCCTTTCCAAAGATGAAGACCAGGGGGCCCACACCCTGTCCACGAGGGTGGGGCGCGCGCCTCCCCCCTAGGGCGCGCCCCCTACCTCGTGGGCCCCCTGGAGCTCCTCCGACGCCAACTCCAACTCTATATATTTGCTTTCGGGGAGAAAAAAATCAAGGAGAAGAAATCATCGCGTTTTACGATACGGAGCCGCCGCCAAGCCCTAAAACCTCTCGGGGGGGTGGGGCAGATCTGGAGTCCGTTCGGGGCTCCGGAGAGGGGGATTCATCGCCGTCGTCATCACCAACCATCCTCCATCACCAGTTTCATGATGCTCACCGCCGTGCGTGAGTAATTCCATCGTAGGCTTGTTGGACGGTGATGGGTTGGATGAGATCTATCATGTAATCGAGTTAGTTTTGTTAGGGTTTGATCCCTAGTATCCACTATGTTCTGAGATTGATGTTGCTATGACTTTGCTATGCTTAATGCTTGTCACTAGGGCCCGAGTGCCATGATTTCAGATCTGAACCTATTATGTTTTCATGAATATATGTGTGTTCTTGATCCTATCTTGCAAGTCTATAGTCACCTACTATGTGTTATGATCCGGCAACCCCGAAGTGACAATAATCGGGACCACTCCCGGTGATGACTATAGTTTGAGGAGTTCATGTATTCACTATGTGCTAATGCTTTGTTCCGGTTCTCTATTAAAAGGAGGCCTTAATATCCCTTAGTTTCCATTAGGACCCTGCTGCCACAGGAGGGTAGGACAAAAGATGTCATGCAAGTTCTTTTCCATAAGCACGTATGACTATATTCGGAATACATGCCTACATTACATTGATGAATTGGAGCTAGTTCTGTGTCACCCTATGTTATGAATGTTACATGGTGAACCGCATCCGGCATAATTATCCATCACCGATCCAATGCCTACAAGCTTTTCCTATATTGGTTCTCGCTTATTTACTTTTCCGTTGCTACTGTTACAATCACTACAAAACACCAAAAATATTACTTTTGCTTCTGTTACTTTTGTTACCGTTACCACTACTATCATATTACTTTGCTACTAAAAACTTTGCCGCGATACTAAGTTATCCAGGTGTGGTTGAATTGACAACTCAAATGCTAATACTTGAGAATATTCTTTGGCTCCCCTTGTGTCAAATCAATAAATTTGGGTTGAATACTCCACCCTCGAAAACTGTTGCGATCTCCTATACTTGTGGGTTATCACACTTCGTCAATAATTCATAAGACATGGTGCAATTCCTATGATATTCTTGACATAAAAGGGGTAATACTCCAGGGTAGGACAGAACAAAAGCTGGATTGGCATTTGATCTGCGGGATACAACTGCTTTGACCCAATCCTAGATATGGATGAGGTACTGGAGTTTGTTTCTCCTTGTCATTCCGGAAAATAATGGCTTGACGGACCACAAGAATATGGGGTATCGATGAGCATGAATGCATGACATGCTCTTAACTATCAAATGATAGATGGAGGTCAGAATACAACTAAAGAGAGACAACTCAAAGGAACATACGATTTTCTGAGTTGTGGGTGCATAGATTAGCATGTTGAATGATTTCAACATATTTCTTCTGGATAACCCATGCAGAAAGGTAGAACTGGCAGAATCACAACATAGAATCGAGAACTCATCAAGAACACTCTGGTTGTGATCTTTCGGTTCAACGAGGAACTTCTGCCATAAGTAGTTCATGGTATTTGGAAGAGGGAAATACCATGGACCTCGAGGGCTATCGCAAAGGTTACTAATATCCTAAAGGAACTAGCAAACACTATCAACATGAAGTAAGTAGGGTGAATCTCGGGTTCAAGAACCCAGGAATAGAATGCCTACTTACTAAATGGCATCACAGGATGCTTTCTAGAATGAGGGCCAGAATTATCACACTGGGGATATAAGCATTGCTAGATTAGTGGGTGGTTCTGTAGGATGCATAGGCTCATAATACTAGCTCCAACATATATGTCAAGGCAATGGAGAACCTCAACATACCATTTAGTGTGCTTAATCTGGCCCAAAAGGACACTAGAAACAAGATGGGATTTGCAAATGCATCAGACTATTTAGAAACCTGGGACAACTCGGACAACATAACGGCTGTAAATGCTCAAAAAGATTTGAGAAATCCTGCAAAATGGTGGCATAACCACTTAACATCACAATATCAAGGTTTTGAGATGAACTGTCAACACACGGAGGTACTAGAACTGAACTGAGACTTGAATCCATCAATCCTATAAGTCTATAGATTAGTAACACGTGATCCTGATAGAAAGAAGAGAAGCCTAGTTCTTAATCCCCGTAGAAAAGAAGAGGTTGACTCAGATCAGAAGGGCATAAGGTAAAGGAGTAAAAAGAGCCTTACGTTCCCTTCCACAACAAATTCCCTTATATAACTATAGCATTTCTAGACTCAACTTCGACCAGTTTGGCTTTGTAATCCTACAGGCAGTCAGACTCTGATACCAAAGCTGTCAGGACCCCGATCCTAAGTCACACCGATCTAGCATGTAACACATCATTTCACTTTGCGGCCTCGCACACAGTATTCCCATGGGTGCCACCTTACCCGGTCCTGTACCGTTTGCGCCTTTTGGCTCACGTATACGATAGTGTCGCTAGCATCCATATGACAGAGAACCCCGTCCGACATGACTAGTCGTAAACCCAAAGTGGCACCAACTTATAGGGACAGGCATACCTGACCCAGCAACGAACGTGTCGGTCATCAGCGAGTGAATCCGGGCTATAGCAGCTGGGCTAACAGGACTTCGGAGAATCCAGGCTGTAGAAGGCTAAAAGGACTCCGGTAGTCACCGCATGACATTTCCCCGAAGGGACAGACACAAGAATGAAGAAGGACACATGCCGGCCAGCCTAAGTGTTCTGGAGCAGTAGTAAGCTACCACGGCTAAGTGGAAGCACTAGGAGACATTTCCCGGTAAGAGAGGCTACCAAGGATAAACAACTAGGTTGTCGGATCCCACACATACCAAGCATTTCGAAACATACACACAATATGCTCGATATGTGCAAATACAACATGGCATCACAATGAAACTCTACAACTCAAAGTATTTATTCATTAGGCTCTGAGGAGCCAAGTATTACAAACATGGGTCTCATGACCCAACATACAGAGCATACAAGCAACAAGCGGAAGCATAAACATGTCTGAGTAGAGACAACTACAAATGAAAAAGGCTGAGAAGCCTGACTATCTACAAGACCCTGCCGAGGGCACAAGATTGTAGCTGAGGTAACAAGCTAAACGTCGAAGTCCATGCGGAACTACTAGCGAGACTGAAGTCTCTCTGCAAAACATAAATTAAGCAAACATGAGTACAAATGAACCCAACAAGACTTACATCAGAACTATCTACATATGCATCAGTATCAACAAAGGGGGTGGTGGAGTTTAACAGTAGCAAGCCAACTTTGACTGAGTGGCTATCCTGAACTACGACTGCAATTAACTCTTTTGAGGTGGCACAAACGAGTCCACATATTTATCAAATCAATACACCACTATGGATCCGCTCCCGTCGCCCTACGAGAACGCCATCCATAGCACTCACGCTTATCTTGCGCATTTTCGAGTATCCACTTTCACTTGTCTATGAACTATTACAGGCAACCCAGAAGTCCTTTACCACGGACGCGGCTATTCGAATAGATCATTTATAACCCTGAAGGGGTGTACTTCGTCACACATGTTTCCACCACTTAGCGTCTGCACACGACATGTGCTCGGCAGACTTCAAGCGAAAGCCAACGTGGGTGTAGACCACGACCTGACTAACCACACAAGTCTCTAGTCCAGGTTTATCGCCTATTCAGGTTCCATCTGCAGGGAGTTCGGCCGATGTTTCCACATACGGCCCCGAATGATGTGTACAGGGTTCCGCGACACCAAACGGGCGCCCGGCATACCCGGCCATGTGCCTACCGCATCACAACCCACCCCTCGGGTCAGCGCTGCGCACGGCCTCCAGCATACTACAAACACCAGAAACTACTTGCAACTCCTGGACAGAGGACAGGGGCGGTTAATGGATCACAAACATAGGTCGAGCGGGGTCATATTTCAAGGCCCAACGTCTAGTAGTAGCTGTTCATGGATCACAAACACAGAACTCAGTTCCTGAGGACGGTTTCAATGAGACAACCCACCATGTACTCCTACATGGCCTCTCACCGCTACCTTTACCAAATCGTGTTCACACACTTAGCTCACACATAGTAGGACATGTTCATCATCATTCCAATTCATCCCCGATGAATCAAACCTGACACAACTCTAAGCAGTAGTAGGCATGACAAACAAGCATGAATGAGTAGGCACATCAGGGCTCAAACAACTACTCATGCTAGTGGGTTTCATCTATTTACTGTGGCAATGACAGGTCATGCAAAGGAAAAGGGGTTCAACTACCGCAACAAGTAACATATGAATTCTTGTTGTCCTAATGTAGTAAAAGAGAGCAGGAGCGTGAGAGTGGGATTGTATCGGAATGAACAAGGTGGTTTTGCTTGCCTGGCACTTCTGAAGATAGTAATAGCTCTTCATCGGTGTCATCGAACTCATCATCGGAACCACGTCTACTGAGAGGGGACAAATACAGGCAAACAAGGAAGAACACAAGCAATGCAATGCAGCAATATGATGCATGATCATGACATGGCAATATGAGTGTGTTGGGCTAATGCAACTACAACCAGATGGGTTTGAGCCATTTTGAAGCAAAGGTTCAACCCCGAACTCATCTTATGAATTTAAATAGTGCTTTATCATGGTTTGATATAAACAGCAGGTTTAAGTTGCTTTAACATGCATGAAACCAGTACAGATGGATAGATTGGATTTTTCTGATCATTTTTCATATATAAAACTTTGTAATTGGAGTTACAAATTAATTTCTATGGTTTTTTAGAAGTTAGCACTATTTTCTGGAATTTTCTGAATAAGAATAAATCCAAAAAAGGCATTACTACGTCAGCAGGTCAACTGTGCGGTCTAGGTCAAACCTGACTAGTGGGACCCACTGGTCAGTGACTAACTAACTAATCTAAGTTAATTAGTGTTAAACTACTACTAACTAAAAAAGGTCAGTGGAGTTAATTAAACTTAATTAAAAACTAAACTAGGATTAGCTTGGGCCAGGGCCCACTTGTCAGCGACCTAGGGGAGGTCAAACCCTTGGTCAGCGGGGTAAAACTTGCCGGCGTCTCGACACCGGCGACGACAGATGCGGCGGAGGGCTCGGGTTAGCTCCTCCGGCGACCAAAACAATGGTGGAGAGGCTCTACATGGTGCTGGGACTCGCGCGCATCCAACACGGCTAGCGACAGCAGCTAGGGTGGATCGAGCTCGCCGGAAAGGAGCTCCTGGCGGCGGTTGGAGTTCGGCCAACAACGGTGTGGGTGATGCGGGGCATGGGAGGAGCCGTGGACGATCTTGTTCAACTCGCGGGAGTGCAGTGAGTGCGGCAGTGAGCTCGGACGCGTGCTTGCACAGCCGTAGCCGCGGTGGCGAGGAGCTATCGGCTCCGATGGACACGGTGGTTAGAAGACGCGGACGAGCACGGGGAGAGAGTGGAAAGGGGCAGGGGCTCACAGTGAATCCAGCAGAGGCAACGGCGAGGCCGGGAATGGTCTAGAGCTCACGAATCCCCGGTGAGGTCGCCGGTGGTCAGAGGTTAAAGATGAGGTCGGGGACGATGCTGCAGGGCTTCCGTCGGGGCGTGGCTTGGTGAGGAGGAAGAGGTGGTCGAGGCGGAGCATTTGAGCGCATCGGCGAGGCAAGGCAGTGGCTGTGTGGCCACGGCGTCAGCGAGCGACGGCGACGGTGGCGCTCGGGTGATGCGAGGGAGACAACAGAGGAGAGGGAGGAGAGCATGGGAGAGAGGTCGAGGGGGTTCAGGGGGCTGCATGGCGTCGCGAGAGACAACCAGGGGGAGGAGGGGACAGCCAGGCAGGGTGGAGGTGGCCGCGCGGCGGTGCGCGCGTGTCAAGCACGCGTCCGTCCTTCTGGCAAGGAGGAAGACGACAGGAGGAGGCCAGTGGGCTGGGCCGGCCACTTGGGCCACCAGGTGGGCTGCGCAGATAAGCCAGTAAGTCTCTCTCTCTTTTATTTCTATTTTCTATTATTCTGTAAGCTTTAGTGCTTTATTAAAAATAGCTAGGCACTTTCAAAACTCATGCAATTGACTGTGGCAACTGTTTGGAATATATCCAACAGTGAACAATTCAGTTTATGATTATTTGGACATTTAAACTATTTTATAGCATTTAAATGTCTAAATGCAAATAACATATGATTTAATCCAGTGACCTTATGATGTCCTAGAATAGTGTGCACCATTTTTTTCAAAGGTTCTAGACCAAGGCAAAGATGATGAACATTTTAGAAGGGCATTTCAGGTTCATTGAAAAAGATTTTAGTAAACCCTAGTTGGATTATGGGGGTGCTGGGGGTTCTGTCATCCCCATTTCCAAATTTCTGAGCAAAATAAACATGATGCAACACCATAGGCTAGCACTAGGCATACCAGAACCAGGGATGTGACATCATCTCACTATCATTGTGGTAGTTCTTCCTAGCAACAGTGCTGTCACCCTGAAAGAGAAACAACTAGGTAGATAGCAGTTTTGCACGTATAAGCATCAGCGCTGTCAATTCATCTCATTTCTTTGTCAAAAATAAAGGGACACGGTTTAAAATAGCATTAACACAATAGGTATTGTTGGCATTGTGCAGGAGCCGCCAGCTTCACCAGACCATTGTTCATAGTTTAAAGGCTTGAGGAGGACAAACTTACATTAGTAGTGAAGACAGGATCTATAAAGCCCTTGTCCATATTGATGGGGGGAGGGGGAATTCAAGAAGTTTACTGCACACTCTTATTCAAGAGCATTGCCTTTATTCTACATTTGTTAAGAGTAAATATAGATGTGAAAAATATAGGAACAAATGGCGATTATTTAACTTAAGATGCAGAGTACAACTGTAAATACAACATACAGGCAGAAGGCACTGATAAGAGCAATGCGGAGCTAAACTTCTTCAGTAACATTGGTTTTATTCAATATTTTGGCAAGAGTAAATGTAGATATGATGTGTAGAAAAATGGAGGACAAGGGAAAATAAGCTGCAAAGTGTACATGAAGAACTAGCCGACAAATATAAGTACAGTGATGAAGGACAACAAATACTTACAAGAACAATGCAGGACTAAATTTCTTCATAAGCATTGGGTTTATTCTACATTAATTTAAGCATTAATATAGATCTGATAATTTGGAGCGAACAGTGGATAAGCAAGCTATAATGCACAATGATGTCACATAATCCACCATGTATGAATGTAAGGACAACGATAGGACAATAGGTCTCACAAGAGCAAAGCAGCGACCAACATAGTTGGGATATCCTAGGTTTTGCAGCGCTGGTTCTATCGCCAATATACGTCGGGTGCTATGTGATTTCTCTGGTGGTACCACCTTTTTCAAGGACTTTGCTTGTACTCCTTCAGGTTCTACAATCACCCTCTTCCTTTTGGATGTCTGAAACACAAGAACAACATCTAAATGGAAAAACATGGTATGACGACAAATTGAATAGGTGCTGATAATGGATGGGCATGGCATCTTCACATATATCATGAGTAAACTAAGCATATGGTGGTGCAACGAAGCAAAAGAAATTCTAGACACCTTCTGCAAGATATGTGCAACCAATAAAACCTTGCCAAATTAGAACATGCACCCTATTGGGTGAACAGGATAGGCCATCTGCCTTTGACTCCTTGAGCTCAGAATAGTCATTAGGATCATATTCTGAATACGAATCTATAGGTCGGGAGCATGTGGGTTTCATTGCATCCACAATGGACCTCAATCCCTTGATGCCAAGTTTGTTACCCATTGAACTGTTCCGCAATATTCTTCTGATGTGCCCATTCTTGTATTCATTGTGATTACGTACAATATATGTAAGGTATGAGAACACAAATAGTAGTGAGATTATCTTTGTAATGCAGAGGATATTGTAATATAATAGAGGGTCCCTGTAAACCCTTGTGTGCTATCACTGGATTCTGATGAGAGAGCCCATGTGTGTTGTAATATGGTGAGTAGATTAATATAATCTGGCACAACTACACAAAAAATAGGCTCCCTGTTGGGAGCCCCAGATGTAAGGATGGTTGGCAGACGATAGGTTCATAATATACCATATAAAAAGTTTATCGCCAAACCATGATAACGAGAGCACAGTGCCAGTAGGCAGATCATAGTGTAGATAATAGGGGTACACCATAACCACCATAAATAAATTGGGAAAGTAGACCTGGCTGGAAAACACAGGGTTTTGCCGCTACTAATATGCAGCCTATCGATCACCTACATGCCAGCTCTATTCATCTGAAGGTGCACAACTATTGCTATCAGTTTAGTCTACCAAAGACCACTCGACTCCCACCATTTCCGGGGTATTATGGCAGACCAACTCGAAGCACGGAATCATTTAGCAGAACCGGCCCAATAGAGCTGTCGACTGCAGATGTCCCTTCTCCCCTTCCTGACAAGGAACATACTGTGCTTACTAAAGAAGAACAGAAAAGCAACATGTTAAAGAATAGAAGGGAAGGCATATTATTGAGATTCCCCTTCTTTCTATACAATGTTGGTTGCCCACCCATGATGAATCAGAGCGCCCAAAGAAATGCAATTCCATGTTGTCTCTCTATATGTGGCCACATGCATTTGGAAACTCAATTGGGAGCATTAGATAACCAATTAAATGTGTGTATGTTAGATAATGTCAGTATCATATCAGATTCGTATTTGAAGAACCTTATGACGTATGATTGGTGTGCTATTTAGCTTTAAAGGGTGGACAACTGCTAGTAGGACACAAAGGAGCACCTACGCAGATCATAGTGTAGATATAATGGGAAAACCATAAGCATCAGGAGTAAAATCAGGAAAGTGGAACTTGCTGGAATATATGTGCTAGTATTGCTGGTATGGCTAGAAAGGCTTCGCATACCAGCTCCCTACTACTGAAGGCGCAACACTGTTACTATCAGTCGAACTCTCAAAGGCGACACATACGATCGAATATGAAGAGTTGAAAGCGTCCATGACAATCGATATGAAGACCAACACGAAGAGTTGAAAGCGTTCATGACAAGCGACCGAATAGACCTGTACACTACAAATGTCCCTGCTCCTCTTCACTACAAAGAACATACTATACAACTATTATACTACATCTCTTCCTAAATACAAATCTTTGTAGAGATTCCACTATGGATCACATACAGATGTATATAGATACATTTTAGAGTGTAGATTCACTCATTTTGCTCTGTATGTAGTCCATGGAGGAATCTCTACAAACACTTATATTTAGGTTTAGGTACGGAGAGAGTACTTACAAAGGAAGAACAGAAGAGGAACATGCTAAAGAAGAGCAAGCATATTTTGGATAATAAAATGTTGGTTGGCCACACATGATGAACCAGAGCACATGGAGAACGCAACTCCCTACTGTCCCTCGATATGTGGCGCATGTGCTTTTCGAAAGTAAAGTAGGAACATTTACTGACCAATTAAACATTCTCAGTTTTAGTACATGTCAGCATCAAGATTCATATTTGAGAAACTAAGTTTGGAATTATGAGTGGCATGTTGTTTAGCTTGATGGGTTGAGGAGCACGGCTTGCACGTACGTCTCAAAGCACCTACGATAATACTCCCTCCGTTCCTAAATATTTGTCTTTCTAGATAGTTCAACAAGTGACTACATACGAAGCAAAATGAGTGAATCTACACTCTAAAATATGTCTATAGACATCTTTATTTGGTAGTTTACTTGAAATCTTAAAAAGACAAATATTTAGGAACGGAGGGAGTAGTACTGAATATATGGGAATGTCTACATGCAAGTCACCTGACTTTCATCATTTGGGCCAGTCGACCACTTCAGGCGGTTGGATGAAGATCCTACGTCTCCTAACCCTTCTTCTTCCTCGCCTCTTATTCTTCCCCTAAATACTACCGCACGGGTCGTAGGCCAAACCACCGGCCCCCGCCCTCCCCTGAACCGCCCACCACCTCCGATCTTCCGCCGCCCCCGGCCATCCCTCTAGCTAACCCCTGTTGGGAAACGGGGCATGCAATTTCAAAAAAAAAACCTACGCTCACGCAAGATCTATTTAGGAGATGCATAACAACAAGAGGGGAGAGTGTGTCTACGTACCCTCGTAGACCATTAAGCGGAAGCATTTATCACGCTGTTGATGTAGTCATACTCTTCACGATCCGATCATGATCCAACCAATCTAGTGCCGAACGGATGGCACCTCCGAGTTTAGCACACGTGCGGCTCGATGATGTCTCCTCCTTCTTGATCCAGCAAGCGGGAGAGGAGAAGTAGATGGTATCACAACCAACACGATGGCTTGGTGGTTATGGTGGTGGTGGAACACCGACAGCGCTTCGCTAAGCGTCGCCGGGACGAGCCGGTGGAACTACAGAGTAACTGGAGAGAGAGGGGCGCCAAGGGCTTGGTGTGTTATTTTGGGGAACCCCCTCCCCTCTAAATGTAGGTGGAGGGGAGTGGTAAATAGCCCCTCCAAGCCCTAGGGCACAGCTAAGGGGGAGAGGACTTGGACTCCAAGTCCAATCCTATTCCTACTAGGACTCCTTCCTTTTTTTGCCTTCCCTAGCCACATGGGCTTTGAGGACTTGGTGCGCCTAGCCCAATAAGGCCAGGACGCCTCTACGCAGCCCATGATAGCCCTTGGGTCGTGGTGGAACCACTTGTGGACTTCCGGACCCCTCTGGAATCCTCCGGAACCTTCTAGAAGCTTCCCGGTACAATACCGAAAAAACTGCATCTTTTTTCGGAACCCAAAATATGACTTCCCATATATAAATCTTTACCTCTCGACCATTCTGAGACTCCTCGTGACGTCCGGGATCTCATCCGGGACTCCGAAAAACATTTGGTTACCACTCATCAAATATCCCAATACTACTCTAGCGTCAACAAACGTTAAGCGTGCGACCCTGCGGGTTCGGGAATTATGTAGTCATGACCGAGACACCTCTCGGGTCAATAACCAACAGCGGAACCTGGATGCTCATATTGGATCCTACATATTCTACGAAGATGTTTATCGGTTGAACCGTTATGACAACATACGTTATTCCCTTTGTTTATCGGATGTTACTTGCCCGAGATTCGATCATCGGTATCTTCATACCTAGTTCAATCTCGTTACCGGCAAGTCTCTTTACTCGTTCCATAATACATTACCTCATGACTAACTCCTTAGTTGTTTGCTTGCAAGCTTATGATCTGTATTACCGATAGGGCTCAGAGATACCTCTCCGATACTCGGAGTGACAAATCCTAATCTTGATCTATGCTAACCCAACAAACACCTTCAGAGACACCTGTAGAGCATCTTTATAATCACCCTGTTACGTTGTGACATTTGATAGCACACAAGGTATTACTCCGGTATCCGGGAGTTGCATAATCTCATAGTTGAAGGAATATGTATTTCACATGAAGAAAGCAATAGCAAAAAAATTGAACAATCATTATGCTAAGCTAACAGATGGGTCTTGTCCATCACATCATTCTCCTAATGATGTGAACCCATTATCAAATGACAAATCATGTCTATGGTTAGGAAACCTTAACCATCTTTGATCAACGAGCTAGTATAGTAGAGGCTTACTTGGGACACGATGCTTGTTTATGTATTCACACATGTATTAAGGTTTCCGATCAATACAATTATAGCATGAATAATAAACTTTACCATGAATAAGGAGATATAAAATAAAAAACTTTATTATTGCCTCTAGGGCATATTTTCTTCAGTCTCCAACTTGCAATAGAGTCAATAATCTAGTTCACATCGCCATGTGATTAACACCAATAGTTCACATCACCATGTGACCAACACCCAAAGGGTTTACTAGAGTCAATAATCTAGTTCACATCGCTATGTGATTAACACCCAAAGAGTACTAAGGTGTGATCATGTTTTGCTTGTGAGATAAGTTTAGTCAACGGGTCTGCCACATTCAGATCCGTATGTATTTTGCAATTTTCTATGTCTACAATGCTCTGCATGGAGCTACTCTAGCTAATTACTCCCACTTTTAATATGTATCCAGATTGAGACTCAGAGTCATCCAGATCGGTGTTAAAGCTTGCATCGATGTAACTCTTTACGACAAACTCTTTATCACCTCCATAACCGAGAAATATTTCCTTAGTCCTCTAAGGATAATTTTGACTGCTGTCTAGTGATCTACTCCTGGATCACTATTGTACCTCTCTGCAAAACTCATGGCAAGGTCCACAATAGGTCTGGTATACAACATGGCATACTTTATAGAACCTATGGCTGAGGCATAGGGAATGACTTTCATTCTCTCTCTATCTTCTGTCGTGGTCGGGTTTTGAGTCTTACTCAATTTCATACCTCACAAGTCAGGCAAGAACTCCTTCTTTGACTGATCCATTTTGAGCTCCTTCAAAATCTTATCAAGGTATGTACTCACCGAAAGTCTTATCAAGCTTCTTGATCTATCTTTATAGATCTTGATGTTGGAAATATGCCCTAGAGGCAATAATAAAAGCATTATTATTATATTTCCTTATTCATGATAATTGTCTTTATTCGTGCTATAATTGTGTTATCCGGAAATCGTAATACATGTGTGAATAACAGACAACAACATGTCCCTAGTAAGCCTCTAGTTGACTAGCTCGTTGATCGATAGATAGTCATGGTTTCCTGACTATGGACATTGGATGTCATTGATAACGAGATCACATCATTAGGAGAATGATGTGATGGACGAGACCCAATCCTAAACATAGCATAAGATCGCATAGTTCATTTGCTAGAGTTTTCCAATGTCAAGTATCCTTTCCTTAGACCATGAGATCGTGTAACTCCCGGATACCGTAGGAGTGCTTTGGTTGTGCCAAATGTCACAACGTAACTGGGTGACTATAAAGGTATACTACGGGTATCTCCGAAAGTGTTTGTTGGGTTGACGCGGATCGAGACTGGGATTTGTCACTCCGCTTGACGGAGAGGTATCACCGGGCCCTCTCGGTAATGCATCATCATAATGAGCTCAATGTGATCAAAGTGTTTGATCACAGGATCATGCATTACGGTACGAGAAAAGTGACTTGCCGGTAACGAGATTGAACGAGGTATTGGGATACCGACGATCGAATCTCGGGCAAGTAAAATACCGATTGACAAAGGGAATCGTATACAGGATTAATTGAATCCTCGACATCGTGGTTCATCCGATGAGATCATCGTGGAGCATGTGGGACCCAACATGGGTATCCAGATCCCGCTGTTGGTTATTGCCCGAGAGCCGTCTCGGTCATGTCTGCATGTCTCCCGAACCCGTAGGGTCTACACACTTAAGGTTCGGTGACGCTAGGGTTGTGAAGATATGTATATGCAGTAACCCGAATGTTGTTCGGAGTCCCGGATGAGATCCCGGACGTCACGAGGAGTTCCGGAATGGTCCGGAGGTAAAGAATTATATATAGGAAGTGCTGTTTTCGCCATCGGGACAAGTTTCGGGGTTATCGGTATTGTACCGGGACCACCGGAGGGTCCCGGGGGGTCCACCGGGTGGGGCCACCTGCCTCGGGGGGCCAAATGGGCTCTAGGGGGTGCGCCTTGGCCCACATGGGCCAAGGGGAACCAGCCCCAAGAGGCCCATGCGCCTAGGGTTACAAAGGGAAGGAGTCCCACAAGGGGAAGGCACCTCCTAGGTGCCTTGGGGGGGGGGGGAGGGAAACCTCCCCTTGGCCGCCGCCCCAAGGAGATTGGATCTCCTAGGGCTGGCGCCCCCTTGGCACTTCTATATAAAGGGGGGAGGGGTGGGGGCAGCCGCACCCCTGGTCATTGGCGCCTCCCTCTCCCTCTCCAACACCTCCTCCTCCTCCGTTGAGCACGGCGAAGCCCTGCCGGAGTACTGTAGTTCCACCATCACCACGCCGTCGTGCTGCTGCTGGAGCCTTCTTCCCCAACCTCTCCTTTGCCTTGCTGGATCAAGAAGAAGGAGACGTTATGCTGACCGTACGTGTGTTGAACGCGGAGGTGCCGTGCTTTCGGTGCTAGGATCTCCGGTGATTTGGATCACGGTGTGTACGACTACTTCATCCCCGTTCGTTGAACGCTTCCGCTCGCGATCTACAAAGTGGTATGTAGATGCAATCTCTCTCTCCCATGACTCGTTGCTAGATGAACTCATAGATGGATCTTGGTGAAACCGTAGAAAAAATTTTATTTTCTGCAACGTTCCCCAACAGTGGCATCATGAGCTAGGTGTATGCGTAGTTCTCTATTGCACGAGTAGAACACAATTTGTTGTGGGCGTAGATGTTGTCAACTTTCTTGCCGCTACTAGTCTTATCTTGCTTTAGCGGTATTGTGGGATGAAGCGGCCCGGACCAACCTTACACGTACGCTTACGTGAGACCGGTTCCACCGACTAACATGCACTAGTTGCATAAGGTGGCTTGCGGGTGTCTGTCTCTCCCACTTTAGTTGGAGCGGATTCGATGAAAAGGGTCCTTATGAAGGGTAAATAGAAGTTGACAAATCATGTTGTAGCTTTCACGTAGGTAAGAAAACATTCTTGCTAGAACCCTAATTCAGCCACGTAAAACTTGCAACAACAATTAGAGGACGTCTAACTTGTTTTTGCAGTAAGTGCTTTGTGATATGATATGGCCAAAGTTGTGATATGATATGGCCAAAGTTCTTTAGCTGTAAGATGGAGGAAAATGGCTCTGTCAGTGAACACATACTCAAGATGTCTGGGTTGCACAACCGCTTGACTCAACTAGAAGTTAACCTCCCGGATGAAGCGGTCATTGACAGAATCCTCCAGCCGCTTCCACCTAGCTACAAGAGCTTTGTGATGAACTACAATATGCAGGGGATGGTAAAGACCATTCCTGAGGTATTGCTATGTTGAAATCAGCAGAGGTAGAAATCAAGAAGGAGCATCAAGTGTTGATGGTGAATAAAACCACAAAGTTCAAGAAGGGCAAGGGTAAAAAGAACTTCAAGAAGGACGGCAAGGAAGTTGCCGCGCCCGGTAAGCAAGTTGCCGGGAAGAAGCCAAAGAATGGACCCAAGCCCGAGACTGAGTGTTTTTATTGCAAGGGAAGTGGTCACTGGAAGCGGAACTGCCCCAAATACTTAGCGGACAAGAAGGCCGGCAAAACAAAAGGTATATGTGATATACATGTAATTGATGTGTACCTTACCAGTACTCGTAGTAGCTCTTGGGTATTTGATACTGGTGCAGTTGCTCACATTTGTAACTCAAAGCAGGAGCTGCGGAATAAACGGAGACTGGCGAAGGACGAGGTGACGATGCGCGTCGGGAATGGTTCCAAGGTCGATGTGATCGCCGTCGGCACGCTACCTTTACATTTACCTACGGGATTAGTTTTAAACCTCAATAATTGTTATTTAGTGCCAAGTTTGAGCATGAACATTGTATCTGGATCTCGTTTAATTCGAGATGGCTACTCATTTAAATCCGAGAATAATGGTTGTTCTATTTATATGAGAGATATGTTTTATGGTCATGCTCCGATGGTTAATGGTTTATTCTTAATGAATCTCGTACGTGATGATACACATATTCATAGTGTGAATACCAAAAGAGTTAAAGTTGATAACAATAGTCTCACATATTTGTGGCACTGCCGCCTTGGTCACATAGGTGTCAAACGCATGAAGAAGCTCCATGCAGATGGACTTTTAGAGTCTCTTTATTATGAATCATTTGACACGTGCGAACCATGCCTCATGGGTAAAATGACCAAGACTCCGTTCTCAGGAACAATGGAGCGAGCAACCAACTTATTGGAAATCATACATACCGATGTGTGCGGTCCAATGAGTGTTGAGGCTCGCGGTGGCTATCGTTATGTTCTCACCCTCACTGATGACTTGAGTAGATATGGGTATGTCTACTTAATGAAACACAAGTCTGAGACCTTTGAAAAGTTCAAGGAATTTCAGAGTGAGGCTGAAAATCAACGTGATAGAAAGATCAAGTTTCTACGATCAGTTCGTGGAGGAGAATACTTGAGTCACGAATTTGGCACACACTTAAGAAAATGTGGAATAGTTTCACAACTCACGCCGGCTGGAACACCTCAGCGTAATGGTGTGTCCGAACGTCGTAATCGCACTCTATTAGATATGGTGCGATCTATGATGTCTCTTACCGATTTACCGCTATCTTTTTGGGGCTATGCTTTAGAGACTGCCGCATTCACTTTAAATAGGGCTCCGTCTAAATCTGTTGAGACGACACCGTATGAATTATGGTTTGGGAAGAAACGTAAGCTGTCGTTTCTAAAAGTTTGGGGATGCGATGCTTATGTCAAGAAACTTCAACCTGAAAAGCTCGAACCCAAGTCGGAAAAATGCGTCTTCATAGGATACCCTAAAGAAACTATTGGGTATACCTTCTACCTCAGATCCGAAGGCAAGATCTTTGTTGCCAAGAATGGATCCTTTCTAGAGAAAGAGTTTCTCTCGAAAGAAGTAAGTGGGAGGAAAGTAGAACTTGATGAAGTGTTACCTCTTGAACCGGAAAATGGCGAAACTCAAGAAAACGTTCCTGAGGTGCCTGCACCGACTAGAGAGGAAATTAATGATGTTGATCAAGATACTTCCAATCAAGCTCCTACTGAAATCCGAAGGTCCACAAGGACACGTTCCGCACCAGAGTGGTACGGCAACCCTGTCTTGGAAATCATGTTGTTAGACAACGGTGAACCTTCGAACTATGAGGAAGCAATGGCGGGCCCGGATTCCGACAAATGGCTAGAAGCCATGAAATCCGAGATAGGATCCATGTATGAAAACGAAGTATGGACTTTGACTGACTTGCCCGTTGAACGGCGAGCCATAGAAAATAAATGGATCTTTAAGAAGAAGACAGACGCGGATGGTAATGTGACCATCTATAAAGCTCGGCTTGTCGCTAAGGGTTATCGACAAGTTCAAGGAATTGACTACGATGAGACTTTCTCACCGGTAGCGAAGCTAAAGTCCGTCCGAATCATGTTAGCAATTGCCGCATACTATGATTATGAGATATGGCAAATGGACGTCAAAACGGCATTCCTTAATGGTTTCCTTAAGGAAGAATTGTATATGATGCAGCCGGAAGGTTTTGTCGATCCTAAGAATGCTGACAAGGTGTGCAAGCTCCAACGCTCGATTTATGGGCTGGTGCAAGCATCTCGGAGTTGGAACATTCGCTTTGATGAGATGATCAAAGCGTTTGGGTTTACGCAGACTTATGGAGAAGCCTGCGTTTACAAGAAAGTGAGTGGGAGCTCTGTAGCATTTCTCATATTATATGTAGACGACATACTTTTGATGGGAAATGATATAGAACTCTTGGACATCATTAAGGCCTACTTGAATAAAAGTTTTTCAATGAAGGACCTTGGAGAAGCTGCTTATATATTAGGCATCAAGATCTATAGAGATAGATCGAGACGCCTCATAGGTCTTTCACAAAGCACATACCTTGATAAAATATTGAAGAAGTTCAATATGGATCAATCCAAGAAAGGGTTCTTACCTGTGTTACAAGGTGTGAAATTGAGCTCAGCTCAATGTCCGACCACGGCAGAAGATATAGAAGAGATGAGTGTCATCCCCTATGCCTCAGCCATAGGTTCTACTATGTATGCCATGCTGTGTACCAGACCTGATGTAAACCTTGCCGTAAGTTTGGTAGGAAGGTACCAA
Organism: Aegilops umbellulata; assembly: GCA_032464435.1. Classification (NCBI taxonomy): domain Eukaryota; kingdom Viridiplantae; phylum Streptophyta; class Magnoliopsida; order Poales; family Poaceae; genus Aegilops; species Aegilops umbellulata. The sequence goes on from CP136057.1 coordinate 588,654,360, forward strand.
AGTAATCCCGGCAAGGAACACTGGACAGCGGTCAAGAATATCCTGAAGTACCTGAAAAGGACCAAGGAAATGTTTCTCGTTTATGGAGGTGACGAAGAGCTCGTCGTAAAAGGTTACGTCGACGCTAGCTTCGACACAGATCTGGATGACTCTAAGTCACAAACCGGATACGTGTATATTTTGAATGGTGGGGCAGTAAGGTGGTGCAGTTGCAAGCAAAGCATCGTGGCGGGATCCACATGTGAAGCGGAGTACATGGCAGCCTCGGAGGCAGCACATGAAGCAATTTGGGTGAAGGAGTTCATCACCGACCTCGGAGTCATACCCAATGCGTCGGGGCCAATCAAACTCTTCTGTGACAACACTGGAGCTATTGCACTTGCAAAGGAGCCCAGGTTTCACAAGAAGACCAGGCACATCAAGCGTCGCTTCAACTCCATTCGTGAAAATGTTCAAGATGGAGACATAGAAATTTGTAAAGTGCACACGGATCTGAATGTCGCAGATCCATTGACTAAACCTCTCCCTAAGGCAAAACATGATCAACACCAGAACTCGATGGGTGTTCGATTCATCACAATGTAACTAGATTATTGACTCTAGTGCAAGTGGGAGACTGTTGGAAATATGCCCTAGAGGCAATAATAAAAGCATTATTATTATATTTCCTTATTCATGATAATTCTCTTTATTCGTGCTATAATTGTGTTATCCGGAAATCGTAATACATGTGTGAATAACAGACAACAACATGTCCCTAGTAAGCCTCTAGTTGACTAGCTCGTTGATCGATAGATAGTCATGGTTTCCTGACTATGGACATTGGATGTCATTGATAACGAGATCACATCATTAGGAGAATGATGTGATGGACGAGACCCAATCCTAAACATAGCATAAGATCGCATAGTTCGTTTGCTAGAGTTTTCCAATGTCAAGTATCCTTTCCTTAGACCATGAGATCGTGTAACTCCCGGATACCGTAGGAGTGCTTTGGGTTTGCCAAACGTCACAACGTAACTGTGTGACTATAAAGGCATACTACGGGTATCTCCGAAAGTGTCTGTTGGGTTGACGCGGATCGAGACTGGGATTTGTCACTCCGCTTGACGGAGAGGTATCACCGGGCCCTCTCGGTAATGCATCATCATAATGAGCTCAATGTGATCAAAGTGTTTGATCACAGGATCATGCATTACGGTACGAGAAAAGTGACTTGCCGGTAACGAGATTGAACGAGGTATTGGGATACCGACGATCGAATCTCGGGCAAGTAAAATACCGATTGACAAAGGGAATCGTATACGGGATTAATTGAATCCTCGACATCGTGGTTCATATGATGAGATCATCGTGGAGCATGTGGGACCCAACATGGGTATCCAGATCCCGCTGTTGGTTATTGCCCGAGAGCCGTCTCGGTCATGTCTGCATGTCTCCCGAACCCGTAGGGTCTACACACTTAAGGTTCGGTGACGCTAGGGTTGTGAAGATATGTATATGCAGTAACCCGAATGTTGTTCGGAGTCCCGGATGAGATCTCGGACGTCACGAGGAGTTCCCGAATGGTTCGGAGGTAAAGAATTATATATAGGAAGTGCTGTTTTCGCCATCGGGACAAGTTTCGGGGTTATCGGTATTGTACCGGGACCACCGGAGGGTCCCAGGGGGTCCACCGGGTGGGGCCACCTGCCTCGGGGGGCCACATGGGCTCTAGGGGGTGCGCCTTGGCCCACATGGGCCAAGGGGAACCAGCCCCAAGAGGCCCATGCGCCTAGGGTTACAAAGGGAAGGAGTCCCACAAGGGGAAGGCACCTCCTAGGTGCCTTGGGGGGGGAGGGAAACCTCCCCTTGGCCGCCGCCCCAAGGATATTTGATCTCCTAGGGCCGGCGCCCCCCCTTGGCACTTCTATATAAAGGGGGGAGGGGAGGGGGCAGCCGCACCCCTGGTCATTGGCGCCTCCCTCTCCCTCTCCAACACCTCCTCCTCCTCCGTTGAGCACGGCGAAGCCCTGCCGGAGTACTGTAGTTCCACCATCACCACGCCGTCGTGCTGCTGCTGGAGCCTTCTTCCCCAACCTCTCCTTTGCCTTGCTGGATCAAGAAGAAGGAGACGTTACGCTGACCGTACGTGTGTTGAACGCGGAGGTGCCGTGCTTTCGGTGCTAGGATCTCCGGTGATTTGGATCACGGTGTGTACGACTACTTCATCCCCGTTCGTTGAATGCTTCCGCTCGCGATCTACAAAGTGGTATGTAGATGCAATCTCTCTCTCCCATGACTCGTTGCTAGATGAACTCATAGATGGATCTTGGTGAAACCGTAGAATTTTTTTTATTTTCTGCAACGTTCCCCAACACTTGATGCCCAATACGTAAGTTGCTTCACCGAGGTCTTTCTTTGAAAAACTCCTTTCAAACACTCCTTTATGCTTTCCATAAAATTCTACATCATTTCTGATCAACAATATGTCATTCACATATACTTATCAGAAAGGCTGTAGTGCTCCCACTCACTTTCTAGTAAATACATGATTCACCGCAAGTCTGTATAAAACTATATGATTTGATGAACTCATCAAAGTGTATATTCCAACTCCGAGATGTTGCACCAGTCCATAGATGGATCGCTGGAGTTTGCACACTTTGTTAGCACCTTTAGGATCGACAAAACCTTTTGGTTGCATCATATTCAACTCTTCTTTAAGAAATCCATTAAGGAATGCAGTTTTGACATCCATTTGCCAGATTTCATAAAATGCGGCAATTGCTAACATGATTCGGACAAACTTAAGTATCACTACGAGTGACAAAATCTCATCGTAATCAACACATTGAACTTGTCGAAAACCATTTGCGATAAGTCGAGCTTTGTAGAGAGTAACACTACCATCAGAGTCCGTCTTCCTCTTGAAGATCCATTTATTCTCTATGTATTGCCGATCATTGGGCAAGTCAACCAAAAGTCCATACTTTGTTCTCATACATGGATACCATCTCAGATTTCATGGCCTCAAGTCTTTTTGCGGAATCTGGGCTCATCATCGCTTCCTCATAGTTCGTTGGTTTGTCATGGTCTAGTAACATGACTTCCAGGACAGGATTACCATACAACTCTGGTGCGAAACGTGCTCTGGTTGACCTACGAGGTTCAGTAGTAACTTGATCTGAAGGTTCCTCTCTAGTTGGTGTAGGCATCACGGGAACGGTTTTCTGTGATGAGCTACTTTCCAATTCGAGAGAAGGTACAATTACCTCATCAAGTCCCACTTTCCTCCCACTCACTTCTTTCGAGTGAAACTCCTTCTCTAGAAAGGATCCATTCTTAGCAACAAAGATCTTGCCTTCGGATCTGTGATAGAAGGTGTACCCAACAGTTTCTTTTTGGTATCCTGTGAAGATGCACTTCTCCGATTTGGGTTCGAGCTTATTAGGTTGAAGTTTTTTCGCATAAGCATCGCAACCCCAAACTTTAAGAAATGACAGCTTAGGTTTCTTGCCAAACCAGAGTTCATATGGTGTCGTCTCAACGGATTTAGATGGTACCCTATTTAACGTGAATGCAACTGTCTCTAATGCATAACCCCAAAACAATAGTGGTAAATTGGTAAGAGACATCATAGATTGCACCATATCAAATAAATTACGGTTACGATGTTCGGACACACCATTACGCTGTGGTGTTCCAGGTGGCGTGAGTAGTGAAACTATTTCACATTGTTTTAAATGAAGGCCAAACTCGTAACTCAAATATTTACCTCCGCGATCAAATCGTAGAAACTTCTTTTTTCTTGTTACGATGATTCTCCACTTCACTATGAAAATCTTTGAACTTTTCAAATGTCTCAGACTTGTGTTTCATCAAGTAGATATAGCCATATCTGGTCAAATCATCTGTGAAGGTCAGAAAACAATGATACCCGCCGCGAGCCTCAATACTCATCGGACCGCATACATCGGTATGTATTATTTCCAATAAGTCATTAGCTCGCTCCATTGTTCCGGAGAACGGAGTTTTAGTCATCTTGCCCATGAGGCATGGTTCGCAAGTATCAAATGATTCATAATCAAGTGATTACAAAAGCCCATCGGTATGGAGTTTCTTCACGCGCGTTACACCAATATGACCTAAACGGCAGTGCCACAAGTATGTTGCACTATCATCATCAACTTTGCATCTTTTGGCATCAATATTATGAATATGTGTATTACTACGATCGAGATTCAACAAACCATTTATGTTGGGTGTATGACGATAGAAGGTTTTATTCATGTAAACAGAACAACAATTATTATCTAACTTTTGAATAACTGTATTGCAATAAACATGATCCAATCATATTCATGCTCAACACAAACACCAAATAACATTTATTTAGGTTCAACACTAATCCCGAAGGTAGAAGGAGTATGCGATGGTGATCTTATCAACCTTGGAATCACTTCCAACACACATCGTTACCTTGCCTTTAACTAGTCTCTCTTCATTTTGGAACTCCTGTTTCAAGTTACTAATCTTAGCAACTGAACCAGCATCAAATACCCTGGGGTTACTATGAACAGTAGTAAAGTACACATCAATAACATGTATATCAAGTATACCTTTGTTTACTTTGCCATCCTTCTTATTCGCCAATTATTTGGGGTAGTTCTGCTTCCAGTGACCATTCCCTTTGGAGTAGAAGCACTCAGTTTCAGGATTAGGTCTAGCTTTGGGCTTCTTCGCGGGAGGGGCAACTTGCTTGTCATTCTTCTTGAAGTTCCCTTTCTTTTCCTTTTCCCTTTTTCTTGAAACTAGTGGTCTTGTTAACCATTAAAACTTGATGCTCTTTCTTGATTTCTACCTTCACCGATTTTAGCATCGCGAAGAGCTCGGGAATCGTTTTTGTCACCCCTTGCTTATTATAGTTCATCACGAAGTTCTAGTAACTTGGTGATAGTGACTAGAGAAATTTGTCTATCACTATCTTATCTGGAAGATTAACTCCCACTTGATTCAAGCGATTGTAGTACTCAGACATTCTGAGCACATGCTCACTGGTTGATCTATTCTCCTCCATCTTGTAGGCAAAGTACTTGTCAGAGGTCTCATACCTCTCGACTCAGGCATGAGTCTGAAATACCAATTTCAGCTCTTGGAACATCTTATATGCTCCGTAGCATTCAAAAGGTTTTTGAAGTCCCGGTTCTAAGTCGTAAAGCATGGCGCACTAAACTATCAAGTAGTCATCATACCGAGCTTGCCAAACGTTCATAACATTTGCATCTGCTCCTCCAATAGGTTTGTCACCTAGCGGTGCATCAAGGACATAATTATTCTGTGCAGCAATGAGGATAATCCTCAGATCATGGACCCAACCCGCATTATTGCTACTATCATCTTTCACCTTATTATTCTCTAGGAACATAACAAAAATAAACGGGGATCTACATCGCAAGCTATTGATCTACAACAGAGATATGCAAATACTATCAGGTCTAAGTTCATGATAAATTAAGTTCAATTAATCATATTACTTAAGAACTCCCACTTAGATAGACATACCTCGAGTCACCTAAATGATCACGTGATCCAAATCAACTAAACCGTGTCCGATCATCACGTGAGATGGAGTTGTCTTCAATGGTGAACATCTCTATGTTGATCATATCTACTATATGATTCACATTCGACCTTTTGGTCTCCAGTGTTCCGAGGCCATGTCTGTATATGCTAGGCTCGTCAAGTTTAACCCGAGTATTCCGCATGTGCAAAACTGTCTTGCAAGCCTATCACACCCGATCATCACGTGGTGTCTCAGCACGAAGAACTTTCGCAACACTTGCATACTCAGGGAGAACACTTATACCTTGAAATTTAGTTAAGGGATCATCTTATAACGCTACCGCCTTACTACGCAAAGTAAGATGCATAAAAGATAAACATCACATGCAAACAAAATATGTGACATGATATGGCCATCATCATCTTGTGCCTTTGATCTCCATCTCCAAAGCACCGTCATGCACTACAAAAAAATACACTTCCGTGATGATACGTGTCTGTCACAGTAGGTCGCATTTTTTGTCATGCATGTACATCCATGACAATTTTATGACAGAATCAAGATAGTCACACCTGTGCTGTCATAGAAGTGTTCCATGACATTACCAAAATTATCATCACGGAAGTGTCCACTTCCATGACGATAAATCGCGCGTCACAGAAGTGCTTTCGTCAAGGGTGACTGACACGTGGCATCCACCATAACGGAACGCCGTTAAGCTATCGGGCCCGGTTTTGGATCCGATAACCCGCTAACAACCCCGACCAATGGGGATTTTCCATGTGTAAAATCATCATTGGCTGGAGGAAACACGTGTCGGCTCACCGTTGGGACAGATGTCATCCACTCATTGGACAGAAGGCGCCTATGATACATCGACACATGGCACGGCCCAACAGAGGCCCACTCCTGTGAAAAAGCCGGCCCGTTTGACTTGGTCAAAAGGTGGTGGGCCGGCCCACGGAAAGCTTGTTAATGGCTTGTTCGCATATAGCCCATTTACAGCCCACTAACCCAGGGCCCGTTACGACCTATCCGAATTAGGCCCAGTAGCGTCATCTGGGCCGTCCAATATGATTCTAGCCCATTTTAAGTTCCGGCCCATGTATGGCCCATGACGTCTTTCGGCCCAGATGAGGCCCTTTGTAACTCTTGGCCCATTAACGGCCCGTGGTGAAACTGGCCCGTAATGAACAGTGTATCACTTTATACCCATTAACTACCCATTATTCCATTGGTCCGTTTGCAGCCCATGTTATCTTTCGGCCTTCTCAGGGCCCATTTATTCTTGGGCTCATTTCCAGCATTCGGTTACTTACGGCCCATTACTGCCATTTTCTGCTTGTGGGCCAAATTCAGCCCATGATTACAGTCGGCCCGTTTGTGGCCCATTAATACGTTGGGCTGTTTTCATAGCGTCATCAAATACGGCCTATTAACGACGGCCCGTTATGGTTGGCCCATGAACGGACATTTCCAACTCTAGCTCGTTTATGTCCATAATGCGGTCTGTTTTTGGCCCATGTTTGGCCAATCGATCATACGGCCCGTCTAAGGCCCATTGATGATACGGCCCATAGAAGGCCCATTGTTTCTACGGGCCGTAGGAAGACCAGTGTCACTACAGTAAATATGTAGCCCATGGCCTGTTAAATGCGGGAAACTACTATAGGCTTAGACCTGCTAATGGCCCAAGCTGATTATAGGCCCACGTTTTGGCCCATATGAGTAACCAACCGGCCTGAAGACTGACAACACTGAGATCCATTGAACCTTCCGGCCTAAATTACAGCATACCGACCAAAGAATAAACCTAGACTATACAACAAAGAAATTACGTCATATTAGGAATCAAAGTTCACTATCCAGTGATAATAAAGCGCAACATGACCACGGATTACATACACTGGGCATCAAAGGTCGCCACCAGTGCATATAAACGCGCCGACAAAAGAATATACAAAACTGAGAGCACTTCAGAAGGCACTAGACCTGGCAAGCTCGGGCCCCCGCAAGCTGCCGAACAAGCTGATGAGATCTCAGTTGTGTCAATGATAGATGCTTCATCCCTAGCTGTATGGCACCATAGTGCGCAAGGCAGTCCCCTGACATCTTCATTACATCTTTGACTTCAAGTCGAAGCTGAGCTGAAGCAAGCCTTTCCGCTTTAAGTTGAGACTGAAGAAGTCGAACTGATTGAGGCAGCTACTACAGAGAGGTTATCTCACACCTGCTGGTGAGTAGCTTCAACTCATTGTCTTCACCAAGATAGGACCTTGGGGTCATCTCGCTGTCCTCAAGATGGTTTGGCTCACTATCTTTCCTAAAGTTCCGCTTGGCATAAGAGATACGACTCTGAAAGAGAAACAAGGAGACACGTAACAGGTTTTACAATTATATAAGCAAATAAATGGATCTGTTCTGCATAAGGAACATGTTTTTACAACTACAATTTAAAACTGGTAGTTGTTGCAAACATCCAATCAGATGTAAACAGCAGTGGAGGAAATGATGCCTATCCAAATCTATACTAGAACAAAGTTTGAAGGCTTGAGAAGGATGAACTTACATTACATGTTAACACGGGCTGGACAAAGCCCTTCTCCATGTTGATGGAACAATAATTCAATAAATTCCCCAAAGAAAATTATTTATAAGCGTTGCCATTATTCTACATTTTGCAAAGAGTAAATATAGATCAAATAATATTGGAAGAAATAGAGGATAGTGAAGCTCAGGTGCGGACTGATGATACATAATCACATAGCAATCAATTAAGTACATCGTTACAAGGCAAAAGGTACTGACAAGAGGAATGCAGATATCAATGTGTGCAGTGGCATTGGCTTTATTCAACATTTTGGTAAGAGTAAATGTAGATATGATAATTTGGAGAAAGTGGAGGGCAGGGCAGATAAGATGCAGACTAATGCTAGACAATCAACTACCTCGCGATGCATGTACAGTAATACCACCACCGTCCGTTATTAGGTGTCGCTCAAATGGATTTATCTAGCACTATTAAGTTCTAAATACATCCAATTGATCAACAATTAATTCGATACAGAGGGAGTACATTACAACAGGTACTTACATGAGCAATCCAAAACTTCATAACCATTGTGTTAATTCTACATTTATCTAAGATTAAATATAGATCTTATAATTTCAAGCAAAGGAAGGATAAAGAAGCGAACATTTACAGTGGTGCTACATAATCAAACAACAATGAGTGTAAGTATGCTGACAAAGGGCAAGAGGTACTGACAAGAGCAATGCAGAGCCCAGTACCGTCGTGAGATCCTATGATCCTTTGAGCAAGGAGATTCATCTGAAATTAGTTTTCATACAAGAGAGAAGGTAAGGCACATGCAGAAATTTAGGAGTTCAAATTTTGAATTGATATCACAGACAGTACCTGACGCTGGGCTGTTAGCAGTTCTAATAGGGGTTTGGCCACTAGAGTAGGGCTAAAGTCTGTTACAGTTGGGCCTGTGTTTTCTGTGGCTGCTGATCTACCTGATTTAACAAGTATCACTACCTTTTCCAAATACCTAGTTTGTACTCCTTGAGGATCTGCAATCACCCTCTTCCTTTTGGACATCTATTACAAAAGAACAACATTTGATTGAAAAAATATAGCATGACGACACATGGAATAGGTACAGAAAATGGATAGGCATGGCATATACTCATATATGATGCTTAAACTAAGAAGATGGTGTAACAAAGTAGAAGTAATGCAAGAGGTCAAATGCAAAATATGTGTGACCAATACAACCTTGCCAAGTTAGAGCATGCACCTTGATGGGTGAATAAGATAGGTCATCCTCCACCATGCCAAGTTTGTTAGCCAATGGATCATTCCGCAATATTCCTCTCGTGCGCCCATTCTCATATTCATTTTGATAATGTTCAATACCTAACATGCATGAAAACATAAAAAGAAGTGAGATTATCTTTGTAATGCAGAAGTGATTCTAATCCAATACTTCCTCCCTGTAAACCCCTTTGTGCTATCTCTCCAACTTCTAAGAGGTGCCATGCATGCTGTAATTTGGTGTATGCATTAATATAATGTGGCCTACTACTCAAAATATGAGAGCTCCAGAAGTGATGATACTTCACAGATGACAACTTCAACATATAGTAAAGAAGAACAAGTCGACCTGACCTGATAGGTTCAAAATATACTAAGGGAGAATAACTCGACCTGACCAGTCGACCGCAAGAGAAGAGGATCATCTTAAAGAAGAGCAGAAGAGCAAGCAGATTGAACATATTACAAGTCTTTCTATACAATGTCGGTTGGCCACCCATGATGAACCAGAGCGCAGAGAGAAATACTATTCCTTCCGGTCTCTCCATATGTGGCTCACATGCATTTTGAAACTAAAGTAGGAACATTTAGCTGGACGTGAAGTATCTGGTCGCGAGCACATATGCACGCGATATCATGCGCGTTCGTTGACGGGTTGGGACCTGGGCCAATTCTTTATACGATTCGTTTAGAAGTGCTGGTAAATGGGCACTGTGCGGGAATACGTACGTGTCAGACTTGTGTGTTGGGCCAGCAGAGGGGCGTGGGCGCAGGGGCTTCTGGACGGCCGTCCACCATTCACAACCTGAGCCGTGGCCCGGGTTCGTCCAGTGCAGTCTCATCCGTGGCTCGGAAAAGTCACTTTGTGCCAAGGGGAGGCGTACGACGAAGAGAGGGAGGGAGGGGGCGAGTAGGCCGCCGACGAGCAATGGAGTTCCTCACGCAGCTAATCCGGAGGTATGTCGGTCCGATGCGATTTCTCACTCCAACATTTTGTCAGATTTGATGAGCGGAGCTCAGGCGGCTGAGGTTTACTTTCTTCCTCTGCCATAGATCCACTCCAGTTGAGGAGGTCAGAGAGAGTCTGGTGCCGGAAGGTTCGCCGACGGATGGAACCAGGTGAACGGTGGTGGAGGTGGCACTGCTCGAGGGGATGGGTGTGACCGGCGAAGGGCGGATCTGTGGGGGCATCTGGACCAGCGGTGATGAGCGGAGAACAACGAGCGTGCAACGCGTCTCAAGCAGCAGCAGTAAGGAGGGAAGGCCCGCCTTCGAATTCTGAGCTCTCTACAGGGAGATGAATCCCTAGGATCTTGGTTGGAATAAGAGGTGAGTCGAACTGAATTTAAATTGAGGTGTGGCATGACGAATATCAGTACAGTAGCATTTTTTCTGCTGTGTGTGGCCGTGCAGTGTTCTTTTGAGCTGTCCTATGAAGAATTACAGTACAACCAGCGATGTGTATGAGTTAGTGTTAAAGCTTGTTGTATTAAACGGTTAATATACTGTAAATAGGCTCACCATGAGTTAGTAGTTTGGACTGCAATTTGATTGGCAGTGAATCAATTAGGTTGTCCCTTTCAGGTCGGAATAAGATGTGAGGGCAACTGAATTTAAATTGAGGTGTGCTATGAAGAATTTCAGTAACATATTTTCGTGTTGTGTGTGGTTGTGAAGTGTTGATTGAACTGTGCTAAGAAGATTTCCAGCAAAAATGTGAGTATAACATTTTGATCTAAAAGAATTTACTGGCCCGTAAGTGCTGAAGCACAAAATTTTGATTTTAAAATGTTTACTGGTTTTGTGTATCTGCTTTTGCAGATGAGATGGAGAGAGCACCCACGCACCGGCTCTGAATGTATGGGTTTCAAGATGTTATTGACATCTCAGGTGATGAAAAGCAACGATGAAGTTGATATGGAAGAATGGGCTGATGATCCTGAGCACGCCAAGCTGGTTGAGACAGACAGAAGTTTGAGGGAGCAAGAGGAGAAAGATACGGAGGCCGCAACGATGTATCAAGAAAAGTATGATAAAAATAAAGATCCTCAAGAATAAGAAGACCGTGAGGTTGCAATGGTGTATCGAAAACTATATAGTCAAAATGGTAAGTGTGGCTGAAGACAAATGAGGATGATTCAAAAGATTGTGCTCATGTATTGGGTGCGAATCAACTAATTCATTTATGTTTTTCTATAGCTACTGAAGCTCAGTTCGCCAGTGCGTCAACAAACATGAATCTTGCTCAGGAGGTCAAATATGCAGGCCGAGAAACAAGCCCCATGGAGGGTGGCCGTAGAGGTATGATAATAAACAAAGTAGGTTAGAGATTGTTTGTGTCATGCCATACGGTTACAAAATTTTCAAGTGAAAACAATATCACAAGTGTGAAATATGCTGAGACTAATTTAGCTACTCTGACAATTATAGAAGCAGCTGTTCAAGTTAAAGAACATGCCGCTGAGAGTTGCCATCGCTGGCAGGCAAATATCGGAGGTTAGTCACACTAAATGTAGTTAGTACATGTAAAGAAAAATTTTGGAACTTTGTTTTTGGAATGCGGTTTGAATATTAAGTAAAATATAATCTTGCTTTGTAGGATGGTCTTACATTGGTGGTGCCTCCCAGGCTGCGAACATGAGTTCTATGTAGCGGTTTTGGAGACGGAATGGGAAGAAGTTGAAAAGAGGATCCAAGAGGAGGCGAAGGGTATGGTTCTCGAAGATTGTGGAGACAGTATGCCCCTCAGAATCCTCTGAGGGCGAACACAGTTGTGGCGATGAGAAGAACACATCAAGCGAGGATGACGGTGAGCTTGCAAATCTCCCTGGTAGCAACGAGATGGATTGGATACACTGGTGGCAATGGACATCGTGTCAGCCTATTTAAAATGCAAATACGAGTGGATGGTAAATGTGCAGGAGGAGGCCATAGTATAGTACGCAGTCATGGTGTGTTGTGGGCCAGCATAACTGCCGCCTCTGTCCGTTGGGAACCGAGATTTGGACAGCTGTCGCCTGCGTCCGAGCTGATTCGTGGCTCAGAAAATTTGTCTAACCTGATACGTACCACAAGGGCACAAGATGAGCACTTTTCTGGCATGCTGGGGGCGGGGGAATTGATTGCAGTTAGCTATGGTTTCTTCCCCAAAACGCTCGACATTTCCATTCAGTGGGAGAGAGATTGGGGAAAGAGGGCGCGGTGGGTGGCTGACCCTATCTCCAGCGATGGAATTCGTAATGTAGCAGATCAGACGGTAAGATGTCTCTAATCTTTACCGGTGTTCTATTCGGACATCCCTACATTTGGATTTTATTGTCGATCTAATCTTCCCCTGCTCCAGATCTCCTTTGATTGAGGAGGTGGTGAAAGTGCAACACCTTGGATCTGCTGGCCAATAACCGGCGCGGCCGTGAGCGCTGATGCACAGATGCGGGACGAAGAAGCAGGTATATGTGGTAGGCGGGAGGATGAACCCTCAGTCGTCGGAGCTGTCAACCGGCAAGATGAACCCACAGGCACCGCTAGAGTAAGCGGTGTGTCTTGCCTCCAAACTATTGTTTTGCTCATGACACTGGTCGTGGTAGCTGGAATATATGTAGTTTGCAGAATTCTCTAGAGTTTGCAATCTTAGAGGTTGGCCATAGACTCTGACACGTATTAGCTAAATGTAGTAGATAGAGTGGTGGTGAAAAAAAATTTGATCGCAACCCGGGCATGTTATTTACCATGGAGCCGTGTGTTCCACCCCGTGGGCATGCGCTTTGATTCAGACCAATTCGAGTGGGGAATGATGTGGTTAATGACTTAAATGTATTATTTGGCTGATGGTACTTAGTTTCTTAGAGAATGGTTAGAGAAACAATTGCTTTGTAGCAACCAGACCTCAAATAGTCTGATATCTGTGCTCAGGTGTCATCCCTGGATCAGTAATGCTGACACCACATAATAGTTGAAGGATATATAACAGATTAGCAAACACACACTTATTACACCGAATGTCTCAAAAGAGAAGTTATTACAATAAATATGGCTTAAGGCCATCTAATAACGATAACAGCGGAAGGCTTGGAAGATAAGCGAGTCCATCAACTCCAACGGCATCACTGAGTATAGAACCATGACCTAAAGGCACCTTACTCGTCGTCTGAAAAGTCTTCAACATGAAACGTTGCAGGCCGAAAACGGGCCAGCACATGAAATATGCTGGCAATGTAACACATAGAGAATAATGGAAGAATAAGACTATACTACATGCATATATGGCTGGTGGAAAAGCTCTATGGTTACAGTTTTGCTTAAAGCCAATTTTTCCCTACTGCAAAGGAATAAATTTTATTTAACTATCATGGTGGTTGTTAAACATTGAGAATGGTTGACAACATCCTCAATCCCAATTAAAATAATCATCATTAAGACCCAACATTATTAATTAAAGTAACATGATGAGATCCACATGATAATCCAAGTACTAGATACTCAAAACGTCCATAACCGGGGACACGGCTAACCATGATTAGTTTGTACACTCTCTACAGGTTTGCGCACTTTTCCCCACAAGACTCGATCTCCTCCATTGGATTTCTCGCACTACATGGTGTTTGAGAAACAGATGACCGAGACATAGTCTTTCAGAAGCGCTAGCACCTTACGATGGGTTGACCGTTACACCTACTTTCCCCTACATCTGCTAGTCTACCACTGTAAGAGTTCGCACGACTTAGTCAACTATGCTAGAGCCCATAGTAGCTTGTGGCTGCACACAGAAGTTTCTAGTATGAAAAATCTCATGATCCCTTTGGGCCTGGGTGGCGGTCCATAAAGAAAAACAACAGGCAATCCTAGAATACCCAGGTACCTCAATCCACCCAGATGTGTGTTTAAGTTGCCACCTTAGATAAACCAGTAATTAACAAACTCACATCTGTCATGGATATCACTCACCCAATCCACGTCTACGAGCATAGCATCGCATAATAAGCAACGTAGAAGTAACTCCCAAAGGTTTGATAATAAAACAGGTAATAGGTACTACCTCAACTACTTCCCATCCCACAATTTAATTAGATCCTAATCAAGCAATGTTTGAGGATTGATCTAATGCAATAAAACTGGGTAGTAGGAAGGTATGATCAAAGTGTTACTTGCCTTGCTGATGATCCGTGAAACTTAGTGATTCGAAGTAACAGGCGGCACACTCCGGATACTCTATTGCAAACAAACAGACAAGCATACAATAAGTACTCATCTAATGCACAGGTAAAACTCAAATAAGAGATCTAACCAGAAAGTTCAACTTAAGAACTCCGGTTTGCCAAAAGAATCAAATCAAACGAAACAACGAAAATCAAACGGCGAAAGAAATCAACTTCGTTTTACTAATCTGGACCTAAGTCAAATTTTACAGAAACAAAACTTGTTTAAGTTGGTTAAATGGAAAGAGGGTTTCGAGACGAAACTCTAGGCGCTTGAATCGCCTGATTCTGATAAACGAGCGAAAAGTTATACTAAAACGAAATTCAGATCAGAAATCGCGATCAGAAATAATCGCGGAAAATCCGAGAAAAAGAAAACCGACGAACAGATTAACGAACGAACGTTCGTTATCTGGACCTAAACGACGAACACGTTCGTTAAAACGAACGAACGAGCGAACGCTCGCTAATTAGACTAAACCCGAAAAAAACCGATCTAATAAAAAAACGGAAATAAAATAAAAAAACCGACAAAAACTGACGGAAAACCGATCGGTTTTCTAGAAAAACCGGCGGCGAAAACGAGGTTGACCTCGGGCGGCGGGTCGGCGGCCGCGGCGGCACGGGTGCACGGGTCGAGGCGCGGCTCAGCCCGGGGCGGCGCTATATAAAGCTCCCGGCTAGGCGGAGTCCTGGCCGGTTACGACCCAGAGTCGGTTCCCGTTTTTTTAAAATAATTTCGCACATAAAAATGAATAAAAGAAATACTAAACGGACTCCAAAAATCCCGAAATAGAATTTCTACGACTTCTAAAATCAAGTCGGACAAAGTGGACATTTATTTGGGGGCCTAAATGCAATTTTGAAAAACGCATATTTTTCCTAAATTCAAATAAAATAACGAAAAACTCCGAAATAAAGTCTTAATTGATTTTATTATTAAATCCTCAATATTTCTATATTTTGGGAAATTCATTTTATTCCCTCTCTTATATTTTTGTAATAGAAATAATTGATGATAAAATAATTAAAATCAAATGATCCTATTCTCAAAATTTGAGAAAACTCAAATATGGAAGTATCGAAATCCCCAACTCTCTCCGTGGGTCCTTGAGTTGCGCAGAATTTCTAGGATCAAAACCAAAAGCAAATAAAATATGATATGCATTGATGATCTAATGTATAACATTCCAAATTGAAAATTTGGGATGTTACAAACCTACCCCCCTTAAGATGAATCTCACCGTCGAGATTCGGGTTGGCTAGAAAATAGGTGAGGGTGGTCTTTCACCAAATCTTCCTCTCGCTCCCAGGTGGCTTCATCCTCGGTGTGGTGGCTCCACTGAACTTTGCAAAACTTGATAACCTTGCTGCGGGTGACTCGGCTGGCAAACTCGAGGATCTTAACTGGTTTCTCCTCATAGGTCAAATCGTTATCCAACTGAATCGCTTCTAACGGCATTGTATCTCTCAAAGGTATGCCAGCCATCTCCGCGTGGCACTTCTTCAACTGGGAAACATGGAACACATCATGAACTCCTGACAATCCTTCGTTCAATTCCAACTTGTAGGCCACTTCTCCCATACGTTCCAAAACTCGGTATGGTCCTACAAAACGTGGCGCTAACTTCCCCCTAACACCAAAGCACTTAATTCCCCGAAGTGGAGATACTCGAAGATAAACTCGATCTTCGACTTCGTAAACTGTTTCCTTGCGTTTCGAATCTGCGTAGCTCTTCTGCCTGGACTGGGCTACCTTGAGCCTATCATGAATCAACTTCACCTTCCGTTCAGACTCCTTAATCAAATCAGGTCCAAACAACTGGCGGTCTCCAACTTCGTCCCACGACAACGGTGTCCTGCACCTCCTTTCGTACAAGGCTTCGAAAGGGGCCATCTTTAAACTAGATTGATAGCTGTTGTTGTAAGAGAACTCTGCATATGGCAAATTGTCGTCCCAACTAGATCCATAATCTAGCGCACAAGCTCTCAGCATATCCTCCAAAATCTGATTGACTCTCTCGGTCTGTCCATTTGTCTGCGGATGAAAAGCTGTGCAGAACTCTAGCCTGGTACCCAAAGTTTCGTGCAACTGATTCTAGAACTTTGAGGTAAACTGGGTTCCTCTATCTGATACGATACTCCTCGGAACTCCATGCAAACATACGATCCTGGTCATGTATATCTTTGCCAACTTAGCACTGGTATAAGTGGTCTTTACCGGGATGAAATGAGCTACCTTCGTCAAACGATCAACTACAACCCAAATCGAGTCATAGCCTGAACGAGTCCTGGGTAATCCCGTGATAAAATCCATGCCTAAGTTATCCCACTTCCATTTGGGTATCGACAATGGTTGTAGCAATCCTGCTGGCTTCTGATGCTCTGCCTTTACTCTCTAACATACATCACAAACTGCTACATACTCCGCAATATATTTCTTCATTCCGGTCCACCAGAAAGTATCCTTCAAATCCAAATACATCTTGGTATTTCCTGGGTGAATCGAATATGGTGAATCATGTGGCTCCTGCAGTATCAACTTCCTAATCTCTGGATCATTTGGCACATAAACGCGGTCTTCAAACCATAGGGTATCGTGCTCATCCTCACGAAATCCTTTAGCCTTTCCTTTGCTCAGTTTCTCCTTTATAGAGGCATTCTCCTTGTCAGTTTTCTGAGCTTCTCTGATCCTTTCCATCAAAGTAGACTGGATCTCCAATGCTGCTATATAGCCTCTCGGAACTATCTCCAAACATAGCTCACGAAGGTCCTCGGCTAACTCCTTTGGCAACTCTCCCGTCATTAGTGTATTGACATGGCTCTTACGGCTCAATGCGTCAGCTACTACATTAGCCTTTCCGGGATGATAATGCAATCTCATATCATAATCCTTGATGAGTTCCAAGCATCTCCTTTGTCTGAGGTTTAACTCCTTCTGTGTGAAAATGTACTTCAAACTCTTGTGATCCGTGTACACCTCACAATGGTTCCCAATGAGGAAATGTCTCCAGGTCTTTAATGCATGCACTACGGCTGCTAACTCCAAATCATGTGTGGCATAATTCAACTCATGAGGTTTCAGTTGTCGTGAAGCATACGAAACAACTCTTCCCTCTTGCATAAGCACGGCTCCAAGTCCTCGATGTGAAGCGCCGCAATACACCTCATAATCCTTGGTCTGATCTGGCAGAATCAACACTAGTGAGGTAACCAAACGTTTCTTCAACTCCTGGAAACTAGCCTCACACTCCTCAGTCCATATGGACTTGGTATCCTTCTTCAACAACTCTGTCATAGGCTTTGCAATCTTCGAGAAGTTCTCAATAAATCTCAGGTAGTATCGTGCAAGTCCCAGAAAACTCCGGATCTCTCCAACTGTGGTTGGTGCTTCCCAATTTGTCATAGTGACAACCTTTGTGGGATCAACTGCTATTCCTTCTCCGGATATAACGTGTCCAAGGAATCCTACTTCCTTCAACCAAAACTCACATTTGCTGAACTTGGCATACAACTGATGTTCTCTGAGCTTCTCAAGTACCAAACATAAATGTTCCTTATGTTCCTCTTCATTTTTCGAGTAAACCAAAATATCATCAATGAACACCACGGCGAACTTATCCAAAAACTCCATAAACACTTTGTTCATCATGTTTATAAAATAGGTAGGTGTGTTAGTCAGACCAAATGACATAACGGTATACTCATACAACCCATATCTTGTGGTGAAAGCTGTCTTAGGTATGTCCTAGTCTCGAATCTTCAACTGATGGTACCCTGATCGCAAATAAATCTTGGAAAGCACTTTAGCTCCTTGCAATCGATCAAACAGATCATTGATCATCGGTAGTGGGTACTTGTTCTTGATCGTTACTTCATTCAATCCACGATAATCAACAACCTTTCTTAACGATTCATCTTTCTTTTCCACGAGAAGTACTGGCGATCCCCAAGGCGAAGAACTCGGGCGAATATAACCTTTATCCAGTAACTCCTTAATCTGCTTCTTAATCTCCTCCAAATCTTTTGCGGGCATCCTGTATGGTCTCTTCGATATTGGCCCGGTGCCTGGCAAAAGCTCGATCAAAAACTCAATATCTCTATATAGGGGCATGCCTGGCAACTCTTCTGGAAATACGTCAGGGAAATTCTTTACCACTGGTACTTCCTCTTGAACAACTCCTGATAAGGAATTTACTTGCATCCTTTTCGGCACATGCCGGGATACATACTTGATCCTTCTTCCTTCTGGCGTCGTAAGCACAATTGTCTTGCTGGCGCAATCGATGTTTCCCCCATACATCGACAGCCAATCCATACCGAGAATCACGTCCAAACCTTGTGATTCCAGAATAATTAGATCCGAAGGGAAACCATGCCTTCCTATACTTAATGGCACTTGGAAACATCCTTGACTGGCCATATACTCCGCTCCTGGTGAGCTTACTAGCATAGGTGTTCTAAGAACCTTAGTCGGCAGGTTATACTCATCCACAAATCCCCTTGAGATGTATGAATGCGATGCACCAGTATAAAAAAGAACGAGTGCAGTAAATGACTTAGCCAAAAACTTACCGATTGCTGCATCAGGCTGGGCTTCAACCTCTTCCACGTTAACGTGGTTCACCTGTCCCCTGTTGAAAGGGTTCGGCTTCTTCCCAGAGCTTCCATTGCCATTCTGGGCTTTAGGACATTCATTGGCATAATGTCCGGTCTTCTGACACTTAAAACAGGTGACTTGGCTCAGGTCTCTCTTGGCTGGGGTTGATGGGGTGGTACGGTTCTGGCCGTTGCTTCCTCCATTCCCATTACCATTCTTGGGGCCATTATGGTTGTGCGAGCTACCTCCCCCATGGGTATGCTGAAAATGAACTCCGGGTTTAGGGGTAAGACGGGGTTTCTGCTGAGCTCCTGAGTTATACTTCCCCTGTCCACACTTCCTCTTGCGGTTTTCAATCTGCTGCTGCTTCCCCTCAATCATAAGAGCATGATCTACCAACTCCTGGTAGTTGTTCAAGCTTGCTACCATCAACTGCATGCTCAGCTCGTCATTCAGTCCTTCCAGAAACTTCTCCTGCTTAGCTGCATCCGTAGCAACGTCATCTGGGGCATAACGTGCTAGCTTACTAAAGTCATCCACATACTGGCCAACTGCCCGTCCTCCTTGGCGCAAGTTACGAAACTCGCGCTTCTTCATGGCCATAGCTCCTGCTGAAACATGGGCAGTACAGAAAGCCTGCTGAAATTGATCCCATGTGACAGTGTCTACATGGTAAGTGGCTGTGAAATTCTCCCACCATGCTGCTGCGGGTCCTTCAAGCTGATGTGCGGCAAATTTCACCTTTTCCCCATCTGTACATCCTGTAGTGGTCAACTCCCTCCCTGTCTTGCGGAGCCAATCATCTGCCACTATTGGCCCGGTGCTACTAGAGAACACCGGCGGATTCAGCCTAAGAAAACAGGTTAAGTGATGAACATTTGGTGGCGGTGGTGGGTTGTTGTTGTTCCCATGATTCTGGTTCTGGACTAGCAACTGCATCAAAGCATTCTGCTGCTGGATCAACTGAGTGAGCTCCGGTGGGAAAGCAAATCCATTGTCACGTCTCGGAGGCATCTGAGGGTTTAGAAAAGATGAGAATATAGAATAGAATGAGGTCTAGAGAGAAAACACTACCCATATGCTCATGAGGCAAATGCACACAAAATCACTTCATTCAATCAAACAAGGCATACAATCGGTCTATAACTATCGCAAAAGTGCATGGACTATACTATATACTTGGTGGAACACTACTACTATTATGGTGGTCTACTAGAAAAACTGCTCCGATGAAGACTCCATGATATCTGCTCCAGCTTCGTCTTCGAAGTCATCATCACTAGGGTCGGAATCAGTGTCGTCGATGATGATGTAGTTCTCCGGGCAAGTGGAATCATCATCTTCTCCTCCAGGTGCTGGATTCCCCATGAATACTTCAATCTTCTCCTTAAGGTCGCCGTTCTGTTTCACTAGAGCGACAATCTCATCCATGTAGTCCTTGTGAGTGGCCTTTAGTTCTCCTTCTAGCTCGATAATTCAAGCCTTTGCTTTCTTCAACTCCATCATGTCTGCGCACATCTAGTTCTCTTGACGGCGAATGTGCTGGTTTAACTCCTGGATAAAGGCTGCAATGGATCTATCCTTCTTGGTGCTAACTATCTCCCATTGTTCATCTCGGCGCCCACAAATCTGGTAGATAGTATCCTTGAGGTCATCTTGGTAAACTTCTCCAATGCGTCCCATGGTTATGTGAGCTGCCATGCTCTTTCCCAGACTCCAGGTTGGTTCATTAAAAACACACTCTATGGGCTCCGTGACTGGTGCGAATGTCCTTCCTGGAAGTTGAGCTTGAATCTTCCAACGCTCCTCTTCGGGTGAAGTGGCGTTGTAGGTCCCGGTGAAGCTTGGTATTCCAACGTTCAGGTACTTAGTGACTTCCTTCAGGTGTCGTCCAAAGGGTGTATCTTCATCCGGCTGCGTGAACTTGATCCTTGCTTCCGTCATCCTAAAAGAGTAGAAAAGATGAGGAGTTAGAAATGAGAAGAGAGTAGTGATCTAGGGTTTTAGCTTAGTGGTCGTGTCCTACAGTCAGTGTGTGCTCTGATACCATCTTGTAGCGACAAGACCTCAAACAGTCTGATCTCTGTGCTCAGGTGTCATCCCTGGATCAGTAATGCTGACACCACACAGTACTTGAAGGATTTATAACAGAGTAGCAAACACACACTTATTACATCGAATGTCTCAAAAGAGAACTTATTACAATAAATATGGCTTAAGGCCATCTAATAACGATAACAGCGGAAGGCTTGGAAGACAAGCGACTCCATCAACTCCAACGGCATCACTAAGTGTAGAACCATGACCTAAAGGCACCTTACTCGTCGTCTGAAAAGTCTGCAACATGAAACGTTGCAGCTCGAAAACGGGTCAGCACATAGAATATGCTGGCAATGTAACACATAGAGAATAATGGAAGAATAAGACTATACTACATGCATACATGGCTGGTGGAAAAGCTCTATGATTACAGTTTTGCGTAAAGCCAATTTCTCCCTACTGCAAAGGAATAAATTTTATTTAACTATCATGGTGGTTGTTAAACATTGAGAATGGTTGACAGCATCCTCAATCCCAATTAGAATAATCATCATTAAGACCCAACAATATTAATTAAAGTAACATGATGAGATTCACATGATAATCCAAGTACTAGATACTCAAACGTCCATAACCGGGGACACAACTAACCATGATTAGTTTGTACACTCTACAGAGGTTTGCACACTTCTCCCCACAAGACTCGATCTCCTCCGTTGGATTTCTCGCACTACATGGTGTTTGAGAAACGGATGACTGAGACATAGTCTTTCAGAAGCGCTAGCACCTTACGATGGGTAGACCGTTACACCTACTTTCCCCTACATCTGCTAGTCTACCACTGTAAGAGTTCGCACGACTTAGTCAACTATGCTAGAGCCCATAGTAGCTTGTGGCTGCACACGGAAGTCTCTAGTATGAAAAATCTCATGATCCCTTTGGGCCTGGGTGGCAGTCCATAAAGAAAAACAACAGGCAATCCTGGAATACCCAGGTACCTCAATCCACCCAGATGTGTGTTTAAGTTGCCACCTTATATAAACCAGTAATTAACAAACTCACATCTGTCATGGATATCACTCACCCAATCCACGTCTATGAGCATAGCATCGCATAATAAGCAACGTAGAAGTAACTCCCAAAGGTTTGATAATAAAACAAGTAATAGGTACTACCTCAACTACTTCCCATCCCACAATTTAATTAGATCCTAATCATGCAATGTTTGAGGATTGATCTAATGCAATAAAACTGGGTAGTAGGAAGGTATTATCAAAGTGTTACTTGCCTTGCTGATGATCCACGAAACTTAGTGATTCGAAGTAACAGGCGGCGCACTCCGGATACTCTATCACAAACAAACAAACAAGCATACAATAAGTACTCATCTAATGCACAGGTAAAACTCAAATAAGAGATCTAACCAGAAAGTTCAACTTAAGAACTCCGGTTTGCAAAAAGAATCATATCAAACGAAGCAACGAAAATCAAACGGCGAAAGAAATCAACTTCGTTTTACTAATCTGGACCTAAGTCAAATTTTACAGAAACAAAACTTGTTTAAGTTGGTCAAACGGAAAGAGGGTTTCGAGAGAAACTCCAGGCGCTTGAATCGCCTGATTCCGATAAACGAGCGAAAAATTATACAAAAACAAAATTCAGATCAGAAATCGCGATGAGAAATAATCGCGGAAAATCTGAGAAAAAGAAAAACGATGAACAGATTAACGAACGAACGTTCGTTATCTGGACCTAAACGACGAACACGTTCGTTAAAATGAACGAACAAGCGAACGCTCACTAATTAAACTAAACCCGAAAAAAAACCGATCTGATAAAAAAAAGGAAATAAAATAAAAAAACCGACGAAAACCGATGGAAAACCGATCGGTTTTCTAAAAAACCGGCGGCGAAAACGAGGTTGACCTCGGGCGGCGGGTCAGCGGCGGCAGAGGCGGCGGCGGTGGCATGGGCGCGCGGGTCGAGGCGCGGCTCGGCCCGGGGCGGCCCTATATAAAGCCCCCTGCCAGGCGGAGTCCTGGCCGGTTACGGCCCAGAGTCGGTTCGCGTTTTTTTAAATAATTTCGCGCAGAAAAACGAATAAAAGAAATACTATACGGACTCCAAAAATTCAGAAATAAAATTTCCCCGACTTCTAAAATCAAGCCAGACAAAGTGTACATTTATTTGAGGCCTAAATGCAATTTTGAAAAATGCATATTTTTCCTAAATTCAAATAAAATAGCGAAAAACTCCGAAATAAAATCTTATTTGATTTTATTATTAAATCCTCAATATTTCTATATTTTGGGGAAGTCATTCTATTCTCTCTCTTATATTTTTGTAATAGAAATAATTGATGATAAAATAATTAAAATCAAATGATCCTATTCCCAAATTTGAGAAAACTCAAATATGAAAATATCGAAATCCCCAACTCTCTCCGTGGGTCCTTGAGTTGCGTATAATTTCTAGGATCAAAACCAAAAGCAAATAAAATATGATATGCATTGATGATCTAATGTATAACATTCCAAATTGAAAAATTGGGATGTTACATGCTTGATGGCTAGAATAATAGTTATGTACTTGGTTTTGTGTGATTTGTTGGGTGGATTATGTGCTCATGTGTTAATGAAAAATCTGCCTTGTGATGTTCGCGAGGCTTGCTGGCTAATATTATTCTAATTACTGTGTTCTTTCATGCATGTATCTTTGTGTGAGTACCAGAGCTGAAAATTTTATGATGGATGGAGGTGGTAAAATGTGTGCAAGTTGGGCCAAATGTCATCATGATTTAGCAGCAGTCATGTGTGTTTTATTTTTCAGGTGTTGTGTTGCTCGACTGTCACAGTTTAAATCTTAAGTGCATCTCCTATGAACTACGCTGCATTTGTACCTGTCTGCATGCCATCTGTCTCGTTTGGCTCTTCAGGTAGTACAAAATCTGTTTATCCACGGCCCAGATCGTTAGCTCACATCAGAGCCGGCATGGGCCTGGAAAACATAGTCGCTTTTGGACCTGCAGAGGAGTGGGCCATGGGGTCTGGAAGAGGCGTTAAATACTAACACTATACATCGCAATATACCTTGTGCGTTGTGAATCTAGAAGCAACTTGATGATGGATATATGGAGCACATCTGAGCTCGAGCTCAGATTAGCACTTTCGCATTTAGCTGACCAATTAAACATCTCTCAGTTTTACTAATGTCAGCATATATCAGATTTGAATTTGTACAACTAAGCTTGTTTAGCTCGATGGGTGGAGCAGTGCTATTACGACACGAACCATGTAGGCTAATCGTGGTCATCATAAAATGGGGAAACTGTAAGCATGATGAGTATAGTGTTGACCGTGGCAGTGGGATGGCAGATCTGAAGCTGCAAACTGCGCAAAGGGTAGTTAGCAACCGATATTTGCTTTGAAATAACAACTAAGATTTGGTATGAACAAGAAAGTACAGTCAACAAGTGACAAAGAAATGCAATTCTTCTGTCTCTCTATATGTCATGACATGCATTTGGAAACTCAAGTGGGACCTTTAGCTAACTAATTAAATGTGTCTATTAACAAATATGAGTATCATATCACAATCATATTTGAACAACTAAGCTTGGAATTTTGAGTGTTGTGTTGTTTAGCTTGAAGGGTGGAGTAATGCTAGTATGACAGAAAGCACCTACGCAGATCATAGTAGAGTAGATAAAAGGGGTGGCGCACATGCTTTTCGAAATGAATATAGGAACATTAGGTGACCCATTAAACGTTCTCTGTTTTAATAATATGAGCATCATATCAGATTCGTATTTCAACACGCAAGCTTTGGAATTATGAGTGGCATGTTGTTTCTCTTGATGGGTTGAGGTCTTGAGGAGCAGTGCTAGCACGACACGAAGCAGGGAAGCACCTACGATGATGGTAGTGAATATAAAGGGGGGGAAACCATAAGATTTACGAGTATAGTGACCATGACTAGACATGGCCAAACCTCGGGCCGGGCCGGGCTTCGGGCCGGGCCTAGCCAAGCCCGACGAAAAAAACCCAGGCCCGAGCCCGGCCCGGCCTGTCCATCGGGCCTGTTTTCTGGGCCCGAGCCCGGCCCGAACATGCAAAAGCCCGCCGGGCCTCGGGCTGGCCCAGCCTGACCTTCTGAAAACTGCAAAAATGACGGGCCCGGGCCCGGCCCGGCCACCGGGCTCAAAATCTAGGCCCGAGCCCGGCCCGGGGGCAGCGTCGGGCCGGGCCGGGTCCGGCTGCCCATGGCCAGGTCTAACCGTGACATGGCGGATCTGAAGGTACAAACCGGACAAAGCTACTTCGCAATCAATGTTTGCATTCAATTAGCCACTACGATTTGGTACGGACAAGAAACATACAATAAACAATTTAAGATCTATTTTCCGGGTGAGATCAATAAGTTAAGCACATATGGAAGAGTACCACCTCTCTTGCGACACCGTGTAGGCCCCTGCTGATACGTTGAGGGTGCTTCTGGTGCAATGGCTGTCGGCGGCGGGGAAGAAGACTTTAGATGACAAACGGTCGGGTTGGGGGATAAATCCTGTTGCCGTGGACGAGGCGGTCATAGGAGCGGCAACGACAAAGTGGACGGCGGCACCGATGAAGCGAGATGATGCGATGAAAGGATCCTGGTCCGGCGCCGTGGATGAGAGATGTCCATCTCTTGGAGTGGCCGACGGGGTAGGGGTAGCGGCTCCGGCAAGGTGGAGGATGGGGTGGCGGATGGAGGAGGCTGGCCACAGTGGGGAGGTTGTCGTGGCGCCGACGGTGTATGAATGGGGAAATGGAGGGGGAGGGGGGATCTCAAACTTTGGGACGCGCTTGTCTGAAATGTGGGAAAGTTACGAACTTATCCCCTGTTTAAAGTTCCGGACATCACGTCGGTTGGGGATAGGACGGTAATCTTGCATCTCCCGAATATTTGCCGGTAACGATTTCGGGCGAGGAGAGGGTAAATATTTGCCGCCCACGGAACGGGGCTGACAGGTAGGGCGGTTGTGTCACGTCTGAGGGAAGTTACACATCTGCCCCTATTTAAAATATTAGCCTACATCGATTTCGGACGAGGACAGTTTGTTTTGCCGCCCACCGTGGATGAATGGGGAAATGGAGGGAGAGAAACATGTCTTTCGGACGATCTTGAATCAAATGTGTTTTGCCGCCCACCATGTCTGAATGGGCTCAGAGGCCGTCGTGTCACGTCTGATTGAAGTTACTAGTCTACCCCAATCGACAGCAGTGTAAATCCGGTCGATAAGGATGTCAAGTGTCAGGGGTAGACAATAATTTCCATCTCGCAAACACTTGCTTCGGGCAGCCCACAAATGATAGTGGGTGTTTAGCCGCTTTGTTCAAAACTTGGGAGAATTAGCATTCACGTTTGCCCTGGGCCCTGGCAACTAAATCCAAATCCAATTTTTATTCGATTACGAATATCCACAGATCATTCTACGTTTTGTTATTTATTTCTTCAAAACCACAACAAAGATTTATTCCACCTTTATATATGATTATGATTTAGAAATGCCGTGATCTTCGAATTCAGTAGGTTGGATACACTTTGAGTCAAACAGTTATTTCATCCAATACAATATGCTCACACGAAAAACAGTTCACCTTATGTCAATCATACAAGTAGTGAGGATTACCTCGCCTAAAAAATTCGGATCATTACAACACATGGACAACATAGGGGGTCTTACAACATAATCCACTCAGAGACAGGACACAACATGCAAGTACAATAATCTAATGACAATTTCAACTGCTATCTAAAGAAGAGCTGGGATTACCCCGGGCTTCAGATAGCAGAAGCAGTAGGACCTCCTCCGTCTTCAAATGCAATATTCTTACTTCCTCCTATTCTTGGGTTGCTTGCATAATGCGTGTAGCTAATTGCATAATTTCCAGCTTCAAGATCGAGATTACCTCATTCATGGCAGCCACACCATCTCTTTCTGCCTCTAGTAGAGCCTCAAGAACTATAATATCTGTGCTCAGACTGCTCTCCGGCGGTGTTGCCTCTGAACTGCTACCATCTGGTAACTTGGATGGCGCACCGCGCCCACAAATAGATTTTGGGGTTGTACATTGTGTCCTAGTGTGAACCGCATCCTGAAAGGTTTCCACTGGACATAAGTAAGAGATAGTTATCGCATGATCTAGGTAGTAAGCTTACATGGTAAACAACATACGAATTATTGCCGAGCATGGCAAGCTATATTTAAATGGTTCGAAGCAGCATCAGCCGAAAAGAAATTAAAATGGTAAGATGAAACTAGGGATGTAAGTGGCAAATAAACGACATCCGCCAGTCCCATCTAGTTAGTTTTTGCTAGCTCCCTGGTTCATTTTCCTCAAAAAACAAAAACTATTTTGAACTATCATACCACTAGTGGACTTTAATCGGGATTAAACGGGACCCAGTTGACATCCCTAGTTGAAAGGGAGTGTACCACCGCTAAGTTTCCAAGGCATCTAAGTAGTTGAAATAATCTAAGAAAGCACTTAACAGTGTGGCCTCATATAAAGTACGAAGACAGTCTTGTGATGAAGTTCAGAGGAAAACTTAAGGACTCAAATGAACTAGGCATGCATTTCTTTACGATAGTACAGCAGGCAGTACTGACATATTGGTCAACTCAGGTATAGCGTAGCAAGTAAAAAACAAGCATTCGAATCAAGCAATACAGCAAAGCAGACAACTGAAGTATTTGTTATTCTGTAGGATTACAAGGCACAAGCCAAGAAAGCAGCCCTCACGCATTACATTTCACATGTACTAAAGCACATTGGCTTACCATATGTTGTTGTGAAGCCTCGCTGCCGTTGCAATGTTCTTTGAAGATATCGTCAGCATCCCGTGGTTGCAAATCTACTTGTTGTAGTTTATTCTGCACCCTCTATTTTGGTAAAATTAATTTTAATCGCATGCACTGGTTCGAATTGATCATCAATGTTTAATCTAAACTACTTAAAGAAGGGTGTGTTCATACACGGCAATATATCTGCTTCCCGCTATTTTTATGCTTGTTCGAGGTGCCAACCCCAAAAGAACAAATATTTTGCTTGATGGGGTTGGCAGCTCCATAATTAATAGAAGCATCAAATTAGTCATGCAGCTTGGGAAGATCAAGAACACACAAAAAAGTAATGAACAGAGGCTCGTAGCAGTGATGTAATAGTTAGCATCAGAAAATGTAGGGTAAAACAAACAAAAACCAGCGGAACCACATGCTAGTTTGCTGATGTGTAATTAAGCATAGAGAACATGAAGCAGACTGATGGAACCAACAGGTGGCATCAGAACAACAGCATTATCATAAATATAGCATGCAAGAAGTAAAATAGTAGGCCGTGATATCTAGGAAGTACAGTAATACTTAGGACAAAACTAAAGCATATTAACTATATGTGCACTGGTATGTAATTTAGCACTTGTAACATGTTCACTGCCAGAAGTATGGCCCTACAAGTGCAAGCAGAATAACGCGTCTCATGAAAAACTGAATGATGCCCTGAAGAAATTGAAAGGTGCGGTGCTTATGCTAAGAAAGTGAACGTAGGCGCCGGCCGTTGGATAATAGTACCTGATTCTCGGCGGCGTATGGGTATCGTTGTCATACTTGATAGCTAAGGATCGTCGATGGTGCTCGTGTTGCTGTTGAGTTTGGGCCGGCTGTCGCCGTCGCTGAAGCGGCTCCGGTGCTACAGTTGCGGCGCCTGTCGACATACAAGAAAGCTCATCTGTGGTAAGTGAACCGTTGCACTATAAAGAGAAAAACCGAAGGAGTACAGATCGAAATAACTTGACGAGGCTGCGGCGTTGGTAAAGCAGGGCCGGTGGAGTTGAATATGGCGTCCGTGGAGCGGGTTCGGTGCAGCGGGCGCATTGTACAGTGCTTTCGGTGAGGCGGATCTGTTGCGGCGGACGAGGGCTTGTATGATGGGCTAGCAAAGGGACGGACGAGGGAGTCAGTGATGGGCCTACACTGTGGTGGATGAGGGCGCCGGTTAAGCAGATCCGGTGCGATGGACCATGATGGCGGTCAAGGAGATCTGGAGCGGTGTACAAGCCAGTCGCTGAAGCGGCTCCGGTGAAGTGGTGAGTTGGCAGGGGTTCCAAGGTGCGGAAGATAGATCCGTCGGGGTGTGAGGTCCACCGCTGCGGCGGAGGACTAGATTCGGCGGCTTGCCGTAGTTGGGGGGGGGGTCGCGGAGGGGAAGGGGAGGGGCTCTGAGGAAGAATGTTGGGGGCAAAGAGGGGAAAACAATGGAGTTACCAAAGCAGTCCTTTTCCGTTCATGTGGCAGGGGTAAAACAGGAATATCGCATGGCTAAACTTTTGGGCGCGAGATATTTCGATGTGAGCGGGAAGTTTGAAAGAATTTGGCGCCTGAAATTATATTCTGCTCTTGTACGGCCGACTATGATATCATGGCCGAGAATTTGTTTGTTTTGCACGCAAAAAAAGTGCAAGTTTTGAAAATCAATGTCTCCAACTCGAAACTTAGATTGTCCATTCAATTCAAATATGGATCATTGGGCTACTACAAGCAAATACCATCATATGGTCCAATTCAAATGAAATTCCAAATGTTTTTATCCTAAATATGATGACAAAAGCAAAAATGTGTATGTGTATGAATAAAGTGGATGATTATAAAGTTTGAACATGCCCGTATGTGTATATCTCTAGGTTTGATATATGAATTTGAAATCACGAAATCCCTGCTTAAAAATGTACCTCCGTTTAAATGAATTACAAAAGCTAATGATTGAGTCGAATTCCAAAATTCCAATCTTAGGTTTGTAATTCTGGTACAACAAAGTATATCACGCATGTTCAAAAGTATCGTTATCTCATAGTCCAAACTGTGAAACAAATTGATCAACCTTGAGTGCACACACTATTGACCATGTATATCTCAATTACGCTAAAGTCCCTCAAATATAGACACCTCACTCTTTATCTGAAGCAACCCCCCCTCGTTCCCCCCACACACAGAAGTCGTTCTCTCCCCCAAACACCAACACACGAGCACATTAACACCCCTCTCTCTTCTAAAGTCCGGACCCCAATATAGGTCTCTATCACTTTATCTCTTGGGCATGCACACATCTCTTCCCCCACTCTCTAGCTAGGTCTCCTGGCATCTCTCTTTCCCAAGCACACGCACTATGTAGAGTGTATATTTCCCATACACACAAAACATCACCCCGAAACGTCTATCTCCCTAGTTATGTGGTTCTCGCACACTCACCTCACACACCACCCCCACTGCAAAACAAGCACACTTTGTCTCCTTGTGCACCACTCTCCTCATTCTATCTCTCCCACATGCGGACCCGCCCCAGCTCCTCCCTATATGCATATATGTCGTGACTATTTCCATACCTCTCTAATGTATCATCGTTCTCGATCTCGCACATTGTTCTCTACACCATCTATTCTAGATATCTCATGAAGTCCCTATCACACACATGATGACTCGCTTCCCTTGCGTCTCCATACATAGGCCAATTTCAAACAACATCAACATTGTCTCCCTATATATACACCATTTATGGACACAAACACCCCCTCTCTCGCCCCCTCTCTTCCTCTCTCTCTCTCTCTCTCTCCGTCGCTAGCTCTCTCTCTCTCTTTCTCTCTCTCTCTCTCTCTCTCGCTCTCACACCCCTCTCCCACACACAATCGATGTCTCTTCCAAATAGTCTGCTCCCCCGCCCGCACCCATGCTATCCGCTACTACACATGTCACACCATTCCCCCTTCCCGTATACTAGGTTTAGATCATTAGTGGTCTCTCTACTCCACATACACACACACACACACACCCTCTCACACACAAACACGCACACAAACACACACAGACACGCACAAACACCCATTAATCTAGATCCTCATCTCTCCCCATGTCCGCATGTGTATCTCGCACACTCACTCTCTAATTATGTATATGTGTCTCCATGTCAACACAAAGCCCCATGTACATGTCTCTCTCTATCCTCCACACACATAGACACAAAGAATCTGTTATCATTGCCTCAGTCTCTAGACATATCACACATGCATTCTCTCTCTCTCTCTCTCTCTCTCTCTCTCTCTCTCTCTCTCTCGCAGACACGCTCAACAAGGGTTTCCCCGTGAATAACTTACCGTCTATTCATCAACAGTCGTGGCAGTACGGTGAACCCAAGACGTGAAAAAGAATAAATCTACACGTGCTTAGACCACCTAGTATGACTACTAGGACTAGAGCAAGCCAAAAAGCGCGCCGCCGTCACCCCCTGCTTATCGGCGACGGGAAAACCTTTGTTTTACACAGTCGAGAAGTCATTGTGCTAAGGCCTCACATGCTGAGGCGTTGAATAGAATGTAGATGCTAGTTTACGGAAACAAGTATCGATAATACGTTTGTATCTCCATACTTATATTTCTTCTCTTATAAAAAACCGAGTTGGTGATGATGGTACGTGTGCCATCTTGCAATATAGACCGTCCGATCTATATCTGACTGATGGAAATTAAACTAAAAGATACCCGCACCCCTCTCCACATTTGCAGACAAGGCCTTCCCTCGTTCATCCTTATCTCCAACAACCTCATTGTTGAGCAATTAAGAAAGGAAGCCTCTGGAACAAATTGGCCTGGTGGCCGATGCCGGCGTCATCAATCCCCATGCCTCCGCTCAGTCTGACCACCGATCACCACCACGCCCCACTCCTATTCACCTTATCTCCTTTTTCTCGAGATATCATTAGTTTTTACACATGGGATTACTCCCGCATGGGTGAATCACAACGAGTGTTTTTATAAAAAATGCATCTTGATGTTCCGTGCAATGCACGTATCTTGCTAGTACTCCTACAGAAGACTAAGTTGGTGATGATGTTGTGTCTGCCATCCGTCGTTTGTGACCATTAGATCTACATCTAACGACTGTGAGGTAAGTTGTTGCCTTTTCTCACAAACATCCCACTTGTCTACCAATTTGCAGAAAAACCCATAATTAGTATCTTAAAACCAATCACATCCCTCTCTGACCTCACCAAAACAGCCCAAGGAATATATTCTAATTGAAACATAATATATCTCTAGTGATATATGTATATCAAAATTAGAGTGTTTTGTATCAAGTTTGTGAATAAGTATTATTCTAATTATGATTCGTTGCAACGCACATGAACATTGCTAGTATTTCCAACCATGCAAATTTTTTCCCTAGTATTCCATAGTTTTGAGTTTTCCATCAAGATATTAGTCACTCATGGTTGATATTTACTTTCAACCATGTACACATATGCACTATGTAACTAGCCTTTCTTATTGGCTTCCAAAGCTTAACTTTCACTCATACTTACAATATGTAGAGTATTTAACAAAAAACTACCACTATCAACCAGCCCTAGGAAGAATCTATTGTACAAAAAATAGCAAAAACATACACAAAATTTCTTAATCCATGCCAAACACTACTACCTACCGATTAGGTTAGTTTAAACCCATTTATGACAGGGTTGACCCACACATCCGTGCTGACGAGGCAGCTTAAACTAACACATTTTGTTTGACCGTTGACACGAGGGACCCACATCTGACCTTCTATCCTGTTATTCCCCCTCAAATCATTATTTTTTCATGAACATTACTTCAAACAGTGCTAATGCGTGTTCGTCGGTGGCACCGTTGATGAGCGAGTTGGCCGCCGCTCCGCCGGACGGGCCGGACGCCACGCTGGCCTCCGCACGGGTTGGCGGGCTGGCCCGAGCGTGACTCATGAGTGAGCAAGCCGCCGCGCTGGCCTTCGCTCGAGCCAGATGGCTGGCCTTAGCACGGCACGCGGCGAGCAAGCCGCCGCGCCGCCGTGCCAATCTATCTAGCAAACCTTGCAGACAAGCAGCTGGACGGAGCTATCTTGGCTAGCTAGCGGCCGCGAGCGCCGGACGGAGCTGGCATCCGGGCTGCCGCAAGATGGGCTCCGCACCGCCGGCGGTTTTGACCTCGCCTTCTACCGGCGGTAGCTGCACCCCATGGCCGAGGATGACTAGGTGGACGGGCCGGAGGTAGGAGGTCACTCGGGGATCTCTGTGCAGACTGACATCTAGGTCCCACAAGTCATAATGCCTGGTCGAATAGAAGGCGTGAGTTAATGGGCGACACGGGCCCTGTTTGGATACTATAAGTCAGAGGTTAGCTTCTAACCCTGAACTAACTCTAACCAAAGTGGTGGTTGGATGGCAGGGTTAGATTGACAACAAATGTATCCAAACAGGGCCATGGGTTGAAACGTGCCTATAACGACACTTTGTAGAGTAGTCGTTTCTTGGTAGGGCTGGTTGGTAAGAGCATGTACAATGGTTGATAAGGTAGTCTTATCTTAAGTCTGCCGCGTATGCAAGTGGTAGTAGTTTCTTGGCATTATTAGTGGTTTCTTGCATTATTAGGGGTTTCTTGTAAGGAACAATGTACTACTAGCGACAAAAGGCGATTCTAGGTTGCGTTGTACTCCAACGAGTACTACTAGTGGTCGCGGGAGTGTATACCTCGTTTTGTGGGTTCGATCCCGGCCGAATGCACGTGGGCCTTTTTTCTAAATAGTAACTTCGCTGCGAGCCAATATTTTACACGGGTAGTTTAAGTTTTGAAGTCAAACGGACGTGTGGCACCACAATCTAGGTGCACTGGATAGCCTAGCCACATGAATGGGTTTTCCTTCCCAGCACCTCGTGGCTCGCGTGCTCACCCTAGCCGCACCTCGCTTGCAGCTTCCTCAGCAGCTAGTAGCATATTTAAACTAGCGCCTCCCAATTAAGCCCGAGGAGCCGGAAAAGCCTGATGGGGCATTGGGAACTGTGCAATATGGCTCTGTACGTAAATGCTCTACTACTACTCTATAGCTTGTGGGGTTGCACGCATGGACTTCACTCCATTATCGGCTCTACTATAAAATAAATTCCTCATTTTTTGAAATGGAGGCAAACACTTTGCTTCATCTCATTCATAAAGAAGGAACTACTAACAAAGTTCGACGAGATCTATTACACCTCCACAAATGGAAGAGAAAAGCCTAGTCTGGCTGTATCAAATAAATCAAATGTTCTGCCCCGCAGTAACCGTCGCTGATAAACAGGCTGCTAGTGTGTGCGTGAGAGGAGCGGCTGAGTAGTCCAGCTACGTGAGAGGAGCAGCTGAATAGAACACCGAGAGTACCCACTAGGCCACTACGCAGGTGTACTTTCCCTGCATTGATAGTACATCGATGGTTCTAGAGAACAGTAGTACCCTCCACTTCCAACTGTAGCTCCTTGGTCCTGAGATTCAAGAGTTCAAAACGGGTGCACTATACTAGAAGTACAATACATAGCACTAGTAGTACCCTCGCACTACTAGTTGAGAAAGTAGTACTAGTACTGCTATAGTACGAGTACGTACTCCTCCGTCACATAATGTAAGACGTTTTTTGACGCTAGTTGGCGTGTACAAAAAAGGGCAAAACATACCCAAAATTTCTTAATCCACGCCAAAAACTACTAGCTAGTGCCAAAAATTTCCTACTAGTGCTATTATTTACAGTATAATGCAATCCCATAACGTCCCATAATGCTAGTACTAGTAGTAAATAATAGCCTCACCCCTTCGCTATAGTTGGAAGGAATGATCTACAGTTGGAAGGGACAAGGCCCTGCGGTTACTACGCTATTATCTCCTCCTCGCCAGTTCCCCTCCCCCTGAAGAGAAGGCAGTTCGTCGCTGCTCCCATGGATTTTCCAGGCGGTTCTCCTCCTCATCGGGGCTGGGAGAGGACTTGAACTCCAAGTCCAATCCTATTCCTACTAGGACTCCTTCTTTTTTTTGCCTTCCCTAGCCACATGGGCTTTTGAGGACTTGGTGCGCCTAGCCCAATAAGGCCAGGGCGCCTCCCCGCAGCCCATGATATCCCTTGGGTCGTAGTGGAACCACTTGTGGACTTCCAGACCTCTCTGGAATCCTGCGGAACCTTCTAGAAGCTTCTTGTTACAATACCGAAAAACTGCATCTTTTTCCGGAACCCAAAATATGACTTCCCATATATAAATCTTTACCTCTCGACCATTCCGATACTCCTCGTGACGTCCGGGATCTCATACGGGACTCTGAACAACATTTGGTTACTGCTCATCATATATCCCAATACTACTCTAGCGTCAATGTACGTTAAGCGTGCGACCTTGCGGGTTCGGGAATTATGTAATCATGACCGAGACACCTCTCCGGTCAATAACCAACAGCGGAACCTGGATGATCATATTGTCTCCTACATATTCTACGAAGATCTTTATCGGTCGAACCGTTATGAAAACATACGTTATTCCCTTTCTCTATCGTATGTTACTTGCCCGAGATTCGGTCATCGCTATTTTCATACCTAGTTCAATCCCGTTACCAGCAAGTCTCTTTACTCATCCCGTAATACATCACCTCATGACTAACTCCTTAGTCATTTTCTTGCAAGCTTATGATCTTTATTACCGAGAGGGCCCAGAGATACCTCTTCGATACTCGGAGTGACAACTCTTAATCTCGATCTATGCCAACCCAACAAACACCTTCGGAGATACCTATAGAGCATCTTTATAGTCACCCAGTTACGTTGTGACATTTGATAGCACACAAGGTATTCCTTCGGTATCCGGGAGTTGCATAATCTCATAGCGGAAGGAATATGTATTTGACATGAAGAAAGCAATAGGAATATAACTGAACGATCATTATGCTAAGCTAACGGATGGGTCTTGTCCATCACATCATTCTCCTAATGATGTAATCCCGTTTTCAAATGACAACTCATGTATATGGTTAGGAAACCTTAACCATCTTTGATCAACGAGCTAGTCTAGTAGAGGCTTACTAGGGACATGAAGTTTGTTTATGTATTCACACATGTATTATGGTTTCTGATGAATACAATTCTAGCATGAATAATAAACCTTTACCATGAATAAGGAAATATAAAATAAAAGCTTTATTATTGCCTCTATGACATATTTCCTTCAACCCCGCCCCCACCCGCGTTGAGTTTTGCCTCCGGCGAGGCCCCACCATAGCCCGACGACAACCCCCCACAACCACTGTCCCCACCCGATACCCTAAGATAGATAATGGGGCAGCCCTCCGGCGAGCCCCTTCCTTCGCACCGGCGAGCTCTCAAAAATCGACTAACCCAATTTTGAAATTTAGTCTAATGTCATTTAACTAGTGTGGAATATAAAAGGGGAAAACCGTAAGCATTGCGAGTATAGTGTTGAGCGTGCCATGGTGGATCTGAAGCTGCAAACCGGACAAAGGCAACTTTGCAACCAATGTTTGCTTTCAACTAACAAGTAAGTGATGGATAAGAAATCAAAGTAAAGGAGTGGCGATCTATTTTCTTGCTGCGATAAATAAGTTGAGCTGATACGAAAGAGTATCGCCTCTGGTGCGGCGCCGTGTATGCATCTGATGAGAATTTGACGGTGCTGCGGTAGCAATGGCTATCAGCGGCGTGGAAGCAGATCTAGGAGGGTAGATGGTGGCGGCGGGGGAAATATCCTAGCGTAGTGGACGAGACGGTGGTAGGAGTGGCACCGGCAAGGTGGACGACGGCGGGGATGAAGCGGGAGGATGGGATGCAAGGATCTCGGCCCGAAGCCGTGGATGAGAGAGGTCGATCTCTTGTAATGGACAACGGCGTCGGGGTATCAGCTCCAGCATGGTGGAGGAGGACGACGGTGGCTGGGGTGGCGGACGGAGGAGGCTGTGGTGGAGATGGTGTTTTGGCGCCCACGAAGTACGAATGGGGAAATGGAGGGAGAGAGGAAGGGGGAACCATGTCTTCTGGGCGCGCTTGTCTCAAATGCGAGGAAATTTACAAACTTAGCCCCCACTAAAAATTTCCTACATCACAACAATATTAGTCGGTTGGGGATAGGACGGTAATCTTGCATACACCTTATATTTGTCGACAGATATTTCGGCTGACGACAGTTTGTTTTGGCGCCCATCGTGTATGAATCAAGGAGGGAGTCGATTTCGGCTAAGGAGACACTGTGTTTTGGTGCCCGTCGTGTATGAATCCGGGTGAGAGGCGGTTATTTCATGTTTGAGTGAAATTACAAAGCTACCCCTATCGAAACCTATAGAAATTTCCATCTCGCGGATTTTGGTTTCGGATGGTTACTGCGACTTTCCCCGCTCCGATCAAATTTTTGCAGACCAAGAGTTCATGTTTACAGTGCCAACTCAATTCGAATCCATTTTGTATTTTATTTTTGTTCGGGCAGGATCCATTTTCGATTGGAATACAATTCTATATACATTATTTTTTATATATACTTTCAGAAGCACAACACCCTTTATACATAAATATGGTTTACAAATGGTATGATCTCAGATTCATAAGGCTGGATCCATCTTAATTTGGATTTTCAAATATTTGAACCACTTTATGTTGAAATCCAATGTATGCATTCCTTGCTAACTGTCTCCAATTAATGTGTGTTTCATGCGGGTTTTTTACTTATCAAACATGTATAATGTGTTTCACACTCGCAACATATAGTAATCACGTTTAGACATTAATTGCATATAAACCATGCATTGTCTCTAATTAAAGAATCTATGGATCACTAATATTGATAAACTACATAACATTACACGTGCCCCCAAATTCAAATAAATATGCATGTTTGATACACCAATTTTCATTATGATATTATCAATGTCGTGATCTCTAGTTTAAATATTTGAATCCCCTTTAATCCAGATAGTCCTCTCATATAGCTATCAGTCATGCTTATATAGGAGTGCCTCTCCATACCTATACGCTTTCATCGTCTCTCGGGTATCTCTCGTGCTACTTGTATGCCGACAATGATCTTTTATCTTCGTAACACACTAACGGAACTCTCTCCCTCAACCTTCATCACTCTATCTCTCTCTAAGTATATCTCTCTCCCTGCTATGTGTCTCTAACTATGATTCTCCATGTGAAATCTCTTTCTCTCACACGAACACAAACTTCGTCTCCCGGGGTCTCATTTCTCTCTACTATTCCCCTGTGTGCCACTCGCACACCCCCTCTCTCACAGAGATGTCTTGCGCTCCTTAGTTATGAGAAGCTATGAGTATTCCTCTTAAATATCTCTTTCTCACACACAAACACAAACTCTGTCTCCCAGGGTCTCATATCTCTCCACCATTCTCTTGTATGTCGCTAATACACACTCTCTCTCCCTAGAGATATCTCGCGTTCGCTGATATGTCTCTCTAGCCATCACTCTCGTTGTGACTCGCAGATACAAAACTCCGTCTCTCAGGATCTCATTTCTCTCTGATATTTGTTTGTATGTGACTGCTACCTCTTGAGCATGCGTTGGTTTTCCCTTGAAGATGAAAGGGTGATGCAGCAAAGTATTGTAAGTATTTCCCTCAGTTTTTGAGAACCAAGGTATGAATCCAGTAGGAGACTACACGCAAATCGCCTAGTACCTGCACAAACAATCAAGAACCTTGCAACCAACGCGATAAAGGGGTTGTCAATCCCTTCACGGCTACTTGCAAAAGTGAGATCTGATAAAGATAATAAGATAAATATTTTTGGTATTTTTGTTGTATAGATTGGAAGGTAAAGATTGCAAAATAAACGGCGGCAAAAATAGCAAGTTGATAGGAAAATAATATGATGTAAGATAGACCCGAGGGCCATAGGTTTCACTAGTGGCTTCTCCCAAGATAGCATATATTATTGTGGGTGAACAAATTACAGCCGAGCAATTGATAGAAAAGCGCATAGTTATGAGAATATCTAGGCATGATCATGAACATAGGCATCACGTCCGTGACAAGTAGACCGAAACGATTCTGCATCTACCACTATTACTCCACACATCGACCGCTATCCAGCATGCATGAGTATTAAGTTTATAAGAACAGAGTAACGCATTTGGAAAGATGACATGATGTAGAGGGATAAACTCAAGCAATATGATATAAACCCCATCTTTTAATCCTCGATGGTAACAATACAATATGTGCCTTGCTGTCCCTGCTGTCACTAGGAAAGGACACCGCAAGATTGAACCCAATGCTAAGCACTTCTCCCATTGCAAGAAAGATCAATCTAGTAGGCCAAACCAAACTGATAATTCAGAGAGACTTGCAAAGATATTAAATCATGCATATAAGAATTAAGAGAACAATCAAATATTGTTCATAGGAAATCTTGATCATAAGACCACAATTCATCGGATCTGGACAAACACACCGCAAAAATAATTACATCGAATAGATCTCAAAGAAGATCGAGGACAACTTTGTATTGAGATCCAAAGAGAGAGAAGAAGCCATCTAGCTAATAACTATGGACCCGAAGGTCTGTGGTAAACTACTGACATATCATCCAAGAGGCTATGGTGCTGATGTAGAAGCCCTCCTTGATCGAATTCCCCTCCGGCGGAGCACCGGAAAAGGCTCCAAGATGGTATCACACGGGTACAGAAGGTTGCAGCGGTGGAAAAGGTGTTTCGTGGCTCTCCCCGATGGTTTAAGGGTATAAGAGTATATATAGGCGAAAGAAGTAGGTCGGTGGAGCTGCAAGGGGCCCACGATGGTGGGGGCGCGGCTACCCCCCTGGGCACGCCCTCCTACCTCGTGGCCGCCATGTGGCTTCCTTGACCTCCAATCCAAGTCTCCTGGATTGCGTTTGTTCCAAAAAGTTCCTCGTGAAGGTTTCATTCCGTTTGGATTCCGTTTGATATTCCTTTTCTGCGAAACATTGAAATAGGCATAAAAACAACAATTTGCACTGGGCCTTCGGTTAATGGGTTAGTCCCAAAAATAATATAAAAAGGTATATTAAAGCCCATTAAACATCCAAAACAGATAATACAATAGCATGGAACAATAAAAAATTATAGATACGTTGGAGACGTATCAAGCATCCCCAAGCTTAATTCCTGCTCGTCCTCGAGTAGGTAAATGATAAAAACAGAATTTTTTATGTGGAGTGCTACCTAACATAATTTTCAATATAATTTTATTTATTGTGGAATGAATGTTCAGATCTGAAAGACTCAATATAAAAGTTTAATATTGACATAAAAATAACAATACTTCAAGCATACTAACTAAGCAATTATGTCTTCTCAAAATAACATGGCCAAAGAAAGCTCATCCCTACAAAATCATATTGTTTGGCTATGCTTCATTTTCGTCACACAAAAATGCTCTCATCATGCACAACACCGATGACTAGCCAAGCAATTGTTTCAAACTTTAGTAATCCCAAACTTTTTTCAACTTTCACACAATACATGAGAGTGAGCCATGGACATAGCACTATGGGTGGAATAGAATATGATGATGGGGGTTGTGTGGAGAAGACAAAAAAGGAGAAGGCCTCACATTGACGCGGTAATCAACGGGCTATGGAGATGCCCATCAATTGATGTCAATGCGAGGAGTAGGGATTTCCATGCAACGGATGCACTAGAGCTATAAATGTATGAAAGCTTGACAAAAGAAACTAAGTGGGTGTGCATCCAACTTTCTTGCTCACGAAGACCTAGGGCATTTGAGGAAGCCCATTGTTGGAATATACAAGCCAAGTTCTGTAATGAAAAATTCCCACTAGTATATGAAAGTGACAATATAAGAGACTCTCTATCATGAAGATCATGGTGCTACTTTGAAGCACAAGTGTGGAAAAAAGGATAGTAGCATTGTCCCTTTTTTCGCCTCCCCTTTTTTTCCTTTTTTCGGGACAATGCTCTATTAATGATGATCATCACACTTCTATTTATTTACAACTCAAAGATTACAACTCGATACTAGAACAAAGTATGACTCTATATGAATGCCTCCGGCGGTGTACCAGGATGGGCAATGAATCAAGAGTGACATGTATGAAATTATGCATGGTTGATTTGCCACAAATACAATGTCAACTACATGATCATGCAAGGCAATTTGACAATGATGAAGCATGTCATAATAAACGAATGGTGGAAAGTTGCATCGCAATATATCTCGGAATGGCTATGGAAATGCCATAATAGGTAGGTATGGTGGCTGTTTTGAGGAAGATATAAGGAGGTTTATGTGTGATAGAGCGTATCATATCACAAGGGTTGGATGCACCGGCGAAGTTTGCACCAACTCTCAAGGTGAGAAAGGGCAATGCACGGTACCGAAGAGGCTAGCAATGATGGAAAGGTGAGAGTGCGTATAATCCATGGACTCAACATTAGTCATGAAGAACTCACATACTTATCGCAAAAATCTACAAGTCATCCGAAACCAAGCACTACGCGCATGCTCCTAGGGGGATAGATTGGTAGGAAAAGACCATCGCTCGTCCCCGACCGCCACTCATAAGTAGTACAATGAAAGAAACACCTCATGCTTCAAATTTGTCACACAACGTTTACCATACGTGCATGCTACGGGACTTGCAAACTCTAACACAAGTATTTCTCAAATTCACAACTAATCAACTAGCATGACTCTAATATTATCATCTTCATATCTCAAAACAATCATCAAGTATCAAACTTCTCATAGTATTGAATGCTCTCTATATGGAAGTTTT
Source organism: Aegilops umbellulata (assembly GCA_032464435.1). Classification (NCBI taxonomy): domain Eukaryota; kingdom Viridiplantae; phylum Streptophyta; class Magnoliopsida; order Poales; family Poaceae; genus Aegilops; species Aegilops umbellulata. Next base: position 588,696,195 of record CP136057.1, read on the forward strand.
TATTATACCCATCTTGGATGCCTATCATATTAGGACTAATTTTTTTAGCCAAAGCTAATTACCATGCTGTTCTAAAGGACTCACAAAATAATATAAGGGAAGCATGAGATATCAATAATTTCTATAAAATAAAACCACCACCGTGCTCTAAAAGATATAAGTGAAACACTAGAGCAAAATTATCTAGCTCAAAAGATAAGTGAAGCACATAGAGTATTCTAATAAATTCCGATTCATGTGTGTCTCTCCAAAAGGTGTGTACAACAAGGATGATTGTGGTAAACTAACAAGCAAAGACTCAAATCATACAAGGCGCTCAAAGAAAAACACATATCATGTGGTGAATAAAAATACAGCCTCAAGTAAAGTTACCGATGGACGAAGACGAAAGAGGCGATGCCTTCCGGGGCATCCCCAAGATTAGGCTTTTGGTTGTCCTTGAATTTTACCTTGGGGTGCCTTGGGAATCCCCAAGTTTAGGCTTTTGGTTGTCCTTGAATTTTACCTTGGGGTTCCTTGGGCATCCCCAAGCTTAGGCTTTTGCCACTCCTCATTCCAAAATCCATCAAATATTTACCCAAAAACTTCAAAACTTCACAACAAAAAAAATTACAGAAAATCACACGAGCTCCATTAGTATAAGAAAACAAATCACCACTTTAAGGTACTGCAATAAACTCATTCTTTATTTATATTGGTGTTAAACCTACTATATTCCAAATTCTCTATGGTTCATACCCCCCGATACTAGCCATAGATTCATTAAAATAAGCAAACAACACACGAAAAGCAGAATCTATCAAAAACAGAATAGTCTGTAGTAATCTGTATCAAAAGTATACTTTTTGAACTCCAAAAATTCTGAAATAAATTGGTGGACATGAGTAATTTTCATATTAATAATCTGCAAAAATAATCAACCTAAAAGCCCTCTCCAGTAAAAAATGGCAGCTAATCTCGTGAGCGCTAAAGTTTCTGTTTTTTTACTGCAAGACTGCAAAGACTTCACCCAAGTCTTCCCAAAGGTTCTACTTGGCACAAACACTAATTAAAACATAAAAACACATCTAGAAAGAGGCTAGATGAATTATTTATTACTAAACAGAAACAAAAAGCAAGGAATAAAAATAAAATTGGGTTGAAGAATAGATCTAGGTATTGTCATCTTTGGTATGCAATCCGCAAGTGGATCTCATAATAGATTCATAAGGTAATTTAATTTTCTTCCTAGGAACGTGTTCCATGCCTTTCCTTAATGGAAATTGGAGTCTAATATTTCCTTCTTTCATATCAATAATTGCACCAATCGTTCTAAGGAAAGGTCTACCAAGAATAATAGGACAAGTAGGATTGCAATCTACATCAAGAACAACGAAATCTACGGGCACATAATTCATATTTGCAACAATAAGAACATCATTAATACTTCCCATCATCAACTTCACGGAAACATAAAACATCACATAAAAGTCTTTGGAATCGTGGAAACACTATCACCCAAATCACATAAAGCATAGCATTCATGTTCTTTAATTTTAATTTTAATAGTAGGTTCCCACCATCATAAATTTTTCTAGGGATAGAAACTTCTAATTCAAGTTTTTCTTCATAAGATTGCATTAAATCATCAACCATGTGTTTGGTAAAAGCTTTATTTTGATCATAAGCATGGGGAGAATTTAACACGGATTGCAACAAGGAAATACAATCTATAAAAGAACAATTATCATAATTAAATTCCTTCAAATCCAAAATAGTAGGTTCATTGCTATGTAAAGTTTTGACCTCTTCAATCCCACTTTTACCAATTTTTGCATCAAGATCTAAAAACCCTGAATCATTGGGATACCTTTTAACTAAAGTTGACTCATCTCCAGTCCCATCTTTATCAAGATTCATATTGGAAAACAAAGATTTAATAGGGGACACATCAATAACTTTTAGATCTTCATCATTGTTATCATGAAAACTAGAAGAATGCGCTTTTACAAAGCAATCTTTTTTAGCACGCATCCTAGCGGTTCTTTCTTTGCACTCATCAATGGAAATTCTCATGGCTTTGAGAGACTCATTGATATCATGCTTAGGTGGAATAGATCTAAGTTTCAAAGAATCACCATCAATAGAAATTCTATCCATGTTCCTAGCCAACTCATCAATCTTAGGCATTTTTTCTTCAAGCAAAGCATTGAAATTCTTTTGTGAAATCATAAATTCTTTAACACTAGTCTCAAAATCAGAGGGGAACTTATTGAAATTTCCATAAGAGTTGTTGTAGGAATTACCATAATTATTAGAGGAATTACTAGGGAACGGCCTAGAATTAAAATTACCTCTATACGCGTTGTTACCAAAATTGTTCCTACCAACAAAATTCACATCCATAGACTCATTATTATTTTCAATGAAAGTAGACAAAGGCATATCATTAGGATCAGAAGAAGCAATCTTATTAGCAAACAACTTCATAAGTTCATCCATCTTTCCTCTCAAAACATTAATCTCTTCCATCACATGAACCTTTTTACTAGTAGATCTTTCGGTGTGCCATTGAGAATAATTAACCATAATATTATCTAGGAGTTTAGTAGCTTCTCGTAAAGTGATTTCCATAAAAGTGCCTCCCGCGGCCGAATCTAAAAGATTTCTAGAAGCAAAATTCAACCCAACATAATTTTTTTGTATAATCATCCATAAATTCAAACCATGTGTAGGGCAATTACGTATCATTAATTTTATCCTCTCCCAAGCTTGTGCAACGTGCTCATGGTCAAGTTGCTTAAAATTCATAATATCGTTTCTAAGAGAGATGATCTTAGTGGGAGGAAAATACTTAGAGATAAAAGCATCTTTGCACTTATTCCATGAATCCATACTATTTTTAGGCAAAGAAGAGAACCAAGTTTTAGCACGATCTCTAAGTGAAAACGGAAATAGCTTCAGTTTAACAATATCATTATCCACATCTTTCTTCTTTTGCATATCATACAAATCAACAAAGTTGTTTAGATGGGTAGCGGCATCTTCACTAGGAAGACCAAAAAACTTATCTTTCGTAACCAAATTCAACAAAGCAGCATTAATTTCACAAGATTCAGCATCGGTAATAGGAGCAATCGGAGTGCTAATGAAATCATTGTTGTTGGTATTGGAAAAGTCACACAACTTAGTATTATCTTGAGCCATTGTGACAAACAATCAATCCAACACACAAACACAGAAGGAGCAAGCGAAAAGAGATGGGCGGAAAAAGAGGGCGAATAAAACGGCAAGGGTGAAGTGGGGGAGGGCAAAACAAGAGTCAAATGGCGAATAATGTAATGCGAGGGAGAAGAGTTTCTGATGGGTACTTGGTATGTCCTGACTTGTGCGTAGATATCCCCCGCAACGGCGCCAGAAACCAGCACGTTGGTGGGAGATCAAACCTTGACTTTGACTTGGCGTAAACCTCCCCGACAACGGTGCCAGAAATCCTTCTTGCTACCTCTTGAGCATGCGTTGATTTGCCCTTGAAGAGGAAAGGGTGATGCAGCAAAGTAACATAAGTATTTCCCTCAGTTTTTGAGAACCAAGGTATGAACCCAGTAGGAGACTACATGCAAATCGCCTACTACCTGCACAAACAATCAAGAACCTTGCAACCAACGCGATAAAGGGGTTGTCAATCCCTTCACGGCCACTTGCAAAAGTGAGATCTGATTAAGATAATAAGATAAATATTGTTGGTATTTTTGTTGTATAGATTGGAAAGTAAAGATTGCAAAATAAACGGCGGCAAAAATAGCAAGTTGATAGGAAAATAATATGATGTAAAATAGACCCGGGGCCATAGGTTTCACTAGTGGCTTCTCTCAAGATAGCATATATTACGGTGGGTGAACAAATTACTGCCGAGCAATTGATAGAAAAGCGGATAGTTATGAGAATATCTAGGCATGATCATGAACATAGGCATCACGTCCGTGAGAAGTAGATCAAAACGATTCTGCCTCTACTACTATTACTCCACACATCGACCGCTATCCAGCATGCATCTAGAGTATTAAGTTGATAAGGACAGAGTAACGCAATAGGCAAGATGACATGATGTAGAGGGATAAACTCAAGCAATATGATATAAACCCCATCTTTTTATCCTCGATGGCAACAGTACAATACGTGCCTTGCTGCCCCTGCTGTCACTGGGAAAGGACACCGCAAGATTGAACCCAAAGCTAAGCACTTCTCCCATTGCGAGAAAGATCAATCTAGTAGGCCAAACGAAACTGATAATTCAGAGAGATTTGCAAAGATATTAAATCATGCATATAAGAATTCAGAGAAGAATCAAATATTGTTCATAGACAATCTTGATCATAAACCCACAATTCATCGGATCTCGACAAACACACCGCAAAAAGAATTACATCGAAAAGATCTCCAAGAAGATCGAGGAGAACTTTGTATTGAGATCCAAAGAGAGAGAAGAAGCAATCTAGCTAATAACTATGGACCCGAAGGTCTATGGTAAACTACGCACACATCATCGGAGAGGCTATGGTGTTGATGTAGAAGCCCTCCATGATCGAATCCCCTCCGCGGAGCGCCGGAAAAGGCCCCAAGATGGGATCTCACAGGTACAGAAGGTTGCAGCGGTGGAAAATGTGTTTCGTGGCTCTCGCCGATGGTTTCATTGTATAAGAGTATATATAGGCGAAAGAAGTAGGTCGGTGGAGCTGCGAGCGGCCCACGAGGGTGGGGGCATGCCCTCCTACCTCGTGGCTGCCTCATCGCTTCCTTAACCACCACTCCAAGTCTCCTGGATTGCGTTTGTTCCAAAAAGATCCTCTCGAAGGTTTCCTTCCGTTTGGATTCCGTTTGATATTCCTTTTCTGCGAAACACTAAAATAGGCATAAAAACAACTATTTGCACTGGGCCTTCGGTTAATAGATTAGTCCTAAGAATAATATAAAAAGGTATATTAAAGCCCATTAAACATGCAAAACAGATAATGTAATAGCATGGAACAATCAAAAATTATATATACATTGGAGACGTATCAGTGACTCACATGCACCCTCTCTCTATCTCTCTCACACCCACACACATAACTCAGCCTTCTGATCCACCTGACTCTTATCTCTAACACACACACACTAGCTAGCATCTTTATCTTACTATTTATCTGTCTCTCCACCAACCTTTTTTCTCGCCCTCACTCTTGCTTCCTATCACGCACACTATATATGTTTCTCTCTACATGCAGTCATGTGCCCTCTTTTTATCTTTCTCTCACACACACATAACTTCACCCTCTTAACCACTCGGTGGTCATCTCCAACACTCAAACTAGCCGATGTCCCTCTAGCTAGCATCTCTATCGATCTCTCTATCAATCTTAGTTTCTCTGTCAACATTTCTTTCTCGCACGCACTCTTGCTTCCTATCACGCACACTATATCTGTCTCTCCATACATGCATCTATAGGTTGATCTCTTTTGCACAATCGTTGTGTGTCGCTCCCTCTGCTCGCCATAGATGCATGCTCCAGCCCACACCACCATCTCTTAAAGACAAAATCACATGCTCAATTACCGGGCCTTCTTCCCTGCACTCTCACATCCATGCATATTGTCATACCGACCCGTCTCTCCCATGTCGTTAATCTTATGACTTATGTCTTCTTGATTTTATCTCGATCATGCGTGCGCGCACACACATACACATCCCACGTATACATGTATACCTCTTGCACATGCACGTTCAAGGTCTCCTATGTCACCATACGTAGTTAATTACCCTCAGCCCTAACCCCACATCGTATCTCTTCTTGTGTGCACATAACTTTCGCCTGGATGGCTAAAACACACACTCACACTTAGCAATCTCCTTCTAGCTACCCCCTCTCTCACTCTTCCCCTATATACCCGAAACCAATAGGACCGTCCCTTCGTTTAATTCCCGCCTACATGCACCATCGATATATAGTAGTCTTCCTTGGAGTCTTTTGAACAAACACGTTCTCTTGATGTCGACTCCTCTCACGCGCACACGCCTTCTCTTCCCTCTCTATGGGCCTTTTCTCTCTCGCACCCCCTCGTTGGTGGCCTATGCCATACACATCACCTTTCTACGAAGAAGCCACACACACTTAAATTACTTTCTCCACCGAAGACTCCGCTTCACACACACACGCACCCACCCACCACCCACACCCACACACGCACTAAGACTCCATCTCACGCACACATGCTGTAGGCGGAGCATTTGTTCCTACCACCCTTCGTGCAACCTTACCCGTATGATAAATAATCACCTTAATTTACTTGTATGACATGGAAAAATTCCACTTTACTTTAGTAGTTAGCAAACTTCTCATAATTATATAACGCAAATCACGAGCAGGAAGTGACATTTTTTTACACAACCATGTTAACATGGCCACGTAAATCACTAGCTAAAGTGTAATACCATTATACTTATATCCCGATGCAAAAGGTTGAGTACATGTCTGAAGAGTAGAGTCGCACACACGCAATCTGTCTCTCAGAATCTCTCTCACACACACACCAGTTACGTGATGCCCCCTTAAGCAGACCCGTATGTTACAGTTTGTGCACCCGCGGGTACACGTGATGGTGCACATTTATTTAAGCCGGACGGCGAACCCAAACAGTAGTAGCATTCATTCCCGTCCCCCCGCCTCTTCTCTGGTCGCTGTCGCCCGATAGCCATGGCCCGGTCGAAGGTAACGACATACGCCATACTCACGCTAGAGCGGCGCTTTAATCTGGAGGCGGCGCGAAGCCCGGATCGTAGCCGCCCTGCCTCTAGAGTCCAGACTAGCCGGAGCCGAACGAGGAGGCGTTGGAGGCGGAGCAGCACGCGGAGCCGGAGGAGGAGAACGACGACGCGGAGCCGAAACAGGAGGACGAAGACGCGGGCGAAGCGAAGCCGGAGGAGGACGAAGATTTCCATTATACTTAGACTTAAAGGGCTTTAAGTTTCACGCCACATTTATTTCACAGAGATGAGAGAAAGGAATTTTTAGTGGTCATGCATGCATCTTTTTGTGCTAGCAATCCTATATAAGGGTTGACCGGTCGCTTCCCGCGGACGTGCCCAGGCGGTAGAAGAGGAAGGAGAAGGGAAGCGGGCTATGGAGTAACATTTTTTTACCACAATTTCTTAGGAAATTGAGTGAAATAATTGTGTAGTTTTGCTAACTACCAGTACTACACCTGAAATGGTTCAAAACCAATACCACCACCAAGCCCGCATTTGACCGCCCTGGCCGACCGAACCCCCCTCCCTTGGTTGTGCGCGCTTCCCGCGTGAAACAGTTAGCGCCGCCCCGGAGCGTCAGTGCCGCATTAATGCCCGGCGAGAGCGGAGGCGACATCTCATTGGCGCCGGCTTTGAAGCAGCGTGATGGCCGAGAGAGCGCCGCTTCTCGGTGCACGTGACTGCTCTGTGTCGAGGCTGGCTATAGTTTCGATGAGTCTCCATCATGGGCAGCCACACTAGCTGCGAAGAACACGTGAGGCTGCCCACAGTTATGGATCGTTCCATCTATGTAGAACACGTGGGACTGGAACTACGAGACAAACATGTACCCAGGAGTGGATGTACGAACCTGAGTAATGTTGCGCAGTAAGTGAAGTCGAAAGGCACAAATAGTATGAACATGCATGGCATATAGGCATTTGTCTCTCACTACCACTAAATGATGTACGTGCAATGCACAGTGATGTTATGATGTACGTGCCTAAGTACTCTACTACTACTATATTAATTGGAGGCAAATATTAGGTTTTATATTTGTTTACGTGTATGCCCCGAGACCTTCCAACTAGACGTGTCTTTCTCTCCGGGTCACACTTTGTATCGTTCATACCACTAGTACTATTACGTGTGGTCTCCAACCTAGAAGTGGAAGAAGTGGAGACGCTCTACCATGTTGTTCATGTCCCACTCCTTCCGCTGACGTGTGGGATATACAACACATGCCGTGTTGGGCACTCCTTTGTCGTAAGAGTTGAAATGCTAGCATTCATAAAAAATAAAAGATAAATATAAATCAGCAGTGATACTATACCACGCGGTTTCCTTGCTCCTTGATATTGGAAAGAATACTTCCATTCGCCGACATGTGGGACGTCGAACATCCTGGTCCACTTGCCATGCACTCAGAACTCCAAGGAAGAGTCACCCCGGTCGTCGCGCCGCAATAATAATGACTATTGAGCCGTCAAATCACAGGCCCAACCTTTCCCACTATGAAGTTGCTCGGACGAAGGAACCATCATGACTTCGTTGAATTCCGCTTCTTGAAGAAAACTATTGTACCAGCAGTACTGCTAGCTACAGTTGTACTGTACTCCAGCAGAGGCCTCCTTTGGTTCATAGGATAGGAATTTTATAGGAATATGAAAATCATAGGAAGTGAGATGACATGCATCTCAATTCCTATAGAGAAAGAGATGGCATTTGATGCATAGGATAGAAATTTTTCCATTGAGTCTAGGCTAATGTACTGGTAATTTGCTATAAAAACTACAGTAGTAACTAGTACTTGTACATGCTCGTAATTAATTAAACAAACGTACGGACGACACAGACACGCACACTAACTACTAGTACTACTACTTCTCACATGCTGGCCAGACACCGCCGTTCTCCTTCCCTGCTTTGTCGGCGACACCCCACCGTGCTTGGATCTCCGCCGACCTCTTCGCAGCAGCGCGTGCGTCCTCTTCTTTCTTGCGGTGGCGGGCCTCTCTTTTCTTGAGTGCTTTCTGACTTTTCTGCTCCCTTTGTGCGGCTTTGTCCGCCTCTTGCTCTACCGCCCATTCGGCCTTGGCAGCTTCAAATTCTGCCAACATAGGTGTGAGGTCGTGAGCGGCGATGAACTCGGCACGGTGGGATGCCATCGCTTCCCTACCATTTTGTGTGTGGTCGTGGGCGGTGAGGAACTCGGCGCGGTAGGATGCCATCGATTCCTTACCGTTTAGTGTGCGGCACGGTGGCATGAACGATGCTTGGTGAGAGCTCTGGGGTGGAGTGGCCGGACAACCGTATAGTGCATTGGTTCTTCAAGAGATCGAGGACAGAAGAGGAAGGAAATTTGGATTCCCCTTCAATCCTGGTCATTTATTACCGAGTAAAATGCATTGGCGGTGATCGAACTTGTCTTCATAGCTCACTTTGATCATTGTATACGAAATATGGTGATTATACGGTCACTGGCTCAGCGTATAGCATCATATTTGTCTGGTTGACCAGTCAAATAGTCTGCATGCGCCTCATCAGCTTGTGTTCTGTATCTATCTATCTATGCGGGCTTACCTGTCAGTGGAGAAAGAAATAAAAATCAAAATTATGCGTATGTGAGGAATCAAACGACGGACTCGTCGCGGCAACGCACACTCGCCAGACAAATGAAAATGAAATACTTTGCGTTAAATGCATAAACTGATTTTTATATTATATGTGATGCACACATTAGCAAACACCGTCCATAGAGGCAAGTAGCATGTACGCATGCAGACACTCACGCTCACACTGTCAAACCATGCTAATGCATGCACGTCGCCCTCTCAATCAAAGTCCTGCTCATGGTGCAAGACAAACGGCGAGCCCATCACCTGCGCGCCCCAGCGGTGCCTGACATTACTGTTTAGACGTTTGCTGGCGGCCTCTGTGAACACTGAGCCTGTATTCACCTGGATCAATACCAACGGTCATACTCGTGCTTGGGTGTCGAGCTACTCGGCATTAGCCATGGCTCTGCACACGACGCAATGACGTGACTCGGCGCCTTGCTCATGTGTATCATCCATCACAATGACAATCTATAAAACAACCTAGCTAGAGAGGGTACCATGGTACCTATATATGTATCGTGAGCGACCGACCATAGTGCCACTGCACAGTAGTGTGTGTTTGATCGATTCATCCATTATTCGTAAGTTATGCATGGTTGTGTGGTGTCTAATGGTGGTTGTCGAAGGCTAGCTGGCGACAAGAGCGGTTGCATGGATGCCCGGTCGTCGATACGTGCGGCATACGCTTCAAAGGCTCGTCATCCATGAGTTCACATTTTACCACCACACCAACGTCTGACCGCCCTGGCCTACCGAAACCCCTTCCATCACTAGCGCGCGCTTCCCACCCGAAACGGTCACCGTCTCTCCAGAACGTCAATGCCGCATTCATGGGACTTAACTGCAGGTGCGGTTGGTGTGTCACTCACATGCGGGCCAGATACCTGTTGGGCCCACAGGTTAGTGACCCAACTGCACCTACAGTTAAGTCACTGAAGCAGCATCCGCATTCACGACCGACGCGACCTCTCACTGGCGTCGGCATTGCAGCAGTGCGACGGCCGAGAGAGCACCACCCGCGCGGCATTCCGGTGCAAGCGACTGCTCCGCGTTAACAGCACCATGGCAATCCTTCCGTCCGCCGCCTACATTAATGACACGCGGCTGCCGATGAACCTACTCCGGCGCCAGCCGTCCATCCTTCTGTCGCGGCTCATTCCCATTCGCCCGCTATATTAACTTGAGCCCCAGCTCCCAGCCATAGCCAAAGACCCATACTCATTCTCCTCCGGTCCCTGCCTTCTGTCGGCACCACTCCAACCATGGCCTCCTGGCGCTCCAAAGCTCTCTTGGACGCACTGTCGTAGGAGCAGACGAAGGACACGGCGGCTCCGCTCCGGGCACGCTCCAAAGCTCTCTTGGACGTACTATCGCAGGAGCAGACGAAGGAGATGGCCAGCTCCCCCCGGCCGCCCTCCACCACCACAACCACGAAGCCGGCATGCGAGCGCGGGCGCAGCCGGCAGAGAGGAAGAGTAGTACACGGTAGGTCGCCACCGCTCTGGTCCTAGGAAGGCCACCGCTCCTCCACTCAGTTGACGCCAAGCTTGGTGGGGTAAACATCGCCGGCCGATTAGCTGCTTGACGGCGACGTGGAGGCGGAAATCTTCAGAACCTTGTGCTCCGGAGGAGGAGGTTATCGAGGTGGAGCTGGACTAAGCCAAGGCGGATGAGGAGGAGGCAAAGGCAATGGCCGACATTCTCGGGGCTCATGGCCGGACATGGTGGTCAGGCGCCGGCGATCGTTTAGATTAGGTTTACAGTAGGTTCTAGTACAGTTTGTGCGAAATATGTAATGCATTTCATCCAGTTTATAGGAAAAGTTCTCGAAATGTAATGAATTTCATCCGGTTAATTTGAAATTTGCTTTGTTTGCACGAATTTCGTTCGATTAGTTCATATAGTTGTCGAAAGGTATGTGGGCAGCATTGGATGGCCTCCTCTGGAATCAGTGTCCTCGGATAGACGCCGGTGTAAATTTTTGGGCCAGCGCTGGGCATGCCCTAACTATCCGCCATGTTTCACACTCCTCCCACGTAAGAGTGTAGACTCCTTCTTACGTAAAAATGGAGCAAGTGGATGGCACTGTAGCACATCATATCACTCAAACTAGCCCGCCTAACATGAGGGAAAGCCCGGCCCTCGTCATTTTGTTCTGGATATCTATCGATCGATCACACGAAAATGTTACGCTTTACAAGTTCAAAATGAAAAGGCGACACACTTACGACTCGTACGCGTCGCGTTCATGTCGCACCCCCGACAGTTCGGCTCACACTCCGCTCACCAGAGGGGTCACACGTTGTCTTGCATTTTCACTGACATATGGGACTGCAATTGAATAAACCGTCCATAGCTGAAATATAATCGCTCGGTGGGCATCGGCTAAGAAGAGAGAGACGGGGGAGGGAGAAGAGATCGCCCGCCCGCCGCGCATGGACTCCAAGAAATATATGGTGATCATGTGAGGTGGGCCATGCGGGAGTCTGGACCGCTTCCAAGCCCGCTTCTGACCGCCCTGGCCCACCAGAAGCCCCTCCCCCCTCCCGCGCGCGCTCCCCCCTCAGACGCTAGCTGCCCACATTCATAGCAAGTAGTACTAGTAAAATACTAGGCTATAAGCCCGCTTATGTGGAGGAGAGAGAGGCATTGACAAAGTCAAGGAGTGGGCTCTGCAAGAGCACGTCTCTACACGTGCTCCTAGGTATAAAAAACTAATTCTAAAAAAGAGGTATAAAAACAATTGTGTCCAAAAAAAGAAAGGTAAAAACATTTGTGAGGAAATAGATAGAGGGCAAGTGAGAAGAAGTTGTAACCTTATAGCCAACCTTATAGTCAACACTATGGTAGTACATGAGGAAGGAGGGAGTTGTGCACATGCCAAGTTCACTCGGATGCCGTATTTCACACTCCTCCATCGTAACAGTGGAGACAATAGTTTTTATCAAAAATAAACAATGAATACTCATTGATCGTCCTCTATATCAGAAAGAATACTTTCATTCGCCGACATGTGGGACGTCGACCATCCTGGTCCACCTGCCATGCACAAAATTATCCTGGTCCACCCCGGTCGTCACTACAAAAAAAATACACTTTAGTGATGATACGTGTTTGTCACAGTAGGTCGCGTTTTTAGTCATGCATGACAAATTTATGATAGAGTCAAGATAGTCATACCTGTGCTGTCGTAGAAGCGTTCCATGACATTACCAAAATTATCATCACGGAAGTGTCCACCTCCATTACGATAAATCACGCGTCACAGAAGTGCTTTCGTCAAGGGTGACCGGCACGTGGCATCCACCGTAACGGAACGCCGTTAAGCTATCGGGTCGGGTTTTGGATCCGATAACCCGTTAACAGCCCCGACCAATGGGGATTTTCCATGTGTAAAATCATCATTGGCTAGAGGAAACACGTGTCGGCTCATAGTTGGGACATATGTCATCCACTCATTGGACAGGAGGCGCCTATGATAGGTCGACACGTGGCACGGCCCAACAGTGGCCCATTCCGGTGAAAAAGGCCGACCCAGTAAAAATAGCAGGCCGGCCCATATAAGGCCTACTTGTGTCAGGTCCATTTAAGCCCACGGCCCATACGAGATGTGCCAATTCGGCCCGTTAAAGATTTGACACCATTGCAGCCCATCGTCAGTTCAAGGCCGTTAACAGCCCGCTATATATTTGGGCTCAATATCGGCCCAATGAGATTTTGGCCTGTTAACGGCCCATTTAATGGATGGGGCAATTTTCAGGATGTACATCTTTCGGCCTTTTAGCGACCCATTTCAATGTTGGGCTAATTTCCGGCCCGGTGTGTCTTTCAGCCTGTTGACGGCCCATAAATCTGATGGGCCATTTGTAGTCGGACCTGAGTTTCGGCCTTTTAGCGACCCATTTAAGTGTTGGGCCAATTTCTGGCCCGGTGTCACTTTCAGCCTATTGACGACCCATAAATCAGTTGGGCCATTTGTAGTCGGACCTGAGTTTTGGCCTTTTAGCGACCCATTTAAGTGTTGGGCCAATTCCCGGCCCTGTGTGCCTTTCGGCCTGTTAACGGACCATAAATGAGTTGGGCCATTTGTAGTCGGACCTTAGTTTTGGCCTCTTAACGGCCCATGCCCTTCATGGTCGAATACCGGCCCGGTTTCTCTTTCGGCCTGCTAAAGGCCCACAACACAGTTGGGCCCTTTACAATACGACCTAACTTTCGGCCTCTTAGCGGCCCATGCTCTTCATGGTCCAGTACAAGCCCGCTATCTCTTTCGGCCTGCTAAAGTCCTACAGTATAGTTGGGCCATATGTAGCCCAAACTTAGTAACGGCCTGTTAACGGCCCGTGAAATAAATTGGGGCCGTTACCCGCTTCGATGTTGGCTTGTTAATGACCCGGGAGGTAAGAGGGCCGACCATTAACTTTCGGCCTAGTAACAGCCCATTAACTTAATGGGGCCACTAAAGTTCGTTATGTCTTTAGGCCAAATTAGATAATTTGAGCCCATTACAACGAGCAAAGGTACGACATACAGGGAATAACGTTGCACATCCAGCATATATTACAGGAAATTACATCCACTGGGCAATCAAAGATTGATGCCAGTGCAAATAAATGAGCAGAACCTAACCATCTACAATGTCACAATCTGCAACCTCAGCACAGATGATGCCCGTAAGCATGTGGGCAAGTTCTTGCTGCTTTGCTACACTGTCTCTGAAAACATTGATCAGTTGTTGTGTCGCACGACTCTACACCTCTGATTCATTCACCATTTCCATCATTGCTTCAGCCATTAATTGGTTCACAAACATACATTTATTCTGTTGCATTCGAGACAGAGGATACTGAACAGATTCAGATGGCGATTTTGGCAGGCTTGTATTATTGATAGTGGAGAGTGTCTCGACCACTGCGTCATAACATAAATTCGGACGGGAACCAAACAGATTAATCATGAGTTATTGCCATATTACCTGGCCTAGATTTACTGGAAAGAAACAATGGGGTTGCCTTGCTGTTTTCAGAGTTTGTCTTCTTATCTTCAGCAGCCTGCACAAAATTAACACACTAGCATTGCTATCATTGGCCAGGTCAGATAATAGGAAAGCAACATTGACACAATGAACGTTTGGGAAACTAGCTTACACCAAATTAACACAATATGGCACAACTATCATCAGCCAGGTAAGGTAATACGAAAGCAACATTGACACAATGAATGAATCGGCAACCAGAGAAGCACTACAATTCAGTAATGTGCATTATATGAGATAGTACATTCATGCAGCTCAGTATGCAAAACTACCAGGCAGTTTTCCTTACAAAAATCAACATTGGCACCTTTAACATTTTGCTACAACTAATTTTAGATCATATAAAGGTTAGATTCACGCCGATTAAAAAAATACATGCTGATGTAAAAAATACAGTGATATACAACAGGTACTTATATCAGCATTGGAGCACAGAGAATTCCCGCAAGATATTTTCCTCGAATACGATCCCAGTGGAGGAAGTCTTGTATCGTTTAACCTTATTTTCTAAAAGAGAGACGGGTAAGAAACATGTAGAAAATATGATCAGAATGCTATAAAATTTCATGATGCGAGGATACGCACACGCTTCTTAGAATGGAGTTGACATTCTTTTGCTGGACTAGAGCGGACTAGTTCTTTGGCCACTGAAATCTGCTTATTATCAGTGGGAGTTGGGTTTCTCTGTGCTGGAGCTGTATCCATGAAAAATGGAGTTTGTTTATTATCTCCTGGCGTTTGGATCTTTTGCAAAGACCTGGTTTGTAACCCTTTAGATTCTAACATAGCCGTCTTCCCCTTGCATGCCTTATATAGAAGAATGGTGATTCAGTTATAAAACATGCTAGAGCAGAGATGGAATAGGTACTGAAGAATAGAAAGGCATGACATATTGACATGTATTCCCTCCATCCGGAAATAAATGGATGGGTCTAGGCGTATTTCAGTTCTAGATACATCCAGTTTTATCCATTTCTGCGACATTTAATCCGGACGAAGGGAGTATGATGTAAGAGCTAGGGATACGACATGACAACACAGTAAAAAAACACTAAAAAACCCACTACAGAACAAAAGGATTCAAACCCACTGATATGAGATAGTACACTCATGCAGCTCAGGATGCAAAACTACCAGGTAGTTTTCCTTGCAAAAATCAACATTGTGGCCTTTAATCATACATTTTGCTACAACTAAATTTAGATCAGATAAAGGTTGGATTCACGCCGATTAACAAAATACATGCTGATGTAAAAATATGGTGATATACAACATGTACTTACATCTACATTGGAGCACAGAGAATTCCTGCAAGAATCTTTCCTCATAAACGATACCATTGCAGAAAATCTTCTATCTGCTAAGCTTATTTTCTAAAAGAGAGATGGGTAAGTAACATGTAGAAAATATGATCAACATGCTATAAAATTTCATGATGCAAGGAGACGCACACGCTTCTTAGAATTGAGCTAACATATTTTTGCTGGACTGGAGCGGACTAGTTCTTTGGCCAGTGGAATCTGCTTATTATCAGTAGGAGTTGGCTTTCTCTGTGCTGGAGCAGTATCTATTAAAACTGGAGTTGGTTTATTATCTCCTGGCGTTTGGATCTTTTGCAAAGGACTTGTTTGTAACCCTTCAGATTCTAACATAGTCGTCTTCCCCTTGCATGCCTGGTATAGAAGAATGGTGCTTTAATTGTAAAACATGCGGCAGCAGAGAGATGGAATAGGTACTGAAGAATAGAAAGGCATGACATATTGACATGTATTCCCTCCATCCGGAAAAATTGGATGGGTCTAGGCGTATTTCAGTTCTAGATACATCCTTTTTTATCCATTTCAGCAACATGTAATCCGGACGGAGGGAGTATGATGTAAGAGCTAGGGATACGACATGACAACACAACAAAAAAACACTAGTTGAATGTAAAACTGTATGCTAGCGGAATACGTACAGAAATAACTAAGGCACCATACATGTGTATGATTGGGAAAATAAGATGGCATTGCAACAGAGCACTAGAACAACACTTCAATGTAAAAAACCATGGTATGGTAGACAGATGAAGTACATACTGATGAATAACAATGCATAAGATATTCAGAAGCATGATGTCCAAATTAAGCAGATGGCATTGCGATAGAGTAGAATGATAGTACTTGAATTTGAAAACATGTTATCATGAATGGAATAGGTACTGATAAACAGGAAGGCATGACATATTTACATGCATGATCAGCATGCTAAGCACATGGCATTGCAACAGAGTAGATACACTCCAGGACATTATATGCATGTTGTACCCATATCACAGGCCAAGTTAGAGCAAGGACCTTGTGGGTGAAGAGGATTCATCATCTTTCTGCAAGTCTTCTGAAGAACTGCCTTTACACGTTCCATCATATTGGGTATCATTGACATCAAGTTTATTGGCCTTTACATTGCTCCGTGAGGTTCTTGTGGATATATCAGTGTGTGCAATTATATCTGACATGCATGGAAGACAACTAGTAGTTAGATTTATGTAATGAGTGCCTGTAGGAGACGACATACATAGTAGGACTGGGGTTAACTAGCCGCAACATGTCTCATAAACTAAAGGGAGAACACAGATGAAAGCTACAGAATATGTATCGTTTGTACTCGAGATTAACTAGATGGCACACAAAAGTATTAAAGAACAACATAGGTAATACTAGAAGTGGTATAATGGTATAATCACCAACCTGTGGGATAGCATTGGGTGATGGATGATAACTATGGAACAACGTTACCTAAAGAAAAAGTATCTTAGATGAACTATGGAACAGCGTTAACTCCTGAACAAGACCCGTAAGAGATCAGCATGAATATACAGTGAAATGTGATGATCTATTTTCCATTCTTAGATGAATAACAAAGCCATAAATGTTGCACACAAGTAAGATGAGGGTAGAACCTATCTGGCTGCCATCCACAGGAGTGGGCATCATGTGCTGATTTGTCGATGGCCCTGCAGTTGTTGTGGCTGTCCATGTCGGGCACGCGCATTCGATGCAGGGAACTGTTGAGTGGGGACTATAGCTTCCTTCTGGTGTATGCTTCCCTTGTTGGAGCAGCTGCGGTGAGTCGGAAGACGGTGTGTCTGAAGATGCAGATAACACATAATGTTAAGAATGACATATCTCTTTGATCTGAAGAAATACACTAAGAGATCAATAGCAAGGTACGAGAGTGGTCACACATCTGTTGACTGAAGACTAAATTGGGGTCACACGATTTTATTTTATTTTGGTACTGTCCGATCTACACTGGATGGCTGGACGTCTTGTGCCTCCCGGCTGACACTGTTTGGAATCTTCCTCGAAGAGCCAGCGACCAACGGCAGAGCACCCTGCCTCCGCCGTCCGTGGCCCCAGCCAAAACCCCGCTCCCCGCCCCACCGCACTGCCGTGGTTGCGCCGCCCCCAGGCCAATCCACAAAGACTCCCCGTCATCCAGATCCGGCGGCGGCAGTACCTTCAACCCACGCAACTCTAAAAGATAGCCATCTAAGCGCTGCTTTCACGGAAAACTTGCGGCCCCTCACCCTTACGTTAGACACCAGCCAACCGGCAGCCTAGGAGCTCCGCCGCCTCGAGGGGTGCTGCTTCCTATTGGGAATCGATTGGCCCAGAATAAAAATTCAGACAACTGACGCCTAAATAAAGTGATTTGAGATGAGGGTGCGACCTATCTGGCGGCATGGTGAAGTAGGCAGGTCTAGCTGCCGAGTCGGTGAGTCCGGCGTGGTTGCGGTGGCGACCGGCGGCAGGGAAAGAGCGATGTCGCGACGGTCGACGGCTACGCCGAAGAAGCACCAGGACTCTGGACGGACCCGAAGTTGGAGCCGCTCCGGTGCCGTGAACAACGACGGGGGTGAATCGGCTCCGGTACGGTTCACACGGCCGTCGTCGAGGCAGCAACAGCAACACGGAGTAAGAGGCACACGGCCCAGTGCACGACGGCAAATGGACAACGTCTCCAACATTAGGGAGGAGGGCGGCTATGAAATTGGTGCGGTGCGGGGCACCATGGTGGTGGGGCTGAGATTTCGCGGCTCGGGAGAAGGGAGCTTCCCGGGGAGAAGGTGATTTGGCGCCCACGAGGTATGAATGGGGGCGGGCGGGGGGAGGGGGAATTAGGAGGGGAGTGGAACCATGTCTTGCAGACGCATTTGTCTCAAATGTGAGGGGGAGTTATAGTTCTACCCTTGCCTATAGGCTTCTAGGCTTGGGTCTGTGTACTGAGGGTCGGGGATAGTAGAGTAACTTTGCTACTCCCCAAATAGTGGGCGGGAGCGATTTCGGGCGAGGAGGGCGTGTTTTGAACTATAGTGGGCGCGAGCGATTTCGGGCGAGGAGAGCGTGTTTTGAAATAGTGGGCGCGAGCTATTTCGGGCGAGGAGAGCGTGTTTTGCCGACCATGGTTTATGAATTATTCGGCTCATGTCATTTCGGCCGAGGAGAAGGCGCGCTTGGATGAAGTTATGAACCTACCCTCGATGTACAACGGGCCAATTGATGCGTGTCCCACATAGGACGGTAATTTCGCGTCTCCCATTTATTTTCTCGTGCGAATTCCACCGAGCAGAGAGGATGTTTAACGGTTCGTTCAAATTTTGGGAGAACGAGCATCCACGTCTACCTTACCAAGTCAATTCGGATCTAATTTTTAAATATTAGCTTGCCACTTCTTTTTTAGATGGAGAGATGATGCTCGGGAGTAATGTATTTTTGCATGCTCGTTGCGAGCGATTTACTATATGACAAATAGTTGACCCACTCAAAAACGCGAATCAAACCCAAAATGAAATATCTCGACTCAATGAAATAGCTCATTCAGTAGGTCAAAATAGTGAAATAAATCCAAAATTGAACACCTCAATCGAGTAGCATGTTGTACAGTATTATAGTACTCCATGAACATGTTGAAAGTCAAATTAATGAACTTGTTTGATATACGCATATATCCGTTCATGTGTGGATTGCAGACAACATGTTTTCCAGTTTAAATATTTGAATGCAAGTTTATATCAAAACATGGTTTATATCAGTCTTTGGTGCATAAAACGGGACCTCCCCCTCTCCCGGACAAATGTTCTCTCTCTCTCTCTCTCTCTCTCTCTCTCTCTCTCTTGCCAACAATCTTCAATTCTGTCGCACGCATCCGACAAAAAAACCTTGTTGGTCCCTCTCCCTTTCTCTCCATCTCTCTCTCTCTCTCTCTCTCTCTCTCTCTTTGTGTGTGTGTGGGGGGGGGAGTCTTTCTAGTTCGCATGCATATATACACCATCTATAGGTCTCTCTCGCACACTATGTATGATACTCTAGCTAGTCCAAGCTAGATATCTTGGGTGCACTCATCGTACGCACACAAATTCCTTGTCTCTTTGCCTATAACTCTCTCACGCACCACTATGTCGTCTCGGAGCTCTTCCCCCCTCTCTCAAACTCTCCATCCACCTAGGTCACACATACACATGCATATCTCACTCGCACTCGATAGGCCCATCTAAAACTCTATCTCTCCCCCTCGTTCTCTCTCCATCTCACACGCGCACACACACAATCTCATGCCCAGCTAGCCAAGTATGATGGTCTCTCACTCAATTGTAGGCACACTGTCGGATTTCGGGTTCCGGCAGACCCTTGAGGTTCGAACTCTGGGGTGCGCGCGGTGATTACGCTTCCTACCTACCTGTGCGCCTCCGCCTCGCAAGGATCTAAGATACGAGAAGAACAACACAAGAGACACAGAGTTTATACTGGTTCAGGCCACCGATGTGGTGTAATACCCTACTCCAGTGTGGTGGTGTGATGGATTGCCTCTTGGGATGATGATGAACAATACAAGGAAGAACAGCCTCGCGAGGGTCTGTTCTTGGCTGGGGGGATGAACTGCTAGAGGGGTTCAACCGCCCTTCTCTCTCTCTCTCTCTCTGATTCTTGATCTCTAGCCCTATCTCTCCTTTTTCCTCTCTCTGTCTCTCTGTTTCTCTACTTCGGGGTTGGCTAGTCCTATTTATAGGCAAAGGCCCTGGGCCTCTCCCCAAATATTGAGTGGGAAGGGCACCAACAATTGGCCATTTTGAAGGGGAACATCTGGTACACTTATCCTGACTAAAGTTGGTCCTCGCCTGCCAAAGGCTCTGGTGATGACGCCGGCTTGGGCTCCACAATGACTTCTTCCTTGTCGCGGAGTTGGTCTTGGTCTCGTTGCACCGAAATGGGTGCCTTTGCTTGATCCTCTCGCCTGCGCTTGCTCCTTTAGCACCAAAGAGGAAAGGGAGGACACTGCGCGGGCTGGCGCCCGCCTGGCGCCCTTGGTCGTCATGGCTTGCGTCATGGGCACCTCGTGAGGTACCCCGCCTTGATCTCTCCGCCTCCTCGCGAGACAACCCTATGAGGCCGTGCCTGAGGAAGCTCCGTGTCATCCGCCCCGCGAGGTTTGGCCCCTCGCGAGGGTCTTGGGTCTGTGTTGATGAAGATGGGCCGTGCTGGGCCCCCCTTTGAGCCACGCCGCAGGCCACAGGCAGGCAAGTCTGGGGACCCCCGTTCCCAGAACGCCGACAGTAGCCCCCGGGCCCAAGGCGCGCCCGGACTTGGCTGTGCAGTGAGGCGAAAGGGCAAGGGCGAAGCGCCACGGGCCCTAACAGCCTGGGGCCTTGGGCGTTGCGTGGCGGTTGATTGGACGTGGGTGCCTCCGCTCCCCCACGACGCCTCAGCATCTGCACGGATTGTACAAGTCCCTACATGCAAAACAGGTCATGATTACCTGAGATCGTGGAGGCCGATGGTTGGCCTTCGCCGGCTATAAGTACGGAACGGCGCGCGCCCTTCCAGTCCATCTCCCTTGCTTCTCCTTCTTCCCGATCCTTGCTCCGCCTTGCTGTGATGGCTCCGATCCGCCGGTTCTCGGCGGTAGAGAAAGGAAAGGCCCCTCGTCAGGAACCAGACCCGCTCACGCCGAAGAAACGGCTCGCCCTCCACCGCTGGGACGAGGGGACTCTTTAGGAGGTGTCGAGGCCTTGGGGCGAGCGGGCACCGTCGGGGTTCCCGCTCCTCTTGTACACCCACTTCGAGGGCTCTGACGGGGCTGATGCCGATCGCCTCGGGCGACGCCGTCGTCGGCGCCGACGGATCACGAAGGTGTGGGTCGTCCCCCCCGGGGTCCACGCCGAGGGCTCCTCTGGAGAGTTCGTGCTCCGTGTCGCCATGCCTCCTCAGTCTTGGATTCGCCTTCCTCCCTTCTTCGCCTCCATCATCCCACGGGGAGAACTCCTGGAACTGTGGCTGCAGCACGCCGACTGCAGCACCCCTGCGATCGAGGCGGAGGTCGCAGTCGTTGCCCCGGGCGATGTCTTCGTGACTCGAGGTTGGGGCGAAATCGCCGGGGTTTGCAGGACGAGAGGCGCCCTCATGATCCACTTGGAGTACGACGGTGCCTTAGTGATGGTCTTCAAGGTCTTTGACGTGGACGGGCGCCGGCTGGAGTGCTGCCCCACGAGAGGTGGTCGAGACCCTGCCACGGAGAGGACCGGGCCTGCCGACCGCCCCCTTAGAGGCTCCTCGGGCGGAGGCGTCGGAGGATCCAGCGACTCCGGAGACGAGCGACGACAGCTACGAGCCCCCGAGCCGGCGTCGTTCCTGGAGCAGGGCGGGCTCGTCGGGTCGCCGCCGACTCTGATCTGGATGGGGTTGGCGCCTTTGCTTGACGGCCCACTGTTGATGGTGGCGTCTTTTGCTGGGGCATGTGTAGTTAGCGTCCTTCTAGGACCCGTTCCCTGCAAGAAATCAAAGTCGCACCCCGCCGGGGCTTGTAAGGTGTCTGTAATCCCGTTTGTTAATACAACCTTTGTCGTGGAATTGCGCGAGTTGCTCATTCCGTTTTAGCTCAGTCCTTCCTTTCGAACCTCGTGAGGGCTTGGTGCTCTGCGCCGATAGGTCCCAGTCCCAAGGCGGCTTCAGCCGTCGCTGGTATGCCAGGTCGCGATGCCGTGGTCAAGGCCAGGAGGTGAGCGACCCGAGGTCCGGTAAGAGCCCCTGAGTCGCGATGCTCAGGAGGTCCCCCTTGGTGCTCAAGCAGCCATCGTTCGGTGAGAAAGGAGAGCGGCGTCGCTAACACAGGATTGCATTAGGTGTGGGGACAGTGCCGCGGTGGCTGGTGCTTCTGGGTAGTGACTTATCTCGAGGATCAGGGACCGCTCCCTGGTGTGTCGCCGGGTCCGTGCATCGGCAGGCGTGAGGTTGCTCGACGAGGTCCTCGCGTGCTCCTCCCCTCACGCCCTTGCTTCCCTTTCTGCTCTACGTCCTTGGGTCCCGGCACTCGAGCTGGTCTCAACCGTCGCTGGCATGCCAGGTCGCGATGCCGTGGTCAAGGCCAGAGGGTGAGGGCTGGAGAGCCAATAGGAGCCCTGAGTCGCGATGCTCAGGCACCCCCCCTTTAACGTGCAAGCGGTTCGCGCTCTTGAGGATGTCGCCCTTGGCCTTGGCCCCACGGCCGAGGCCGAGGTGCGTGTCCTGTCTTCTGCAGCGCTGACGCGGGTCTTCGCCCACATCCACCTTCGCGCCCCCAACATCGACCTCGACAACCTGCTGGAGCCAGTGAGCGGCGAGCGTGCTACTGCCGCTGCCGAGGCCATGAAGGGTCGCGCGGAGGCTCTGCTGGGGAAGTTCCGGGCCTTCAGCGCCAAGCTGAAGCCAGGCGCCGCCGACCCTGCTGCTCCATGAGGTGAAGCCATCCCGCGCTGCTCCGCCGTCGTCTGGCGATTCCATCATGGCTCCTGTCCTGTTTTCAATTCCTACACATGTATCATGCCTCGGGGAGGCATTTAAACTTGCGTTTGGCGTCGAGATAACAGTATGAACTGTAATATTTGCTTCTGAATTCTTTGAATTTTACGCTATTCCTTCCTACTTGCTTATGTTCTACGCCGGCAGAGCCCGGCCCCGCGCGTACCTCACCCAGCATTAGCCCCGACCGGAAACCAGGACGGGACCAAAGGAATGAGGGGCTACAGGACAAGTTAGGCTCCTGAGTCGCGATTCTCAGGAGTCCCCCTTGGCGCGCGAACAGCAAGTAGGGAGGCGATCCTTGGAGTATACGCTTTTCCTTCCTACTTGCTTAGGTTCTACGCTGGCAGAGCCCGGCCCCGCGCGTACCTCACCCAGCATTAGCCTTTCGAAACTAGAGTGAGGGGCTACAGGACCATTTAGGCCCCTGAGTCGCGATGCTCAGGGGTCCCCCTTGGCGCGCGAACAGCAAGTAGGGAGGTGAGATGTGGGTGGATCTACCATTCTACGTCTGCAGAGCCCGGCCCCGCGCGTACCTTACCCAGCGCTAGCCTTTTGGAACTAGGGAGTGAGGGGCTATGGGACCAGTTAGGCTCCTGAGTCGCGATGCTCAGGAGTCCCCCTTGATGCTCAAACGGCCTTCGTACCTTGGCTCCGATCGGGGAGAGATGCGCAACGAACCAGGCCCGGGGGGGCTGGTTGGGATGCGTGCATCTGGGCGTGACCCAGGCGCATCCCCCGTGCCCAGCCCCCTCGCGCGGCACCCCCGAGGGGAGGCGTTGCGATGAGGCCAGACACTGAGCTCTGGGCTCCCTGAGGTTGATGCGGCCCGGGGGCCACCCTCAGTTGTTTATCACCAGCGCGGAGCATAGCACTTCCGTATGTGTACGGGCATAGCCGCTCCTCGGCAGTGTCGTCAGCCAGCGCGGAGCATGGTGCTTCCACAGGTACGTGGGAGGGGGCTCCCCTCCGGGAGGAGCCCCCGGGGCGTGTACATCCCCGCCCTGACACGTGGCTGGCACGGTAGGGCCTGGTGAGGTGTATCTGGGCACTCGTGAGCCAGCGCGGGACTCACGGGGCCCTACCTCTAGGCGGGTTGCGCCTGGCACTGGGCCTTATCTTGTGATGTGTTCCTGCAAATTGGGTTAGATGCCTACACTCTACGTCCTCGGGTCCCGGCCCTCAAGCTGGTCTCAGCCATCGCTGGTATGCCAGGTCGCGATGCCATGGACAAGGCCAGAGGGTGAGGGCTGGAGAGCCAGTAAGAGCCCTGAGTCGCGATGCTCAGGCACCCCCCTTTAACGTGCAAGTGGTCGACATGGAGAAGAAGAGGCGCCTTGGACCGGCATCGAATAATCAAGCATGGTGGGTTGAATGCATGGCCATAGGTAAACGTAAAAAGGGATACACGCCGCTGGGTCTGGCCCGAGCGGCTTGGGGATGATGCAGTGGCGGGATCGGCGGCGAGCGGCGATGATGGAAAAGCTGTCGGAGGATGGGCGCGATCTCTACGAGCTTCTGCGGGCGGATCTCGCGGTCGACCTCGACAAGCGCTTCCGTGAGCAAGGTGCGGATCTCCTCAAGGCCATGGAGAAGCTAATCTCGACGAATACCTCGACCCTCGATGGCTTGCTCTCGTCGCGCGTGGACGGGGTCTGAGACGAGTTGCTGATGGAGATGGAGCAGCTCCGCGGCGACCAGTTGAAGGGGAGTACTCCTCCGCAGGAAGATCCGCCTCCATCGCGTGTGGCTGGGAATGGTCAGGGCGGTGGCTCGACTGATTCCCTCAACTTCGGCAATGATTACCGGGGGAAGGCGCATAATACTTATGTCCCTCCTCCGGTCAGAGGTGCGCACGAGTCCATTTTTTCGTTCCGTCCTTCTCTGGGCCATGAGTCGAGTTCCTTTGATGCTGCTGATTAGTTTGCGTTTGGTGCTCGCCTGGAATTGCCGCGATTTGATGGTGCCAATCCGCGTCTGTGGCAGACGCGATGTGAGGATCAGTTCAGGATGTGGTGTACACCGGATCACCGATGGATTTCTCTGGCAACGGCTCAATTTGAGGGTGCTACTGCTCGTTGGTTACCATCGATGCAACGTCGACAGCCGAAGGCAAGTTGTTCTGAATTTTGTCAGAGTCTACAAAATCGTTTTGGGCGTAATCAACATCAGACATTGCTCCGTCAGTTGTTTAGAATAGCTCAGACCTCAACTGTAGCAGATTATGTGGAGCGCTTTGCTGATTTGTATGATCAACTATCTGCGTATGAAGAGGCGCCCAATTCCCTGCACTATACAACTCGATTTCTGAATGGACTTAAACCCGGTGTCCGTGTTGCTGTAGCTCTGCAGAAACCACGCGATTTGAATACAGCGTATGATTTAGCTTTGTTGCATGAGGAGTTAGGTGAAGGCATTACTCCCATTAATCATGTCCCTGCTGCTAGATCGGGGCCCATGCCATTGCCATTGCCACCGTATAAACATCGCACTTCTGATGAAAAATGAAGTGTAGAAGTTCAGAAACCAAGTCAGTCTGAAGATAAGTGGTATGCCTTGAGGAATTATCATAAGTCCAAGGGACTATGCTTTGTTTGTGGTGAGAAATGGTTGAAGGATGATATATGCAAGTCGTCAGTCCAGTTGCATATAGTGCAGGAGCTTATTGATCACATTCAATCGGAAGAAACAACATCCACTGATAGCAATATTCAGGACCAGATGTCTGTCTGTAGTATGCAATTGTCTGCTGATGCTGTAGGGAAACAATCTAATGCGCCCACTTTGCAGCTGTTGATTGAGTTGCAAGGCAGGGAACTTATCTTTCTTGTTGATTCAGGCAGTACACATTCTTTCATTGATAGCACTTTGCAACACAAGTTGACAAATGTTATAACACATGAACCTGTGACAGTATCTGTACCTGGGGGAGGTACATTGCAATGCGATTCTGTTTTAAAATCTGCTCCTGGAGTTGTGTTCAGGTCGAATTTGCTACTAGTTTTAGATTGCTTCCCCTAGCCAGTTATGATGGAATTATAGGCCTGGATTGGCTTGCTCAGCATAGTCCTATGCAGGTGGATTGTGTTCAAAAGTGGATGTCCTTTTATTATCAAGGAGATACAGTTACATTGCAAGGGCTGTTACCTGAATATGTAGCAGTTACAGTGTTTTCTATTTCTCTGATCAGACCTGTGGAACAGAAAGTTGTTCAGCCAGAGTTGCAAGTTTTGTTGGATAAGCATGCTGTAGTGTTTGAAAATCCAACTACATTACCTCCTAGAAGACTT
Source organism: Aegilops umbellulata (assembly GCA_032464435.1). Taxonomy (NCBI): domain Eukaryota; kingdom Viridiplantae; phylum Streptophyta; class Magnoliopsida; order Poales; family Poaceae; genus Aegilops; species Aegilops umbellulata. The sequence continues at coordinate 588,722,702 of CP136057.1, forward strand.
AAGGATCACACCATTCCCTTGATTCCTGGGGCCAGACCAGTGTCTGTTAGGCCCTACAGGATTGCTCCACATCTGAAAGATGAGTTGGAAAAATAGATTAAAGAGCTGCTGGATTCAGGGATGATTAGGCATAGTAACAGTGCTTTTTCTTCTCCTGTGTTGTTAGTTAAAAATAAAGAAGAAGGAACTTGGAGGATGGTAGTTGATTATAGACAACTCAATGCTATCACAGAAAAAGGGAAATATCCAGTGCCTGTAATAGATGAACTTTTGGATGAACTTGCAGGAGCTTGTTGGTTTTCTAAGCTGGACTTGAAAGCTGGATATTATCAGATCAGATTAGCACCAGGAGAGGAATATAAGACTGCATTTCAAACTCATAATGGACATTATGAATTTACTGTGATGGGCATGGGTCTGACAGGAGCACCTGGAACATTTCAAGGGCAAATGAATTTTGATCTTTCTCCAGTCTTGAGGAAGTTTGCCTTGGTTTTCTTTGATGATATTCTGATATTCAGTAAGACATTGGAAGAGCACTGGGGACATTTGGATGAGGTGCTATCTATTTTGCATAAGGAGCAGTGGAAGGTTAAAATGTCTAAATGTGACTTTGCTCAGCCCAAGATAGCATATCTAGGGCATGTTATTTCTGCAGAAGGGGTTTCTACTGACCCTGATAAGATAGTGGCTGTTCAGCAATGGCCTACTCCAAAGAATGTGAAGGAAGTGAGGGGTTTTCTTGGTTTGAGTGGTTATTATAGACAGTTCATTAAACATTATGGAATTATTGCAATGCCTTTAACTGAGTTGCTTAAGAAAGGAGTTCCTTTTGTATGGACCAGTGTTACAGAGGAGGCTTTTGTCACACTTAAGCATGCTCTAGTGTCTGCTCCTGTATTGGCCTCACCAGATTTTAGTAAGCCCTTCATGATTGAGACTGATGCCTGTGAATATGGTATTGGTGCAATGCTGATGCAACAGGGACACCCACTGGCATTTGTTAGTAAAACTTTGGGACCCAAGAATAGGGCCCTGTCAGTATATGAGAAAGAATATTTTGCTATTTTATTGGCAGTGGATAAGTGGAGGCCTTATTTGCAAGTTCAGCAGTTCACTATTAAAACTGATCAAAGAAGTTTGGCTCATTTGCAGGATCAAAGATTGCATACAGTCTGGCAGCAGAAGTGTCTTACTAAACTTCTTGGATTGCATTATCAAATTCAGTACAAACAAGGTACATCAAATAGTGCAGCCGATGCTCTATCTAGGAGACCTCCTGATGGTTCTCAGTTATTTTCCATTTCCATTAGCCAACCCGCATGGTTAGTTGAAATTATTGACAGTTATAGACATGATGAACAAGCCCTGGCAATTATGCAACAACTAGCTGTGCAACCAGCTTCTAAGCTACCCTACAGTTTGGTTAATGGGATTCTGAAATATAAGCAGAGTATTTGGGTTGGCCCTGTTCCTGCATTACATCAGAACATTTTCTCTGCTTTTCATGATAGCCCTTTATTTTGAATATTTACTGTGAGGCAAAGCCCCACAGCCCTTTATTAAAGCAAGTAAAACTGTACAAGGAAATTACAGGCTATACAAGACAAAATAGGAGAAAATCTATCTAAGAGTAATCATACCTACCTACTTTACAACAAAGAATCAACCCATGCCAAGAGTTTTGGTCTAATACAATCTTTCACCCTATGAGCAAGCAATGAGATATCATGGATGAATTTACACTTCCAAGCACTGAAGGTAGCTCTCTCAGCTCTGAAGGTTCTGCCATTTTTCAAAATCCAAATATTCCAAGCTGCTGTTAACATGACTTCAAATAAGAAAGGGTGCCTGAAGCTAGACCTAGCATGCATGATACATTGCAAAATATTAGTGCCCCCTGACCAATCAATGCCCAGGTAATTCCAGACTCTCAAGCTGAAGGTGCAGTTAAAAAACAGATGGATTCTATCCTCATACACTAGCTCACTGCAAATGAGACAGAAGTTGTCATCTTGGCTAGAGCGCCAATGTCTTCTAACCAGCATGTCCTTGGTGTTCAGTGTGTCAAAAAATAAGAGCCACCCAAACACCTTGATCTTGATGGTGCACCTACTCTGCCACAGCCATTTGCAAGGTTGTATTGTAGGTAGATGAGAGTGCATGATCGTGTAGAAGCTCTTGGCAGTGTATTCCCCTGATTTTCTCGGCCATGTCCAAACATCCGGTAGAGTAGGGTCTCTCTGTAATTGCTTGATCCATCCTTCCAGTATGTGTAACTCAACAGCAGCCTCGTGAGAAATAGGTAAATAAAACATGGAGAAAAGATCCTCGGATTGAAGGAATTCCTGCATCGAGATCTTATCATTATTGACAAATGAGAACAACCTAGGCAATCTCCAACAAAGGGGTCTAGCAGAACCCCCAATGTGCCAAGAATCTGTCCAGAACAGAGTAGAGTCCCCCATGTTGATCTGAACCGAAGCAATATCAGTATAAGCCTCGTGCAGCTTCATAACATCCCTCCACCAGAAAGATCCAGCTTCAGCTGTGGCCTGTGGAACACCATGATCATAGTAATTGTTCGATATCAGGGTCACCCAAGGAATATCAACTTTGTTATAGAACTTGTGAAGATGCTTGATAAGGAGGCCTTTGTTCTGGATATTGAGATTGATTACTCCTAAACCCCTTTATCTTTTGGCCTGCAAACTAGGTCCCATGCAGCCAGAGATTGCTTGGGAGCATCACTATTGCCCCTCCAAAGGCATTGCCTAAAGATTCTGTCAAGCTGCTTAACGATCCCTGGTGGAATATTGAGGCTGCATAGAAAATATATTGGCAGAGAGGTCAGGACAGATGTAAGGAGTTGCAATCGAGAGCCTTGATTCAACATGGAAGAGCTTGCAGTTAGCCTCCTCTCAAGGCTGTCAACTAGTGGCATTAGGTCAATGATCCTAGGTCTTGTAGTTCCCAAAGGCAATCCCAGATAAGTAAATGGGAGCTGTCCAATTTTACAACCAAGAATAGCAGCAAGTCTAGCAGCCTCTTCATCGCTTATATTCAAAGGGATCATTGAAGATTTATGAAAGTTAACCTTTAAACCAGTGGATTGTTGGAAGGACAGAAGCATGTTCTTTAATGCAACAAGCTCTTCATCCTTAGCTGCAAGAAATAGAATCGTGTCATCCGCATATTGAATGATAGGAAACTCTCTGTCATGGGTTTTAATAGGCAAAGAGAGCGTGCCATGCTCAAGCATTTGGTTCACCACTGACTGCAACAAGTCCGCTGTCACCCAGATCGGTGCAAAAGCTTGCATCGACGTAAATCTTTACGACGAACTCTTTATCACCTCCATAACCGAGAAATATTTCCTTAGTCCTCTTAGGTAATTAAGGATAACTTTGACTGTTGTCTAGTGATCCACTCCTAGATCACTATCGTAACCCCTCGCCAAACTCATGACAAGGTACACAATAGGTCTGGTACACAGCATAGCATACTTTATAGAACCTATGGCTAAGGCATAGGGAATGACTTTCATTCTCTTTCTATTTTTTGTCGTGGTCGGGTTTTGAGTCTTACTCAACTTCACACCTTTGCAACACGGACAAGAACTCTTTCTTTGACCGTTCCATTTTGAACTACTTCAAAATTTTGTCAAGGTATGTACTCATTGAAAATCTTATCAACTGTCTTGTTCTATCTCTATAGATCTTGATGCCCAATATATAAGCAGCTTCACCGAGGTATTTCTTTGAAAAAACTCCTTTCAAATACTCCTTTATGCTTTCCAGAAAATTCTACATTATTTCCGATCAACAATAGGTCATTCACATATACTTATCAGAAAGACTGTAGTGCTCCCACTCACTTTCTTGTAAATACAGGCTTCACGACAAAGTCTATATAAAACTATATGCATTGATCAACTCATCAAAGCGTATATTCCAACTCCGAGATGCTTGCACCAGTCCATAGATGGGTCGCTGGAGCTTGCACGTTTTGTTAGCACCTTTAGGATTGACACAACCTTATGGTTGTATCACATACAACTCTTCTTTAATAAATCCATTAAGGAATGTAAGTTTTTATATCCATTTGCCAGATTTCATAAAATGCGGCAATTGCTAACATGATTCAGACAGACTTAAGCATGACTACAGGTGAGAATGTCTCATCGTAGTCAACTCCTTGAACTTGTCAAAAACCTTTCACAACAAGTCGAGCTTTGTAGACAGTAACACTACCGCCAGCGTCAGTCTTCTTCTTGAAGATCCATTTATTCTCTATGGCTTGCCCATCATCGAGCAAGTCAACCAAATTCCATACTTGTTCTCATACATGGATCCCATCTCAGATGTCATGGCCTCAAGCCATTTCGCGGAATCTGGGCTCATAATCGCTTCCTCATAGTTCGTAGGTTCGTCATGGACAAGTAACATGACCTCTAGAACAGGATTATCGTACCACTCTAGTGCGGACCTTACTCTGGTTGACCTACGAAGGTTCAATAGTAACTTGATCCAAAGTTTCATGATTATCATCATAAGCTTCCTCACTAATTGGTGTAGGAATCTCTGGAACTGATTTCTGTGTTGAACTACTTTCCAATTCGGAAGAAGGTACTATTACCTCGTCAAGTTCTACTTTCCTCCCACTCACTCCTTTCGAGAGAAACTCCTTTTCTAGAAAGGATCCATTCTTAGCAATGAATATCTTGCCTTCGGATCTGTGATAGAAGGTGTACCCAACAGTTTCCTTTGGGTATCCTATGAAGACACATTTCTCTGATTTGGGTTCGAGCTTATCAGGTTGAAGCTTTTTCACATAAGCATTGCAGCCCCAAACTTTGAGAAACGATAGCTTAGGTTTCTTGCCAAACCATAGTTCATACGGTGTCATCTCAACGGATTTAGATGGTGGCCTATTTAATGTGAATGCAGTTGTCTCTAATGCATAACCCCAAAATGATAGTGGTAAATTAGTAAGAGACATCATAGATCCCACCATATCTAATAAAGTGTGGTTATGACGTTCGGACACACCATTACAATATTTCAAATAAAGACCAAACTCGTAACTCAAATATTCGCCTCTGCGATCATATCGTAGAAACTTTATTTTCTTGTTACGACGATTTTCTACTTCACTGTAAAATTCTTTGAACTTTTCAAATGTTTCAGACTTATGTTTCATTAAGTAGATATACATGTATCTGCTCAAATCATCTGTGAAGGTCAGAAAATAATGATACCCGCTGCAAGCCTCAACACTCATTGGACCGCATACATTGGTATGTATTATTTCCAATAAGTCAGTGGCTCCCTCCATTGTTCCGGAGAACGGAGTCTTAGTCATCTTGCCCAAGAGGCATGGATCGCAAGCATCAAGTGATTCATAATCAAGTGATTCCAAAATCCCATCAGCATGGAGTTTCTTCATGCGCTTTACACCAATATGACCTAAACGGCAGTGCCACAAATATGTTGCACTATCATCATCAACTTGCATCTTTTGGCATCAATATGACGAATATGTGTATCACTACGATCGAGATTCAATAAACCATTCACCTTGGGTGTATGACCACAGAAGGTTTTATTCATGTAAACAAAATAACAATTATTCTTTGACTTAAATGAATAACCGTATTGCAATAAACATGATCCAATCATATTATGCTCAACGCAAACACCAAATAACATTTATTTTAGGTTCAACACTAATCCCGAAGGTAAAGGGAGTGTGCGATGGTGATCTTATCAACCTTGGAATCACTTGCAACAGAGATCGTCACCTCGCCCTCAACTAGTCTCTGTTCATTTTGTAACTCCTGTTTCAAGTTACTAATCATAGCAACTAAACCAGTATCAAATACCCAGGGGCTACTGAAAGTGCGTTAAGTCGACTAGAGGGGGTGAATAGGCGATTTTTTATGAATTCTTCACTGAGGAATTTTAGGGTGAGGAAATTCCAAAGAGAAGAACTACTTGCAGCAGAATAAGTACTCAGATGCAAACATAACATAACATAAGCATGGTCATCATGATGAAATGAAAACACGCACAGAGTACAGAAAGCATAAACACAGGATAAACAGGATGAAGACAAACAAACTGAAGAAATTGAACTGAGGAAATTGAGAAAGTCTTCAGTCAAAGTCTTCAAACAGATATCAACAAGCACACAACACAGTAATGAGGAAATGAAAGAGTTGAGGAAATAGAACCAGTAGGCTTGGTGAAGACAATGATTTGGTAGACCAGTACCAACTGCTGTGACAGTTGTACGTCTGGTTGGAGCGGCTAGGTATTTAAACCTGAGGACACACAGTCCTCACCATATTCTCCTTGAGCTAAGGTCAGACAGACCTCGCCCAATCACTTGTGGTAAGTCTTCAGGTGACTTACAAACCTTCACAAACTCGGTCACTCGGCGATCCACAATTTCCTCTTGGATGCTCTAGACCATGACGCCTAACCGTCTGGAAGATGCACAATCTTCAAAGGTAACAAGTGTCAGATCCACGCAGGATCAATCTCTTCAGTGATGATCAATCACTTTGGGTTTGTAGGTGTTTGGGTTTGGGTTTTCCTCACTTGCTGATTTTTGCTCAAAGTCCTCGGAGGATGGGATGCTCCCAAATGACAAGTGTCAGTTTCTCTCGGAGCAGCCAACCAGCTAGTGGTCGTAGGGGGCGGCTATTTATAGCCTAGGGAGCAACCCGACATGATAAGACATAAATGCCCTTCAATGATATGACCGTTAGGTGGGTCGCTATTTTGGGACAGCTGGCGCGAAGCATAGCAACGGTTGGAAATTTGACTATCAAATTCCTCAGGGCTATCATGTTCCTCGCTTGTAGGCAATCCGCACTGGCGAATTCCTAACTCCTCAGTCAAAACAAATTCCTCAAAGACCAGAAGAACTTTGTCTCTGCCACTAAAGAAATTGACTGAACTATATGAGATTTCCAATGGCTTCACTCAAAAGGATTGGTAGGTGTAGGATTTTGAGTTGAGCATCACTTGGAAATTTTTCCTTAGTATTTCCTTGACCCCCTTTAACAGTACGGTGTTTCCTATGACTCAAGAAACAGAAAATGAAACTATGAAAACAAAAGTCTTCACGTTTCATGTTCCTCGCATGAAATCCAAGTCTTCACGATCACACCAATTTCTTCACTTTCAAAGTCTTCAGAAAGTCTTTAGAAATCAAAAGTCTTCAGTTGAAGACAATCCTTTTTAGGGGTCGAATTTCTCTGTAAATATCAAACTCCTGATAGACTTATAGACCTGTGTACACTCACAAACACATTAGTCCCTTAACCTATAAGTCTTCAATACACCAAAATCACTAAGGGGTACTAGATGCACTTACAATCTCCCCCTTTTTGGTCATTGATGACAATATAGGTTAAGTTTTCAATGGGGATAGAACATATGAAGTGTAAGTACTGATATTGAGGAATTTGATTGTAAGATATAGAAGAACTCCCCCTGGAGATGTGCATAGTGAGGAATTTGCTTTGGAAGCAATGCACATTTGAAGAGTAGAATCATGGAGATCTCCCCCTATATCTTGTAATTCATACACACATTTCACATATGATATGAAGAATCTGAAATGCATGATGAAAAATGGTGACTGATGTAATTCAGCATGCGTGCATTAACATATACTAGTAAAAAGGCCCGTGCGTTGCAACGGGACACTACTAGGGAAAAGGCTAGCAGCAGCGCGGGTTTTGTGCTCATTAGTAGCGCGGGTAGGCGCGCTACTAATAAGGCGCTACAGCTATTGCTTAGCAGTAACGCGTGCCGCACGCGCTGCTGCTAGGACAAATAGCTGCAGCGCTTGTCCACTCCTGCGCTGCTGCTAATGTAACTACTGGCAGCGTGTTTTCTTTCCATCGCTACTAGTATTGTTTTTTTATTTTTTTATTTTTAGTGTATTTATGTGCCATCGTACAAATATTGGTACAATACCAGTTATGAGGTTTACATCATTATGTCCATAACAGTGTGTCAAATGAAGGTGGATTACGTTCAAGTGGAGGCAATATGTGGTGCATGTCAAAAGTATACTACTAATCCAAACTTGATATAGTTTGGACTATAGTACTTCCTATGTGCACCACATGTTGCCTCCACTTGAATCTAATCCGCCAGCACAAGCTATTTAATCATCATCATAATCATTACCACCAACAATATTTATTTAATCTCCACTAACACTTGCTAATAATAATCATCAGTCATTACCACCAACACTAGCTATTTTATCATCATAGTAATAGTGTAGCACATCATCATCCTCAAACTCATTTCTAGCTAATCACTCCTGCTGCTCTCTCTTAGGTAAAACAACATAAAACATGTGTAGCTCTCCTCCTTGATCAAGTTGGAGCATGCAGATGAACCTGTCTCCTAATTTTGGGTAGCACATCTGTTTGCTGCCCCCTAGTACTTGTTTGCGCTCCCCCATCACATATCTGGTCCAGTCTTGCACTATTAAGCATTCATCGCTGATCTTGAATGCACTAAAGTAACATGTAGGATATCTTGGTCCTAAGCTAATAATACTCATGGTACCTTTAGTCTCGATTCCATAAGGCACAACATTCATCGGGAGTCCTTGTTGAAGAACATCGTATGGTCACATACTTAGCAATGAAGTTTAGCTTCACAAATAATGTATGGAAAAGATGCATTGAGGACAAATAGTAAAAATCTTACCATCCTTCCTAAATAGATGTGACCGTAGTTCATGACGAACACTATTGGTCGCACGTTTTCAGTACTAAGATTTCTAAGTCCAGGAAGAAAATTTGTCTTGACAGTATCAAGATCCTCAAGCCATGAAACATAATAACTTAGCTCCTCGCAGTTTAGTTCAGCCCCGGGACAGTAGTAGGTCCTTTCTACCAAGCGCTGGACATGTTTGCTTGCACCGAAATAAGCTGACAATACAAATTAGTTGTCAACTATTTTTGAATAAACAATATCAAAGACATAAATATGGTTGAGAAACTTACATTTTGGTGTAACTAGAGGCGTCTGCGCATCGACCCAGAAGTCGATATTACCTTCAATATCATCTTCCAGACGAATATCAAAGGTGATAACCATATCAGGCTGAAATGCATAAGTCTTGCATAGTGCTCGCCATGTTTTGTATCCAAAATAGGTGTAGTCGTCTGAATTGTATAATTTTGCATGGAAAATATAACCATGCTCGGTCTTCAAATAAACTTTATTTACCTCCATAGTATGACTGAAACCTATCTTATCCAATACAAAAACTCTTGCATGGCAGGGGATACGCTAGTAGAATAGTAAAAAAATATAAGTTGAAGCAAATGAAGCAGATGTCATGCTTAATTACGAAAAAAGACTTGTCATTGTGACTTACTGTATCCACTTCGAAGTTCTCGTCCAGCTTGATGCTGAAGCGCCTATCATCATCTAGAAAGATTCCGTCGCACAGGCCACGCTCGTCTTCACAGTATTTGCAACTACCGAAATCCTTTTTGTCGTCAAACATTTCCTATGTTCATAGTTAAAACATTAATTGAAAATCGATAGAAGACAACTACCAGGATACTCAACACACAAATCCGGGGCACTCGATATTTCCTACATATTCTGGCAAAAGTCATGCCAAAATTCATGGAAAAATTCGGCATGACCTTTGCTAAAATAGGATATAGCGAGCGCCTGAAATTTGCCGGAACGGAAATGAATCAACACTCCGGCAAAACATAGGCCACACTCGGAGGTGTAACCTACAAACATGACCGGCCACTTGGATATTGAGCAACACAAGATATACATTTCAAAATATCTTATAAGAATCAAATTAGCATGCATTCAATAAGTAAAAGTAAATCATCTCATGCGTCCGTACATCATCGAATATTATCACTAATACATCCTGAATAGTGTCATACATATAACATCACTAGTACAACTAAAACCCTAGCACACGATGGGTATCGGCGCGGGCGGTGGACACCCACAGAGAAGGAACCATCACGGGATCATAGCTCTAGTGAGATCCCTGGAGAACCTGCCAGGTATTGGAGAACCTGTGCTCCAACGCAAATAAGTAGCGACGGACGTGCGCGTCCTCCACACTGACATGGTGACGCACCACCTCCGCGGAGTCCTCGAGCCTCTAGACCGTCACTGGCCAACGCGACCGCCACCAAAGAAGGTTCGGGTCAACGACAGGCTGGCTCCTCACCAACCTGCGCCCCCTGGTAGGTAGCGCCTCCCAGTACCACCCCGGCGGAGCCCAGTCCTGGACATGGCCCATCTGGTCAAGCAGGTGTCGTCCTCCGCCGACTCGACGACGAGGATGCGGGATAGGCATCGTCCACGTCGATGCGGGAAAATTGCTTTAACTAAAAAAATAGCAACAAGTTCTTACTAACTAGTTCCATTAATTCAATTAGTTCTTACTAAAAATAAACTTACTATAAATAAAAATATTCTAGACCTAATTAGTACCTAGGTCTTACTAACTAATTAGTACCTAAGAACTACTGCCCTAATTACCATCTAATTTGATGAACCTATAGGGGTGGAAAGTGGTAGCGGATATTCCAATTATCCAACTATAAAGTGAAATAAGTGGTCAAATTTTACTCATTTTATGATTCATCTTAGAAATTTGATTCGTTTCCACCCTTACATGAACCCTAACTCATTTGAGCCGCATCCGCATCCGATTCGTTTCCACCCTAACTAATTTGATGGAGGTAGAAAGCCTAGGCAAAGGTAGGGGAGAGGGAGGAGCAGGCGTGCTCACCTCGGGTACCTATGACGAGGGAGGGGCAGGCGGCGTCGAGGTTGTGGTCGGGGCTTCGGGGCGGCGTTGAGGTCGGGGGAGCGGGGGCGGCGTCCGGGGCGGCGTTGAGGTCGGGGTCGGGGGCGGCATCCGAGGCAGCTTTGAGGTCGGGGGCGGGGGCGGCGTTGAATCTAGGGTCGGGGCGGCATAGAGGGTGTGCGGAGAGCGCGCGGCGGCCGAGCGGAGACGGCGGCGGCGAGAGTGGAGTTGGATTTGGGGGATGAAGTGGCCGTGGGGAAGAACGAACTGCATGGTTAAGTCAGAAGTACTAGTAGCGCGTTCCAGAAAGGGCGCTACTGCTACGTTTGCTACAGCGCGTTCTGGAATAAACGCTACTGGTACACCATTCTCTTTTTTTCCCTTTATCATTTAGTTTTCTTCACATTTTTTTCTTTCACCTTATTCTATTTCCTCTATCAGTAGCGAGTTTAGACTAAAACGTGCTGCTACAAAGAAAGTAGCGGTAGCGCGGTTCGTTATAGGTCACTACTACTATGTGTGGCCTATCGGCTAAGCCGTGGGAATTTTAGTAGTAACGTGCTTGGAGAAAGACGCGCTACTGCTAGAACTTTATCTGCAGCGCGGTTTTCGCAGGCTCGCTACTGCTACTTAGCACCAGCATGCTTTTTTGACCCTCGCTACTGCTAAAGTTCTATGTATAAGGTTTTCCCTAGTAGTGGGAGAAAAAATACCACACGTTTCTAGTTTGCAAAAAATGGTCTATAATCTGAGAATTTGTAACTACGGCTCAAACAAAGACGGTCTTAACCTATAAAATCTGAAGTTTAAGATTCTACATGTGTTCTATTTCAACACAGCTTGCATGTAGATTTGATCCATACAAAGAAACGGGCAAGTGATCATGCATTTATTGATATCATGTTCGGAATGGGGCGTTGTTACGGGCGAGTAAAGAAAAACAACAAAAACAAATGATGACATATTAGCACACTACGAAGACATGTGTGCATCAATGACAGTTTTCAGTTTAAGAATCACCAACTTAGGGTAACTCTTGAACAGTGTTTTTTCACATGCATATTTCTTAAATACATGAAGTGTTGTTAAAAAGATGCATGATTTTTAATTATAAAGAGATTTTTTGTCTAGAAAAGTATATTTTTGTATGATATCCTGTGGACGCAGATACTTGCGCCCGTATTTCATCACTATTTCTTGCCATACATATCATAGGTGTAGGTCCCTGTGTCATCACTATTTATATCTTATCAAACTTGTCTTTTTTTGTCATGCATGCCTACTTTTACTTTTTTTCATGCATGTCCTCTTTTTCTTCTTATTACATATAGGAGAATAACGCAACATCTCCTCTTTATCGGATCTCCTCTGCATTTTATCTTTCATTTCTTTTATAGCGGACATCCCATCTTTATTGTGACTTTTTTTATTTCTTTTCAGGCATGTCATTATTTATTGGGTGTCTCTATCAAATTTATCTTCAATTTCATGTCCAATCCTGATTTTGCTGAGGTGTTCATCCACTATCTGAATCAGCACCGGTATGAAAAAAAGACACAAATAATGCATTGTTGATTAACATTGCAGCCTAGATAGTGTTTTTTAAATTGTTAACAGGTAAAATAACATCACATTCAGATTCTACAAATTTTTCTAATGAAATTCCATATATAACATGTTAAATTTGGAGTTATGGTTTAAAAGATATGACTATTTAAAAAATATTTGATATGTACTGCGGGTTTAATGTCAGAAACATTAGGGGGTTTTCTATAAAATAGCAAAAACAGACTAAGAATACCTATTTCTTTTATTAGTAGGTATAGAAGTGGAATAAGCATGCAGAAGAACACAGCAAAAGTATCAGACCACCATCGGGTTCAAGTTTACAACTCGATCCAACAAAGTTTTCAAAAGAACGAGAGTTGTAACTTAGCAAAAAAACGCCCATGTAGAGAGACCCGCTTGAAGACTAACTCAAATTTCTTCCCCCTTTGTCATCCAATGACCAAAAGGGTCAAAAAGTGAGGACTAACGCCCCTGAAGAATATCATGTTGATGGAGGAGCGCCAGCGTTGTTGGGGTCGGTTGTTGTAGTAGGGCCTGACGTAGTGTCGTCCAAATCTTCATGCTCATCCATGTCGCGCGATGAGGAATATGTGCTGGACACCAAGGAGGAAACTTTGACTTTCTTGAATTTCTTTGCTGGTGGCTGAGACCAGTCAAAGTCCTGCTTGAGACCCATTTGCTCCAGATCTTCTTCACCATAAAGATGTGATAGAACAGCCCAAGTGCGACCGAAGACTTCATGGAGGTAGTGTTGGTTGTGAAGAATTGAACCAAACTGACGCTTAACCCATTTGTGGTTGCAATCGACCTTCTGGTGAAGACTGAGGAGAAGCTCATGATCAGTCATCACCCTTGGAGCTGTGCCTTAAGGATTTTTCTTTGAAGCATTGGCGGCAGAGTCATGAGTGGCAGAGTCATCATTGGTGGAGTAGGATGTAGCTTTGCGGAATTGACCATCCAATGGACGAATGCCTTCATCAATAACAGCAGTGGCCTTGCCCTTTTCATCAGCTGAGGAAAATGTCCGTTTGAATACTTCAATGGGGGGCAAGTAGCTGAGATGGTTTTGAAAGTCAGCCTTGTAGTTGAGTGAATACCTTGTTCTGAGGAATCTCATAATCCAAGGAGCGGAAGGCTTCAACTCAAAAAGAGACAATGCAACATTGGCTAGAGTCCTCATGAAGAAATCATGGTAGTTGACAGAAACGTCATGAATGATGTTGAAAAGCAGATTCTTCATGATGCCAACGACCTCTTCATCATTCAGTCGTGGACTTTGATTGGACTCAAAGTCTTCGTCAGAATGCGATAGACAGTCCGAGGCACATACTGCAATTCCTTCACGAGGAGTTTGGTCCTTGGGGCTTGACTGGGCTTCAGAGGGGAGGACTGTAAGCTCAGGTTCATGATATATACAACAAGCACCTTCAAGGGGAGGACTAACAGGTAGGGCATGAAGCAATTCAGAGGCCGGTGCTTTGAAGTGAGTATTCTCTGTCATCCAGTCCAATACCAAAGAGTTCACATCTTCAGCATTTCCTGTGATGTGCAGCGTTGCATAGAACTAAAGAATTAGCTCTTCATTCCAATCAACAATATCAGTGCAGAAGTTGAGCAGTCCAGCGTCATGAAGAACACTGAGGACTGGTGTGAAGCAAGGCAGTGATTCCATGTCCACGTGGGGAATATGCTCATGGTCGAAGACTTTGTATTTGTTGTAAAGCAGTGAAGAATAGAAGTTCGCTTGGCTGGCAGTCCGGAAATGTTGCCTTCTAAGATGAGAAGAGTCATATGGGTTGTAATCCGTGAAGAACACATGCTCGTGGAAGAAGTCATGCAACTTTATATCATTTTTTGGGACTAACCTATTGACCCAGTGCCTAGTGCTAGTTGTTGTTTTTTGCTTGTTTTTCACATCGTAGGAAACCAATACCAAATGGAGTCCAAACGCAACGAAACTCCAAGGGGATTTTTTATGGACCAGAAGGAACCCAATTGGCTAGAGCTGCAACTGGGGGGTGCCCCGAGGGGGGCACAACCCACCAGGGGCCCCTGGCGCGCCCAGGTGGGTTGTGCCCACTTCGATGGCCTCCCGCACCCCCTCTTTGCACTACAAATTCCCAACTATTCCGAAACCCTTTGGGGTTACCCTAGATCAGAAGTTCCACCGCCGCAAGGCTCTATAGCCACCGAGAACCAATCTAGACCCGTTCCGGCACCCTGCCGGAGGGGGGAATCATCTCCGATGGCCATCTTGATCATCCCGATGGCCACCACGATGAGGAGGGAGTAGTCCACCCTCAGGGCTGAGGGTTTGTACCAGTAGTTATGTGTTTAATCTCTCTCTCTCTCATGATCTATATCATGGGCTTTGTTAATATAGTCGGATCATATGATGTTTCTACCCTCTATACTCTTGTTATGATGAATTGAATCTTTACCCTTTGAAGTTTTGTCTTGTCGGATTGAATATTCAGAGATGAGAACACATGATATATATCTTGCGGTATGAATACTTCAGGTGACAATTGGGGTATCATATTGATTCACTTGATATGTGTCTTGGCATTCAACTCGCGGATTCCCGCGGTGATATTTGGGTAATCTATCACTACAAAAAAAGACACGTCTGTGACATTTTGGGCCGAACGAAAAAAAATATGTCATACGTATGACACTTCTATGACGATAATTGTGACAAAACCCGGTATCAGCATAGATGTGGTGGGGTCCTACTTCTATGACAAAAAATCATGACAGAAAATGGGATTTTCATCCTGGGCGGGCCGGAGACGCAGCTGCATGACATTCTTTGGGCTGTCCATGAAGGAAAAAACCATGGTAGAAGCGAGGGCGAGTAAAATATTGGGGTGTTCCCGATTACGATGGGTGGTCGGGGTCGAGCGATGCGCGTTTCTCTCATAAACGCACGCGCGTGGGTGCAAGGCATTGGGCTCTAACTGAACCCGAGCGGTTGCACTGCAGGCTACGTGTTACTAAACTCGAGCGATCATTCGATGGCTGTTAACTGAACACGATCGAGCGATTCCTTCGCTACTGCTGCTAACTAAAGCCGATCGATGCTGCCTCTGGATGAACAGTGAGCATTGTTGGGGGGGTTTGGATGAACAGTTCCCGGTGGGGGTGGATGAACAGGACCCTGTGGTGTTGCCTCTGGATGAACAGTACCCCGATCGATCGAGCCGGTTGGGGCTGGATGAACAGGACCCCGTGGAGGGCTGGATGAACAGGACCACACCGTCGAGGGCAGGATGAAGAGTAGACGATGGAGGGCTGGATGAATAGTAGCCGGTGGAGGGGTGGTTGAACAGGAGCCCGTGGAGAGGGCTGGTTGAACAGTAGCCGGTGGAGTAGCGCGCGGTGGAGGCTGGATGAACACGAGCCCGTGGATGAACAGTCACAGGTGGAGGCTAGAGGAGGTCGGCGGTGGATGAACAGTAGCCCATGGAGGCTGGAGGGGGTCGGCGGTGGAGATGAACAGTATCACGTGGAGTCCCGTTTTGCGGTACGCCACACCCCTCCCAATGAACAGGACCCCCGTTTAGACCGTAGCGCTCCAACACAAGTCCGTTTCCTCCGTTTTGCGGTATGCCACACCCCTCCCGATCAACAGGACCCCCGTTTCGACCGTAGGAGGTCCGTTTCCTCCATTTTGCAGTACGCCAGACCCCTTCCGATGAACAAGATCCCGTTTCGAACATGGCCGGTCGAACACAAGGCCGTTTCCTCCTTTCTGCGGTACGCCCGGCCTGTTTTCCATCGGCTGTTCCGTCCAAGCCCTCCCGATGAACACGACGATGCATTCCGTTCTGACCCAACCGGTTGGCTCCCCATGAACACGACGACGATGTTGTTTCTCCGTTTCGACCCAGCCATGTACACGAGCTCTGACCGTAGGTATGCGCGAGTAGACGTCCGAGACCCTGCCCATATGTACGTACGTGGTCGTATTTTCTTTCTTGCACACCTCTACGTACGTACATGTACATGCTACGTGCGCGCCTCTACTACGACTCGTGCGCGCCTCTACATCGACCAGTATGTACGTACACGTCCGAGACCAGAATGACAATGCTACGTACGCTTTGACCAGGTGGGTCCCGACTGTCAGGAACTTCCTTGCCTGCGAAGATGTAGCTGGTGGGTCCCAGCAGTTAGGGGGCGAATCGTTTTTTTTGCCCGGAAGCACTTCCTTGCGTGCGAAGATGTAGCTGGTGGGTCCCAGCAGTCTGTGGAAAATGTTTTTTTGGGAAATACGGTGGCCCGTCCAGTGGGTCCACGCTGTCAGGTGCAGGAATAATTATTTTGCGCGTAATAAGGAGGCACTTCCTTGCTGCGGCCGTGGACCTAGCTGTCAGCCTCTCCATGTACAGTCCACGTCCGATGCAAGTTGTTCCTTGACCACGTTGACCACGCCGCGTCGAGAGCAACAGGGCAGTGGACGACGGTGAGGCCTAGGAAGGGGACGATGCGGAGCCTGGGGAAGACGCGGCAGTGGAAGCCCGCGCGGAGAGGAGTACGAGGGTTCACTGGTTCGGCTGCGGTGTGAGGCTGCCGTCGCCGCGGAATAACAGTGGGTGTGGGTGAGTGGAGGGATGGCCTGGCCAGCGGTGGGAGTAGTAGGGGCGGTGAGGCCTCCATGGTAGCACAGCCGGCCACGGGATGCAGGAGCACGAGGCATGACCGGCGCTGGTTTGGGCGGCTGGAGCAAGAAGATCAGAGGTTCAAGAAGCACTACGGCCGTTGGATGGACATCGTACGGTCACTGGAGCTAGAATCGTGCATATTGACTAAGTTGACAAAGCCCTCCGTCCCCATCAACTTAGTAGGCCCACAAGTCAGCCTGCCACTATACTGGGTCCCAGCTAATAGTGGGAGTATTCATTTTTTTGTGCGTAATAGGGAGGCACTACCTTGCATGCGAAGATATAGCTGGTGGGTCTGAGCTGTCAGCGGCGGTAACGTTTTTTTCATGAAATACAGAGGCCCTTTCGGTGGGTCCCAGATGTCAAGTGGAGGAATCATTATTTTGCGCATAATAAGGAGGCATTTCCTTGCGTGCGGCCGTGGACCCAGCTGTCAGCCTCTCCACGTACAGTCCACTTCAGATGCATGCGGTCGTTGACCATGTTGACCAGGCTGCGCCTAGAGCACCAGGGCAGTGGACGATGGCGAGGCCTAGGATGGGAATGACACGAAGGCAGGGAAGACTCGTGTGACGCCCCCGATTCAATCGTACACTAATCATGCATGCGAATGTGAACGATCAAGATCAGGGACTCACGGGTAGATATCACAACACAACTCTACAAATAAAATAAGTCATACAAGCATCATAATGCAAGCCAGGGGCCTCGAGGGATCGAATACAAGTGCTTGATCATAGACGAGTCAGCGGAAGCAACAATATCTGAGTACAGACATAAGTTAAACAAGTTTACCTTAAGAAGGATAGCACAAACTGGGATACAATCGAAAGAGGCGCAAGCCTCCTGCCTGGGATCCTCCTAACTACTCATGGTCGTCGTCAGCGGGCTGCACGTAGTAGTAGGCACCTCCAGTGTAGTAGGAGTCGTCGTCGACGGTGGCGTCTGGATCCTGGGCTCCATCGTCTGATTGCAGCAATCGGGTAGAGAGATGGGGAAAAGGGGAAACAAGGCAACGGTGAGTACTCATCCAAAGTACTCGCAAGCAAGGAGCTACACTACATATGCATGGATATATGTGGAAGATGCCATATCAGTGGACTGAACTGCAGAATGCCAAAATAAGAGGGGGATATCTAATCCTGTCGAAGACTACGCTTCTGGCAGCCTCCGTCTTGCAGCATATAGAAGAGAGTAGACTGAAGTCCTCCAAGTAGCATTGCATACCATAATCCTACCCGGCAATCCCCTCCTCGATGCCCTGTTAGAGAGCGATCACCGGGTTGTATCTGGCACTTGGAAGGGTGTGTTTTATTAAGCATCCGGCTCTAGTTGTCATAAGGTCAACGTACAACTCCGGGTGGTCCTTTTACCGAGGGACATGGCTATTCGAATAGATTAACTTCCCTGCAGGGGTGCACCACATAACCCAACATGCTTGATCCCATTTGGCCGGACACACTTTCCTGGGTCATGCCTGGCCTCGAAAGATCAACACGTCGCAGACCCACCTAGGCACAACAGAGAGGTCAGCACGCCGGTCTAGACCTAAGCGCACAGGGCTCTGGGCCCATCGCCCTGAGCACACCTGCATGTTGCGAGGGCGGCCGGAAGCAGAACTAGCCCCCTTAATACAAGAGCAGGTTTACGTTCCAATCCGGTGCGCGCCGCTCAGTCGCTGACGTCACGAAGGCTTCGGCTGATACCACGACACCGAGTGCCAAATTCTTTCCCACGTAGTTCGTTAGTGCGTATAGACCAAATGGCCAGACTCAGATCAAATACCAAGATCTCGTTAAGCGTGTTAAGTATCCGCGAACGCCGAACAGGGCCAGGCCCACCTCTCTCTTAGGTGGTCTGAACCTGCCCTGTCGCTTCGCCTCAAAGATCCACTCGCGGGTACTCCTACGAGCCGACCCGTCTTTAGTCACCACATGTATCATGTATTATGTATATAAGTATATTCCCGTGATCACCTCCCGAGTGATCACGGACCGATAGTATAGCACAACCGACGGACAAGAATGTAGGGCCACTGATGGAAAACTAGCATCCTATACTAAGCATATAGGATTCCAGGTAAAGGTAACAACAGTAGTACAAGGACAGGCTATGCATCATGATAGGAATAACGAAAGCAGTAACATGCTACACTACTCTAATGCAAGCAGTATAGAGTAGAGTAGGCGATATCTGGTGATCAAGGGGGGGCTTGCCTGGTTGCTCTGGCAAGAGAGAGGGGTCGTCAACTCCGTAGTTGTACTGGGCAGCAGCAGCGTCGGTCTCGGTGTCTAGCGAGAGAAGAGGGGGGAGAAACAATAAATATTTAAGCAAACAGATGCATAGCGATGCATGACATGACAAGTATCGGTGCTAGGGGTGCCCTAACGCGGTATGAGGTGCCCTAACGCGGTATGAGGTGATACCGGCGAAGGGGGAAAGCATCCGGGAAAGTATCCCCGGGATTCCGTGTTTTCGGGCAGAGGGCCGGAGGGGGAAAGTTGCGAGTTTGATATGTTAGGGGTGCGTGGCAGACGAACGGGCTGCGTAGCCGGGTTCGTCTCGTTGTTCTGAGCAACTTTCATGTACAAAGTATTTTCATCCGAGCTACGGTTTATTTTATATTAATTTTAAAAGACTTAATCAATTTTGGATTTAATAAATTAATTTAATTCGAAATTAATTAATGCATCAACATGATGTCAGCATGACATCAGCAGTCAACGTTGACCGTTGACCTGGTCAACCTGATGGGTGGGTCCCACCTGTCAGGGACTGTTTAGCTAATTAACAGTAGTTAATTAGGTTAACTAATTATTAGATTAATTAAGCATAATTAATTAAGTTAATTAATCTAGTTAATTAATTAATTGTTTATTTAATATTTTTATTCCTTATTATTTTTATTTCTTTATATTATTATTTTTTGTTCTGGGGCAGTGGGGCCCCTTTGTCATAGGGCCACTGGGCCTTAGCGGGTTCGGGTGCTACGGTTGCCGCGGGTGCGGGCGCTGGGCGTTGTGGGCGCCCGACCCAGGAGAGGGCCGAGCGGGCGCCGGGGGGCGCCGGGCGGTCGCCGGAGTGGCGCGGGGCATTGCGGAGGATGACGAGGGCGGGGCGGAGCCAGGGAACGGCCAGGCGCGGCCAGGACGGCAACAGAGCGAAGGCAGGGCGGCGGAGACGCGGTCGCTCGCCGTTGTCGCGAGGGCGCTGGCACGGGGCAGTAGTGGCAGGGGCGGGCGGCACGTTGGCTGGCTGTAGCGGGCGGCGCCAGCAACGGCAGGCGCACGCAGGGAAGGCCAGAGCGGGGCGAGCGGGCTGCAGGCGATCAGGGGACCATCCCGTGAGCGAGCGCGCAAGCGACGAGCGCCTGGGCGCGGCCATGTGTGGGCGGCCAGCGTGCCAGGGAGCGGGAGGCAGCGCGAGCAGCAGCAGGGCGAGGCGCGTGCGGGGGCGAGGCGTACGTGAGCACGCGTGCGGTGGTCGACGTGCAGAGGGAGATAGGAGGACTGGGGTCCTCACCGGCGTTGAAGGGAAGAGGGGGCGGCGAGGGTCGATGGAGCACGTTGGGAGGAGATGAGGAGGTCCGGTGGGGCGGTTCGGCGACGGTGGTGGCACGCGGCGATGATCGAGAGGAGATGAGGACGAGGCGGTCCGGCGGGCGTCGCCGGTGAACGGCGAGGCGGCGGGGACGTGCCGGGGCGTCGGGGCATCGGGATCGGGCCGATCCCGATCCAGATCGATGGGGAAAAAGGAGGGGATCGTGGGGGAGTGGGGCGCGTGGGGGTTAGGGTTCGGTCGCCCCAGGGGGTTGTAGGGGTTCGGCGGGCCGGGGGAGGGAGCTGGGCTGGCAGGGTGCGCGGCCAGTCGGGCCGTGGCCCAGTTGGGCCGGGGGGTGCCCCTTTTTTTATTTGTCTCTGTTTTTGTATTTTCTTTTATTTATTTTCCTCTTTGTTTCTATTTATTTAATTTTGTTTGAATAAAATACATAACTGGTTCCTAAATTACTCTAACAACTATACTACTGTCACATCACTTTGGACATTCAACTAAATTAGTCTAATGTTTTATTAATTGTATAATGCATTTAATTAATTTTTTTGCTACGGCCTTATTTAATATTAGGACATTCAACCACTTTTAAAGATATTGGTTTCTCCACCATTATTAGATATGCATTATTTGGCACAACACGAACATTTTAGTTTTAATATTTGAAAACTTTTATTGTTTGCTTTGATTTTGAATTTTGAATTCGAACGGGATTGAATCATCGCGAGGTTTACAACAGTAAGAGTGGTGACGTGGCATCATTAGCAGATGTTACTGTAGCTTAATTATCCGGGCGTCACAATTCTCCTCCACTATAAGAAATCTCGTCCCGAGATTTAAGAGGGGGTCTAAGGGGGAAAGGTTTGTTTACGAACTTCTAACGCATCTTCTCGGTCTTGGTTGCTCTTCTCGAAGCGGTCAACCCAATACGTTGATGTCTCCCTTTCTCTGCTTCATGTCATCATGATGAAGACGACATCCTTTCTTCAGGATCTCCATCGTACTCACGACAGAATAAGGGGGGTATTCCGGGAGAACAAACCTCGACAAGTTTAACTATCTGGTCAATAACATCGGGGAAGGTGGTGGAAAGTAACTCTCGAATTGAAACTTAAGAAAATAACGAGAGCAAAGTAAGGAGGTATCATGAGAAATTTTGAGCGGGCAGGCAATCGTTCGATGCCTGAAACAGGGCGTGAAAGGGGTTCAAAGCAACGGGAATAAGTATTGTGTCCGATTCCAGAATAGATCACTAGGAAGGTGACCCATGAATTACATATGAAGTCAAGCGCAAGGAATAACTTGGACAACATGGTGTACAGGAGAGTTAGGTTTCGATCCTGTGGAACTATGGGTTATGGGCCCACCATGTGGGTTAAACGTAGGAAGGGCGATGACGTCTTGCTTGATCATGTAAGCAAGGTATGTCAGAGGATAGCCTATTAGCTATGTCAGCAAGAACATCAGTACCAAGGGTGAGGGACGAAGAGAACCATTTTCCTGCTCGTTGAACGAGGCGGACCAGTAGGCAAGGTTCTCGTCCATCGGTAGTTACCGGAATGTCATCAACAAAAGTAACAGGGTCTTTCTGACAGAATTGTGCACCGAGATGGTTACATAAGCAGGGAATTGTTACTGCTTAGATCATATTGATCGCAAGAAAGGTTAAAGAAAACAATGGAAAGGAAAATGTGTTTAAACACATATTTCAGGGGTATATCCTTTCCAAGGATAAGCAGAGAATGATATCCATGATAGGATATAATGTAGAAAACTCTTTAGTTAAGGGGAGAGAAATTTCATGGCATTACCCATACAACGGTGTTTGGATAATTGAGTAGGAAACATTTAGCATTGGGCTTTAAATGTTCTTGTTGAAAATCGGAGTACCATAGACATGCTTCGAGATAGCATTGACATGGTCTTCAAGCAAAGGTCGTACTTTGGATACACGAAGGATTCATCAGGAACAACTTATAGAATAAGTCTTACAATTTCCTCATGGAAGAATGGATAACCTTGCTAATAAGAAAACTATAACAGTAGGTCCTCCGGCCAGGTGTGCTGGGCATGACATCACCTTACCGGGTCATATAAAGACCAACGTTATAACTCTTGGAAATACATTCCAACCATCATGCCTGACCAAATTGAGATCTGATTGGTGTCAGGATACCTCAGACGCAGGATCCTGAGATAAAAAGGTGTGACACGAATTGACGAGAAGACGTCATAAGATTCTTAGGAAATGAACTATGGAAGTGAGTTCAGAAAGAAGATTTCATCAGTAAACCAAGGAGAGATGAGAAGGTGGCTGATAGGCTCAGCAACAAATCATCGAGATTTCCAAAGGATGGATTTCCCAATTACGTGAACATGGAAATATCATTGTCGGATCAAATGATATAATCATGTAAGCTCGAGGGAAACATACACAACTGAACAATGATAGAAGGGTGCACCCAGGAATCTGGACTAGGTAGCACGATCAATGTTCGAATGATGATCCAATAAGCAATAGACTTAGAATGAAACTGTAGACCAATAACTTCAAGGCAATAGGGTTGCTAGAAGTGTAGAATTTACACATCACAGACCATTTGTCGGTATTCCGGTTAGAAATCACACGGAGACCAAGAAATGAACGCAACTGGCGAGAGATATTACTATATCAAGAATTCTCAAGAGGTGGTAAAATTACCACGACATTCTTGACATAAAAGGTGGTAATATTCCATGGTAAAGACAAACAAATGCTGGATAGCAAGGAACTCAAGGTATAACACAAAACACGAACAAGTTTGTGTTGGAGGGAAGGCAATAAAGTGGCCGATGACAGCACAAATCATCGAGGGGCAAGGATGGTAATTCTCATCATGAATTTGATTGATATTCTGGAAGAGCTCAGAATGTTGATAATGATCATTACACATTTGTCGAGATGTTACCTGAAGATGTAATCAATCAGCGATGACATCAAGTCAAAGGGATGATGAAGCAAGAGGTCATTGGAACCATAGGTACGACACAAACTCGAAACCGAGCTTGTTGTCCGAGGTGAAATGATATGACGAGAAAGATGGACGTATGCTTAGCTCATCGAAAAAGAAAAAGAAAATTTGCTACAGGGAGAAGGGCTAGGTAGCACAGCTAAAATTTAGCACGATAATGATATAGTCGATCAGGCTACAAATGACTTAAAGGATTATTAAACTCGTAAGCAACGTAAATTACTTAGAGTTAATGAATCGGAGTGCGGACTCGATTCCCTATTCGGTGTTCTCGGTTGACAACAACCCAGAACCTAAGAACAACTGGATCTGGTGAGTAATAACAATTGATGAAGAACCCATAAGAAGTTATGTTGTTCCATGATATTCTCGGTATACCAGATTGTAATACTCGACGGTAGAGCAGAGTAGAGGGTGGACACGTGAAATGATCTGCAGAAGACAAATGCTTCATCTTGTTTGAGAAATGGAATCAAACGGGATCAATCATGGTCGGAGCCATGATCGCAAAGGATCAATTCACAGATACCAGATGATATTATACCAAGGAAATAGTTATTATTACAAGAAGTTTCCATGATAGGATCTACATCATGCCCATGGGCATGAACACAAAGTTCAAGGTCGACTCCCACTACTCCAATGCATAACTTTTCATTCACCTCTCGTATTTCGAAAATGACATTAGTTGTGGAAAGTTTTTACCTGGTGCAATACCAGATAAGTATGACCCGAGTAATCTTTCGGGTTCACACGAATTAGGGAAGGCGTAGTTTCAACCCATCAGGGCATCGTAGGAACATATGCCACAAAACTTCGGAGTAAATACCACCAGCTCGAAAACAGAGCATGGTTGGTCAATCAGAGGATACAATTTACTAAAGGCATTATGTATCCGAGGGAAGGCTCACAAGGTTATTGAATATGAAGGACGTTGTCGGATAAAATCCATTAAAGTATCTGCCGGTCCATAACAGAGCTGATGTGAGCATCGGCACACAACCAAAGGAAGTAACAATGCAAAGACATTGGATTATAGAAACAACTGATTAATCCAGAGCTCAAATGCAAAGGAATTATGATTTTCAAATCAAGGGATCATAAGCAAAAGATCTGATTAAGGATGGATAAGTCGGGTAAGCTTACGGGTACAATCGATGACAATTTGATTGGTCGAGATCCAACTCATGTTTAAAATGACGTCTGAGCCGGAAAGATAATTTAAAAGGATCGACTGACGATTGCGTGCATTCGCACTCATGTTGAATCAATAGGATCAAAATAACGGTGTCTAAGGATACTAACGAATATTGCCAGACATATGGAAAGCATCCATAATGCAAGCAGGCAAGTATTGCGGAGCAATAAGCTACTGAGGAATTTTGGAGGATCGAATAGTATTTCGAAGACAATTGTGAAACACATGAACAACTGGGGATGAGCGGATACTCGATAAGGGCGAGAAATTATCCGTAGGGGTATTCAGGTGGCAAGGAACTGCAAGGCAGTAGACACAAAATATTCTCGGAACAATAGAAGGGATTTCAGGGTATCTTGTTATAACAAGACCAACTGGGAATAAAAGTAAGAATGGCAAGTGTATGTAATTATCCATAGGGATATTTCGGTGGTAGGGAATTGCAAAAGTAACGGGCTCAAAGTCTCAAGACAACATCGGATAGTATCTTCGAAATCCTTCGGTGGACCAAGTAATCATCTGGAGTAAGGGGCTCTCCGGGTGGAAGTAGTTACGAGAACCTAGATTCGGCGTTAGTAAAATCATTTAATTCGAATAGAAGAGAGATCAGAGTCCCAGAATATAGGTCGAGGAATAAAAGATCCTATACCACCCAATGGCGACGTGGGCCCGTAAGGCGCACAACCATGTTAGTAAAAGTTTTGTAATGTCTAGACTCGACTTCGGCCAAGGAGTGTGGAAGGGGATTCCTACAGGCAGTCGGATCTGATACCAACTTGTGACGCCCCCGATTCAATCGTACACTAATCATGCATGCAAATGTGAACGATCAAGATCAGGGACTCACGGGTAGATATCACAACACAACTCTACAAATAAAATAAGTCATACAAGCATCATAATACAAGCCAGGGGCCTCGAGGGCTCGAATACAAGTGCTCGATCATAGACGAGTCAGCGGAAGCAACAATATCTGAGTACAGACATAAGTTAAACAAGTTTGCCTTAAGAAGGCTAGCACAAACTGGGATACAATCGAAAGAGGCGCAGGCCTCCTGCCTGGGATCCTCCTAACTACTCCTGGTCGTCGTCAGCGGGCTGCACGTAGTAGTAGGCACCTCCAGTGTAGTAGGAGTCGTCATCGACGGTGGCGTCTGGATCCTGGGCTCCATCGTCTGATTGCAGCAATCGGGTAGAATGATGGGGAAAAGGGGAAACAAGGCAACCGTGAGTACTCATCCAAAGTACTCGCAAGCATGGAGCTACACTACATATGCATGGATATATGTGTAAGGGGCCATATCAGTGGACTGAACTGCAGAATGCCAGAATAAGAGGGGGATATCTAATCCTGTCAAAGACTACGCTTCTGGCAGCCTCCGTCTTGCAACATATAGAAGAGAGTAGACTGAAGTCCTCCAAGTAGCATCGCATAGCATAATCCTACCCGGCAATCCCCTCCTTGATGCCCTGTTAGAGAGCGATCATCGGGTTGTATCTGGCACTTGGAAGGGTGTGTTTTATTAAGTATCAGCATGATGTCAGCATGACATCAGCAGTCAACGTTGACCGTTGACCTGGTCAACCTGATAGGTGGGTCCCACCTGTCAGGGACTATTTAGCTAATTAACAGTAGTTAATTAGGTTAACTAATTATTAGGTTAATTAAGCATAATTAATTAAGTTAGTTAATCTAGTTAATTAATTAATTGTTTATTTAATATTTTTATTCCTTATTATTTTTATTTCTTTATATTATTATTTTTTGTTCTGGGGCAGTGGGGCCCCTTTGTCATAGGGCCACTAGGCCTTAGCGGGTTCGGGTGCTGCGGTTGCCGCGGGTGCGGGCGCCCGACCCAGGAGAGGGCCGAGCGGGCGCCGGCGGTCGCCGGAGTGGCGCGGGGCATGGCGGAGGACGGCGAGGGCGGGGCGGAGCCAGGGAACGGCCAGGCGTGGCCAGGACGGCAACGGAGCGAAGGCAGGGCGGCGGAGACGCGGTCGGCCGCCGTTGTCGCGGGGGCGCTGGCGCGGGGCAGCAGTGGCAGGGGCGGGCGGCGCCAGCAACGGCAGGCGCATGCAGGGAAGGCCAGAGCGGGGCGAGCGGGCTGCAGGCGAGCAGGGGGCCATCCCATGAGCGGGCGCGCGGGGCCTGGGCGCGGCCATGTGTGGGCGGCAAGCGTGCCAGGGAGCGGGAGGCAGCGCGAGCAGCAGCAGGGTGAGGCGCGTGCGGGGGCGATGCGTACGTGAGCACACGTGCGGTGGTCGGCGTGCAGAGGAAGAGAGGAGGACCGGGGTCCTCACCGGCGTTGAAGGGAAGAGGGGGCGTCGAGGGTCGATGGAGCACGTTGGCGAGGAGATGAGGAGGTCCGGTGGGGCGGTCCGGCGACGGTGGTGGCACACGGCGACGACCGAGAGGAGATGAGGACGAGGCGGTCCGGCGGGCGGCGCCGGCGAACGGCAAGGCGGCGGGGACGTGCCGGGGCGTCGGGGGCATCGGGATCGGGCCGATCCCGATCCAGATCGATGGGGAAAAAGGAGGGGATCGTGGGGGAGTGGGGCGCGTGGGGGTTAGGGTTCGGTCGCCCCAGGGGGTTGTAGGGGTTCGGCAGGCCGGGGGAGGGAGCTGGGCTGGCAGGGTGCGCGGCCAGTCGGGCCGTGGCCCAGTTGTGCCTGGGGGTGCCCTTTTTTTATTTGTCTCTGTTTTTGTATTTTCTTTTATTTACTTTCGTCTTTGTTTCTATTTATTTAATTTAGTTTGAATAAAATACATAACTGGTTCCTAAATTAGTCTAACAACTATACTACTGTCACATCACTTTGGACATTCAACTAAATTAGTCTAATGTTTTATTAATTGTATAATGCATTTAATTAATTGTTTTGCTACGGCCTTATTTAATATTAGGACATTCAAACCCTTTTAAAGATATTGGTTTCTCCACCATTATTAGATATGCATTATTTGGCACAACACGAACATTTTAGTTTTATTATTTGAAAACTTTTATTGTTTGCTTTGATTTTGAATTTTGAATTCGAACGGGATTGAATCATCGCGAGGTTTACAACAGTAAGAGTGGTGATGTGGCATCATTAGCAGAGGTTACTGTAGCTTAATTATCCGGGCCTCACAACTCGGCAGTTGTTTCCCACGCGGAGGGAGTACGACTGTACGAGGGTTTACTGGTTCGTCTGCCGTCGCTGGAGAATAACAGCAGGTGTGGGTGAGTAGAGGGATGGCTAGGCAAGCGATGGGAGTACGGTGGGGTGGTGAGGCCTGCGCGGCAGCACAGCCGGCCGCGAGAAGGAGAGAGCAGGCAGTCCCGCTGGCGCTTATTTGAGCAGTTGGAGCCGGAAGGGCAGAGATTGAAGAAGCACGACGGCCGTTGGATGGACATCCAACAGTCAATGCTTGTGCGTCAACCTTTCTTTAGGAAAGCCTCAAATCTGTGGAAAACATGATACATCTCATCTGCCATTATTTCTAATAATTTACGGCCCATTTGCTAATTCTTAAGGTGTTTTTGGAGCCCATATTCTTTTTGTTAGCATTACAGCCCATATTGTGGCCACGGTTAAAATATTATACAAAATTTTGCATATTTCGGTGCGGTCCGAACTGTTTTTTAATCCCAAAATTTCGAGTCACATTCAAACTGATTTTAAAAATAAATGTATATCAATATAAAATCCAACAAATTGTCCATGCATAAAAATCAATGCAATTTAAAATCTCGAAATGAAAAAAATAAATTTGAAACTAATTGTCGGTTTGATGTGTTTTAAAAATTTACATCCTATTTCTCATTACTGATAGGCCATTTTCTCGGCCAGCCAAATAAAGCTCTCCTCATCTTGTAAGATTTGCAGCCCAACAGGCCTGACAAAGCGACTTACTTGGCAAATCACAAAAAAACTGGGTTGTGGCCGTGGACCCAGCTGTTAGCATCTCCACGTACAGTACTCTTCCGATGGAAGTCGGTCGTTGACCACATTGACCACGCCGCGCTGAGAGCACCAAGGCGGTGGACGACGGCGAGGCCTAGTAAGGGGATGACACGGAGTCGGGGAAGACGCGGCAGTGGATGCCCACGCGGAGAGGAGTACGAGGGTTCACTGGTTCGGCTGCGGTGTTTGGATGTCGTCGCCGCAGAATAACAGGGGGTGTGGGTGAGTGGAGGGATGGCCTGGCCAGCGATGGGAGTAGTATGGGGGCGGTGAGGCCTCCGCGGCAGCACAACTGGCCATGAGAGGCAGGAGCAGGCAGCACGACCGGCGCTGCTTTGGGCGGCTGGAGCAAGAAGACCAGAGGTTGAAGAAGCACTATGGCCGTTGGATGGACATCGATCGTACTGTCACTGGAGCTAGAATCGTTCATATTGACTAACTTGACAAAGACTTCTGTCCCCATCAACTTAGTAGGCCCACAAGTCAGCCACCCACTATGGTGGGTCCCAGCTAGCAGGGGGTATTCATTTTTTTTGTGCGTCATAAGGAGGCACTTCCTTGCGTGCGAAGATATAGTTGCTGGGTCCGACCTGTCAACGGGAGGGACGTTTTTTTGCAAAATACAGAAGCCCTTCCCATGGGTCCTAGCTGTCAGGTGGAGGAATCATTATTTTGCACGTAATAAGGAGGCATTTCCTTGCATTCGGCCGTGGACCCAGCTGTCAGCCTCTCCACGTACAGTCCACTTCCGATAGATGTCATTCATTGACCACGTTGACCAGGTCGCGCCGAGAGCACCAGGGCGGTGGACGACGGCGAGGCCTAGGAAGGGAATGACACGGAGCCAGGGAAGACTCTGCAGTTGTTTCCCACGCGGAGGAGTAGAGGGTTTACTGGTTCGTCTGTCATCCCCGGAGAATAACAGCAAGTGTGGGTGAGCAGAGGGATGGCTAGGCCATCGATGGGTGTACGGTGGGGCGGTGAGGCCTGCATGGCAGCATAGCCGACCGTGGGAGGAGGGAGCAGGCAGTCTCACCGGCGCTTGTTTGAGCGGCTGGAGCAGGAAAACCAGAGATTGAAGAAGCACGACAACCGTTGGACGGACATCCAACAGTCACTGCTCTCGTGTGCATTATTACTAATAATGTACAGCCCATTTGCTAATTCTTACTAAATTTTTTTGGAGCCCATCTTCTTTTTGTTAGCATTACACCCCGTATTGTGGCCATGGTTAAAAAGTATACAATTTTTTTTGCATATTTCGGTGTGGTCAACTGTTTTTAATCCCGAAATATCGATTCACATTCAAACTATTTTGAAAAACAATTTACATAAATATAAAATCCAAATAATTGTCCACGCATAAAAATCAATGGAATTTAAAATCTTGTAATGAAAAAAATTGAAACTAATTCCTGGTTTGATGTGTTTTAAAAATGTATAGCCCATTTCTGGGCAAACCGAATGAAACTCTCCTCGTCTTGAAAGATTTGCAGCCCAGCAGAGCTGATAAGCAAGTAGGCCTCGTTTGGGTATTTCTTTAAAAAAATAGAATTAGGCTAGCCATTTTCAGCAAGAAAAAAACACAACTGGGCTCATGATGTGGTAAACATAAATAAAACCCTGGCTAGACGGGCCACAGCCCCCGCATAGCCCCGTTGTTACCCTGATCCGTCGCTAAAAATAGTATAAATAACAACTGCTTGTTCCTAAAAAAACTGCACGACCTGCTGGGTCCCTTGTGTCAGCCGCTTGTAGTGTAATTCTCTCGTTTATTGACTATGTTGACAATGGCGTGAGCCCCAGATGTCCAACCATTAGGAGGAACCATATTTCTGGGCTTGTAATATAGAGGCACTTGCTTGCATACTGCCATGACGCTGGTGGGTCCCTACTGTCATCCTCTCCATGTAAAGTCATCTCCTTGTTCCTCTCGGTTGTTGATGACGTTGACAACGCAAGAGGGTGGTGCACCGCGCACGGCGAGCGAACCAAGGCCGCAAGGCGGAGGATGAGGGCGAGGCCTCGGATGGAACGAATAGGAGCCGTGGAAGATGCGCCGGTCCAGTCGCAGGCGGAGGGGACTACGAGGGTTGACTGGTTCGGGTGCGGGTGCGTGTTGGGGCTGACGGCGCCAGAGAATAACAGGACGTGTGGGGGAATAGAGGGAGGGACTGGCCAACGTTGGAGGGTACGTACGGTAGGACGGCGGAGGCGCAGCCAGCCATGGGAGGCGGGGGAAGGCGGAGCCGATGGGGTGGTTTGGTTTGGGTGGCTGGAGGAAGAAGAAGACAAGAGATAGAAGATACACAACAGATGTTGGATGTCAATCCAACGGCTGGTAGGCAGGATCGTTTGTTGACTGGCTAGTAAGTCGACACCACCTTGGATAGGCTATTTCCTCGTGGGTCCCAAATGTCAGAATCAGAATCTGTCACGGTCATGCAGCCCTTCCTATGAAAATTTACAGCCCATTTGATGTGCTAGTTAGAAATAAGTTTGTGGGGGCTAATCAATTGGCTTCTGTAATGCACAGTGAGCTCAAGCAGCCGGCGAGAGTGATGTTATTTCCCTTGGTTGGGATTTGTTAGTTGTTACAATATTTCACTCTAAATTAAACGACTGTCAAGCCATTTGCCTTGCTTCAAAGAAAATATGACAGTCACAGCCGAGTTGAAAAGGGCAAGAACATCTAACTCCAGCTTACAAACTGTACAAAAGCATGAGGGTTAATTGATCATCAGGTTTACAAAAAAACTAGGTTGAAAAGGGCAACAACATCTAACTCCAGCACTGTTTTTGGCAGTCACAGTCAAATGGATCGGTCAGGTCCATAGAATGAACATCCTGGGTCATAAAATTTACTGGATTATGACCACAATATGTTGTAAATAGAAGCCCAGCACGTTCAGAAGCTCTTTTGCTCACCTGAAACTCCTTTTTTTTGCTCTTCCACATACCCATCCATCAAAACCATGCTGCTGATAAACTTAAGCCTGATGGACAATAGTAACCTCACATTCAGCAGGAAGAATGTGACAAATCTAGTGTTTGAACGGTTGACTACATATCGTTCTAGCGTTATTGTCTTCAATCGAATCTCATGAGAAGTGAGGAAATCCCGATGCTTACGAATCCACCGATTGGTTATAACTTTCTTACCCCGTCCTGTTGCCTAAATAGACATGAAGATTGAAAATAGTTAAGGTCTAAAAAAGAGTGTCGAAAGAGCAACAGCTGAATGCTTAATTCTAGTACACTATATGTGGACTTCCAATGTGCGTGAAATTATCACCTTTATATACAACTTCTCCAGACATGGAAAGCATTGCAGCAAGCCAATAATCTTGTTCTGATCAAAACTATTCATTTGGATATATAAGATCTTGACAGAATCCAGCACCATTGATAGACCATCCATGGAGAAACTCTTCACTGAGCATAGAACATAATATTAGTACAAGATGTGTACTCCAAGATGACATATAACTTATGCGCAGAAATTTAAAATGCAGCTTATGGTTACAAGTGTAGATGATAATGTAAAGTACCTGAAGAACTGTGGAGCCAAACACCATATTGAAATGGGCACAGAGATCATGTATTACACCCAAGGTCTCCAGTTTAGGCGCAGAGAGGATGGTTATTTGCAACGGTGAATAACTAGAATCAAGGATCAACCTTTGAAGTGAAGGGGCATCTAGGATAATGAGATGCCTTCCATCAAAACAAATTCCAATTCTTACAAGGTTAGGCGACTTTATTTGGAGACAACCGATTCTAACTGTGAAAACAAGCACCAAGCACTCCAGGGCAGGGCAACTGGAGTGGATGATGTTATGCAATGAGGCCACAAGTGAAAGTTTCTTGAGAAATGGGGGTTGAAGTTTTAGTACCAGATTGTCTGGTAGGCCACACAACGCAAAGGTGGCGGTGTGGAGAGAGGAGGAAAACCGCGAGATGGACATCGGTGTTGAGGGCACAGGTAGATGGCGTTCGGTATCTGGTAGGTGATTTCTAGGGGAATAGTAGAACTCAAGCAGCTGTAGTTCTGTGAATTCAGGGGATTTCAGCCAGGCGTCCACCGTGCAGGGCATGGTATGCTTGCTCAGGTAGCATGACGGCATGGAGAGGCTTTGAACGGAGCCCTGGTGGGAGGAGATGATGGCTCTAGGGATTTCAAAATCATTGAAGAGAGATAGCTGAAAACAGTCGAGATTAAGGGGCACGGCGCGCCATAGAGGGTGCCACCAAATTGAGAGGACTTGGGTGCGACAGCAATCCTTGGTGGGTAGAAGTGAGATGATGTCCCCAAGGACGGCGTCCGGGAGATCGCTGATGCGGTCCACCCGAGATTCTATGGGTTCCTGGGATCCGGTGGGGGATGGGTCGCCGCTTCTCCCCGCGCTGCCGGGTGCGGGATCTACAACAGGCGTCGCCGCTGGTGGGTGCCTCATCTTCTTGGCGCTGGGGTCAGCCGACTCCATTTTCCTCGAGGGCCTCGCGTCGCGCTCACGGATTTGAGCAGAGTAACGAATGACGAGCCTAGTTGTAGTGCGAGTGAAGAAGAAGGGGAGCTGGGGTTTTTCTGTAGTAGTGAGGAAGAAGGGGAGCTGGGGTTTTCTATAGGAGTGAGGTGAGGAATTTGGGGGTACGAGTGGAGCGAGCTGATGTGAGGTGGGTGGGAGTGAGGAGGAAGAAGAACACCCAGGTTTTTTTGGGGGGCGGTGTGCTGGGTGTTGGTAGCGCCTCTCATTCAGTAAATATATGGAATTTTGAATTGATTTTACTATTTACTAGGGTGGATGGGCTGTTTTGTCTTGGGCCTAGAGAAACAATTACTACTAGTACAGTGGAGACACTCTACAGCTACCCAGAAAAACAATTACTACTAGTACAGTGGATACAATACCGCTTCTGGCTCCTCCTAGGTCATCGAAACGGCTCCCTCTATTGAATGCCGTTATACTTTTGTTCACCAACATGCGGGCCATGCAGTGTGCGGGCCCAAATTCCATCCACCAAATTACAAGGCAGTATGCAGGCGGAGAGTCACCCCGGCCGTAGCGCGGCAATAATGAGCCGTCGTATCACAAAACCCCACCTCCCCGCAGTCTAAGTTTGACAAACAAAGCAACCATCATTTCACTCTTCGTTGAATCCCCTTCTCCCTCACCGTCTTCAAGAAAGGAAACACTCGCATCTGCCACTGTTCTTCTCTCCCAATGAAGGGAAGGTAAGCGGATCCGTGATGTTGGTATATTTTTGTTCACAGAAAAAAAAAGAACTTTTGCAAAGCAGTAACCGATCCTCACTCTCTTTTTTGTTTCATTGTCATTGCGATTGTATTTTCCTTTCAGTGGTCTCATAGTATTCGTCAGTTTCATGATGGACCAAGGAGAACCAGGCAAAGATCTATCGATATTGGAGTAGACGCGGGAGGCTGATCCCCGCGAGACAGAGAGCTCCAAGAATATGGAGGCAGCCACCGAGCCGAACCCAGATACGCTCACGGCCACTACTGAGATGGTCAACGCCCCGTTTGAGGTTACAGCCCCCGTGGCACTGCAGGAGCAGTTTTCCCCCTTCGAGGATGTGTCCCCCCCTCCCCGCTGAGCTGCCCAATGTGATTTTCTTCTTTGCCGATCTCGATTGTGGTTTTTCATCTAAGTATGTGGTGATGAATAATACAAAATTTTATTAGCTTCAATGCCATGCTATACATAGTGGTTTAAATAACTTGTGTTGCTTATACTGGAAAGTAATTCAGAATTTGTTTCTGTTTCAATTAGAGCCCTGATGCAGACAAGGATTGTGTGGTTGTACATGTCACTCGCTATGAGGCGGATGACCTGAATATATGCATTCGGAAAACAGAGTTTTTAGGCTGTTGGATCCTGGAAGCCATTTACGCTTATACCAACGAAGAGTTGTATTCCAGCCTTACTATTGTCAGGCGTGTTGTCCAGGGTGTACTGAAGCACAAGAAGTTCAAAGCTACTCCTTCGTTTGTGAGGCATACTGTTCTTGTCAAGCTTACGACGGAAGATGACGTGGCATGCCTCCACAAACAAGTTTATGAGTGGCAAGGCCACAAAGTTGTCTTCATGAAGGTTCACAGGATTGAGCTGCTGCCGAACGTCCTCGATGATGTTCATGGCAAGGTTCGTCTCGTGTCCAGCCGAAATTAGATCGAGGCATGAAATACTTGACCCAGCTAGTGTTCAATAGTAGTTTGGATTCTGTCTAATTATCCGAACCTTGCCTATTATCGAGCCCTTTGGGGCTAGTACTCTATTTGAATCCATCTATGGGAACTGTTGCTACTTTTGTGTGATCGTGAATCATCGTAATAGTTGCCAAAACAGTGTGTGTTTTGATGAAATAGAGTACTCGTTTGTGAACTGTGCACCGACGTATACATAAGTACTTGTAAACACTATTGGTGCTACCCCACTTGTAAGCAGTTGTGCAAAACACAGCACATTGGCTCTGCTCGCTTCAACACTAGGCTATCGACCAGCTAACAATCAACAATCTGTTGTCTGACGTATAAGCAACTATGTATCTTTTTACAGTGGTTCATGCAGTTAACTGAGGCCACAATGTAAATTCCAAACATTCACACGCTAGTCCAACGTTCATGTGGAACACTCACATTAAACTCGGCTTCATAAAAAACTTGAAAAGCGTAAGTTAAGCAATTTTATACATCTCAATGATTCATAGAACATAACAAACATATATTAGTTCACAACAAAAGACAAAGTTGTGAGAAGGTTTACAAATCAAGATAAAACAAGCAAGGCTTCTCTGAGCGAAGGGCCTCCCGGCAGGCTTAAATTTCCTGGAGTTCACTCTAGTTTTTTCTTGTTGCCACCATCCAGGGTTAGGTTCTCTCATTCCAGAATAACCAATTATAATTGTGTTCTCAGCTGGAATGCTGAACTGAACCATGTAGTGTACTGACCAGCTGAAATTCTTTTGCATTCCACTAAATTTAAGCACTGCTATTTGCATAAATAAGCAGACCACAATTCCTCTTGTCCGTGCACCTGTCCAAAAAAACGCCGTGCAGCCGTGCCAGCTAGTCCTTGG
This sequence comes from Aegilops umbellulata, assembly GCA_032464435.1. NCBI lineage: Eukaryota > Viridiplantae > Streptophyta > Magnoliopsida > Poales > Poaceae > Aegilops > Aegilops umbellulata. The sequence continues at coordinate 588,758,584 of CP136057.1, forward strand.
TCCATGTATGAACTGGTAGAAAGTGCATTCCGGACTAGGATGCAGTTGTTTTCGCTCGTCCCTACACTTCAATAAGGAAGTAAAATGTACGAATCAACTTCTTTTATATTGTGTTGGTCATTGTACCTAGTAACTACCAATGTAGGAATACCTGGAAGATGGGTGGTTAGACGACGGCAACGAGGGATAGCCATCTCATTTTGCGCAGTTCTACTAAAACTGAGGTCTGTGATGTTGATTGCGCGGATAGAAACGATATGGAGACAGACATCCCGAAACGATATGGAGACAGACATCCCTGTCTGTGCAAATACGAAATACGGTCATTTAAACAGCGACAGATATTTGCAGTGGCGTATGATTAGCAGCAGCATCTATTGTGTTATAATTGGCACTAGATTGATAGTATGAAAGTGTCCTTAAGTAAGTAGCATCACATCACATCAACAATGCCACTAGATTAGCATGCAGAACAATAACATTAGTATTACTATCATGAGAGTAGCACATGGTCAGTAAATGTGCAATCAAATTTGTGCAGCTCCACTGGGATGAAGCAATGTTAGCAGTGTGAGATTTAAGTGTAACTACAAAAACACAATTAATGGGAAATAAAACCAAGATGGAAGCACTTCATAAAATGGTGGTGGCATTGCTTCAATTTATCAACGGCACTAGACCATTACTTATAGTGACATTAGGTGTCATTGCTTAATGATTCGTGTGATTTTACATTAACGGTAGCGATATGGGCGTAGGGACAACAGAGGCATAAAGTGGTGAGGCAGATGTGGTTGCCGAGAGCGGCAAACACTCCGGCAGCATGTCTGCGTTTGTCCCATTTTTTTTCTCCTCGGCGACATTTTCCTATGTGAGCACAGGAAATCTAGACCTGCTCATTCTCATTTGCGTTGTCCCCCAACACCCGTCACTTTCTTTCCTTTTTCAACCAAGAGATAGGTCCACTTCCCCCCACCCTTCGCCATCCACCATGCTTTCTTTGTCTTTTCAACCAAGAGACCGGTTGGGTAGCCAGTATCTACTACTTTCCCATGCTTCCTCTTAGAACCAAGTCCTAGATTCATGCTACAGCTTTCCCACTTTCTTCCCTATTTGAACCAACTCTTAGAGTCGACTATATGAACTAGCTTTACCTCTAATAATAGTAAAAGTCTAGGTGGCTTCGGAACATTGGACGGAAGTAGAAAGAGATCCACACAAAGCCAAGTGGGGAGTTGGGGCAGTAGAGCAAGGCAGGTTTCGAAGGAATATATACCTGAGGGTCGTCGGCATGTGGGAAAGACGACGTCGGGAGGCCGCATCTTGGCCACAATACCACGGGGAGGAAGAAGGGGTCGGTGCCCCTCCAGAGCCGGCGCTCTCTCGGAGAGAACGACACGGCCGCCGATCGAGACACGCGGGCAGCCATTGGTCTCCTCCCTCGCCGCCGACGATAGGTTGAACTATGCACCTACACCCCTGCCTCGGTTGAGGTTGTCCGGCCGGATTTGCGACCAGCCGTGAGCTGAGAGAGAGTGTGGCCACCTATGTCTTGCTTAGATCTGGAGAACATGAGAGAGTGAACGAGAGGAACCCTAGTAAAACAAGCGCTAAGGCTCCTGCTTATATATATAGTGGAGTGATTTTGTTGTACCAGCTTCAAAAAAATGCGCTCCTATGTGTACCTGCGAGTGGGTGTGAGAGAACTAGTGCGTGCGTGCACCACTTCTCTTTGTGAGAGTACAATATACTATGCCCAAAGAACATTCGCCACAAAAGTAATAGTATAAGTGTGTGATGTGAGAGCTAAAATAAAATGTGTGTGACGTCTTTTGTTTTTTAGAAGTTCTGAGGGTAGGGTGTGAAGAGCACATATGTGTGTGACGTCTATCTACAGATAGACGGTGGGCGCGAGAGGACTCGGTAGGGTACGTGTGCATGAGAGAGAGGGGGCACGTATCAATGCAATGCATGTGTCCGTAAATCATTATCCGACAAATGTTCGCCACAAGCCTTTTCTTGACGAATGCCATAAGAACCGTTAGATCGGCATCCGACAGTGTCAGTTTTGCCATGTCATTTAACAGAACAGCCACTCCTCCTACACAAAAATCTTCCACGTGAGTGTAAGCAACTGTCGTATGCTCCCTCCGTTCCAAAATGCAGCGCATATAGCTTTATTGAAAATTCGAACCTCGCAAACTTTTACCGAGTTTTCGTGTACCAAATTGCACATGTAGAATACCCTGTATATATCATTTCATTCATCTTCGAGAGGTAACTATAAAGATGGGGGAGGAGTCTACAAAGAAAGACCATCGTATCACCTGCAGCAATTTCAACCATCCTTTGGTGTGGAGGAATATCATAGGAACTATATATGATATGATTTTTATAGGATTTTTTCCTTTAGAGCCAATTGGTTCATAGGAATAGATTCATATACTCCACATTTCAAAGGAAATAAACATGATATCATTTCTATAGCTTTAGAACCACTTGGTTCATATGAATGGATTCCTATACTCCCATAATTTCAAAGGAAAATAAACATTCGTGTATATTCAATAGAAAAGTTCCTATGATATGAACCAAATTACATCTCTTTTCTAATCCCTCCTCATAGGAATTGAGATACATGTCATCTCTAGATTCAATAGAAAAGTTCCTATGATGTCAACCAAATGACATCTCTTTTCCAATCCCTACTCATAGGTATTGAGATACTCCATGTCATCTCTTTCCCTACAACTTCCATGTATACATCTTCTATTCCTAAATAGCTAGTACAACCCACTAGTAGCTTTTTTCCAAGACATGCAACTATGGCACAAGAACTATATAGTGTGCGAATAACTTGAAAGATGGTCGCTGGATGAAGCTAATCCGACAGTGCAGAGATGGAAAATCCGAGCACTACTGGCTGTGGGATATCATCAACATTCCATCAGATCTGCCACATGTACAATTTAGAAGACTCCATCGTTGAAGTTAAGCATAATACACAAACCTCGAAACACAAGCACTTCTCCTTTGTTCTAGAATCTTCCGTATCATAATTGATTTTTTTTCTAAATGAATTGCCATTATTTGTTTTTACTTTATGCTTTACAATGCACAACCCCATGAATCTTAACATTTTTATAAAACTAATTGATTTTGAATGATATGAACTATAAGAACTAAACGAACATCTACATCATGCATATATGACTCAAAGCTTTACATGCTATAGTGAGTATTTATTCATAATTTGGTTTCGAGATCTCATGTGTTCAATGCATGTGTACCTTAGTAGTTTTGAGTAGAGTAGAAAATTTCACGCGGCCCCAGATATATCAAAATGCAGGGCCCATGCATCATTGCCTTTCGGTCGAACCTACGTCCACAAATTTTTGTACGTACTATATCTCCACTGGTCCCCGAACCCAAAATGCTGCCTCGTTCCCCTAAAACCAAGCGGCCCACACATATTTAAGGCGTCGACTCGACCTCAATCCTTCTCCCGTTTACTACGATGTGGCCCCGCACGCCCTAGTAGTACTCTACAAACCCTACCACCGCATGCATCATCGGTTTTCTTCAAGAGGACGAGGGAGAAGCCGATTTGTAGTGGAGGCACTTTCAAAAAAATGATCTATAGTGGAGACCCCTACCATAGGGTGCCCTAAGTAGCTGCCGCACGCATCATTGGTTTTCTCTTTTCTTTATGCTCTTGCACCCTAGAGTGAAATGATGGTTGCTTCGTCCGTCCATCTTAATGCGGGAAAGGTGGGGCTTTGTGATTTGACCCCTCATCGCTCATTTTCTACTACTACGGTGCTACGACCGGGGTGCCTCCAATTCCAAGCGTTGCTCCGAACTGTAATTTGGTGCATCGCACGTGGATTAAGACGGTGGATGAGCCACGTGTCGGCCAAATGGGTCCTGTTAAGTGTGTCGCCATTTCATGTGCGGACTGACCCTGCTTGAGTCGCTACGCCAACACGACAGGTGCAGCCTACCACTTGGTTTTGCTCCTTGGTGAATCCGGACTATATTGATCTAAAAAGATACATACTGAACTACCCTCTCCATCTAGTTTTTTAGATGTCTCGGTTTATAGGGCGTGCACGTAGTTCTAGGTCATCCATTTGACTAACTAAATATGAGTTACTATGTCACAAAAAGTATATCATTGGATTATTAAGCGGATGTAGTTTCTAAACATATACTGTTCAACACATATATAGCCAGTTAAATTCTCAACCTAGAACGACGTGCATGCCATGTAAACCGATACGGAGGAAGTATAGTAGTAAAAATGAGGTGATTTTACCGAGCGATCGGCGGGGGAGCATGGCCTGTCATGCGGTCCCACGTGTCATGATGTACCAAGGCGATGCGCATGTCCGTCTTGAGGCAGAAGCAATACTATGTGGTTTGAGATGATGGTGAACCGAAGTGTGAAATAATGGTTGCTTCGTCCGTCTGGGAAGGTGCGGTGCGTCCCCCTGTTGTTCTGCACTGTTATTCTGTGCTTGACACGTCGACCCGGTTGCTATATGTCCCACATGTCGGCGATAGGAAGTACAGAATTCATGAAAGCGAGCGTCGACAGAGGAGTACAAGACACGGCTTGGGTTTTTGTTGCCTCGCGTGATCCATCGATACAAACCCGGACTAAAAAAAGGCGAGGGCGGGTCTTTTCCCACGCGGCAGGTAGGGGAGTTTGGCATAGTCTGTTCGAGGCAAGGAGGCAGGAAGGGAAACAAGCATATAAAGGTTGAGCGACTTAGTTTTGGGGAAAATCTAATTTTACGGAGTACGTACCCACTAGGATTTATAGGGCTCATCTGAAAAACATTCGTTTTTCCGTTTTATAAGTCTCAATTCTACTACTAGTAGTAGTAGTAGTACCATCACATTTTGGATTTCAAGGTGCGTTAGATCACCCGATGCAAGCAGTGTCAAGAGAAAACTCACCAATGCATGTACAAGTTCATGGAAACTTAGTGGTCATTCATGCATTCCTTCTAATTAATCCCTCGGTAAACATAACTTCTTGAGAAAAACGAGCGTACTAATTACTTATGCAAACTAGGAGTACGAAATTAATTCGACCACTCAGAGTCTACCTTGGTTGGAGAGATTTTGAAATTGAGCCATAAACTAGAAAGGAGGGAGTAGTAACTTTTGTCTTGATTACTATTTGTGGCCTTGTATAGATGCAAAATGTATTTTTTTATAGTGGCCTTGTATAAGTAAATGGATGGAGTACTGAAGGACATATATATTCCAAACAATATGATAATCTCTCTAACCAAGGTAGTAGGGACGAGGAGTAAACGGAGGGAGTAGTAAAATTTTCTCCTCATCCTGCGAGCCACCGCGCGCGTGGGCGAGGGAGCGGGCGTAAGGTGTAGTAAGCAAGCTTCACCTCATCCTGCGAGCCACCGCGCCCATGGGCGGGGGAGACGGCGTACTAAGCAAGCTTCTCCTCGTTCTGCGAGTTAACGAGACACATCAAAAGTACTCTAGTGTATAGAGCCTTGCCTCTAAGGTAGGCCCCACATGGTTTGCCTCTTTTTTAACATAACGCGTCAAGTCGCAATTTGTTTGTTCACCCGTGGTAGACGATCCTCCCTCCATCTAGTGGACAACCAGTACATGTGTCAAGTTACCATGTGGGCTGCCTTTTCGTACAAAAATGAGCTCCACCGTGTACCCTTGCGGGTGTGGTTGGGAAAGAGACTGGAGTGCGTGCATCGTGCGTGCACCTCTTCTCTTCGTGCACGTCCCCCACCTACGTGGGTGTGTGTGAGAGGGACTATAGAGATACAAACCTAGACATAATGTGTCGTCCATCCCCATGCCTCCGCCCAGTCCGACCACCAGTCACCACCATGCCCCACTCCTCGTCACCTTATCTCTCATATTTCTCCCTCCATTTTTATATACAAGGCCACTATCAAAATTACAATTTGCAGATATGCAAGGCCACTAACACTAATCGATGCAATATTAATGTTGTTTGCCTCATAGTACTACTAGCAAAGGAGGACATTAATTATCCCTTGCATGCATGCGGGAGTGTGAGCATTGGCTTGATGTGCATGAAAGAGAAGAATACACATTAATTTACACGGCAAACAAGGAAACAAGGTGGCTTGAAACATTGAGTTAGAAGAGATTAATTTTTGTCTTGGTACCTGTAATATGGGTTTGTGGCCTAGTATACAAAAGTGGAGTCCGATAAAATTCTCGAGATACCATTTATCTGATAAAATTCTCGAGCAATCATTAGTTTCTACAAAATGGGATTACTCCTGCATGGGTCAATCACAACAGGTGTTTTGTAAAAATATGCATCTTGATGTTTTGTGCAATGCACGGGCATCTTGCTAGTCCATGAAAACTACACATGGCAAAATTCCATGGCGAACGAGGGATTTGAATCTGTTGGGAGGGGCTGTTTGGATCTTGCCCGGGGTAGCCGAAATATTGGCGACCCTTTTGTCCACCGGTGCCTTTGCCACCTATGAACGAGGAATGGCTCGGGTTCTCATGCATCCTCCAGCGCGCACGTTGGAGACGAGCTCGCACGAGCTGTGTTCTTTTTGTCCCACCACGCCGCCCGAGCCGCCCGCAGACCGACCGGTGACCCACAAATTACGCCATCCAACCGTAGTCACACACATTATGACAGCAAGTCAACCAACCGGACGAAATACACACAAACACGGAGATGTTTCATATAAACAACGACGGAAATCATATAAGATACCAGATTTTCATTCAAACATGATGGATTTCATTACATTCAAATGAACTACGCGGTGCTAGTTCTAGACAGCACAGGTATATAATACCTGGCCTAAATGGTCGCCCGCCGATCGATTTGTGTTCCTCATATACGACAGCACGATCACCGGACTGCCGGGAGCCCCGGAGGTATATGCGGGGTCGACGAAGGTCCTCGCAACAAAACGATCCGGCAAGACACCGGCTGTGTACGCCGGTGTCGCCTCCGTGGTGGCCTTCATGGGACCCAAGCGGCGGCGAACTCCCGTGTTCTACTTCTCCTCGATGATGGCGGCGGACGAGGAGGCGCTGGCCACCGACTCGTCGCTCTCCGCGCACCCAGCTTCTGTCACTGCTTGCATGGCGCGGCCGCCGGCATGGGAGTGTCAGCCACAGAAGTGGGAGACGCGTTACAAGGCGGCGGCGTGAACGGTAGCAACGATGCCCGTGCGCCGCTCCTCGTTGAGCTGGCCAGGAGCGGCGAGTTGTTGAACCGCGCGCCAGCTTGGGGCGGCAACTGGCTCCGTCGGGCGAGGGGAGGGAGGTGGATCGGCGGGCCACCCAGCCGGCTTGGATGCGGAATAGCTACTCTTCGTAAGCCATTGTAAGAGTGGACAAAATGGTGAAGGAGGATATAGGGGAGCGGCGGAGGTGTGCGATTCTTGGCCGGCGTTTGGCCTCCTTCAAATAGGAGATTAAATAGATGGCAGACGGGAGGATCTCGGCCGACATTGCGTTTAATGTCGGCCCGGTTATGAACGGACGTGTGTCCTGTCGTGGTTCTAAGTCTGACAGTAATGTAGGGGGTAGGTATGGAGAGGCAAGATCTTAGCTATGGAGTAGTTGTAAGCACACTAGATTTACAAGTTCAGGCCCTTCTCAGAAGAAGTAATAGCCCTACGTCTCGGAGCCCGGAGGCGGTCGACTGGTTTATGAGTGTGTGGATTACAGGGGTGCGAACCCTTTACACTGAGGAGGGGGGTGGCTTATATAGAGTTCGCCAGACCCCTCCGGTCCTCAGTTATGCAGGGTTTAAAGTACATTAAGGTTGGGCGTTACTGGTAACGCCTCTAATAAAGAGCTATGATGACCGTAAAAGCTACTCAATGACCGACCGTTAGCGTGCGGAGTGGCTTTAGGTCTCCTGGCCGTCGAGTGGTTGGATCTTGGTCGAGTGATTGCTTCATGGTCGAGTGTCTTCGAGTCTGTCGAGTGGAACACCTCCAAGTCGATTGAAAGGTGATTTCTTCTAGGGATGTCCTTGGATAGGGTAGTTGGGACAGGTCCATGACCCTACCCTAGGTAGATGACTTCATCATTAGCCCCCGAATGGATCGAGGTTTGAGTGGGGGAAGGAGTTGAGAATTCTTTCGACCCATTCTTCATGCCATGAGTACATCTTGTTTCAGATCAATGAACATGGGTGACGTCACCAACTTCTTTTTCAGCCGCCTTGATCCATTCTTAGTTTTCTTTAGTCTAGTGAATCCCTTAACCTGTAGATTTCTGAGTGGTTGCATGGACGAGATCCTCCATCTGACCAGTTGTTTTGCTGCCCGCGGATTTTGCGGGATTCGAATTTCGGGAAGTGCGTGTGACGGGGGACGCCGATGTAATCGGATGGGATAGAACGGAGCCTCCTCGATCTCCGCGCCGCATTTTTCGCCATGTATCGCATGCGCGACTGTTGCGGGATTTGACAGGATCGCCTGGACCTACATGTCAGTCACTCGGAAGCGACTCCATATAAGTTGCCGGCCCAGGCTTTTGAACAGTATGCCTTGACTTTTCCCCTTCCCTCTCAAACTCTTCCGCCGTCTTTGTTCTCGTCTGAGTGTTGCCGGCCTGTTCGAGCTTCGTCCGCGGCGATGGGGACGGAGAAGACGGCGGTCCTGGAGCGTGCGAAGAAAGCGACGGCGCAGGCGAAGGTGAGGAAGTCCGGTCAGGGTGGATCTTCTTCGAGGTCCGCTCTGCCCAAGGACTGGATCCAGGGCGATTGGATGCCCTCGGCGATTTGTCAAGATGACATCGATGATCTGATTGACGGGGGATTCATTCCCCATGGATCTACGCGCCTCCCGGGGAACGAGATCGAACCCCAACCTCGCGAGGGTGAGTGCGTCCTCCTCACCACCCACATCAATCGCGGATTTTCTCTGCCTCCCCATACTTTCTTCCGGAGTTTCTTGAACTTTTTTGGAGCGCAGCTCCATCACTTTACTCCAAATTCCATCGTGTACCTTGCCGCCTTTGTATCTTTGTGCGAGAATTTCTTGGGTTGTCGCCCCCATTGGGGTCTCTTCAAGCACATTTTCACTTGTCGTTCTCAGTCGGTTAAGAAAGCCAAGTCGAGTGACAAAAAGACGCAAGTGATTCAGATGTGCGGGGGTCTTGGGATCCAAATGAGAGGCAAAAGTTCTTTTCCAGCCATGACTTTTCCCGAGTCGGTCCGAGGATGGCAGTCGACCTGGTTCTACTGCAAAGACCAGGCGACTCCAGGACAGGCGACTGGGCTTCCCCCTTTCTCCCTGAACCGAGCAGAAAAACCTTCCTCTCTAAAAGTGACGCTAGAAGAAAAGGCGCAAGTCAAAGTGTTGGTCGGTCGAGTGGTTTCATGTCCAGTTAATTAAGCAAGTTTCATGTCCAGTTTTCTGCGCATCGGGCGGTTTTGCTGGACTTGTTTTATTACTATCGAAATGTCTTGTAGCCGGGATTCCGAGACTGATCGGGTCTTCCCAGGGAGAAGGAATATCCTTCGTTGATCGCGAGAGCTTATCATGGGCTAAGTTGGGACACCCCTGCAGGGTTTTGAACTTTCGAAAGCCGTGCCCGCGGTTATGTGGCAGATGGGAATTTGTTAATGTCCGGTTGTAGAAAACCCGAAGTTGATCTTAATTAAAATACACCAACCGTGTGTGTAACCGTGATGGTCTCTTCTCGGCGGGGTCCGAGAAGTGAACACGGTTGTTGGAGTTATGTTTGACGTAAGTAGTTCAGGATCACTTATTGATCATAGTTGTTCGACCGTGCTTTTGCCTTCTCTTCTCGCTCTCATTTGCGTATGTTAGCCACCATATATGCTAGTCGCTGCTGCAGCTCCACCTCATACCTTTTACCCTTCCCATAAGCTTAAGTAGTCTTGATCTCGCGGGTGTGAGATTGCTGAGTCCTCGTGACTCACCAGATACTTCCAAAACCAGTTTGCAGGTGCCGCTGAGACCGTGCAGGTGACGCGCCCGAGCTCAAGGAGGAGTTCGATGAAGATCTTATCCTTTATGTTGTTTCGTTCTAGTCGATCAGTAGTGGAGCCCAGTTGGGGTAGATCGTGGACCTTTGTCGCTTTTGGGGTTTCTTCTTTTATTTTTGGCTCCGTAGTCGGGCCTTGATTGTATTTGTATGATGTAATGTCTTATTCATGTATTTGTGTGAAGTGGCGATTGTAAGCCAACTATGTATCTTTTCCCTTATGTATTACATGGGTTGTGTGAAGATTACCTCACTTGCGACATTGCTTTCAATGCGGTTATGCCTCTAAGTCGTGCTTCGACACGTGGGAGATATAGCCGCATCGAGGGCGTTTCACCATGACCTTGCCAAAGCGCAGAAGGCAGCTTTGGACAAGACGAAGCTTGCGGAAGAAAAACTGGCTTCAGTCGGTAACCTTGAAGAGGAGAAATCCAACTTGAAAGCCGCTCTCAACACGGCCAACCAAGAGGTCAGCCGTCTGAAGAATGATAAGATAGCTCTGGGTGACAAGGCAAGTGAACTGGTAGGGAGGAGGAACGATCTGGAAGCTTATCTTGGAGGGCTCGCCAAGAAGTTATTCGTCATGCTTGAGGGTAATCACTCCTACCCGACTGACTTGTTGTCATCAACCCAATGTAGAGCCACTGACTTATCTTTGAATTATGCTTACATAATTCTGCCAGAACTTCGAGGAGGAAACCAGTCGAGTGGAGACAAGTTTGGACCCCATTAATTCTCCGGTGAAGGATAAAACTGCTATGAACATGCTCCGACTGGAGTCTCGTGTTGCTGGTGTGGTTGACTACCTTGCTCGACTGAAGGTTGCGGCGTCGCGGATCGACACAGCGCTCTGGCCTGGAACGACGCTTCAAAATGACCTTGAGTCCTTGATGACTCGACTGAATGAAGTTCCAGGTCGAGTGTAGGAATGGAAGAAATCTTCTGCTAGGTGTGGCGCTGACATCGCTCTGTCCTTGGTTCGTGTTCACTGCAAGGAGGCGCGAGAGGAAAAGCTGGCTGCTATCCAAGTCGCCAACACCAGGAAGCACAACTTTCAGTCTTTCATGGAGACCTTCATCGCTGCTGCCACTCGGATTGCTGACGGGATTGATTTGGACCAGTTTGTCGCACCCTCCAGTCCTCTGCGTGAGGAGTAAAAAACTTCTATGCTTAACCTGAAATTCGCCTCGGAATGCCGAGTGGATTTTGTAACCGTTAAACTCTTTCGGGCTGAATGCTCGAGTACTTTGATCTGTGGTCTGGGACCTTTAGGATTTATATGAATTTGATTTATCGTTGAATATCTTCATGAATTCTCTGTCGAGTGGAACTTGTTCTTCACTCGAGACAACTTTTGTATTTATGGCGCAGCTCCAAAGAAGAAGGTAGCAGTCGACCTGCACCTCGTCGTCCCTGCGGATTGGGATGTGTTTCAAACTTAGGAGAGTAGTGGACTGCAGCTAAGCCCCCGAGTGGGAGGGTCGCTCTCCACTCGGTAGGATTTTTCAAACTTAGGTGAGTACTGGACTACAGCTAAGCCCTCGAGTGGGAGGGTCGCTCTCCACTCGGTAGGATTTTTCAAACTTAGGCGAGTACTGGACTACAGCTAAGCCCCCGAGTGGGAGGGTCGCTCTCCACTCGGTAGGATTTTTCAAACTTAGGCGAGTACTGGACTACAGCTAAGCCCCCGAGTGGGAGGGTCGCTCTCCACTCGGTAGGATTTTTCAAACTTAGGCGAGTACTGGACTGCAGCTAAGCCCCTGAGTGGGAGGGTCGCTCTCCACTCGGTAGGATTTTTCAAACTTAGGCGAGTACTGGACTGCAACTAAGCCCCCGAGGGTTGCTCTCCACTAGGTAGGATTTTTCAAACTTAGGCGAGTACTGGACTACAGCTAAGCCCCCGAGTGGGAGGGTCGCTCTCCACTCAGTAGGATTTTTCAAACTTAGGCGAGTACTGGACTGCAGCTAAGCCCCGAGTGGGAGGGTCGCTCTCCACTCGGTAGGATTTTTCAAACTTAGGCGAGTACTGGACTGCAGCTAAGCCCCCTAGTGGGAGGCTGGCTCACCACTCGGTAGGATTTTTTCGAACTTAGGAGAGTACTGGACTGCAGCTAAGGCCCCGAGTGGGAGGCTGGCTCACCACTCAGTAGGATTTTTTCAAACTTAGGCGAGTACTGGACTGCAGCTAAGCCCCCGAGTGGGAGGCTGGCTCACCACTCGATAGGATTTTTTCAAACTTAGGCGAGTACTAGACTGCAGCTAAGCCCCCGAGTGGGAGGCTGGCTCACCACTCGGTAGGATTTTCAAACACTTAGGCGAGTACTGGACTGCAGCTAAGCCCCCGAGTGGGAGGCTGGCTCACCACTCGGTAGGATTTTCAAACACTTAGGCGAAACGGGTTCGCAACTAAGCCTCCGAGTGAGAGACTTGCTCACCACTCGGTAGGAATTTTTTTTTACAAACTGCGGCGAAACGGATTCGTAGCTAAGCCACCCACTGGGGGATTTCTCACGCAAACAGAAGCAACAACAATCACTGGGAAAATTATAACACTCTTGTCTTTGATAAATAAGCTACAGAAGTTTTTCTTATTATATCTCATCCGAGTGAGAATTCAAGTGTAAAAGGGGCGGAGTAGCTCCGCGTTCCAAGCTCGTGGCTCGTCAATCTGGCAATCGACATTGTAAAGGTGGTACGCTCCATTGTGGAGGACTCTGGTGACGTTGAAGGGACCTTCCCAAGTAGGAGCGAGCTTGTGTGGTTTCTGCTGATCCACTCGGAGGACCAAGTCTCCTTCTTGGAAGGCTCAACTCTTCACATTTCTGGCATGGAATCGACGCAAGTCTTGCTGATAGATGGTCGTTCGGATCATGGCCATTTCTCTTTCTTCTTCCAGGAGGTCGACTGCGTCCTGTCGGGCTTGTTCTGCTTCAACTTAAGAGTAGAGCTCGACTCGGGGTGCATTGTGAAGCAGGTCACTCAGCAAAACTGCCTCAACTCCGTAGACCAGAAAGAATGGGGTTCTTCAAGTTGACCGGTTTGGGGTGGTCCTCAATCCCCAAAGAACTGATGGAAGCTCGTCGACCCATGCGCCTGCTGCGTGCTTGAGATCGCGCATCAGTTGGGTTTTCAGTCCTTTGAGAATCAGACTGTTTGCCCTTTCCGCTTGTCCATTCGACTGGGGCTGAGCGACTGAAGCATAGTCGACTCGTGTGCCTTGAGAGGCACAAAAAGCTCTGAACTTGTCCGAATCAAAGTTTGACCCATTATCAGTGATAATGCTATGCGGAACTCCATATCTGAATATCAACTCTCTGATGAAACTGATAGCAGTGCAGGCATCGAGATTCTTGATAGGCTTAGCTTCAATCCATTTGGTAAACTTGTCGACTGCCACTAAGACATGAGTGAATCCGCTCCTGCGTGTTCTCAGTGGTCCAACCATATCCAATCCCCAAACAGCGAAGGGCCAAACGAGTGGAATGGTCTTCAGGGCTGACGCGGGTTGGTGGGACATGTTGGAGTAGAACTGGCATCCTTCGCATTTGTCGACTATCTCCTTCGCCATTTCATTTGCTCTTGGCCAGTAAAATCCCGCTCGGTATGCTTTAGCCACAATGGTCCAAGAGGACGCATGATGACCACAGGTCCCCGAGTGGATATCATCAAGGATTATCTTCCCTTCTTCTGGTGTTATACACTTCTGGCTGACTCCAGTCGCGCTTTCTCTATACAACTTTCCCTTTATGACGGTAAAGGCCTTGGATCGACGGACAATCTGTCAAGCCTCTTCTTCTTCCTTTGGGAGTTCTTTCCTTAGGATGTATGCGATGTATGGCACCGTCCAGTCAGGAGTGATGACCAAGACTTCCATGATCAGGTCGACCACTGCTGGAACTTCAACTTCAGTCGGATCCGTGGCACATTTTGGATGTGGGGCTTCTTCCGTGAATGGATCCTCTTGAACTGATGGCGTGTGGATGTGTTCCAAAAACACATTGCTGGGAATGGCTTCTCTCTTGGAACCTATTTTTGCCAAATCATCAGCTGCTTGATTTTTCAGTCGGGGTATGTGATGAAGCTCTAACCCCTCGCATTTCTTCTCGAGCTTTCTCACTGCATTGCAATAACCAGTCATGGCTGGACTTCTGACGTCCCACTCCTTCATCACCTGATTAACCACCAAATCTGAGTCGCCACAGACCATGAGGCGACGGACGCCGAGTGAAATGGCCATGCGCAACCCATACAAAAGTGCTTTATATTCTGCTTTTTATTGGAGGAATCAAAGTGAATCTGGAGAACATATCTGAGCTTATCTCCTCGGGGGGAAACCAATACTACCCCAGCACCGGAACCATTCAGCATCTTAGACCCATCGAAGAACATGGTCCAGTGCTCCGAGTGAACTTGAGTCGGTAGTTTCTGTTCAAACCACTCGGCGACGAAATCTGCTATTGCTTGGGACTTGATAGCTTTCTTTGCCTCGAACTTGATATCTAGGGGAAGGAGTTCAATCGCCCATTTTGCCACTCGACCAGTTGCATCTCTGTTGTGCAGAATCTCTGACAATGGAGCATCGTTGACGACTGTAATGTAATGGTCAGAGAAGTAATGTGCAACCTTCTTCGTGGTCATATAAATCCCATATACAAGCTTCTGGTAATGAGGATATCTTTGCTTTGATGGAGTCAAAACTTCAGAAACATAATATACTGGGCGCTGAACTTTAAAGGCTTTTCCTTCTTCTTCCCGCTCGACCGTAAGTACTGTACTGACGACTTGTCCCGCGGCTGCAATGTAAATCAGCAAAGGCTCTTTGCTGATTGGGGCAGCAAGCACCGGCTGGGTGGAGAGCAGAGCTTTTAGCTCTGCAAACGCTGCATCAGCTTTCGGAGTCCACTCGAACTTGTCTGACTTCTTCATCAGTCGGTAAAGAGGCAATGCCTTTTCACCGAGACGAGAGATGAATCGACTTAAAGCGGCCAAGCAACTAGTAAGCTTCTGGACGTCGTGCACACGCACAGGACGTTTCATCCCGAGTATAGTACCGACTTTTGCTGGATTGATGTCGATTCCCCGTTCGGAAACGAGAAAACCGAGTAACTTTCCGCCAGGGACTCCGAATGTGCACTTTGATGGATTAAGCTTGATATCATACCTTCTGAGGTTGGCAAAGGTTTCAACAAGGTCAGTCAGCAGGTCGGAACCCTTCCGTTACTTGACCACAATATCATCCATGTATGCTTCCACATTCCGACTGATTTGAGTGGGCAAACACTTCTGAATCATCCTCATGAACGTGGCTCCAGCATTCTTGAGGCCGAATGGCATGGTAACATAACAGAAGCACCCGAATGGAGCGATGAAAGCTGTTTTGATCTCGTCGGGTCCATACAGACGGATCTGATGGTAACCGGAATAGGCGTCTAAAAAAGACAGTCGCTCACATCCCGCAGTCGAGTCGACTATCTGGTCGATGCGGGGGAGAGGAAAATGATCTTTCGGGCAGGCCCGATTGATATGTTTAAAGTCAATGCACATGCGAAGTGACTTGTCCTTCTTGGGGACCATGACAACATTGGCGAGCCACTCGGAGTGGTAAATCTCTCGGATGAACTCCGCTGCTAAGAGCCGAGCCACCTCCTCACCAATAGCCTTTCTCTTCTGGACGGCTGACTGTCGGAGATGTTCTTTGACAGGTTTTACTTTTGGGTCGACTCGTAGGCGGTGCTCAGCCAGCCCCCTGGGAACACCCGGCATGTCAGAAGGCTTCCATGCGAAGATGTCCTAGTTCTCACGGAGGAATCGGATGAGCTCTTCTTCCTATTTGGAGTCGAGTGTTGTTGAGATATGAGTCGGAGCAGCATTGGGATTGGTCGGGTGAATGTGAACCGGCTTCGTTTCGCCAGACGACTGAAAAGCTGATTCCGTAGCGGGCTTCTTGGCTCGCAACAAATCACTCGGGTCCGCAGTCTTCTGGTACTCATGCAGCTCTACCACTGCCATCTGGGCATCAGTGATCTTTGAGCCTTTCTGAAAACATTCTTCTGCCTTCTTCCGATTGCCCATAAAATGGATCACACCTTTGGGACCAGGCATCTTCAATTTTAGATACACATAACATGGTCGAGCCATGAAGCGTGCATAAGCTGGCCTGCCAAAAATAGCATGATAAGCACTCTGGAAGTCCACAACCTCGAACGTCAACTTTTCTTTGCGGTAATTCTTGGAATCACCGAAAACCACATCGAGAGCAATTTGGCCGAGCGACTCAGCCTTCTTCCCAGGAATGACTCCATGGAAACTCATGTTGCCGGTACTGAGTCTGGACATCGGAATGCCCATCCCTTTCAACGTCTCTGCATACAGTATGTTCAAACCACTGCCACCATCCATCAAGACTTTGGTCAGTCGAGTGCCTTCGACAACTGGGTCGACCACCAAATCTTGCCTCCCAGGGGTGGCAATGTGCGTTGGGTGACCGGACTGGTCGAATGTGGTGGCAGTCTGAGACCACTTCAAATAACTGGGTGTCGCCGGAGCTACCATACTCACCTCACGGTTGATAACTTTTAGTCGACTTTTGCTTTCAACATCAGCAAAAATCATCAGGGTCGAATTGACCTGGGGGTATCCATTATCACTATCTTCCTTGTCCTCGACTTTGTCCGACTCCTTTTCCTTATCTTTGGACTGTTTGCCCTGGAACTGCTGAATCAAGAGCCGGCACTGTCGAGTGGTATGTTTCGGCATATGTGCGTGTGTTCGTTATGTGTACGTGCCAGTGTTGCACGCCTGCATTCGTGCGTGTCTTGCGTGCGTGCATGTGTACGTGCAGGGTGAGGCTACACGTCTGTCTGTCGGCGTTCTAGGAACGGGGGTCCCCAGACTTGCCTGCCTGCGGCCTGCGGCGTGGCTCAAGTGGGGTCCCAGTGCGGCCCATCTTCATAAGCTCAAGTTCAAGACCCTCGCGAGGGGCCAAGCCTCGCGGGGTGGACAACAGGAAGCTTCCTCAAAGGTAGCCTCATCAGGCAGGCTCATGAGGAGGCGGAGAAATCAAGGCAGGGGTACCTCGTGAGGAGCCCGTGACGCAAGCCATGACGATTCAAGACCAGGCGGGCGCCAGGCGGGCGCTGGCCTGTGCAGTGTCCTTGTTTCCCTTTCGGTGCAAAGGGGGCAAGCATAGGACAAGGCATCAGGCAAAGGTTACCATTCCGGTGCAACGAGACCAAGACCAACAGAGCGGCAGGATGGAGGTCACCGTGGAGCCCAAGACGGCGTCATCACCAGTGCTTTTGGCAGCCGAAGACCACCTTTGGTCAGGATAACTCGTACTAGATGTTCCCCTTCAAAATGGCCATTTGTTGGCGCCCTTCTCACTCATTATTTGGGGAGAGGCGCAAGGCCTCTATAAATAGAGCTAGCCACCACAGAGTAGAGGCATCTGGTCGGAGGCATCTAGACGCAGGCAGGGAATCAGATAGAGAGACCAAGTAGAACACACCACGCCAGCTCAAGAACACCCCTCGCGAGGTTGTTCTTCCCCTATACTGTTCATCATCAGCCCCTGAGGCAATCCACCACACCACACATTGGAGTAGGGTATTACACCACAACGGTGGCCCGAACCAGTATAAATCTCGTGTCCTTTGAGTTGTTCATCGTTTGTAGCTTAGATCACGCGAGGAGATCGTACGTAGATTAGTAGGGGAGAGATTTCAGCGCACACCCCAGTGTTTGAACCTCAAGGGTCTGCCGGAACCCGAAATCCGACATTTGGCGCGCCAGGTAGGGGTGCGCCGGAATCCTTCCTCCTCCACATCGCGTTCCGTCACCTCGCCGTTCAGATGTCAAGCGACCCGGCTGCCAACGCCGACCGCTGGGCGGTGTGGCCTGCCCACGCTGTGTCACCGGCTCAGGGCGACCTCAACCTTGCGCCTTAGGCAGCCCGCGCGCCGCAGGGCGCTGCGGCGCGCGGGCGACGCGGCCAGACACCGCCTGCCCTCACACCGAGGCAGGTGCGGGCCGCAACAAGGGCCTCAAACCTCGCCGCGGCCACAGCACCGTACACCCGACGGGAGCAGACGAACTCCAGGGCCGCGCTCACGGTGGCCCGAGAGCTGCTACGGTGTCCTTTGCTGGAGGGCGGCCGCGACGTGTTGTTGGAGCGAGTGGCCGAGCTCCTGGACGCCGCCGCCTCGGGAGCACCCCCTTTCTACGTCCAGCTGCCACCGCAGGTCCAGGGCGGGCCGTACGGCGGCGTCACGCGTGCTCATGCAACTTCAAGCGGACTCCCGGGCCCTCCTTCCAGCGCCAACACCTCCGTCAGCACCGGGCGACAAGTCGCGCCGTCTCCTCCTCAGGTCGGCGAGGGGGTGCACGCTGCGGCCTTCGGCTTCGGCGGACCGCCGCACCATCACCCCCAAGACGGCGCACTGAGCCAGACTACGTGGCATGCGGGGCGCTACGGCGAGGCCCACGGGGTGGCGGCCCCAAAAGCTTATGTGCCCCGCATGGTGGATCAGGGGTGCGCACTGGAAGAAGATCATGGCTCATTCCTCGGGCTAGGCTGGGGCGAGGAGAGGCCACAAGCCGAGCTCTTTCAGGAACCCCAAGAGAGCCTCGACAACCGCACTGTCGGCGGCAACTATTGGGTACCACTCATCCCCCAGGAGCAAGCTTATGCTAACCATGGGTCGTAGGAGATACAGGTTGTCGTAGCAGATGGCTGCCCCAATGCTGCAGCCTCATACCCCTCAGGAGGAGGGCGCAGGGGGCTGTATGAGAGGGGTTGAGGCTCGGGTTCGTCCCCGCGACGGTCGGAGCAAGGCGCTCTAAGGAGGTAGGCCCTCTGCCGGGGAGGTGCCCCAGGGCCTGCCCCCGGCAGAGGACCCGTGGTCGTTGGGGGAACCACTGGCGACCGCTCTACCCCATTGGCGTCGTCCTGGTTTCCGGTCGCCGTTGATGGCGGCAGAGTGAGGCGCAAGGCGGGGCCCTCGCCTGGCAATATGAAGCAAGGCCGGTACCTGTGAAGAAGACCCAGTGCCTGTGAAGCTCACCGCCCAGTGACACTCTCACGTAATAATGAGTGGGGCTGTACACGCCCCGGAGTCTCTAGAGAGCCGCCCTCGGGCCTCGGGGGCTCCCGCCCACGCCCAGTGGCAGCACTTAGCTCCGCGCTGGTGAGAAGACGTCGAAGACTATACTAGGTGTCGGACGCGGCCTTTTGCTTTTTTGCTTCTTCCTTGTTGACAAGGTTCTTCGATTTGGATTTAAGTTGGATTTGACTTCGAGACTTGCGTGTGTTTGGGGGAAGGGGTGTTTAGTCTCGTTCGAGCAATCTCTCGTGTTCCGGTTCCGGCTTTGCGGCCAAAGTTTGCATCGGGTGCCCCCTCCCTCGTGAGTCCCTCGCGAGCCGGTCTGGGCCAGGCACGCCTACAGCCAGGACCGCTGTCTCCACACCCTCTCCGGAGGTTCTCATTGCAAGATCAACAAACTAATCAGAAGACACCCGAAGCACGGCGACCCCCCGTAGGCCCTCTCAGGGCTCGTCAGGGTCGGAAGGTAAACAAATCAGCTAAAACCATCACCGGGCTGGCGGCTGAGCTCACACGCAACGCTACGTTTACCAGGATGCTAATCACAAATCTTTACATGTGGGGCCTCCCCTCCCAAAATGCTCTTACATTCTTCAAGGCCAAGCCCGAACCTTCTTCGTGCAGGATAAACAGCAGTGACATGCGGTCAGTCGGACATATCACTCATCGCGTCTTCAGGGGCACCTTCGGAAGCGTCACTGGCGTCGCTGACATTGTCGCCGTCACCGGCGGCATCTCCCTCAGCGCTAGGCGCGTCCACAACGCCGCCTTCATCGACGGCCACGACCACGCCGTCATCATCAGACGCAAAGGCCCTGAAGAGGGCGTCCACATTGTTCTCCACCCACTGCGCCAGGTCGCCCCGGACGGCTATGGGCATGGGTGCAATGGCAGCGTCGAAGTCAAAGTGGGGGTCCATTCCCTGTAGATAGCTGAAGACCTGGGAGAAGGCGTGCCCGAGCAAGGCTCGGCTCCTCTCTTCAACAAGCCAACGGGACCTCTCGGAGCGGTTCTCCTGAAGCGTCACCACTCTGGTGAAAAACTAAAGGTTGCCGGCATAGTTGGCCTCATGCGGCTCCTCAGCGGCAGCCTCGCAGATGTTGCCCAAAGCGGTGTTGGCCCTCTCCCTAAGTGTTCGAAGCATGGGAGCACACTCATGCTCTAGAACCCTCCGCTCACGGATCTCGTCCTCGTTCCGCTGCGCGATGGCCTTGGCGTCATCAACCCTCTGTTGGAGAAGAATCAGCTCAGCCCAGGAAGAAGCCAGCTCCGCCTGTGCTGCGCCAAGGGCGGCTGTGGAGGAGTCCGCACGCCGCATCACTTCATCCAGTTTGGCCTTGAGGGCCGCGGTCCTGCCCTCAGCCTCGACCCCGATCAGCTCCCACCTCGCTTTGTGTTCGCGCTCGAAGGCCGAGCGAGCTTCCGCTGCGTGGTGGTCGACCTCTTCCTGGACCTGGGCTTCACGCGCAGCAACGTCGTCCTCTGCCTGGGCCACCAGGCACTCCCTCGTCTCCAGCCGCTCAAGGTCGAGGTTGCGCTTGGCGGCCTCCAGCGTTAGCGCCTCCTCGCACTTCAGAAGATCTGCCCGGTCAACGGAGGCCCCCTGCATCGACCCAAGGGCTGCCTGACGCAGTTCCACTTGCTGCTCCAGAGAGTTGCTCCAGGCTTGGAGCTCCCGAACGCGCTCTTCAGCATCTTCGCGCCGTCGGTCCGCTTCCCGAGCCTCCTCGACGGCCTGGGAGCAGGCCTCCCGCGAAGCCGCCAGCGATGCTTCGGCCTTCGCATTGTCAAGATCACGTTGGTGACGCGCGAGGGCGATGGCTACCTTCCGCTTGCGCCTCTCGTCAGCAAGGCGCAAACCTTCAGCCTCGAGGCGCGCATCCTCGACAGCAAGCTCTGCCCCGATCCGGCTCACCGCATTCGCTGGCCCCTAGAGGAACTCTTCGCGAAGGGCGCGACGCTCCCGAGCACGCCTGAGCACGTCTACCGCATCATCCTCTTCCACTGGGGTATGCGGAGGGCCCAGAAGCGGCACGCCCCCTCCAGGCGCGGGGCTGGGGGCTGGCGCCCCAGCCATCACTGAACGGACCCCTCTAGGGATCCAACCCGACGTCGGTCCACCCACAGAGGAGGAGCCAAAGACAGCCTTCAGCCATTCACCATCTATGATCAGAGGAGGAACGCAGGGCAAGCCGGACGTGCCCCAGGAGGACTCGTGAAGAAAGGGCAGCGGGCGCGGGGGCTCGAGGAGCCCTATGGAATGGACCACTCTACCAACCGGTCCAATGGAAGGGGAGCCGCTCGAGCTCGGTGAGCCATGGACTAGCAGAGAAGGCGAAGCTTGGGGAGTTGGCTCCCGGGCCGACTCAGCGAATTTGGCAGGGCAGGGCCTGAAAGGCTGCAATCAGTTGCAGGATAGCAAAGTAAATGAGCAGAGAAAGAAGAAGACTTACTCCTCCATGGCGAAGTACTTCCTGCGCTTCAACAAGCGGCAAGGGCGGTTGCTGCCACCCAAGGCCTCCTTCCTCTTGCGGAGGGCCTCAAAGTCTATGCAGAACCGACCTAAGCGCGCGGCGCAGGGGTCGGCCTTTGGCGCGGAAGAAGCGTCATGATGATCAGTGCCGGAGGAATCTGCCTGGGGGACGCCGTCAGGCATCGCCCCGCGAGGAACGGCTGGGGCCTCGGGAGCCCTGGCCTCAAGGGCCGTAGGCTGCAACTCCGCGCCTGCTGCCACTCCAGGGCGGGCCTCAGGAGACGCCACCTTTGCTTCTCGCAGCATCGGCGCCTCAACATCAGTCGCCTCAGCTCCCGCCGGTTCTCGTCTCTCCCCTCTATCGCCTGAGGAGGGATCACTGCAGGAGACATAAGGAGCAACCACGGCGGTCGGGTTCTCGCGATGCCCCGTGAAGCCAGCCGGGCACAGCCTCCACTCTTCAAAGCTGGGCATCTGCCTCACGAAATCAGCCCTGCCAGAACAAAGATACAAGAGGACACCACCACTCCGTAGGCTGCCTGGGGAAGGATCGCCAGTCAAGACCCTGAGCACCGTCCACTGCACTTCAGGCGCCAGGTCCTCCTCTTGAAGCCGCATGTGGTCTCTGTGCCCCACAAAGTCCCACATCCGGCGAGAGTGGAGCTGGATGGGGCAATGCGGCATTGGAGGAACTCCCTCACCACCTTGGGAGCTGTTACATTGAGCGCCCTCAAACTCTGGAAGCGGCGCCAGACGAAGGCGAGCCGGGGGCTCACGAGCACCTCATGATCCCAGCCTGGGTTGGGAATAGCAGGCGAGGTCGTATGCGAGAGCAAGGGGTTGGGCACTCCAACGTCCACATACAGCCATCGCTCTCTGAACCTGGCCTGAGGAGGAGGAAGGTAGAAGTCGATCCCTAAAGCGGCCGTCTCTGGCACGGCGAAGAAGCTCACACACCCTGAGCACTGAGTGGGGTCGCTCAGGCGCAAAGAAAAGAAGTGGCGCAGCAGGGCAACAGAAGGAGGAATGCCTATCATCGCCTCGCAAATGAAAGCGAAGACAGCCAGAAGGGTAATGGACTCCGGCCCGAGGTGCATCATGCGGATCTGATAGTGGGAAAGCACCGCATTGAAGAAGGCGGAAAAGGGGGGAACTAGACCCGCCCATAAGGCATGGGTGAAGAATCGGACCTCCGTGGCAATCCTAACAAGGGAGGCATGGGATGCAGGCCAAACTGAGGTCCTACCGCACTCGTTGAAGATAGTGGCCAAGGCAGAGCAGACCTTGTCCAAAGCTTCTGGATTGAGTATGATCGACCGATCAACGGTGGGAGCCACCGCCGGGGGTGTGCAGGGCAAAAGCGCGGGCTTCTTTCCCTTTCCTTTCTTCATCGGCGCCATGGCGGTGGACAGAGGGAAGAACTCGAGCCGGATTGGCGGCGGAGGTTGGAGCTCGAAGAAGAAGGAAAGGTAGGAGGCGAGCAAGCAGCGGAAAGGAGGAACAACTGTGTGCAACTGCGGGTCCGCTTAGCCGGGCGCGTAACAAGGCGTCGTGGGGAAGCGCAGACGCCCACGTCCAATCAACCGCCACACGGTGCCCGAGGCTGCAGGCTTTTGTGGCCCGCGGCGCTTCGCGCCCTCCCCTTCGCTTCTCCGCTAGGCCAAGCCCGCGCGCGCCTTGCGCTCGGGGGCTACTGTCGGCGTTCTGGGAACGAGGGTCCCCAGACTTGCCTGCCTGCGGCCTGCGGCATGGCTCAAGTGGGGGCCCAGCGTGGCCCTTCTTCATCAGCTCAAGTTCAAGACCCTCGCGAGGGGCCAAGCCTCACGGGGCGGACGATAGGAAGCTTCCTCAGAGGTAGCCTCATCAGCTAGGCTCGCGAGGAGGCGGAGAGATCAAGGCAGGGGTACCTCGCGAGGAGCCCATGATGCAAGCCATGACGAATCAAGACCAGGAGGGCGCCAGGTGGGCGCCGGCCTGCGCAGTGTCCTTGTTTCCCTTTCAGTGCAAAGGGGGCAAGCACAGGCCAAGGCATCAGGAAAAGGTTACCATTCCGGTGCAACGAGACCAAGACCAATAGAGTGGCAGGACAGAGGTCACCGTGGAGCCCAAGACGGCGTCATCACCAGTGCTTTTGGCACCCGAAGACCGGCTTTGGTCAGGATAACTCGTACTAGATGTTCCCCTTCAAAATGGCCAATTGTTGGCGCCCTTCCTGCTCATTATTTGGGGAGAGGCCCAGGGCCTCTATAAATAGAGCTAGCCACCACAGAGTAGAGGCATCTGGACGGAGGCATCTAGACGCAGGCAGGGAATCAGATAGAGAGACCAAGTAGAACACACCACGCCAGCTCAAGAACACCCCTCGCTAGGCTGTTCTTCCCCTGTACTGTTCATCATCAGCCCCTGAGGCAATCCACCACACCACACACTGGAGTAGGGTATTACACCACAACGGTGGCCCGAACCAGTATAAATCTCGTGTTCTTTGTGTTGTTCATCATTTCCAGCTTAGATCATGTGAGGAGGTTGGACGTAGATCGGTAGGGGAGAGATTTCCGCGTGCACCACAGTGTTCGAACCTCAAGGGTCTGCCGGAACCCGAAATCCGACACAGTCAACTGACTTTTTCATCTCTGGTCATTAGTTTTTCCAGCCGTTGGATACGAAATCAAGGGCCTGCAGTTTATCATCAAACTCCACCCCCCTGAGCCGCCAGCCTCCACCGGCCGAACCGCCGGCCCCCGCCGCCCGCGGCCGTCCCGCGCCGCCACGCCGCTCCGCCCGCCCCGAAACCACTCCTCACCGCCGGTCCGCCGCCACACCGTCCATCCCTCTAGGCCCCCCGCACCGAGCTTTTTCTCTAGCAATCCCCACCCCACCACCCAATCAACGCCCCCCCCACCGCCAACGACTACCAACCAGAGATCTCACGACTTCGAGTACCCACCGACCACTAATTTATTACCATTCTTGTCCTTCATATACGTGTTGTCGGGTGGGCCCTATGGTAATGCGCGCTGCTGAATGTGGACTGTTTGACTGGTCAATTGATCGTGCCATCAACAAATTACGGAGCTGTATGGTGAGCCAGTGACCGTATGATCACCCTAAAATGTATTTTATTAACACAGTACAGACTCAAACTACCATTTCTTTCTTTCATATACGGGCTGACAGGTGGGCCCCACGGTTACGCGCCCCAATGGTGCAACACTAGTTGCGCCACGTGGAACGTTTGACTAGTCAATTGATTGTATCATCAACAAAATACGGAGTTGTACGGGTGAGCCAGTGACCGTATAATCATGACATGTATTTTTTAACACGGTACGGATGCAAGGGCTCATATATACGCGCAAGCACTCACCGCTATAAGCGCACACACGCAGACCCTACCCCTATGAGCACCTTCGAGAGAGTGGGCCAGCATATGATCTTGAGATTTTATGAAGTCACCATAGGTGCCTTGTAGTCGAGTGGAATGTCTCCTCCCACTGACCGCACATCGCCGGAAAATTCTGAAATTAACCCAGGATAAATGCGAGCACCGGCACTTTAACCCTGGTGGGCTCGAGAAACCACTGTCCTCCTAACCATCCAACCACATGTTGGTTAGCACGACAAAATGTATGTGGTGACCATGATGAGCTTATTCTGGAGTCCCGTGACCATATCGTGCTTTCGCTTCAAATACAATGACCGTAAGTGTCGTCAACAAAATACGGAGCACGCATAAAATGCAAAGTCCGTCAGTGTCATCAAGAAAATACGGAGACGTATCGTGAGCTAGATACCATATGATCACCACGAGAATGTATACGGTGACCATAATGAGCATATTCTGAACTCCAGTGACCGTATAGTGCTTTAGCTTGAAATACAGTGACCTTCATGTGTGAATGTGTCGTGGGCATGCATACTTTTAGAGGGCCGAGAGATAGTTTGTGTGCGTACGTGAAAGTGGTGTAGAAAGAGGGGATGTCCGGTGGAGACAAGGAGAGATATGCCCTTTGTTTCTCTTTCCCGTGACTAATATTTTAGGAGAATATATAAACATTCACAATGCAGAACAAATATTTTTGGATGCACCATGCAATTAACTTTCATGTATAACATTGTACTATTGTATATGTTTATTTTCTTAGTGGCCGATTGCGTGTGTGGTGTGGTGGGCACATCATTTGTAGTTGTGGTGGGTCAACATGAGGACTCATGGGTTAGTTCCATCATGTGCCACATAGGTTGGATCGATACGCGTCATACGAAGAGCCATGTGGAGGACTCGACGTAAAACACGAAGCTAGCTACTAGAGTCGCGGAGGACTCTATCCCCACTGGTGATAAGCCGACTATATATGATTTGTAACCCTAAGCCCCCTGTATGTTATAGAAGCTTGGGGGCTAGTTCGTGGACAGTATACACACACGCACAATGCCTAGTATTCACGTGTACTTTGTACACACCCCTATCACTAATATACAGTACCAGGAGTAGGCTTTTTCCTCAACTGCAAGGGTTCGAACTAGGGTAAAACTTTGCCTGGTATTACCATCTAGCCTAACAGTCAGGGATATCCTACCGAATGATATGATGGAATCATATCTGCCAACTACTAAGAGAGAGGTGTGTCTGGGGGGCAATGTGTGCGAAAGAGTCCTAAAGATAATGTGCCTGCAGGAGACACGTAGGCACATATATGTGCGTATAGAGGGCTAGTAGAGACCATGCGTGTGTATATATGCATGTGAGAGAAATAGTGTTTTCCAACTGAGATTAGTGAACAGAGTGGTACATAGTAGTCAGAAAGAGAGAGAGAGAGAGAGAGAGAGAGAGAGAGAGAGAGAGAGAGAGAGAGAGAGAGAGAGAGATACAGAGAGAGCACATGCGTGAGACTCCCCGACACCCCGGGAGAGATTGTGAGCATGTGTGAAAGAGAAATGCCGATGCATATAAAGTGTGTGCACTTATGCAGTAGATAGAGAGATATATAGCGCGTTTGTGGGAACGGGCCGAGGCATAGTGCATCTACGTTTAAAAGGCGGTTCTACTCATTAAATTAAAATATAAATGGCATTATTATTTTTGGATGAGATCATGAATTTTGCAAATTGCGTATGGACGAAAATCGGTTTATCAGACACCCATACTCTATTGAATTCTAGCATGTGCATGTGTTTATTTCATATTATCGATCCATAGAGTGAGAGCGGTTTGAAATAGAGGCAATGGATGCTTTTGCAATTCATATATAAACATTAATTAGTGCACTCCATGTTGTTAGTGTGAAGCACTTTATACATTTGTCACTTGCATGGATACATTCCAAATTGCTAGCTACGAAATAGAATACATGTCGAATTCAACATAAAGGGGATTTCGAAGATTCGAATTCATAGGAAGTGCATTCATCTATTTGAACCAAGATAATGGCATTTGTAAATCAGATGTAAAAGGGGGCATCAATATTTGTTGTGCGTTTGAACATGCTATATATATTCATACGCATGTCTAACTTTTTTTTGCAACCAAGGAGATTATATCTGGAACCATGCATGAACTGAGGTAAGTTGCATATTTTTTAATATATACTCGTGTACAATGTATATTCAAATGTACCACCTCCATTCCAAAATAATCGTAGCTTTAGGATTTTCAAGAGTAAAGATTCATGAAGTTTGACAAATCCTGAATGTTCAATTCAAGAGAACCGAAAACGTTAATGCTTCTGCACCCAAATATTGAATGAAGCACCAAATAGGCCTCTGGTCACCCGAAACCGCGCGAGACTAATGTTTGGTGGTAGGAAATTACTGTCCTGACTCTGGCCCGTGTAGCCTATCGGCCCAATGTCCAAAGGTCTAAACCGGGGTAGGTTTGTAACTTCACCAAGACGCCAATCTCAACCGCCTCCGAGAAGCATTCATACGCCGTGGGCGCCTAAACACCCATGCGCTCGGCCGAAATCTATCCCGCCTACATTACGGACACCTGAGATTACTGTCCTACCCCCAACCCGCAATATGTCCGAAATTTTAGATGGGGGCAAAGTTTGTAACTTTCCCCAAATTTCAAACAAGCGCATACCAAACTGAAACATTGTTCCCCCTTAGTTCCCCGCCTCCCTCCGTTTCCCCATTAATACTCCATGGGCACCAAAACGCCCTCTCCCCCAGCCGTGGAACCCCAGCCTCCTCCGTCCTCCACCCCATAGCGCCCAATCCACCGCCACCCAACTCCAAAACGCCGGAGCTAGTACCCCGATGTTGTCGTCCAACGGAACCGCAACCACAACACCCTCAAGGACTTAGCAGCTGAAGCCAAGATAGAGTTGCCTCCACGACCGACGCTGGCGTGCGCCGTACCAGAACCACTCCGACCACGCCGTCCTGCGCCTCACTGCTGCCGCTCCACTGTCGCAACCGTCCACCGCACCGGAGTTGTTCCCGCTACGTCGTCATTCGCCGCCTCGGATCTGCTTCCCCGCTGCCGACAGACGGCCACCGGACCACACTCAACAACTTGGCCATGGGTTCGTCCAAGGCTGCACCGTCCACCACAACTTCTCGTTTCCAGCGAACCACAAGAAGATCGTTGGAAAAACAGAAGGAGGACACATCACTGCCAGCAAAAATAGGTACTCGTCTTCCCTTATTCGTGCAAACCTTACGTCTCTGCTCACACCGTATTGATCACACGAAAGAAACTAGTTGAGCGCTTCTTACTGCATCTTCTTCGTGATACTAAATGCACAAGGTTTCCTCCCTTTACTATTTCACCTTTGCTAGAGGTCAGTAGCCCGCCTGGATTTCAATTCAGGGTCAGTCAAACCGCAATTAAAAGAAGCAACACCCGCTTAGGCGCGCGGAGCACCTAGTTCGCTTGTTCGCCGACGAAGCTGCGCATCGGTGTCTATCATAGGGGTGTGGGGCGCAGGAGCTGCTTGTGCCCGATCTGGAGGTCGGTAGGGCTTGAATGGATTGTCGGGGGCGGTGCCAAGCACGGCGGTGCAGTGAGGTCGAGGGGAGGGCGCATGCAGGGGACTGGGCCGATGGTCGCTGCCGTTTCGAGGAAGATCGTCAACACTGACTGGCTGGAGGTAGAAGAAGGCGATCTGCCCGTTCTTTGTACATCGGACGGTGTAGAAAAAATGGACTGACCTATTTGTTTTTAGTCGAATGTTATTTTCATAGAATCATGTAGTAATTTAGTGTGCCATGCATGTTGTAGAGCTATCATATGTCTCCCGTCATTTATTTCTCACCAACCTGCTATCTGCTACCTTTACACTGTACTAATTGTGCACACACTTCACCCATACTCACACTATTGTTTTTTTATGCATGGGTATTTCAGACTCTGACGCAGTGTTGATGAATGCTGAAAAGAAAAGACAGAAGTCGCTCCAGTGTAATTTGAAGATAAGCACTAAGCGTTTCAGCGCTCTAAAGGATGCAGTGTAAGCAGTTGGAGATAGTAAACGTAGCTCTGCAGTTGATGATCTCAATTGCCACACACAACCATCCCAGGTGCTTGCTTTAACTTCGCGCTGTCAAATGTGGTTGCATGTTGCATATGGTGTCTAGCTTGCATTGCTTCCAATTTGGTTAAATTGCATCTGCTTACTTTACACATTATACCTTTGATAATGACATGCCTTCTTGTTTTTGATACATACTACATATGTCTATTTACCATGTTTGTACATCAAACTAATGCTTTTTTGTATCCCTCGTCAATCACTTATGATGAGACAGTCACCTGGGTGGGTTACTGTGAGATGCCATACTCGTTTAAAGAGTGCAGTGTCATCCTCCCCACATGATTCTCAAGAAACAGCAAGGCTAAATGAAGATAGTCAACGTAGCTCTCTAGTTGATGACCGCAATTCCCCCACACCACCATCACAGGTGCTTGCTCTAACTTCGCAGTGTGATATGTCGTTGCATGTTGCATACGGTGTCTAGCTTGTAATGCTTCTAATTAGGGTAAATTGCATCTGCTTAGTTTACACATTATATCTGTGAATATGACATGCCTTCCTATTTTTGGTACACACTACATCTATGTGTTAACCTTGTTCTTACATGAAACTACCTCTCTTCTGTATCCTGCATCAATCACTTACGATGAGTCACCTTTATTCGTTGCATATTGCATATTATTTCTAACCTGTTGCCATGTATTGCTTCTAATTTGGTCAAATACATTGGTTTCATCTTTCATATGGTTTCTAGCTTGCATTGATTCTAACAAGTTCAAGCACCTTGTGCTTAGTTTACACTTTATACATCATACATGTCAATATGTCACGTCGTCCTGTTTTTCATACATATTCCATCCTCCTATCATGCGGATGCCTTACATGAAAGTAGTGTTCGTCAGTATCATGCATCAATGAGTTCTGAAGAGCAAATTTTATTCCTTTTTCTTGTGGGTTTGACTTGACAAGGCAAAATCAAGAAAGAGGAAGGAAAAGAGTAAGGAAGGCGGTGATGGTGGTCCTCTGCAGCAACGTAAACGGAGCATCTGTACCGTTTCTCCTTGTACTGATAGTGCATTGCAAGGTCCAAGTCTCTGCTCCCCTACTCCACCATCCAAGGTGCTTGCTCTAACTTGGCAGTGTGATATCTGGTTGCATGTTGCATATGGTGTCTAGCTTGTATTGCTCCTAATTAGTGTAAACTGCATCTGGTTAGCTTACACATGATACGTGTGAATATGACACGCTTTCCTGTTTTTGGTACATACTATATCTGTCTATCACACCATGTTCTTACATGAAACTACTCTTCTTGTGTATCCTGTATCAGTCACTTATGATGGAACACCTTTAAGTTGGCAGTGTGATATTGGTTTGCATCTTGAATATGATTTCTAGCATGTATTGCTTCTAGTTTGATGAGCACCATGTCACGCCCAAGATGCGACCCTATCCTAAAGGAACTCGAAGGTCCCACCAAGGATAGAAGCGCATCTTGAAGACGCTTTTGCAAGGTGGATATCATTACATCAACATTACATAATAGTGGGGATACAACCAAGGCATACAATGTCACATGAACACAACAATACATCATATACAAGATCAACATCCGACTACGGATGAAACATAAACAGAAACTCAAACGACATCCACCCTGCTAGCCCAGGCTGCCGACCAGGAACCTATCCCTCAATCGAAGAAGAAGCAGAAGAAGAACTCCAACACAAATAAACATCGCTCTCGCGTCATGACCATCGCATATAACCTGAGCCTGCAACTGTTGGTGTAGTAATCTGTCAGCCACGAGGACCCAGCAATCCCATAACCATGGGTATCAAGACTAGCAAAGCTTAATGGGTAAGGAAGGGGTAAAGTGGTGAGGTTGCAGCAGCGACTAAGCATGTATGGTGTCTAACTTACGCAAATAGGAGCGAGAAGAGAAGCAAAGCAAGCGGTCTTCAACTAGTAATGATCAAGAGGTGATCCTGAACTCCTGCTTACGTCAAACATAACCCAGAAACCGTGTTCTCCTCTTGAACAACCCCGAAAAGATACACTCACGGTTACGCACACGGTTGGTGTATTTTAGAAGAGTTTACTTCAAGTTTGCTACAACCGGATATCAACAAATTCCCATCTGCCACATAACCGCGGGCACGGCTTTCGAAAGTTCAAACCCTGCAGGGGTGTCCCAACTTAGCCCATGATAAGCTCTCGCGATCAACGAAGGATATTCCTTCTCCCGGGAAGACCCGAGCAGTCTCGGAATCCCGTTTACAAGACATTTCGACAATGATAAAACAAGTCCAGCAAGACCTCCCGGCGTGCCGACACCCTAATAGTAGCCGCGCGTATCTCGTCTCAGGCCACGACCGGATAAGCTAAGCGTACAGGTACCAACATAACCCAAGTTGCCAAGGGACGTTCCCGCACGGTGCTCTAGTTTGGACCAACACTTAGACAAGCATTGGCCCGGGGGTTTAAAATAAAGATGACCCTCGGGAAGCGTGACTCCCAAGGGAAAAAGGTAATAGGCTGAGGCAAATGGTAAATCCAAGGTTGGGCCTTGCTGGAGGAGTTTTATTCAAAGCGAACTGTCAAGGGGGTCCCATAAATCACCCAACCGCGTTAGGGACACAAAATCCGGGAACATAATACCGATATGACGGAAACTAGGGCGGCAAGAGTGTAACGAAACACCAGGCATAAGGCCGAGCCTTCCACCCTTTACAAAGTATATAGATGCATTAATAAGATGAGAGATATTGTGATATCCCAACATAAACATAATCCAACATGGAGCAATCTTCATCTTCACCTACAACTAGAAATGCTATAAGAGGGGCTGAGCAAAGCGGTAACATAGCCAAACAACGGTTTGCTAGGAAGGGTGTCAAAGGTTAGGGGTTCATGGCAATTTGGGAGGCTTGATAAGCAAGTGGTAGGTAACGCAGCAAAGCGATAGAACGAAGCAACTAGCATAGCAATGATAGTAGTGAGATCCAAGGTGACGGTCATCTTTCCTGAAATCCCGCAAGGAAGAAGATCGATTCCATGAAGAAGATGAAGCCATGAAGACGAACCAAGCGTAGACGAACGAATCCTCACGATCGCAACGAAACGGGAACTATCGAGAAGAAGCACACAACACAGTAAACACACCACACATGAACAAGGCATGATGCTCAACCAAGTATGATGCATGACAAGGCTACATGAAGCTACTCATGGCAAGAAATTATGCATACAAGAACAACACATCAAAGCAAGTTTAAATGAGGCCGGAAACAACATAGGACAATTCCGGTAAGTCCTCATATGCAAATTTCGAAATTGGTCCTGATCTGAATAAACCTTATGTTCAAGTTGTTAAACAGCAAGTTAAGATGCACCACGATGATCTACACGAAATTTTAGTCAAGTTACATATAAAGTTCATTAGATTTGGAGCTACGGCCTAGAAGATATGAGCAAAACAAGTTAAGAATGGCATTGATGCAAAATGCATTCAAACATCAAGCAAAAACTTTCAAGACATGGATCCAACAAAGTAATATGAAACTACATACAAAACTAAGCAAGTTTCGTATAGAGCACACTCAAAACGAAGCAACGGTTCAACACATACACCCCATACAAGTTTAAAAGACATGCTGTCCAAAACAGCAACTAGGCAACTTGCAAGCATCAAAACAATATGCTACAGCGCCTTAACATGAAAAGAATAGGCATGGTCATGATGTACAGGTAAAGCATAACTAAACATGAACAGTGAGCTATCTCCAGAAACTACTAGAACATACTCAAAAGGACATGGCAAGATTGTAAATAATAACAGGTTCACAGACTTTGCAGAAATCTCAGGACATGGCAGAAATAACATCAGGTTGCAATGTTTAGATCCATAAAATAACATGCTACAGGAACTTATAATGACAACCAAAGGCATCGCATGAATCTAATAATTGCATAAAACAAAAGTTTATTACTGACCATGAGCCAAAAGGGCACACGAAATATGATGCACTCATGTAAACATAGAAAGTATCGTTACAGATTCAGACTTAGTGAAAAACAGAGCATGGCATAAACAGCAGCATGAAGGCAACTTTGCGAGCTCGATTCACTCACCACAAGGCTTTGCATGACAAGATAAGCATAGCATCAGAAATAAGAAATGTTCATGAAGCTAATCATGGCAATAGCAAGTTCATATCATGCTTGGATCACTAACAACCATGGCAAAATTGAATAACATGTAAACAATCTGCCAGGAACATTTTATAGCAAAAGTAGAGAAAGATTAAGACATGCTAGAGCACTCTATAAATGCAAAAATAGGCATGGATGAATAGAGCATAACCATATGTCCAAAACATCCTTAGTGAACATACTCAAAAGAGGCATGAATCTCACTGTAGCAACATGAATACATGGCATGAAAATAACAACAGAACATGGACTTGGTGAAATTCCAAGTCACTGAAATCAGCAACATCATGGAGGTTACTTTGCATGTTTGTAACAATCAACACATGGCATATCATGAATAATGGATTACACCACAGAAAATATGGAATGTTTTAGCTCATAACACATGTAGACTTCATGCTCAAAAGAAAATCACACAAAAAGATGCAAAAATGACAAATGGGCAAGTTCTGATAAACTACAGCAGGCAACATTATATAGCACTCTTGCAACGATGTTTAGGGCATCAAGATGAGCTCTAATGAACATGGCACAATGGAACAAAATGAATAGCACAACCAGCTGAACATTTCTGCATATCATGCACGCAAAATGGAGCAGCATGCTAGGAGATATGGCAGGTCAAACATAGCACCAGAGTGCGACTATTCAGGGACTTGGCAGATTTTTATACCTAGCAAAAAAACAGAGGACGAGGTGGGCCAATGTGGAGGCTGAAGCTGGGCTGAGCCTTGGACCTTCTGGGCCGGAGCGGGGCCCACGAGGCGGCGCTCGTCCCTCTCCTCGATCCTGACTGGATCGAGGGAGGCAGGCGCAGGGGCGGCGGCAAGGATCCCGGCGCGGGGCGGAGTCGAGGCGAGGCAAGGCAGGGACCGGCGGGATCCGGGCGGAGGTCGCCGAAACCGTGGCTGGTCGCCGGATCGGGGCACGGCGGGGCTCGGGAGGCGTGACGAGGAGCTCCGGGCGGCGGCGGCAGTTCCCTGCGGGCAGAGAGGAAGGTGAGGGAGGCCGAGGGAGAAGGAGGATAAGGGACGGGGACGACACGGCTGACCGGGACGGCGTGCGGCACCGGCGCGGTGCTCGCCGGCGGGCGGGATGGCGATGGTGGAGTCGGACTCCTCCCGACCTGGATCTCGGGGAGGCAGGAGCTCGGGCGAGCGGGGGCGGAGGACGGGCCCGGCACGGCCCGGTTCGGTCCGGGGTGGGCCGGATCTAGGCCCCAGGCGGCGCGGCGAGGTGGGGGCTTGGGGAGGCGACGTGTCGTACACCGAGTGGTCGCAGGCGACGGCAGGTGGCGGCGCTGAGCTCTGGGCCAGCGACAAGTGGCGGCGGGGGAGCTGCCAGGCACGGAAAACGGTGGAGGAGGCCGCTGGAGGCATAGAAAATGAGGGGGAGGTTGGAGGCTTGAGGTAGGGGAACCAAGGCTTCCAAATCTGGCAAGGGGAGGTGTTTAAATAGGAAAGGGGGCTAGGGTTAGGGGATTAGCTCCGTTTCGGAGCCGTTCGATTGCCATCGGACGGTCCGGAGCAGAGGGGGTAGGTAGTTGGGCCTAGTGGGCTGTGTAGAAGGCCTCGGGCTGAAAAGAGAGGGGGAGAAGTGCGGCCCGGCACGGTTCTCGGATACCTAAAACGTCCGACGATTAAACCGACTACGGTGCCATAACGGATGATAGTTGGGCTATCGAACGAACTCCGAATGTGATGAAATTCGGCAGGCAACCTGTCTACACTATAATAAGACCACACGCCAACTTTCAACCCATTCCGCGAACATTTTTATGCCACTCACGAAACGAGGTAAAAGGGGGCGCCGGAGGGCATAGGAGTGTCAGATTGCAAAACGGACAACGGGGAAAATGCTCGGATGCATGAGACGAACATGTATGCAAATGCGATGCTCATGAAGACATGATATGAAATGCAGATGATGACATGGCAAAGTGCAACACGCAAGCACATGACATGGCAATGACGGCGAATAACTGGCAGACACCTGACGCATCGGATTCGGGGCGTTACACGCCACCTATGACGAGACAGTTTTAACTTTGCAGAGTGATATTGATTGCACCTTTCATATGGTGTCTAGTTTGCAGTGCTTCTAATTTGTTGAAGTGCCTTCTGCTTAGTTACCACATCATAGGTGTGAATATGTCAAGCCGTCCATTTTTTCGTACATATTCCATCTTTGTATCATGACTTTGCCTTTCATCAGAGTAGTGTTCGTCAGCATCATGCATGAATGAGTTCTGAAGAGCGAATTATATTCCTTTTTCTTGTCGGTTTGACCTCACAATGCAAAATCAATAAAGCTGAAGGAAATTGGCAAGGCATTGGATGATGGTGGTCCTTCCGAGCAACTGAAATGAAGGTTCTCTATAGATTCTACTCCGCCATCCTCCCAACAAGATTCGCAAGACAACGCAAGGCTAAACAGTCAACGTAGTTGTGTAGATGATGAGCACATCTCCCCTACTCCACCATCACAGGTGCTTGCTCTAACTTGGCACTATTATATGTGGTTGCATGTTGCGTATGATGTCTAGCTTGTATTGCTTCTAACTTTGTTGAATTGCATCTGCTTACTTTACACATAATGCCTGTGAATATGACATGTGTTTCCGTTTCTAGAACATACGTGTACATGATGAGCACATGTCCCCTACTCCACCATCACAGGTGCTTGCTCTAACTTGGCACTATTATATGTGGTTGCATGTTGCGTATGATGTCTAGCTTGTATTGCTTCTAACTTTGTTGAATTGCATCTGCTTACTTTACACATAATGCATGTGAATATGACATGTGTTCCTGTTTCTGGAACATACGTGTACATGATGAGCACATCTCCCCTACTCCACCATCACAGGTGCTTGCTCTAACTTGGAACTGTTATATGTGGTTGCGTTTTCCGTGTGATGTCTAGTTTGTATTGCTTCTGATTATGTTGAATTGCATCTGCGTAGCTTACAACTTATACCTGCAACGATCACTTCCCCATAAGACACATTTAACTTGGGACTGTGATGTAGGTTGCATCTTGCATTGTCTTCTAGCTTGTACTGCTTCTAATTTCTTGAAATGGCACTTACAACGAGACACTTTTTACCTTATAGAGTGATATTGGTTGCATATTCATATGGTGACTAGCTTTCATTTCTTCTAATTTTGTTGAAATGCCTTTCGCTTACTGTTTTTCATACATATTCCATCCTCCTATTGTACGTGTGAATATGAAACGTTGTCTTTTTTGTATATATTCTGTCCTCCTATCCTGCGCTTGCCTTACATCAAAGTAGTGTTCGTCTGTATCATGCATCAACCAGTTATGCAGAGCTAATTTTATTCATCTTCTTGTGGTTTTGACTTCATAAGGCAATATCAGAAAATAGGAAGGAAAAGATTAAGTTAGGGGATGTTGGTGGTCCTCCGCACCGACGCAAATAGAAACTCTCTAGATTTGCCACTGCTACTGCTAATGAAGTTGAAGTCCCAAGTCTACATGATGAGTTCATCTCTCGTACTCCACCATCACAGGTGCTTTCTCTAAGTTGACAGTGTGATAATTGGTTTCATGTTGCATATGGTGTCTAGCCTGTATTTCTTCTATTTTGATTAAATTGCACCTGCTGAGTTCATACGTTATACATGTGCATATGACATGGCGTTCTGTGTCTAGAATACACTGCATCTATCTATCATACCATGTTCTTACATCAAAGTACTGTTGTTGTGTGTCCCGCATCAGTCACTCATGATTGGACACTTTTAACATGGTAGTTTGATAGTGGTTGCATCTTGCATTGATTTCTATGTTGTACCGCTTCTAAATTTTCGAATGGCCACTTATGACAAGACACTTTTAACTTGGCAGAGTAATATTGGTTGCATCTTTCATATGGTGTCTAGCTTGCATTACTTCTATTTTCTTGAAAATCCTTCTGCTTAGTTTACACATCGTAGCTGTGAATATGTCATGTCGTCCTGTTTTTCTTACATATTCCATCCTCATACGGTTGTCTTATATCAAAGTATTGCTTGTCTGTATCATGCATCAATGAGTTCTGAAGAGCGATTTTATTATTTTGTGTTCTGGGTACGGCTTGACATGGAAAAGTCAAAAAAGAGCAAGCAAAATAATATAGTAGGGAGTGGTGTTACCCGTCAGGTGAAACAGAAAAGGATCTGCCGTCCAGATTCTGCTGGTACTTATAGTGCAGTAGAAGGTCCAAGTCCACCGGCAAAATCTACAAACACAGTATCACCTGCTCCACCAGCTGCAGCATCCACTTCAACTGTACCAGCATCTCAACGAGTTACTCATTCGTTTGCTCCGGAAATGGCTAGTTCCCAAGCTGCCTTCACACCTAACACTACGTCCGAAGCACTGCTGACACAACAGGACTTGGCAAGATCATATGAACCTCATGAGCATCAACACCATGACGATACCTGACCGAGTCAAGTTGTAGTTGCATGCTCCTTTATATGTACTCTCACAGTTTGATGTACACTAACACTTTCCATATTCGTTGTTGAACTAGCACCATGACGCAAACGGAAACAGACATCAGGGATAATGCTTGACAGATTAACAAAATCTAAAACAAGAAGAATGGAGATCCATTTGGAGGCAGGTTTAAAAAGGCCACATGATGTTACAGAGTCAGCCAAGTTAGTATCTGTCGTGGTATTTCTCACGGGGGGCTTTGCGAGTCTACAGATGCCACAAGGGCTTAGTGTGTGGGTAAGACTGCTGCTGATAGGACCGGGAGCGGGTATGCGAGTA
This sequence comes from Aegilops umbellulata, assembly GCA_032464435.1. NCBI lineage: Eukaryota > Viridiplantae > Streptophyta > Magnoliopsida > Poales > Poaceae > Aegilops > Aegilops umbellulata. The sequence continues at coordinate 588,796,671 of CP136057.1, forward strand.
GCACGCGGAGGTTTACCCAGCTTCGGAGCTCTCCGGAGAGATAATACTCCTACTGCTGCATGTCTGAGTGTATATGGTATATCTGGTACAGAGTTGCTCCTAGAGCTGTATCTGAGGTCAGTGCCGTAGGCATCTGGCCTCGTATATGTATATGAGCACAAGTGAGATAGTGGCTAGCAAGTGGCCGAATGGAGTGGCTGTGGTGGTGCTTGTGTGCTCATACGTGAGGGAATTCATCCTCCCTGGATGGATGGATGTGAGCCCATATATATAGTGTGGAGCTAGGATATGTAAGCTATGTGGGTAGCTTAGGAAGTAAGCTACATAGGCATAGTAGAGGCATGGTGGGATGTCACACTTGTCCCCTGGGTCACTTCATAAATAGTGCCCAGGGACAAGTGTCACTGTACATGATGGCGCCGCGGTATGGCTGTCTCGTCCGAGGTATGGCCGTCTCGTCGGTGTCTTGTCGGTGTCGGGTCGGGCTGCAGTCGGCAGCCGGCTGGTTGGCGCAGTCGGCAGCCGGCTGGTTGGCGCAGTCGGCAGCCGGCTGGGAAGCCGGCAGGAGCGGCCGGACAGTCGGACTGAGGGGCTTTGCTAGCCCCGATGTCTTGAAATATCGTCTTGCCGTCCTCGGGGTACCCGTGGTCGATTACTCCGACAGTAGCCCCCAAGCCTCTGGGCAACTTGGCAAAGTTGGGCGGAGGTTTTTTGGCGAGTGTTCATGGAAATGATCATGAAAAAAGACAAAGTTAGTCCATGCGGATATATCAAATGTTTGCTTTTAGCATTGCAAGTTTTATGCGGAGGGTGCCGACTCGGTTTCGTCCGGGCCCCCTTAATCTTTTTCGTGTTCCCTCCGCTTTTTGGCTTGTGCTCTTGCTTGCCGGACAGCCGCTCTGCGGTCTATGGCTAAGAGTGGGCCGCGAAGTGGAGTGTACAGTACTCAGAGTCTAGGAGCAGATTCAACTGAGTAGATACTTGTAAAGGAAAACGGCCGGGTCACCCGAACCGTTTTTCTTCCCGGACGTTTTTCGCGTGGGTGGCCTCCAGCATTCACCCTTGCTAGCCGGACAGCCGCTCTGCGGTCTGTGACTAAGAGTGAGCCTTTGGTACCGCACACGCTACTAAGCCGCCTGCGGGAACTAACGTCTCAGGCCAAGCGGCCAGCCCCCGGGCCAACTCTGGCTGGCGCCGGGGCGAACAATGATGCAACTATAATAAAAAATGCGGAGATAGCACCCGAGCATCGCTCGGTGTTATCCGTGCTTGCGTGAAGCAAAAATATTGATTTTTGTGTAGTCGCGGTCGTCGAAGACAGCCGGCGCGACTCGGTGCTCGCGGAGCGCGTCGGCGCACCCGCTGGGTGTAGCCCTCGAGCCCCCGGGTGCTCGAAGGGGGTCCCGGCCGGTCAGGCTCGACCGGCCAGGCGGCGAGGCGTCTTGCAACGCCCTTTATTCTTCTCTTCTGCCGGCTGTTGAGAGCCAGACAAAACTCTTCTCTTGTCTGCAATCTTCCGTGGGGGCGCGCCAGCGCACCCACTGGGTGTAGCCCCCGAGATTCGGGCCGACTGCTGAGCAGTCAGGCCGGATCTTCTGGCAACTACTTTGTCTTCTTCTTCGCGGGGCGCATCAGCGCACCCGCTGGGTGTAGCCCCCGAGATTCGGGTCGACTGCTGAGCAAGCGGGCCGGATCTCCCGGCAACTACTTTATCTTCTCTCTTTTTCTCGTCAGCCAGCTGTGCGCAGCCGGACCGGCTCCTCGGTCAGCCAGGCAGCGAGGCGGGCAGACAAACCAGCCGGCCGAGCGACGACGCGGGCGGTTAATCAGAGCACTCGGCTGGATTGCAATCTGCGTAGTCAGATCCTTCTCTTTTTCTCTCTCTCTTTTTTTTGGGGCGCTCGGCCAATCCTCAGACGGATTGGGCACTCGGCCTCTTCTCGGCCGGATTAGTCACTCGGCCTCTTTTAGTTTCCCCGAGCACCCGACCTCATCTGGCTTTTCTTTTTATTTCTTTCTCGGGCAGCCGGCTTCTCTCTCCATTTTTTTTACAGGGCCAGCCGGGCTCCCTCTTGCTAGCAGCCGGACCAACTCTTTTCTTTTCTCTATTCTTCAGCCGGCCTGGGAACGCGGCGGGGCACAGTCGGCCGACGCGGGCGGCGGACCAGCCAGTGCCCGGGACGCGGCAGCAGCCGGCGCCCGGGTTGCGGAGAAGGTGGGGGGACCCGGCCGTCGTTAGTCGGAGGTGGCGGAGTGCGGGACGCGGCCGGTCACGGGGTGAGCACCCGAAGCCGACGTGGGAGGAGGATAAGCCGGCGCGAAGCAGGCGGCCCAAGCGCGGGGAGCCGGCCGCGCGGTGAGTAGGAGCCAGCCACAGTGCGGAGCCGGCTGGCGGAGCGGAAACAGGTACGCGGACGCGCGAGCGAGGGGCGGAGCGGGATCAGGCACGCGAAGGCGCGGAGCCGACGCGGGGGGAGCGGGAGCCGGCCATAGGGCCGGGCCGGGTGGTGGAGCGGCGCGGCGGGCGGCGACCGGACACGACCGGGTGCGAGGCGACCACCCGGACCCTACGCGGGCGGAGTCGGCACGGACACCAGGCAGGGCGGAGCGGCGCTTGGAGGCGGCCGGAGCCCGCGGGGCGACGGGGAGGCGGCCAACGCCAGCGGGAGGCGGCCGATGCGGGGCCGCAACTCGGCGGGCACGGAGGTCGGGCGCTGCGGCGGCCGAAACGAGGCCAGGCTACCCGTGCAGGGGCCAAGGAAGGCCGGACGCGGCCGGACCAGGGCGGGGTAGGCCCGGCAGAGTGGCGAGGAGGCGGCGGGGGCCGCGGGTCAAGCAGCGCGGGCGCGCGGGCGCGCGGCCGGAGGAGAGCTCGAGTGCGCTGGACTCCGAGCGGTGAGTGCGCGGAGACGGGGAGGAGCTCGAGCTCCTGGGCACCGCGGGAGGCGCGGACGGGCGGTGCAGCTCCACGGGCACAGAGGAGGAGAGCCCGGGGTTGCAGCAGCGTGCGGCCACGGCTGGAAACAGCGGAGCAGCCGCGGGAGGCTTGGGGCGGAGCAGGGCGTGGCCCGGTGGGCAGGTGCGGCGACGGGGCCGCGCAGCGACGAGGAGCAGCCCGGGGCTGAGCTCGCGCGGAGCAGCTGACCAGCGTGCATCGGTGTGGAAGTCTTGCATCCAGCTAATGTACAGATAGTGCACATGGCCGTTGTATGGGTAGCGCTTGACCATGGATGGCTAATGGTTTGACCATGATTGACTTATATCTAGCTAGCTAGCATGGATGATATATGGAGGAGCGAAGGCGTGTTTCGGCCAGAGCAAGGCGCAGCGCAGAGGGGAGCCGACGCGAGCGGCGCGTGGATGGACACGGCCGACCGAGGCGAGGCCCCATGCGCGGCGCGCGCGCGGACGGACGGCCGGCGTCGCCATGGTGGTGACGAAGGCGCGACCGACGACGAGGACACGCCGCGGTGGTGAAGACGAAGAGGCCGACAGCGAGGACGCGGCAGCCCTCGCGGCCGCTCCGGGGGCGGGTCGATGTCGAGCGCCCGAGCGCTACCGGAGAGACGGCGCGACGCCGCGGCGGAGGCGATGAAGAAAAAAGGGTCCCGCCCGGACAGCGAAACCAGCAGGAGCGTGGTAGCATAATAGTAGTACCACCCCACGGTGGGCGCCAACTGTCGTGGTATTTCTCACAAGGGCTTTGCGAGTCAACAGATGCCACAAGGGCTTAGTGTGTGGGTAAGACTGCTGCTGATAGGACCGGGAGCGGGTATGCGAGTAGCACGCAGAGGTTTACCCAGCTTCGGAGCTCTTCGGAGAGATAATACTCCTACTGCTGCATGTCTGAGTGTATATGGTATATCTGGTACAGAGTTGCTCCTAGAGCTGTATCTGAGGTCAGTGCCGTAGGCATCTGGCCTCGTATAGGTATATGAGCACAAGTGAGATAGTGGCTAGCTAGTGGCCGACTGGAGTGGCCGTGGTGGTGCTTGTGTGCTCATACGTGAGGGAATTCATCCTCCCTGGATGGATGGATGTGAGCCCATATATATAGTGTGGAGCTAGCTTGATATGTAAGCTATGTGGGTAGCTTAGGAAGTAAGCTACATAGGCATAGTAGAGGCATGGTGGGATGTCACACTTGTCCCCTAGGTCACTTCATAAATAGTGCCCAGGGACAAGTGTCACTGTACATGATGGCGCCGCGGTATGGCTGTCTCGTTCGAGGTATGGCCGTCTCGTCGGTGTCTTGTCGGTGTCGGGTTGGGCTGCAGTCGGTAGCCGGCTGGTTGGCGCAGTCGGCAGCCGGCTGGGAAGCCGGCAGGAGCGGCCGGACAGTCGGACTAAGGGGCTTTGCTAGCCCCGATGTCTTGAAATATCGTCTTGCCGTCCTCGGGGTACCCGTGGTCGATTACTCCGACAGTATCAGAGGCAACCGTTGCCGTTAGGTGTCTGATACGTCTCTAACGTATCTATAATTTTTGATTGCTCCATGCTATATTATCTACTGTTTTGGACAATATTGGGCTTTATTTTCCACTTTTATATTACTTTTGGGACTAACCTATTAACCGGAGGCCCAGTCCAGAATCATTGTTTTTTTGCCTATTTCAGTGTTTCGAAGAAACGGAGTCCAAACGGAATGAAACCTTCGGGAACGTGATTTTCTCACCGAATAAGATCCAGGAGACTTGGACCCCCGTCAAGAAAGAAAGGAGGCAGCCACGAGGGTGGAGGGCCCCCCCCTAGGGCGCGCCCCCTGCCTCGTGGTCCCTCCTTTGTTCCATCGACGTACTCCTTCCTCCTATATATACCTACGTACCCCCAAACGATCAGATACGGAACCAAAAACCTAATTCCACCGCTTCAACCTTCTGTACCCACGAGATCCCATCTTGGGGCCTGTTCTGGAGTTCCGTCAGAAGGGGAATCCACCACGGAGGGCTTCTACATCATCACCATAGCCCCTCCGATGAAGTGTGAGTAGTTTACCTCAGACCTTCGGGTCCATAGTTAGTAGCTAGATGGCTTCTTCTCTCTTTTTGGATCTCAATACAATGTTCTCCCCCTCTCTCGTGGAGATCTATTCGATGTAATCTTCTTTTTGCGGTGTGTTTGTTGAGACCGATGAATTATTGGTTTATGATCAAGTTTATCTATGAACAATATTTGAATCTTCTCTGAATTCTTTTATGTATGATTGGTTATCTTTGCAAGTATCCTCGAATTATCAGTTTGGTTTGGCCTACTAGATTGGTTTTTATTGCAATGGGAGAAGTGCTTAGCTTTGGGTTCAATCTTGCGGTGTCCTTTCCCAGTGACAGTAGGGGCAGCAAGGCACGTATTGTATTGTTGCCATCGAGGATAACAAGATGGGGTTTTTATCATATTTCATGAATTTATCCCTCTACATCATGTCATCTTACTTAAGGCGTTACTCTGTTTTCTTGAACTTAACACTCTAGATGCATGCTGGACAGCGGTCGATGAGTGGAGTAATAGTAGTAGATGCAGGCAGGAGTCGGTCTACTTGTCTCGGACGTGATGCCTATATACATGATCATACCTAGATATTCTCATAACTATGCTCAATTCTGTCAATTGCTCAACAGTAATTTGTTCACCCACCATAGAATACTTATGCTCTTGAGAGAAGCCACTAGTGAAATCTATGTCCCCCGGGTCTATTCTCATCATATCAATCTTCATCACTTTATTATTGCTTTGCTTTTTACTTTGCTCTTTTATTTTACTTTGCAGCTTTATACCAAAAATACCAAAAATATTATCTATCATCTCTATCAGATCTCACTCTTGTAAGTGACCGTGAAGGGATTGACAACCCCTAATCGCGTTGGTTGCGTTGAGCTATTTGTTTTGTGTAGGTACGAAGGACTCGCGCGTAGCCTCCTACTAGATTGATACCTTGGTTCTCAAAAACTGAGGGAAATACTTACTCTACTCTGCTGCATCACCCTTTCCTCTTCAAGGAAATCCAACCCAGTGCTCAAGAGGTAGCAGGAAGATTTCTGGCGCCGTTGCCGGGGAGGTCTACGTAAAAGTCAACATACCAAGTACCCATCACAATCCCTTATCTCTCGCATTACATTATATGCCATTTGCCTCTCGTTTTCCTCTCCCCCACTTCACCCTTGTCGTTTTATTCGCCCTCTCTTTTCCGTTTGCCTTTTTCTCGCTTGCTTTTGTTTGCTAGTGTGTTAGATTGTTTGTTTGTCTCAATGGCTCTACCTAGATTTGGTGATCTTCACCTTAAAAGGTTAGAAGAGATTGAAAGCGACGTCAGGAGTTTTATGGTTTTGCAATTTGAGCATATTAATTTCTTCAGAAACGAGCTTAAGGAACAAAAAAGTTTTATGAGTTATATGAATAAAGAGCTCGATGATATGTCTAAAGAATTTGATGGTATAAGATCTCAAATTCCTCGTCTTGAAAAATTGACCGCCGAAATTTCGGATAAGCAAGCTACCTTAGCCAATAAGATGGCCGCTAAACCGAGTTCCTATGAAAATCAAGATGAAGATCTAAAAGTTATTGATGTATCTCCTATTAAATCTTTGTTTTGCAATATGAATCTTGATGAGACTGAATATGATCCACCTTTACCTACAAGGCGTTCCAAAAAATCAGAGTATTTAGATCTTGATGATGAAATTGATAAAAGTGGGATTGAAAAGAATAAAACCCTAGATGTTGCTAAACCCACTATTTTGGATTTCAAGGAATTTAATTATGAAAGTTGCTCTTTAATTCATTGTATTTCCTTGTTGCAATCCGTGCTAAATTCTCCTCATCCTTATAGTCAAAATAAAGCATTTACTAAACATATTATTGATGCCTTGATGCAATCTTATGAAGAAAAACTTGAGTTGGAAGTTTCTATCCCTAGAAAACTTTATGATGAATGGGAACCAACTATTAAAATTAAGATTAAGGATCATGAATTTTATGCTTTATGTTATTTGGGTGCTAGTGTCTCACTATTCCCAAAACTTTGTGTGATTTGCTAGATTTCCGCGATTTTGATGATTGCTCTCTAAACTTGCACCTTGCAGATTCCACTATTAAGAAACCTATGAAAAGAATTAATGATGTTCTTATTGTTGCAAATAGGAATTATGTGCCTGTAGATTTTATCGTTCTTGATATAGATTGCAATCCTACTTGACCTATTATTCTTGGTAGACCTTTCCTTAGAATGATTGGTGTAATTATTGATATGAAGGAAGGGAATATTAGATTACAATTTCCATTAAAGAAAGGCATGGAACACTTCCGTAGGAAGAAAATAAAACTACCATATGAATCTATTATGAGAGCCACTTATGGATTGCCTACCAAAGATGGCAATACCTAGATCTATCCTTGCTTTATGCCTAGCTAGGGGCGTTAAACGATAGTGCTTGTTGGGAGGCAACCCAATTTTATTTTTAGTTTTCTTGTTTTTGTTTCTGTTTAGGAATGAATAATCCATCTACCTTCTGTTTAGATGTGGTTTTATGTTTTAACTAGTCCTTGTGCCAAGTTAAACCTATAGGATCTTCTTGGATGATAGTAATTTGATCTTGCTGTAATTTCCAGAAACTTTCTGTTCACAAAAACAATTGTTAAAATCACCAGAACGTGATAAAATAGTGATTCCAATTGCTGCTGATCAATAAACAAATTGCCTAGGTCGTCCTATTTTTGCTGATTTTTTGGAGTTCCAGAAGTTTGCGTTAGTTACAGATTACTACATATTGTTCTGTTTTTGACAGATTCTGTTTTTCGTGTGTTGTTTGCTTATTTTGATGAATCTATGGCTAGAAAATAGTTTATAAAGCATAGAGAAGTTGGAATACAGTAGGTTTAACACCAATATAAATAAAGAATGAGTTCATTACAGTATATTGAAGTGGTCTTTTGTTTTCTTTAGCTAACGGAGCTCACGAGATTTCTGTTGAGTTTTGTGTTGTGAAGATTTCAAGTTTTGGGTGAAATATTTTGATGGATTATGGAACAAGGAGTGGCAAGAGCCTAAGCTTGGGGATGCCCACGACACCCCCAAGATAATCTAAGGACACCAAAAATTCAAAGCTTGGCAATGCCCCGGAAGGCATCCCCTCTTTCGTCCACTTCCATCGGTAACTTTACTTGGAGCTATATTTTTATTCACCACATGATATGTGTTTTGCTTGGAGCATATTGTATGATTTGAGTATTTTTTTTTAGTTTACCACAATCATCCTTGCTGTACACACCTTTTGAGAGAGCCATACATGAATTGGAATTTGATAGAATACTCTATGTGCTTCACTTATATCTTTTGAGCTATATAGTTTTGCTCTAGTGCTTCACTTATATCTTTTAGAGCACGGTGGTGGATTTGTTTTATAGAAACTATTGATCTCTCATGCTTCACTTAGATTATTTTGAGAGTCTTAAATAGCATGGTAATTTGCTTAAAAATGATAACATGCTTGGTATTCAAGATTTGTTAAATTTTCTTTTGAGTGCGTTGAATACTAAGAAAAGTTTGATGCTTGATAATTGTTTTGAGATATGGAGGTGATAATATCAAAGTAGTGCTAGTTGAGTAGTTGTGAATTTGAGAAATGCTTGTGTTGAAGATTGCAAGTCCCGTAGCATGCACGTATGGTAAACGTTATGTAACAAATTTGAAACATGAGGTGTTGTTTGATAGTCCTCCTTATGAGTGGCGGTCGGGGACGAGCGATGGTCTTTTCCTACCAATCTATCCCCCTAGGAGCATGCGTGTAGTGCTTTGGTTTTTTATGGCTTGTAGATCTTTGCAACAAGTATATGAGTTCTTTATGACTAATGTTGAGTCCATGGATTATATGCACTCTCACCCTTCCATCATTGCTAGCCTCTTCGGTACCGTGCATTGCCCTTTCTCACATTGAGAGTTGGTGCAAACTTCGCCGGTGCATCCAAACCCCGTGATATGATACGCTCTTTCACACATAAACCTCCTTATATCTTCCTCAAAACAGCCACCATACCTACCTATTATGGCATTTCCATAGCCATTCCGAGATATATTGCCATGCAACTTTCCACCATACCGTTCATCATGACACATTCATCATTGTCATATTGCTTAGCATGATCATGTAGTTGACATAGTATTCGTGGAAAAGCCACCGTTCATAATTCTTTCATACATGTCACTCTTGATTCATTGCATATCCCAGTACACCGCCGGAGGCATCCATATAGAGTCATACTTTGTTCTAGTATCGAGTTGTAATCATTGAGTTGTAAATAAATAGAGGTGTGATGATCATCATTTCCTAGAGCATTGTCCCAAGTGAGGAATAAAAAAAAGGAAGAAATGCCATAAAAAATAGAAAGGCCATATATAAAAAAGAGAAAAAGAGAGAAGGGACAATGCTACTATCCTTTTCCACACTTGTGCTTCAAAGTAGCACCATAATCTTCATGATAGAGAGTCTCTTGTTTTATCACTTTCATATACTAGTCGGAATTTTCATTATAGAACTTGTCTTGTATATTCCAACAATGGGCCTCCTCAAGTGCCCTAGGTCTTTGTGAGCAAGCAAGTTGGATGCAAACCCACTTAGTTTCTTTTGTTGAGCTTTCATACATATATAGTTTCTTTTGTTGGCAATCCCTACTCCTTGCATTAACATCAATCGATGGGCATCTCCATAGCCCATTGATTAGCCTCGTTGATGTGAGATCTTCTCCTTTTTTGTCTTCTCCACATAACCCCCATCATCATATTCTATTCCACCCATAGTGCTATGTCCATGGCTTGCGCTCATGTATTGCATGAAGGTTTATAAGTTTGATATTACTAAAGTATGAAACAATTGGTTGGCTTGTCATCGGGGTTGTGCATGATGAGAGCATTCTTGTGTGAAGAAAAATGGAGCATGACCAAACTATATGATTTTGTAGGGATGAACTTTCTTTGGCCATGTTATTTTCAGAGGACATAATTGCTTAGTTAGTATGCTTGAAGTATTATTATTTTTATGTCAATATGAACTTTTGTTTTGAATCTTTCGGATCTGAATATTCATACCACAATTAAGAAGAATTACATTGAAATTGTGCCAAGTAGCACTCCGCATCAAAAATTCCATTTTATCATTTACCTACTCGAGGACGAGCAGGAATTAAGCTTGGGGATTTCTGATACGTCTCCAACGTATCTATAATTTTTGATTGCTCCATGATATATTATCTATTGTTTTGGACCATATTGGGCTTTATTTTCCACTTTTATATTACTTTTGGGACTAACCTATTAACCGGAGGCCCAGCCCAGAATTGTTGTTTTTTGCCTATTTCAGTGTTTGAAGAAACGAAATATCAAACGGAGTCCAAACGGAATGAAACCTTCGGGGATGTGATTTTCTCACCGAATAAGATCCAGGAGACTTGGACCCCCGTCAAGAAAGAAAGGAGGCGGCCACGAGGGTGGAGGGCGCCCCCCCTAGGGCGCGCTCCCTGCCTCATGGGCCCCCATTTGCTCCACCGACGTACTCCTTCCTCCTATATATACCTACATACCCCCAAACAATCCGATACGGATCCAAAAACCTAATTCCACCACCGCAACCTTCTGTACCCACGAGATCCCATCTTGGGGCCTGTTCCGGAGCTCCGCCGGAAGGGGAATCCACCATGAAGGGATTCTACATCATCACCATAGCCCCTCCGATGAAGTGTGAGTAGTTTACCTCAGACCTTCGGGTCCACGTTTGGTAGCTAGATGGCTTCTTCTCTCTTTTTAGATATCAATACAATGTTCTCCCCCTCTCTCATGGAGATCTATTCGATGTAATCTTCTTTTTGCGGTGTGTTTGTTGAGACCGATGAATTGTGGGTTTATGATCAAGATTATCTATGAACAATATTTGAATCTTCTCTGAATTCTTTTATGTATGATTGGTTATCTTTGCAAGTCTCTTCGAATTATCAGTTTGGTTTGGCCTACTAGATTGGTTTTTCTTGCAATGGGAGAAGTGCTTAGCTTTGGGTTCAATCTTGCGGTGTCCTTTCCCAGTGACAGTAGGGGCAGCAAGGCACGTATTGTATTGTTGCCATCAAGGATAACAAGATGGGGTTTTTATCATATTGCATGAATTTATCCCTCTACATCATGTCATCTTACTTAAGGCGTTACTCTGTTTTCTTGAACTTAATATTCTAGATGCATGCTGGATAGCGGTCGATGAGTGGAGTAATAGTAGTAGATGCACGCAGGAGTCGGTCTACTTGTCTCGGACGTGATGCCTATATACATGATCATACCTAGATATTCTCATAACTATGCTCAATTCTGTCAATTGCTCAACAGTAATTTGTTCACCCACCATAGAATACTTATGCTCTTGAGAGAAGCCACTAGTGAAATCTATGTCCCCCGGGTCTATTCTCATCATATCAATCTTCATCACTTTATTATTGCTTTGCTTTTTACTTTGATCTTTTATTTTACTTTGCATCTTTATACCAAAAATACCAAAAATATTATCTATCATCTCTATCAGATCTCACTCTCGTAAGTGACCGTGAAGGGATTGACAAACCCTAATCGTGTTGGTTGCGTTGAGCTGTTTGTTTTGTGTAGGTACGAGGGACTCGCGCGTAGCCTCCTACTGGATTGATACCTTGGTTCTCAAAAACTGAGGGAAATACTTACTCTACTCTGCTGCATCACCCTTTCCTCTTCAAGGAAATCCAACGCATTGCTCAAGAGGTAGCAGTGGCATGCACGTATCCTCCCAACGTGGATCCAGTACAGGAATGAGAAAGACAATACCTAGTTTAACACCTTCCTTGACCATTTATCCATACGTAATGTTATTCATCGCAATTAGTAATATTTTCTTGCTATGTCCCATACTTTCTAGCTTCCTCCTAATAAGACTCACATTCTTTTTTCAACAGATGAGGTTCAAGTTGGATCCGAAAGATGATGCACATAAACAAGCATGCATGTTTTTCAGTCTGCTCTGCGACAGTATCGGTACCACCTTAGAAAATCTCACTTGAAGGCAAGGCTAACAATGAAATCGCCCAAACATCTCCAGTGGAATATATTACAGATGAAGACTGGACAGCCCTCGTTAAACACTGGTCTGATCCAAAGTATCAGGTAGGCTATATGTATTTGATCAGACCACATATTGAACTTGTATTTATGTATGTGCCTTACAAGTGTATCTTATTCTAGGCTAACTGTTTGAAGAACAAGACCAACTGTTCTAAAGTGAAATTCCAACAGACAACAGGATCTCGTAGCTATATTGCACACTGCGAGGCTCTTGTAAATAGCTGGTACTTCCTTCTTCTTTTGTTGTGCCATATTATCGTATCTATATTGACTTGTTTCAAATACAGAGGAAAGCCTGTGCGGACCAAAAAGAAGCTGAACCGAATGCAGTGCAAATCTTCAAGGATTGCCACACCAGCAAGATGAAGGGCATGAGCACACCAGTTCAAGCCCCTGTTGTAAGTCCTTACTCCTCCTGCCTTTGAACTGATTGGTACTATGATGTGTTCATTTAACTACTTGGTTTGCAGCCAATGTCAGTTACTCTGTTCACTTTTATACAAAGTTGTCTTAACGTATCATTTCACCTTACATGGTTTAAAAGAGATGAAGGATATTATTTTGGTCTTGATCTGTATTCTAGTTGTTATGTTCACGTGCGCACACAATGATAAAATAGCATGTTTGTTTTATATCTGTTTTCCCATGATATGAATGATGTCATACTATGTTCATCCTACTTTAAACCATGTCTCTTTATCCTTAGATGTCAACGAATGTGAGGAAATAGACAATACAGTAGGCATGCTACATGGACATACGTTCCGAAAGTGATTTTATTATGTAGTTGGCACTGCAATACATGCTAATGTATTACGGTAGTTCACCAAAATAAGTTATGTATAAACGTGTAACCTACTTTGTTTGTTTTTGTCTCATTAGTAACTTATCTGGTACACTAATCTACAAGTTCAAACTTTCAGGAAGCTATGGAAAAAATGATTGAACAACCACAACCACCTGAAGGTGACGAGGCTACCACAGGCACAATGTCACCTCTTGCTGCAGTGCGTCAGTATCTCTCCACTAACAGTGCAAAAAGCACCTTCCTGCATAATTCTGGGTTGGTTGTCAAGGTAACCTCGTCCAAATCTCCTACTGAACAAAATCTTCCTGCTAGACAAAGTGATATATCTATGCTCCAGACACAAGTCCAATCCCTAATGGACGTCATTTTGGAAACAAGAATAGTGGTTGACAAATGTCGTCAAGATATGAATGGTTTTGAAACCAGACTATCAGAAATTCGCTTCCTTGTTCAAGAGCAATGGCGGAAAAAAGGTGAAGATCGTGCTGCTTCATAAGATTCTACAGCCTGAAACATTAGCACTCAGGTCAGATGATATGTGCTTCTATACATCTGATGGTGCTTTTATCTGCAAGGACTGTAAACTTTATGCCAACAGGCCTTTTGTTGTGATACATCATTTATGATGCTGCCAAAGGCTGCAATAATTACGACGCTATTTTTGTATAGTGTAGGTTTATCTTAGTAATGTATTCGGCCGAAAGCTTCATAGGAGCCCAACATGCCAACATTCGTCGGGCCCATTCCAATTGGGCTAAAAACGATTATGGGCCGAAATTTGCATGTAGCCCACTAAAAATATCTGGGCCTAAATCAGCATAAGATTTCATATTTTTCTGCTAGGCCTATGCCCATAGTGGGCCTTTAACAGGCCTAAACAGAATTTGGGCCCTCAGTAACAATAGGCCGTTTACAGGTGTAAATATCTCGAGCCCATAAAAAACATGGGCCTTTAAAAGACCGAAAGTGAGATTGGGCCCATTTACGATGCAGATCTTTCACAGGCCGAAATTCGGACGGACCTAATACATGGGCCTTTAATAGGTCGGAAATTTGGTCGGGCTAGATTATCGTCATTTTTATATGGGTCGTTAATGGGCCCGGTATGATGTTGGGCCACATATGGCCCATGGATTTCGTCCGACGTTAACAGGACAAAAATCACAACAGGCCGAAAGTGGCCCAAATCTATAGTGGGCCTCTAACAAGCCGAATGTCAGACATGGCCGAATATGACCCAAATCATTCCCGGTCGTTTATGGGCTGAAAGTTTCAATGGCCTGTAAATGGGCTCAAATGAAGCAGGACCTTTAACAGGCCGAAAATACACCGGGCCGTAATTCGGCCCATATACTTAGCGGACTGTTAACGGGCCAGAAGTGACCATGGCCGGGATGATGACAAGTTTAGGATAGGACGTTGACGGGCCGATTTGACACTAGCCGTATGGGCCTTAACTGAGAATGTTGGGCCTTTAGCTGGGCTGGCCCATTATGGTCCACAAAATCTCACGGGCCTTTAGCTAGGCTAGCCCATTATGGCCGGCAAAATCTCGTGGGCCTTTAGCTGGGCCGGCCCATTATGATACAGAAAATCTCGTGGGCCTTTTGCTGGGTTGGCCCATTATGGACCGCAAAATCTTGTGGGCCTTTAGTTGGCCCGGCCCATTTAAACTTTATGGGCCACTTTTGGGCCGGTCCACGTGTCCACATATCATAGGCGCATCTCGCCCATTGGATGAGTGACACCTGTGCCAACGCGGAGCTGACACGTGTTTCCGTCAGCCAATCAAAATTTTACACATGGAAATCCCCATTGGTTCAGGCTGTTAACGGGTTATCGGATCCAAAACCGGACCCGATAGCTTAACGGTGTTCCATTACGGTAGATGCCACGTGTCGGTCACCCTTGACGAAAGCACTTCTGTGACGCGCGATTTATCGTCATGGAAGTGGACACTTCCGTGATGATAATTTTGGTAATGTCATGGAACACTTCTACGAAGCACATGTATAACTATCTTCATTCTTTCATAAATTTGTCATGGATGTACATGCATGACAGAAAATGTGACCTACAATGACAAATACGTATCATCACGGAAGTATACTTTTTTGTAGTGTATGCATAGGGGTTGATGCACATTTTTCTTCGGCAGAAACTTTGGGGTCTCCTTGTAGTTCTTTGTGTGGATTGAGTATTATGAATATGAACTTGCTTTGGTGTTATCTTAGTACGAACTCTTGATTAGATCGATTGGAAAGAATAGCATGCGTTACTCTAGTACGAACTCTAGGATAGATTAATCGGAAAGAATAGCTTTGAGGTGGCTTCGTACCCTACAAACAATTCCTATCTTTTGTTCTCCGCTAAGAGGAACTCAGAAGTGATTCTTTATTGCACTTTGAGGGATAATCATATGATCCAACTACATTACCATTGTTGAGAAATTGCACTAGCGAAAGTACGGACCCTAGGCCTCTTTTTCAAGCATTGCAATACCATTTTTGTGCTCGTTTACTAATTGCTACCTTGCTGTTTTTATGTATTCAAATTATAAAAATATATTTCTATCATCCATATTACACATTTATCACCATCTCTTCGCCGAACTAGTGCACCTATACAATTTGCCATTGCATTGGGTGTGTTGGGGACACAAGAGATTTCTTGTATTTGGTTGCAGGATCGTTTGAGAGAGACCATCTTCATCCTACACCTCTCATGGATTGATAAACCTTAGGTCATCCACTTGAGGGAAAATTGCTACTGTCCTACGAAACTCTGCGCTTGGAAGCCCAACACGAGTCTACAAGAATAAAGTTGCGTAGTAGACATCAAGCTCTTTTCTGGCGCCGTTGCCGGGGAGGTGAGTGCTTGAAGGTATATCTTTAGATCTTGCAACTGAATCTTTTAGTTTCTTGTTTATCACTAGTTTGGTCTATAAAAGAAAACTACATAAAAATGGAATTTAGGTTGCATCATATTGTTGACCATCTCTATAATATCTTTCTTGAAAATGATGGTTCGGAAAATTGTGCTCAATTGTTCGAAGAAGAAGTCAATACAATGTTTGGCACAAAATATTTGAATGATGAGCATGATGGCAATATTGTTAGTATGAATTCTTTGAATATCCTAAATGCTAATGATGATTGCACAAGTCATGACAAAAATTCTTGTAAGCATGTCACTTTTTGCGGAGTGAATTTGGAGTGCCTTTGCACACCAAAAAGGGAAGATAGATTTTGCAAGAAGCATAAATATTTAGAAATGAAAAAGTTGCAAGAGAGGCTAGATGATTGTACTGAAAGATGTAAAAAAATTTGCCATCCTTTGCAATGAACATGGTCATTTAAATCTCCAATGCAAATTATTTCATGATCAAATTGTGTCCCAAAATTGTGATAACTTGATTACCCTTGAGCAACATAAAGAGCTTAGTCTTCTTTTGGGGTATGAAGAAATGAAACGTATAACTAAGGGTTTTCCAAACCCCAAGAGGTTTCTTGATTTTGATCTAGAAGAAATTTATATGTTTTGTGCGGTAAATTGCATTGAGAATCCTTATATTGCCAACTATCTAAAGTCAAGAAAACAAATAGAATATGAAGAGAGTACTAATGGAAGGGAAAATATTTCCCAATACCCTCCTAGTGTTTATTATGATGAATCAGGTAACGAGGAGGAGCTTCCTATCCAACCAATCTCATCAATAAGAAGCTTGAAAAGAGTAATTAAACCCACACGTGATGTGGTGAAGAAGAAGAAAAAAGAAGAAAGAAGAGAGGTAAAAAGGTATCTCTCCACAACAATAATAGGAGCAACACTATTTGGGAGGGTGTTCAATCTCATTACAATATTGATGAAAGTGGATTTAAAGAGGTCATGACTTTATTTAGCGATACATCCACTATTTTGGAAGAGGTTTCAACTGACTATGTCAATAAAGTTGCTTTCTATGATGATTATTATAATGACATGTATGCCATAGAGAGTAATAAATTTTCTATGCTTGTGGATCATGAAAAGAATGCTTTATGTAATGGTTATATTTATGAATCTATTCATGATGCTGCTAAAATTATTATGAGAGAGGAACTTATGATGCATGATGTGCTCTTTGTGTTTCAATTCTTATCTTTTATGTGAGCATCATTGAATCATCTTGCGTGGCTTAAAAGGCATTAAAGAAAAGCGCTTGTTGGGAGACAACCCAACACTTTTACTTACTGTTTTGGTGTGTTCACATGATTATGCTACTGTATTGATCATGTTTTATAGCTTTTATTTCAATAAAGTTCCAAGTAAAGCCGTTGGGATCATGTTGGGTGATAGTTGGTTTGACTCCGCTAAAAACACAAACTTTTGCATTCACGAAAATGAGTCTAATTTTTAACATAAGAGTGCTATTGAGTTGATTATTTTTGCACAAGTTTAATATACAAATTTCTCACGTGGTCTAAATTTTTTCATAATTTTTCGAGTAGCAGAAGTATGGTAGTTATCCAGATCATTACAGACTGTTCTGTTTTTGATATATTCTGTTTTCAATGCATAGTTTGCTTGTTTCCTAGTTTCTATGGCTTATATTGCTCAATATAAATTGTGGAAATGATATGTTACAGTAGGCAGTGTGTGGAAAAAATTATGAATCTTGTCTTTGACAGTACCAAAGTGAAATGGTTTGCTCTTTATCATACTAACCTATCTCACAAAGTTCCGTTAAGTTTTGTGTGATTGAAGTTTTCAAGTTTTGGGTGAGATATTGATATAAGGAGAATAAGGAGTGACAAGACCCGAAGCTTGGGGATGCCAGAGGCACCCCAAGGTAATATCCAAGGAACTAACCTTGGGGATGCCCCGGAAGGCATCCCCTCTTACGTCTCCAACATTATCGGTAACCTCACTTGGAGCTATGTTTTCATTCATCACATGATATGTGTTTTACTTGGAGCGTCAATTTATTTTGTTAGGATTTGCTTGATGTTAATTAAAATAATGTTTTTCATCTTTTATTTCAATAAAGGTGGCATTGATAGCCATTACTATGCTTATTTTACAAGTCTACATGTTGCTGTTTGAAAACAGAAAGTTTACTGCTGTTGCAAAAATTCCCTAGAAAAGTCAGAGTGTGATAAAATGTTGAAACTTTTTGCAAATTAAGCTCTGATAAATTCTCTACAGTTTGGTAGATTTACATAATTTTTGGAGTTAGGGAAGTATGATGAATCTTGCATTTTTACAGACTGTACTGTTTTGGCAGATTGCTCTTATGTTTGCATTGTTTGCATATGTTTGCTTGTTTAATGATAAAGCTTTTGCATTGGTTTATACTAACTTATCTCACGAGTTCTTGTTGAGTTTTGTGTGGATGAAGCTTTTGAGATTTAGGAAAACCAAGGAATTAAGGAGACAAAAAAGCTCAAGCTTGGGGATGCCCAAGGCACCCCAAGATAATATTTCAAGAAGTCTCAAGCATCTAAGCTCGGGGATGCCCTGGTAGCACTACAAAAAAAAGACACATCCGTGACATTTTGGGCCGAACGAATTTTTTTTCTATCATACATATGACACTTCTATGACGATAATTGTGACAAAACCCGGTATAATCATAGATGTGGTGGGATCCTACTTCTATGACAAAAAATCATGATAGAAAATGGGCTTTTCGTCCTGGGCGGGCCGGAGACACAGCTGCATGACATTCTTTGGGCCGTCCATGATGGGAAAAACCGTGGTAGAAGCGAGGGGGGGAAATTTCGGGGAGTTCCCGGCTACGGTGGGAGGTCGGGGGCCGAGCGATGCGCGTTTCTCTCGTACACGTACGCGCGTGTGTGCGAGGCTTTGGCTCTAACTGAACCCGAGCGAGGCGTTGGGCTCTAACTGAACCCGAGCGATTGCACTGTAGCCTACGCGTTACTGAACCCGAGCGATCGACCGATGGTTGTTAACTGAACCCGATCGAGCGATTCCTTCGCTACTGCTGCTAACTGAAGCCGATCGATGCTGCCTCTGGATGAACAGTGAGCGATGCGGGGGGATATGGATGAACAGTTCCCGGTGGGGGTGGATGAACAGGACCCTGTGGTGTTGCCTCTGCAAGAACAGGACCCCGATCGACCGAGCCGGTTGGAGCTGGATGAACAGGACCCCGTGGAGGGCTGGATGAACAGGACCACCCCGTGGAGGGCAAGATGAACAGTAGACGGTGGAGGGGTGCCCGTGGAGGGGTGGTTGAACAGGACCCCGTGGTGTGGAGGGCTGGATGAATAGTAGACGGTGGAGGGGTGGTTGAACAGTAGCCGGTGGAGTAGCGCGCGGTGGAGGCTGGATGAACAGGAGCCCGTGGAGGCTGGAGGAGGTCGACGGTGGATGAACAGTAGCTCGTGGAGGCTGGAGGGGGTCGACGGTGGAGATGAACAGTATCCCGTGGAGTCCCGTTTTGCGGTATGCCACACCCCTCCCGATGAACAGGACCCCCGTTTCGACTGTAGCGCTCCAACACAAGTCCGTTTCCTCCATTTTGCGGTACGCCACACCCCTCCCGATCAACAGGACCCCTGTTTCGATCGTAGGAGGTCTGTTTCCTCCGTTTTGCGGTACGCCAGACCCCTCCCAATCAACAGGACCCCGTCCCGAACGTAGGAGGTCCGTTTCCTCCGTTCTGTGGTACGCCAGGCGTCGTTTCCATCGTCTGTTCCGTCCAAGACCTCCCGATGAACACGACCACGCATTCCGTTCCGACCCAGCCGGTTGGCTCCCACACGTTCCGTTGCCTCCCGATGAACACGACGCATTCCGTTGCCTCCCCATGAACACGACGCATTCTGTTGCCTCCCCATGAACACAATGACGATGTTGTTTCTCCGTTCCGACCCAGCCATGTACGCGAGCCCTCGCCGTACGTATGCGCGAGTAGGCATTCGAGACCCCGCCCGTATGTACACATACGTGGCCGTATTTTCTTTCTTGCACCCTGGCCGATGTACATACGTGTACATGCTATGTGTGCACCTCTACTACGACACGTGCGCGCCTCTACATCGACCAGTATATATGTACGTACACGTTCGCAACCAGAATGACAACGCTACATACGCTTCGACTAGGTGGGTCCCGACTGTCAGGCACTTCCTTGCCTGCGAAGATGTAGCTGGTGGGTCCCAGCAGTCAGGGGGCGGAATACGGTGGCCCGTCCAGTGGGTCCCCGCTGTTAGGTGGAGGAATAATTTTTTTGCACGTAATAAGGAGGCACTTCCTTGCTGCGGCCGTGGACCCAGCTGTCAGCCTCTCCACATACAGTCCACGTCCGATGGAAGTCGTTCCTTGACCACATTGACCACACCGCGCCGAGAGCACCAGGGCGGTGCACGACGGCGAGGCCTAGAAAGGGGACAACACCGAGCTGGGGAAGATGCGGAAGTGGATGCCCACGCGTAGAGGAGTACGAGGGCACTGGTTCGCTGCGGTGTGAGGCTGTCGTCGCCGCAGAGTAACAGGGGGTGTGGGTGAGTAGAGGGGTGGCCTGGCCAGTGGTGGGAGTAGTAGGGGGCGGTGAGGCCTCCGTTGCATCGCAGCGGGCCACGGGAGGCAAGAGCACGAGGCACGACCGGCGCTGGTTTGGGCGGCTGGAGCAAGAAGACCAGAGGTTGAAGAAGCACTACGTGTTGGAAATATGCCCTAGCGGCAATAATAAATAGGTTATTATTATATTTCCTTGTTCATGATAATCGTTTATTATCCATGCTAGAATTGTATTGATAGGAAACTCAGATACATGTGTGGATACATAGACAACACCATGTCCCTAGTAAGCCTCTAGTTGACTAGCTCGTTGATCAATAGATGGTTACGGTTTCCTGACCATGGACATTGGATGTCATTGATAACGGGATGACATCATTAGAAGAATGATGTGATGGACAAGACCCAATCCTAAGCATAGCACAAGATCGTGTAGTTCGTAATGCTAAAGCTTTTCTAATGTCAAGTATCATTTCCTTAGACCATGAGATTGTGCAACTCCCGGATACCATAGGAATACTTTGGGTGTGCCAAATGTCACAACGTAACTGGGTGGCTATAAAGGTGCACTACGGGTATCTCCGAAAGTGTCTGTTGGGTTGGCACGAATCGAGACTGGGATTTGTCACTCCGTGTGACGGAGAGGTATCTCTGGGCCCACTCGGTAGGACATCATCATAATGTGCACAATGTGATCAAGGAGTTGATCACGGGATGATGTGTTACGGAACGAGTAAAGAGACTTGCCGGTAACGAGATTGAACAAGGTATCGAGATACCGACGATCGAATCTCGGGCAAGTACTATACCGCTAGACAAAGGGAATTGTATACGGGATTGATCGAATCCTCGACATCGTGGTTCATCCGATGAGATCATCGTGGAACATGTGGGAACCAACATGGGTATCCAGATCCCGCTGTTGGTTATTGACTGGAGAACGTCTCGGTCATGTCTGCATGGTTCCCGAACCCGTAGGGTCTACACACTTAAGGTTCGATGACGCTAGGGTTATAAAGGAAGTTTGTATGTGGTTACCGAATGTTGTTCGGAGTCCCGGATGAGATCCCGGACGTCACGAGGAGTTCCGGAATGGTCCGGAGGTAAAGATTTATATATATAGGAAGTATGGTTTTGGCCACCGGAAGTGTTCTGGGCGTCACCGGTAGTGTACCGGGACCACCGGAGGGGTCCGGGGGTCCACCGGGAGGGGCCACCAGCCCCGGAGGCCTACATGGGCCAATAGTGGGAAGGGACCAGCCCCTAGGTGGGCTGGGGCGCCTCCCACCATGGCCCAAGGCGCCTCCAAGAGGGGAGGGGGCAAACCCTAGGGCAGATGGGTCCTAAGGCCCACCCCAGGTGCGCCTCCCCCTTCCCCCCCTCTTGGCCGCCACCCCTAGACCCATCTAGGGCTGCCGCCCCTCTAGGGTTGGGAACCCTAGAGGGGGCGCACCCTCCTCCCCTTCCCCTATATATATGAGGCCTAGGGGTTGCCCAAAACACGCGATCTGATCTCTCCCTGTTGGTGCAGCCCTGCCTCTCTCCTCCTCATATCTCGTAGTGCTTGGCGAAGCCCTGCTGGATCACAACGCTCCTCCACCACCACCACGCCGTTGTGCTGCTGCTGGATGGAGTCTTCCTCAACCTCTCCCTCTCTCCTTGCTTGATCAAGGCATGGGAGACGTCACCGGGTTGTACGTGTGTTGAACGCGGAGGTGCCGTCCGTTCGGCACTTGGTCATCGGTGATTTGGATCACGACGAGTACGACTCCATCAACCCCGTTCACTTAAACGCTTCCGCTTAGCGATCTACAAGGGTATGTAGATGCACTCTCTTTCCCCTCGTTGCTGGTTTCTCCATAGATAGATCTTGGTGACACGTAGGAAAATTTTAAATTTCTGCTACGTTCTCCAACAGTGGTATCAGAGCTAGGTCTATTGGGTAGATTCTTTGCACGAGTAGAACACAAAGTAGTTGTGGGCGTTGATTTTGTTCAATATGCTTACCGTTACTAGTCCAATCTTGATTCGGCGGCATTGTGGGATGAAGCGGCCCGGACCGACCTTACACGTACACTTACGTGAGACAGGTTCCACCGACTGACATGCACTAGTTGCATAAGGTGGCTAGCGGGTGCCAGTCTCTCCCACTTTAGTCGGATCGGATTCGATGAAAAGGGTCCTTATGAAGGGTAAATAGCAATTGACATATCACGTTGTGGTTTTGCGTAGGTAAGAAACGTTCTTGCTAGAAACCCATAGCAGCCACGTAAAACATGCAAACAACAATTAGAGGACGTCTAACTTGTTTTTGCAGGGTATGCCATGTGATGTGATATGGCCAAAAGGATGTGATGAATGATATATGTGATGTATGAGATGATCATGTTCTTGTAATA
The DNA here is from genome assembly GCA_032464435.1 of Aegilops umbellulata. Lineage (NCBI taxonomy): Eukaryota > Viridiplantae > Streptophyta > Magnoliopsida > Poales > Poaceae > Aegilops > Aegilops umbellulata. Next base: position 588,819,520 of record CP136057.1, read on the forward strand.
GGAATCATGACTTGCATGTCGATGAATATGACAACAGGCAGGAGCCATAGGAGTTGTGTTAATTTATTTATGACCTGCGTGTCAACATAAACGTCATGTAATTACTTTACTTTATTGCTAACCGTTAGCTGTAGTAGTAGAAGTAATAGTTGGCGAGACAACTTCATGAAGATCATGATGATGGAGATCATGGTGTCATGCTGGTGACGATGATGATCATGGAGCCCCGAAGATGGAGATCGAAAGGAGCAAAGTGATGATGGCCATATCATGTCACTATTTGATTGCATGTGATGTTTATCATGTTTATACATCTTATTTGCTTAGAACGACGGTAGTAAATAAGATGATCCCTCATTAAAATTTCAAGAAAGTGTTCTCCCTAACTGTGCACCGTTGCGAAAGTTCGTCGTTTCGAAGCACCACGTGATGATCGGGTGTGATAGATTCTCACGTTCACATACAACGGGTGTAAGACAGATTTACACACGCGAAACACTTAGGTTGACTTGACAAGCCTAGCATGTACAGACATGGCCTCGGAACACAAGAGACCGAAAGGTCGAGCATGAGTCGTATGGTAGATACGATCAACATGAAGATGTTCACCGATGATGACTAGTCCGTCTCACGTGATGATCGGACACGGCCTAGTTGACTCGGATCATGTAATCACTTAGATGACTAGAGGGATGTCTATCTGAGTGGGAGTTCATAAGATGAACTTAATTATCCTGAACATAGTCAAAAGGTCTTTGCAAATTATGTCGTAAGCTCGCGCTTTAGTTCTACTGTTTTAGATATGTTCCTAGAGAAAATATAGTTGAAAGTTGATAGTAGCAATTATGCGGACAGTAGAAGGCTTGTGTCCTTAATGCACCGCACGATGTGCTGGACCTCGAACGTGGTCTGTGGATGTTGCGAACATCTGACATACACGTTTTGATGACTACATGATAGTTCGGTAATGATAAATGGTTTAGAATTGAGGCACCGAAGACATTTTTGAAATGTCGCGGAACATATGAGATGTTTCGAGGGCTGAAATTTGGATTTCAGGCTCGTGCCCACGTCAAGAGGTATAAGACCTCCGATGATTTTCTTGGCCTGCAAACTAAGGGAGAAAAGCTCAATCGTTGAGCTTGTGCTCAGATTGTCTGAGTACAACAATCACTTGAATCGAGTGGGAGTTGATCTTCCAGATAAGATAGTGATGTTTCTCCAAAGTCATTGGCACCAAGCTGCTAGAGCTTCGTAATGAACTATAACATATCAGGGATAGATATGATGATCCTTGAAATATTCGCGATGTTTGACACCGCGAAAGTAGAAATCAAGAAGGAGCATCAATTGTTGATGGTTAGTGAAACCACTAGTTTCAAGAAGGGCAAGGGCAAGAAGGGATACTTCATGAAATGGCAAATCAGCTGCTGCTCTAGTGGAGAAACCCAAGGTTGAACCCAAACCCGAGACTGAGTGCTTCTGTAATAAGGGGAATAGCCACTGGAGCAGAATTACCCTAGATACTTGGTAGATGAGAAGGCTGTCAATAGAAGTATATTGGATATACATTATGTGAATGTGTACTTTACTAGTACTCCTAGTAGCATCAGGGTATTAGATACCGGTTCGATTGCTAAGTGTTAGTAACTCGAAATAAAAGCTACGGAATAAACGGAGACTAGCTAAAGGTGAGCTGACGAGATGTGTTGGAAGTGCTTCCAAGGTTGATATGATCAAGCATCGCACGCTCCCTCTACCATCGAGATTGGTGTTAAACCTAAATAATTGTTATTTGGTGTTTGCGTTGAGCATAGACATGATTGGATTATGTCTATCGCAACACGGTTATTCATTTAAGGAGAATAATGGTTACTCTATTTATTTGAATAATACCTTCAATGGTCTTGCACCTAAAATGAATGGTTTATTGAATCTCGATCATAGTGATACACATGTTCATGCCAAAAGATATAAGATAGTAATGATAGTACCACCTACTTGTGGCACTGCCATGTAAGTCATATTGGTATAAAACGCATGAAGAAGCTCCATGTTGATGGATCTTTGGACTCACTCATTTTTGAAAAGGATTGAGACATGTGAACCATGTCTATTGGTATATACGCATGAAGAAACTCCATGCAGATGGACCGTTTGGACTCACTTGATTTTGAATTGCTTGAGACATGCATATCATACCACATGGGCAAGATGACTGAAAGCTTCGGTTTCGGTAAAATGGAACAAGAAAGCAACTTGTTGGAAGTAACACATTCTGATGTGTGTAGTCTAATGAGTGCTGAGGCACGCAGTGGATATCGTTATGCTCTTACTTCACAGATGATTTGAGTTGATACTGAGCATATTTACTTGATGAAACACAAGTCTGAATTATTGAATGGTTCAAGTAATTTCAGAATGAAGTTGAATATCGTCGTGACAAGAGGATAAAATATCTATGATATGATCATAGAGATGAATATCTGAGTTGCGAGTTTGGTACACAATTGAGACATTTTGGAAATTGTTTCACGACTAGTACCGCCTGGAACACCATAGTGTGATGGTTTGTCCGAACATCATAACTGCACCCTATTGGATATGATGCATACCATGATGTCTCTTATCGAATTACCACTATCGTTCATGGGTTAGGCACTGGAGACAACCGCACTCACTTTAAATAGGGCACCACGTAATTCCGATGAGATGACACCGTATGAACTATGGTTTAGAGAAACCTAAGCTGTCATTTCTTAAAAGTTTGGGGCAGCGACGCTTATATGAAAAAAGTTTCAGGCTGATAAGCTCGAACCCAAAGCGGATAACTGCATCTTCATAGGACACCCAAAACAGTTGGGTATACCTCCTGTCTCAGATCCGAAAGCAATAGGGATTGTTTCTCAAATCGGGTCCTTTCTCGAGGAAAAGTTTCTCTCGAAAGAATTGAGTGGGAGGATGGTGGAGACTTGATGAGGTTATTGAACCGTCACTTCAACTAGTGTGTAGCAGGGCACAGGAGTTGTTCCTATGGCACCTACACCAATTGAAGTGGAAGCTTATGATAGTGATCATGAGACTTCGGATCAAGTCACTCCCAAACCTCGTAGGATGACAAGGATGCGTACTACTTCAGAGTGGTACGTAATCCTGTCTTGGAAGTCATGTTGCTAGACAACAATGAACCTACGAGCTATGGAGAAGCGATGGTGGGCCCGGATTCCAAAAATGGCTCAAGGCCATAAAATCCGAGAGAGGATCCATATATGAAAACAAAGTGTAGACTTTGGCAGAACGGCTCGATGGTCGTGAGGCTGTTGAGTACAGATGGATTTTAAAAGGAAGACAGACAATGATGGTAAATGTCACCATTAAGAAAGCTCGACTTGTCGTTAAGATGTTTCCCGACAAGTTCAAGGAGTTGACTACGATGAGACTTTCTCACTCGTAGCGATGCTAAGAGTATGTTGGAATTAGCAGGTACTGCATTATTTATGAAATCTTGCAGATAGGATGTCAAAATATTGTTTCCTTGTTCTTGAGGAAAGGTTGTATGTGATACAACCAGAAGGGTTTGTCAATCCTGAAAGATGCTAACAAGTATGCAAAGCTCCAGCAATCCTTTTTAAGGACTGGAGTAAGCATCTCGGAATTGGAATGTACGCTTTGATGAGATGATCAAAGACTTTAGGTTTATACAAAGTTTATGAGAAACTTGTATTTCCAAAGAAGTGAGTGGGAGCACTATAGAATTTCTGATGAGTATATGTTGTTGACATATTGTTTATCGGAAATGATGTAGAATTTCTGGAAAGCATATAGGGTTGTTTGAAAAGTGTTTTTCAATGGAAAACCTGGATTAAGCTACTTGAACATTGAGCATCAAGATCTATAAGGATAGATCAAAATCGCTTAATAGTACTTTCAAACGAACACATACCATGACAAGATTTTGAAGGAGTTCAAAATAGATCAGCAAAGAAGGAGTTCTCGGCTGTGTTACAAGGTGTGAGTATTGAGCAAGACTCAAGACATGACCACGGCAGAATAGAGAGAAAGGACGAAGGTCGTCCCCTATGCTTTAGTCGTAGGCTCTAAAGTATGCTATGTTGTGTACCGCACCTGAAGTGTGCCAAACCATGAGTTAGTCAAGGGGTACAAGTGTGATCTAGAAATGGATCACAGGACCACGGTCAAGGTTATCCTTAGTAACTAGTGGACTAAGGAATTTTCTCGATTATGGAGGTGGAAAAGAGTTCGTCGTAAAGGGTTACGCCGATGCAAACTTTGACACTAATCCAGATTATTCTGAGTAGTAAATTGTATTCGTATAGTAGAACAGTTATTTGGAATAGCTCCAAATAGAGCGTGGTAACTGCATCTAGGAGATGACATAGAGATTTGTAAAGCACACACGGATCTGAAAGGTTCAGACCCGTTGACTATAACATCTCTAACAAGCATAACATGATCAAACCCAGAACTCTGTGAGTGTTAATCACATGGCGATGTGAACTAGATTATTGACTCTAGTGCAAGTGGGAGACTATTGGAAATATGCCCTAGAGGCAATAATAAATAGGTTATTATTATATTTCCTTGTTCATGATAATCGTTTATTATCCATGCTAGAATTGTATTGATAGGAAACTCATATACATGTGTGGATACATAGACAACACCATGTCCCTAGTAAGCCTCTAGTTGACTAGCTCGTTGATCAATAGATGGTTACGGTTTCCTGACCATGGACATTGGATGTCATTGATAACGGGATCACATCATTAGAAGAATGATGTGATGGACAAGACCCAATCCTAAGCATAGCACAAGATCGTGTAGTTCGTAATGCTAAAGCTTTTCTAATGTCAAGTATCATTTCCTTAGACCATGAGATTGTGCAACTCCCGGATACCGTAGGAATACTTTGGGTGTGCCAAACATCACAACGTAACTGGGTGGCTATAAAGGTGCACTACGGGTATCTCCGAAAGTGTCTGTTGGGTTGGCACGAATCGAGACTGGGATTTGTCACTCCGTGTGACGGAGAGGTATCTCTGGGCCCACTCGGTAGGACATCATCATAATGTGCACAATGTGATCAAGGAGTTGATCACGGGATGATGTGTTACGGAACGAGTAAAGAGACTTGCCGGTAACGAGATTGAACAAGGTATCAAGATACCCACGATCGAATCTCGGGCAAGTACTATACCGCTAGACAAAGGGAATTGTATACGGGATTGATCGAATCCTCGACATCGTGGTTCATCCGATGAGATCATCGTGGAACATGTGGGAACCAACATGGGTATCCAGATCCCGCTGTTGGTTATTGACTGGAGAACGTCTCGGTCATGTCTGCATGGTTCCCGAACCCGTAGGGTCTACACACTTAAGGTTCGATGACGCTAGGGTTATAAAGGAAGTTTGTATGTGGTTACCGAATGTTGTTCGGAGTCCCGGATGAGATCCCGGACGTCACGAGGAGTTCCGGAATGGTCCGGAGGTAAAGATTTATATATATAGGAAGTATGGTTTTGGCCACCGGAAGTGTTCTGGGCGTCACCGGTAGTGTACCGGGACCACCGGAGGGGTCCGGGGGTCCACCGGGAGGGGCCACCAGCCCCGGAGGCCTACATGGGCCAATAGTGGGAAGGGACCAGCCCCTAGGTGGGCTGGGGCGCCTCCCACCATGGCCCAAGGCGCCTCCAAGAGGGGAGGGGGCAAACCCTAGGGCAGATGGGTCCTAAGGCCCACCCCAGGTGCGCCTCCCCCTTCCCCCCCTCTTGGCCGCCACCCCTAGACCCATCTAGGGCTGCCGCCCCTCTAGGGTTGGGAACCCTAGAGGGGGCGCACCCTCCTCCCCTTCCCCTATATATATGAGGCCTAGGGGTTGCCCAAAACACGCGATCTGATCTCTCCCTGTTGGTGCAGCCCTGCCTCTCTCCTCCTCATATCTCGTAGTGCTTGGCGAAGCCCTGCTGGATCACAACGCTCCTCCACCACCACCACGTCGTTGTGCTGCTGCTGGATGGAGTCTTCCTCAACCTCTCCCTCTCTCCTTGCTTGATCAAGGCATGGGAGACGTCACCGGGTTGTACGTGTGTTGAACGCGGAGGTGCCGTCCGTTCGGCACTTGGTCATCGGTGATTTGGATCACGACGAGTACGACTCCATCAACCCCGTTCACTTAAACGCTTCCGCTTAGCGATCTACAAGGGTATGTAGATGCACTCTCTTTCCCCTCGTTGCTGGTTTCTCCATAGATAGATCTTGGTGACACGTAGGAAAATTTTAAATTTCTGCTACGTTCTCCAACAGTGGTATCAGAGCTAGGTCTATTGCGTAGATTCTTTGCACGAGTAGAACACAAAGTAGTTGTGGGCGTTGATTTTGTTCAATATGCTTACCGTTACTAGTCCAATCTTGATTCGGCGGCATTGTGGGATGAAGCGGCCCGGACCGACCTTACACGTACACTTACGTGAGACAGGTTCCACCGACTGACATGCACTAGTTGCATAAGGTGGCTAGCGGGTGCCAGTCTCTCCCACTTTAGTCGGATCGGATTCGATGAAAAGGGTCCTTATGAAGGGTAAATAGCAATTGACATATCACGTTGTGGTTTTGCGTAGGTAAGAAACGTTCTTGCTAGAAACCCATAGCAGCCACGTAAAACATGCAAACAACAATTAGAGGACGTCTAACTTGTTTTTGCAGGGTATGCCATGTGATGTGATATGGCCAAAAGGATGTGATGAATGATATATGTGATGTATGAGATGATCATGTTCTTGTAATAGGAATCATGACTTGCATGTCGATGAATATGACAACAGGCAGGAGCCATAGGAGTTGTGTTAATTTATTTATGACCTGCGTGTCAACATAAACGTCATGTAATTACTTTACTTTATTGCTAACCGTTAGCTGTAGTAGTAGAAGTAATAGTTGGCGAGACAACTTCATGAAGATCATGATGATGGAGATCATGGTGTCATGCTGGTGACGATGATGATCATGGAGCCCCGAAGATGGAGATCGAAAGGAGCAAAGTGATGATGGCCATATCATGTCACTATTTGATTGCATGTGATGTTTATCATGTTTATACATCTTATTTGCTTAGAACGACGGTAGTAAATAAGATGATCCCTCATTAAAATTTCAAGAAAGTGTTCTCCCTAACTGTGCACCGTTGCGAAAGTTCGTCGTTTCGAAGCACCACGTGATGATCGGGTGTGATAGATTCTCACGTTCACATACAACGGGTGTAAGACAGATTTACACACGCGAAACACTTAGGTTGACTTGACAAGCCTAGCATGTACAGACATGGCCTCGGAACACAAGAGACCGAAAGGTCGAGCATGAGTCATATGGTAGATACGATCAACATGAAGATGTTCACCGATGATGACTAGTCCGTCTCACGTGATGATCGGACACGGCCTAGTTGACTCGGATCATGTAATCACTTAGATGACTAGAGGGATGTCTATCTGAGTGGGAGTTCATAAGATGAACTTAATTATCCTGAACATAGTCAAAAGGTCTTTGCAAATTATGTCGTAAGCTCGCGCTTTAGTTCTACTGTTTTAGATATGTTCCTAGAGAAAATATAGTTGAAAGTTGATAGTAGCAATTATGCGGACAGTAGAAGGCTTGTGTCCTTAATGCACCGCACGATGTGCTGGACCTCGAACGTGGTATGTGGATGTTGCGAACATCTGACATACACGTTTTGATGACTACATGATAGTTCGGTAATGATAAATGGTTTAGAATTGAGGCACCGAAGACATTTTTGAAATGTCGCGGAACATATGAGATGTTTCGAGGGCTGAAATTTGGATTTCAGGCTCGTGCCCACGTCAAGAGGTATAAGACCTCCGACGATTTTCTTGGCCTGCAAACTAAGGGAGAAAAGCTCAATCGTTGAGCTTGTGCTCAGATTGTCTGAGTACAACAATCACTTGAATCGAGTGGGAGTTGATCTTCCAGATAAGATAGTGATGTTTCTCCAAAGTCATTCGCACCAAGCTGCTAGAGCTTCGTAATGAACTATAACATATCAGGGATAGATATGATGATCCTTGAAATATTCGCGATGTTTGACACCGCGAAAGTAGAAATCAAGAAGGAGCATCAATTGTTGATGGTTAGTGAAACCACTAGTTTCAAGAAGGGCAAGGGCAAGAAGGGATACTTCATGAAATGGCAAATCAGCTGCTGCTCTAGTGGAGAAACCCAAGGTTGAACCCAAACCCGAGACTGAGTGCTTCTGTAATAAGGGGAATAGCCACTGGAGCAGAATTACCCTAGATACTTGGTAGATGAGAAGGCTGTCAATAGAAGTATATTGGATATACATTATGTGAATGTGTACTTTACTAGTACTCCTAGTAGCATCAGGGTATTAGATACCGGTTCGATTGCTAAGTGTTAGTAACTCGAAATAAAAGCTACGGAATAAACGGAGACTAGCTAAAGGTGAGCTGACGAGATGTGTTGGAAGTGCTTCCAAGGTTGATATGATCAAGCATCGCACGCTCCCTCTACCATCGAGATTGGTGTTAAACCTAAATAATTGTTATTTGGTGTTTGCGTTGAGCATAGACATGATTGGATTATGTCTATCGCAACACGGTTATTCATTTAAGGAGAATAATGGTTACTCTATTTATTTGAATAATACCTTCAATGGTCTTGCACCTAAAATGAATGGTTTATTGAATCTCGATCATAGTGATACACATGTTCATGCCAAAAGATATAAGATAGTAATGATAGTACCACCTACTTGTGGCACTGCCATGTAAGTCATATTGGTATAAAACGCATGAAGAAGCTCCATGTTGATGGATCTTTGGACTCACTCATTTTTGAAAAGGATTGAGACATGTGAACCATGTCTATTGGTATATACGCATGAAGAAACTCCATGCAGATGGACCGTTTGGACTCACTTGATTTTGAATTGCTTGAGACATGCATATCATACCACATGGGCAAGATGACTGAAAGCTTCGGTTTCGGTAAAATGGAACAAGAAAGCAACTTGTTGGAAGTAACACATTCTGATGTGTGTAGTCTAATGAGTGCTGAGGCACGCAGTGGATATCGTTATGCTCTTACTTCACAGATGATTTGAGTTGATACTGAGCATATTTACTTGATGAAACACAAGTCTGAATTATTGAATGGTTCAAGTAATTTCAGAATGAAGTTGAATATCGTCGTGACAAGAGGATAAAATATCTATGATATGATCATAGAGATGAATATCTGAGTTGCGAGTTTGGTACACAATTGAGACATTTTGGAAATTGTTTCACGACTAGTACCGCCTGGAACACCATAGTGTGATGGTTTGTCCGAACATCATAACTGCACCCTATTGGATATGATGCATACCATGATGTCTCTTATCGAATTACCACTATCGTTCATGGGTTAGGCACTGGAGACAACCGCACTCACTTTAAATAGGGCACCACGTAATTCCGATGAGATGACACCGTATGAACTATGGTTTAGAGAAACCTAAGCTGTCATTTCTTAAAAGTTTGGGGCAGCGACGCTTATATGAAAAAAGTTTCAGGCTGATAAGCTCGAACCCAAAGCGGATAACTGCATCTTCATAGGACACCCAAAACAGTTGGGTATACCTCCTGTCTCAGATCCGAAAGCAATAGGGATTGTTTCTCAAATCGGGTCCTTTCTCGAGGAAAAGTTTCTCTCGAAAGAATTGAGTGGGAGGATGGTGGAGACTTGATGAGGTTATTGAACCGTCACTTCAACTAGTGTGTAGCAGGGCACAGGAGTTGTTCCTATGGCACCTACACCAATTGAAGTGGAAGCTTATGATAGTGATCATGAGACTTCGGATCAAGTCACTCCCAAACCTCGTAGGATGACAAGGATGCGTACTACTTCAGAGTGGTACGTAATCCTGTCTTGGAAGTCATGTTGCTAGACAACAATGAACCTACGAGCTATGGAGAAGCGATGGTGGGCCCGGATTCCAAAAATGGCTCAAGGCCATAAAATCCGAGAGAGGATCCATATATGAAAACAAAGTGTAGACTTTGGCAGAACGGCTCGATGGTCGTGAGGCTGTTGAGTACAGATGGATTTTAAAAGGAAGACAGACAATGATGGTAAATGTCACCATTAAGAAAGCTCGACTTGTCGTTAAGATGTTTCCCGACAAGTTCAAGGAGTTGACTACGATGAGACTTTCTCACTCGTAGCGATGCTAAGAGTATGTTGGAATTAGCAGGTACTGCATTATTTATGAAATCTTGCAGATAGGATGTCAAAATATTGTTTCCTTGTTCTTGAGGAAAGGTTGTATGTGATACAACCAGAAGGGTTTGTCAATCCTGAAAGATGCTAACAAGTATGCAAAGCTCCAGCAATCCTTTTTAAGGACTGGAGTAAGCATCTCGGAATTGGAATGTACGCTTTGATGAGATGATCAAAGACTTTAGGTTTATACAAAGTTTATGAGAAACTTGTATTTCCAAAGAAGTGAGTGGGAGCACTATAGAATTTCTGATGAGTATATGTTGTTGACATATTGTTTATCGGAAATGATGTAGAATTTCTGGAAAGCATATAGGGTTGTTTGAAAAGTGTTTTTCAATGGAAAACCTGGATTAAGCTACTTGAACATTGAGCATCAAGATCTATAAGGATAGATCAAAATCGCTTAATAGTACTTTCAAACGAACACATACCATGACAAGATTTTGAAGGAGTTCAAAATAGATCAGCAAAGAAGGAGTTCTCGGTTGTGTTACAAGGTGTGAGTATTGAGCAAGACTCAAGACATGACCACGGCAGAATAGAGAGAAAGGACGAAGGTCGTCCCCTATGCTTTAGTCGTAGGCTCTAAAGTATGCTATGTTGTGTACCGCACCTGAAGTGTGCCAAACCATGAGTTAGTCAAGGGGTACAAGTGTGATCTAGAAATGGATCACAGGACCACGGTCAAGGTTATCCTTAGTAACTAGTGGACTAAGGAATTTTCTCGATTATGGAGGTGGAAAAGAGTTCGTCGTAAAGGGTTACGCCGATGCAAACTTTGACACTAATCCAGATTATTCTGAGTAGTAAATTGTATTCGTATAGTAGAACAGTTATTTGGAATAGCTCCAAATAGAGCGTGGTAACTGCATCTAGGAGATGACATAGAGATTTGTAAAGCACACACGGATCTGAAAGGTTCAGACCCGTTGACTATAACATCTCTCACAAGCATAACATGATCAAACCCAGAACTCTGTGAGTGTTAATCACATGGCGATGTGAACTAGATTATTGACTCTAGTGCAAGTGGGAGACTATTGGAAATATGCCCTAGAGGCAATAATAAATAGGTTATTATTATATTTCCTTGTTCATGATAATCGTTTATTATCCATGCTAGAATTGTATTGATAGGAAACTCATATACATGTGTGGATACATAGACAACACCATGTCCCTAGTAAGCCTCTAGTTGACTAGCTCGTTGATCAATAGATGGTTACGGTTTCCTGACCATGGACATTGGATGTCATTGATAACGGGATCACATCATTAGAAGAATGATGTGATGGACAAGACCCAATCCTAAGCATAGCACAAGATCGTGTAGTTCGTAATGCTAAAGCTTTTCTAATGTCAAGTATCATTTCCTTAGACCATGAGATTGTGCAACTCCCGGATACCGTAGGAATACTTTGGGTGTGCCAAACATCACAATGTAACTGGGTGGCTATAAAGGTGCACTACGGGTATCTCCGAAAGTGTCTGTTGGGTTGGCACGAATCGAGACTGGGATTTGTCACTCAGTGTGACGGAGAGGTATCTCTGGGCCCACTCGGTAGGACATCATCATAATGTGCACAATGTGATCAAGGAGTTGATCACGGGATGATGTGTTACGGAACGAGTAAAGAGACTTGCCGGTAACGAGATTGAACAAGGTATCAAGATACCCACGATCGAATCTCGGGCAAGTACTATACCGCTAGACAAAGGGAATTGTATACGGGATTGATCGAATCCTCGACATCGTGGTTCATCCGATGAGATCATCGTGGAACATGTGGGAACCAACATGGGTATCCAGATCCCGCTGTTGGTTATTGACTGGAGAACGTCTCGGTCATGTCTGCATGGTTCCCGAACCCGTAGGGTCTACACACTTAAGGTTCGATGACGCTAGGGTTATAAAGGAAGTTTGTATGTGGTTACCGAATGTTGTTCGGAGTCCCGGATGAGATCCCGGACGTCACGAGGAGTTCCGGAATGGTCCGGAGGTAAAGATTTATATATATAGGAAGTATGGTTTTGGCCACCGGAAGTGTTCTGGGCGTCACCGGTAGTGTACCGGGACCACCGGAGGGGTCCGGGGGTCCACCGGGAGGGGCCACCAGCCCCGGAGGCCTACATGGGCCAATAGTGGGAAGGGACCAGCCCCTAGGTGGGCTGGGGCGCCTCCCACCATGGCCCAAGGCGCCTCCAAGAGGGGAGGGGGCAAACCCTAGGGCAGATGGGTCCTAAGGCCCACCCCAGGTGCGCCTCCCCCTTCCCCCCCTCTTGGCCGCCACCCCTAGACCCATCTAGGGCTGCCGCCCCTCTAGGGTTGGGAACCCTAGAGGGGGCGCACCCTCCTCCCCTTCCCCTATATATATGAGGCCTAGGGGTTGCCCAAAACACGCGATCTGATCTCTCCCTGTTGGTGCAGCCCTGCCTCTCTCCTCCTCATATCTCGTAGTGCTTGGCGAAGCCCTGCTGGATCACAACGCTCCTCCACCACCACCACGCCGTTGTGCTGTTGCTGGATGGAGTCTTCCTCAACCTCTCCCTCTCTCCTTGCTTGATCAAGGCATGGGAGACGTCACCGGGTTGTACGTGTGTTGAACGCGGAGGTGCCGTCCGTTCGGCACTTGGTCATCGGTGATTTGGATCACGACGAGTACGACTCCATCAACCCCGTTCACTTAAACGCTTCCGCTTAGCGATCTACAAGGGTATGTAGATGCACTCTCTTTCCCCTCGTTGCTGGTTTCTCCATAGATAGATCTTGGTGACACGTAGGAAAATTTTAAATTTCTGCTACGTTCTCCAACAGTGGTATCAGAGCTAGGTCTATTGCGTAGATTCTTTGCACGAGTAGAACACAAAGTAGTTGTGGGCGTTGATTTTGTTCAATATGCTTACCGTTACTAGTCCAATCTTGATTCGGCGGCATTGTGGGATGAAGCGGCCCGGACCGACCTTACACGTACACTTACGTGAGACAGGTTCCACCGACTGACATGCACTAGTTGCATAAGGTGGCTAGCGGGTGCCAGTCTCTCCCACTTTAGTCGGATCGGATTCGATGAAAAGGGTCCTTATGAAGGGTAAATAGCAATTGACATATCACGTTGTGGTTTTGCGTAGGTAAGAAACGTTCTTGCTAGAAACCCATAGCAGCCACGTAAAACATGCAAACAACAATTAGAGGACGTCTAACTTGTTTTTGCAGGGTATGCCATGTGATGTGATATGGCCAAAAGGATGTGATGAATGATATATGTGATGTATGAGATGATCATGTTCTTGTAATAGGAATCATGACTTGCATGTCGATGAATATGACAACAGGCAGGAGCCATAGGAGTTGTGTTAATTTATTTATGACCTGCGTGTCAACATAAACGTCATGTAATTACTTTACTTTATTGCTAACCGTTAGCTGTAGTAGTAGAAGTAATAGTTGGCGAGACAACTTCATGAAGATCATGATGATGGAGATCATGGTGTCATGCTGGTGACGATGATGATCATGGAGCCCCGAAGATGGAGATCGAAAGGAGCAAAGTGATGATGGCCATATCATGTCACTATTTGATTGCATGTGATGTTTATCATGTTTATACATCTTATTTGCTTAGAACGACGGTAGTAAATAAGATGATCCCTCATTAAAATTTCAAGAAAGTGTTCTCCCTAACTGTGCACCGTTGCGAAAGTTCGTCGTTTCGAAGCACCACGTGATGATCGGGTGTGATAGATTCTCACGTTCACATACAACGGGTGTAAGACAGATTTACACACGCGAAACACTTAGGTTGACTTGACAAGCCTAGCATGTACAGACATGGCCTCGGAACACAAGAGACCGAAAGGTCGAGCATGAGTCATATGGTAGATACGATCAACATGAAGATGTTCACCGATGATGACTAGTCCGTCTCACGTGATGATCGGACACGGCCTAGTTGACTCGGATCATGTAATCACTTAGATGACTAGAGGGATGTCTATCTGAGTGGGAGTTCATAAGATGAACTTAATTATCCTGAACATAGTCAAAAGGTCTTTGCAAATTATGTCGTAAGCTCGCGCTTTAGTTCTACTGTTTTAGATATGTTCCTAGAGAAAATATAGTTGAAAGTTGATAGTAGCAATTATGCGGACAGTAGAAGGCTTGTGTCCTTAATGCACCGCACGATGTGCTGGACCTCGAACGTGGTATGTGGATGTTGCGAACATCTGACATACACGTTTTGATGACTACATGATAGTTCGGTAATGATAAATGGTTTAGAATTGAGGCACCGAAGACATTTTTGAAATGTCGCGGAACATATGAGATGTTTCGAGGGCTGAAATTTGGATTTCAGGCTCGTGCCCACGTCAAGAGGTATAAGACCTCCGACGATTTTCTTGGCCTGCAAACTAAGGGAGAAAAGCTCAATCGTTGAGCTTGTGCTCAGATTGTCTGAGTACAACAATCACTTGAATCGAGTGGGAGTTGATCTTCCAGATAAGATAGTGATGTTTCTCCAAAGTCATTGGCACCAAGCTGCTAGAGCTTCGTAATGAACTATAACATATCAGGGATAGATATGATGATCCTTGAAATATTCGCGATGTTTGACACCGCGAAAGTAGAAATCAAGAAGGAGCATCAATTGTTGATGGTTAGTGAAACCACTAGTTTCAAGAAGGGCAAGGGCAAGAAGGGATACTTCATGAAATGGCAAATCAGCTGCTGCTCTAGTGGAGAAACCCAAGGTTGAACCCAAACCCGAGACTGAGTGCTTCTGTAATAAGGGGAATAGCCACTGGAGCAGAATTACCCTAGATACTTGGTAGATGAGAAGGCTGTCAATAGAAGTATATTGGATATACATTATGTGAATGTGTACTTTACTAGTACTCCTAGTAGCATCAGGGTATTAGATACCGGTTCGATTGCTAAGTGTTAGTAACTCGAAATAAAAGCTACAGAATAAACGGAGACTAGCTAAAGGTGAGCTGACGAGATGTGTTGGAAGTGCTTCCAAGGTTGATATGATCAAGCATCGCACGCTCCCTCTACCATCGAGATTGGTGTTAAACCTAAATAATTGTTATTTGGTGTTTGCGTTGAGCATAGACATGATTGGATTATGTCTATCGCAACACGGTTATTCATTTAAGGAGAATAATGGTTACTCTATTTATTTGAATAATACCTTCAATGGTCTTGCACCTAAAATGAATGGTTTATTGAATCTCGATCATAGTGATACACATGTTCATGCAAAAAGATATAAGATAGTAATGATAGTACCACCTACTTGTGGCACTGCCATGTAAGTCATATTGGTATAAAACGCATGAAGAAGCTCCATGTTGATGGATCTTTGGACTCACTCATTTTTGAAAAGGATTGAGACATGTGAACCATGTCTATTGGTATATACGCATGAAGAAACTCCATGCAGATGGACCGTTTGGACTCACTTGATTTTGAATTGCTTGAGACATGCATATCATACCACATGGGCAAGATGACTGAAAGCTTCGGTTTCGGTAAAATGGAACAAGAAAGCAACTTGTTGGAAGTAACACATTCTGATGTGTGTAGTCTAATGAGTGCTGAGGCACGCAGTGGATATCGTTATGCTCTTACTTCACAGATGATTTGAGTTGATACTGAGCATATTTACTTGATGAAACACAAGTCTGAATTATTGAATGGTTCAAGTAATTTCAGAATGAAGTTGAATATCGTCGTGACAAGAGGATAAAATATCTATGATATGATCATAGAGATGAATATCTGAGTTGCGAGTTTGGTACACAATTGAGACATTGTGGAAATTGTTTCACGACTAGTACCGCCTGGAACACCATAGTGTGATGGTTTGTCCGAACATCATAACTGCACCCTATTGGATATGATGCATACCATGATGTCTCTTATCGAATTACCACTATCGTTCATGGGTTAGGCACTGGAGACAACCGCACTCACTTTAAATAGGGCACCACGTAATTCCGATGAGATGACACCGTATGAACTATGGTTTAGAGAAACCTAAGCTGTCATTTCTTAAAAGTTTGGGGCAGCGACGCTTATATGAAAAAAGTTTCAGGCTGATAAGCTCGAACCCAAAGCGGATAACTGCATCTTCATAGGACACCCAAAACAGTTGGGTATACCTCCTGTCTCAGATCCGAAAGCAATAGGGATTGTTTCTCAAATCGGGTCCTTTCTCGAGGAAAAGTTTCTCTCGAAAGAATTGAGTGGGAGGATGGTGGAGACTTGATGAGGTTATTGAACCGTCACTTCAACTAGTGTGTAGCAGGGCACAGGAGTTGTTCCTATGGCACCTACACCAATTGAAGTGGAAGCTTATGATAGTGATCATGAGACTTCGGATCAAGTCACTCCCAAACCTCGTAGGATGACAAGGATGCGTACTACTTCAGAGTGGTACGTAATCCTGTCTTGGAAGTCATGTTGCTAGACAACAATGAACCTACAAGCTATGGAGAAGCGATGGTGGGACCGGATTCCAAAAATGGCTCAAGGCCATAAAATCCGAGAGAGGATCCATATATGAAAACAAAGTGTAGACTTTGGCAGAACGGCTCGATGGTCGTGAGGCTGTTGAGTACAGATGGATTTTAAAAGGAAGACAGACAATGATGGTAAATGTCACCATTAAGAAAGCTCGACTTGTCGTTAAGATGTTTCCCGACAAGTTCAAGGAGTTGACTACGATGAGACTTTCTCACTCGTAGCGATGCTAAGAGTATGTTGGAATTAGCAGGTACTGCATTATTTATGAAATCTTGCAGATAGGATGTCAAAATATTGTTTCCTTGTTCTTGAGGAAAGGTTGTATGTGATACAACCAGAAGGGTTTGTCAATCCTGAAAGATGCTAACAAGTATGCAAAGCTCCAGCAATCCTTTTTAAGGACTGGAGTAAGCATCTCGGAATTGGAATGTACGCTTTGATGAGATGATCAAAGACTTTAGGTTTATACAAAGTTTATGAGAAACTTGTATTTCCAAAGAAGTGAGTGGAAGCACTATAGAATTTCTGATGAGTATATGTTGTTGACATATTGTTTATCGGAAATGATGTAGAATTTCTGGAAAGCATATAGGGTTGTTTGAAAAGTGTTTTTCAATGGAAAACCTGGATTAAGCTACTTGAACATTGAGCATCAAGATCTATAAGGATAGATCAAAATCGCTTAATAGTACTTTCAAACGAACACATACCATGACAAGATTTTGAAGGAGTTCAAAATAGATCAGCAAAGAAGGAGTTCTCGGCTGTGTTACAAGGTGTGAGTATTGAGCAAGACTCAAGACATGACCACGGCAGAATAGAGAGAAAGGACGAAGGTCGTCCCCTATGCTTTAGTCGTAGGCTCTAAAGTATGCTATGTTGTGTACCGCACCTGAAGTGTGCCAAACCATGAGTTAGTCAAGGGGTACAAGTGTGATCTAGAAATGGATCACAGGACAACGGTCAAGGTTATCCTTAGTAACTAGTGGACTAAGGAATTTTCTCAATTATGGAGGTGGAAAAGAGTTCGTCGTAAAGGGTTACGCCGATGCAAACTTTGACACTAATTCAGATTATTCTGAGTAGTAAATTGTATTCGTATAGTAGAACAGTTATTTGGAATAGCTCCAAATAGAGCGTGGTAACTGCATCTAGGAGATGACATAGAGATTTGTAAAGCACACACGGATCTGAAAGGTTCAGACCCGTTGACTATAACATCTCTCACAAGCATAACATGATCAAACCCAGAACTCTGTGAGTGTTAATCACATGGCGATGTGAACTAGATTATTGACTCTAGTGCAAGTGGGAGACTATTGGAAATATGCCCTAGAGGCAATAATAAATAGGTTATTATTATATTTCCTTGTTCATGATAATCGTTTATTATCCATGCTAGAATTGTATTGATAGGAAACTCATATACATGTGTGGATACATAGACAACACCATGTCCCTAGTAAGCCTCTAGTTGACTAGCTCGTTGATCAATAGATGGTTACGGTTTCCTGACCATGGACATTGGATGTCATTGATAACGGGATCACATCATTAGAAGAATGATGTGATGGACAAGACCCAATCCTAAGCATAGCACAAGATCGTGTAGTTCGTAATGCTAAAGCTTTTCTAATGTCAAGTATCATTTCCTTAGACCATGAGATTGTGCAACTCCCGGATACCGTAGGAATACTTTGGGTGTGCCAAACATCACAACGTAACTGGGTGGCTATAAAGGTGCACTACGGGTATCTCCGAAAGTGTCTGTTGGGTTGGCACGAATCGAGACTGGGATTTGTCACTCCGTGTGACGGAGAGGTATCTCTGGGCCCACTCGGTAGGACATCATCATAATGTGCACAATGTGATCAAGGAGTTGATCACGGGATGATGTGTTACAGAACGAGTAAAGAGACTTGCCGGTAACGAGATTGAACAAGGTATCAAGATACCCACGATCGAATCTCGGGCAAGTACTATACCGCTAGACAAAGGGAATTGTATACGGGATTGATCGAATCCTCGACATCGTGGTTCATCCGATGAGATCATCGTGGAACATGTGGGAACCAACATGGGTATCCAGATCCCGCTGTTGGTTATTGACTGGAGAATGTCTCGGTCATGTCTGCATGGTTCCCGAACCCGTAGGGTCTACACACTTAAGGTTCGATGACGCTAGGGTTATAAAGGAAGTTTGTATGTGGTTACCGAATGTTGTTCGGAGTCCCGGATGAGATCCCGGATGCCACGAGGAGTTCCGGAATGGTCCGGAGGTAAAGATTTATATATATATATATAGGAAGTATGGTTTTGGCCACCGGAAGTGTTCTGGGCGTCACCGGTAGTGTACCGGGACCACCGGAAAGGTCCGGGGGTCCACCGGGAGGGGCCACCAGCCCCGGAGGCCTACATGGGCCAATAGTGGGAAGGGACCAGCCCCTAGGTGGGCTGGGGCGCCTCCCACCATGGCCCAAGGCGCCTCCAAGAGGGGAGGGGGCAAACCCTAGGGCAGATGGGTCCTAAGGCCCACCCCAGGTGCGCCTCCCCCTTCTCCTCCTCTTGGCCGCCACCCCTAGACCCATCTAGGGCTGCCGCCCCTCTAGGGGTGGGAACCCTAGAGGGGGCGCACCCTCCTCCCCTTCCCCTATATATATGAGGCCTAGGGGCTGCCCAAAACACGCGATCTGATCTCTCCCTGTTGGTGCAGCCCTGCCTCTCTCCTCCTCATATCTCGTAGTGCTTGGCGAAGCCCTGCTGGATCACAACGCTCCTCCACCACCACCACGCCGTTGTGCTGCTGCTGGATGGAGTCTTCCTCAACCTCTCCCTCTCTCCTTGCTAGATCAAGGCATGGGAGACGTCACCGGGTTGTACGTGTGTTGAACGCGGAGGTGCCGTCCGTTCGGCACTTGGTCATCGGTGATTTGGATCACGACGAGTATGACTCCATCAACCCCGTTCACTTGAACGCTTCAGCTTAGCGATCTACAAGGGTATGTAGATGCACTCTCTTTCCCCTCGTTGCTGGTTTCTCCATAGATAGATCTTGGTGACACGTAGGAAAATTTTAAATTTCTGCTACGTTCTCCAACACTACGGCCGTTGGATGGACATCGTACGGTCACTAGAGCTAGAATCATGCATATTGACTAAGTTGACAAAGCCCTCCGTCCCCGTCAACTTAGTAGGCCCACAAGTCAGCCTGCCACTATACTGGGTCCCAGCTAACAGGGGGAGTATTCATTTTTTTGTGCGTAATAAGGAGGCACTTCCTTGCGTGCGAAGATATAGCTGGTGGGTCCGAGCTGTCAGCAGCGGTAACGTTTTTTCGCGAAATACAGAGGCCCTTTCGGTGGGTCCCTGATGTCAGGTGGAGGAATCATTATTTTGTGCGTAATAAGGAGGCATTTCCTTTCGTGCGGCCGTGGACCCAGCAGTCGGGCTCTCCACGTATAGTCCACTTCAGATGCATGTCGGTCGTTGACCACGTTGACCAGGCCGCGCCGAGAGCACTAGGGCGGTGGACGACGGCGAGGCCTAGGAAGGGAACGACATGGACGCAGGGAAGACTCGGCAGTTGTTTCCCACGCGGAGGGGAGTACGACTATACGAGGGTTTACTGGTTCGTCTGCCGTCGCCGGAGAATAACAGCAGGTGTTGGTGAGTAGAGGGATGGCTAGGCAAGAGATGGGAGTACGGTGGGGCGGTGAGGCCTGCACGGCAGCACAGCCGGCCACGGGGAGGAGGGAGCAGGCAGTCACGCCGGCGCTTGTTTGAGCGGCTGGAGCTGGAAGAGCAGAGATTGAAGAAGCACGACGGCCGTTGGATAGACATCCAACAGTCACTGCTTGTGCGTCAACCTTTTTTCTAGGAAAGCCTCAAATCTGTGGAAAACAGCATACAACCCATCTGCCATTATTTCTAATAATTTTAAGACCATTTGCTAATTACTAAGGGTTTTTTTGGAGCCCATATTCTTTTTGTTAGCATTACAACCCAAATTGTGGCCACGGTTAAAAAATAATACGAAATTTTGCATATTTTGGTGCAGTCCGAACTGTTTTTAATCCTGAAATTTCGACTCACATTCAAACTGATTTTGAAAATAAATGTATATCAATATAAAATCCAACAAATTCTCCACGCATAAAAATTAATGTAATTTAAAATCTTGAAATGAAAAAAAAAGATATTTGAAACTAATTGTCGGTTTGATGTGTTTTAAAAATGTATAGCCCATTTCTCATTACTGATGGGCCATTTTCTCGGCCAGTCGAATGAAAGCTCTCCTCGTCTTGAAAGATTTGCAGCCCAACGGGCCTGACAAAGCGACTTACTTGGCAAATCACAAAAAAACTGGGCTGTGGCCGTGGACCCAGCTGTCAGCCTTTCCACGTACAGTACTATTCCGATGGAAGTCGTTCCTTGACCATGTCTAGGAAGGGGACGACGGCGAGGCCTAGGAAGGGGACGACGCAGAGCCGGGGAAGACGCGCAGTGGAAGCCCGCGCGGAGAGGAGTACGAGGGTTCACTGGTTCGGCTGCGGTGTGAGGCTGACGTCGCCACAGGGCCTGGCCAGCGGTGGGAATAGTAGGGGCGGTGAGGCCTCCGCAGCAGCACAGCCGGCCACGGGAGGCAGGAGCATGCGGCATGACCGGCGCTACTTTGGGCGGCTGGAGCAAGAAGACCAGAGGTTGAAGAAGCACTACGCCCGTTGGATGGACATCGTACGGTCACTGGAGCTAGAATCGTTCATATTGACTAAGTTGACAAAGCCCTCTGTCCCCATCAACTTTGTTGGCCCACAAGTCATCCTCCCACTATGGTGGGTCCCAGCTAGCAGGGGGTATTCATTTTTTGTGCGTAATAAGGAGGCACTTCCTTGTGTGCAAAGATATAGCTGGTGGGTCCAACATGTCAGCGGGGGGAACGTTTTTTTCGCGAAATACAGAGGCCCTTCCGGTGGGTCCAGCTGTCAGGTGGAGGAATCATTATTTTGCGCGTACAGTCCACGGCCGATGGATGTCGTTCGTTGACCAAGTTGACCAGGCCGCGTCGAGAGCACCATGTCAGTGGACGATGTCGAGGCCTAGGAAGGGAACGACATGGAGCCGGGGAAGACTCGGCAATGGTTGCCCACGCGGTGGGGAGTACGAGGGTTTACTGGTCCGGCTGCCGTCGCCGGAAAATAACAGGAGGTGTGGGTGAGTAGAGGAATGGCCTGGCCAGCAATGAAGTAGGGTGGGGCGGTGCGGCCTGTGCGGCAGCACAGCCGGCCACGGGAGGCGGGAGTAGGCAGTCCCACCGGAGCTGGTTTGGGCGGCTGGAGCAAGAAGATCAGATATTGAAGAAGCAGCACGGCCGTTGGATCAACATCCAACGGTAACTGCTGCTAGAATCGTTTGTGGACTAAGTTGACAAAGCCAAAGTACACGTCAACCTAGGGGACCCACAAGTCAGCGTCCAAATCTGTCCCAAACAGCATACAGCCCGAAATTTCTAGCCAGATTCAAATTAATTTTAAATCTAAATATACCTTAATTTAAATTCAATGAAATTTTACCCGCACAAAAACAATGAAATTTAAAATATCAAAATCCGAAAGAAAACAGTATTTTGGAACTAATTGTTTGTTTGCTGTATTTTTCATTTTACAGCCCATTTCTTATTACTTATAGCCCATTTTCTGGGCAAAATGCATCCCTCCTCGTCCTGAAAGATTTCCGGCCCAGCAGGGCGTAGAAAAGCAAGTAGGCCTATGTTGGTTGTTCTACAAAAAACAAAATAGCTGGCTAGCAATTTTCAGAAAGGAAAAAAACAAACTGGGTTGGTCATGTGCTAAACATATGAAATAAAAGCCTAGGCTAGATGGGCCATGGGCCCCGCACAACCCAGTTGATACCCTTCTCCGTCCCGAAAAAACAAAATTACTGCGCGCGCTGCTGGGTCCCTACTGTCATCCTCACCATGTACAGTCATCTCCTTATTCCTCTCGGTTGTTGACCATGTTGACAACACCGGAGGGCGGTGCCGCGGCGAGCGAACCAGGGCGGAGGACGATGGTGAGGCCTCGGATGGGAACGAACAGGTGCCGGGGCAGATCACAGCCAGCTGTGGGAGGCGGGAGCAGGCGGTCCCGCCGGCGCTGGTTTGGCTTTGGCGGCTCGAGGAAGAAGAGTTTGAAGAAACGCGACAGACGTTGAATGTCAATCCAACGGTCAAGGTTAGCACAATCGTTTGTTGACTAAGCGGACACCAAGTAGCATACTTTTTATATATAGGATGAAAACTGCGAGGAAAATGCGTTCGTCCGCCGTCCTCCTCACAGGGAACGTTCGCCACATAAGTGACTAGCACCCTTGGTTTTCAACCGAGAGGTCTTGGGTTCAAGTCCCAGGAACTCTCAATTTTGTCCTCCTTCCTTCCTCGCAAAAAAGGAAAGAAAATCAAAGACTTGGGAAGGCGTACAGAACAAGCTAGTGTACCAGTAAAGAGAAGTTGCCGAGTTTTAGAAAAAAGAAAGACGTGCTCCTGTAGCTGGTTCGAAACCAAACCTAGACTATGACTATATATGGTGCTATGCTACTCTGCAAGTAATGAAACTGACATATCCAACGTTCGCTTCTCCTCTTCTCTACTTACTCTGCCTAGCATCAGAAGCTCTGGCCGCAGCAACCATGTCCGCTGGCTGCCCGTCCACCTGCTCTTCAGCAGGCAACAACCAGATATGCGCCAAGTCGCAACCCGTACCATCACCTATGGGTCTCATCACACCCTCGCCGGCACGCGCACCGCAGCCGATTGCTCATCGCAACCCGCTGCCATTGGTGTGGTGCCACTACTGCAAATCACGCAGAGTCATCCGTCGCGTCTCAACCACAATCCGCAACCCTGGCCGAGTCTTCTACAAATGCCCGAATCATGGGGTAGTAATATGTTTAAGTGTTGTTCTGCTGCTTTCAGCTGCTGATTTTTTTAATAGTTTGGTTGATGATCTACCAATTTGATTCTTGCAGAAAAGGGAAGATTCGTGTGATTTGTATTTCTGGGAAGTTGCTGATGTGGGGGGATGCAACTACGCTGATTATTTGTTTAGCCGAGGAATCCCAGTACCAGCAGGTAGGGGTGTTGGACAAGTAACAGAAGGAACGGCAGAAGAGGAAGATGCAGAGGAGAAGGTTAAAGATGCAGTTCCTCTGATCATGGCCAAGCAACAGCTGCTGAACGGCCTTGACAGCAATGAGGAGATGAAAGAGCTTGTGAAGATAATTGGCAAAATCGATGTGCTCTGTAGGATGATTGTCTCTTTATTTGCAGTGTATGTAGCACTCGTGATGTATTCAATGGCTACGACATGAGCACTTTGCTGAAACTAGTAATGAATGAAACCTGTGTAGCAGGCTGGGTGTAGTGTTCTGAACATCTAATGATTTCTATTAATGGAAATCAGGGGGTATCACCTTTTGCTCATATAAATAAATAAATATCAGAGGCCCTGTCGGGTCAGCTTTGTTCTCATTCGAAGACGTCGAGCAAATTGCAGTCCAACAGCAAACTATGTCATCAAATTCAAGTTTCACAGCCAAATATGAGTGCAACTAAACAACAATGTCATCATGTTTTAGTTTTCATACAATAACCAAACACAAATCAACATACATAACAAGTGATGTTCTCACAGCAAAATACTAAACAACATGTTCATCAGGTTTTAGTTGTCATAGCAAACACAATTTCACATAGTAGATAAAAAACGTCTTCTGACAGGCAAATACGACAAAAGCAATGTAATCATCATCCGCAGCAGCAGCGTCAACATCTTCGCCATGTGTATTAGTCTGAATCGTAATTCCCCATGGTGTCATCTTCTTCTTCGTCCTCAACGTCCTCGAACATTGGCTTCTTCTTGATCAACTCTTGTATGTCCACAGCACGACAGGCAATCTTTTCGCCGGCGTCAATTGACGTGATGGTTCTCAAAGATATTAGGAACATCTGTGTTATCTTGTACATCAGGAGCAGTGTAAGCATCATCTTGTTGTGCAACTTCATTAAACGAATTCCTCTGCTCAAACCTTTGCAATACTCTCCAGTCATCGCTACGTGCAAATGTGTCTTCCAAGAAAAATATCTGTGTTGCTTGATTTTCCAAAATAAAAGGCTCGTTGGTCTGGTACGCCGCCTTGACATTGATGGATTTGAAATAATCATCAGCTCTGGGTTTTGCGATCCTGGAAAACAGGTTATACCAACGACAGCACAACAGAACCACACACCGATGATCCTCAAAACTGGAGATATGCTGCAACTGAACAATGTCTTATATGTTAGCATACATTTCAGTTGTCTCTTTGTCATACGTATCCGTGCTCATGATGGCACTGTTTAGTGTCTTCCTGCCTTCGTCTCGTGCAAGGGTGTTGTAGCGCACATCTCTAACAATGGAAGATTCATAGTGTCTTACCCGAGTACCAGGACCCATTGCTAGTGAGTAAAGGGCATCATCAACTGCCTACCCATCCTCCCGCATCTTCTTAACCTATGGTTAGAAAATAGACAAGCTGATCATCTTATGTACTCAATATACTAAAAAAACTGACAGTGCACTTCAAAAGCTTTCATGGTTCTTGAACCATTTCGCAAATCCTGCCATAACCAGTTTGTTAATGTTTCTTGGATTTTGTGGCAGTAACTCCTCTTTGTAGATGCTGCACAACATAGTGATCGCGTCAAACATCTAAATATATAAGAATGTGCTGCGAGTTTAGTAGATTACGATGTATAAGCTGCAGTACTGCACTTACTTGATATAAGGTAGTATCTCAGGACAGTTATTCAACACATACCAAACCATTTTGTCCAAATCTTTAGGTTTGACCTCTTGTCGACTCTTCCCTATAACTCGAACAGAATAATCGAAAACATTGAGCCCGGGATTGTCTTCACCCACCTCTTTGCTAAGCTGATCAGCTGTTTCAATGTATTTTGAGTAGAATGTCAACGCTTCTGTAGCAATGTAGGCCTCTGCAATGGAACCCTCGGGTCTATCTCTGTTCCTAACATAGCCCTTGAAAGTGCCTAGCCGCCTTTTAATAGGGTACATCCAACCATACTGTACTGGACCTCTAAGTAATGCCTCATCAGGTAGATGAACAGCCAAATGCACCATCACATCAAAGAAGGCTGGAGGATAAATCTTCTCAAGGTTGCATAGGATAGTTGGTATCTTGTCTCTAAGACGCTCCAAAGCATCTATCCTGATATTCCTACTGTAGAGTTCCCTGAAGAATTGTCCCAACTCTGCAACTGCTCTGTATAAGTCAGGGCGGCCCAATCCTCTAAGGATAACAGGTAAAACCCTTTGAAGTAGGATGTGGCAGTCATGAGTTTTCAACCCTTGTACCTTGTTTCCATCTACACTGACTCTCCTTTCAGGGTTGGAAGCAAATCCATGTGGGAATCTCACACGTGACAGGACCTCGCAGAATTCTTTTCTTTTTTACCTTGTCCAAGACGTACACAACTGGTGCCATATCCCGTGGTTTACCTTCATCTTGCACCTGCAAATCCTGTCTGATACCCAAGTGTGTCAAATCAATCCTAGATTTTAAGGTATCTTTCGTCTTGCCTTCAATATTAAGAAGTGTGCTGATAATGCTGTCACATATATTTTTCTCGATGTGCGTCACATCAAGATTATGCCGCAGATCCAAATCTTTCAAATACTCCAAGTCCCACAAAGTGGACCTGCTGGTAAACAATAATCTCTCTTCTGCCCTGCCACACTTCCTTTTCCCGCTACCATTATCAGGATGGTTTCCTGGTTTAATATGCCTGACCTTCTCTAATTCCACTTGCAACTCATCGACGGTGAGCCTCTTTGGCGCATCACGGTTTTCATGCTTTGCATTGAACACATGTCTTCAGTATTTTCTAGGAAGCGGCTTGTCCTTGGCAAGGAAACGGCGGTGTCCAATGTAACAGATCTTGCTAAGTATTGCGTATGACAGCGGATTCCTGTCACAGCGAACACATGCATTGTAACCATGTGTCGTTCGCCCTGACATAGTGCCCAAAGCCGGATAATCATGGATGCACCAAATTATAATAGCACGCAGAAAGAAATCAACTGGTGGGCTGCTATATAGGTCTCGAGTGAGAACACCCTTCCATAGCTGTTGAAGTTCCTCCACAAGAGGCTCCATGAACAAATCAAAATCCTTTCCAGGACTTTTTGGACCTGGGATGAGCAAGGCCATCATGTAGTTTGATTCTTTGGTGCAGACATTTGGAGGCATGTTGTAAGGGATAACAAGCACTGGCCACATGCTATAAGTGGTGCTCTGGTGGCCAAATGGGTTAAATCCATCTGAAGCTAAGCCAAGTCTAATGTTTCTCGGGTCAGCAGCAAACTCTTTGTGTTTATCATTGAAGCTTTTCCACTCACTACCATGAGATGGATGGATCATTACATTCTGATCTCTGTACTCCTGGTTCCTAGAATGCCACAGTACATCCTCTCTTGTTTCAGCATCATGAAACAACCTCTGCAATCTTGGTGTAATTGGTAAATGTCTTAGAACATTATGAGGAATCCTCTTCACAGCATCGCCATCTTTCCATCTTGATGATTTGCATTTCGGGCATTCACTTAAGTTGGCATAATCCTTCTGGAACAGAACACAATTATTCTTACAAACATGGATCATATCATATCCAATTCCAACTGCACGAAGGAAATTCTTCATTTTACTGTAGGTGTGTGGCAGCTCAGACGCATCTGGGAAATATTCGTGGAAAGCAGCCAACATCGCATCGAATGATTTGTTGGTCATCCGCTCAGATGTCTTCACCTGAAGAAAGGTGACCATAGCTAAGAATACTGGCAGCTTATTTCCTGGGGTGACAGCAACGTTGCATTGTTCCAACATGCGGGCCCACCGTTTTTCTTCTGCAGGTGAAAGTTCACGGAATGCACGAGCATTTTGTAGCATTGTTTCAATGTTGGTCAAACTCACTGGCTCCGCCACCACCACCTCCTCCTCCTCTTCCACCTGAGCATCAGGCAGATCAAGATGGTGATCTGTTGCTTCCACGTAGTCAATAACATTGACGTTCACAGCTTCACCATGATGAACCCACCTAGTATATGTGACCGACATCCCATACAAGTGTAGATGATTTTGCACAGTTGACTGGGGTCTTGTAACTGAATTCATACAACTGCTACACGGGCAGAGCACATCTGATTTCGGACCACCGTACTCAGCTCTGATGAAGTTCATGAAGTTTTCAACCCCCTCGACATATGCAGTGGAGAATCTTCGAGCAGAAGTTATCCAAGTCATGTCCATCTGTTAGACATACAAGTTAGTCCTTCTACTAGATATTACAGGAAAAACATATATGCTTTTTTATGAAGTCCAGAAAAAAATACCTTGGTCGATGTCTAAAGCTATGGCAAGATATTTGGACAAGCAGATCTAAGTAACGAAATATATGTAAAGCTAATTCAGCAAACAGATTTGAGTGCCAAATTATGGCAGGTTGTTTCAGTAGTCAATGAGGCCGAGCACACAGCCATCGAACTATCGAAGGCCATCGCAGCAACAAAGATCAAGTATAAAACAGTGTAGAGCTATTTCACCTAACAGATTGGCCACTAGACCATGGAAATCCACGTCACAATAAATATATGGAAGGATATTTTAGCAACTAATCGGCCATGGCATGCCATCTCAGCTAAGCAGATTGAGTGCAGAACAGGGCACGGAAGCTTCTTAAGCAGAGCATATTGACAGTAAACTACTTCGGCAAACAGTGAGATTAACAGCGTCTATCAGCTAACATTCAGCGCTACACCGACATGAACGGGGCCTCAGTCTAGAATGCACGTGCCGTGGGAGAAGCTGACCGCCGTGCGTCTCCACACGAACGTCGCCAGCGGTGGCGGCGCTGACCGCCGTGCGCCTCCACAAGAACGTAGCCAGAGGTGGCGGCGCGGCTAGAGGACGGCAGTCTACGAGAGCGTACTGTGGGAGCGAGAGGATCGCCGAACCGTGGCGCCGACGTATCGGCGCGGTGGGGAGGGCGGCTTTGGCGGAGTGAATGGAGTGGAGGGGGACAGGGGGGAGGGGGCTTGGGGAATATTATTGGCTAGTTGGCCGAAGGGCGGTAGAATCGGATTTGGGGGGAATTTTTGGGTGTGGGGAGGAGGATTTTCGCGCGGTGGGCGGGGGGAGTTTGGCGCATGGTCAGTTTCTCCAAGTGCAGTCCCACGTGTCAGTGAAGAGGCAAGCCGAAGCGCGTTCCGTTTGCGTGAGCCGTGTACAGGACCGAACGTGTGTGGGGTGCAATGCGACCGCGACAGGAGTTTTGTGAGTGTACCGCATTTTTTCCTTTTAAACTAGGTGGTTCGCCCCCTCAAAAAAATATGTTGCTTCGCGCGATCCATCGATACTACTACTAGTAATCCGGTAATCCCGACTAAAACGGCACGGCCGGGTCTTTTCCTGCGCGATATGCTGGGAGGTTGGCTTAGTTGGGTTTTTTAGGACGAGTAATGCTACACCTACGTAATCCTAGTTACGTAATTAACATAATGTGAAACGTGTGAGCTGTTGATTGTACATTGGGGGGAGGGGCCCACCACCATGAAAATCAGGGGAGGAGAGAGAGGCAATTTACGTTAACCCTTTCGTAGGTTCCCGTAGATGTAGAAAGATGTGTCTGATCCTGCAATATAGGCCGTCCGATCTATATCTAATGGATAGGAAGGAAACTATGACAATTTACCCGCACTCCTCTCCACATCTGCAGATAAGGCTTTCCCTCGTTCATCCTTTTCTCCCACAAGATCTTGATCTTCCGTGCAACGCACGGGCATCTTGCTAGTACTCCTACAATATGTATATTATTGTGAAAGTTCATATACACCGGCCGAGATTAATGCGAACACGGCAGATTTTCATTACATTTCAAACTTTTATAGGACAAAAAAATAAAAGAAACCCGACCCTATACCTATTCTACGGCGGTGACCGACGTCCTCCATCTGTGATCTCCATGTACGGGGGCGGGGTTCAAGCCCCGTGAAGTGAAGGTGCGGTCTCCGACGAGGAAAAGTAGAACACGGGAGACGGACCGGCCAGTTGGCACACCATGCCGTGCCGCCTCCCATGCCCTACTCATCCTCGGAGGAGTCCCCGACCTCGGCGGTGCCGGACGTTGGACGGCGGCAAGTAGGACGCGTGGCTGATGGTGCTCCCGTCATCGGCCGCTAGCGTGGCCACCGCTTGTGCGGCGACTTCAGCGAGGGCGGCGACCTCGAGCTCCATCCCCGAAGACAAGCTCTCCTGTAGAGCGTTCGCGCTTGCGGTCATGGCGGATGTGGTTCCAGGTAGGAGGACGATGCGCTATGGTGTGGAGGTTAGCTGGGCATTGCCGCTTTAAGTAGCGCATTCCGGTGAGGCCAAACGTCCGGGTGCATCATTAAGTCGCCGGAGTTGTTCCTCAGGCACCGAGCCTCTTAATGATGACATACGAATGGACGGCATGAATGCGGGCAGCTGGCGCCGGCTGGGAACGCACCGCGCGACGGCGCGAGGGACGAGGGTTTTGGTGTGCCAGGATAGTCAGTTGCGGTCGTGGCAACGTTGGAGATGCCCTTTGCTCACATGCGATCCCTGCATGTCATTGAAAAAGCAAGACGACCCGGCATGGTCTCAGGTCCAGAGGATGCAGTTGGCCGCGCTACACCACTCCGCGGACGCGTCGTGGCGCCCCGTGCATCCTCGACGAGCCGGGTGTTGGGGTGTGTTTGGATTGTGGCCAAAGTGCACCTTGCCAAAATTTTGGTCATGACCAAAAGATTGGTCTTTGTTTGGATGGTTGCCATTTTTTTGGCATGCCAATGAACTCTAGCCAACTCTAGTTCATTTTTCTTGCCAATGTCGGCCAAATCGTGGGCAACCAATACCTCAACCAAAATTTTGGTCATGACCCAAAGATTGGTCTTCGTTTGGATGGTTGCCATTTCTTTGGCATGCCAATGAACTCTAGCCAACTCAAGTTCATTTTTCTTGCCAATGTCGGCCAAATCATGGGTAACCAATACCTCAACCAGAATTTTGGCTACCCAATGCTTTGATGGGGCAACCTTGAGCACAAACCAAACATACCATTGGTCGTGCCACAGCACTAACGCCACCCTCGGCAAACTGAAACCGACCGTGTCTAGCGACAATATGAGCGTGTCGCTCACCGCGGCCGCCGTGTCTAGAGGCGGTGCTAGAGCTGCGCCCGGTTGTTGGCCCCAACGACCCAGATGAACGGTTGTCGGTGGCAAGGAGGCCGTGGGCCAGCTCCTCCATTGGACTAGTCTGCGCTACGTCGTCCCGGCGGGTGTGCCCCACATGTCTGTTTCCCTGTTTTCCCGGCCATATTCGAGCGTTAGTGCTCCGCGTTGTGCATTAGGCCTTTCACTATGTAGGCCAAGCGAGACAACTTATTGTTTATTTGAGCCGTTCAAGTATAATCATGTGGCGTTTGCTTATTTATCATTCCCCTCCAACCCTCTTTGCCATCGATCATGTCGCCCTCCAGTCGAGTCCATCCTCCCGCATGCCTCATTTGAACATTTCGCCGAGTATCATTCGCATGTGCCCACCCTAGTTCTCTTTCAATAGATCTCCGGACCCCGAAATGAAATTGAGAGGGAACGAGTGGGGGCACGTGATACCTAAGGCGGATTCAAAATTTTGAACCGGTGATCATAGCATCCGCAAATCATATATAAAGGGTATTCAATGTTCGTTTCATTTTTCAACGCACAATATACTCCCTCCTATCCTTTCTACTCCCTCCTTCCATCTATATTGGGCCTAATGCATTTTTCAAGACCTCCTTTGACTATTGACAAGATTAATAGTACATGACATGTATAATGCGAAAATTATATCATTGGAAGCTCCTTTCACATACGAATTTGATGGTATGCTTTGTTTAAGTTGCATGTCATATATTATTGCTCTACCTTTTGGTCAAAGTTAGCCTCGAAAACGCATTAGGCCCTATACAGATGGAAGGAGGGAGTAGTTTACATATAAGTTTTATGTGTAGTCAAAGTATATCTACTTTGATAAAAAAGGTATCAACATTCAACAATGCCCAATCAATATTGTTAGATTCGTACGTACTCCTAGATTTGTACTCGAGATGGTTTCCAATTTGACTATTGACAAGATTAATAGTACATGAGATGTATAATGTGAAAATTATATCATTGGAAACTCCTTTCACATACGAATTTGACCGTATGCTTTGTGTAAGTTGCATGTCATATATTATTACTCTAAAATTTGGTCAAAGTTAGCCTCAAAAAATGCATTAGACCCTGTATGCTTTGTGTAAGTTGCATGTCATATATTATTACTCTAACATTTGTGTAAGTTGCATGTCATATATTATTACTCTAACATTTGGTCAAAGTAGTATAGTGGAAGTGGATCCTCTGACGTAGGTATCCCTGCCTTACCCTCCCTTTCGGTCACTTACTGGCGGACCCCATGCTTGCTAGGCCCCGCATGTCAGTTACTCAATGGGTTCGGCCACGTCAGGGGATCCTCATCCGTAGTATACTCCGTCTGTTTTTATTTACTCCGCATAAAACGGAGGGAGTGGTGGTATAATAAATGACGCGGGCGGGGGAGGGGGAGGGACATCGGTTTGCTCTCAACTGCGGCCCCACAAGCGAACGAAAACGCAAGACGAAGCGTGTTCCATTTGGTGAGCAACGTGGAGGGTCCAGCGTGCCGGGCTGCAACGCGAACGCGACAAGAGCGATGTACATTCAAAACCGATTGACCGGTCGTCACCGGAACCACTATTCACACCAGAACCTTCGCTGCTTGGCCTACGCCAGCCACTGCCCTAAGACCACACCAAATCTCCAGCCCATTCTCCCACCTTTCGATCCCCTAGCCCGCATCAAGCGTCCCCTAGTTCGCCAGAAAGCCATGGTGCGCCGCAAGATCACTTACTACAAGATGCTGACGCCGGAGCGCCGTGCAGAAATCGCGGCGGCGGTCGGTGCCACAGACCTCCGTTCCTAAGCTCGCTTTGCGGCGGGCCAATCCCCGAGTTCTCTTGAGCCAAGTTACGAGGAGGAGGAAGCCGATCCAATGTTCATGGCGGAGGTTGCGGCGCAGAAGGCCCCCGATGGGTATGAGATGATGGACGTCGACTTCGTGCCGGCATCCGAGTCCCGCATGGTGCAGGCGGACCAGCGGTTCAACATGGCGATACTAAAGGAGGACCGGGAGGCAGAGGCTTAACTCGACGCGGAGCGCGCGCATGCTGCTGCCATCGAGGCTCTCCTGCAGGCCCGGATGTCGTGGATGTGAACCGGGCGGCGGAGGCTCAACTTGAGGCGGAGCGCGCGGATGCCGCTGCCATCAAGGCCCTCCTGCAGGAGGAACCGGACATCCTGGACTTGAACCGGGCGGCAGAGGCTCGACTCGACCCAGAGCGCGCGGATGCCGCTCTCATCGACGCCCTCCTGCAGGCGGAACCGGACGTCCTGGACTTGAACCGGGCAGCGGAGGCTCGACTCGACGCGGAGCGCACGGATGCCGCTGCCATCGAGGCCCTCCTGCAGGCGGAACCGAACGTCCTCAACTTGAACTGGGTTGTGCTCTCGTCCGTGCAGAGTGCCCGCATGCTCCGCTTGAATGAGTAGCTGGAGGCCGAGGACAACCACGGTGCGGAGACACACGTCGGCAGCGACGGCTGGTTCGCGCCGGCAGCCAAAGACGACGAGGCTGCCTCTTTCCGCGAACAGTGATAGTATTTCTTTATGTTGTTGTTTTCATGGATCTTTTGCTGTGTAAAAACATATATTTGTTATGCAAGTCGCCTGACTTGGGTCAGTCTACCATTTCAGGCGATTGGATGAATATCCTACGTCTCCTAACCCTTCTTTCCTTCTTCCTCACCTCTTCTTCTTCCCCAATAGACCACCGCACGGGCCGTACGGATACTCCGCAACATGTGGTTGGATAAACATACTCTATGAACGAAAATTATGTGTCAGCGATAGGATGGCTGAGTTTGGTGTGTTCACATGCGACAGCACGTGTCAGTGAGGGTGCGTTCCCTTGGTTGGGTTTGCGATGTGCAGGAGCGACTGTGTGAGGGTGTGGTGCGACCGCGGCGTCCAGGAGCGACCGTGTGAGGGTGCGGCGCGACCGCGATAGCCATGCGCAAGTGTACCTCCTTCTCATTTTGAAAACTTTAGGCAAGCTTGGCAAAAATGTGTGGCGAAGTTTGGCAATGCAAGGCCTAGACCCAAACAGGATAAGTACGTACGTACTAGGAGTACTAGTGTTAAAAAAGAAAGGTTGGGTTTTCCTTCGCGGGATTTAATCGATACAAATCCTCGTTTCACGTGTCAATTAATGCGTATTTTCTTCTCCAAAGACCAAAGTGCTAACCATCTCACTCCTCATCGCTTGATTAATGCAGCGCCATGCAAACCAACCTTCGCACTTCCGCATGCATGCAGGGGATATTAATGTCCTTGGTTGCTAACCCCATCAATTTTGCCTCGATTAGTGTTAGTGGCCCTTTCCAAATTGTAATTTTGATATGCTGGCCATGTGTACAAAAAAATGGAGGTAGTAACTATATTTGACTTCCTTCCCCATTGCGGTGAGGTCGATGATATTTTTTTGTGGTGGTTTGGCGAAGTGCGTTCGACGGAGAACACCATTGAGGGAGACCACGGTAAGTCGTTTGCAAGTGCCGCCTGCAAGCTGACACAACCGCCTTATTTGCATCCAGGAAGTCCTTTACTAATACTACTAGGAGTAACTAATGCGGTGAGATGGCTTCTCAAAGAAGACGATGGAGAAGCGGAGTCACCGAAGAGTGAAATGATGGTTGCTTCGTCCGTGCTTTTGTGATTTGACGCCTCACTGCTTTGTGATTTGTGATAGAAGGGACAGGGGAGTAGACTATGTGCTCTATACTGTACTACATGCGTCCAAGCATGGGAGAAAGAGGAGAGACATTGCATTTTTCTATTCCTTCAATCAATCAATCAGGGAGCTTCGGTTCCATCTTTTTGGCTTTGGCAACACCGTCCACAATGGTTCCCACGATGCCAAAAGCTATTTTCACATTTGGCTACACATTGTGGATGCCCTTAACCGTACCACTTGGTTTTGCTCCTATGTGCTATCTATACAAATTTCAATTATATTGATCTAAAAAATTATAGAATAGAGATTAGTAAAAAGGAGGTGATTTTGCCGCGCGGATGGCGGGGGAGGTTTCTTATTTGAGCAATGCTACATCCATGTAATGGTTTACGTAAAGTTACAAACTGATGTGATGTGGGACTATTTGATTGGATTAAAGGAGAGGATTAGGCCCACCCCACCTGAAAATCAGGGGGGGCATATATAGATTAGATGGAAAGTATATGTAGCAGCTACATAGCCCTTTGTAAGTCTAGGATTAGGCTTCTTATTTTCGGAGGACGTTGTCCTGGCGGTTTGCTAACATGTGGTCCCATGTTTCAGTGCTTTACCAAGCCGATCCGCGTCCCACATGAGGCAGAACAACGGCAGAAGCAACATGTGGTTAAGTTGAAGAAGATGAGGGAGAAGCGGATTCAGCAACGAGTGAAATGATGGTTGCTTCGTCCCTCCAACTTAACTGCGGGAAAGGTGCGGCTTTGTGATTTGACGCCTCATTGCTCATTACTACGCCGGCGCCATGACTGGGGTGCTTCACCCCGGCTGCTCTACACTGTATTCCGGTATGGCACGTGGACCCGGTAGCTTGATGTCCCACATGTCGGCGAAAGGGACTAGAAGATTTATGAAAGCGAGCGCTCCACTCTTACGACGGAGGAGTAGACGACACGACGGCCCAGTGAACTGTGACTTGTACTGTATAGTACTAGTATAGTTTTGCTGTTTCGCGCGATCCATCGATACAAACCCGATTAAACAGGAAAGGGCGGGATTTTTCCCGCGCGGTAGATGATACTGGCCATACATTTCAAAGGCAATTTTAATGTATGCAAACTGAATAATTATAAGTAAAAACTAAAAACACATATGATTTATTATGTTAGAGTGTAGTAGTAGTGTTGTATTGCATAGTTGTTAGATGTAACATGCGAGAACGTGTAGAGATGTAGTTTTGGAGGGCCTACAGAGAGAAAAGCGTAATACGGTCACCGAACTTCAGAATAAGCTGATTACGGTCACTATATACGTTTTGTAGTGATTATACGGTCACTTGCTCATAGCTCAGCATCGGATTGCACTCTGTTGACCGGTCAAATAGTCTGCGTGGCGCCATGTTGACTAGTTAAATTGACCACGTTCGTTGTGGGTCTCACTTGTCAGTTCGCATAGGCAAAAGGTCAGATAAACACAAATTTACGCAGGCGCGACAAGGCTCCAACCCGTGCGCGGGAATCACCTGGTTGTGTATGTGTCTGTCAGGGCCTGATGTGTGCGCATGCACGTGTAGGTTGAGCACTTGAGTGTGAGAGTGTGTGTTGGTCGTGTGATGTACTAGTGTGTGCATGCATGCGTGCGTGTGTGCGTGTGAGTGTTGCGTGCGTGCGTGTGAGTGTTGCGTGTGTGCGTGGCTGCGTGTGTACATGTGAGTGCTGCGTGCGTGCGTGGGTGCATGTGTTTGTGTGAGTGTTGTGTGGATGCAGTTCGTGTGCATGAGTGCGTGTGTGTATAATCACCACACCAGCTCATGTGTGTTAAACCAGACGGCTCAGCATACCAATACAAGGCCACCTTGTCCGCTGTGCCCGCGGTCATGACTTCGAACCACCGTCCAAATATATTTTTTGTCGTTTGTTTTCATTCTTACTAGCAAGATGCCCGTGCGTTGCACGTAACATCAAGATGCATTTGTATGACTTGTTTATCTTGTGAAAGAAAAGGATGAACGAGGGAAGGCCTTATTTGCAAATGTGGAGAGGTGTATGGGTACCTTTTTGCAAAATTGCCATAGTTTTTTTCCTATCCGTCAGATATAAATCGGACAGCCTATATTGCAGGATGGCAGGCACACCATCATCACCAACTCTATTTTTTATAAGAGTGTATTTTATGTATTTTATAAGAGTGTAGATGTAGAGTAGATACAAGTCGACAGGTGGGCACGATGGTAGTGAGATAATGTGATGCAACACTAGAGGTGCCACGTGGAGTGTTTAACTGGTCAACTAGTCATGTCATGAGCAAATACAGAGTTGTACGGTGAGCCCGTGACTGCATAATAACCACTAAACATAA
Organism: Aegilops umbellulata; assembly: GCA_032464435.1. Taxonomy (NCBI): domain Eukaryota; kingdom Viridiplantae; phylum Streptophyta; class Magnoliopsida; order Poales; family Poaceae; genus Aegilops; species Aegilops umbellulata. The sequence continues at coordinate 588,856,709 of CP136057.1, forward strand.
ATGGTGACCGTAATGAGTGGATTCTGAAGTCCAATGTACGTATCGTGCTTTCGCTTCAAATACAATGATCGTCATTGCATATATCGCGAGAGAAAGATGAAACATGCGTGAATTTTCTGGGGGCTTACTTTTAGAGGACCTGGAGATAGTTTTGTGTGCATACGTGAAAGGGGCGTACAGGGGGGTATGTGATGGAGAGAGAGATGCTCTTCGTTTCTCTTTATTATGACTAAATTTTTATATAGTATAAATATATACAAATTCACAGTGCGGAATAAATATCATTGTGGGCACCATGCAATGCAAATTAGCATTCGTACTCCTCCATGTAACTTTGTAATGTTGTATAGATGTAGAAACTCGAAAGTATTTTTTGGCCACACTTTATTCAAAAGGAATGTTGTATGCGAAATAAACGTGAAGAGAGGGCTTTTTAGATCAATGGGGTACGTGATGTAACATGTGTGAATGTGTAGTTGATGCATTTGGCGGGGCCTAGAGAGGTATGTGTGTGTATTACGTATTCGAGAGAGGCATGGATAGAGGGGCCGACCGGGGGGCGTGGGAGAGATAGCACGAGAAATAAGAGTGGTCTAGAGAGAGAGACGAATATGACGTCACGACAAGAGATTCCATTCCCTTGAGTGTGTATATGCAAGGGGGGAGGGAATAGAGGCACCAGGAGAAATTTTCTGTGTGTGTGGTGTTTGTGTTGGTATGTGTGGGTGTGAGAAGATAATGAGATGTGGGGGCAGAGGGTGTGTCACCGCGTGAGGTCCGGTGGGTCGAGGTGAGGCCCTTTGTTCTGTTTCGTCCTGCGCCACATTGGTCGGCCCGTGACGCATTTAGGAAGACCCATGGATGACTAGTCGTACAAGACAAAGATAGCAGAATTGTGAAGGACTCTGTGTCCACTAACAAAGCCGGCTAGGATTTGTAACCCTAGGTTCTCGGACTAAGGTAACCCCTTTATCTCTGATATTACTATTCATCCAACCTAACTTTAAGGGGCATCCTATAGAATGCTCTGCTAGAATCATACTCGTCGATTAGGAAGAGAGGTGTGAGACAATGCGTGAGAGACAGGCATAAAGATAATGTGCGTACATGAGACACGTAGGCAGGTCCATGTATATAGAAAGGGTCGATGAGGATTGTGCGTGTGTATGTTTGCGAGAGGAAGAGTGCTTGTGATAAAGGTTAGTGAAAACAGTTGTAAATGGTTACGAGAGGGAGGGAGGGTTATATCTAGAGCATGTGTGCGAGAAAGACACCTCAGGAGAGAGTGTGTGAGCATGTGTGAGAGACCACCGATGGAGAGTGAAACTACACGTAAAAGACTGCTCTACACATTGATTAAAGATATAAATTGTATCCAAATATTAGGATGGGATCATGATATTTGCAATTCGCGTAAGGAGCGACCATTGATCCATCAGACGTCTAGATTCTATCGAATTTGAGCATGTCTATGTTATTATTCGACACAATTGATCCACATAGTTAGTATTTTGAACTCCAGACAATGCATCGCTTTAGCAATCGAATATAAACGTGAGTATAGTTCATGTTGTGTGTGTAAAGCACATTATACATACGAAAGTTACACAATGGACATTATAAATAGCTACTACCTATGAACTAGCATACATTTGAATTCAACTTAAGGTGGTTTAAAAAAATCGAATTCAACATGAAGTCCATTCAATTATTTGAATTTGATATCATGGCATTTGTAAACCATACCTAAATTATGGGGGCACCAATATTTGCTCTGATTTTGTACATAATAGCATATGTAGTAGTGTACAAAATAGATTCAAATTTAGCCCCTCCATTCCAAAATAATCGTAGTTATAGGATTTTCAAGTGTCAAAATTTCAAAAAGAAGCGGATAATTTAATGAGGTTTTCAAACATACAAGGTCAAATATAACGTTGTATATTTAGGTCAATCCTCATAGTTCAAGAGTACTCTAAACGTGAATGCTTGTGTTTCAAAATTTCGAACGAAGCGCCAAAAGAGCCTCTACTCGCCCAAAACCACGTGAGACCAATGTTTGGTAGTACAAGGAAATTACTTTTCTAATAACTGTTGGGGAACGTAGCAGAAATTTAAAATTTTCCTACGTGTCACCAAGATCTATCTATGGAGAAACCAGCAACGAGGGGAAAGAGAGTGCATCTACATACCCTTGTAGATCGCTAAGCGGAAGCGTTCAGGTGAACGGGGTTGATGGAGTCGTACTCGTCGTGATCCAAATCACCGATGACCAAGTGTCGAACGGACGGCACCTCCGCGTTCAACACACATACAGCCCGGTGACGTCTCCCGTGCCTTGATCCAGCAAGGAGAGAGGGGGAGGTTGAGGAAGACTCCATCCAGCAGCAGCACGACAGCGTGGTGATGATGGAGGAGCGTGGTACTCCAGCAGGGCTTCGCCAAGCACGTGACGGAGAAGGAGAGGTATTGGGGAGGGGAGGGGCTGCACCTTGGATCAGGTCTGAAGTCCTCCATCTCCCCCACTATATATAGGAGGGCCAAGGGGGGGGGCGGCCCTAGGAGATCCAATCTCCTAGGGGGGCGGCGGCCAAGGGAGGTTTCCCTCCCCCCCAAGGCACCTAGGGGGTGCCTTCCCCTTGTGGACTCTTCCTTTAGGGTTTCCCCCACACTAGGCGCATGGGCCCTAGGGGAAAGTGGCGCCCCAGCCCACTTTGGGCTGGATCCCTTCCCACTTCAGCCCATGGGATCCTCTGGGATAGGTGGCCCCACCCGGTGGGCCCCCGGGACCCTTCAGGTGGTCCCGGTACAATACCGATGACCCCGAAACTTGTCCCGATGGCCGAAATAGGACTTCCTATATATAAATCTTTACCTCCGGACCATTCCGGAACTCCTCGTGACGTTCGGGATCTCATCCGGGACTCCGAACAACATTCGGTAACCACATACAAACTTCCTTTATAACCCTAGCGTCATCGAACCTTAAGTGTGTAGACCCTACGGGTTCGGGAAGCATGCAGACATGACCGAGACGTTCTCCGGTCAATAACCAACAGCGGGATCTGGATACCCATGTTGGTTCCCACATGTTCCACGATGATCTCATCGGATGAACCACGATGTCGAGGATTCGATCAATCCCGTATACAATTCCCTTTGTCTAGCGGTATAGTACTTGCCCGAGATTCGATCGTCGGTATCCCGATACCTTGTTCAATCTCGTTACCGGCAAGTCTCTTTACTCGTTCCATAACACATCATCCCGTGATCAACTCCTTTATCACATTGTGCACATTATGATGATGTCCTACCGAGTGGGCCCAGAGATACCTCTCCGTCACACGGAGTGACAAATCCCAGTCTTGATTCGTGCCAACCCAACAGACACTTTCGGAGATACCCATAGTGCACCTTTATAGACACCCAGTTACGTTGTGACGTTTGGCACGCCCAAAGTATTCCTACGGTATCCGGGAGTTGCACAATCTCATGGTCTAAGGAAATGATACTTGACATTTAGAAAAGCTTTAGCATACGAACTACACGATCTTGTGTTAGGCTTAGGATTGGGTCTTGTCCATCACATCATTCTTCTAATGATGTGATCCTGTTATCAATGACATCCAATGTCCATGGTCAGGAAACCGTAACCATCTATTGATCAACGAGCTAGTCAACTAGAGGCTTACTAGGGACATGGTGTTGTCTATGTATCCACACATGTATCTGAGTTTCCTATCAATACAATTCTAGCATGGATAATAAACGTATCATGAACAAGGAAATATAATAATAACCTATTTATTATTGCCTCTAGGGCATATTTCCAACAGTCTCCCACTTGCACTAGAGTCAATAATGTAGTTCACATCGCCATGTGATTAACATTCACAGAGTTCTGGGTTTGATCATGTTATGCTTGTGAGAGATGTTATAGTCAACGGGTCTGAACCTTTTAGATCCGTGTGTGCTTTACAAATCTCTATGTCATCTCCTAGATGCAGTTACCACGCTCTACTTGGAGCTATTCCAAATAACTGTTCTACTATACGAATCCAGTTTACTACTCAGAATAATCTGGATTAGTGTCAAAGTTTGCATCGGCGTAACCCTTTACGACGAACTCTTTTTCTGCCTCCATAATCGAGAAAATTCCTTAGTCCACTAGTTACTAAGGATAACCTTGACCGTTGTCCTGTGATCCATTTCTAGATCACACTTGTACCCCTTGACTGACTCATTGTTTGGCACACTTCAGGTGCGGTACACAACATAGCATACTTTAGAGCCTACGACTAAAGCATAGGGGACGACCTTCGTCCTTTCTCTCTATTCTGCCATGGTCATGTCTTGAGTCTTGCTCAATACTCACACCTTGTAACACAGCCGAGAACTCCTTCTTTGCTGATCTATTTTGAACTCCTTCAAAATCTTGTCATGGTATGTGTTCATTTGAAAGTACTATTAAGCGCTTTTGATCTATCCTTATAGATCTTGATGCTCAATGTTCAAGTAGCTTAATCCAGGTTTTCCAATGAAAAACACTTTTCAAACAACCCTATATGCTTTCCAGAAATTCTACATCATTTCTGATCAACAATATGTCAACAACATATACTCATCAGAAATTCTATAGTGCTTCCACTCACTTCTTTGGAAATACAAGTTTCTCATAAACTTTGTATAAACCCAAAATCTTTGATCGACTCATCAAAGTGTACATTCCAACTCCGAGATGCTTACTCCAGTCCTTAGAAGGATTGCTGGAGCTTTGCATACTTGTTAGCATCTTTCAGGATCGACAAAATCTTCTGGTTGTATCACATACAACCTTTCCTCAAGAACAAGGAAACAATATTTTGACATCCCATCTGCAAGATTTCATAAATAATGCAGTACCTGCTAATTCCAACAGACTCTTAGCATCGCTACGAGTGAGAAAGTCTCATTGTAGTCAACTCCTTGAACTTGTCGGGAAACATCTTAACGACAAGTCGAGCTTTCTTAATGGTGACATTTACCATCATTGTCCGTCTTCCTTTTAAAATCCATCTGTACTCAACAGCCTCACGACCATCGAGCCGTTCTGCCAAAGTCTACACTCTGTTTTCATACATGGATCCTCTCTCGGATTTTATGGCCTCGAGCCATTCATCGGAATCCGGGCCCACCATCGCTTCTCCATAGCTCGTAGGTTCATTGTTGTCTAGCAACATGACGTCCAAGACAGGATTACGTACCACTCTGAAGTAGTACGCATCCTTGTCATCCTACGAGGTTTGGGAGTGACTTGATCCGAAGTCTCATGATCACTATCATAAGCTTCTACTTCAATTGGTGTAGGTGCCACATGAACAACTTCGTGTGCCCTGCTACACACTAGTTGAAGTGATGGTTCCATAACCTCATGAAGTCTCCACCATCCTCCCACTCAATTCTTTCGAGAGAAACTTTTCCTCAAGAAAGGACCCGATTCTAGAAACAATCCCTATTGCTTTCGGATCTGAGACAGGAGGTATACCCAACTCTTTTGGGTGTCCTATGAAGATGCATTTATCCGCTTTGGGTTCGAGCTTATCAGCCTGAAACTTTTTCACATAAGCATCGTGACCCCAAACTTTTAAGAAATGACAGCTTAGGTTTCTCTAAACCATAGTTCATACGGTGTCATCTCATCGGAATTACGTGGTGCCCTATTTAAAGTGAGTGCGGTTGTCTCTAATGCCTAACCCATGAACGATAGTGGTAATTCGATAAGAAACATCATAGTATGCATCATATCCAATAGGGTGCAGTTATGATGTTCGGACACACCATCACACTATGGTGTTCCAGGCGGTACTAGTCGTGAAACAATTTCCACAATGTCTCAATTGTGTACCAAACTCGCAACTCAGATATTCATCTCTATGATCATATCATAGATATTTTATCCTGTTGTCACGACAATATTCAACTTCATTCTGAAATTACTTGAATCATTCAATAATTCAGACTTGTGTTTCATCAAGTAAATATGCTCAGTATCTACTCAAATCATCTGTGAAGTAAGAGCATAACGATATCCCCTGCGTGCCTCAGCACTCATTGGACTGCACACATCAAAATGTGTTACTTCCAACAAGTTGCTTTCTTGTTCCATTTTACTGAAACCGAAGCTTTCAGTCATCTTGCCCATGTGGTATGATTTGCATGTCTCAAGCGATTCAAAATCAAGTGAGTCCAAACGGTCCATCTGCATGGAGTTTCTTCATGCGTACATACCAACAGACACGGTTCACATGTCTCAATTTTTCAGAAATGAGTGAGTCCAAAGATCCATCAACATGGAGCTTCTTCATGCGTTTTGTACCAATATGACTTACATGGCAGTGCCACAAGTAGGTGGTACTATCATTACTATCTTATATCTTTTGGCATGAACATGTGTATCACTATGATCGAGATTCAATAAACCATTCATTTTAGGTGCAAGACCATTGAAGGTATTATTCAAATAAATAGAGTAACCATTATTCTCCTTAAATGAATAACCGTATTGCGATAGACATAATCCAATCATGTCTATGCTCAACGCAAACACCAAATAACAATTATTTAGGTTTAACACCAATCTCGATGGTAGAGGGAGCGTGCGATGCTTGATCACATCAACCTTGGAAACACTTCCAACACATCTCGTCAGCTCACCTTTAGCTAGTCTCCGTTTATGCCGTAGCTTTTATTTCGAGTTACTAACACTTAGCAACCGAACCGGTATCTAATACCCTGATACTACTAGGAGTACTAGTAAAGTACACATTTACATAATGTATATCCAATATACTTCTATCGACAGCCTTCTCATCTACCAAGTATCCAGGGTAATTCTGCTCTAGTGGCTGTTCCCCTTATTACAGAAGCACTCAGTCTCGGGTTTGGGTTCAACCTTGGGTTTCTCCACTAGAGCAGCAGCTGATTTGCCGTTTCATGAAGTATCCCTTCTTGCCCTTGCCCTTCTTGAAACTAGTGGTTTTTAACTAACCATCAACAATTGACGCTCCTACTTGACTTCTACTTTCGCGGTGTCAAGCATCGCGAATATCTCAAGGATCATCATATCTATCCCTGATATGTTATAGTTCATCACGAAGCTCTAGCAGCTTGGTGGCAATGACTTTGGAGAAACATCACTATCTTATCTGGAAGATCAACTCCCACTCGATTCAAGTGATTGTTGTACTCAGACAATCTGAGCACAAGCTCAACGATTGAGCTTTTCTCCCTTAGTTTGCAGGCCAAGAAAATCGTCGGAGGTCTTATACCTCTTGACGTGGGCATGAGCCTGAAATCCCAATTTCAGCCCTCGAAACATCTCATATGTTCCGCGACTTTTCAAAAAATGTCTTCGGTGCCTCAATTTTAAACCATTTATCATTACCGAACTATCATGTAGTCATAAAAACGTGTATGTCAGATGTTCGCAACATCCACAGACCACGTTCGAGGTCCAGCACACCGAGCGATGCATTAAGGACATAAGCCTTGTACTGTCCGCATAATTGCTACTGTCAACTTTCAACTATATTTTCTCTAGGAACATATCTAAAACAGTAGAACTAAAGCGCGAGCTTACGACATAATTTGCAAAGATTTTTGACTATGTTCTGGATAATTAAGTTCATCTTATGAACTCCCACTCAGATAGACATCCCTCTAGTCATCCAAGTGATTACATGATCCGAGTCAACTAGGCCGTGTCCGATCATCACGTGAGATGGACTAGTCATCATCGGTGAACATCTTCATGTTGATCGTATCTACCATACGACTCATGCTCGACCTTTCGGTCTCTTGTGTTCCGAGGCCATGTCTGTACATCCTAGGCTCGTCAAGTCAACCTAAGTGTTTCGCGTGTGTAAATCTGGCTTACACCCGTTGTATGTGAATGTAAGAATCTATCACACCCGATCATCACGTGGTGCTTCGAAACGACGAACTTTCGCAACGGTGCACAGTTAGGGGGAACACTTTCTTCAAATTTTAATGAGGGATCATCTTATTTACTACCGTCATTCTAAGCAAATAAGATGTATAAACATGATAAACATCACATGCAATCAAATAGTGACATGATATGGCCAATATCATATTGCTCCTTTTGATCTCCATCTTCGGGGCTCCATGATCATCATCGTCACCGGCATGACACCATGATCTCCATCATCATGATCTCCATCATCGTGTCTTCATGAAGTTGTCACACCAACTATTACTTCTACTACTATGGCTAACGCTTTAGCAATAAAGTAAAGTAATTACATGACGATTTAAGTTGACACGCAGGTCATAAATAAATTAAGACAACTCCTATGGCTCCTGCCGGTTGTCATACTCATCGACATGCAAGTCGTGATTCCTATTACAAGAACATGATCATCTCATACATCACATATATCATACATCACATCCTTTGGCCATATCACATCACATGGCATACCCTGCAAAAACAAGTTAGACGTCCTCTAATTGTTGTTTGCATGTTTTACGTGGCTGCTATGGGTTTCTAGCAAGAACGTTTCTTACCTACGCAAAACCACAACGTGATATGTCAATTGCTATTTACCCTTCATAAGGACCCTTTTCATCGAATCCGATCCGACTAAAGTGGGAGAGACAGACACCCGCCAGCCACCTTATGCAACTAGTGCATGTCAGTCGGTGGAACCGGTCTCACGTAAGCGTACGTGTAAGGTTGGTCCGGGCCGCTTCATCTCACAATACCGCCGAATCAAGATTGGACTAGTAACGGTAAGCATATTGAACAAAATCAACGCCCACAACTACTTTGTGTTCTACTCGTGCAAAGAATCTACGCAATAGACCTAGCTCATGATGCCACTGTTGGGGAACGTAGCAGAAATTTAAAATTTTCCTACGTGTCACCAAGATCTATCTATGGAGAAACCAGCAACGAGGGGAAAGAGAGTGCATCTACATACCCTTGTAGATCGCTAAGCGGAAGCGTTCAAGTGAACGGGGTTGATGGAGTCGTACTCGTCGTGATCCAAATCACCGATGACCAAGTGCCGAACGGACGGCACCTCCGCGTTCAACACACATACAGCCCGGTGACGTCTCCCGTGCCTTGATCCAGCAAGGAGAGAGGGAGAGGTTGAGGAAGACTCCATCCAGCAGCAGCACGATAGCGTGGTGATGATGGAGGAGCGTGGTACTCCGGCAGGGCTTCGCCAAGCACGTGACGGAGGAGGAGAGGTATTGGGGAGGGGAGGGGCTGCGCCTTGGATCAGGTCTGAAGTCCTCCATCTCCCCCACTATATATAGGAGGGCCAAGGGGGGGCGCCGGCCCTAGGAGATCCAATCTCCTAGGGGGCGGCGGCCAAGGGAGGTTTTCCTCCCCCCAAGGCACCTAGGGGGTGCCTTCCCCTTGTGGGACTCTTCCTTTAGGGTTTCCCCCACACTAGGCGCATGGGCCCTAGGGGAAAGTGGCGCCCCAGCCCACTTTGGGCTGGATCCCTTCCCACTTCAGCCCATGGGACCCTCCGGGATAGGTGGCCCCACCCGGTGGGCCCCCGGGACCCTTCAGGTGGTCCCGGTACAATACCGATGACCCCAAAACTTGTCCCGATGGCCGAAATAGGACTTCCTATATATAAATCTTTACCTCCGGACCATTCCGGAACTCCTCGTGACGTCCGGGATCTCATCCGGGACTCCGAACAACATTTGGTAACCACATACAAACTTCCTTTATAACCCTAGCGTCATCGAACCTTAAGTGTGTAGACCCTACGGGTTCGGGAAGCATGCAGACATGACCGAGACGTTCTCCGATCAATAACCAACAGCGGGATCTGGATACCCATGTTGGTTCCCACATGTTCCACGATGATCTCATCGGATGAACCACGATGTCGAGGATTCGATCAATCCCGTATACAATTCCCTTTGTCTAGCGGTATAGTACTTGCCCAAGATTCGATCGTCGGTATCCCGATACCTTGTTTAATCTCGTTACCGGCAAGTCTCTTTACTCGTTCCATAACACATCATCCCGTGATCAAATCCTTGATCACATTGTGCACATTATGATGATGTCCTACCGAGTGGGCCCAGAGATACCTCTCCGTCACACGGAGTGACAAATCCCAGTCTCGATTCGTGCCAACCCAACAGACACTTTCGGAGATACCCGTAGTGCACCTTTATAGCCACCCAGTTACGTTGTGACGTTTGGCACGCCCAAAGTATTCCTACGGTATCCGGGATTTGCACAATCTCATGGTCTAAGGAAATGATACTTGACATTTAGAAAAGCTTTAGCATACGAACTACACGATCTTGTTCTAGGCTTAGGATTGGGTCTTGTCCATCACATCATTCTTCTAATGATGTGATCCCGTTATCAATGACATCCAATGTCCATGGTCAGGAAACCGTAACCATCTATTGATCAACGAGCTAGTCAACTAGAGGCTTACTAGGGACATGGTGTTGTCTATGTATCCACACATGTATCTGAGTTTCCTATCAATACAATTCTAGCATGGATAATAAACGATTATCATGAACAAGGAAATATAATAATAACCTATTTATTATTGCCTCTAGGGCATATTTCCAACAATAACTCCGACCCGTGAAACCTACCGGCCCGACGTCCAAAGGTCTAAACCGGGGTAGGTTTGTAGTTTCATCTAGACGCCACGCAACCGCATCCGAAAAACATTCATACACAATGGCGGCCTAAGCACACATGCGCGCGGCCGAAATCGCTCCCGCCCACTATTTGGGACACCTGGGATTACCATCCTACCCCCGACCCGCAGTAGGTCCGAAATTTAAGAGGGGGGCAAAGTTTGTACTTTCCCCAAATTTCAAACAAGCGCGTCCCATCTTCTGTTCAAAAAATCCAAAAACAAGCGCGTCCCAGACCGAAACATGGTTCCCCCACCCGTCCGATTCCCCATTCGTACTCCGTGGGCGCCAAAACTACCTCTCCACCAGCCGCGAAACCCCGGCGTCCTCCGTCCGCCACCCCATCCCACCCATCAACCGCCGCCCTCCTCCATCACGCCGGAGCCGATACCCCGACGTCGTCGTCCACCGCAACCTCAACCGCAACGCCCTCCACGGCTAGTAGTTGAAGCCGAGGGTGAGCCGTCCGTACCCGAGCCAGTTCAACCACGTCGTCCTGTGCCTCACCGCTGCCGCTCCAACTTCGCCACCCTCCACCGCACCGGAGCTGTTCGTGCTACGCCGTCCTTTGCCGCCTCGGATCTGCTTCCCCTCCGCCGACATATGGCCACGGCAACACAATCAACAATTTGGCCATGGGTTCGTCCAAGCCTGCACCCTCCAGAACATCGGTTTCCTCGGTAAAAAGAAGAAAATCGGCGCAACTTGTGGAGGTGACCACACCGGCAACCGACAAAGGTACTCCTCTTCCCTTATTCGTGCAAATCATACGTCTATGCTTGCACGGTATTCATCCCACAGAAGACACTAGTTGACCGCTTCTTCTTGATAGTAGATGTTCCTAGTAACTCGCGATGCACAAGGTTTCTCCTCATATACTATTTCACCTTAGCTAGAGGTCCGTCGCCCCCCTGAATTTCAATTTCTTGCCAGTTGATTCCCAATTAACGGAAGCATTCCCTGGTGTAACAGGCGCTAGTATGCCTATTACGCCAGGGAAGCAGCGCCTTGGTGTTTATCTTAGAGGCGTGTGCGGCCTAGACCTACTGGCGCCCGATCTGGAGGTCGGCCGGGATTAAAGGGATGGCATGGGGGTGCTGCCAAGCACGGCGGTGGTGTGAGGTCGATGGGAGGGCGGGGCAGCAGAGGCAGGGGTCTGGGCCGGTGGTCGCTGGCGGTTCAATAAAGATCGTCAACAGTGATTGGCGGGAGGTAGACGAAGGCCATCTGCCCGTTCCTTATAGATCGGACGGTTCATTAAAAAAATCGACTGACCTATTTATTTTCAGTCGACTGTTATCTTAGATATGACCACATGTGGTGGTGTGCTGGAGGAGTACCTGCATTTCCCGTGCTCATATATTACAAAATCATATGGAGTAGAATCTAATTTTGTTTGCCATGCAATGTTGTAGAGCTATCATATGTCTACTTTCATTTATTTTTCAGCCACCTGCTATCTGCTACTTTTACAGTGCACTAGTTCTGCACACACTTCACCCTTACTCTCACTGTTGTGTTTTATGCAGGGGTATTTCAGACTCTACTGCCATGAGAGAAGCCAAAAAGAAAAGAGATAAGTCGCTCCAGCTTGGTGTGCGGCTAGGCACGACACATTTCAACGCTTTAAAGGGTGCAGTGTCAGCAGATGGAGACGGGGAACGTAGCTCTGGAGTTGATGACCTCACTCGCAATGAACCACCATCCCAGGTGCTTGCTTTAACTTCGCGGTGTCATATGTGGTTGCATGTTCCATATGGTGTCTAGCTTGTATTCGAAAGGCCGAAGTCGATAAGATAAGGAAAGATAATTTTTTTACATGAACCACCATCCCGTGAGCACCAGAAGACAAATAGCTAGTCAGGGCACTGGCCAAGCCAGTGACAAGCCCAGCAAAGATAGGCATCACCTGGAAGCCAACTAAAAATCTGTGATGGTGGCAAAGCAACCCACCTCCCACTAGGCTCTCAGGTCCTAGATGATCATGCTCACCACTCCAGCCGGATGTCTAGCTTGTATTGCTTCCAATTTGGTTAAATTGCATCTGCTTAGCTTACACATTATACCTTTGAATATGACATGCCTTTCTGTTTTTGGTACATACTAGTACATCTGTGTATTAACCATGTTCTTAAATCAAACTAATGTTCTTGTGTATCCCTCATCAATCACTTATGACGAGGCAGGCAGGCAAGGGGACTACTGCTCATTTAAAGAATGTGGCGTCAGCCTCCCGACATGATTCTCAAGAAACAGAAATGCTACATGAAGATAGTGAACGTAGCTTTGTAGTTGATTACAGCATTTCCCCTACACTAGCATCGCAGGTGCTTGCTCTAACTTGGCGGCGTGATATGTGGTTGCATGTTGCATATGGTGTCTAGATTGTAATTCTTCTAATCTGGTTAAACTGCATGTGCTAGTCTGCTTAGCTTATACATTATACCTGTTAATGTGACATGCCTTCCTGTATTTAGTACATAGTACATTTGTCTATTAAGCATGTCCTTACATTAAACTATTGCTTTTTTGTATCCCGCATCAATCAACATGACGAGACACCTTTAGTATATGCAGTGCGATATTAGTTGCATCTTTCATATGATTTATAGCATGAGCTGCTTCTAATTTGTTGAAATTCCATTTATGATGGGACGCTTTTAACTTGGCAGAGTCATATTGGTTGCATCTTTCATGTGGTGTCTAGCTTGCATTGCTTCTTATTTGCTGGAATGGTTTCTGCTTAGTTTACACAAACAGTTGTGAACATGCCATGCCGTCCTGTTTTTCATACATATTCCATCTTGGTATCATGTGTTTGCCTTACATCAAAGTAGTGATTGTCAGTATCATGCATGAATGAGTTCTGAAGAGAGAATTTTATTGCTTTTTCTTGTCGGTTTTACTTGACAATTCAAAATCAATAAAGCGGAAGGAAGTTAGCAAGGCAGTGGATAAAGGTGCTCCTTCCGAACGGAGGGCCTCTACAGTTTCTACTCCTCCACACTCCCAAGATGATTTCCAAGACAACACATGCATAGACACTCAACAAAGTTGTGTTTATGATGAGCACGTCTCCCCTAGTGCAGCATCATCGATGCTCCCTCTAACTTGGCACTATTATATGTGGTTGCATGTTATGTGTGATGTCTAGCTTGTATTGCTTCTAATTTTGTTGAATTCCATCTGCTTACTTTACACATTATACTTGAATAAGACACGTGTTCCTGTTTCTAGAACATACAATATCTGTCTACCACACCATGTTCTTACATCAAATTACTACTGTTGTGTAACCTGCAACAATCACTTATCATAAGACACGTTTGACTTCAGAGTGTGATATAGGTTACATCTCACATTCTTTTCTAGCTTGTACTACTAATTTGTTGAAATGGCACTTATGACGAGACAGTTTTAACTTGGTAGAGTGATATTCATTGCATCTTTCATATGGTGTCTAGCTTTCATTGCTTCTAATTTGCTGAAATGCCTTCTCCTTAGTTTACACATCATAAGCTGTGAATATGCAATGCTGTGAATATGCAACGGCACTAATGACGAGAGACCTCTAACATGGTAGTGTGATGTTGTTTGCATCTTGCATATGATTTATTTCTTGTACTGCTTCACATTTGTTTAAACGCCATTTATGATGAGACACTGTTAACTTGGCCGAGCGATATTTGTAGCATCTTTCATATGGTGTCTACCTTCCATTGCATTGCTTCTAATTTGGTGAAATGTCTTCTTCTTAGTTTACACATCATAGTTCTGGTTATCTCTTCCGTCCTGTTTTTCATACATATTGCATCCTCCTATCATGTGGTTGTCTAACATCAAAGTTCAATTCGTCTGCATCACTCATCAAATTGTTCTGAAGAACTAAACTGTTATTCGTTTTTCTTGTCGGCTTGACTTAACATGGCACAGAGAAAGAGGAAGAAACACAGAATGGCAGGGAATGAGAAGCGGATGAATCCTGCAGATTCTGCTGGTACTGATGGTGCAATAGAAGGTCAAAGTCCAGCAAAAAATTCTACAAACACGGCATCCCATGCTACACGAGTTGCAAAAAAAGACAAACAGAAACAAATAGTTGCCATCAAACAAGCAGAGACAGCCCTAGTTCTTGCAACACCTACCACAGTACTACCAGCTGCACGACGTACTCGTGCGTCAACTGAGCTAGCAGCACGTTCCCAAGCTCCCTTGCCACCTGACACTACTTCCCAAGCACTCTTGACACAAGACGAGTTGGCAATATCAGATGAACCTTGTGAGCTTCAACAGCAAGAAGGTAGTTGTTGGAGTCAAGTTACAGTTGCATGCTTCTTTATATGTAGTCTCACAGTTTGATGTACACTAACACTTCATATGTTTGTTGTTGGACTAGCACCTAGGCGCAAGAGGAAACAAACATCAGGGATAATGCTCGATAGGTTAACTAAATCTAGAGGAGGAAGAATGGAGATCCGTTTTGAGGCAGGTTTAAAAAAGGCCACGTGATGCTACAGAGTCAGCCAAGTTAGTATCAGAGGCAGCGGTTGCTGTTAGGTGTCATGTACGTATCCTCCCAACATGGATTCAGTACAGGAATGACAAAGACGAAACCCAGTTCAACATCTTCCTCGACCATTTATCTGTAAGTATGGTTATGTATGGAAACTAGTAATATCGTCTTGCTCTGTCCAATACTTTCTAGGTTGCTGATAATAAGACTCCCATAATTTTCAACAGATGAGGTTCAAGTTGGATAGCCAAGATGATGCAACCAGACAAGCTTGCACCCATGTTTTCAAGTCTGCTCTGCGACAGTATTGGTATAACTTGAGGAAAACTCACTTTGAAGGCAAGGCTAACAGTGAACTTGCCCAAACATCTCCAGTGAAAAATATATCTGATGAAGACTGGAGAGGCCTCGTTAAACACTGGTCCGATCCGAAGTATCAGGCACATTATATATATGTCATCAGATCACATGTTGAAGTCCTATTTACGCATGTGCCACACAAATCTATCTTCTTATAGGTGAACTGTTCAAAGAACAAGGCCAATCGTACGAAAGAGAAATTCCAACAGACGACAGGATCTCGTAGCTATATTGCACACTGCGAGGCTCTTGTAATTAGCTGCTGTTTCACTCTTTTCGCTGTACCATATTATCAGATCTATATTGACTTGTTCCAAATGCAGAGGAAAGCCTGCAAGGACCAAAAAGTACCTGAACCAAATGTTGTGGAAATCTTCAAGGACTGTCACACCAGCAAGAAGAAGGGCATGACTACACCAGTCAAAGCCATTGTTGTAAGTCCTTAATCCTCATGCCTTTTAACTACTACTTATTCTGACTTGTGCCTTGAACTTCATGGTTTGCAGCCAATGTCTATTACTCTTTTCAATTTTATACACAATTGTCTTAGCGTATTATTGCACCTTACAAGGTTTAAAAGAGAGGAGTGATGTTCCTTTGATCTTGACCCGTAATCTAGTTCCGTGCTGGACTTGCCCACACAACGTTACAATTGCATGTTTGTCTGTTCTCAGTTGTTTTGTGATATGAATGACATCATACTATGCTTACCGTATTATAAACTTCGTCTCTTCATCCTTAGCCCTCAATACAATGTGAAGAAATAGACAATACATTAGCGATGGTACATGGTCATATGTTTGGAACCTGGTTTTATTATGTACTTTGCAATAAAATACAACTAATATTTTACATGGGTTCACCAAAATAAGTTTTGTATATAGACCAAAGCTATTTTGTTTGGTTTTGCTGCCTCCTTAATATCTTCTGTTCTGTTACTACTAATGTAAAACCTCAACTTTTCAGCAAGCTATGGAAAAAATGGTGGAACCGCCACCTTCTGAAGGTGGCGAGGCAACTATAACCGCAATGTCACCTCTTGCTGCAGTGGGTCAGTACCTGTCCACTAACAGTGCCAAAAGCACGTTCCTGCGTAATACTGGGTTGGTTGTTAAGGCAATATCGTCCAAACTGCCTCATGATCAAGATATGCAAGCTCAAAGCAATGTTGTATCTGCTCTCCAGACACAAGTCCATTCCCTAGCAGAGACCCTTTGTGAAACAAGGAGAAACATTGCTCAATGTCGTCAAGATATGCATGGTTTTGAAACCAGACTATCAGACATTTGCTATGTTGTTCAGGAACCTAGGGGAAATGAAGGCGAGGGTTATGGTGCTCCATCAGACAATACAGCATGAAAACGTAACAGTCAGGTCAAATGAACTGAGCTTCTGAACTTCTGGTGGTGCATTTATCTGCTAGACTGTTAAGTTTTATGCCAACCTTCCTTTTGTTATATAGTTGTAATTTGTTTTGGTGCGATACAAAATTTATTCTTAACGTGCAGCCACCGCCTGAAGAAAACAGCAAGCCATTTTTGTGTAGTGTAGGGTGTTCCCTATATTTGCACTAGTGGCGATCTTTGATGCCGAGTGGATGTAATCTGTGCAATCGCCTTAATAGCCTAGCGTTAGTTTCGGCCTTATTTATTACCTAGTCTTCTTTTTCCCTGGTTTGCTAGTGGCCACAACTACCATGGGCCATATACGGGCCGTAGGATCCATGGGTCTCCTACGGGCCGTTGATAAATGGGCCCGTAATCGGTGGGCCTCAGGCCGTCGGGTAAATGTGTCTACATGGGCCATATAATTGGGCGTAATTGGTATCGGGCCAGCACGGTAACAGGCCGTTAACAGGTCGTAGGACAGCAAAGGCTTAATTCTGTCACAGGCATAACGGGTCGTTAATGGGCTAGGATATAGGACGGGCTGGAAACGGCGCAACGGGTTAACAGGCAGAAACGGGCCGACTCTTGCCATGGGCCGAATTTGGCCCGTTAGGGTAACAGGCCAGTAACGGGCCGACTCTTGCCATGGGCCGAATTTGGCCCATTAGTGGAACAGGCCAGTAACGGGCCAACTGTTGCCATGGGCCGAATTTGGCCCATTAGGGGAACAGGCTAGTAACGGGCCAAAAGTAATCGAGAGCCGAAAAGGAGCCCAAGAACGTATGGGCCGTCAATAGGCCGAAAGCTAACACGGGCTGGAAACGGCCCCTGTAAATCAAGGGCCGTTAACGGGTATAAGGAAAATTACTGTTCATTATGGGCTAGACTCACCGTGGGCCTGTAATGGGCCGAAAGATACGAAGGCCTCATATGGGCCGAAAGACGTCGTGGGCCATACATGGGCCGAAAGTGAAATTAGCTGGTATTATATTCGACGGCCCACATGACATTGTTGGGCCGATTTCCTTTAGGGCCTAACAGGCCGTGAGTTAACGGGCCGTAAAATGGGCTATTTGCGAAGAGACCGTTAACAGGCTTTTCATGGGCCAGCCCGTTAACTTTTGACCAAGTCAAACGGGCCGGCTTTGTAAGCTAAATGGGCCACTGTTGGGCCGTGCCACGTGTCGGCATATCATAGGCGCCTATCTGACCCACTAACGAGCTGACACGTATTTCGTCCGGCCAATAAGAATTTTATACGTGGAAATTTCCCATTTGGTCGGGGCTGTTAATGGGTTATCGGATCCAAAACCCGACCCGATAGCTTAACGGCATTTCATTACGTGGATGCCACGTGTCGGTCACCCTTGACGAAAGCACTTCTGTGACGCGCGATTTATCGTCATGGAAGTGGACACTTCCGTGATGATAATTTTGGTAATGTCATGGAACACTTCTACGACAGCACATGTATGACTATCTTGATTCTGTCATAAATTTGTCATGGATGTACATGCATGACAAAAACGACCTACTGTGACAAACACATATCATCACGGAAGTGTATTTTTTTGTAGTGTAGGCATCCCACCTTTTTCCTTCAACAATTATCGGTTAGTATCGGTTGAGCCTAAGTTTTTGCTTCTTCCCATGATGTGTGCTATCCTTGGAATGCCATTTTGTTTTGTTTTGCTTGCTGTTTTAATAAATTACTTAGATCTGAAATTTTTTAAATAAGAGAGAGTCCTCCAATAGATACTCCCTCCGTCCGAAAAAGCTCGTCCCAACCTTGTTCCTTAAATGGATGTATCTAGCACTAACTTGGTACTAGATACATCCATTTGAGGGACAAGATTTTCCGGACGGAGGGAGTACCTATTTACTTAACTACTCGTTTGATCTTCACTTATATATTTTTGGAGTAGTTTGTCATTTACTCTTGTGCTTCACTTATATCCTATGAGTAAATTGTTGAATAAATTGAATATCATGAATTTTAAATCATATCATTCCTAGTGGTACCTTCACATTGTGATTAGAAAGTGAAATCTTTTGAGGCTTGACAATCACAATATTGGTCATACAAGCAATTCATGAATAATTAGTATAAGGAAGATAACTTTCACATGCAAATACACTATCCTAGAAATCTTTTGTGATTGTGAGCCCCCATCAAAATATTATATGCCAAAATTGTTGATGTTGGACAAGGAAGACAACGTAATGATTTATGTTTGTTCATATTCACATAGAAGTTATATTGTCATAGATCCTTCAACATGTGGTGCTTGCCCCCCATCTTTGCTAGCCAAAAATCCCGCACCAAGTAGAGATACTACTTGTGCATCCAAAAAGCCTTAAACCCAAATCTTATTTCCAAGAGTCCACCATGCCTACCTAAGGATTGAGCAAGATCCTTCAAGTAAGTTGTCATCGGTGCAATAAGGCAATAAAAATTGCTTCTAAAAGTGTTAGATCATTTAGTGTAAGAGAAAATTGAGCGTTGTACGAACTTATGAAGGCAAAGCAATAAAAGCGACGGACTGCATAATAAATGTTGCTATCATAAGGGGAATATAACATGACGTTCTTTTGCACTAAGGGATTGAGCATACAAACAAATAAGCGCATGGCAACCTATGCTTCCCTCTGCGAAGGGCCTATCTTTTAACTTTCAGTATTTATTTTTATGCAAAGAGTCAAAGTTATTCTCTCTATTCCTTTTTATTTTTCTCTTTTGGTAAGCATCATGTGGTGAGGAAAGATCTAGGCACATATGTCCAGTTGAACATGGGCAGCATGAGTTATTATTGTTGACATCACCCTTGAGGTGAATACACTGGGAGGCAAAACAGTAAGCCCCTATCTTTCTATGTGTCCGGTTGAAACATTTTGCTCATGTGTACGCGGTGAGTGTTAGCAATCATAGAAGACTATATGATGGTTGAGTATGTGGAGCTCTTACTTAAACTCCGTTGAATAAGTTGAATTGCAATTTCTTGGTGACTAAGAACATAGGTTGTTGAGTTTCAAGAGAGTTCATTGTTTAAACCTTAACATGTGAATTGGTTGCCACTACAACATGAGAAATTTTATGAGAAAGAATTGTTGTTTTGATACTGGGAAAAGTGATTGAAATTGTCATTGATCAAACTTGTGCACTTTGCTAGCATTCACACTACATAAATTATTTCTTTCATCATTTACCTACTCGAGGACGAGCAGGAATTAAGCTTGGGGATGCTGATACGTCTCCAATGTATCTATAATTTATAAAGTATTCATGCTATTATTTCATCATTCTTGGATGTTTTACAATCATTTTATAGCAACTTTATATCATTTTTTTGGGACTAACCTATTGACCCAGTGCCTACTGCCAGTTGGTGTTTTTTTGCTTGTTTTTACATCACAGGAAATCAATACCAAATGGAGTCCAGACGCAACGAAACTCCACAGGGATTTTTTTGGACCAGAAGGAACCCAATGGGCCAGAGCTGCACCTGGGGGGTGCCCCGAGGGGGGCACAACCCACCAGGGCGCGCCAGGGCCCCCTGGCGCGCCCAGGTGGGTTGTGCCCACCTCGGTGGCCTCCCGCACCCCCTCTTTGCACTATAAATTCCCAAATATTCTAAAACTCTTTGGGGTTATCTTAGATCAGAAGTTTCGCCGCCGCAAGGCTCTGTAGCCACCGAAAACCAATCTAGACCCGTTCCGGCACCCTACCGAAGGGGGAAATCATCTCCGATGGCCATCTTCATCATCCCGACGGCCACCACGATGAGGAGGGAGTAGTCCACCCTCGGGGCTAAGGGTTTGTACCAGTAGCTATGTGTTTAATCTCTCTCTCTCTCTCTCTCTCGTGATCTATATCATGGGCTTTGTTAATATAGTCGGATCATATGATGTTTCTACCCTCTATACTCTTGTTATGATGAATTGAATCTTTACCCTTTGAAGTTTTGACTTGTCGGATTGAACATTCAGAGATAAGAACACATGATATATATCTTGCGGTATGAATACTTGAGGTGACAATTGGGGTATCATATTGATTCACTTGATATGTGTCTTGGCATTCAACTCGCGGATTCCCATGGTGATATTGGGGTAATCTATGTAAAGGGGTTGATGCACGTCTTTCTCCGGTAGAAACTTTGGGGTCTCCTTGTAGTTCTTTGTGTGGATTGAGTTATGAATATGAACTTGCTTTGGTGTTATCTTAGTACGAACTCTTGATTAGATTGATCGGAAAGAATAGCTTGCGTTACTCTAGTACAAACTCTAGGATAGATTGATCGGAAAGAATAGCTTTGAGGTGGCTTTGTACCCTACAAACAATTCCTATCTTTTGTTCTCCGCTAATAGGAACTCGGGAGTGATTCTTTATTGCACTTTGAGGGATAATCATATGATCCAACTATGTTAGCATTGTTGAGAAATTGCACTAGCGAAAGTACGGACCCTAGGCCTCTTTTTCAAGCATTGCAATACCGTTTTTGTGCCCGTTTACTAATTGCTACCTTGCTGTTTTTATTTATTCAGATTATAAAAATATATTTCTAGCATCCATATTACACATTTATCACCATCTCTTCGCGAAACTAGTGCACCTATACAATTTTCCATTGTATTGGGTGTGTTGGGGACACAAGAGATTTCTTGTATTTGGTTGCAGGATCGTTTGAGAGAGACCATCTTCATCCTACACCTCTCACGGATTGATAAGCCTTAGGTCATTCACTTGAGGGAAAATTGCTACTGTCCTACAAAAATATGCGCTTGGAGGCCCAACAAGAGTCTACAAGAATAAAGTTGCATAGTAGACATCATTCGCCCAAGCACTACGACGATATGACCGAGGTGTGTAACTATGGAGGAGGGCACCGCACACAGCTAAGAGAAGACTTGGTGTGTCTTTGGGTGCCCCCTTCCCATGTATATAAAGGAGGGGGGAAGAGGAGGCTGACCCTAGAGGGGGCGCGCCAAGGGGGGGAGTCCTACTTGGACTCCCGGTCCAAGTAGGATTCGCCCCCCCCCTTTCCTATTCCAACTAGGAGAAGGAGGGAAGGGAGAAGAGGGGAGAAGGAAGGAGGAGGACGCCGCCCCCTCCTAGTCCAATTCAGACCAACCCATGGGGGCGCGCGGCCACCCCTTGAGGCCCTTTTCTCCTTTCCCCTAAAACCCATTAAGGCCCACTAACTCCCCGGGGGGTTCCGGTAACCTCCCGGTACTCCAGAAAATATCCGAAACACTTCGGAAGCATTCCGGTGTCCGAATATAACCTTCCAATATATCGATCTTTACCTCTCGACCATTTCGAGAATCCTCGTTATGTCTGTGATCTCATTCGGGACTCCGAACAAATTTTGGTCATCAAATCACATAACTCATAATACAAATCGTCATCGAACGTTAAGCGTGCGGAGCCTATGGGTTCGAGAACTATGTAGACATGACCGAGACACATCTTCGGTCAATAACCAACATCGGAACCTGGATGCTCATATTGGCTGCTACATATTCTACGAAGATCTTTATCGGTCAAACCGCATAACAACATACGTCATTCCCTTTGTCATCAATATGTTACTTGCCCGAGATTCGATCGTCGGTATCATCATACCTAGTTCAATCTCGTTACCGGCAAGTCTCTTTACTCGTTCCGTAATGCATCATCCCATAACTAACTCATTAGTCACATTGCTTGCAAGGCTTATAGTGATGTGCATTACTGAGAGGGCCCAGAGATACCTCTCCGATACAGGGAGTGACAAATCCTACTCTTGATCTATGCCAACCCAACAAACACCATCGGAGACACCTGTAGAGCATCTTTGTAATCACCCAGTTATGTTGTGACGTTTGATAGCACACAAAGTGTTCCTCCGGTATTCAGGAGTTGCATAATCTCGTAGTCAGAGGAATATGTATAAGTCATGAAGAAAGCAATAGCAATAAACTTAACGATCATAATGCTAAGCTAACGGATGGGTCTTGTCCATCACATCATTCTCTAATGATGTGATCCCGTTGATCAAATGAAAACACATGTCTATGGTCAGGAAACTTAACCATCTTTGATTAACGAGCTAGTCTAGTAGAGGCATACTAGGGACACTCTGTTTGTCTATGTATTCACACATGTACTAAGTTTCCGGTTAATACAATTCTAGCATGAATAATAAACATTTATCATGATATAAGGAAATATAAATAACAACTTTATTATTGCCTCTAGGGCATATTTCCTTTAGACTGTGCCCCGAAGAATTCAACAAAATCAACCGCCTTGAGAATGCAAAGGAAATTTGGGATACTCTGGCTGATATGCACGAAGGCACCGAGTCCGTCAAGGAATCAAAGTTGGATGTGCTTCAAAGTCAACTTGACAAGTTCAAGATGAAGGATGGTGGAGGAGTCGGCGAAATGTACTCTAGGCTTGCTCTCATCACAAATGAGATTGCCGGCTTAGGAAGTGAAGAGATGATCGACAAATTCATCATCAAGAAGATCCTTAGGGACTTTGATGGAAAATATGATACCGTGTGTACTTTGATCCAAATGATGCCCAGTTACAGAGATCTCAAGCCCACGGAAGTCATTGGTAGATTTGTTGCTCATGAGATGTCACTCAAGGATAAGGGAGAGGTTGACAATAAGTCAAGTGGTGCTTACAAAGCTTCAAGTGATGCCGCTACAACATCAAGTGTGAAGCAAGTCTCCAATGAAGAATTGAGTTTAATGGTGGAGAACTTCGACAAATTCTACAAGAATAGAAGCAAAGAGAGAAGCTCCAAGTCAAGGTCTTACAATGACAAAAGATCTTCTAGTCGTGATCATAATTGCTACAATTGTGGAAGACCCAGACACTACTCCAATGAGTGTACGACTCCCTACAAGAAAAGAGAAGACTCACCAAAAAGGAGAAGTAGAAGGGATGAATCACCTCCAAGAGAGAGAAGGAGTAGAGATGATCATTATGAACGAAGACCCTCACGAAGCAAGGATTCAAAAAGGAAGGACAAGTCATCAAAGAGCTACACAATACGAAGACATCAATATCACGTTGGTGAATGGGTGTCCGGTTCCGACTCCGACAACTACTCCGAGAGAAGCTATCACTCTGACTCTGACTATACTCAAGATGAAGGTGTTGCGGGTCTTGCACTAGTGTCATCCAACTCCTACGGCATATTTGATTCACCAAATGAAGGAAATGGAAGATGTTTCATGGCTAAAGGCCCCATGGTATCACACCCCGAGTATTTTGAATTTGATAGTGATGAAGATGATTTGCTAGGTGGTGATGATTTACTTGTTGACAAAACTAGTGATAAAACTATGATGAACTTGCTAGTAATCATGCTAATAAAGATTAAACGAATGACAATGATAAGAAGGAGATTGAACGTCTAACTATAAAGAACTAAACAGCCTTAAGTTAGCTCATGAAACAACTCAAGTGGATCATAGAGAGCTCTTAAGGACTCATGAGAGGCTACGCTTCGAGAAGCTAAATTTAGAGCAAGAGCATGAGTTTCTAAAAGCTATCAATGATGATCTTCAAAAGAAGAGTTCCTCTTACATTGCCAAACATCTCCCCTGTATGCCCAACAGTAATTTGTTTACCCACTGTATGCTATGTGTTTGAAAGAGAAGGCTCTAGTGAAAACTATGCCCCCAGGTCTACTTTTATCATATTATAAAAACCAAAAATACCTTGTTGTAATTTATTTACTTTTATTTTGTTTTGCAATTTATCTATCTACCTATACAAAATTTAATAATTGCAATTAACGAGTTCAAGGGAATTAGCAACCCTCTTGCCCGCGTTGGGTGCAAGTATTTGCTTTTGTGTGTGCAGGTGCTGTTCACGAGGGTTAGCGTCATTCTCCTATTGGTTCGGTAAACCTTGGATCTCACTGTGGGAAATACTTATCTCTACCGTACTATATCTCCCTTACTCCTCGGGAAAAATCCCAACGCAGCTCATAAGTAGCAATCTTTCTAGAGCTACTATGGTTGGATCAAAATATTTATTTATGAAGTCTAACTTTCAAAGGAGCGACAAAAATAATAATGATCTGAACTTCAGTCTATGATATAATCCAACTGATAAATGTGCAAATGTACATTGATGTTAGCATGTGAGATCAGCTCAGCTAATGAAATGACATTGAGAGAGCCCACGTTCAATGATGTTTTGAAGGTTGCTATAGTAGGGCAAGTGTGGTGGCTAAATCGGTACCAATGCTAGATGCAAGTAGAAGCACCCAAAAAATAATATTGGTACCTCTGCTGGAGCACGGGCGCACAATACTCTAGCGAAGTCGGCGAGATTGAAAACTTCAGATGCATCAATTTTCAAGCGACAGTACTTGTGATTTAGTCGGGATTTTGGTCGAGGGACTCGGGAACCTTTTATGTCAAAGGAGGGCAGTTTGGATGTAATCCGGGTCGGGCATATTGTGCCTACGTGCTTGAGCAGTTCTCCTGTGCTGACACAGCAGGGCATATTTTCCTCGTTCCGTGTTCACCCTCAAATTTTCTTCGTGGGAAATCCACCCTCAACCCAAATTACCTTTGTAAAAAAATATATGAATAAATAGGTTGAGAATAAGATGAGAAAGGAAAAATAAACATGTGTAAATATAACCCGAAAGCAGTGAATTTGTGATCCATTGAGTACTTGGTTCTGATACTATAATTTACTATCCGAATCCACGTAATAATTGGCCACAATTAAATCAGAATCGACGAGATGGATGAGAAAAGATCCAGCCCGCGAAGAGCACCATGACAGCAGAGTCCGGCTGGGTGACGACCTTTCCCTACGCCGCCCGCCCGCCCGCCGCGCAACCGCCAAATCCCAATCACTAAACCCAACGAGCCAAGGGAAAAAACTCAAAAAGGATTAAAGGCTTTGGGCTTCGCGTGTCTCCCCGCTCTCCCGAACGAGTTCCTCCTCTCCCTCCCTCCCTCCCTCCATTTGCCCCCCAACCTCGCCTCGCCTCGCCCCGCTAGGGTTTCAGAGCCCCATCTCCTCCCCAATTCCGCCCGATCCCGCTTGATCTCGGCTTCCATGGTCTCCGGCGTCCCCCACCGCCCGGACGAGAACGGCGGGGGCGGCGGCCCGAGCTTCCCGCAGCAGCCGCCGCCCGTGGGCACGCCGCCGCCCTCCAGCGGCCCCGCGCACTCCGCCTCCACCAGCGGCGGCAGCGCCGGCGGCTCCCCGTCCAGCCGCAGCGAGCAGCAGGGCCCCGCCGCCACCAACGGCGCGGGCCCGGGCCCCGCCGCGTCCACGCCCGCCAGCGACGGCACGGCCTTCCTCCGCCTCAACAACCTCGACATCAACGGCGACGACGCGCCTTCCTCGCAGGCCCCCATCAGGTTCGGACATCGCTCTGCTCGGGTTGCCTGCCAGATTGAGTTCCTCCATCTGCCATCTGCCGCGATCCCGAATTGCTTTCTAACCAGAGACGCTGCCGTAGATTAGAGTTTACGCTGATCCGTAGTGTTTTCCATGGCTGTTCTTCGGATTACGTCTTGCAGGCTAGCCTTGCTGTCATTGGAGTTAGATCCGATCCTTATTTCGTAGACTCATACAGGTGTACACTGTCATGTTGATCAGTAAAAATATCAGTCGTATGATTTCTGTTCTGCCATATAGTTACAGATTGTATAAGGCCGCATCGAAGTTAATTTGCTATTTTGCTACTCTGTTCGGTTTACTTATCTTATATCCTATATATGCTTATATTTACCTGGAATCATCAAATAATGGAAACTGCTGCCTGTCGCTTTATAGTTAACCGTAGCTTAAAGTTCTACTCCTAAGTATCCTTGCCATAGTTGGTATCTATTGGTCTAGTGCACTAAGTGATTTCACAAACAGCATCAAGAAGAAGCGAAGAGCGGCAGCAGTTGGTCCTGATAAAGGTGGCCGGGGGTTGCGACAGTTCAGTATGAAAGGTCAGTCGAATTGTTCTCTTTCCGTATTAGTACCTGTTTAACTCAAGGTCATCATGTTCACATTTATAATTTGGCCATTAACAGCACAAATGGAACTTCAAACAATGAGCAGAGCTTGTTTTTATTGTCTATTTCCGTTTTATTGTTCATTCATTTGTAGTCCATTCTAGAGGTCATGTCTATTGAGTAGAGGTACACTTTCTGCCAACATCAGTGGTATCACAATGTGTTCTGTTTGGTGTTTTGCAGTTTGCGAGAAAGTTGAAAGTAAAGGGAGAACAACATATAATGAGGTTAGTGCTTT
This sequence comes from Aegilops umbellulata, assembly GCA_032464435.1. NCBI lineage: Eukaryota > Viridiplantae > Streptophyta > Magnoliopsida > Poales > Poaceae > Aegilops > Aegilops umbellulata. The sequence continues at coordinate 588,883,950 of CP136057.1, forward strand.
GTTAGTTTTTAGCTCAAAATTCCTGTTGTTATTTTTTCATGATTTGTGTGGGCCGCATGCGTTTTGCCATATATTAACCAGAAACAAAGTGGCCATTGTTTGATATGTGACCCTATTCCTTTGCATATGTTTTCTCATTGCTCCATATTTAAGATCCAACCAGTTATTGAAATAGAGTAATGTGCATTTTCCACACAGTATAGGGGAGAACTAGCCATAACATTGAGCTGGCTTGCTCATGTGGTCCACCTGGTTTAATCAACGCAGCCCTATATCAGTTTTGTGATTGTGAGTTTGAGGGTGATTGGTTATCGTACTAGTTCTAATCAAACTTGCATGCCTTTGATATCATGAAACTGCAAACGCACATGCACACCATGGTGTAACATCACCATTTGATCACTAAGATCTTTTGTGATGAAAGTCATGAAACTGCAAATATTTTGATATTGATCATTGTAATCCGCTAGTCTTGTGAGTCATCCCCCATTTACTACTACTCTTTAAACTGGTATCCTACCTTCAATATATGCATTTTGATGTTTGGAGTTCCTTGAAACTGTGAAACCTATCCTGTTTCATTACTGTGCCAATAATGATATTTACATTTCTTTCTTTTTGTACTGGTTGCTTGAAATCTCTAGGATGTAGATTATTGATGAAACTAAAATGTTAGAGCTCATACATTTTACCTTTTTTGCCAGGTGGCAGATGAACTTGTTGCTGAGTTTACAGACCCCAATAACAATATTGAACCGCCAGATCCTGATAATCCGAATGCAGTTAAGAAATATGAATGCCCTTTGCATCAGTGAGTTGTTTTGTTGTGTATGTGCTCACTGTGTTAAAGTGCAGCAACAATATGATGAGAAAAATATTCGAAGGAGGGTTTATGATGCACTGAATGTTCTGATGGCTATGGACATTATATCTAAGGATAAGAAGGAAATACAGTGGAAAGGCTTGCCTCGGACTAGTATAAATGATATTGAAGAACTGCAGGTTGCGTCTATTTTCCCTGAATGGCTTTTGACATTAGATGTACCTTCTGTAGTATTATTATTCATCAATTTGTGTCTATTTAAAGGCGGATCTCGCCGGAGTGAAAGGAAGGATTGAAAAGAAAAGTGCATATTTGCAGGAGCTACAAGATCAAGTAAGGATATGACTTCTCCTGTTTTCCTTTGATTATGTTAAATGGACTATATGAAATGTTCGGTGTACTTATTGTACTGTAGTATTCAGATCACGTGGCTCTGACATAACATAGTGTCCTAACAAAAAAGCATTTATTTGGTGTACCGTGTACCATTGTGTCTCAATATGCATGCTTAGCTCAAGTCCAATACTGGGGTCTACCTCATTGACCCAGTTCCCTGTCTACAGTTTTCAGTATGTTGCAGAATAAATATTTGATATATGTTAATAATAAGAGGATGTTCTCAACCTTTTAGCAACTGTTTATATGTCCGCCTGCTTTCTGTCAATTATTTACTCTTCACAGACCAGCATTCTGCATATTTGTTTATTTTTTGTTTCTTTTTTTTTTGTGATGTTCCATGCTTCTCAAAAACTGAAATTACGTTTTTTATGATCTTTGCTGCTTGAGATTAAGTAAGAAGGATCAAATTCACATGTAGTTCTGACCAGAGTTCAACAAACTAAAATTTGGTTGGTTCCTGGCCTTGACCTCTCAAAATCAATGGTTCCGACATTCTAGCGTGACGACTGGGACTCTGCAGTATTAATTAGATAGTTCCGTTCTTTCAGTAGTGGATAAATTGGAGTAACTTGTTAGTAGCCCACTGTCTTATAAATGCAAATCCATCCCTTGGCTATTTCGACCATAAATTGGCTGTAAGCGGCATTTCATACTCTCTACACGTACTTATATTTCTTTACAGAGGGAGTAATAAGTAAGCAATACAAAGGCTGCTCTTAGGGTTTAATGTTGGAATAGAAAATGTTCCCAAGGATTGTTGGTTTAGACTGACAGTCAATCTTTCTTATTTTGAAATTTATTTATCTCATGGTCAAATTTGTGATTGATGTATTTATGGATGTCTTTGGTATATGAAGTATCTAGGTATGCAAAACTTAATAAACCGAAATGAGCAGCTGTATGGTTCAGGAAACATTCCTTCAGGTGGAGTGGCCTTGCCATTCATCCTCATCCAGGTGAATAATTTTCAAATTACTTATTCTTTACTCTCTTATTTACAGTTCTGCTTTCAGTGCATAATGTCAGGCTAAATGACAGTTTTTTGTATCCTGCAGACGCGGCCTCATGCAACTGTTGAAGTTGAAATATCAGAAGATATGCAACTGGTCCATTTTGACTTTAATACGTAAGACAAGAATTCTGTTATTTACTTTCCTCTGGAGATAGAGCTTTCCAGTTTATCTAAGAATATCTGCATTTTCTTTTTCTCTTGCCATGACTGGAAAGGCAGGCCTCTTATCACATTTAAAATATGGGGACAGCTAGGAGCTAAATGAAATTAGGATATAATGGGAAATAAAATCTCAGCTGTTAGATCAAAATTTGATGATAGCATTATGCAGTGATATGGTTAAACTGGAGCGGCTTCTAATTGTAACCAGAAGGTGCTGCTGAAACAATTTTTAAGTTTACATCTGATGCCAACTAATATTGATACACATGTTTGGTCGGCCTCACGGTGGGTAGACAGATGGAAAGAGCCAAGTGGGGTTGTCGATTTTGTCTAAGAAGTAAAGAATAAAACATATCCAATCATCATATAATGAATTCTTTTGAAAGAAATGATTCACTGTGAATCTATTATGTTTCTGTTTCTTAGATCAACACAAGGTGTCCTGACTATTTTGACATGCGCATTTCTGAAACCGCAGCACCCCATTTGAGTTGCACGATGACTCGTATGTGCTAAAAGCACTGAACTCGTATGGAAAAGAAGAGAATGCCGGTGCTCCGGAGCCGATATCAAATGGATGCGAGGGCTCAAGCACGCCGAATATGTATCGGCATCAGATACAACAATCTGCAATGGCAAGTAATGGCACAAATAGATTACCAAGCTCACCGCCACCCCCTGTTCCAGGCATTCTGAAAGGGCGAGTGAAGCATGAGCACCTGTACTAGCCAGGGCGTTTGTTTTGATTGTCATTTGTGTTTGGTAATATTATCATTTTTCTTATTTTCCTTTTTTTTTCCGTGTAAAGAGCCTGTAAAGGGGAGAAGTAGCTTGATCTGATTTAGCTCTGCACTAGATTGATAGAATGTGATAGGTACCCCTGATCTGTGATGCTCCCATGTCCATGTGTAACTCCTAACGGACTTTGAATCTGCTCCTTAGAGGTGTCGTTTCTCTCTTGATTGCCATGCAGTTGTGCAGAGCAATGTAAAATAGTTACCTTTTGATTTCTATGAAAATGTCGTCAGTTCGCATGCTTCGTTTTATTCAGCGTTTTTTGGTTCTTTCCTATAGGGGAGGAGCTCCGCTGGAACCGCCATACGGCAGCATTCCCCGGATTAGATCTTCCTATTGATAATACTAGGTCCATCGTGAAATGTCTGTCTTGTTCGAAGTGAATGGAAACTTCTATTGATTCAATCGTTACTGTTACAGTATATACCATCTGAACAGATGCGACACTTGGGAGAGATGTGTCGGTTTGGCAGAGGAATAGAGATGCGTCGGTTGCATAGGCAAACCGCACGACGGTTATGGACAAGGGGAGGTTCCCCACTAATCACATGTGCTAATTAATCACATCACTCTCCCTATTTTATGCTTGGCCATGTAGAATCATCTCATAAATGTTCAGGCGTTGTCATCATCTCAAAGAATTCTTCTTCAAAAAAATTATCCATTAAAATCTTTGATGAAAACCTGAAGGGCAGCGCTACGCGCCGGCCGGCGGACGCGTTATAATGATCCGCCGGTTGGACGATCGTTGGATCAGAGCGCTAACAGCCGTTCGATGTAACCACCTCGCGTCGGCTGGCCCCTCTTTAGTTCCGCAACAATGGCTCCGTTTCAGAAACAGACTCCCCTGTCCACCGTCCCCAACAGAGCTGCACCCAGCACGATGCCGCCCCAAATCACCGCAAAAAATCAGCTGCCGCCGGCGCGCGGGGGCAAGTAATCCTTGTTTCCTGCAAGAAGATCATTGTTGCAAAAATTGCAAGAACATCTCCGGCCTCTTCTCTAGATTCCTGCAACAAGATCCGTGTTGCTAATATTGCAGCAACATCTCCGGCCTCATCTATGCATTCCTGCAACAAGACCATTGTTTCAAAAAAAAATACTTCTATGTATTCCTGCAACAAGATCCTTATTTCAAAAATTACAACATCTACGACCTCTTCTCCGTATTCCTGCAACAAGACCTTTGTTGCGAAAATTCCGCCTGAAGCACTTGTACTATCATGTAGTGAATTACATCCAAACCTCGATGGTGAGTAACACACGCATGTAGCATCTGGGGCCTAGCCTACAACGCCGGAGCCTTGAAGTAGGCATGCAATGGATCTGGCCAACAATGCGTGTCCCATGCATTAGGCTTGTCCCCGATGCAGCAGCATAGTAAGGAGAAGTGGGGAGATGAGAGATGGATGAGCAGCGCCGGCTCAAGGAGAGAGAGTGGGGAAGATGGAAGCGGACGGGATGGACGAAAGGAGAAGAAAATGATTCCACCGAGAAGCTTCAGGAATGGGAGGTGTGGACGTTGGCGTGGGGATAAGAACGAGCTGGTCCCACGAGGACACGTGTCGCAAGCATGAGGAGGCGGATGGGTGATGAAAGATCTGCCGGGTGACCACAAGCTTTTCCCAAACCTGAAACATAAACTCACAAAGAAAATAGTGTGATATGATGTCTTGAACAAGGATATCTCAAGAAGAGAATCCTCCTGATGCTTGCAAGTCCTGAAGTCGTCACATACCAATTCTATGAACATATTCCTGAAATATAGAATTTGATAGACTTGGTAAATGATAGGTGATTCTATCAAACCAATTCCACATGACTGTTGTATGTGGTTTATCATTCTGCGAAGCTATACACATTCACATGTTGCTTCAAATAATGAAATTATTTCAGAATGATTGGTAGATGTTGCCACCAGAGTCTGTTTGGAAGACTTCTATGGTATAGCAGTACCACCATGTAGGAACACAAAGCCGGTATGTGATCTGGCATTATGAGGATCAGATAAATAGCCAGCATCTGCGTATCCAATCATATCAGAGTCATGATTTCTCTGAAACTGAAAAAATAGGCCAAGGTCCTTTGTGCCTTGAAGATATCGAAAGATATTCTTCACTCCAGACCAACGACGTTTGGTGGGAGCTGCGCTATGTCTAGCAAGTAGATTTACTACAAATGCAATATCAGGTCTCATGCAATTTGCAACATACATAAGCGCTCCAACGGCACTGACCCGTATGGAACTTCATGTCCCAACACCTCTTCTCCATCATCCCTTGGCCTGAACGGATCTTTCTCTACGTCTAGAGATCGAACCACCATGGGAGTTTTAGATGGATAGGATTTGTCCATATTGAATTTATCCAATATTTTCTGGATATAGGCAGCTTGGTGTACCATGATTCCCGAGGGAAGGTGCTCAAGTTGAATACCTAAGCAAAATTTGGTTTTATCCAAATCCTTCATCTCAAATTCCATCTTTAGATGATTGCATGCTTCATCAATGTCTCGTGTGTTGCCAATGATGTTGAGATCATCAGCGTACACAGAAATGATGCAAAATCCTGTAGAGGACTTCTTGATGAAGACACACGGTCAATCAACACTATTGGAGTAACCCTTCTGAAAAAGGAACTCACTGAGTCGGTTGTACCACATCCATCCCGACTGCCTTAAGCCATATAATGACTTATTCAGCTTTACACAATACATGTTGCATTTTGCACTTTTATTTGGGACAAAGCTTCCGTTAGGAACCTTCATATATATGTCCAAATCTAGTGACCCATAAAGATATGGGGTCGTGACGTCCATCAACTGCGTAGATATATGATTTTGCACTGCCAAACATATAAGATATCGAAAAGTGGTTCCACTAATTACTGAAGAATATGTTTCAGTGAAATCAATGCCAGGTTTCTGCGTGAAACCTTGTGCTACAAGCCTCGCTTTATATCTCACCACCTCATTGTTCTCATTCCGTTTCCGGAGAAAAACCCATTTGAATCCCATAGGGAAAACACTGGGAGGTGTCTGTATTGCTTCAGTGAATACCTTTCTTTTGTTAAGCAAAGGCAATTTTGGATTGGATTGCATCCTTCCATTTAGGCCAGTCGAAGCGCTTTTGGAACTCAACAATAGATCTTGGATCATGATTAGTGAGAAGGGCATCTGCAATCTTTTCAGCAAAAAATATGTCGACAATAGTAGTCTTATAGTCAAATGATTCTCCAGAATCAACATAGTTGATGGAAATTTCCTGCACCCCTAATGACTCTTTGCGATTTCCCAATACGCCTGCGTCCGGATGTTCCGATGTCCTAGTCAGTTTGTGCACACTGGAGTTGGGTTGTGGAGGTTGCCCTTCCACTAGGTGTATACTACCCATCAGGTGTTTGTCAACGTTGAGTTGACCTGCATTTACTGGCTTTGAGGTTTTTCTCCTCGATTTTCTTTGCTGCTTGCTAGAAGTTTGCTCCAGGCCAGAGGCTGTACTACTCCCCCTCTTTTTAGGAATAGGGAGTTGAGTGATTTTTATTGGCACCTCGACTCTTTTGGGCGCATTTCTGCCCGGACTTAAGGATTTTGTAACACCTTTCAGATCACTAAATGAATCTGGCAGATTATTTGCAAGATGTTACAAATTAATGATCTTCCAAACTTTAAGTTCGGTCTCTTGGGTCGTGGATCAGAGGATGAAATAGCATGGGCATTCCAATCAATTTTTGGGCATTCTTTCTGGTACTTGAAATCTCCCCCTAATGCCAGAAAATGTTCCTCATTAAATATGCAATCAGCGTGACGGGCTGTGAACAGATCCCCGATCAAGGGTTCTAGGTACTTGATAATCGACGACGATTTGTACCCCACATAGATCCCCAAACTTCCTGTGTGGGCCCATAGATGTCCGCTGTGGTGGTGAGATAGGGATGTATGCAACACATCTGAACTTACGCAGATGGGAAATGCTAGGAGGATTTCCACGTACCAATTCCAGAGGAGAAGAACAGCGTGACCCAAACAAGAGGTTGACAAGTTGCAATTCGTCAACAAAGGTCTTGCAATGAGTTTTTTTGCATGGTAATACGTGTCTCATTCATATCATAATGAAAAAAAGCACAAGTCACGTAAAGACCGACATGACAAAACTGAAAAGATAGCAGAACATCTCTGAGCTTGACACCAACGCTCGTCATCTGCCTCCAGCACCACCACAGTAGCCACCGAAGAAAAGAATGACGAATCACCTCCTCACCCGAGCAAGACGCGACTCCATTGCTGATATGCAGCTTTGCGGACCTCCAAGGTGGCTTACCAAAAGGCAAGCCCTTGCCATTGAATGAATCAGACCGGGGCAACACCCCAGACACGCCATCGAACTCCAGATCAGGCACCCCACCACGACTAAAACGCCGAAGGATGAAACCATACCTGCCATCCACGAACCACGATCTGCACATGCTCCGTCTTCCAGATGTCGTCGATGCAGACCACGATCTGCATCCGCTCCTGGACTACCTTCCAAGCTCTGCGCCGACGCTGGAGCAAACGCCATCGCAATGGCGGAGCCCGAGGACACAGGTCCACCACGAGGATGCCGCCGCCGCCACGCCATCCTTGCTTGAATAGACTGGTTTCCAAATCCTTCCCCAACCATAGGACCGATGGCCTCGTCAGGGAAGGATCCGAAGAATCTTTATTCATCATTGTCATCGTTGCCGCCGAAGCAAAGACGATGAACAACCTAAAAACCTAGACTACGAGGGAGTAAAAAAACAATCCGCACGTGTGGATCCGGCGACCCCCTCATGACCGACGATCGAGGTCGCCGGCGGAGAGGAGCCGCCGGGAACAGTGTTGGAAGATCGGCCTCCCCGGCGGCGGCTAGGGCTCCAACCGCAGGGACGAGAGGAAAACAGCCCGCTCCTCGACGACTTTGCCTGGCCCGCAATGAGTTTGATCCTCTTAATCAATGATTCAGCCAAACCATTTTGTGTATGGACATATGGAACAAAGTGCTGAACTTCAATCCCCAAAGCCATGCAATAATCATTAAAAGCACGTGAGGAGAATTATGCGGCATTGTCCATTTGAATTGACTTAATTCGACTTTTGGGATGATGGGCTTGCAACTTAATGACTGGCCTCATTATCTTGGCAAATGCATGGTTCCGTGTGGGTAGAAGATCCACATGTGACCATCGTGTAGATGCGTCAATAAGAACCATGAAATACCTGAAAGGTCCAGATAATTTTTGAATGGGACCACAAATGTCTCCTTGAGTACGTTCAAGGAATTGAAGTGGTTCATCTTGTATTTTGTGGTGTGAGGGCCTCAAAATTAGCTTTCCCGTGGCACAAGATGTGCACACAAAGTCTGAAGATTGAGGAAATTTTGACTCAAGCAAATTGTGACCAATGGAAGTGCTAGTAATTTTTCTCATCATCCCGATTCCGGGATGGCCTAGGCGATCATGCCAGGTTTGGAATGCGTTAACATTCTGAAAAATTACTTTGGATGCAACATGTTCCACGGGTTTGATGTACATATAGTACAAACCAGACGATTGAGAAGGAATTTTCTCATGTACCTTTTTGCCATATTCGTGATCTTTAGTAAAGAGTAGATACTCCTCTTTGTTGTCTTCATGGGTTTCAATATGAAAACCATTTTTATGGATATCTCGATAACTGATCAGGGTATGATGAGTCGGGATACAATAAAGCATCCTCAATCGTCACTTGTGTACCACTTGGGAGGGTGAATATGGCACATCTAGTACCAACAATCACTGTATCGCGTCCAATGATAGTTAGAATATATCCATTCATATTTTTCAGAGTTTGGAAATATCTCATCTCCCTCAGTATGGAGTTTGTGGTACCACTGTCCACAAGGCATAATTCCTCTTCCATCGAATTGTCCCCGTAGAAAACTATATAAAACAAAAGAATTTTCAATAAGAAAACCCCATGTTAATACATAGAATACAGTCTTATTATATCAAATGTGCTGATACAATACAATATAAAGACAACAACAAACTTATGTTCTTAATACAATCATCACAAATGGACATAATTAAGTAGATCACTAAGGAGATTAAGGGACTAGTCGAATTCGCCAAACATGTTCTTTGTGGTGTACTCAATCAACATGTTCTTTGTTTTAGCAGGACCCTATACCCCCGGTGCCTATATAAACTGGGGTTAGGGCACGTAGATTCTCAACTAATCTAGCAATAGACAATCTCGTGGTAGAAAACACTTATACTCTGTACTTCATCCACAATCAATACAATCAAAAGCAAGACACAGGGTATGAATTATCTCTTAGAGAGATCCCGAACTTGGGTAAAACCTCGTGTATCTTGTTACCATCATACTTAGGCTACCAGCTCGAGACCTCCTACCCGAGATTCACTGGAATCGTCTCCGTCAATCACCTTGCCGGAGACCACTGATACGTCCATTTTGCATCATGCTTTTATATTGATATTTATTGCATTATGGGTTGTTATTACACATTATATTATAATACTTATGCCTTTTCTCTCTTATTTTACAAGGGTTACATGAAGAGGGAGAATGCCGACAGCTGGAATTTTGGACTGGAAAAAGAGAAAATATTAGAGACCTATTATGCACAACTCCAAAAGTCCTGAAACTTCACGGAGAATTATTTTGGAATATATAAAAAATATTGGGTGAAGAAAGCACCAGAGGGGGGCCACCAGCCAGCCACAATAGTGGGGGGCGTGCCCTACCCCCTGGGCGCGCCCCTGCCATGTGGGCCCCCTAGCAGGCATCCGGTGCCCATCTTCTTCTATATGGTGTGTTTTGACCTGGAAAAAATCATAAGGAAGCTTTCGAGATGAAGTGCCACCGTCTCGAGGCGGAACCTATGCAGAACCAATCTAGGGCTTCGGCGGAGCCGTTCTGTCGAGGAAACTTCCCTCCCGGAGGGGGAAATCGAAGCCATCGTCATCACCAATGATCCTGTCATCGAGAGGGGGTCAATCTCCATCAACATCTTCACCAACACCATCTCCTCTCAAACCCTAGTTCATCTCTTGTATCCGATCTTTGTCTCAAAACCTCAGATTGGTACCTGTGGGTTGCTAGTAGTGTTGATTACTCCTTGTAGTTGATGCTAGTTGATTTATTCGGTGGAAGATCATATGTTTAGATTCTTAATGCTATTCAATACTCCTCTGATTATGAACATGAATATGCTTTGTGAGTAGTTACGTTTGTTCCTGAGGACATGGGAGAAGTCTTGTTATAAGTAATCATGTGAATTTGGTATTCGTTCGATATTTTGATGAGATGTATATTGTCTCTCCTCTAGTGGTGTTATGTGAATGTCGACTACATGACACTTCACCATGATTTGGGCCTAGGGGAAGGCATTGGGAAGTAATAAGTAGATGATGGGTTGCTAGAGTAACAGAAGCTTAAACCCTAGTTTATGTGTTGCTTCGTAAGGGGCTGATTTGGATCCATATGTTTCATGCTATGGTTAGATTTATATTAATTCTTATTTCGTAGTTGCGAATGCTTGCGAGAGGGGTTAATCATAAGTGGGAGGATTGTCCAAGGAAGAGCAGCACCCAAGCACCCACATATCAAATTATCAAAGTAAGAACACAAATCATATGAGCATGATAAAAACTAGCTTGACAGTAATTCCCATGTGTCCTCGGGAGCGCTTTGCTTTATATAAGAGTTCGTCCAGGATTGTCCTTTGCTACAAAAAGGATTGGGGCACCTTGCTGCACCTTAGTTACTTTTGTTACTTGTTACCCGTTATGAATTATCTTATCACACAACTATCTGTTACCGATATTTTCAGTTGTTGCAGAGAATACCTTGCTGAAAACCGCTTGTCATTTCCTTTTGCTCCTCGTTGGGTTCGACACTCTTACTTATCAAAAGGACTATGATAGATCCCCTATACTTGTGGGTCATCAACCATGTCTATGGAAGATTGGGGCTCCCGGCACACCATTTATCATGACCCAGGTAGAAGCGATGGAAAGGAGGCCACATATCCAGTCAATCCATCTCGAGCTAAACGCCATCTTCAAGACCACCTCAACGAGGAAGGGCCATTACACCGAATCAAATGCCTTTGAGATATGACTGTCGGTGTCAAAACCGGCGGATCTCAGGTAGGGGGTCCCGAACTGTGCGTCTAAGGGTCGATGGTAACAGGAGACAGGGAACACAATGTTTACCCAAGTCTGGGCCCTCTCTCTCTTGAGGTAATACCCTACCTCCTGCTTGATTGATCTTGATGAATATGAGTGTTACAAGAGTTGATCTACCACGAGATCGTAATGGCTAAAACCCTAGAAGTCTAGCCTGTATGACTATGATGATGAGTATTCGCCTCTACGGACCTAGCCCTCCAGTTTATATAGACAACGGAGGAGGCTAGGGTTACACAAAGTCGGTTATAGAGAAAGGAATCTTCATATTTGGTCGCCAAGCTTGCCTTCCACGCCAAGGAGAGTCCCATCTGGACACGGGTAGAGTCTTCGGTCTTTGTATCTTCACAACCCATCAGTCCGGCCCATGGCTAACATGCCGGACGCCCGAGGACCCCTTAGTCCAGGACTCCCTCAGTAGCCCCTGAACCAGGCTTCAATGACGAGGTCTCCGGCGCGCAGATTGTCTTCGGCGTTGCAAGGCGGGTTCCCCTTTCCGAATACTCCAAGATGGTCTTCAGACTTAACAAACGTGTCCGGATCTGCAACACAAGTACCACACACAACCGCAGAGAGTATAATATTGCATGAGTCCAATCCGCTGACAACTTTTTGTAGTGTGACATCACGTCTGCCTGGTCATTATTTTGAACCTTTTTCGTCTATCGTTCCATGTTTTGAGACGCGGTTTTCATTGGCATGTCTTGTTGAAGCAGAGATCGTGTCCCCTTATTGCGGGGTTCTCATCAATATGGGCGTGGGTAATCTAACCGTGCCGTTTACACAGCCCTTGGGAACGGGCGAGTTTTAAGGCGAGTGGGGAGGCTCTTGATATTCACTGCCTTTATAAGGAGATAAGGATTCCCTTCCTTCACCCACGCCTTCTCTCTTTCTCTGCCCTTCCATTCTCAAGCTCCAGCGCCCAAGTCCTCATCTTTTCCGCCTCAAGAAAGCACTCAACCATGTCCGGATCTGGAGCGCAAGGCAAGTGGATGGCCTCCTTCGTCAAGGAGAAGGACATCACTAAGCTTCGGGAGGCCGGGTATCTGGCAAAAGAAATCGCCCACCGGCTTCCAGCCAAGGGGCAAATCATCCCCACCCCGAAGCCCAATGAGAGGGTGGTGTTCATCCCTCACTTTGTCCGCGGGTTAGGATTTCCTCTCCACCCTTTCGTCTGCGGACTTATGTTTTGTTACGAGCTAGATTTCCATGATCTAGCCCCAAACTCCTTATTCAACATCTCGGCATTCATTGTCGTGTGTGAGGCCTTCCTCCGCATCCAACCCCACTTCGGACTGTGGCTCAAGATCTTCAACGTGAAGCCAAAGGTGGTGGATGGCCAGCACGCGGAGTGCGGAGGCACCATGGTGAGCAAGCTGCCCAATGTCACATGGCCCAAAGGTACTTTTGTGGAGACCATCAAGGAGTGGCAGAAACTGTGGTTCTATATCACAGAGCCCCGCGACGCCACCTGGGCTGCGGCTTCCGTATTCAAGTCCACAGCTCCAATGCGGCTCACCTCCTGGATAGAGAAGGGCCTAAATTGGTCTTCTTCGGACGAACTGATAGCGCCGCAAACGCGCATCCAAAGCATGGTGGATAAAAACATCAAGCTCGTCGACGTGATCCAGGTGATGTTAGTTCGCCGGATCCTCCCATGCCAAAGCAAACCTGCCCTTTATGGGAATTCAATTCGGAGAAGCACCAAACCTCGGAAAGGCTCTTCGGAACCACTCACGAAGATGCCTGGAAGTTGCTCTTTAAGGGCAATGAGACATCGCCAGCCATAGACTCGGATCGCGGGCACGATCTTTCCCATCCTGCCAGTGCGGTAAGTCTTTCACGTCTCAAGGCGCATCCTCTACTTGCTTGTTCAAGAAGGATATCTAAAGTTTACTATTTTATTTTTTCAGGTATGGACAGAGAAAGCGGAGCGGATTCAGTGTTCGGCTCCGCTGCCCGAGGAACCAGTCATCCCGCTCCTGGCGAAGATGCTGGTCCCGGTGCCCTATCAGGCGTCGGAGAAGAAGGCCAAGGGGGTCTGGAGTGGCCCCCGCCGCAAGGGAGCTTCAGACGTGTCATCCGAAGACAAGAGTCACTCCTCCGCCGCCGAAGACGATGACAAGGAGGAGGAAGAAAGCAACTCTCTGAAGGCAATATGCCCTAGAGGCAATATTAAAGTTATTATTTATTTCCTTATATCATGATAAATGTTTATTATTCATGCTAGAATTGTATTAACTGGAAACATAATACTTGTGTGAATACATAGACAAACATAGTGTCACTAGTATGCCTCTACTTGACTAGCTCGTTGATCAAAGATGGTTATGTTTCCTAGCCATTGACATGAGTTGTCATTTGATTAACGAGATCACATCATTATGAGAATGATGTGATTGACTTGACCCATTCTGTTAGCTTAGCACACGATCATTTAGTATTCTGCTATTGCTTTCTTCATGACTTATACATGTTCCTATGACTATGAGATTATGCAACTCCCGTTTACCGGAGGAACACTTTGTGTGCTACCAAACGTCACAACGTAACTGGGTGATTATAAAGGTGCTCTACAGGTGTCTCTGAAGGTACTTGTTGGGTTGGCGTATTTCGAGATTAGGATTTGTCATTCCGATTGTCGGAGAGGTATCTCTGGGCCCACTCGGTAATGCACATCACTATAAGCATTGCAAGCATTGCAACTAATGAGTTAGTTGCGGGATGATGTATTACAAAACGAGTAAAGAGACTTGCCGGTAATGAGATTGAACTAGGTATTGAGATACCGACGATCGAATCTCGAGCAAGTAACATACCGATGACAAAGGGAACAACGTATGTTGTTATGCGGTTTGACCGATAAAGATCTTCGTAGAATATGTAGGAGCCAATATGAGCATCCAGGTTCCGCTATTGGTTGTTGACCGAAGACGTGTCTAGGTCATGTCTACATAGTTCTCGAGTCCGTAGGGTCCGCACGCTTAACGTTCGATGACGATTTGTATTATGAGTTTATGTGTTTTGATGTACCGAAGGTAGTTCGGAGTCCCGGATGAGATCGGGGACATGACGAGGAGTCTCGAAATGGTCAAGACGTAAAGATCGATATATTGGACGACTATATTCGGACACCGGAAAGGTTCCGAGTGATTTAGGTATTTTTCGGAGTACCGGAGAGTTACGGGAATTCGCCGGGGAGTATATGGGCCTTATTGGGCTTTAGGGGAAAGAGAGAGGAGAGGCTGCGCCCCCCAAGGCCTAGTCCGAATTGGACTAGGGGGAGGGGCTGTGCCCCCTCCTTCCTTCTCTTCTCTCTTCCTTTCCTTGACTCCTACTCCTACTACTTGGAAGGGGGGGGGGGTCCTACTCCCGGTGGGACTAGGACTCCTCCAGGGCACGCCATAGGGGCCGGCCCTCTCCCCCATCCTCCACTCCTTTATATACGTGGCCAGGGGGCACCCCATAGAGAAAACAATTGATCATTGATCTCTTAGACGTGTGCGGTGCCCCCTCCACCATATTCTACCTTGGTTATATTGTAGCGGTTTTTAGGCGAAGCCCTGCGTCGGCATCATCATCAACACCGTCATCACACCGTCGCGCTGACGGAACTCTCCCGCAAAGCTCTGCTTGATCGGAGTTCGTGGGACGTCATCGAGCTGAACGTGTGCTGAACTTAGAGGTGCCGTGCGTTCGGTACTTGGATCGGTTAGATTGTGAAAACGTACGACTACATCAACCGCGTTGTCATAACGCTTCCACTTTCGGTCTACGAGGGTACGTGGACACACTCTCCCCTCTCATTGCTATGCATCACCATGATCCTGCATGTGCGTAGGATTTTTTTTGAAATTACCACGTTCCCCAACAGTGGTATCAGAGCCAGGTTTTATGCATAGATGTTATATGCACGAGTAGAACACAAGTGAGTTGTGGGCGATACAAGTCATACTGCTTACCAGCATGTCACACTTTGGTTCGGCGGTATTGTTGGATGAAGCGGCCCGGACCGACATTACGCGTACGCTTACGCGAGACTGGTTCTACCGACGTGCTTTGCACACAGGTGGCTGGCGGGTGTCAGTTTCTCCAACTTTAGTTGAACCGAGTGTGGCTACGCTCGGTCCTTCAGAAGGTTAAAACAGCACTAACTTGACGAACTATCGTTGTGGTTTTGATGCGTAGGTAAGAACGGTTCTTGCTCAGCCCGTAGCAGCGACGTAAAACTTGCAACAACAAAGTAGAGGACGTCTAACTTGTTTTTGCAGGGCATGTTGTGATGTGATATGGTCAAGACATGATGCTATATTTTATTGTATGAGATGATCATGTTTTGTAACCGAGTTATCGGCAACTGGCAGGAGCCATATGGTTGTCGCTTTATTGTATGCAATGCAATCGCCCTGTAATGCTTTACTTTATCACTAAGCGGTAGTGATAGTCGTAGAAGCATAAGTTGGCGAGACGACAACGATGCTACGATGGAGATCAAGGTGTCGCGCTGGTGATGATGGTGATCATGACGGTGCTTCGGAGATGGAGATCACAAGCACAAGATGATGATGGCCATATCATATCACTTATATTGATTGCATGTGATGTTTATCTTTTATGCATCTTATCTTGCTTTGATTGACGGTAGCATTATAAGATGATCTCTCACTAAATTATCAAGGTATAAGTGTTCTCCCTAAGTATGCACCGTTGCGAAAGTTCTTCGTGCTGAGACACCACGTGATGATCGGGTGTGATAGGCTCTACGTTCAAATACAACGGGTGCAAAACAGTTGCACACGCGGAATACTCAGGTTAAACTTGACGAGCCTAGCATATAACAGATATGGCCTCGGAACACTGAGACCGAAAGGTTGAGCGTGAATCATATAGTAGATATGATCAACATAGTGATGTTCACCATTGAAACAACTCCATCTCACATGATGATCGGACATGTTTTAGTTGATATGGATCACGTGATCACTTAGAGGATTAGAGGGATGTCTATCTAAGTGGGAGTTCTTAAGTAATATGATTAATTGAACTTAAATTTATCATGAACTTAGTACCTAATAGTATCTTGCTTATCTTGTTGTAGATCAATAGCTCGCGTTTAGCTCCCCTGTTTTATTTTTGATATGTTCCTAGGGAAAAACTATGTTGAAAGATGTTAGTAGCAATGATGCGGACTTGGTCCGTGATCTGAGGATTATCCTCGTTGCTGCACAGAAGAGTTATGTCCTTGATGCACCGCTAGGTGACGAACCTATTGCAGGAGCATATGCAGACGTTATGAACGTTTGGCAAAGCTTGATATGATGACTACTTGATAGTTTAGGGCACCATGCTTTACGGCTTAGAATCGGGGCTTCAAAGACATTTTTCAAACGCCACGAAGCATATGAGATGTTCCAAGAGTTGAAATTAGTATTTCAGATTCATGCCCATGTCGAAAGGTATGAGACCTTTGACAAGTACTTTGCCTACAAGATGGAGGAGAATTGCTCAGGTAGTGAGCATGTGCTCAGAATGTCTGAGTACTACAATCACTTGAATCAAGTGGGAGTTAATCTTCCAGAAAGATAGTGATTGACAAAGTTCTCTAGTCACTATCACCAAGTTACTAGAACTTCGTGATGAACTATAATATGCAAGGGATAACGGAAACGATTCCCAAGCTCTTCGTGATGCTGAAATCAACGAAGGTAGAAATCAAGAAAGAGCATCAAGTGTTGATGGTTAACAAGACCACTAGTTTCAAGTAAAGGGACAAAGGGAGGAAAGGGGAACTTCAAGAAGAATGGCAAGCAAGTTGCTGCTCAAGTGAAAAAGCCCAAGTCTAGACCTAAGCCTGAAACTGAGTGCTTCTACTGCAAAGGGACTGGTCACTGGATGCAGAACTGCCCCAAGTATTTGGTGGCTAAGAAGGATGGCAAAGTGAACAAAGCTATATTTGATATACATGTTATTGATGTGTACTTTACTAGTGTTTATAGCAACCCCTCAGTATTTGATACTGGTTCAGTTGCTAAGAGTTGTAACTCGAAACGGGAGTTGCAGAATGAACAGAGACTACTTAAGGGTGAAGTGATGATGTGTATTGGAAGTGGTTCCAAGATTGATATGATCATCATCGCACACTCCCTATACTTTGGGGATTAGTGTTGAACCTAAAATAAATGTTATTTAGTGTTTGCGTTGAGCATGAATATGATTAGATCATGTTTATTGCAATACGGTTATTCATGTAAGTTAGAGAATAATTGTTGTTCTGTTTACATGAATAAAACCTTCTATGGTCATACACCCAATGAAAATGGTTTGTTGGATCTCGATCGTGGTGATACACATTTTCATAATATTGAAGCCAAAAGATGCAAAGTTAATAATGATAGTGCAACTTATTTGTGGCACTGCCGTTTAGGTCATATTGGTGTAAAGTGCATGAAGAAACTCCATACTGATGGACTTTTGGAATCACTTGATTATGAATCACTTGATGCTTGCGAACGATGCCTCATGGGCAAGATGACTAAGATTCCGTTCTTCGTAACAATGGAGCGAGCAACTGACTTATTGGAAATAATACATACTGATGTATGCGGTCAGATGAGTGTTACGACTCGCGGAAAGTATCGTTATTTTTTGACCTTCACATATGATTTGAGCAGATATGGGTATATCTACTTGATGAAACACAAGTCTGAAACATTTGAAAAGTTCAAAGAATTTCAGAGTGAAGTGGAGAATCATCGTAACAAGAAAATAAAAGTTTCTATGATATGATCGCAGAGGTAAAATATTTGAGTTACGAGTTTGGCCTTCAATTAAAAAAATGTGAAATAGTTTCACTACATACGCCACCTGGAACACCATAGCATAATGGTGTGTCGGAACATCGTAACCGTACTTTATTTGATGTGGTGCGATCTATGATGTCTCTTACCGGTTTACCTCTATTGTTTTGGGGTTATGCATTAGAGACAGCTGCATTCACGTTAAATAGGGCACCATCTAAATCCGTTGAGACGACACCATATGAACTGTGGTTTGGCAAGAAACCAAAGTTGTTGTTTCTGAAATTTGGGGTTGTGATGCTTATATAAAAAAGTTTCATACTGATAAGCTCAAACCCAAATCGGAGAATTGTGTCTTCATAGGATAGCCAAAGGCAAGATCTTTGTTGCTAAGAATTGATCCTTTCTGGAGAAGGAGTTTCTCTCGAAAGAAGTGAGTGGGAGGAAAGTAGAACTTGATTAGGTAACTATACCTGCTCCCTTATTGGAAAGTAGTTTATCATAGAAATCTGTTCCTTTGACTCCTACACCAATTAGTGAGGAAGCTAATGATGATGATCATGTAACTTCAGATCAAGTTACTACTGAACCTCAGGTAAACCAGAATGAGATCTACACCAGAGTGGTATGGTAATCCTGTTCTGGAGGTTATGTTACTAGACCATGACGAACCTACGAACTATGAAGAAGCGATGGTGAGCCCAGATTCCGCAAAATGGCTTGAGGCCATGAAATCTAAGATGGGATCCATCTATGAGAACAAAGTGTGGACTTTGTTTGACTTGCCCGATGATCGGCAAGCCATCGAGAATAAATGGATCTTCAAGAGGAAGATGGACGCTGATAGTAGTGTTACTATCTACAAAGCTAGAATTGTCGCAAAAGGTTTCCGACAAGTTCAAGGTGTTGACTATGATGAGAGTTTCTCACTCGTATCTATGCTTAAGTCTATCCGAATCATGTTAGCAATTGCCGCATTTTATTAAATCTGGCAAATGGATAAACAAAACTGCATTCCTTAATGGATTTATTAAAGAAGAGTTGTATATGATGCAACCAGAAGGTTTTGTCAATCCTAAAGGTGCTAACAAAATATGCAAGCTCCAGCGATCCATCTATGGACTGGTGCAAGCATCTCTGAGTTGGAATATACGCTTTGATAAGTTGATCAAAGCACATAGTTTTATACAGACTTGCGATGAAGCCTGTATTTACAAGAAAGTGAGTGGGAGCACTACAACATTTCTGATAAGTATGTGTGAATGACATATTGTTGATCGGAAATAATGTAGAATTATTCCGCAAAGCATAAAGGAGTGTTTGAAAGGAGTTTTTCAAAGAAAGACCTCGGTGAAGCTGCTTACATTTTGAGCATCAAGATCTATAGAGATAGATCAAGACGCTTGATAAGTTTTTCAATGAGTACATACCTTGACAAGATTTTGAAGTAGTTCAAAATGGAACAATCAAAGAAAGAGTTCTTGCCTGTTTACAAGGTGTAAAATTGAGTAAGACTCAAGGCCCGACCACGACATAAGATAGAAAGAGAATGAAAGTCATTCCCTATGCCTCAGCCATAGGTTCTATAAAGTATGCCATGCTGTGTACCAGATCTATTGTATACCCTACACTGAGTTTGACAAGGGAGTACAATAGTGATCTAGGAGTAGATCACAGAACATTGGTCAAAATTATCCTTAGTGGAATAAGGATATGTTTCTCGATTATGGAGGTGACAAAAGGTTTGTCATAAAGGGTTACGTTGATGCAAGCTTTGACACTGATCCAGATGACTCTAAGTCTCAATCTGGATACATATTGAAAGTGGGAGTAATTAGCTAGAGTAGCTCCGTGCAGAGGATTGTTGACATAGAAATTTGCAAAATACATACGAATCTGAATGTGACAAGCCCGTTGACTAAGCTTCTCTCGCAAGCAAAACATGATCACACCTCAGTACTCTATCGGTGCTAATCACATAGCGATGTGAACTAGATTATTGACTCTAGTAAACCCTTTGGGTGTTAGTCACATAGCGATGTGAACTGATCACATAAAGATGTGAACTATTGGTGTTAAATCACATGACCATGTGAACTAGATTATTGACTCTAGTGCAAGTGGGAGGCTGAAGGAAATATGCCCTAGAGGCAATAATAAAGTTATTATTTATTTCATTATATCATGATAAATGTTTATTATTCATGCTAGAATTGTATTAACCGGAAACATAATACTTGTGTGAATACATAAACAAACAGAGTGTCACTAGTATGTCTCTACTTGACTTGCTCGTTGATCAAAGATGGTTATGTTTCCTAGCCATTGACATGAGTTGTCATTTGATTAATGGGATCACATCATTAGGAGAATGATGTGATTGACTTGACCCATTCCGTTAGCTTAGCACACGATCGTTTAGTATTCTGTTATTGCTTTCTTCATGACTTATACATGTTCCTGTGACTATGAGATTATGCAACTCCCGTTTACCGGAGGAACACTTTGTGTGCTACCAAACATCACAATGTAACTGGGTGATTATGAAGGTGTTCTACAGGTGTCTCCGAAGGTACTTGTTGGGTTGGCGTATTTCAAGATTAGGATTTTTCACTCCGATTGTCGGAGAGGTATCTCTGGGCCCACTCGGTAATGCACATCACAATAAGCCTTGCAAGCATCGCAACTAATGAGTTAGTTGCGGGATGATGTATTACAGAATGAGTAAAGGGACTTGCCAATAACGAGATTGAAATAGGTATTGAGATACCGACGATCGAATCTCGGGCAAGTAACATATCGATGACAAAGGGAACAACATATGTTGTTATGCGGTTTGACCGATAAAGATCTTCGTAGAATATGTAGGAGCCAATATGAGCATCCAGGTTCCGCTATTGGTTACTGACCGAAGACGTGTCTGGGTCATGTCTACATAGTTCTCGAACCCGTAGGATCCACACGCTTAACATTCGGTGACAATTTGTATTATGAGTTTATGTGTTTTGATGTACCGAAGGTAGTTCGGAGTCCCGAATGAGATCGGGGACATGACGAGGAGTCTCAAAATGGTCGAGACGTAAAGATCGATATATTGGACGACTATATTCGGACATCGGAAAGGTTCCGAGTGATTCGGGTAATTTTCGGAGTACCGGAGAGTTACGGGAATTCACTGGGGAGTATATGGGCCTTATTGGGCTTTTGGGGAAAGAGAGAGGAGAGGCTGCGCGCCCCCCAAGGCCTAGTCCGAATTGGACTAGGGGGAGGGGCTGCGCCCCCTCCTTCCTTCTCTTCTCTCTTCCTTTCCTTGACTCCTACTCCTACTACTTGGAAGGGGGAATCCTACTCCCGGCGGGAGTAGGACTCCTCCAGGGCGCGCCATAGGGGCCGGCCCTCTCCCCCATCCTCCACTCCTTTATATACGTGGCCAGGGGGCACCCCATAGAGACAACAATTGATCATTGATCTCTTAGCCGTGTGCAGTGCCCCCCTCCACCATATTCCACCTCGGTTATATCGTAGCGGTGCTTAGGCGAAGCCCTGCATCGGCAGCATCATCAACACCATCATCAGGCCGTCGTGCTGACGGAACTCTCTCGCAAAGCTCTGCTGGATCGGAGTTCGTGGGATGTCATCGAGCTGAACGTGTGCTGAACTAGGAGGTGCCGTGCGTTCGGTACTTGGATCGGTCGGATCGTGAAGACGTACGACTACATCAACCGAGTTGTCATAACGCTTCCGCTTTTGGTCTACGAGGGTACGTGGACACACTCTCCCCTCTCGTTGCTATGCATCACCATGATCCTGCGTGTGGGTAGGATTTTTTTTGAAATTACTATGTTCCCCAACACTCTCCCCCTGATGGGGGAAGGAAGAAGAGGGCGGCCTCCACAAATCTGGAGGCGGAGGCGCCCAAGAGGGGGAAGGGCCCCCTTGCGGATAACTCCGCGTGGGACGTTGATAGCAGCCCGGAGCGACGCCCCCGAAACAAGCCCCTGGTCGCATCGTAAGTACTAAAAATCCGCATATGTCCTTGTATCCGGCCTCTCTGCTTCATGGTATTAATATGTTAAATTATGCTATTGCAGTCCGGCCATGACAGCTCCCTGCGATCCTCATAAGGAGGTTCGCTGGATTCGAAGGCGATGGCCAGCGAGTCACCGCCGGCCGCTCAATCTCCCCTGGTCAATGGCGACGCCGAGGTGCTGTCTCGAAGGACCATCCCCGGCCAGGGAGATGTTGAGGAGGCTGTCAGGGAGGCGCCGGAGGGTGAAACCTCAGTCACCGGACACATGGGGGAGCAGACCCCCATGAAGACTGGGGATGGGGGCCTTGCTAAGTTCGGCCACCAGCCGGATACGATTCCGGAGACCTATACGGCTCCGGAATCCGGCGTGCAACCTCCTTTGAAAGAAGGGGGTGTGCCTATTCCGTCGGTGACCTCTGTCCAACCAGAGGCACCGAATAATCTGCTGGAAGCGCTACGAGGCACTTCCATTGTGGATGAACACCGTATCCTTATGGGTAGGATGATTGAGAGGGTTCAGTCCGTCAAGAGCGGACTAACCGAAGCCTGCAGTAGCCTGCTGACAGGTTTTGAGGTAAGCGACACAAAAGAGAAAGTCCCAATATAGACAGTAGCCCCTAAGATACTGTCCGGTGTTCGGAAAGAAAGGTCGGACAGAGGATCAATTCATTTTTGCAGGAAACTAACTAAATATGTCATATGAATAAGGAGGTGTCATTGCTGGCCGTGACCTCACACACTGCCGAAGTCTCTGGACTAAAGCAGAGACTGGAGCGGGCCGAGGAGGAGCTCGGCCAAGCGAGGAAACAGCTAGAAGACAACCAAGGCATATAATGACTTGCTATATATTTGAAAAGAATAAATGATGTGTATTGACCATAGTGCCATGATATGTGTAGGAGCGGCGACCGAGGTCGAGGTCCTTAAAAAGGCCCTGGCCGAGGCCGAGGAGAAAGTTGCCAAAGAAAAAGCCGCCTGTGAGAAGCACGAGGCCAGGCTTGATGAGGTCCAGCAAGAGATCCAGGATGCCGTGAAGAAATGCAAATCCTTGGAGCACGACGTTTCGGCTCGAGAGACCGAACTCGCTAAGGCTCACCAAAGCGCGGAAGAGGCCCGAGTTGAGGCCCAGGGCACCCTCTAGGAGATCCAGGAGGCCAAGAAAATCACGGCGGGTAAGGTGTTTAGTATGCAATGCAAGTATGTGAAGAAGAAGTATCTCTTACTAACCCGGATTCAGAGTTCTCTAGGGGCATTTGCGGATCTGCCGCGCAGTGTGCCTGACGCTGGGAGTTCTTCCGAGCCGAAGAAGGGAGCTCAACAGAGAAGCTGTTCTAGTCGCAATATCTTGCGCCAAAACATCCAGTGCCCTTTAGCGATCAGATAAAACAGCTGGTCGAGCTGCATAGGGTGGCCAAACTGGCCATGAAGGATTTAATAATCCGGCTGTGGCCTGCCGAGGCTATACCCAGCAGCTACTTTGGGCTCGTGAAGCGACTGGTGAATGCCTGCCCTCGGCTGGACGTCGTCAAGCGGTCGGTCTGCATCGAGGGCGCGCGCATGGCCTTCGCCCGTGTCAAGGTGTGGTGGGCGAAGATGGACGCCGTCAAGCTGGCGATCGAGGGACCGCCAGAGGGCAAGGAGCATCGCACGCTCGAGCGGTATTTTGAAGACGTCCTGGAGGGGTCTCGTATTGTGGCGACGCAATGTGCGCAAGACATTATTTTTGAATGAATACATTCATGTTGTCTTTGCCTTGTATGATGAAACAAAGTCGTTATGTAATATAATGTTTGTTATTTAAAAATAATTACCTCCTGTGCGGCCATGTTTTGTGAAATCTGAGAGTTGGACAGTCGTCGGCTTCTGCCCCCATGTTGGTAGTATGGGGGTGTTCGGGATGTAATCTAAACACTCTTGATCCAATTGTTTGGTCCTTGAAGGAGGTGTTTAGCGCAACGAACCAGGCAATCGGACTATGCGGCTTTAGCACCCTCACTTAGCCATAGGAGTTTGACAATAAAAATTTAGGCGCAGCTCCTAGTATCCGAACTAGGATGCTGTAAACACCTGATCGGGTAAGTACCATCCCTCGCGTAATGCGAAAAAAATCGCTAAAGATTTGAAACCTCCGAAGAGCTGACCGGCTCTCGCCGCATCATGACAGTCAGTTTTCGGCTTTCTCTACTGAGGTGCTCATCCGGGTAAACCAGGGCACAATCGCAGTAGTTCTCCCTTTACTACCATAGCCGATATAGCAGAACGTAAGGTAGCAAACATAGGAGCCGGGCAACCCAACTATTGACCAAAGACATGATTCGGAGCCAATGCATATAGTGCTAAATTCGGGGTGCCGAACTATACTGTAAAAAGTGTTCAGACTCTGTTGCCGTATTACGGGTGCTATGAAGCCTTTGGCAGATAAAAACGTACCAAAGTGTACGGGTGCTATTTGATAAAGTTATCAAAAAGTAAAAAGAAGAAAGAAGAAAGTGTAGTAAGCGAGAGCCGCAGAATTTGGGCCACAAACAGTTTCCATTATAATTTCATTAGTACGTCAAAGCGCATTTATACAAGCAGTGCAATAAGCAAAAGGCTATTTTAATATGCCATAACCAAGGGAGAGCTGTGTGTGGGTCCTGAAAACAGGTAAAGGGATCGTTAAAGAGACCACCTAAAAATTCCCCAGTACGTCCATGCTTCTTGCCGTCTTGGTGTATTTATCCTTCGAAAGGACCGATGGTCAGGCCGTCAGGGAAGGCCTGTGGAAAAGAAACCTGAAAAGGAGAAAGAAGAAAAAGTGAAGGTACGCGTATCCGGGGACGGTCGAGCCGTATTGTGGATCACAAGCTAGTTATGCCTCCATCCATGCCCATGGTATTTTGAGTGCGTAGTTATGTACGCGCGGTATGATTGCCGCCACTTGGTCGGGACTGGGACGGAGGCCAAATTGCTAGTCGAGCTCTTGACGAGCTGTGCTGTCCTGCTGCAGAATAGTCCGGACTCTCTTGACGGTGTCCGGGAGCTCGGCCGCCGAATTAAGGTTCTGCTTGAAGAGGCCACTCCGTACTTCTGCTGCTATGGCAGTGGTGTGTTCCTTGGTACGAAGGGAGCGTTCCGTGTTTCCATTAACTGTTATGACGCCGCGTGGTCCGGGCATCTTGAGCTTGAGATAAGCATAGTGTGGCACCGCGTTGAATCGGGCGAATGCGGTTCATCCAAGCAGTGCGTGATAGCCACTGCGAAAGGGGACGATATCGAAGATTAACTCTTCGCTTCGGAAGTTGTCCGGAGATCTGAAGACAACCTCTAGTGTGATTGAGCCCGTACAGCGGGCCTCTACACCTGGCATGATTCCTTTGAAGGTAGTCCTTGTGGGCTTGATTCGTGATGGGTTGATGCCCATTTTGCACACTGTATCCTGATAGAGCAGGTTGAAGCTGCTGCCACCGTCCATGAGGACTCACGTCAAGTGGAATCCATCAATTATTGGGTCAAGGACCAGTGCGGCTGAACCTCCATGACGGAAACTGGTCGGATGATCCCGACGATCGAAGGTGATCGGGCATGACGACCATGGATTAAATTTTGGGGCGACTGGCTCTATCGCATAGACGTCCCTGAGCACGCTCTTGCGCTCCCTCTTGGGGATGTGGGTGGCGTATATCATGTTCACCATTTTGACATGAGGGGGAAACTTCTTCTGTCCCCCTGTGTTCGGTGGCTGGGGCTCCTCGTCATCATCCTCGCTTTGCGATCCCTTGTCCTTATTCTCGGCATTTAACATGCCGGCCTGTTTAAAAACCCAACAATATCTGTTGGTATGATTGGCTGGTTTGTGTGGGGTGCCATGGATCTGGCACGGACGATCGAGTATGCGGTCCAAGAAGGATGGTCCCTGATTGTTTCTTTTATACAACTTCTTCCGCTGACCAGACTTGGAGCCACTGAATCCAGCGTTGACTGTCGTGTCATCGGTATTGTCACCATTGTTTCGACGTTTGTGCCTGTTGCGTCGGAGCTTGCCGTTGCCGCTTTTGACCTCGGAGGTGCCCGCTTCGCTTGCTGTGTTTTTGCTATGGGCCAACCAACTATCCTCACCCGCACAAAAGCGGGTCATGAGTGCCGTGAGGTGTAGGATCTAGAAGTAGGTGTGTCTAGAGGGGGGTGATTAGACACTTAGTGCTAAAGTTGCAATTTTTAAACTTTTTCGGTTTGAGTGGAGTTTTAGGCACAATTTCAACATACACAATACATATCAAGCAAGCATGCGAAGAGTATATAAGCAGCGGAATGAAAAGCATGCAACTTGCAAGAATGTAAAGGGAAGGGTTTGGAGAATTCAAACGCAATTGGAGACAAGGATGTTTTTCCCGTGGTTCGGATAGGTGGTGCTATCCTACATCCACGTTGATGGAGACTTCAACCCACGAAGGGTAACGGTTGCGCGAGTCCATGGAGGGCTCCACCCACGAAGGGTCCACGAAGAAGCAACCTCGTCTATCCCACCATGGCCATCGCCCACGAAGGACTTGCCTCATTAGCGGTAGATCTTCATGAAGTAGGCGATCTCCTTGCCCTTACAAACTCCTTGGTTCAACTCCACAATCTTGTCGAAGGCTCCCAAGTGACACCTAGCCAATCTAGGAGACACCACTCTCCAAGAAGTAACAAATGGTGTGTTGATGATGAACTCCTTGCTCTTGTGCTTCAAATGATAGTCTCCCCAACACTCAACTCTCTCTCACAGGATTTGGATTTGGTAGAAAGAAGATTTGAGTGGAAAGCAACTTGGGGAAGGCTAGAGATCAAGATTCATATGGTAGGAATGGAATATCTTGGTCTCAACACATGAGTAGGTGGTTCTCTCTCAGAACATATGAGTTGGAAGTGTAGATGTGTTCTGATGGCTCTCTCCATGAGTGAAGAGGAGGTGGAGGGGTATATATAGCCTCCACACGAAATCCAACCGTTACACACAATTTACCAATCTCGGTGGGACCGAATCATCAAACTCGGTCGGACCAAAATAGTAAACCTAGTGACCGTTAGAGATTTTCGGTGGGACTGACATGCAACTCGGTAGGACCGATACAGTTAGGGTTAGGGCATAACGTAATCTCGGTGAGACCGATTACACAAACTTGGTGAGACCAATTTGGTAATAAGCTAACCAGAGAGTTGGTTAAGTAAACTCGGTGGGACCGATTTGCTCTTTCGGTGAGACCGAAATGTTACAAAAGGGAAACAGAGAGTTTACATTGCAATCTCGGTGGGACCGATCCGCTCTTTCGGTGAGACCGAAAAGTTACGAAAAGGAAACAGAGAAATTGCAATCCCATCTCGGTGAGACCGAGATCCCTATCGGTACAACCGATTTGCTAGGGTTTGGCAGTGGCTTATGACATTTGAAACTCGGTGGTGCCGGATAGAAAGAATCGGTAGGACCGAGTTTGGCTTAGGGTTTAGGTCATATGTGGATATGGGAAAGTAGCTGAGGATTTTGGAGCATATCATTAAGCACATGAAGCAAAAAGCTCATTAAGCAACACCTCATCCCTCCTTGATAGTATTGGCTTTTTCCTATAGACTCAATGTGATCTTGGATCACTAAAAATGTAAAATGAAGAGTCTTGACTTTAAGCTTTAGCCAATCCTTTGTCCTTAGCATCTTGAAGGAGTTTCACCAACCTTTAGTCCATGCCACTCCATTGTTGAACTTATCTGAAACATGCTAGATAGAAACGTTAGTCCAACAAGAGATATGTTGACATTAATTACCAAAACCACCTGAGGAGCACTTGTGCTTTCAATCTCCCCCTTTTTGGTAATTGATGGCAACATACATCAAAGCTTTAGATAAAGATACAAAGAATAGCAAGTAAAGCTTTGGTAGGACATGTAACAAACATAGGCTCCCCCTACATGTATGCAATCATGTGAATATAAAATATAGAAGCATGTGAGAGCATAGTCATGACAGAGTAGGCAATGTGTTACATGTATCTTGGCCATATGCATCAGAGCAAAATATTATTAAGGATATACCTTCATGCTTATGAGTCCTTCTTGCAAACAGTATGTACATAAGCAAGAATTCCTCATACTCATGATTTTGATGCATATACTTACCTTGTAGTTTTGAGTTGGCTTAGGATGGAATGAACCTGCACAAACAAGGTTAGATAACACAGGTACATCCACTAGCCAGAGCAAACAAAAGAAACCACAAGAATACCAAGACTGGGATGACATGTAGATAGTGAGTACAAGGTACCACATTGGATTAGACATGTCCCCAAGAGTAAAGATATGCAATGAATTTGAATGATTTCTTTCCCTTAGATGTCTTGCTCCCCCTGAATCTGACATGGGATATTGGGAGAAGATAGGGAACAGAAATTCAGAGCTGAAAGATATAAATGAATAGAACTTAATGCAAATAAGCACATATGAACATGTCTTTCCCCTAAAAAGACATGTGGCATCTCTCCTCTTGAACATCAAGCATCTGGGATCCTTGAGTATTCTCTCCCCCTGGAGATCTCTTTCTCCCCCTTAATACTTGGGATCCTTGAGTATTCTCTCCCCCTTAATATTTTGGGCCATTTGCATTTCTGCCCCTAACTCGAACCACCTACTCAGATTTGCCCCTAATTTCAAAGCATGCTCAAATTTGCCTCTCTGCCGTTAACTCACTACTCATAAATGCCCTTCCGTCTAGTCAAAGGCCTTTGACCGTCAAAGGCCCATGTGTACTGTAGCAGACGGAAAGTGCTACAGTATTGGACGGAAAGTGCTACAGTACTGTACGGAAGGGCATTTCTGAATAGTGACTTAACGGCGGAGGGGCAAATTTGAGCATGCTTCAAAATTAGGGGCAAATATGAGTAGTGGGTTCGAGTTAGGGGCAGAGATGCAAATGTCCCTAATATTTTCTCCTTTGTAGGTGATAAGCTTTGATGTGATCTCTCTCTCCCCCTTTGACATCAATTTCCAAGAAGGTTTTTCTGGAATCCGTCGAATGGGTTTGGTCCTTGAGACTCAGCACAAAGCAGTGGATAAAACTGTGATGCTTGTAGAGGACAAGATTCATTGAGTGGAGCTGGATCAGAAGAAATATAGAACAAGTGGCAAACTGTTTTTCCTGTTGTGAAGTCGGTGGCACCGAGTTGGTATGTTTCGGTGGTACCGAAAGGATTCCTTTGGACCGAAAACTACAATTCGGTGAAACCGAGTTCATCAAAGAGAAAAAACTTGTCACCTCAGCTCACTAGTCAAATAAGATCTCACAAAGATTTGCAATGAATTAACTGAAAGATTTGCAAGGAATTTGATGCAGAAATATGCAGAAAAAAAATAAAAAAAATAAAGGTTCTAGATGAAGTTTTTTTTTGAAAAAGAGGGAAACAAATATGCAAGGGACAAATGCAATAACACAGAAGAGAACACAAGAGAACTTCATCTAGAGTTGGGCGGTGACATAGTCACCTATGTTAGAGTATATTGACTTAGGAGTCAAGTGAGAACACTTGATCATATGTCATACTCATCGTTTAAGCTCAAAATGGGGTTACCATTTTTCGTTTAAGCATCTTGATGTATTCACATCTTGTTGAGTTGCTTTGACTCATGACTTGGAGTAAAGCTTCTCTAAGATGGAATATCATACCTTTGGTGGTGGTGTGGGTCTTGCTCATGTAGTGGAACTTGTGTGGGTGCTCAAAGTTGATGTAGCTCATCAAGAGTTGGGAGCACCACTTGGAATTTGAGTTCATCTACCTACATGGGTTAGTTCTTGCAAGGAAAAGCACTTGTATATCCAAAAATGACAATCATGAAGCTCAACATAGAATTTGTCAAAGGATATGTTCGAATGGTTTCGTGCTTCCTTGTCGTCATCCACCGTTGTGTAGAGACTTGGTGATGTAGAGATTGCTCAAGATATGAGTAAGTTGCAATCTCATAGAATTAGATCCAACCAAGTACCTACATGGGTTAGATAACATGCAACTTACAAAATATATCCAAGACACAAGATAGTCATCATAAGAGATATATCATGGATTAGTCATAAGCTCATGTGTTGCATGTATCCAATGGAGTTTCTACTCCAAATTTGAAGCATCAATAATGTTCAATTCTCCTCTCAACCTGCAAAACACTTTCTCATCAAGTGGTTTAGTGAATATATCCGCTAATTGCTTATCGGTGCGAATATGCTTAAGATCAATGTCACCCTTAGCAACATGATCTCGAATGAAATGATGACGAACTTCAATATGCTTAGTTCGAGAATGTTGTACATGATTATGACCGATTTTGATAGCACTTTCATTGTCACAAAGCAATGGAACATGTTTCACATAGACCCCATAATCTTTAAGAGTTTGGGCCATCCAAAGTAACTGAGCACAACATGAACCAACGGCAATGTATTCCGCTTCAGCGGTGGATAAGGATACCGAGTTTTGTTTCTTGGAGGACCAAGACACAAGAGATCTACAAATAAATTGACAAGTACCCAAAGTGGACTTTCTATCAACCTTGTCTCCGCATAATCCGAGTCGGAATAGCCAACAAGATCAAAAGAGGACCTCTTAGGATACCAAATGCCAAAATTTGGTGTATGAATTAGGTATCTCACTATCCTTTTCACCGCTTTAAGATGACATTCTTTAGGAGCAGCTTGATATCGTGCACACATGCACACACTTAGCATAATGTTGGGACGTGAAGCACATAGGTATAACAATGAACCAATCATAGAGCGATAAACCTTTTGATCAACTGGTTCACCATCTTTGGTCAAATCAAGATGTCCACTAGTAGGCATGGGTGTAGGCATACCTTTGCATTCTTGCATATTGAACTTCTTGAATAAGTCTTTGGTGTAGTTCGTTTGAGAGACAAATGTACCTTCCTTAGTTTGCTTGATTTGCAAACCAAGGAAGAATTTGAGTTCACTCATCATAGACATCTCAAATTTCTCCGACATAAGCTTTCCAAACTTTTCACTAAAAAGAGGGTTAGTTGATCCAAATATGATATCATCAACATAAATTTGGCATACAAATAGTTCTCCATTAACCCTTTTAGTAAAAAGTGTGGAACCAATTTTTCCAATTTCAAAACCACTTGCAAAAAGGAACTTGGTCAAGCATTTATACCATGCTCTAGGAGCTTGTTTAAGACCATAAAGGGCTTTGTGAAGTTTGTAAACATGATTTGGTTTCTTAGGATTGACAAATCCGGGAGGTTGTTTGACATAAACTTCCTCCTCTATTTCACCGTTTAGAAAAGCACTTTTAATGTCCATTTGGTACAAGGTGATATTATGGTGATTAGCATAGGCAAGTAAGATGCGAATGGACTCAAGTCTAGCAACGGGAGCATATGTCTCACCATAGTCCATACCTTTGACTTGTGTGTACCCTTGGGCGACGAGACGTGCCTTGTTGCGAACCACTTGTCCATCTTCATCTTGCTTGTTGCGAAACACCCATTTGGTACCAATGATGTTGTGGTTGTTGTCGGGCTTCTCAACCAATGTCCAAACTTGGTTTCTCTCAAAGTTGTGTAGCTCTTCATGCATAGCGTTTATCCAGTCCGGGTCTTCCAATGCTTCTTCAACCTTCATAGGTTCAATGCGAGAGATGAATGAATAGTTTTCACAAAAGTTAGCTAAATGAGTTTTTGAGCGAGTAATTCTCCCAGTTTGAATATCATTGTAGATTTGCTCGACGGGATGATCTTTGGAAATTCTTGCTCAAACTCGTGAAAGCTTTTGCTTGGGTCTTCGTTGAACATCTTCTTCATCTTGTTCTTCTTCTTGGTCTTCTACATTGTTGACGTTGTCGTTCTCTTGTCATGGTGGAGAAGGAGGTTGTTGATGTTCGTCTTGATGCATTTCCTCGTTTTCTTCATTTTGGTGTGCCCCACTTGTGGATGCCTCCGTGTCGATTCTTGGTTCACCTTGTCGTGAAGTAGAGGCTTCCACTTGGATGGATGAAGTACTCTCCTTCACCTCCGTTGGACGAACTTTGCCAATGGACAAGTCTTGGATTGCTTCTGAAGGGTCTTTGTCTCCTACATCAATTGGCAATTGCTCTACTAGCGAGCCGTTAGATTCATCAAACTTCACATCTACCGTCTCTTCAACCTTTCGGGTGAAATTGTTGTAGACACGGTAAGTGTGAGAGTTTGAGCCATAACCAAGTAGAAAACCTTCATGAGATTTAGGAGCAAACTTTGAACGACGATGCTTATCAAGAATGTAGCATTTTGAGCCGAATACTTGAAAGTATCCAACTTGGGGTTTGTTACCGGTGAGGAGCTTGTATGCCGTCTTGCCGAGTAGCTTGTGAAGATACAAGCAATTTGTTGCATGACAAGCTGTCTCAACCGCTTCTGCCCAAAAGTGCTTCGGCGTCTTGTACTCATCAAGCATCGTTCTCGCCATTTCGATGAGCGTCCGGTTCTTCCTCTCAACAACTCCGTTTTGTTGAGGTGTATACGTAGTTGAGAACTCGTGTGAAATCCCTTCTTCGTCAAGAAAGGTGTCCACATTTGCGTTCTTGAACTCCGTTCCGTTGTCACTCCGAACCTTCTTGATCTTCACGTCAAACTGATTTTGGGCCTTCCTAGCGAAATTTTTGAAGATCTTTTGGACCTGCGATTTATCATCAAGAAAGAACACCCACGTAAATCTTGAAAAATCATCAACTATAACTAGACCAAAAGAATTTCCACCGAGACTCTTGTAGGCATTGGGACCAAAAAGATCCATATGAAGTAGCTCGAGTGGCCTCCTTGTGGTCATGATGTTCTTCACGGGATGCCTTCCTCTAACCCGTTTTCCTGCTTGACAAGCACTGCAAAGTCTATCCTTATCAAATATGACATCGTTAACTCCAAGGATATGATTTCCTTTAATAAGCTTGTCAAGGTTTCTCATGCCAACGTGACCTAGTCGTCTATGCCACAACCAACCTTTTGAGGATTTAGCAATAAAGCAAGTTTTAGATTGTGCCTTTTTAGAGAAATCGACAATGTAAAGGTCACCTCTACGTATACCGGTAAAAACCATTTTATGATTGTCTCGACGAAACACTTGGCAATCTACCTCAGTAAATAGGACATTCAAACCGAAATCAGCAAGTCTAGACACTGAAAGTAAGTTGTAGCCAAGAGATTCAACGAGCATGACATTTTGAATGGAGCTATCGTGTGAGATGGCCACCTTACCAAGGCCAACCACCTTACCCTTTGAATTATCACCAAAAGTGACATATTTTCGAGGGCCGTCATTTTCAGCAAGCTCACGGAACATCTCTTCGTCTCCGGTCATATGATCAGTACATCCACTGTCGAGAACCCATTCCTTTCCTCCTGACACATATCCCCGAAGATTAGCCATAAGACCAGAGCGTCTCATTGCATCATCAAGATCGAAGTCACTATCATCATTCTCATCGTAGTATCCATGTTCAACATGATCTTGTGACTCATCATTTCCTAGAGAGAGTGATTCATTAGATAAGTGATCATCAAAGTGGTCACTTTTATGAATTCTTATAGCTTCGGATATAATATCACTAATGATTCCAACATTTCCTTTAGCATGCACGAGATTAGTAAGCTCAAATAGACAATTACCAAAACTAGGTTCACTAGAGTTCATTTTACTCAAGGCAATAGATTTATGAAGAATTTCATCCAAATTTTTCAAGGAATAATCGGGGAATCGTTCCTCAAGAAATTTCCATATAGTATAGGCACAATTAAGAGTAGGTAAACTAGCAATCAAGTTTTTGGGCAATCCTCTAATGATGAGCTCAACAGTTCTAAGATTGCGAATCATGTCAACGTCTTCATTTAGGGTAGGATGCAAAGAATCAATATTAGGTGCATAAGGGCTAGCAATGTACTTGTTCAAATGATATTGATTGAAAATTACAAGCATCTCATTTTTCCACTCATGAAAATACTCTCCATCAATAATAGGCACTCTATGTCTAAGACTCCCTAAAGTAGACACATCCATCTTCCTCCAATGGTGATTAAACCAAGGCAATGGAGACCAAAGCTTTGATACCACTTGTAGGATCTAGAAGTAGGTGTGTCTAGAGGGGGGGTGATTAGACACTTAGTGCTAAAGTTACAATTTTTAAACTTTTTCGGTTTGAGTGGAGTTTTAGGCACAATTTCAACATACACAATACATATCAAGCAAGCATGCGAAGAGTATATAAGCAGCGGAATGAAAAGCATGCAACTTGCAAGAATGTAAAGGGAAGGGTTTGGAGAATTCAAACGCAATTGGAGACAAGGATGTTTTTCCCGTGGTTCCGATAGGTGGTGCTATCCTACATCCACGTTGATGGAGACTTCAACCCACGAAGGGTAACGGTTGCACGAGTCCACGGAGGGCTCCACCCACGAAGGGTCCATGAAGAAGCAACCTTGTCTATCCCACCATGGCCATCGCCCATGAAGGACTTGCCTCACTAGCGGTAGATCTTCACGAAGTAGGCGATCTTCTTGCCCTTACAAACTCCTTGGTTCAACTCCACAATCTTGTCGGAGGCTCCCAAGTGACACCTAGCCAATCTAGGAGACACCACTCTCCAAGAAGTAACAAATGGTGTGTTGATGATGAACTCCTTGCTCTTGTGCTTCAAATGATAGTCTCCCCAACACTCAACTCTCTCTCACATGATTTGGATTTGGTAGAAAGAAGATTTGAGTGGAAAGCAACTTGGGGAAGGCTAGAGATCAAGATTCATATGGTAGGAATGGAATATCTTGGTATCAACACATGAGTAGGTGGTTCTCTCTCAGAACATATGAGTTGGAAGTGTAGATGTGTTCTGATGGCTCTCTCCATGAGTGAAGAGGAGGTGGAGGGGTATATATAGCCTCCACACGAAATCCAACCGTTACACACAATTTACCAATCTCGGTGGGACCGAATCATCAAACTCGGTCGGACCAAAATAGTAAACCTAGTGACCGTTAGAGATTTTCGGTGGGACTGATATGCAACTCGGTAGGACCGATACGGTTAGGGTTAGGGCATAACGTAATCTCGGTAAGACCGATTACACAAACTCGGTGAGACCGATTTGGTAATAAGCTAACTAGAGAGTTGGTCAGGTAAACTCGGTGGGACCGATTTGCTCTTTCGGTGAGACCGAAATGTTACAAAAGGGAAACAGAGAGTTTACATTGCAATCTCGGTGGGACCGATCCGCTCTTTCGGTGAGACCAAAAGTTACGAAAAGGAAACAGAGAAATTGCAATCCCATCTCGGTGAGACCGAGATCCCTATCGGTACAACCGATTTGCTAGGGTTTGGCAGTGGCTTATGACATTTGAAACTCGGTGGCGCCGGATAGAAAGAATCGGTAGGACCGAGTTTGGCTTAGGGTTTAGGTCATATGTGGATATGGGAAAGTAGCTGAGGATTTTGGAGCATATCATTAAGCACATGAAGCAAAAAGCTCATTAAGCAACACCTCATCCCTCCTTGATAGTATTGGCTCTTCCTATAGACTCAATGTGATCTTGGATCACTAAAAATGTAAAATGAAGAGTCTTGAGCTTGAAGCTTTAGCAAATCCTTTGTCCTTACCATCTTGAAGGAGTTCCACCAACCTTTAGTCCATGCCACTCCATTGTTGAACTTATCTGAAACATGCTAGATAGAAACGTTAGTCCAACAAGAGATATGTTGACATTAATTACCAAAACCACCTGAGGAGCACTTGTGCTTTCAATCTCCCCCTTTTGGTAATTGATGGCAACATACATCAAAGCTTTAGATAAAGATACAAAGAATAGCAAGTAAAGCTTTGGTAGGACATGTAACAAACATAGGCTCCCCCTACATGTATGCAATCATGTGAATATAAAATATAGAAGCATGTGAGAGCATAATCATGACAGAGTAGGCAATGTGTTACATGTATCTTGGCCATATGCATCAGAGCAAAAGATTATAAAAGATATACCTTCATGCTTATGAGTCCTTCTTGCAAACAGTATGTACATAAGCAAGAATTCCTCATACTCATGATTTTGATGCATATTGTCGGTGTACTAGAGTAGGGGTACCCTAGTATCCCGAACTTGTGCAAGGGCAGTCGCAGCACCCCGCGGCAAGGCTTGCCGGGTGACTACCAAGGTCCTCTGTAGTTCCTTTGGAGCCATTCAATAACAAAGTATTCAATCCAAGGAGACAAGGCCCCAGCAAGAGGAGCTTGCCGGGAAGGTCACTCAAGGCACAAGACCCCGGCAAGAGGAGCTTGCCGGGAAGGCCAACCAAGGCATCTCAAGGAACTTGCCGCGACGCGCCACGCGCCCCGGCGAGGCCCGGAGAGCGGCAAGCCTCCGGACGCGACAAGACAACGACCGCGGCAAGGCGTTTGCCGCGGCAAGTTACCACTCCATACCCATGCTCCAGCACATCCACCAACGTGTCGCTCGAGGACCCTTCCAGGCGTACGTGGCGGGAGGCTGTGCAGCCAGCGGTACGCGGTGGCAAGCGGCGCTGACAAGATTGCCATCGTGGCGAACGATGGCGTCCCTGACGGTCCGTTTTTGCACTGTTTGGGCGACGCAGATGGGCATTTAATGCCCTTGTCCCCTGCCGTCAGGGTTAGGTATGATACACTGTACAGGTAGCTGTACCAACCGCAACACCTTTCCATTTTTACCCCTGTCTATGTTGCCACCTGTCGGTGACCCCTTGAGCATATAAAAGGAGGCCCATGCGCAACGTAGAGTGGAAGAGGAACAGAAAAGCACTCACGCTCGGTCTCATTAGCTGCTGGTGTGTACTGTAGCACTCTGCGCTCCCGAGCGAGAACTCAATACAAACCACAAAGCAGGAGTAGGGTTTTACGCATCCATGCGGCCCGAACCTAGGTAAACTGCTCGTGTGCTTCGCCTCGATCTGCTCTTCGTGCGATCTCCACCCCCGCCGAACCGAAAGGGGCTCGGTCCCCATAGGTGCTCGCGGATCAGTTTCCCCGGCATCTTTGGCGCGCCAGGTAGGGGGCGTCGAGGTTGTGTGAACCTGATCCGGCGTTCGCATGAGCTAGATGTTCATCATCTTCATCGACATGCCGCCGAAGAAGAAGGCTTCAGCGGCGGCTGCTCCGTCCGCGACAAACCCACCACCGCCGGAGCAAACGGCTGGTGGGGTAGACGCCGGCGGCAGAACGGGCGTCGGCGAGGAAGCTCGTCATGGTGCTCACGGTACCATACGCTCGCTGGACCCCGATCGAGCTGGTGGATCTCGGGATGCTCAAGACCAGCGTGCACGCCAACATGCTGGCACGAGCGAGGCACGATCGCCTGGACGGGATACTGCTACTTCTAACATAGTTAGAAGTCCGAGCATAACCCGCTCCTCACACCGTGCGCCACCGCTACCTGCCACTCCAGCAGAAGCTTTGGCGCGAGCTCAACTGCTCCTAGATTACCCTCCAACGGCGGACAAGATCGACGACTGGAGGGCCACCATTCAGAGTCTCATTGGCTTTGCCAACGGCGACGCTCCACGGCAGCCGAGTACGTCGCAGCCGCGGCAAGCCAGCCAGGCACGAGCCGGTGGCGACATAACCGGTGGGGGTGCAACCACCGTGCACTCCCCGCCACGAAGGCCAAGATCGCCGCCTCGCCGGATCCACCTTGACAGCAACTCCATCGTGTCATCGGATCCACGAGCTCGTCGCGATCAACGCCAAGTTCTTCACGAACGACAGCAAGAAGACGCTCGAACTCGCATCGAGCGCCGAAGAGAAGCGCGACGTCAATCGGACCGGTGCGCTGGGCCCTCTGTCGACATGCATGCGCCAGGGGAACCAAGCGACTTGCCGTACGCGGTAGGTTGCCCTACGTTTACCCGTGAGCTGTGGCAAGTCCAGTGGCCCAGCACGAAGAATTTCAAGCCAGATGTACCCGAGAAGTATGACGGCAAGTCGCATCCGTCAGAGTTCCTCAGCATCTACACCATCGCGGTGCAAGCTGCCGGGGGGCGGGACGACAAGATCCTTGCCAACTACTTCCCGCTGGTGCTCAAGCCCAACGTCAGGTCCTGGCTCATGCACTTGCCGGACAACTCCATATCCTCCTGGGCAGACCTATGCCATCAGTTTGTCGGCGCCTTTACAGGCGGCCACAAATCTCATGGCCAAGAGAGTGACCTTCACCTGCTCGCCCAGAAGGAAGGAGAGCCCCTGCGCAAGTACATTCAGAGATTCAGCCGTGTACAGCGCACCATCCCAGATGTCCACCCTGCCCCGGTTATCAGCACGTTCCATCAGAACGTGCGTAACCGCAGGATGCGGGAGGAGATGGCGATGTGCAAGATCAGAGACGTCAGTGAGCTGTATGCCCTGGCCGACAAGTGTGCACATGCTGAGGAAGGGAGGAAACTCCCCAAAGAGAATACAGGAGCAGGAGGATCTGACAGCGAGGATTCTGCCCCGGCAAAGAAAAACCGGCGGCGGAACAACAGGAAGAGGAAAGGCAAAGATGTGCTAGTTGTTGAGCAGTCCGGCAACGAAGGTGGCGCCAAGAAAGCCAAAGCTGGTAGCTCCGGCAAGGAGATTGCCGCATGCGCCCACTGCCAGGCTGTGGCGGTCGCCGACAAGGAGGACGACACCAACAAACAGTACTGCAAGATCCACCGCACCAAGGGCCATGACCTCCAGAGCTGCAAGAAGGTCGAGCAGCTTGTCGAGCTGCAAAAGGCCGAATACGAGCGACGCGACAAGGAGAAAGCCCAAGGAGGTGCTGGAGGATCCGGCATGAATCGCCCCGGCCGGGGAGGACGCCGCGGCAAGGCCAAGCAGCGGCAAGGAGACAGACCTCCCCGCGGCCGCGACAAGGACGAAGATGACGACGACGACGAAGACATGGATGATGTCGAGACCAGTGAGCAAGAGTTCCAGAAAGCCTTAGAGGTCTTGTGTGTTGACGGCGGTGCTTCTCTGCATACTTCCCACTGCCAACCCCAACAGTGGGTGCGGGAAGTCAATGCGGCAGAACCACCCGTCGAGTCACGCAAGCTTCTGAAATGGTCCAGCACGCCTATCATCTTTGATATTGAGGACCACCCTGATCGCACAACTACGGACGGGTGCTTGCCAATGTTGGTTTCACCAACTATCTGCAACCTCAAGGTCACTAAGATGCTAGTTGACGGCGGGGCCGGCTTGAACCTGATCTCCTCCGCCGTGCTCCAGAAACTCCAGGTCCCTGATAGCGAGCTCGAAGAGACCGGCACATTCCAAGGAATCAACCCGGGAAGGAGCAAGCCAAAGGGGAAGATCACGTTGCCGGTGACATTTGGCAGCGAGTTGAACTTCAGAACTGAGAGGGTCACTTTTGACATTGCCGATTTTCCATTGCCTTACAATGGGATTCTCGGCCGTCCAGCGCTCGCCAAGTTCATGGCGGCCTCTCACTATGCGTTTAACATGCTGAAGATGCCAGGCCCGATAAGTGTCATCTCTGTCCCTGGCGACAAGAAGGATGCTCTTATCTGTGCCGACAAGATTTACCGGGAAGCGGCATCTGCAACGGATCGCAAGTCACTTGCCGCTGAAGCTCCCGGGGGGAAGAAGAAGACCAAGTCCGGCAAGAGTTCTGATGCTCACTCCGACAAGCACACCTCTTCGGAGTGCTGCGCTACCGTCGAGGACGCACCATCGAGCTCCACCGGCAAGTGTAAGAAGACAATGGCAGCTCCGCCAGAGACCAAGAAGGTGTCCACCAAGGAGGATGGCACTGGTGGTACCTTCACCATCAGTGCCACTCTCGACCCTAAATAGGAAAGCGCGCTCATTGCTTTCCTGCGGGCGAACGTCGATGTGTTTGCGTGGCAACCGTCTGACATCCCCGGTGTTCCCAGGAAAGTAATTGAGCACCACCTTGCCGTCTGCCCTCATGCGCGGCCCGTCAAGCAGAAAGTCAGGAAGCAAGCAGTGGATCGCCAAGAATTCATCGCAGAAGAGATCAAGAAGTTGGAAGCGGCAGGCCTTGTCAGGGGAGTGCTCCATCCTACGTGGTTGGCCAATCCTGTAGTCGTGCGCAAGGCAAACGGGAAATGGAGGCTTTGTATTGACTTTACCGATGTTAACAAAGCTTGTCCCAAAGACCCATTTCCCTTGCCGCGCATTGACCAGATTGTTGACTCCACGGCCGGATGTGACTTGCTTTCATTTCTTGACGCATACTCAGGATACCATCAGATCTTCATGGCAGATGAGGATGAGGATAAGACCGCATTCATCACTCCATGTGTCATGTACTGTTTCATACGGATGCCTTTCGGTTTGAAGAATGCTGGTTCAACATTCGCAAGGGTAGTCCATACCGCTTTTGAGCCACAAATACACAGAAATGTGGAAGCCTACATGGATGACATAGTGGTCAAGAGCAAGGACAAGGCAACTCTGATTCAAGATTTAGACGAGACTTTTGCAAATCTGCGCAAGATCAGCCTCAAGCTCAACCCCGAGAAGTGTGTGTTTGGAGTCCCTTCCAGCAAGCTTCTCGAGTTCTTCGTGTCTCAGCGGGGAATTGAAGCCAATCCCGACAAGATCAAGGCCATTGAGCAGATTGAAACACCAAAGCACGTCAAGGATGTACGAAGACTTGCCGGTTGCGTGGCAGCTCTCAGCGGGTTTATCTCTAAGTCTGCTGAGCACGCCATGCCGTTTTTCAAAATATTGAAAAAGGCAGGTCCAATGAAGTGGACTCCGGAAGCGGAGGCTGCGCTGCAAGACTTGAAGAGATACCTGTCCTCCACTCCAATACTTGTCGCACCTAAGCCACAAGAAAAGTTGCTGCTGTATCTGGCGACAACCAATCAAGTGGTTAGTGCTGCGTTAGTAGCGGAGAGAGAGGCAGATGATGAGCCAGCAACCACGGCAGGCACATCCAGCGACAAGCAGGGGGCTTCCCCGACAAGCTCTGGTCCCGACAAAGATGAATTCGCGCAGACGCGCGAGGAGATACATAAGAGAATGGTGCAGCGCCCAGTTTACTTTGTCAGTTCCCTTCTGCAGGGGGCTAGGTCAAGGTACTCTGGTGTGCAGAAATTGCTTTTCGGCCTTCTCATGGCCTCGAGAAAGCTGCACCATTACTTCCAAGCACATGAGATCACAGTTGTCACTCGTTTTCCGCTGAAGAGGATACTGCAGAATCCAGAAGCAACAGGCAGGATTGTTGAGTGGGCACTGGAACTGTCGAGCTTTGGCCTCAAGTTTGAGAGCACTTCAACTATACAAAGCAGAGCATTGGCAGAATTCATAGCAGAGTGGACGCCAACACCAGATGAAGAAATTCCAGAAACGAGCATCCCCGTCAAGGAAGCAAGCAAAGAATGGCTGATGTACTTTGATGGTGCCTTCTCGCTGCAAGGCGCCGGTGCTGGCGTGCTGCTTGTTGCACCCACCAGAGAGCACCTCAAGTACATAGTCCAGATGCACTTTCCCAAGGAGCAAGCAACAAACAATACTGCAGAGTATGAAGGTTTGCTTGCCGGTCTCAGGATCGCGGCAGACCTTGGGACCAAGAAGCTCATTGTCAGGGGTGACTCGCAGCTTGTCGTCCGCCAAGTGAATAAGAGTTATCAGAGTCCGTTGATGGAAGCCTACGTTGATGAAGTGAGAAAGTTAGAAGAGCACTTTGACAGCCTACAGATGGAACATGTTCCAAGAGCTCAGAACGACATTGCCGATGGCCTGTCAAAGTGCGCAACACTTAAGTTACCTGTGGAACCAGGGATCTTTGTGCTCAAGCTGACTCAACCGTCTGTAACGCCATCAACTGGACAGAGCAAGAAGAGGAAGTTGATTTCTGGTGACTATTTTCCGGCAGAACTCCCCGAAGCCGCCGCCAAGAAGGTCCCCAAGATCAACACCAAGAGTGCTGGGGAGCAGTCTGCTCCGGCAAACACCAGGGTTTGTTCCGTTGAAGCAGGCGCTCCCGACAAGTTTTTCTCTGGCAAGCTTGCCAGGGAACGTCAAGCTCCGGCTGAGCCGCAGGTTCTCGCCGTAGAAGCGGATGTTCCCGCAGCAGTAGATGTGCCTTTAGTCCTTGTTGTCGAGCCGCAAGCTCCAGCATGGGCACAGCAAATTGTCCGCTTCCTTCAGACAGGAGAACTTCCCGAAGAGCAAGAAGAAGCGGAAAGAGTAGCCCGACAGTCAAGTATGTACCAGTTTGTCGACAACACACTGTACAGAAGCAGACTCAACGGTGTGAAATTGAAGTGTATTCAACGGGAAGATGGACAAAAGCTGTTGGCAGAGATACATGGAGGCATATGTGGTCACCACATTGGCGCAAGAGCGCTTGCCGGTAAAGCATTCCGGCAAGGTTTCTTTTGGCCGACAGCCCTCCAGGATGCAACTGCACAAGTAACCAAGTGTGAAGCGTGCCAGTTCCATTCCAAGCAGATACACCAGCCAGCTCAAGCTCTCCAGACGATCCCTTTATCCTGGCCATTTTCGGTCTGGGGGCTCGACATCCTCGGCCCCTTCCCCCGAGCAGTCGGGGGCTTTGAGTACTTGTACGTTGCAATCGACAAGTTCACAAAGTGGCCGGAAGTGGAAGCAGTGAGGAAGGTGACAGCACAATCAGCAGTCAAGTTCTTCAGGTCGATTGTTTGCCGCTTCGGGATCCCTAACAGGATCATCACCGACAACGGTACACAATTTACGAGCCGCACCTTCATGCAGTACGTCCAGGATCTTGGCGCCAAGGTCTGCTTCGCTTCTGTTACTCACCCCAGAAGCAACGGTCAAGCGGAGAGGGCAAATGCTGAAGTGCTGCGTGGGCTCAAGACCAGGACTTTCTATAGGCTGCACGGGTGCGGAAGAAACTGGATTGAGGAGCTGCCGGTGGTTCTTTGGTCGCTCAGGACGACGCCAAATCGAGCCACTGGACAGACACCTTTCGCTCTAGTCTATGGAGCAGAGGCAGTTCTCCCCACGGAACTCGTATACGGGTCACCTCGAGTGCTCGCTTACGATGAGCTTGAGCAAGAGCAGCTGCGACAAGATGACGCGCTGCTCCTTGAGGAAGACCGTCTTCAAGCTGCTGTACGAGCTGCTTGCTACCAGCAAGCTTTGCGCCGCTACCATAGCCGCGAAGTTAACGCCAGAAGTCTCGAGGAAGGCGACCTTGTTCTTCTGCGCGTTCAGTCCGCCAAGAATTCCAACAAGTTGACGCCGAAGTGGGAAGGCCCTTACCGGGTGAAACGAGTCACTAGGCCTGGCGCTGTCCGCCTTGAGACCGAAGATGGCATTCTAGTGAGCAACTCCTGGAACATTGAGCATCTTCGAAAATTTTACCCGTAAGGCGCGGTTGCCGGACCCTGTTCCGGCAACCACCTTTTGTATAAGTCTTGCCGCTGTTGCATGTAATCCTTTGTACAAATCCAGGCGCAGACCCTGTGCATAAATAAAGCTCATGTGCTCCGCACATTTTGTTAATTTCATGCTTTCTATTTTTGCATGAGTTATCTGACACTTTGTGCAGCGCCAACCCCCGGTAAGCAATAACGAGCCATAAGGCTCCATATTTTTATTTTCTCTTCTTTCTTTTTTCTCAAGGAAAGGAAGGTTCCCTCGCCCACAAGTTTGCCGGGGGGGGGGGGGGGAAGGATGTAACACCCTGGATGTAACTTGCCATATTTGTAACTCCAACTCTTGCCATTTTCGGCAATGTGATATGATATTCCCTCCGTGGTTGGGTTTCCCTTCATTTTGCATTTTGTCCTTGTCATGCATTTCATGTCATGTCATCATGTGCATCGCATTTGCATACGTGTTCGTCTCATGAATCCGAGCATTTTCCCTGTTGTCCGTTTTGCAATCCGGCGCTCCTACGTCCTCCGGCGTCCCCTTTTACCTATTTTCCGTGAGCGGATATTAAACTTTCTCGGAATGGACCGAGGTTTGTCAAGCGGCCT
Organism: Aegilops umbellulata; assembly: GCA_032464435.1. Classification (NCBI taxonomy): domain Eukaryota; kingdom Viridiplantae; phylum Streptophyta; class Magnoliopsida; order Poales; family Poaceae; genus Aegilops; species Aegilops umbellulata. Next base: position 588,928,175 of record CP136057.1, read on the forward strand.
TGGTATAGCACCGGTAGACCGCCTGTCAAGTTTCGGGTCATTCGGAGGTCGTTTGATACTCCAACGGTTAACCGGTTAATCGTGAAGGCCTCTTTTGGGTTGCAGCCCAAAACCCCTCCAAATCAGCCCACTAACCCATCTAAGTCACTCCCATGTCCATCGCCGTTCGATCACGATCGTGTGGCCGCAAACCGTGCTCAATTTGGAGCCTCCTAGCTCCTCCTACCTATAAATATAGCCCCTCCCCCAAAATTTTCGGGCAAACCCTAGCCTAGCCTCTCCCTGCGCCGCCGGACGCGTCCGCCGACGGCCGGACATGTCCAGCCGCTGCCTCCACGTTGCCCGGCCAATCAGGCTTCGCCACATCGCCCTCCTCACCGCCCGCAGCCACTAGGGAGCCGCCACGTCGCCTCCCCGCGCGCCCCACTTCACCGTCGACCGCGCGGGCCCGCTCAGCCCGGCCGCGGCCCCCCCGACCCGCTCTGCCTCGTCCGCCCGCTCGTCCGCCCGCGCGCCCCGCCGCCTTCCGCCGACTCCGCCCGCGTGCCTCCGCTCGCCGGCACGCTTCGCGCCGCCGCCTCGCCGCCTCCCCGCGCCGTCGCGCTCGCCCCGCGCCGCCCGGCTCCGCGCCGCCACCGCGCCGTCGCCGGCTCCCGCGCGCCGCCCGCCGACCTCCGCCGCCGCGCGCCCCGGCCTCCTCTGGCCCGGATCTGGCCGGATCCGGTCGGGAGCGACCCCCTCCGCCTTCCCCCGTCGCACTCCGGCGAAACTCCGGCGCCGCCTCGGCCCGCGAGCTCGAGGAACCCTAGATCTGAGTTTCTTCGAAGGTTGAAATTTTCCCTAAGTCCCGAGTTATTTTGCATAATCATGCCATGTTCATCGCATCATAACTTTCTGCATACTGCTCCGTTTCGTGCGTGTAATATGTCAAATTGTTCGCCTCAATGAGTAAATCATTTCATCTCATTGCATCATTTTAATATGAGCTCAGCTTGATGCCGGAAATGCTGTTAGAAGAGGGCTATGTGATGTTAGTTTCAGATCTGTTTCAGAACATGCATTTTTGTCATTTTTGCCATGATTGATGTGTGCATCCTATGAATTGGAGTCCTACATGTGTTTTGTAATATGACATGCCATATTTACAGGGGTGTATACCATGTATTTTTGTAATCTTTGTGGTGACTAGCACAAGCATGCAAACTAGGGATCATAATGTTGCTGATTTCACAGACTTAGTAATTTCACCAAGTTATTCCCTGCTATTATTTTTATGCCATGTGTTCATGTTCTTTCAGAGAGATCTATGCCCTTTTTGAGCATGATCAGTAAGGGTGTTTTGAGCATATGGATGTGCTATATCCATCCATGCCTTTGTTGGTAATTATGGAGTGCCATAGCTTGAGTCAATCGAGCTCTACTTTTGCTATAAAATGTTACTGGCAGATTGTTTACATGTTATTCGATTTTGCCAAGATTGTTGTAGTTGATTCGTACGTGCTATGATGTTATTCTTGCCATGTCTAGCTTCTGTGCCATGTCTTCTTGATGGGTGTATGCTTAGTTTATCATGCAATGCTCTTTAGTGAGTGCATCGAGCTCGTAAACATGCCCACTTGTTATCTGTTTTTGACATGTCCAGTTTTCTGCAAAGTCTGAAAACTGTAACGAAACTTGCTTAATTGACATGGGTCCTATTATATTTTCTGGTCCTTTTTGTCTCATGGTCAGTAAGAGACTTTTGTTCTATGTTTTGAGTAGATTTCTTCCATGCCTTGTTTTGCGATATTGTGTTCCTGTAGCAGGTTGTTTCCTTGCTCTAAACATGTCATCCTGATATTAATTTCTGACATGTTATTTTTCACTAAGTCTGTGAACCTGTTATCTTTTGCACTTTTGCCATGCTTGTTTGAACCTGTTATGGTGTGATTTAGCCGTAGCTCAGTGTTCATCTTTTGTCAAGAATCTTGAGTAGATCACTACCATATGCTTTTCTGATATGCTTGGGTGCAGTAGCTTAATTTCTTGTTGCTTGCTAAGTAGCATCATGCTGTTAATGGCAGAATCTTGTCATTCTTGTTTTGCTTGTCATTTGCAAACCGTGCATCCGATTCCGGTGATCTTTATATCGATTTCAACCGAAATCACCTCACCTATCCAGTGGCATACTTGGTTTGCCAAGATTATGCCTTGTTCATCCTTGTCCTTTCAGGGCACGCATATGCATTGCATACCACATCTCGCATATCATGCCATGTTTTGCATCATGTTGCTTGCGCATTGCATCGTGGTTGATAGTTGTTCCTTTGCTTGTGTTCTTGTTTTGGGTAGAGCCGGGAGACGAGTACATGACCGAGGAACCTGTTGAGAACGCTTACGAGGATCAAGCTTTTGACAACTCTGAGAACCTTGCAGGCAAGATGACCATACCCTCGAAATCACTTCTATCTTTGCTTGCTAGATGCTCGCTCTTTTGCTATGCCTATGCTGCGATACCTACCACTTGCTATATCATGCCACCCATATTGCCATGTCAAACCTCTAACCATCCTTTCCTAGCAAACCGTTGATTGTCTATGTTACCGCTTTGCTCAGCCCCTCTTATAGCGTTGCTAGTTGCAGGTGAAGATGAAGTTTGTTCCATGTTGGAACATGATTATGTTGGGATATCACAATATCTCTTATTTAATTAATGCATCTATATACTTGGTAAAGGGTGGAAGGCTCGGCCTTATGCCTGGTGTTTTGTTCCACTCTTGCCACCCTAGTTTCCGTCATACCGGTGTTATGTTCCTTGATTTTGCGTTCCTTACATGGTTGGGTGATTTATGGGACCCCCTTGACAGTTCGCTTTGAATAAGACTCCTCCAGCAGGGCCCAAACTTGGTTTTACCATTTGCCACCTAAGCCTTTTTCCCCCGGGTTTTCGCGAGCCCGAGGGTCATCTTTATTTTTAACCCCCGGGCCAGTTCTCTTCGATTGCTGGTCCAAACCGAGCAATGTCCGGCGCCCCTTGGGCAACCAGGGTCTATGCCAACCCGACGTCTGGCTCATCCGGTGTGCCCTGACAATGAGATATGTGCAGCTCCTATCGGGATTTGTCGGCACATCCGGGCGGCTTTGCTGGTCTTGTTTCATTACTGTCGAAATGTCTTGTAGTCCGGGATTCCGAGACTGAACGGGTTTTCCCGGTAGAAGGAATATCCTTCGTTGACCGTGAGAGCTTATAATGGGCTAAGTTGGGACACCCCTGCAGGGTATTATCTTTCGAAAGCCGTGCCCGCGGTTATGAGGCAGATGGGAATTCGTTAATGTCCGGTTGTAGAAAACCCGAAGTTGACCTTAATTAAAACACATCAACCGCGTGTGTAACCGTGATGGTCTCTTCTCGGTGGAGTCCGGGAAGTGAACACGGTGTTGGAGTTATGTTTGACGTAGGTTGTTCTAGGATCACTTCTTGATCACTTCTAGCTTCACGACCGTGCCTTGCTTCTCTTCTCGCTCTCTTTTGCGTTGTTAGCCACCATATATGCTAGTCGCTTGCCGCAGCTCCACCTCACAACCCTATCCTACCTTTAAGCTTAAATAGTCTTGATCTCGCGGGTGTGAGATTGCTGAGTCCCCTTGACTCACAGATTCTACCAAAATAGTTGCAGGTGCCACCGATGCCAGTGCAGATGACGCAACCGAGCTCAAGTGGGAGTTCGACGTGGAACGTGGTCGTTACTATGTGTCTTTTCCTGATGATCAGTAGTGGAGCCTAGTTGGGACGATCGGGGATCTGTGTAGCATTTGGGGTAGTCTTCTTTCATTTTGGTTCTGTAGTCGGACCTTGAGTGTAATCTGGATGATGAATGTTTATTTATGTATTGTGTGAAGTGGCGACTGTAAGCCAACTATGTATCTCTTTCCCTTATGTATTACATGGGTTGTGTGAAGATTACCTCACTTGCGACATTGCTTTCAATGCGGTTATGCCTCTAAGTCGTGCTTCGACACGTGGGAGATATAGCCGCATCGAGGTGGTTACAAAGGAGAAGATAATGGTATGGACCAGGCGTCGTTCAAGAAAGTTTCGCCTTGCCGGAAAGCAAACAACAAAAAAGCTAAGTTGCCAAAGTTTGAGCAATCAGATTTTTAAAATTTTTAAGTTATCTTCCTTGAACAACCATGCTTTGTATGGAAAACCTGTGCGCGGAGGAACCAGCTCGTGGCTAGTTGCGCCCTTACTTTGTTTCGAGTCCGCTCAACAATTTAAGCGAGCTGCGACTAGTTGCGACAAGGTTTCTTGTCGGTAACGGCGCCGCCAGCAGGCTGCTGACGTCCCGCACTCAGCGCTCGCGGCTAAGGTGCCTACGCCGGCAAGTTCCCTAAAAGCGTAGGGCAAAAACATACAAAGGAAGGAATCAAGTAAAGGAAATAACATTGCAATCACTACCCAAAATAGAGTTATATTACAAGATAGCTTGTCGCGGGTCTAATAGATTGTTTTCATAACATGACCAGCAACGACAAGAAAAGAAGAAAACGGGCGGCCTAGTCTACATGATCGCCCTCAACCCTCTTGATCCCGCTCACCTTGTCCACAATGGGTGCGACAAGGGCCTTGAGCGCCTCTAGATCAGCTTTCTGCGGCAGGGTCTTGAGGACGTTGGTGAGGTTGAGGCCCGGGTTGCGGAAGGCCACCTTCACCAACACCTTTTGAAGAGCTCCCGCGCAGATCTTGCGCGACTCGTCGGCCAACTGCTTTGGGATCCTCTCCCGGTGTCGCTGGAGGGCCGTCGCCAGGCCTTTGAAGAACAAGGTGAGCTTGGCGCTGGATTGGAGGTTCTCATCGGAGGGATACCCGAGATCCTCCATCCCCAGCTGCGCCAGCTCCCTGTCAATATCTGCGGCAGCATTCACAAGACCCTCCGTCCAGTGCTCCACAGTCTCCCTAAAAGTGTTCTGGGTGACAGCAATACTCTCCAGCAGCGCCTTGTCGGCCTTGATCTCCTCCTTCAAGGCCACCTCCTGCTCCCTCGCGCCGTCCAGCGTCTTGGTCAAAGTGGTCAGCTTCAACTCAAGATCTGCGTTGGAGTCCTTGGCGGCGCTAAGCTCCTTGTCCTTCTCGGCGAGACGGGCCTGCAGCTCTGAGTGGCTGTAGGCGTCCTTCTCCCGCTCACGCTTGAGCGCGGCAAGCTCCTCGCCGCTCGCCTTGAGATTGGCCTCCAGCTGCGCCACTTTCGTCTCCAGCTCCTTCTTGGCGGCCTTGGCAGCTGCGGCAGCGTCCTCTGCTTGCTTGAGAGCTCCGCCGAATGTTCGCTCGCGCGCGGCAAGCTCCTCCTCGTGGCTATCAAGGTTAATCTTCCGCTGCGCCAGCTCGCCTTCCTGCGCAGACAGCTTCTCAGCAGCAAGCCGCTGTTGCTCTTCGATGTCAGCCTTCTCGAGAAGGAAGGCCTCCTGCTCCTCAGCGAGCCGCTCCCGCTCCTCCGCCAAGGACCGGAGAGCTGCCTTGTTGAGACCTCGGAGCTCCTCGGCGCGCTTCTCAATGTCTGCTCCCGCCTTCGCGGCAAGCGCCTCGCGGGATTCCAGCTTGGCTTGCCGAGCGCGGTAGAGCAACAACAGCTTCCGCATCAGCCGCTCCTCCTCGGGCTCACCGCTGCTACTACTTGGCGCGTCAACCAGCGTCAGCCCAGCGGAGGCGAGCACCTCTCCGTCGAAGCTTTCTCCTTCGACCGGCGCCCTGGACATTGACGCCCAGGGGAGGTTGATGAAGACGCCATCGCCGACCTTCAAGTAGACGCCTGGCTGGGGCTCTTCGGAGCCTGGCGCTGCGGCAGCGGCGGAAGGGTCGGCGGTCAGCGTAGCGCCTGGCGCTCCTGCGGCCTCAGGGCCGTCAGTGCGATCACCAGACCCCTCTCCAGCTGTTGCGGCGGCAGCCTTGGCGGCCTCTTCGCCGGCGGGATAATCAGCGCCGACCGCTTCTTCGGTGGCAGCGGCGTCGTCGACAACAACCTCGGTCTCCATCGGCTCCGCAGCAGATGGGTCTGACGGCCGGAAAAGGAAGAAAAGTCAAGCAAATATCCAAAAAGAAGATCAAACGAAGAAGAACCCAAGGGAAGTTTCGAAGCAAGAGGTTTACCTGCACCGGGCTCTGCAGTTGTGGTCTCTGCCGCCGAGGGGCCGCTGGTGCCATCCCTTGCCGGAGAACTCCCCATTGCTGGAGAGCTCTCCCTTGTCGGAGGATTTTCCCTTGCCGGAGAACTCTCCCTTGGCGGTGTAGTCGAAGCAGATGGCATGTCAGGGGCGGTCTCCGGACGCTCCTGGTGGGGCTGCTCTGCTCCTGCACCAACCAACAGTCAGATATCAGCAAACAAAGAGTATCCATGTGCGCCTAACAGCGGGAAGCAAACCATATACTTACGCTGGGGGCTGCGCTGGGGGCTGCTCTGAAGAACAGTTGCCGGGTCCGGCAAGGATGTCTCGGACGCGCCCCCCGCGGTCATGGTGGGTTCGTCCTCGATGATAATCAACGGGACCTTGGCTCTCTTTGCCGCTCTCTGGGCTATAGTCCTAAAAAGGAATAAGTTCAGAGTAAAGCAAATGAGATACAAGACAAAACAACAAGAATTGAAGAAATTCAAGTACAACAAGAATCTTACTCTTCTTCTTCCTCGTCGGAGCTGAACGCGGAGAAGTCAAAGCCTGGCTCACCTCCGGCACGAGGAGGCGGAGGAGTAGGTTCCCTTGGCCGCTTGGCGGGAGCAGTGATGGTGGTCTAAGAAGACCCTGCTCCAGTTGCCGCAGCAACGTGAGATGCTTCCGCGGCAACAGAACTTGCCGCGGTGGAGCGTGTTGCGCGGCGCGGCGGCTGTTGACTCGTCTGCTGCTCCGCTATGTCCCCGGCCTTGCGGAGACGCCTTCTTGGTGGAGCCGGGGGCTCTGCTTGCGGCAAGCTGCCCGAAGATGAGGAAGAAGAGGAGTCGATCTCCAACGAGCCGCTCGCATCCTCGGCGGGCTCGCCCGACCCGACGTCATGTACGGCAGGCTCTTCCTCGCTGGCAAGCCCCTCTCGCTCGGCAAGGCTTGCCGCCTCCGCTGCCTCTGCCTCCTCTACGGTGAACCCAAACTCGCCCGCGGCTGCGGCTGCCGCCGCCTCTTCCAGCCTAGTGGCGACGCGCTTCACCTCCTCGTCGGTGGTGTCCCGGGTGAGGCCTCTCTGCTCGTCGGGGCGGATCGGCGTTTCTACCAAGCCATCGAAGAACGCCTGCACGACGTCATCTGCAGGCTCTATCCAAGCTGGGTCAATTCCATGCGAGTCGCACAGCGGCATCATTGCACGGATGCGGCTGAGCGGGGAATTGTTGCACAGTGGAACGACACCCCTCGGCAACCTGAACACCTCGGGATGTTGAGGGTCGTATTTGAACAGCTCCTGGAGCATCGCGTTAAGCTCCAGAACAGTGAAGTTGAAGTTGAGGCCCGGACGCAGCCTCATGATATCCGCCGCATTCTTGAACTCCCAGGCGGGTCTCCTCCTCTCCTGTAGGGGGGCGATGCGGCGGCGAAGGAAATCTGCGCCAACGGCGCCTACAGTGAGCCCGGCAATCCTGAGGCGTTGGATCCGGGCAACGGCAATCTTCAGCCTGTCATCTTCCGGGGCCACGTTGCTCCAATCGCTGCCGCGCACTATTGGAGTTTGGCGTCGGGCGGTAAACGGCTGCGGGTCCTCCTCGACAATCCAGCACCAGTCTGCTCTCCATTCCTCCCACTTGCTGCGGAACTCTCCCTCCAGATAAGCTTCCTTCTTGCCGGCTTTTGAGATCCAGGCGATTCCGCCGGATAAAGGCTCTCCCTTCTCAACTCGGGGCATAAAGAAATGGCGAAAAAGGGCTACATTTGGATGGACTCCGACAAAGTTTTCACAGAGATGTGCGAAAACTGCCATGGTCAGGACAACATTGGGGGTGAAGTCAAGGAGGCGGAGCCCGTAGGTGTTCATAATATCACAGAAGAACTCAGAGAAAGGCGGGCAGAGCCCGCAGTAGAAGAACAAGGCGAAAAAGGGGTATCCAGTTGGAGCCGTTTTCCAAGCGACGGCTGGAAGTACCTTCGTGCGCGGGTGCGCCCGCATCTCCGTCGACCAGAAGAGGTTGTAGTACTCCCTCAGGTCCCTCGCGGCAAGCTTGGGGGGGGGGGGGGGAGATTGCCTGCTCCTTTCGCAGCGCCGCGAGCCACTGCGCCTCGGCCGACTTCACGACCTTCCCCTTCCCGGTTTTCGGAGCCATGGCGGAAGTGGTGAGGGAGGTCGACGGTGTTGGTGATGCTGGTGGCGATGGGGGGCAGAGCGCTGCTCCCTTTTGGCTTTGGGAAGAAGGGGAGTGGCGAAGGTTTTCGAGGTCGGAGTAACAACTGGTGGATGGGCGAACTGCCCCTGTTTCCCCTGCTTATAAGGAGAGAGGGGGCGGACGTTTCGCCTTTCCGAATAAAGAAACCACCAACGATCTCTCCCACGACGCCACAATCAACGCGTGTCGTTCGGGAAGGGCGCGGTGGATACGGGATGTGATACGGCGTGACCCAGGCCGCGTGTGCCCGTGCCCTGTTTTGGGCCTGGCCCAAACAGCGCTCGGCACCGTGTATGGCCCAGGCCCGGGGGCTCCTGTCGGTGTACTAGAGTAGGGGTACCCTAGTATCCCAAACTTGTGCACGGGCAGTCGCAGCACCCCGCGGCAAGGCTTGCCGGGTGACTACCAAGGTCCTCTGTGGTTCCTTCGGAGCCATTCAAGAACAAAGTATTCAAGCCAAGGAGATAAGGCCCCGGCAAGAGGAGCTTGCCGGGAAGGTCACTCAAGGCACAAGACCCCGGCAAGAGGAGCTTGCCGGGAAGGCCAACCAAGGCATCTCAAGGAACTTGTCGCGACGCGCCACGCGCCCCGGCGAGGCCGGGAGAGCGGCAAGCCTCCGGACGCGACAAGACAACGACCGCGCAAGGCGTTTGCCGCGGCAAGTTACCACTCCGTACCCACGCTCTAGCACATCCACCAACGTGTCGCTCGGGGACCCTTCCAGGCGTACGTGGCGGGAGGCTGTGCAGCCAGCGGTACGCGGTGGCAAGCGGCGCTGACAAGATTGCCATCGTGGCGAACGGTGGCATCCCTGACGGTCCCTTTTTGCACTGTTTGGGCGACGTAGATGGGCATTTAATGCCCTTGTCCCCTGCCGTCAGGGTTAGGTACGATACACTGTACAGGTAGCTGTACCAACCGCAACACCTTTCCATTTTTACCCCTGTCTACGTTGCCACCTGTCGGTGACCCCTTGAGCATATAAAAGGAGGCCCGTGCGCAACGTAGAGTGGAAGAGGAACAGAAAAGCACTCACGCTCGGTCTCGTTAGCTGCTGGTGTGTACTGTAGCACTCTGCGCTCCCGAGTGAGAACTCAATACAAACCACAAATCAGGAGTAGGGTTTTACGCATCCATGCGGCCCGAACCTGGGTAAACTGCTCGTGTGCTTCGCCTCGATCTGCTCTTCGTGCGATCTCCGCCCCCGCCGAACCGAAAGGGGCTCGGTCCCCATAGGTGCTCGCGGATCAGTTTCCCTGGCACATATACTTACCTTGTAGTTTTGAGTTGGCTTAGGATGGAATGAACCTGCACAAACAAGGTTAGATAACACAGGTACATCCACTAGCCAGAGCAAACAAAAGAAACCACAAGAATACCAAGACTGGGATGACATGTAGATAGTGAGTACAAGGTACCACATTGGATTAGACATGTCCCCAAGAGTAAAGATATGCAATGAATTTGAATGATTTCTTTCCCTTAGATGTTTTGCTCCCCCTGAATCTGACATGGGATATTGGGAGAAGATAGGGAACCGAAATTCAGAGCTGAAAGATATAAATGAATAGAACTTAATGCAAATAAGCACATATGAACATGTCTTTCCCCCAGAAAGACATGTGGCATCTCTCCTCTTGAACATCAAGCATCTGGGATCCTTGAGTATTCTCTCCCCCTGGAGATCTCTTTCTCCCCCTTAATACTTGGGATCCTTGAGTATTCTGTCCCCCTTAATATTTTCTCCTTTGTAGGTGATAAGCTTTGGTGTGATATCTCTCTCCCCCTTTGACATCAATTTCCAAGAAGGTTTTTCTGGAATCCGTCGAATGGGTTTGGTCCTTGAGACTCAGCACAAAGCAGTGGATAAAACTGTGATGCTTGTAGAGGACAAGATTCATTGAGTGGAGCTGGATCAGAAGAAATATAGAACAAGTGGCAAACTGTTTTTCCTGTTGTGAAGTCGGTGGCACCGAGTTGGTATGTTTCGGTGGTACCGAAAGGATTCGTTGGACCAAAAACTACAATTCGGTGAAACCGAGTTCATCACAGAGAAAACACTTGTCACCTCAGCTCACTAGTCAAATAAGATCTCACAAAGATTTGCAATGAATTAACTGAAAGATTTGCAAGGAATTTGATGCAAAAATATGCAGAACAAAAAATAAAAAAAATAAAGGTTCTAGATGAAGTTTTTTTGTTTGAAAAAGAGGGAAACAAATATGCAAGGGACAAATGCAATAACACAGAAGAGAACACAAGAGAACTTCATCTAGAGTTGGGCGGTGACATAGTCACCTATGTTAGAGTATATTGACTTAGGAGTCAAGTGAGAACACTTGATCATAGGTCATACTCATCGTTTAAGCTCAAAATGGGGTTACCATTTTTCATTTAAGCATCTTGATGTATTCACATCTTGTTGAGTTTCTTTGACTCATGACTTGGAGTAAAGCTTCTCTAAGATGGAATATCATACCTTTGGTGGTGGTGTGGGTCTTGCTCATGTAGAGGAACTTGTGTGGGTGCTCAAAGTTGATGTAGCTCATCAAGAGTTGGGAGCACCACTTGGAATTTGAGTTCATCTACCTACATGGGTTAGTTCTTGCAAGGAAAAGCACTTGTATATCCAAAAATGACAATCATGAAGCTCAACATAGAATTTGTCAAAGGATATGTTCAAATGGTTTCGTGCTTCCTTGTCGTCATCCACCGTTGTGTAGAGACTTGGTGATGTAGAGATTGCTCAAGATGTGAGTAAGTTGCAATCTCATAGAATTAGATCCAACCAAGTACCTACATGGGTTAGATAACATGCAACTTACAAAATATATCCAAGACACAAGATAGTCATCATAAGAGATATATCATGGATTAGTCATAATCTCATGTGTTGCATGTATCCAATGGAGTTTCTACTCAAAATTTGAAGCATCAATAATGTTCAATTCTCCTCTCAACCTGCAAAACACTTTCTCATCAAGTGGTTTAGTGAATATATCCGCTAATTGCTTATCGGTGCGAATATGCTTAAGATCAATGTCACCCTTAGCAACATGATCTCGAATGAAATGATGACGAACTTCAATATGCTTAGTTCGAGAATGTTGTACATGATTATGACCGATTTTGATAGCACTTTCATTGTCACAAAGCAATGGAACATGTTTCACATAGACCCCATAATCTTTAAGAGTTTTGGTCATCCAAAGTAACTGAGCACAACATGAACCAGCGGCAATGTATTCCGCTTCAGCGGTGGATAAGGATACCAAGTTTTGTTTCTTGGAGGACCAAGACACAAGAGATCTACAAAGAAATTGACAAGTACCCAAAGTGGACTTTCTATCAACCTTGTCTCCGGCATAATCCGAGTCGGAATAGCCAACAAGATTAAAAGAGGACCTCTTAGGATACCAAATGCCAAAATTTGGTGTATGAATTAGGTATCTCACTATCCTTTTCACCGCTTTAAGATGACATTCTTTAGGAGCAGCTTGATATCGTGCACACATGCACACACTTAGCATAATGTCGGGACGTGAAGAACATTGGTATAACAATGAACCAATCATAGAGCGATAAACCTTTTGATCAACCAGTTCACCATCTTTGGTCAAATCAAGATGTCCACTAGTAGGCATGGGTGTAGGCATACCTTTGCATTCTTGCATATTGAACTTCTTGAATAAGTCTTTGGTGTAGTTCGTTTGAGAGACAAATGTACCTTCCTTAGTTTGCTTGATTTGCAAACCGAGGAAGAATTTGAGTTCACTCATCATAGACATCTCAAATTTCTCCGACATAAGCTTTCCAAACTTTTCACTAAAAAGAGGGTTAGTTGATCCAAATATGATATCATCAACATAAATTTGGCATACAAATAGTTCTCCATTAACCCTTTTAGTAAAAAGTGTGGAACCAATTTTTCCAATTTCAAAACCACTTGCAATAAGGAACTTGGTCAAGCATTTATACCATGCTCTAGGAGCTTGTTTAAGACCATAAAGGGCTTTGTGAAGTTTGTAAACATGATTTGGTTTCTTAGGATTGACAAATCCGGGAGGTTGTTTGACATAAACTTCCTCCTCTATTTCACCGTTTAGAAAAGCACTTTTAATGTCCATTTGGTAGAAGGTGATATTATGGTGATTAGCATAGTAAGATGCGAATGGACTCACGTCTAGCAACGGGAGCATATGTCTCACCATAGTCCATACCTTTGACTTGTGTGTACCCTTGGGCGACGCGACGTGCCTTGTTGCGAACCACTTGTCCATCTTCATCTTGCTTGTTGCGAAACACCCATTTGGTACCAATGATGTTGTGGTTGTTGTCGGGCTTCTCAACCAATGTCCAAACTTGGTTTCTCTCAAAGTTGTGTAGCTCTTCATGCATAGCGTTTATCCAGTCCGGGTCTTCCAATGCTTCTTCAACCTTCATAGGTTCAATGCAAGAGATGAATGAATAGTTTTCACAAAAGTTAGCTAAACGAGTTTTTGAGCGAGTAATTCTCCCAGTTTGAATATCATTGTAGATTTGCTCGACGGGATGATCTTTGGAAATTCTTGCTCGAACTCGTGAAAGCTTTTGCTTGGGTCTTCATTGAACATCTTCATCTTGTTCTTCTTCTTGGTCTTGTTCATTGTTGACGTTGTCGTTCTCTTGTCCTGGTGGATAAGGAGGTTGTTCATGTTCGTCTTGATGCATTTCCTCGTTTTCTTCATTTTGGTGTGTCCCACTTGTGGATGCCTCCGTGTCGATTCTTGGTTCACCTTGTCGTGAAGTAGAGGCTTCCACTTGGACGGATGAAGTACTCTCCTTCACCTCCGTTGGACGAACTTTCCCAATGGACAAGTCTTGGATTGCTTCTGAAGGGTCTTTGTCTCCTACATCAATTGGCAATTGCTCTACTAGCGAGCCGTTAGATTCATCAAACTTCACATCTACCGTCTCTTCAACCTTTCGGGTGAAATTGTTGTAGACACGGTAAGTGTGAGAGTTTGAGCCATAACCAAGTAGGAAACCTTCATGAGATTTAGGAGCAAACTTTGAACGACGATGCTTATCAAGAATGTAGCATTTTGAGCCGAATACTCGAAAGTATCCAACTTGGGGTTTGTTACCGGTGAGGAGCTCGTATGCCGTCTTGCCGAGTAGCTTGTGAAGATACAAGCGATTTGTTGCATGACAAGCTGTCTCAACCGCTTCTGCCCAAAAGTGCTTCGGCGTCTTGTACTCATCAAGCATCGTTCTCGCCATTTCGATGAGCGTCCGGTTCTTCCTCTCAACAACTCCATTTTTTTGAGGTGTATACGTAGCCGAGTACTCGTGTGAAATCCCTTCTTCATCAAGAAAGGTGTCCACATTTGCGTTCTTGAACTCCGTTCCGTTGTCACTCCGAACCTTCTTGATCTTCACGTCAAACTGATTTTGGGCCTTCCTAGCAAAATTTTTGAAGATCTTTTGGACCTGCGATTTATCATCAAGAAAGAACACCCATGTAAATCTTGAAAAATCATCAACTATAACTAGACCAAAAGAATTTCCACCGACACTCTTGTAGGCATTGGGACCAAAAAGATCCATATGAAGTAGCTCGAGTGGCCTCCTTGTGGTCATGATGTTCTTCACGGGATGCCTTCCTCCAACCTTTTTTCCTGCTTGACAAGCACTGCAAAGTCTATCCTTATCAAATATGACATCGTTAACTCCAAGGATATGATTTCCTTTAATAAGCTTGTCAAGGTTTCTCATGCCAACGTGACCTAGTCGTCTATGCCACAACCAATCTTTTGAGGATTTAGCGATAAAGCAAGTTTTAGGTTGTGCCTTTTTAGAGAAATCGACAATGTAAAGGTCACCTCTACGTATACCGGTAAAAACCATTTTATGATTGTCTCGACGAAACACTTGGCAATCTACCTCAGTAAATAGGACATTCAAACCGAAATCAGCAAGTCTAGACACTGAAAGTAAGTTGTAGCCAAGAGATTCAACGAGCATGACATTTTGAATGGAGCTATCGTGTGAGATGGCCACCTTACTAAGGCCAACCACCTTACCCTTTGAATTATCACCAAAAGTGACATATTTTCAAGGGCCGTCATTTTCAGCAAGCTCACGGAACATCTCTTCGTCTGCGGTCATATGATCAGTACATCCACTGTCGAGAACCCATTCCTTTCCTCCTGACACATATCCCCGAAGATTAGCCATAAGACCAAAGCGTCTCATTGCATCATCAAAATCGAAGTCACTATCATCATTCTCATCGTAGTATCCATGTTCAACATGATCTTTGGACTCATCATTTCCTAGAAAGAGTGATTCATTAGATAAATGATCATCAAAGTGGTCACTTTTATGAATTCTTATAGCTTCGGATATAATATCACTAATGATTCCAACATGTCCTTTAGCATGCATGAGATTAGTAAGCTCAAATAGACAATTACCAAAACTAGGTTCACTAGAGTTCATTTTACTCAAGGAAATATATTTATGAATAATTTCTTCCAAATTTTTCAAGGAATAATTGGGGAATCGTTCCTCAAGAAATTTCCATATAGTATAGGCACAATTAAGAGTAGGTAAACTAGCAATCAAGTTTTTGGGCAATCCTCTAATGATGAGCTCAACAGTTCTAAGATTGCGAATCATGTCAACGTCTTCATTTAGGGTAGGATGCAAAGAATCAATATTAGGTGCACAAGGGCTAGCAATGTACTTGTTCAAATGATATTGATTGAAAATTACAAGCATCTCATTTTTCCACTCATGAAAATACTCTCCATCAAGAATAGGCACTCTATGTCTAAGACTCCCTAAAGTAGACACATCCTTATTCCTCCAATGGTGATTAAACCAAGGCAATGGAGACCAAAGCTCTGATACCACTTGTAGGATCTAGAAGTAGGTGTGTCTAGAGGGGGGTGATTAGACACTTAGTGCTAAAGTTGCAATTTTTAAACTTCTTCGGTTTGAGTGGAGTTTTAGGCACAATTTCAACATACACAATACATATCAAGCAAGCATGCGAAGAGTATATAAGCAGCGGAATGAAAAGCATGCAACTTGCAAGAATGTAAAGGGAAGGGTTTGGAGAATTCACACGCAATTGGAGACAAGGATGTTTTTCCCGTGGTTCGGATAGGTGGTGCTATCCTACATCCACGTTGATGGAGACTTCAACCCACGAAGGGTAACGGTTGCGCGAGTCCACGGAGGGCTCCACCCACGAAGGGTCCACGAAGAAGCAACCTTGTCTATCCCACCATGGCCATCGCCCACGAAGGACTTGCCTCACTAGCAGTAGATCTTCACGAAGTAGGCGATCTCCTTGCCCTTACAAACTCCTTGGTTCAACTCCACAATCTTGTCGGAGGCTCCCAAGTAACACCTAGCCAATCTAGGAGACACCACTCTCCAAGAAGTAACAAATGGTGTGTTGATGATGAACTCCTTGCTCTTGTGCTTCAAATGATAGTCTCCCCAACACTCAACTCTCTCTCACAGGATTTGGATTTGGTAGAAAGAAGATTTGAGGGGAAAGCAACTTGGGGAAGGCTAGAGATCAAGATTCATATGGTAGGAATGGAATATCTTGGTCTCAACACATGAGTAGGTGGTTCTCTCTCAGAACATATGAGTTGGAAGTGTAGATGTGTTCTGATGGCTCTCTCCACGAGTGAAGAGGAGGTGGAGGGGTATATATAGCCTCCACACGAAATCCAACCGTTACACACAATTTACCAATCTCGGTGGGACCGAATCATCAAACTTGGTCGGACCGAAATAGTAAACCTAGTGACCGTTAGAGATTTTCGGTGGGACTGACATGCAACTCGGTAGGACCGATACGGTTAGGGTTAGGGCATAACGTAATCTCGGTGAGACCGATTACACAAACTCGGTGAGACCGATTTGGTAATAAGCTAACCAGAGAGTTGGTCAGGTAAACTCGGTGGGACCGATTTGCTCTTTCGGTGAGACCGAAATGTTACAAAAGGGAAACAGAGAGTTTACATTGCAATCTCAGTGGGACCGATCCGCTCTTTCGGTGAGACCGAAAAGTTACAAAAAGGAAACAGAGAAATTGCAATCCCATCTCGGTGAGACCGAGATCCCTATCGGTACAACTGATTTGCTAGGGTTTGGCAATGGCTTATGACATTTGAAACTCGGTGGAGCCGGATAGAAAGAATCGGTAGGACCGAGTTTGGCTTAGGGTTTAGGTCATATGTGGATATGGGAAAGTAGCTGAGGATTTTGGAGCATATCATTAAGCACATGAAGCAAAAAGCTCATTAAGCAACACCTCATCCCTCCTTGATAGTATTGGCTTTTCCTATAGACTCAATGTGATCTTGGATCACTAAAAATGTAAAATGAAGAGTCTTTAGCTTGAAGCTTTAGCCAATCCTTTGTCCTTAGCATCTTGAAGGAGTTCCACCAACCTTTAGTCCATGCCACTCCATTGTTGAACTTATCTGAAACATGCTAGATAGAAACGTTAGTCCAACAAGAGATATGTTGACATTAATTACCAAAACCACCTGAGGAGCACTTGTGCTTTCATGAGGGCTGCCATAGATTTCGGCTTTTCTTGGCCGAGGTGGCGGGCGAGCCATTCGTCACAGATGCTATGTTTAAAGGCCGCTAGGGCTTTGGCATCCGAACAATCGACGATCTGGTTCTTTTTAGTTAGGAACCTAGTCCAGTATTTCCTGGCTGACTCTCCGGGCTGTTGAACTATGTGACTTAAGTCATCCGCATCTGGTGGTCGTACATATGTGCCTTGGAAGTTGTTGCGGAAGGCGTCTTCCAAATCCTCCAAGCTGCCAATAGAGTTTTCAGGCACACTGTTTAACCAGTGCCGAGCTGGCCCTTTGAGTTTGAGCAGGAGGTATTTGATGGCATCGAGGTCATCTTTGCGGGCCATATGGATATGGAGAAGAAAATCCTCGATCCACACCGCGGGATCTGTTGTTCCATCGTATGATTCGATGTTCACGGGTTTAAACCCTTCTGGGAATTCATGCTCCATTACTTCATCAGTGAAGCAGAGAGGGTGTGCTACGCCTCTATATCCGGCCGCATCGCGACGTAGCTTAGATGGAGTCCGCCTGCGGTTTTCAGCCCGGGCATGACTAGGCTTGTCATGTCTAAATAGACGGCCGTCGTCGCGTGTCGAGGCACGTCCTCGCGATCTGTAGATCGATCTGGTATGTCCTGCTCTACTGTCCAGGTCCTGCCGAAGGTCATATGTATAACCCCAAGCTGTTTTATCTCTGCCTTTACGGTGAGGTGGGGCGGGCTACTGTTCGGCTCGAGTTGCCGCTTTATACCGACCGCGTGGTGGTCGGTCAGCCGCATTGCGCGAGGGTGGTACGGGCTCCGGCGCCTCCTCATCGCACTGAGGTAGCAATTTGCGCTTCGGGTAACTCTTGGTTGGGCGCTTGAGGCCATATTCTTCAATTGCCAGGACATCTGTCCATCTATCGTTGAGCAGGTCTTGGTCAGCTTGAAGCTGCTGCTGCTTCTTTTTCAGGCTCCTTGCAGTGGCTATTAGTCGGCGCTTAAAGCGCTCCTACTCGAGAGGTTCCTCAGGCACGATGAAATCCTTGTTGCCGAGGTTCACCTCATCCTCAGAGAGCAGAAGATAATTACTGTCCTTCGATTCGTCGTGTATGGCCTATTCATCACGGCTAACTTGCCCATTTTCCCGTTCCTCCTGTTCGTAGGTTGCCCCAACAGGGTCTTCATTGTCTTCGGCATCGTCCGGAGTATTGTTTTCTCTGGTGCCGGTATTGATATGTTTTACACGACGTGACTTAGAGCGGCGCCGCTGACGCCGACGTCTGGGCTGTGTCTTAGGAGGTTTATCCTCGACTGGATCTTCTTTGTCACCATCGTTAGTTTCTTTAGGTGTATCCACCATGTATATGTTGTATGAAGAAGTGGCCGTCCAGCGTCCGGTAAACGGCGGGTTTTGGCCCTGGTCCTCCTCGGCATCGTTGTTCATACCGTCGATGTCCTCGGAGCCATAATCAAGCATGTCGGTTAAGTCCTCGACAGTGACTATGAAGTGGGCAGTGGGTGGGAAGAGAAATTCTCCATCATCAGCCTCTAGTTCGAACCGGATATAATTCGGCTGTGAGTCCCCCGCTAAGGATAGATTTTTTAATGAGTTTAGCACGTCGCCTAAAGGCGAGTGCCGAAAGATGTCCCCGGCGCTGAATTCGACGATCGATGACTAATCAAGCTCGACGTACGTGGACGCACATGGTTCGGAACTTATAGCCGGAAACGAGTCCGAGGTTTCGGTGACACAGATATCACCCGAGGTTAGGTCTATGTGCGGCTCCAACGCTGCGGAGTCTGCGACTTCCATGGCGGGGTTGAGCTTCCCGTCCTCGGGTGGCGCGATCTGCTCCGTATCTAAGGCCAGAGCGGTTACAGGTGCAATTTCCTGGGTATGGTCTGATGACAGATTTAAGTCATGTTCATCGCGATGACAGGGAGCGGCTGTCGTGGTCTCGAATCCGTCGAAGATCAAGTCTCCACGGATATCCGCAACGTAGCTCAAGCTCCCAAATCTGACCTGATGGCCAGGGGCGTAGCTGTCGGTCTGCTCCAGATGGCCAAGCGAGTTGGCCCGCAGTGCGAAGCCGCCGAATACAAAGATCTGTCTGGGGAGGAAGATTTCCCCTTGGACAACATTGTTGTAGATGATTGAAGGATCCATCAAACATTTTGACGACGGCATAGTGGAACTCTCAGTGAAAGCACCAATGTCGGTGTCAAAATCGGTGGATCTCGGGTAGGGGGTCCCGAACTGTGCGTCTAAGGGTCGATGGTAATAGGGGACAGGGAACACAATGTTTACCCAGGTTCAGGCCCTCTCTCTAGATGTAATACCCTACTGCCTTCTTGATTGATCTTGATGAATATGAGTGTTACAAGAGTTAATCTACCACGAGATCGTAATGGCTAAAACCCTAGAAGTCTAGCCTGTATGACTATGATGATGAGTATTCGCCTCTACGGACCTAGCCCTCCGGTTTATATAGACATCGGAGGAGGCTAGGGTTACACAAACTCGGTTACAGAGAAAGGAATCTTCATATTTGATCGCCAAGCTTGCCTTCCACGCCAAGGAGAGTCCCATCTGGACACGGGTAGAGTCTTTGGTCTTTGTATCTTCACAGCCCATCAGTCCGACCCATGGCTAATAGGCCAGACGCCCGAGGACCCCTTAGTCCAGGACTCCCTCAATGACCTTTAACATAATCGCTAGATCTTTAAGCGCATGCAATCTCTTAGCCATGCACTGAACCATCATGAAATCGTCATGTACTTCCTCTATAAACAAATATAAGAGCGTTTAGATCACTAAAGCGCTCTGGTGTGTCTCTACTAGACACGGTAGCTCAACGGTTAGCCATAGCAAAAGGATCTTTGCAAAGATTTTGATCGCCCCATGCACTAGGCTCACTGGGTGAAAATCCCAAATGTCCATCGCTCCATCAATTTCGGGTAGAAGAGAGATCAAAGCCTTGTTATTTGCTGGCAACACATACCTCACATATCTCCACGGTGAAAGAAATCCAGTGCGCGGATGAGGTTAGCCCCAATGATATCCCAACAGGTGCAGTAGAACCATCGGGTGAATCCATCTGGTACGGGATCTTTGTCTAGAGGCATTGCTTCTATTACCTTAAGCACGTCCTCCGAAGTGAAGGGTGAATCTAAGGTGTGAGAGAGACCTAGATGGTAATTGTAAGCACTCTAGATCGAGGGTATAATGCCGCGTAGCTGTGCTCCCCAAAACCTCCACGTAACCACTACCGCTACCGCAATCTCATCGTGTCTCGATAGAATCATATCCCCGCATCCAAGGGCAGCGATGGTCTTTCGCCGTTGCCTATGGCAAGCGTGGAGATGAAAGTATTGGGTGATCGCATTGCCTTCCTGTAGACATAGAAATCTTGATCGTTGTCTAGAGATCGAACGCTCAAGCAAAGACAATCCCAAAAGCTTCCTTTTAGCACTCTCCTTAGCACAATTACGCTGCTGGATAACATCCACAATTCTGCCGCCACATAAAGCCTCTGGATAACCTCCAGAGCAATACCAATTTTGAGCTTAACATTGCATATCCACTTACCGCTCCACCTCTGTAAGCTTCACATCATAGCTCTTAGTTTGTTGTCAAGTACTTTGAAAGGGTTTCCTGTTGATGGGATTGAGTCACATGCCGCAGCCATGATCTCCTTAAAGTCATCCTTTTTCATCCAGAAAGCTTCGAATTTAAATCTCCTCCCCACTTGGAACTTCGTGTTGAGGTGCAACAACAACGAGCAATGGTCAGAGACCGCGGTGCCCAAGGTCGAGAGTAAGCAAGGTGGGTGTAAATCCTCCCAGAAAATAATTACGAAAGCATGATCAATCTTCTCCAAAGTAGCATTTTCCCGTTCGTTCAACTGTGTGTACCTACCGCCATTGAGGTAAATCTCCATGAGGACCATCCTGTTTAGCCGAGATTCAAATCTTGAAATCATCCTTCGGTTGATCAGATCATTGTTCTTGTCTCCGGGGTTGACAAGAAGGTTAAAACCCCCTACGAGCACCCAAGGCCCTTCATGGAGATCACGGATGTCCAGAAGCTCTTGCAGGAATTCTACTTTGTCCTCATCGGAGTGCAGGCCATAAACCCCGGTAATCCACCACTCCGGTGCCCCAAACAGTTTCACTAGTGCTGTGATAGTGTTCTCACTGATATGAGAGTTTGACAAGTTAACCAATGTTGCATCCTGAAGGAGATTATGTTGAAATTGGGCTTCCAAGAGAGTTGGGTCAATTTTATTATGTAATGTGTTTCCACTATACAATATCGGTTAGGTTCAACACAGAAGAAATTACGAGCTTTAAGCACTCCGGAGTATTACAAGGAGACCCATGATTGCGGCTAGAACTACGTCGGTATTTCCCCAAAGAGGAAGGGATGATGCAACACAGCAACGGTAGGTATTTCCCTCAGTGATGAGACCAAGGTTATCGAACCAGTAGGAGAATCACACAACACTACATAAACGGTACCTGCACACAAATAATAAATACTTGCAACCCGATGTGTTAAAGGGGTTGTAAATCCCTTTCGGGTAACGGTGCCAGAAATTGTCGAATTGACGGGATAAATATATGATAGATTGGATAAATAGATCGTGAATAAATGCAAAATAAAATAATGTGCAACAAGGTATTTTTGGGTTTTTGGAAATATAGATCTGAAAATAAAAGCGAATAAAAATATATCTCGAAGGCAAATATGATAAAGAAGAGACCCGAGGGCCGTAGATTTCACTAGTGGCTTCTCTCGAGAAAAATAGCATACGGTGGGTAAACCAATTACTGTTGGTCAATTGATAGGACTTTAAATAATCATGACGATATCCAGGCATTGATCATTACATAAGCATCATGTCCAAGATTAGTAAATCGACTCCTGCCTGCATCTACTACTATTACTCCACACATCGACCGCTATCCAGCATGCATCTAGTGTATTAAGTTCATGGAGAAACTGAGTAATGCCATAAGAATGATGACATGATGTAGACAAGATCTATTTATGTAGAAATAGACCCCATCTTGTTATCCTTAATGGCAATGATACATACGTGTCATTTTCCCTTCTGTCACAGGGATCAAGCAACTTAAGATTGAACCCATCACAAAGCACCTCTTCCCATGGCAAGAACAATCGATCTAGTCGGCCTAACTAAACCAAAGATTCGAAGAAGAAATACGAGGCTATAAGTAATCATGCATATAAGAGATCAAAAGACTCAAATAACTTTCATGGATAAAAAAATATCTGATCATAAACTCAAAGTTCATCGGATCCCAACAAACACACCGCAAAAAGAGTTATATCAAATAGATCTCCAAGAGACCATTGTATTGAGAATAAAAAGAGAGAGAAGATATAGCTACTAACTACAGACCCGTAGGTCTACAATGAACTACTCACGCATCATCGGAGAGGCACCAATGAGGATGATGAACTCCTCCGTGATGGTTTCTAGATTGAATCTGGTGGTTCTGGAACTTGTGGCGGCTGGAATTGATTTTCGTCGACTCCCCTAGGGTTTCTGGAATATTAGGGTATTTATGGAGCAAAGAGGCGGTGCGGGAGGCCACTGAGGTGGGCACAACCCACCTGGGCGCGCCTGGGCCCCCAGGCGCGCCCTGGTGGGTTGTGCTCCCCTCGGAGCCCCCTCTGGTACTTCTTTGGCCCAACAGGTTTCTTCTGGTCCAGAAAAAATCTCCAAAAAGTTTCGCTGCGTTTGGACTTCGTTTGGTATTGATTTTCTGCGAAGTAAAAAACAAGCAAAAAATAGCAACTGGCACTGAGCACTATGTCAATAGGTTAGTCCCAAAAAATGATATAAAGTTGCTATAAAATGATTGTAAAACATCCAACAATGATAATATAACATCATGGAACAATAAAAAATTATAGATACATTGGAGACATATCAACCCGTTATCTTCTTATTTATGATTGAGTATGTACCGAGGGCCTGGCCGCTCTCTTGTCACATGCGAAGGAGACTGGGAAAATTGAAGGTGTGAAGGTATGTAGGGAGCCTCCATCTATGATGAGTCTTCTATTTGCGGATGACTCATTGATCCTGATGAAAGCTAACATACACAATGCCAGGGCTTTGAAAGCCACTCTGGATTCATGCATATTGTACCACCTCCGGGAAAATGGTGAGTGTTGATAAATCAAGCATTTTTTTCAGCCCCAACACGAGAGTGAATATCAAGGAGCAACTTTGTACCACTTCCAATATTATGACTAAAGCTCTGAATGATAAATATTTGGGCCTACCGGCTAATGTGGGTATGGACAAGTCTGATTGTTTCCAGTACTTGATTGACCATATCAGCATAAAGGTAAGTGGATGGAAAGAAAAACTTCTATCCGCAGGAGGGAAGGAGATCCTCCTGAAATCTATTGTACAAGCGATCCCCACCTATGTGATGTCCGTCTTTAAAATTTAAATTCCTAGAAAAATTGCAAGGGAATC
Source organism: Aegilops umbellulata (assembly GCA_032464435.1). Taxonomy (NCBI): domain Eukaryota; kingdom Viridiplantae; phylum Streptophyta; class Magnoliopsida; order Poales; family Poaceae; genus Aegilops; species Aegilops umbellulata. Next base: position 588,951,609 of record CP136057.1, read on the forward strand.
ACTGATGCGATGTGTCATTTTTGGTGGGGAGACGAGGACAATCAGAAGCGGACGCATTGGATGACTTGGTGGAAAATGTGTGTACCCAAAAATCAAGGGGGGGATGGGATTCCGGGATATTCATTGTTTCCACCTGGCAATGTTGGAAAACCAAGATTGACGTATTCTTGAGAATCCAGAGTCCTTATGTGCTATCATGTTGAGAGCTAAGTATTTTCCTGACGGTGATTTGTTGAATCCGAAGTTAAAGAAGGGATCCTCTTTTACTTGGCAAAGTATAATGACGAGGTTAATTGTCCATATCATGGTTATGTACGACATGTTGGAAATGGTCACAATATTAATATTTGGAAAGATGCTCAGATCCTGAATAGTGCAAATAGAAAAATAATCACACCTAGAGGGAGTAATCTGATCTCAAGGGTATCTGATTTAATTGACCCTGTTACTAATAACTGGGACGAAAATCTAGTTACAAAAACGTTGTGGCCAGTTGATGCACATCAGTTCCTTGCAATTCCGCTTTCCCAACATAATATGTTAGATTTTGTTGGTTGGAGCTATTAAAAAATGGACTGTTTTTGGTTCGACCAGCCTATGTTGTCGAATGTGAACACCAACATGGGAGAAAACTTAGAAGAACTGATGACACAGGATGTTTAACTATTAGTCCTATTTGGAGTGAGATTTTGAAGTTATCTTGTCCAACGAAGGTAAAATTTTCATATGACGCATGTTGCACGACACTCTTCCATGTAGAGTTACTTTGGTGAATTGGCACATAAAAGCCCCCCCCCCCCCGAATTCTCCTTCTTGTCCCTTGGGACCAGAGGATACAAGTCATATGTTATTCCAATGTCCGAAAGCAAACGAGGTGTGGAGAGTGCTTGGACTAGATCATGTCATAAAGAGCTTTGGGAAGTTGATTATGCTGGTGAGGCGGTCCTCGAATTTTTACTCTCTATACCTGAAAATGAGCTCATGATACACCAATTTTGCATCATGTTTTCTTACTGTTATTTATAATGTTTTTATCCATAATAATGCTTTTTTGGAGTAATTCTAATGCCTTTTCTCTCATAATTTGCAAGGTACACACCAAGAGGGAGAATTCCGGCAGCTGGAAATCTGGACCAGAAAAAGCTACATCAGGCTACCTGTTCTGCACAACTCCAAATGATCTGGAACTTCACAAAGAATTTTTATGGAATATATAAGAAATATTGGAGTAAATAACTACCAGAGGGGACCAGGTGGGCACAACCCACCTGGGCGCGCCAGGGAGACTAGGCGCGCCCTGGTAGGTTGTGCCCTCCTCGGCCCACCTCCAGTGCCCATCTTCTGGTATATATATGTCATTTTTACCTTGAAAAAAAGAAGGCTTTCGGGATGGAGCGCCATCATCTCGAGGCAGAACTTGGGCGGGAGCACACTTGCCCTCCGGCGGAGCGATTCCGCCGGGGGAACTTCCCTCCCGGAGGGGGAAATCATCGTCATCATCATCACCAACAGCTCTCCCATCTTGGGGAGGGAAATATCCATCAACATCTTCAACAACACCATCTCATCTCAAACCCTAGTTCATCTCTTGTGTTCAATCTTGTTAACAGAACTATAGATTGGTGCTTGCGGGTGACTAGTAGTGTTGATTACATCTTGTAGTTGATTACTATATGATTTATTTGGTGGAAGATTATATGTTCAGATCCATTATGCTATTTAATACTCCTCTGATCATGAGCATGTTTATCATTTGTGAGTAATTACTTTTGTTCTTGAGGTCATGGGAGAAATCATGTTGCAAGTAATCATGTGAATTTGATATGTGTTTGATATTTTGATAGTATGTATGTTGTGATGCCCTTATTGGTGTCATGTGAACGTCGACTACATGACACTTCACCATATTTGGGCCTAAGGGAATGCATTGTGGAGTAGCAAATAGATGATGGGTTGCGGGAGTGACAGAATCTTAAACCCCAGTTTATGCGCTATTCCATAAGGGACCGATTGGATCCATAAGTTTAATGCTATGGTGAAATTTATTCTTAATACTTTTCTCGTAGTTGTGGATGCTTGCGGGAGGGTTAATCATAAGTAGGATGTTTTTTCAAGTAAGGACAACACCTAAGCACCGGTCCACCCACATATCAAATTATCAAAGTAGCGAACACAAATCGAACCAACATGATGAAAGTGACTAGATGAAGACAACACCTAAGCACCGGTCCACCCACATATCAAATTATCAAAGTAGCGAACACAAATCGAACCAACATGATGAAAGTGACTAGATGAAATTCTCGTGTACCCTCAAGAACGCTTTGCTTATCATAAGAGACCATTTTGGCTTGTCCTTTGCCTAAAAAGGATTGGGCTACCTTGCTGCATACTTGTTATTATTATCGTTACTTGCTCGTCACAAATTATCTTGCTATCAAACTACCCGCTACTTACAATTTCAGCACTTGCAGACATTACCTTACTGAAAACTACTTGTCATTTCCTTCTGCTCCTCGTTGGGTTCGACACTCTTACTTATCGAAAAGAGCTACAATTGATCCCCTATACTTGTGGGTCATCAAGGCTATTTTCTGGCGCCGTTGTCGGGGAGTGAAGCGCCTTTGGTAAGTGGAATTTGGTAAGGAAACATTTATATAGTGTGCTGAAATTTATTGCCACTTGTTACTATGGAAAACAATGCTTTGAGGGGTTTTCTCGGGGTATCTTCACCTCGTCCAGAACCAAAATTAGATACCGCTCAACCTACTGCACCTACTGAAAATATTGAATATGAAATTCCTTCGGGTATGATAGAACAACTGCTAGCTAATCCTTATGCAGGAGATGGAACAGAACATCCTGATATGCACTTGATATATGTAGAACAAATTTGTGGATTGTTTAAGCTTGCAGGTTTACCCAGAGATGAGGTGATGAAAAAGGTTTTCCCTTTGTGTTTTAAGGGAAAATAATTGGCATGGGATAGGCTATGCGATGATATTGGATCATGGAATTGGAATCGTTTGAAATTGGAGTTCCAAAAAAAATATCCTATGCATCTAGTTCACCATGATCAGTATTATATATATAATTTTTGGCCTCGTGAAGGAGAAAGTATCGCTCTAGCTTGGGGGAGGCTTAAGTCAATGTTATATTGATGCCCCAATCATGAGCTCTGAAGAGCAATTATTATTCAGAACTTTTATGCTCGGCTTTCTCGTAATGATCAAACCATGCTTGATACTTCTTGTGCTGGTTCTTTTATGAAGAAGACTATTGAATTTCGGTGGGATATTTTGTAAAGAATTAAACACAACTCTGAAGATTGGGAACTCGAGGAAGGTAAAGAGCTAGGTATTAAGCTTAAATATGATTGTGTTAAATCTTTTATGAATACCGATGCTTTTCAAAAGTTTAGCACTAAATATGGACTTGACTCTGAGATAGTAGACTCCTTTTGTGAATCATTTGCTACTCAAGTTGAACTCCCTAAAGAGAAGTGGTTTAAATATCACCCACCTGTTAAATAAGAAATTAAAGAACCAGTGCCTGTTAAAGAAGAAACTATACTTTATAATGTTGATCCAGTGGTCCCTTCTGCTTATATTGAGAAACCACCTTTTCCTGTTAGGATAAAGGAACATGCTAAAGTTTCAACTGTGGTTAACAAAACCTATATGAGAACACCTAAACCTGATAAACAAATCAAAGTAGAACCTAGCATTGCTATGGTTAAAGATCTCTTAGAGGAATATATTGACGGGCATGTTATTTATTTATGTGAAGAAGCTGCTAGAATTGCTAAACCTGATAAAAGGGACAAACATAGACCTGTTGTAGGCATGCCTGTCATCTCAGTTAAAATAGGAGATCATTGTTATCATGGTTTATGTGACATGGGTGCTAGTGTGAGTGCTATTCCTTACACTTTATATCAAGAAATTATGAAAGACATAACACCTGCTGAGATAGAATAAATAGATGTTACTATTAAACTTGCTAATAGAGACACCATATCACCAATTGGGATTGTTAGAGATGTTGAGGTCTTGTGTGGGAAAATAAAATACCCTACTGGTTTTATTTTTCTTGGTTCCCACAAGATGACTTTTGTCCCATTATCTTTGGTAGACCTTTCTTGAACACAGTTAATGCTAAGATAGATTGTAAGAAACAAATTGTTGGTGTTAGCTTTGGTGACGAGTCTAATGAGTTTAAATTTTCCAAGTTTAGTAGAAATCTTCATGAAAAATAATTGCTTAGTAAGGATGAATTAATTGGTCTTGCTTCTATTGTTGTGCCACCTACTGATCCTTTAGAACAATATTTTCTAGACCATGAGAATGATTTACATATGCATGAAAGAAATGAAATAGATAAATTTTTCTTTGAACAACGTCCTCTAGTTAAACACAATTTGCCTATTGAAACTCTTGGAGGTCCTCCTCCACCTAAAGGTGATCCTATGTTTGAATTAAAATAATTGCCAGGCACTTTGAAATATGCTTATCTTGATGAAAATAAAATATATCCTATTATTATCAGTGCTAACATTTCAGAACATGAAGAAGAAAGATTATTGAAAGTTCTAAGGAAGCACCGAGCTGCTATTGAATATACTCTTGATGATTTAAAGGGCATTAGTCCCACTCTATGTTAGCACAAAATTAATATGGAACCTGATGCTAAACCCGTTGTTGATCACCAACATCAGTTAAATCTGAAGATGAAAGAGGTGGTAAGAACGGAAATATTAAAACTTCTGGAAGCAGGTATAATCTATCCCATAGCTGATAGTAGATGGATAAGTCCTATTCATTGTGTCCCTAAGAAAGGAGGTATAACTATTGTTCCTAATGATAAGAATGAACTTATTCCACAAAGAATTGTTACATGCTATAGAATGGTAATTGATTTTAGAAAATTAAATAAAGAAACTAGAAAAGATCATTACCCTTTGCCTTTTATTGATAAAAATGCTCGAAATATTATCTAAGCACACACACTTTTGTTTCCTTGATGGATATTCTGGCTTCTCACAAATACCCGTTTCTCAACCTGATCAAGAAAATACCACTTTTACTTGTCCTTTCGGAACCTATGCTTATAGACGTATGCCTTTTGGTTTATGTAATGCACCTGCTACCTTTCAAAGATGTATGACTGCTATATTCTCTGACTTTTGTGAAAAGATTGTTGAGGTTTTCATGGATGACTTCTCTATTTATGGGAAGTCTTTTGATGATTGTTTAAGCAATCTTGACCGAGTTTTGCAGAGATGTGAACAAAAAAAAATCTTGTCTTGAATTGGGATAAGTGGCACTTTATGGTGAATGAAGGCATTGTCTTGGGTCATAAAATTTCTGAAAGAGGCATTGAAGTGGACAAAGCTAAGGTTGATGCCATTGAGAAAATGTCGTGTCCTAAGGACATCAAAAAGAAAAATCCTAAGGAAATGTCACTCCGAAGCTTATGGAGGGTATCATGATGGAGATAGAACTGCTCATAAGGTATTGCAGTCTGGATTTTATCGGCCTACTCTCTTCAAGGATGCTCTTAAGTATGTCTCATCTTGTGATGAATGTCAAAGAATAGGTAATATTGGTAAGCGTCAAGAAATGCCTATGAATTATTCACTTGTTGTTGAGCCATTTGATGTTTGGGGATTTGATTACATGGGACCTTTTCCTTCCTCTAATGGGTATACACATATTTTGGTTGCTGTTGATTATGTTACTAAATGGGTAGAAGCTATTCCAACCTGTAGTGCTGATCACAACACTCTATTAAAAATGCTTAAGGAAGTTATTTTCCCAAGGTTTGGAGTCCCTAGATATTTAATGACTGATGGTGGTTCACACTTTATTCATGGTGCTTTTCGTAAAATGCTTGCTAAGTAGGATGTTAACCAAAGAAATGCATCACCCTATCGTCCTCAGTCTAGTGGTCAAGTTGAACTTATCAATAGAGAAATAAAATTAATTTTGCAGAAGACTGTCAATAGGTCCAGGAAGAATTGGTCTAAGAAATTAGATGATGCACTTTGGGCTTATAGAATAGCATATAAAAATCCTATGGTATGTCTCCTAATAAAATGGTTTATGGAAAAGCTTGTCATTTGCCTCTTGAGTTAGAACACAAAGCATATTGGGTAGTTAAAAAACTCAATTATGACTTCAAAGTTGCTGGTGAAAAGAGGTTATTTGATATTAGCTCATTAGATGAATGGAGAACCCAAGCTTATGAAAATGCAAAGTTATTCAAAGAGAAAGTCAAAAGATGGCATGACAAAAGAATCCAAAAGCGTGAGTTTAAAGTAGGAGAATATGTTCTTCTGTACAACTCTTGTTTTAGATTCTTTATAGGAAAGATCCTCTCAAAATGGGAAGGCCCATATGTCATCGAGGAGGTTTACCGGTCTGGAGCCATCAAAATAAATAATTCCGAAGGTACTAACCCGAAGGTTGTCAATGGGCAACGAATAAAGCATTATATCTCAGGTACGCCTATTAATGTTGAAAGTAATACTATTCAAACATTGACACCGGAAGAACACATAAAAGAGTCCTTCCGGAACACTCCAGAATTGTGAAAATAAGGAGGTACGTGATACGGTAAGTAAACGGACTCCGAAAAATCCACAAAAATATTTTTTACCAGTTTTGGAATATTTTAGAATTTTGGAAATAAAGAAACTTCCAGGAAGCGTCCCCTGGTGGGCACAAGACACCAGGGCGCGCCAGGCTTGCCTGGTGCGCCTAGGTGGGTTGTGCCCACCTGGGACACCTTCTGTACTCTGTTTTTCTTCTGTATACTTGTCCTCCAAGATAAAAAAATCTATATATACTTCCCGAACCTGTTGATCACCGTATCGCGAGGAAATCCTCTGTTCTCTTTTCTTGCTGTTTTCTGCGTAGATCTGAAAATATGTCATCTCAAGACTCTGAGGGAGAGAGCTATGTTGCTGATCTCATCGCAAACCCAAGTCCTATGGGGCTGAGAAGCACTATAGCTGGACCTCCGAAGAAGATGAAGATAAATCAATTCCTCCCCGATGCAAAAACGAAAGAATGGAGGCATTATGCAAGAGGATAATAAAACTCAAGATAGATAATTGTGAGTTGATGATGGAGAATTTTACTCTCCGTCAGAAGCTGGAGGAAGCTAAGGGCAAACCCTCTACCTTCTCACCACCACCATCTTCTTCACCACCAAAGGAGAACGGAGTATCGGGTATGGGCACTCCCCTTGGCTTCCACCAAGCTTGGGGGAGGTGCCCCGTTATCGTATAATCCCACTATCTTTTTGCTTTTACTTATCTTAGTTCGGTCTTTTTGTTTAGAATGAATAAAATTTTAGTTCGATCCTTTCTTCTTTGAGAGTTTGCTTAGTGACCTATCATTATAATCGTGTGCAAGTTATACAACAAAGTTTAGTTTGAGTTTTTACTTTCTTTACTTTCATGTTGCAAATAAAGAAAAGAAATAAGAAAGAAATAAAAAGAGAAAGGAAATAAATAAAAGAAAGTAAATAAATCAATAAGATCATATACTAATCCTATGGTAGGTGATGGCACCACATAAGGAAAAGTATAAGTAGGAAATTTCATTAGAGATTGACAAACATAGCATTAATCAATGATGCGACTCATGAAAGAATTAATAAGGGAAGAGAAGATTCACATATAAATATACTATCCTAGAAATCTTTTGTGATTGTGAGCCCTCATCAAAATATTATATGCCAAAATTGTTGACGTTGGACAAGGAAGACAACTTAATGGTTTATGTTTGTTTATATTCACATAGAAGTCATATTGTCATAGATCCTTCAACATGTGGTGCTTGCCCCCTATCTTTGCTAGCCAAAAATCCCGTACTAAGTAGAGATACTACTTGTACATCCAAAAACCCTTAAACCCAACTCTTTTTCAAGTGTCCACCATACCTACCTAGGGATTGAGAAAGATACCTCAAGTAAGTTGTCATCGGTGCAAAAACGCAATAAAAATTGCTTATAAAACTGTGAGATCATTTAGTGTAAGAGAAAATTGAGCGTTGTACGAACTTGGGTGACAAAGAATAAAAGCGACAGACTGCATAATAAAGGTTGTCATCTTAAGGGGCAATACAAAGTGACGTTCTCTTGCACTAAGGGATTGAGCATACAAACAAATAAGCGCATGGCAACCACTGCTTCCCTCTGCGAAGGGCCTATCTTTTACTTTTATGTATTTACTTTTATGCAAAAAGTCAAAGTTTTCCTTCTATTCCTTTTTATTTTTCTCCTTTGGCAAGCATCATGTGGCGAGGAAAGATCTAGGCACATATGTCCAGTTGAATATAGATAGCATGAGTTATTATTGTTGACATCACCCTTGAGGTGAGTATGTTGGGAGGCGAAACTATAAGCCCCTATCTTCCTATGTGTCCGGTTGAAATGTTTTGCTCATGTGTACGCGGTGAGTTTTAGCAATCATAGAAGACTATATGATGGTTGAGTATGTGGACTTTCCTAAAGGCTCCGACACGTGACCCTTCCTGAAAAGATGATGAATTGTAGTTGCAAAGTTGATTGAGAACATAGTTTGTTGGTTTCTAATAGAGTTTTTGCTTTATACTTCGATTATGAGATGAACTGGTACTTACTCACGGGAAGTATATGATGAAAGTTCTATGATAAAAGTCTTATGTTTAAATTTTTTACTGTTATAATAATCAACATGATGCTTCTATGTCCGTATTTTGATTTTATATCGACACCTCTCTCTCAAAGCATGTGGACATATTTTTCGATTTCGGTTTTCGCTTGAGGACAAGCGAGGTCGAAACTTGGGGGAGTTGATATGTCCATTTTGTATCATGTTTTCTTACTGTTATTTATAATGTTTTTATCCATAATAATGCTTTTTGGAGTAATTCTAATGTCTTTTCTCTCATAAGTTGCAAGGTACACACCAAGAGGGAGAATTCTGGCAGCTGGAAATCTGGACCTGAAAAAGCAATGTCAGGCTACCTATTCTGCACAACTTCAAATGAGCTGAAACTTCACGGAGATTTTTTATGGAATATATAAGAAATATTGGAGCAAATAACTACCATAGGGGGCCCACCAGGTGGGCACAACCCACCTGGGCATGCCAGGGAGCCCAGACACGCCCTGGTGGGTTGTGCCCTCCTCGGCCCATCTCCGGTGCCTATCTTCTGGTATATAAGTCATTTTTACCTAGAAAAAAAATAAGAGAAGGCTTTCAGGACGGAGCGCCGCCGTCTCGAGGCAGAACTTGGGCAGGAGCACTTTTGCCCTCCGGCGGAGCGATTTCACCGGGGGAACTTCCCTCCCGGAGGGGGAAATCATCGTCATCATCATCACCAACAACTCTCCCATCTTGGGGAGGGCAATCTCCATCAACATCTTAAACAACACCATCTCATCTCAAACCCTAGTTCATCTCTTGTGTTCAATCTTGTTACCGGAACTATAGATTGGTGCTTGTGGGTGACTAGTAGTGTTGATTACATCTTGTAGTTGATTACTATATGGTTTATTTGGTGGAAGATTATATGTTAAGATCCATTATGCTATTTAATACTGCTCTGGTCATGAGCATGTTTATCATTTGTGAGTAACTACTTTTTTTCTTGAGGTCACGGGAGAAATCATGTTGCAAGTAATCATGTGAATTTGATATGTGTTCGATATTTTGATAGTATGTATGTTGCGATTCCCTTAGTGGTGTCATGTGGACATCGACTACATGACACTTCACCATATTAGTGAAGGAAATATGCCCTAGAGGCAATAATAAAGTTGTTATTTGTATTTCCTTATATCATGATAAATGTTTATTATTCATGCTAGAATTGTATTAACCGAAAACTTGATACATGTGTGAATACATAGACAAAACAATGTGTCCCTAGTATGCCTCTACTTGACTAGCTCGTTAATCGAAGATGGTTAAGTTTCCTAACCATAGACATGTGTTGTCATTTGATGAACGGGATCACATCATTAGGAGAATGATGTGATGGACAAGACCCATTCGTTAGCTTAACATTATGATAGTTACAGTTTCATTGCTACTACTTTCTTCATGACTTATACATGTTCCTCAGACAATGAGATTATGCAACTCCCGAAAACCGGAGGAACACTTTGTGTGCTATCAAAAGTCACAACCTAAATGGGTGATTATAAAGATGCTCTACAGGTGTCTTTGAAGGTATTTGTTGGGTTGGCATAGATCGATATTAGGATTTGTCACTCCGTGTTTCGGAGAGGTAACTCTGGGCCCTCTCGGTAATGCACATCACTATAAGCCTTGTAAGCAATGTGACTAATGAGTTAATTACGTGATGATGCAACGGAACGAGTAAAGAGACTTGCCGGTAACGAGATTGAACTTGGCGTGATGATACCGATGATCGAATCTCGGGCAAGTAACATACCGATGACAAAGGGAACAATGTATGTTGTTATGCTGTTTGACCGATAAAGATCTTCGTAGAATATGTAGGAGCCAATATGAGCATCCAGGTTCCTCTATTGGTTATTGACCGGAGATGTGTCTCGATCATGTCTACATAGTTCTCGAACCCGTAGGGTCCGCATGCTTAACGTTCGATGACGATTTGTATTATGAGTTATGTGATTTGATGAACCAAAGGTTGTTCGGAGTCCCGGATGAGATCACGGATATGACGAGGAGTCTCAAAATGGTCGAGACATAAAGATTGATATATTGGATGGCTATATTCGGACATCTTAAAGGTTCCAAGTGATTCGGGTATTTTTCGGAGTACTGGAGAGTTACGGGAATTTGCCGGAGGAAGTAGTGGGACTTAATGGGCCATATGGGAACGGAGATAAGGGCCTCAAGGGGTGGCCGCCCCCCCATGGCAAGTCCGAATTGGACTAGGGAGGGGGGCGCCCCCTCTCTTTCCTTCTCCCTCTCCTACTCCTTCTCTCTCTCCCCTCTTGGATAAGGAAGGGGACTCCAACTTGGATTGGGACTCCCCTTATAGGCGCGCCCCTCCTAGGCCGGCCTCCTCTTCCTCCCTCCTTTATATACGTGGCCAAGGGGCACCCCAAGAGACACAAGTTGATTTTTTAGCCGTGTGCGGTGCCCCCCTCCACAGTTTTCCACCTCGGTCATATTGTCGTAGTGCTGAGGCGAAGCCCTGCGTCGGTAACTTCATCATCACCGTCACCACGCTGTCATGTTGACGAAACTCTCCCTCGGCCTCAGCTGGATCTAGAGTTCGAGGGACGTCACCGAGCTGAACGTGTGCAGATCGCGGAGGTGCCGTGTGTTTGGTACTTGATCGGTTGAATCGCGAAGACGTTCGACTACATCAACCGCGTTACTAAACGCTTCCACTTTCGGTCTACGGAGGGTATGTGGACACACTCTCCCCGCTCATTGCTATGCTTCTCCTAGATAGATCTTGCGTGATCGTAGGAATTTTTTTGAAATACTACGTTCCCCAACAGTGGCATCTGAGCCAGGTCTATGCGTAGATGTTATCTGCACGAGTAGAACACAAAGAGTTGTGGGCGATAATAGTCATACTGCTTACCATCAATGTCTTACTTTGATTCAACGGTATTGTTGGATGAAGCGGCCCGGACCGACATTACATGACCACGTTCATGAGATTGGTTCTACCGACGTGCTTTGCACACATGTGGCTGGCGGGTGTCTGTTTCTCGAACTTTAGTTGAATTGAGTTTGACTACGCCCGGTCCTTGTTGAAGGTTAAAACAACACACTTGGCGAAAAATCGTTGTGGTTTTGATGCGTAGGTAAGAACGGTTCTTTCCAGAAGCCCGTAGCAGCCACGTAAAACATGCAACAACAAAGTAGAGGACGTCTAACTTGTTTTTGCAGGGTGTGTTGTGATGTGATATGGTCAAGACGTGACCATATATAAATTGTTGTATGAGATGATCATGTTTTGTTAAAGTTATCGGCAACTGGCAGGAGCCATATGGTTGTCTCTTTATTGCATAAGATACAAGCGCCATATGATTGCTTTACTTTATCGCTATGCGATAGCAATTGTTGCAAAAGCAATAGTTGGCGAGACGACCATGTGACAACACGTTGATAAAGATTAATATGATGGAGATCATGGTGCCATGCCGGTGACGATGGAGATCATGACGGTACTTTGGAGATGGAGATCAAAGGCACAAGATGATGATGGCCATATCATGTCACATATTTTGATTTCATGTGATGTTTATCTTTTATGCATCTTATTTTGCTTAGTACGACAGTAGCATTATGAGATGATGCCTTACTAAAATTTCAAGGTATAAGTGTTCTCCTTGAGTATGCACGGTTGCGACAGTTCTTCGTGCTGAGACACCACGTGATGATCGGGTGTGATAAGCTCTACGTTCACATACATTGGGTGCAAGCCAGTTTTGCACATGCAGAATACTCGGGTTAAACTTGACGAGCCTAGCACATGCAGATATGGCCTCGGAACAGTGAGACCGAAAGGTCGAGCGTGAATAATATAGTAGATATGATCAACATAGTGATGTTCACCATTGAAAACTAATCCATCTCACGTGATGATCAGACATGGTTTAGTTCATATGGATCACGTGATCACTTAGATGATTAGAGGGATGTCTATCTAAGTGGGAGTTCTTAAGTAATATGATTAATTGAACTTTAATTTATCATGAACTTAGTCCTTGTAGTATTTGCATAACTATGTTGTAGATCAATAGCTCGCGATGTAGCTCCCCATTTATTTTTGATATGTTCCTAGAGAAAAACTATATTGAAAGATGATAGTAGCAATGATGCGGACTAGGTCCATGATCTGAGGATTATCCTCATTGCTGCATGATACGTCTCCAACGTATGTATAATTTTTGATTGCTCCATGCTATATTATCTATTGCTTTGGACAATATTGGGCTTTATTATCCACTTTTATATTATTTTTGGGACTAACCTATTAACCGGAGGCCCAACCCAGAATTGTTGTTTTTTTTGCCTATTTCAGTGTTTCGAAGAAAAGGAATATCAAACGGAGTCCAATTGACCTGAAACTCCACGGAACTTATTTTTGGACCAGAAGAAGCCCATGGAGTACCGGAGTTGCACCAGGGGAGTCCCGGGCTGCCCACGAGGCGGGGGGGGGGGGGCGCCCTAGGGCGCGCCCCTGCCTCGTGGACAGCCCTGAGGTCCACCGACGTACTTCTTCCGCCTATATATCTCCATATACCCTAAAAACTTCGGGGAACAGAATAGATCTGGAGTTCTGCCGCAAGCCTCTGTAGCCACCAAAAACCAATCGGGACCCTGTTCCAGCACCTTGTCGGAAGGGGAACCCTCACCGGTGGCCATCTTCATCATCTCGGCGCTCTCCATGACGAGGAGGGAGTAGTTCACCCTCGTGGCTGAGGGTATGTACCAGTAGCTATGTGTTTGATCTCTCTCTCTCTCTCTCTCGTGTTCTTGATTTGGCACGATCTTGATGTACCGCGAGCTTTGCTATTATAGTTGGATCTTATGTTTCTTCTCCCCCTCTACTCTCTTGTAATGGATTGAGTTTTCCCTTTGAAGTAATCTTATCGGATTGAGTCTTTAAAGATTTGAGAACACTTGATGTATGTCTTGCCGTGTGTATCTGTGGTGACAATGGGATATCACGTGATTCACTTGATGTATGTTTTGGTGAGCAACTTGCGGGTTCCGCCCGTGAACCTATGCATAGGGGTTGGCACACGTTTTCGTCGTGATTCTCCGGTAGAAACTCTGGGGCACTCTTTGAGGTTCTTTGTTGAATAGATGAATCTGAGATTGTGTGGTGCATATCGTATAATCATACCCACGGATACTTGAGGTGACATTGGAGTATCTAGGTGACATTAGGGTTTTGGTTGATTTGTGTCTTAAGGTGTTATTCTAGTACGAACTCTAGGGCTGTTTGTGACACTTATAGGAATAGCCCAACGGATTGATTGGAAAGAATAACTTTGAGGTGGTTTCGTACCCTACCATAATCTCTTCGTTTGTTCTCCGCTATTAGTGACTTTGGAGTGACTCTTTGTTGCATGTTGAGGGATAGTTATGCGATCCAATTATGTTATTATTGTTGAGAGAACTTGCACTAGTGAAAGTATGAACCCTAGGCCTTGTTTCCTAGCATTGCAATACCGTTTGTGCTCACTTTTATCACTTGCTACCTAGCTGTTTTTATATTTTCAGTTTACAAAAACCTATATATACCATCCATATTGTACTTGTATCACCATCTCTTCGCCAAACTAGTGCACCTATATAATTTACCATTGTATTGGGTGTGTTGGGGACACAAGAGACTCTTTGTTATTTGGTTGCAGGGTTGCTTGATAGAGACCATCTTCATCCTACGCTTCCTACGGATTGATAAACCTTAGGTTATCCACTTGAGGGAAACTTGCTACTGTCCTACAAACCTCTGCACTTGGAGGCCCAACAACGGCTACAACAAGAAGGTTGAATAGTAGACATCAAGCATTTTCTGGCACCGTTGCCGGGGAGGTGAGTGCTTGAAGGTATATCTTTAGATCTTGCAATCGAATCTTTTAGTTTCTTGTTTTATCACTAGTTTAGTTTATAAAAGAAAACTACAAAAAATGGAATTGAGTTTGCCTCATATGCTTCATCTTTTTAATATCTTTCGTGCGTATGATGGAAAGGAAAATTGTGCCAAAGTGTTAGAAGAAGAATGCATTAAAATGTTTGGCACTAAATCTTTGAATGATGAGCATGATTGCAATGTTGTTAGTATGAATTCTTTGAATACCCATGATGCTAATCATATGCAAAGCCACAATCTTGGGGAAGCTATGTTTGATGAAGATGATATTTTTTGTCCCCCAAGCTTTGATGAGCAAATTTATTATGATGAAAGCATGCCTCCTATCTATGACGACTATTGTGATGACACGTATGCTTTAAAGAATAATGATAACCATGAAACTTGTCATCTTGATCTTAATTTTCAATCACATGATAGTTATTTTGTTGAGTTTACTCCCACTATTCCGAATGAGAAGAATTTTGCTTATTTGGAGAGTAATAAAATTTCTATGCTAGTAGATCATGAAAATAATTCTTTAGGTGCTGGTTATATTGTTGAATTCATTCATGATGCTACTGAAAATTATTATGAGGGAGGAACATATGCTTGTAGGAATAGCAATAATATCAAGTTTCCTCTCTATGTGCTTGAAGTTAAAGTTATGCTTGTTTTGCCTTCCTATGCAAGTTGATTATTGTTCTCATAAGTTGTTTGCTCACAAAATCCCTATGCATAGGAAGTGGGTTAGACTTAAATGTGCTAGTAATATTCTTTATGATGATCTCTTTATGTTTCAATTCCTATCTTTTATGTGAGCATCATTGAAATCATCATGCCTGGCTAGGGGCGTTAAACGTTAGCGCTTGTTGGGAGGCAACCCAATTTTATTTTAGTTTCTTGCTTTTTGGCTATTTTTAGGAATAAATAATCCATCTAGCTTCTGTTTAGATGTGGTTTTGTGTTTTAATTAGTGTTTGTGCCAAGTAGAACCTTTGGGAAGACTTGGGTGAAGTCTTTATGATCATGCTGTAAAAAACAGAAACTTTAGCGCTCACGAGATTAGCTAGAATTTTTTACTGGAGAGTGCTATTTAGTTGATTCATTTTGAAGATGATTACTAGACAAATTACTCAGGTCCACAAATTTATTTTAGAATTTTTTGAGTTCCAGAAGTTTGCGTTAGTTACAGATTACTACAGACTGTGCTGTTTTTGACAGATTCTGTTTTTCGTGTGTTGTTTGCTTATTTCGATGCATCTATGGCTAGTAAAATAGTTTATAAACCATAGAGAAGTTGGAATGCAGTAGGTTTAACACCAATATAAACAAATAATGAGTTCATTACAGTACCTTGAAGTGGTGTTTTCTTTTCTTTCGCTAACGGAGCTTACGAGTTTTCTGTTAAGTTTTGTGTTGTGAAGTTTTCAAGTTTTGGGTAAAGATTTGATGGACTATGGAATAAGGAGTGGCAAGAGCCTTAGCTTGGGGGTTCCCAAGGCACCCCAAGGTAATATTCAAGGACAACCAAGATCCTAAGCTTGGGTATGCCCCGGATGGCATCCCCTCTTTCGTCTTCGTTCATCGGTAACTTTACTTGGAGCTATATTTTTATTCACCACATGATATGTGTTTTGCTTGGAGCGTCATTTTATTTTCTTTAGCCTTGGTTTATTTTTTAATAAAATATCAAGATCTGAAATTCTTAAATGCTAGAGAGTCTTCACATAGTTGTATAATTATTCTACTACTCATTGATCTTCACTTATATCTATCGGAGTAGTTTGTCATTTGCTCTAGTGCTTCACTTATATCCTTTTAGAGCACAATGGTGGTTTTATTTTGAAGCAATAGATGAACTCCCATGCTTTACTTATATTATTTTGAGAGTCTTAAATAGCATGGTAATTTTCTTAATCCTAATATGCTAGGTATTCAAGACTAGTAATAACTTACTTATGAGTGCGTTGAATACTAAGAGAAGTTTGATGCTTGATGATTGTTTTGAGATATGAAGATGGTGATATTAGAGTCATGATAGTTGAGTAGTTGTGAATTTGAGAAATACTTGTGTTGAAGTTTGCAAGTCCCGTAGCATGCACGTATGGTAAGCGTTATGTAACAAATTTGAAACATGAGGTGCTCTTTGATTGTCTTCCTTATGAGTGGCAGTCGGGGATGAGCGATGGTCTTTCCCAACCAATCTATCCCCCTAGGAGCATGCGCGTAGTGCTTGGTTTTTGATGACTTGTAGATTTTTGCAATAAGTATGTGAGTTCTTTATGACTAATGTTGAGTCCATGGGTTATACGCACTCTCACCCTTCCATCATTGTTAGCCTCTTCGGTACCGCGCATTGCCCTTTCTCACATTGAGAGTCGGTGCAAACCTCGCCGGTACATCCAAACCCCGTGATATGATACACTATTTCACACATAAACCTCCTTATATCTTTCTTAAAACAGCCACCATACCTACCTATTATGGCATTTCCATAGCCATTCCGAGATATATTGCCATGCAACTTTCCACCGTTCCGTTTATCATGACACGTTCATCACTGTCATATTGCTTTGCATGATCATGTAGTTGACATAGTATTTGTGGCAAAGCCTCTTGATTCATTGCATATCCCGGTACACCTCCGGAGGCATTCATATAGAGTCATACTTTGTTCTAGTATCGAGTTGTAATCATTGAGTTGTAAATAAATAGAAGTGTGATTGTCGGTGTCAAAACCGGTGGATCTCGGGTAGGGGGTCCCGAACTGTGCGTCTAGGCGGATGGTAACAGGAGACAAGGGAACACAATGTTTTACGCAGGTTCGGGCCCTCTTGATGGAGGTAAAACCCTACGTCCTGCTTGATTAATATTGATGATAAAGGTAGTACAAGAGTAGATCTACCATGATATCAAGGAGGCTAAACCCTAGAAGCTAGCCTATGGTATGATTGTTGTATGTTGGAGTTGTCGTCCTACGGACTAAAACCCTCCTGTTTATATAGTCACCAGAGAGGGTTAGGGTTATACAAAGTTGGTTACAATGGTAGGAGATCTGAATATCCGCATCGCCAAGCTTGCCTTCCACGCCAAGGAAAGTCCCATCCGGACACGGGACGAAGTCTTCAATCTTGTATCTTCATAGTCCAGGAGTCCGGCTGAAGGTATAGTCCGGCTATCCGAACACCCCCTAATCCATGACTCCCTCAGTAGCCCCTGAACCAGGCTTCAATGATGACGAGTCCGGCGCGCAGATTGTCTTCGGCATTGCAAGGCGGGTTCCTCCTCCAAATTCTTCATAAAAGTTGGTAAACACTAAAGTAGTGTCCGACTCTGCAAAATAAGTTTCCACATATTGCCATAGAGAGAATAACATTAACACAAATGTAATCTGCTGACGTATCCCATAGCGCGACATCACACTACGAAGATTCTCATCAATATGGACGTGGGTAACCCAATCGTGCCCGTTCAGCATGTTTTCTCGATTAAAAGCGAGTCCCAAACGGTCACGGGGAGGGCTCTTGGTATTCAACCTCTTATAAAGAGACCAAGGCCTTACTCCTTTTTTCCAATCTCAAACGAGTTCGCCCGTCGCCTCGAGTTCCAACACCCTAGGCCCCAAATTCCAGGCGCTTCGGACCTTCGACAATGTCCGGTTCCGACCTTCAAGGCCGATGGATGCCCTCCTCCGTCACGGAGGAGGACGTGCTAAAGTTGAGAGTGGCTAAGTTCTTGACCGGTGAAATTTCGCATAGGTTGCCTGCTCAAGGGCAGGCGGTTCCCAGTCCCCAGCCTGGTGAGAGCGTGGTGTTCATATCTCACTTCCTTCGGGGGTTAGGCTTCCCAATGGATCCCTTTGTGAGGGGGCTGATGTTTTATTATGGGCTGGAATTCCACGACTTAGCTCCGGAGTCCATCCTCCATATTTCCTCATTCATCGTTGTGTGTGAAGCATTCCTTCGTGTTACTCCTCACTTCGGACTATGGCTCAAGACCTTCAAGGTCGAACCGAAGATGCTCGAGGGACGATACGCGCAGTGCGGAGGCGCTGTTATAAGCAAGAATGCTGATGCTCCATGGCCCAAGGGCTCTTTTCAAGAGGAGCTCAGTGTATGGCAAAGGGAGTGGTTTTATATCACCGCTGGGTGGCGCCACCTGCCTTTCGCTCGGGTCCCCCACCACAGTTAGCATCATGGGTCAATAAAGGACTAGACTGGGGGCCGTCCAAAGATGTGCCTTTGTTGCAGGGCTGCATCAGGGATCTCTTTGAGAGAGACCTCAGCCTGGTCAAAGTGACACAAGTCATGCTGATTCGCCGAACCCTGCCCGGCAAACGTCGCCCCCTTCGCCTGTGGGAGTTTAATCCAGAGGGACCGCAAGCTCTCCAGCATTTCATGGGCGTGACGCCCACGGAGATGTATAAACTGTTCTTCGGATCACAATCAATGTGTCCGGATTAGACCGAGGACGCGGGCCTAAGCTGCAATCGCCCGGATACTCAAGTAAGTAGCCTTGTGCCCGGACTCGTTATCCATATATTTGTCATAAACTTGCCCCTAAAAGAGCTGTCCCTTTAAACAGGAGTGGATAGCGAAAGCAAAGCTGATAAGGTGTCCGGCTCCCCTTCCTGAGACCAGGTCGGATTCCGTCCTGGTCAGGATGTTGAAGATTGTGCCTCTGGAGGAAAGTGAGGGAGAGGACAAGGCAGTTACGGCCTCCTCAAAGGAGGCTGTTCGGAGGGAAGGAACCGAAAATTCCTCTCCTCCGGGGAAGAAAAGGACTGCCTCTGAAAATCCGGAGGTCACAGCCTCCAAGCAGGGGGAAAAATCCCCGTCAGAGGGTCCTACGCCGGGGGATACCTCGGCCGAACTACGCCCCCAAGGGGGCCAGCCCTCCAGCGAGCCGTAAGTAGAGAAAGATTATAAAATATCCTTGCTTTAAACCTGAGAATGATTAACCGAAATTTTACCTTGTAGTTCGGACCTCAGCCCTTCTCAGCAGAGCTCGTCTTCGGGGGACCTTCTTCCGGAGATGATGGAGAGCGGGACGCCTTCCCTTGCCGTACCACCTAGCGAGGCGGGCGACCCTGAGGTGTCGTCACGGAGGGTTTCTCAGAATCCGGCAGGGGCAGAAGACAGCTATGAGGCCCACCAAGGTTCTCCGCGTCCGGCCTTCGAAAGAGGCCATAGGACAAGTCCGGCACCGTCTGGTGCTCGACCGGAGGAGCTAAAGAATCTGCTGGGGCGAGCTTCTATCTCGGAGGAGCACCGTGCACTGATGTGCACGGTAATTGAAAGGATTTCATCCGTGGAAAGTGGATTGCACGAGGTCGTCAGAAGCTTACTGACGGGTTTTGAGGTACGTTAGATAATGTACACTTTTACCAGTTGCGCATAAATAAAATGCGCCCTGTGTAGATAGTAGCCCCTGAGACTCTGTGCGTTGTCAGAAGTGACAGCGTGCAGAGGATCATAATCCCAGGTCTAAAATGTCGCCTTTAAATGTAGGTGGCAAGGTGTCCGGAATTGAGCCGAACTGATGATTTTTCCGAACTAAAGCGGCAACTAGACGTGGCAGATGCCGACATCGCGCTCGTCAACAAGCGGCTTGATGAGGCTCAAGGTATGTAATTCCTTGGGCGACACCTGGTAAGAGGGGCTTTATGCCAATATCTTACACTGTGTGTGCTTAACGCAGATGGTGCGGCCTCCGTGGAGAGTCTTCGGGCGGAACTTGCCCAGGCTAAGGAACAAGCCAGAGAAAAGGATGCAGCTGCCGAGAAGGCCCTTGAAGAGCTGAGAGCCGAACAGGCAGCTCACTGCCGAAGCAAGAAGGAGATGGCCGAGATGGCCGTGAAGTTAAAGAGCGCTGCTGACCATTGCAAGCTTCTTGAGGAAGAAGACCAGGCGAGGCAGACGGACTTAGAGAAGGCCGTTGCTGATGCCAAGGATGCTCGCTCTGCGATGAGAGCTGCGAAGGAGGAGTTGCGTCAGGCCGGACAGATTGCGGCTGGAAAGCCCTTTATGCTGCGGAGGAAGTTTTGTGATCCGAAGTTTGCTCTGTTGGACAGGATGTGGAGTGTGGAGGACACCTATATGGATTTGGCAGCGAGTGCTGCTGATGACCGAACACTTTCGAGATCAAGAAGATCGCGAAGTGGAAAAACTTTTCTGGTCGCAGTTTCACAATCCAGAGCGTCCACTAGCGGTGGACGATTGTCTGGCTCAATGGGCCGAACTGAATAGGTTGTCCGGACTCGCCATGAAGTGTGTCATGAGTCATCTGTGGCCGGGGAGATCGGAGCCGAAGAGTTACTTCAGTTTGGTGCAGCAACTCCTTGATGCGGTGTCGCGTATTAGTGCAATGAAGAGGTCAGCATGCATAGAGGGCGCGAATGGCTCTCGCCCGTGTCAAGACATACTGGGTGGCGATGGAGACCACCGTTGTTGTGTCCCGAGATTCGGACAAAAGCCGAGTACCCTCCGAGCACTATTTTCAGGAAGTCTTTGAAGGCGCTCGTGTAATAGAGACGTAGTGCTCGAAGGATGCTATGTTCTGATAGCATATTTAATTATACAGCAATATTTTGATGATTTGTAGTAGCCTTTTATACTTGTGCCTTCAAGTATTTGGAACACCTCATGTGCGGCCGTTTTAATTATACAAAATCTGAAAGATGGCAGTCGTTGGCTTCAGCCCCCACGCACATTGTGCGGGGGTGCTCGCAGAAGACGCATATTCACCCTTAATCCAACGTCTTGGTCCTACAAAGGAGGTGATGGCGTAGTGAGCTAGGCAACCGGACTATAATGCTTTAACACTTTCACTTAGCCATAGGAGCTTGCCAGTGGGACTCTTTAGATAGCCCTTGGTGGCGACTGCGCTCGCCCGAATTCGGGGCGCGTATGTGCCTGGCCGGGAAACGGCCCTTCGTTAATGCGGAGGAATCCTATAAATTCCGGAGAGTCATCGAGTGGTTGACCAGTCTCACGCTATATCATGACAGTTGGTTTTCGGCTTTCTCTACTGAGGTGCTCGCCTGGCCGAACCGGGGCACAATCGCAGTAGTTCTCCTGGTGCCACCTTAACCGATAGAGCGGAACGTAAGGCGGCCGAACACAGGAGCCGGGCAACCCAACATTTGACCAAAATCATGATTCGGAGCTGATGCATATAAGGCCAAACTCACGACGCCGAACACTCCCTAAGGTATTCGGTCTTTATGAGAGCGGGCGAAGTAACGCTCTTAGGTATAAGCCCCTAGTGTCCAGGTACGCGCAGGAATTCTGACGTGGCCACATGCCAAGACGCCAGCCTCCTCCTTGGTTATAGAACCAGGGGATGTGTATCAACAAGAGACAGTAAAAAAGGTTTACGCAGGGTCTTAATCTGAAAAGAATCCTTGGAACGGGTCCCTACTGCACGTCTGCGCCTGTGTCTCCGTTGTGCCATATCCTGGACGGGCGCAGCACGACGTTCATCTGTAAAAGAGAGGAACTAAGTTGAAAAAAGGGTCGTGCCGAACAAAAATTATATTAAATAAACAAAGTATAAAGTAGAATATGTAAGATTGAGCTTTATTATCTCTTATTTTATATGTGCGGAGCCCCTAGGGCAACGTTATATGGCCACTAGGCCTTTATCAATGATACTTTTGCCGGACTCGTCTATCCGTGTCTGTGGTCTTAATGACTTGTTCGGATGCTCTGGCTGGTAAAGCCATTGTATTGTGGGGCTGTTAAAGCGGCCGCACAACCCTCCGCTCGGGGGAGGCGCACTCAATGCTTCCCCTTCAAGGAGATGATGCCTCGTGGACCGGGCATCTTAAGCGTAAGAGATGCATAATGCGGTATTGTGTTAAAGCGGGCGAAAGCTTCGCGTCCCAGCAGAGCTTGATAGCGACTTGAGAATGGGACGATGTGGAAAGTCAGCTTTTCGCGGCGGAAGTTATCGGTGGAGCCGAATATAACTTCGAGCCGGAGAAAACCCATGCAATGGGTGTCCGGGCCAGGCGTTACCCCTTGAAAAGAGGTTTTGCTGTGGCGAATTCTTGTTGGGTCTATCCCCATGTGACGGATTATGTCCTGATATATCAGGTTTAGTCCACTACCACTGTCCATAAGGACATTTGAAAACTGGAGTCCGCCAATTATTGGATCGAGTACCAAGGCAATCCAGCCTGCGTTCCTGATACTTCTAGAATAATCCAGATGATCGAAGGTGATTGGTTTTGACAACCAGTGGCGGGACCCCTTTGGGATAGGTCGTGTGGGGCATACCTTTATGGGCGCCGTACATTTTGTTATGTGAAGTAAGTTTACTGTTTTTACTTCTTGTGGGAAATTCTTTTGTTTCCTGGTGCTCTGCTTTTGGGGTTCGTCCTCGTCCTCGCTTGGTGTGTCAAGCCCCTTGTGTTCGGCGTTGAGTCTGCCGGATTGTTTGAAAACCCAACAATCTCTGTGGGTATGGTTAGCAGGCCTTCCGGGAGTACTGTGTATTTGACATATCCTGTCCAGGATTTTGTTTAGGTTGGATAAATCATCTCTGCTATCCTGGAGGGGCGGCTTTTTCTGATTCTGCCGTGAGCTTTTGAATCCGGCGTTGACTGCAGTGTTCTTCGGATTGTTTTCCTTGGTCCGGCGACGATCCTTGTTGCGTCGCGGCTTTCCGTTCCCATCCCTAGTTTCGGATGTACTTGGGTCGCTGGTGTTACATCTTGCCAACCAGCTGTCCTCTCCTGCGCAAAAGCGGGTCATGAGGCTTGTTAATGCGGCCATTGTTCTTGGCTTTTCTTGGTCGAGGTGTCTGGCGAGCCACTCGTCTCAGACATTGTGCCTGAAAGCTGCTAGGGCTTCGGTGTCCGGACAGTCGACTATCTGATTCTTCTTAGTAAGAAATCTATTCTAGAACTGCCGAGCTGACTCTCTGGGCTGTTGTGTGATGTGGCTGAGATCGTCTCCATCCGGAGGGCGGACATAGGTCCCTAGAAAATTTGCTCGGAAAGCGTCCTCGAGCTCCTCCCAACTTCCAATTGTGTTTTCAGGAAGGCTTTTAAGCCAATGCCGGGCTGGTCCTTTAAGCTTGAGGGGTAAATATTTGATGGCGTGGAGGTCATCTCCTCTAGCCATATGTATGTGGAGGATGTAATCCTCGATCCAGACTCCAGGGTCTGTTGTTCCATCATATGCCTCTATGTTTACGGGTTTGAATCCCGCTGGAAATTCATAATCCAGGACCTCATCGGTGAAACATAGGGGCTGTGCGGCGCCCCTGTATTTGGGTGTGCCAGATTCTGATAATGGCTTTATTGCATTGCTTACGAAAGCTTGCTTTCTTGGCCCGTAAATGGACCTGGCTAAGCCATCTTTTTGATGCGAATCCTTGAGTGGGTCGCCTGCCGGCTTGAGTGCGGTGCTGCTAGCCGCTTTATGCTGGCCATGGGGTCGTCTATCTGACCGGATGGCTTTCTTACTTTTAGACTACGGGGGCACTAGGGCCTCCTCGTCGAATTCAGGCAACAACTTTCGCTTCGGATAGCTTTTAGTATGGCGGCTGCCGCCGTATTTGTCTGCGGTATTGGTTACTTTGCTCCATCTTATTCTAAGTGCATCTTCCGCAGTTTTTAGCTTCCGCTTCTGCTTTTTTAGGCTGCGTGCGGTTGCAACGAGCCTTTTGTGGAGGTTCTTCTGCTCCGTGGGTTTATCCGGCATAAGGTCGTCCGGAATGCCGTTTTCGTCGGGGACGGGTTGTTCGGTTTCTTTATCCGAACTGCCCTGTTCGGACGGTTGCTCTAGGGCACGCTCGTCGTCTGCCGGCTCATCCTGCTCTATGGCTAGGTCTGTATCGAGGCGGGGCTTGGAGCGGCGTTTACGCCGCCGCTTTGTTTGCTTTTCGAGAGATCGATCCCTCGTTGCATCCCTATGTTCCTCCTTGTCGCTTCCTTTAGGGGTGTCCACCATGTACACATCATGAGATGAGGTGGCTGTCCAAAGCTCTGAAGGCATTGGTTCAGATGCGTCTCCTGCATCGCCGTCCATGTCGTCGATGTCTTCGGAGTCGAAGTTGAGCATGTCGTATAAATTATCGACGGTGGCTACCAAATGGGAGGTGGGTGGGTTTTGAATTTCTTCATCGTCCGTATCCCAACCTTGCTGACCGTAATCCGGCCAGGGCTCTCCCGATAAAGAGAGAGACTTTAGTGACTTCAGGATGTCGCCGAAGGGCGAGTGCTGAAAGATGTCCGCGACGGTGAACTCCATTATCGGCGCCCAATCGGATTCGATCGGCAGGGGCGCGGGGGGCTCGGAATCCGGAGCGGAATCCGGCTCCTTAGAGTCACGGGCCATGCAGAGTGCGGGGCTGGTGTTCGGCTCGATCGCCTTTGATATTGCAGCCCCCGAGGTGGCGTCCACCCGCTCATCCTCGATCGGCGCAGCAGGCTCCGAATTAAGGGTCGGAACCGATGCACATGCGACCTCCAGGATACTATTCGGCGGCAGAGCTAGATCATGCCTATCGAAACAGTGTGGCGCGCTCGGCTGCGGCTCGAATCCGTCGAAGATCAAGTCCCCGCGGATGTCAGCCGTGTAGTTTAAACCTCCAAATCTGACCTGATGGCCAGGGGCGTAGCTTTCGATCTGCTCCAGGTGGCCAAGCGAATTGGCCCGAAGTGCGAAGCCGCCGAAGACGAAGATCTGTCCGGGGAGAAAAGTCTCACCCTAGACCGCATCGTCGTTGATGATCAAAGGAGCCATCGGGCCTAAAAGCGATGACACAGAGGAACTCTCAATGAAAGCACCAATGTCGGTGTCAAAACCGGTGGATCTCGGGTAGGGGGTCCCGAACTGTGCGTCTAGGCGGATGGTAATAGGAGACATGGGAACACAATGTTTTACCCAGGTTCGGGCCCTCTTGATGGAGGTAAAACCCTACGTCCTGCTTGATTAATATTGATGATATGGGTAGTACAAGAGTAGATCTACCACGAGATCAAGGAGGCTAAACCCTAGAAGCTAGCCTATGGTATGATTGTTGTATGTTGGAGTTGTCGTCCTACGGACTAAAACCCTCCGGTTTATATAGACACCGGAGAGGGTTAGGGTTACACAAAGTCAGTTACAATGGTAGGAGATCTGAATATCCGCATCGCCAAGCTTGCCTTCCACGCCAAGGAAAGTCCCATCCGGACATGGGACGAAGTCTTCAATCTTGTATCTTCATAGTCCAGGAGTCCAGCTGAAGGTATAGTCCGGCTATCCGAACAACCCCTAATCCAGGACTCCCTCAGTGATGATCATCATTTTCTAGAGCATTATCCCAAGTGAGGAATAAAAAAAGAGAAAGGCCATAAAAAGAGAAGGCCCAAAAAAAGAGAGAAAAAGAGAGAAGGGACAATGTTACTATCCTTTACCACACTTGTGCTTCAAAGTAGCACAATAATCTTCATGATAGAGAGTCTCTTGTTTTGTCACTTTCATATACTAGTGGGAATTTTTCATTATAGAACTTGGCTTGTATATTCCAATAATGGGCCTCCTCAAGTGCCCAAGGTCTTCGTGAGCAATCAAGTTGGATGCACACCCACTAGTTTCTTTTGTTGAGCTTTCATACATTTATAGCTCTAGTGCATCCGTTGCATGGCAATCCCTACTCCTTGCATTAACATCAATCGATGGGCATCTCCATAGCTCATTGATTAGCCTCATTGATGTGAGACTTTCTCCTTTTTGTCTTCTCCACATAACCCCCATCATCATATTCTATTCCACCCAAAGTGATATGTCCATGGCTCGCGCTCATGTATCGCGTGAAGGTTGAAAAAGTTTGAGATTACTAAAGTATGAATCAATTGCTTGGCTTGTCATCGGGGTTGTGCATTATGAGAGCATTCTTGTGTGACGAAAATGGAGCATGACTAAACTATATGATTTTGTAGGGATGAACTTTCTTTGGCCATGTTATTTTGAGAGGACATAATTGCTTATTTAGTATGCTTGAAGTATTATTATTTTTATGTTAATATGAACTTTTATCTTGAGTCCTATGGATCTGAATATTCATGCCACAATTAAGAAGAATTACACTGAAATTATATCAACTAGCATTCCACATCAAAAAATACCTTTTTATCATTTACCTACTCGAGGACGAGCATGAATTAAGCTTGGGGATGCTTGATACGTCTCCAACGTATCTATAATTTTTGATTGCTCCATGCTATATTATCTATTGTTTTGGACAATATTGGGCTTTATTACCCACTTTTACATTATTTTTGGGACTAACCTATTAACCGGAGGCCCAACCCAGAATTGCTGTTTTTTTGCCTATTTCAGTGTTTCGAAGAAAAGGAATATCAAACGGAGTCCAATTGACCTGAAACTCCACGGAACATATTTTTGGACCAGAAGAAGCCCACGGAGTATCGGAGTTGCACCAGGGGAGTCCCGGGCTGCCCACGAGGGTGGGGGCGCGCCCCCTGCCTCGTGGACAGCCTTGAGGTCCACCGACGTACTTCTTCCACCTATATATCTCCATATACCCTAAAAACTTCGGGGAACGGAATAGATCTGGAGTTCCGCCGCAAGCCTCTATAGCCACCAAAAACCAATCGGGACCCTGTTCCGGCACCTTGTCGGAAGGGGGAACCCTCACCAGTGGCCATCTTCATCATCACGGCGCTCTCCATGATGAGGAGGGAGTAGTTCACCCTCGGGGCTGAGGGTATGTACCAGTAGCTATGTGTTTGATCTCTCTCTCTCTCTCTCTCTCTCTTTCTCTCTCTCTCGTGTTCTTGATTTGGCACGATCTTGATGTACCGTGAGCTTTGCTATTATAGTTGGATCTTATGTTTCTTCTCCCCCTCTACTCTCTTGTAATGGATTGAGTTTTCCCTTTGAAGTAATCTTATCGGATTGAGTCTTTAAATATTTGAGAACACTTGATGTATGTCTTGCCGTGCGTATCTGTGGTGACAATGGGATATCACGTGATTCACTTGATGTATGTTTTGGTGATCAACTTGCGGGTTCCGACCATGAACCTATGCATAGGGGTTGGCACACGTTTTCGTCGTGATTCTCCGGTAGAAACTTTGGGGCACTCTTTGAGGTTCTTTGTTGAATAGATGAATCTGAGATTGTGTGATGCATATCATATAATCATACCCACGGATACTTGAGGTGACATTGGAGTATCTAGGTGACATTAGGGTTTTGGTTGATTTGTGTCTTAAGGTGTTATTCCAGTACGAACTCTAGGGCTGTTTGTGACACTTATAGGAATAGCCCAACGGATTGATTGGAAAGAATAACTTTGAGGTGGTTTCGTACCCTACCATAATCTCTTCGTTTGTTCTCCGCTATTAGTGACTTCGGAGTGACTCTTTGTTGCATGTTGAGGGATAGTTATGCGATCCAATTATGTTATTATTGTTGAGAGAACTTGCACTAGTGAAAGTATGAACCCTTGCCCTTGTTTCCTAGCATTGCAATACCGTTTGTGCTCACTTTATCACTTGCTACCTTGTTGTTTTTATATTTTCAGTTTACAAAAACCTATATCTACCATCCATATTGCACTTGTATCACCATCTCTTCGCCGAACTAGTGCACCTATAAAATTTACCATTGTATTGGGTGTGTTGGGGACACAAGAGACTCTTTGTTATTTGGTTGCAGGGTTGCTTGAGAGAGACCATCTTCATCATACGCCTCCTACGGATTGATAAACCTTAGGTCATCCACTTGAGGGAAACTTGCTACTGTCCTATAAACCTCTGCACTTGGAGGCCCAACAACGTCTAGAATAAGAAGGTTGAGTAGTAGACATCACTGCACAGAAGAATTATGTCCTTGATGCACCGTTAGGTGATGGACCTATTGCAGGAGCAGATGCGGACGTTATGAACGTTTGGCAAGCTCGGTATGATAACTACTTGATAGTTTAGTGCGCCATGCTTTATGGCTTAGAACCGGGACTTCAAAAATGTTTTGAATGCCATGGAGCATACCAGATGTTCCAAGAGCTGAAATTGGTATTTCAGACTCATGCCCGAGTCGAGAGGTATGAGACCTCTGACAAGTACTTTGCCTACAAGATGGAGGAGAATAGCTCAACCAGGTTGAGCTATTGCTCAGATTGTCTGAGTACTACAATCGCTTGAATCAAGTGGGAGTTAATCTTCCAGATAAAATAATGATTGACAGAGTTCTCTAGTCACTATCACCAAGTTATTGGAACTTTGTGATGAACTATAATATGCAAGGGATGACGAAAACGATTCCCGAGCTCTTCGTGATGCTGAAATCGATGAAGGTAGAAATCAAGAAAAGCATCAAATGTTGATGGTAGACAAGACCACTAGTTTCAAGTAAAAGGGCAAGGGAAAGAAAGTGAACTTCAAGAAGAATGGCAAGCAAGTTGCCACTCCCATGAAGAAGCCCAAAGCTAGACCCAAGCTTGAAACTGAGTGCTTCTACTGCGAAGGAAATGGTCACTGGAAGCGAAACTGCCCCAAATACTTGGCGGATAAGAAGGATGGCAAAGTGAACAAAAGTATATATGATATACATGTTATTGATGTGTACTTTACCAGTGTTCATAGTACCCCATGGGTATTTGATACTGGTTCAGTTGCTATGGTTAGTAACTCGAAACAGAAGTTACAAAATTAACAAAGACTAGTTGAGGGCAAGGTGACGATGTGTGTTGGAAGTGATTCCAAGGTTGATAAGATCACCATCGCACACTCCCTTTACCTTCGAGATTAGTGTTGAACCTAAAATAAATGTTATCTGGTGTTTGCGTTGAGCATAATATGATTGGATC
Source organism: Aegilops umbellulata (assembly GCA_032464435.1). Lineage (NCBI taxonomy): Eukaryota > Viridiplantae > Streptophyta > Magnoliopsida > Poales > Poaceae > Aegilops > Aegilops umbellulata. The sequence continues at coordinate 588,981,038 of CP136057.1, forward strand.
ATGTTTATCGCAATACAGTTATTCATTTAAGTCAAAGAATAATTGTTATTCTGTTTACATGAATAAAACCTTCTGTGGTCATACACCCAAGGTGAATGGTTTATTGAATCTCGATCATAGTAATACACATATTCATAATATTGATGCCAAAAGATGCAAAGTTGATAATGATAGTGCAACATATTTGTGGCACTGCTGTTTAGGTTATATTGGTGTAAAGCGCATGAAGAAACTCCATGCTGATGGGCTTTTGGAATCACATGATTATGAATCACTTGATGCTTGCGAACCATGTCTCATGGGCAAGATGACTAAGACTCTGTTCTCCGGAACAATGGAGCGAGCAATTGACTTATTGAAATAATACATACTGATGTATGCGATCCGATGAGTGTTAAGGCTCGCGTCGGGTATCTTTATTTTTCTGACCTTCACAGATGATTTGAGCAGATATGAGTATATTTAGAAACATAAGTCTGAAACATTTGAAAAGTTCAAAGAATTTCAGAGTGAAGTGGAAAATCATCGTAATAACAAAATAAAGTTTCTACGATCTGATCGCGGAGACGAATATTTGAGTTACGAGTTTGGTCTTCATTTGAAATAATGTGGAATAGTTTCACAACTCACGCCACCTGGAACACCACAGCGTAATGGTGTGTCCGAGCATCATAACCGTACTTTATTAGATATGGTGCAATCTATGATGTCTCTTACCGATTTATCACTATCGTTTTGGGGTTATGCATTAGAGACAGCTGCATTCACGTTAACACGGGGCACCATCTAAATATGTTGAGACGACACCATATGAACTGTGGTTTGGCAAGAAACCCAAGTTGTCGTTTCTTAGAATTTGGGGTTGCGATGCTTATGTGAAAAAGCTTCAACCTGATAAGCTCGAACCCAAATCGGAGAAATGTGTCTTCATAGGATACCCAAAAGAAAATGTTGGGTACACCTTCTATCACTGATCCGAAGGCAAGATCTTTGTGACTGGATCCTTTCTAGAGAAGGAGTCTCTCTTGAAAGAAGTGTGTGGGAGGAAAGTATAACTTGATGAGGTAGTTGTACCTTCTCCCTTATTGGAAGGTAGTTCATCACAGAAATCAGTTCTAGTGATTCCTACACCAATTAGCGAGGAAGCTAATGATGATGATTACTTCAAAATCTTGTCAAAATTTTGAACTACCGAACCTTGTAGGTCAACCAGAGTAAGATCCACACTAGAGTGGTACGGTAATCCTGTTCTGGAGGTCATGTTACTTGACCATGACAAACCTACGAAATATGAGGAAGCGATGATGAGCCCAGATTCCGCGAAATGGCTTGAGGCCATGAAATCTGAGATGGGATCCATGTATGAGAACAAAGTATGGACTTTGATTAACTTGCCCGATGAACGGCTAGCCATTGAGAATAAATGGATCTTCAAGAGGAAAACGGACGCTGCTAGTAGTGTTACTATCTACAAAGCTTGAATTGTCGCAAATTTTTTTCGACAAGTTCAAGGTGTTGACTACGATAAGATTTTCTCACTCGTAGCGATGCTTTAGTCTGTCCGAATCATGTTAGCAATTGCCACATTTTATGAAATCTGGCAAATGGATGTCAAAACTACATTCCTTAATGGATTTCTTAAAGAAGAGTTGTATATGATACAAACAGAAGGTTTTGTTAATCCTAAAGGTGCTAACAAAATGTGCAAGCTCCAGTAATCCATCTATGGACTGGTGCAAGCATCTCGGAGTTGGAATATACACTTTGATAAGTTGATCAAAGCATATAGTTTTATACAGACTTGTGGTGAAGCCTGTATTTACAAGAAAGTGAGTGGGAGCACTACAGCCTTTCTAATAAGTATATGTGAATGACATATTGTTGATCGGAAATGATGTAGAATTTTTTGGAAAGCATAAAGGAGTGTTTGAAAGGAGTTTTTCTAAGAAAGACCTCGGTGAAGGTGCTTACGTATTGAGCATCAAGATCTATAGAGATAGATCAAGTCACTTAATAAGTTTTTTCAATGAGTGCATACCTTGACAAGATTTTGAAGTAGTTCAAAATGGTACAGTCAAAGAAGGAGTTCTTGCCTATGTTGCAAGGTGTGAAGTTGAGTAAAGACTCAAAACCCGATCACAGAAGAAAATAGAAAGAGAATGAAAATTCATTCCCTATGCCTCAGTCATAGGTTCTATGAAGTATGCTATGCTGTGAACCAGACCTATTGTGAACCTCACCATGAGTTTGGCAAGAAGGTACAATAGTGATCCAGGAGTGGATCACTTGACAGTGGTCAAAATTATCCTTAGAAGACTAAGGAGATATTTCTCGGTTATGGAGGTGATAAAGAGTCCTTCGTAAAGAGTTACGCTGATGCAGGCTTTTACACCGATCCGGATGACTCTGAGTCTCAATCTGGATACATATTGAAAGTGGGAGCAATTAGCTAGAGTAGCTCCATGCAGAGCATTGTAGACATAGAGAATTTGCAAAATACATACGGCTCTGAATGTGACAGACCCATTGACTAAACTTCTCTCACAAGCAAAACATGATCACACCTTAGTACTCTTTGGGTGTTAATCACGTAGCGATGTGAACTAGATTATTGACTCTAGTAAAACCCTTCGGGTATTAGTCACATGGCGATGTGAACTAATCACATGGTAATGTGAACTATTGGTGTTAAATCACATGGCGATGTGAACTAGATTATTGACTCTAGTGCAAGTGGGAGACTGAAGGAAATATGACCTAGAGGCAATAATAAAGTTGTTATTTATATTTTCTTATATCATGATAAATGTTTATTATTAATTCTAGAATTGTATTAACCGAAAACTTGATACATGTGTGAATACATAGACAAAATAAAGTGTCCCTAGTATGCCTCTACTTGACTAGCTCGTTAATCAAAGATGGTTACGTTTCCTAACCATAGACATGTGTTGTCATTTGATGAACGGGATCACATCATTAGGAGAATGATGTGATGGACGAGGCCCATTAGTTAGCTTAGCATTATGATTGTTACAGTTTCATTGCTACTACTTTCTTCATGACTTATACATGTTCCTCAGACTATGAGATTATGCAACTCCCGAATACCGGAGGAACATTTTGTGTGCTATCAAACACCACAACGTAAATGGGTGATTATAAAGATGCTCTACATGTGTCTCCGAAGGTATTTGTTGGGTTGCCATAGATCGAGATTAGGATTTGTCACTCCGTGTTTCGGAGAGGTGTCTCTGGGCCCTCTCGGTAATGCACATCACTATAAGCCTTGCAAGCAATGTGACTAATGTGTTAGTTACGGGATGATGCAACGGAACGAGTAAAGAGACTTGCCGGTAACAAGATTGAACTAGGTATGATGATACCGATGATCGAATCTCGGGCAAGTAACATACCGATGACAAAGGGAACAACGTATGTTGTTATGCGGTTTGACCGATAAAGATCTTCGTAGAATATGTAGGAGACAATATGAGCATCCAAGTTCCGCTATTGGTTATTGACCGGAGATGTGTCTCGATCATGTCTACATAGTTCCCGAACCCTTAGGGTCCGCACGCTTAACGTTCGATGACGATTTGTATTATGAGTTATGTGATTTGATGAACCGAAATGGTCGAGACATAAAGATCGATATATTGGAAGGCTATATTCGGACATCGGAAAGGTTCGGGAAAGGAGATAAGGGCCTCAAGGGGTGGCCGCCCCCCCCCCCATGGCAAGTCCGAATTGGACTAGGGAGGGGGCGGCGCCCCCTCTCTTTCCTTCTCCCTCTCCTACTCCTTCCCTCTCTCCCCTCTTGCAAAAGGAAGGGGACTCCAACTTGGATTGGGACTCCCCCTATAGGCGCGCCCCTCCTAGGTCGGCCTCCTCTTCCTCCCTCCTTTATATACGTGGCGAAGGGGCACCCCAAGAGACACAAGTTGATTTCTTAGCCGTGTGTGGTGCCCCCGTCCACCGTTTTCCAGCTCAGTCATATTGTCGTAGTGCTTAGGCGAAGCCCTGCGCCGGTAACTTCATCATCACCGTCACCACACCGTCGTGCTGATGAAACTCTCCCTGGGCCTCAGCTGTAGAGTTCGAGGGACGTCACTGAGCTGAACGTGTGCAGATCGCGGAGGTGATGTGCGTTCGCTACTTGATCGGTTGAATCGCGAAGACGTTCGACTACATCAACCGCGTTACTAAACGCTTCCGCTTTTGGTCTACAGAGGGTATGTGGACACACTCTCCCTGCTCGTTGTTATTCTTCTCCTAGATAGATCTTGCGTGATCGTAGGTATTTTTCTGAAATACTACGTTCCCCAATAATTTGGGCCTAAGGGAATGCATTATGGAGTAGCAAATAGATGATGGGTTGCGAGAGTGACAGAAGCTTAAACCCCAGTTTATGCGCTATTCCGTAAGGGGCCGATTGGATTCATAAGTTTAATGCTATGGTTAGAATTTATTCTTAATACTTTTCTCGTAGTTGCGGATGCTTGCGGGAGGGTTAATCATAAGTAGGAGGTCTGTTCAAGTAAGAACAACACCTAAGCACCGGTCCACCCACATATCAAATTATCAAAGTAGCGAACACAAATCAAACCAACATGATGAAAGTGACTAGATGAAATTCCCGTGTACCCTCAAAAATGCTTTGCTTATCATAAGAGACCATTTTGGCATGTCATTTGCCTCAAAAGGATTGGGCTACCTTGCTGCATACTTGTTACTATTATCTTACTTGCTCGTTACAAATTGCCTTGCTATCAAACTACCCGCTACTTACAATTTCAGCACTTGCAGACATTACCTTACTGAAAACTACTTGTCATTTCCTTCTGCTCCTCGTTGGGTTCGACACTCTTACTTATCGAAAAGAGCTACAATTGATCCACTATACTTGTGGGTCATCAGCTCACTATCTTGGGTAGTCGGAATGTTCGTGAGATGATTGCAAATATAGCCTGGTATTTATGGTGGGAGAGGTGAAAATCAGTCCATAAAGAGAAAACCCAAGATGTCAACCAGATTTCTACGGGGATTCATGCTATTATGTTAAACTATGTTATGGCCATATCACCGAAGACTACTAAGAAAAGAGGTGGATGGATACAACCTCCAAGGGGGTTTGTAAAACTTAATGTGGATGCCTCTTTTGATCATGACCTACTTTGTGGCACGATCGGCACTGTTTTGAGGGACGATAAAGGAAAGTTCATTGCAGGGGGGAATTGGACAATTGATTGGTGCACGGATGTCCTGACGGTGTAAACTTTGGCGCTTAGAATTGGTCTATCCATTGCTCAAAGGACGGGTTGCGACCGTATTGTTATAAACTCAGATAACTTGGAGGTCATTGAAACCATGAGCGGCGGAGGACGGACGGCGAGTACATTGGCGGCAGTGTTTGACGATTGTCGCGTTTTGGCTTGTGAATTTCCCATTACTAGATTCGACCACTGTAATAGTGAAGCAAATAAGGTTGCCTACCCATGAACTTGCTAAGTTAGCTAAATTTTCTTCAAGTTTTGACTGGTTTGAGGAGTCTTTGAGTGAAATTGTACCACTCTTCATAAACGATGTAATTATTATTGAAAATGAATAAATATCTGTGTTTTTTTCATTAAAAAAAGAAGTTGCATCCCAAGCCAACAAGATGTCTCCTCCTGCTTATCGTCAATGAAGCCAGCCAAAGCTGGATCTTTAAAGAAAAAAACATAATAATACACAAAGCAAGTGTATCCATCGAAACAAGAACACTGCACAATAATGTATGACTATGTATAAAGGGAAGCCAAAAACAAAACTGGTACAATATTATTCGGCACCCAGCCAAAAAAACTTGTTCACAAGAACAATACAACAAAAAATTAAGACAAACTGGAGTGCTATGGTCGCTGTTAAAAACTCGACGCGATATTAGTTTCGAAAAGAAAAAATCAACCAAGCATTAAGTAACTAGCCGAAGTATGGTAGTACGTCACTCGTCCCTTCTACAATCAAGGGAGAGAGTACCGAGAGGAAGAAGAAGAGTAATTCAAAGCGCAATTAATCAATTTGATGGAGACGCTGCTGGATGGAGGCCTACGTGCGTGGCCGGAGAGGTGGGCGGGGCGACAGCTCGTAGTTACGTACGTACGCGGTGTAGTAGTGACGCGCTCACGCACACTGCTTCTAGTCGCTGCGGAGCTTGTGCTTGCCGGACGCCTTCTTGTGGGGCTTCTCGGCCTTAGCGTCCGCGTTGCCGGCGGCGGCCTCCGGCTGTGCGTCCGGGTGCCCCTGCGAGACGATGCTTGACACCTGCTCCTGCTTGTTGCCGGCCGCCAAGCCATCCAGGACCTCGGGGTCGACGGAGCTGATCCGTATGACCGAGGGGCCGTCGCTGGACATGGGGTTGTTGAACTCGTTGCATGCCTTCCTGACCTCGCCGTCCTTGCCGGTGATGGCCTTGAGCACGGTGAGCTTCTCCATGGCCTTGCCGAATGCCGACGCGAAGTCCTCTTTGGGCTTGTTGAGCATGTCCTTGAGTATGGGCCCCGTCTTCTCGTCGATGGCGAGGAGGCGGTCGAGGGTGAGCGGCATCTTCTCGGCGATGGCGTTGGCGAAGAAGGAGTTGTCAACGGTGTTGGGGTTGGACTGGTCCATGTTGACGAAGCCCGGTTCCCGGTTGGGCCCGTCGCAGAGCTTGCTGATGCTGGCGCGGTAGCCCGCCTCCATGGGCGAGGCGTCGGGCTCGATGAAGATGCACCTGACCTTGCCGATGCTGTGGCCGCCGGCGAGCAGCAGCACCATCTCCTCGGCGGTGAAGCCGGCCTTCACGAAGTCGGCTGTGACCTGGGGCACGGGGATGTCCGGGCCGGGCAGGTTGTCGTCGGAATCCTCGCGGTTGGAGACGAGCGAGTCGCGGCGGCCCGTGGGGACCGCGTAGTCCGGGCCGCCGGAGAGTTTCACGGAGTCGCGGGTGGCGAGGGAGATGATGTCGGCGCAGGACACCGTGTTGGGGCACTTGGCCTCTAGCTCCTTCTTGGCCTCGTCGATGATCTCGTAGCCGCGCACCGAGATGTTGGGCCCGGCCTCCTTCTCGGAGCTTTGGTTGGACAGCGGGTCGATGAGGATGGACGCGTCGCACCCCTGACATAACATAACACCCATGCATGCAGAGGCGGCAGATCAACCCATATTCTCTCCCCATTGATGGATTCTAATTAAATTTCTACTCTACTAATCAAGAACCAAACGAGGGGGGGCGTACGTACATTGGCGAAGCAGTCGTGGAAGAGGAGGCGGAGGAGGCCGGCGGCGGTGCCGGGGTCGTCCTTCATTTTCTTCTCGATGACGCCGGCGACGATCTTCTCGGCGTCCGGGCAGGACTCCTTGTAGAAGTCGGGGGCGAGGTCGGCGGCGGCGGCCAGCGGCACGGCGGCCGCGAGGAGGACGAGGACCAGGCGACAGGCGTCCATGGTTGGATCCAATGCAAGCAAGGTGCGCGGGTGTGCAGCAAGGGCTTGCGGTGCTGGGGGGCACGTCCGGCCCGCGCTTAATACCCTGGCGGTCAACGACGAGCCCCCGCGCGCCGCGGCCAGGGCGCGCATCAGTGGGTGGCTGTCAGTCACTTTCGACTTCCTTGTCTGTGTAATAATAGCAAGGGGCCTTGTCTTCCCTCCGTTTGCTCCTCTCTTCTCCATCACCATCGGCATGCCGCATGCATATGCATGTACCAGCTATAGATAAAATCTTGAAAAAGTAGTAACCCGGAAGCAATTATTTTTTCAGACAAAGGATGAATTTTATTGGCTTAAAATGAAGCAGCAAGGGAATAGGAGAGAAAGGATTTTATAGCGGGACTTTTTTAAATACGTCATAAATATTTTTTAAATGTGGCTAAACATTTTTTAATACACAATGAACATTTCTTAAATACATGATAAATATTTTTATAATACACCACGAATTTTTTTCAAACAGACAAACATTTAAAAATACATGAATATTTTTAAGTTTCTTTATGCGTGAACATTTTTTACTACACATGCATACTTTAACACTTTAATTGATTATATAAATTAATAAGATAAGTTCATTATGTATAACTAGATTTAAAAAGTTTCATCGATTTCTAAACTTATTAGTTATTTTCACAAAAAACAGAGAAATAGAAAAAAAGGGTGAAAAAAAACAAAAATGCTTTTCATCATCAGGGGGATCGCAGATCCGCGTTCGCTGCCTTATTTGCATGCCACGTACCCCATGTCCACCATCACTACTTTTTGCAATTGGCTCGTTCTTGCAATCTCTTTCATTGCAACAAATGGGTCTATTGTAGGATCTGGGTCCTTAAGAGAAGTCGCTTCTCATGCTCTTCCTGTGCTTCTGTCGAGTAGCCGCATCCCTGCGCTGTTTCGATTGCGAGCTCCCGTCGAGTTGCCGCCACCTGCTAACACGCCGACAAGCTTCCCTGGCGAGCTGCACGTTGTTGCAAGGCATGCAAGCCAGCAGCGCTCTTCCCGAGCTCCCGTCGAGTCGCCGCCTCCCCACGCTGCTCCAACTGCCCCAAGCTCCTGTCGAGTCGCCGCCGCGCTGCTCCGACTGCCCCAACCTTCCGTCGAGTCACCGCCTGCTCGCGCTTCTTGCCGCCACTGGCTCTGTAGCTGACTAGCACGCCGATGAGCTTCTCTGGCGAGCTGCACTCTGTTGCAAGGTGTGCAAGCCCCGACACTTTGGCGCCGGCAAGCACGCTGGCAAGCTTCTCTAGTGAGCTTCCTCTACGACGAGCTGCTTGCAACTACCACTAGAATGCCCTGTGCAACATGTTAGATGTTGCAAAAGCTTTTCTGTAACATGAGCTCTATTGCAAAAATTGCTGTAGTAAATGATCAACAACAACAACAAAAAACGCTTCGAGGTGATTGCAACAAGCATCCAATTGCAGAGGGCCTTCTGCAACACCACTTTTGTTGCAAAAAGGTGGCTGCTTACGTGGGTAGATCCAACGGCCATTAGCAGGCAGTGGATTTTTTCTCATTATCCGACCGTCGCCCAATAATAAGAAAAGGAAAGAAAAAATTAAACAAGAAAATAAACTGCCGTGCTTGTGCCGGCCCATGAGTGCGCGCGTTAGCAACCCGAGTGTATCGCTCGCAGTGGGTGCCACATAGCAGCTCCCCTCTACGACCCCCTAAAGAAGGCCTCTAGAAACCAAGCCGTCTCCCCCAAATTCTCCAATCAAAAAGGCCAACGCCGGAATCGTCCTTCGACTCCTTCCTCCGCAATCCGCCGTAGAGAACACCGGAACCCTCGGGAAGCTTCGAGAAGACGCCCGCGCGGAGCCGCCATGGAGAAGGATAAGCAGAAGCAGGGGGCCGACGGCGCCCTCCTCCTCGCGCTGCGCTGCTCCAGGGCGTCTCTCGTCCTCTCCTCCCTCCGCCAGCCACCCGCCTCGACGGCGACGACCCGCCGGACCTCATCCTCCGTGGTAACCCGGAACCCCACGCCTCCTCCCCTTCCCCGTAGCATGCGCGATGCTTAGCTCCGATGCGTCTGTCTTATCGTCGCGCTTTCTCTCGCCGCAGGAGTTCGAGCTCCGGAACGCGCGCCTCCTCGACGCCGAGCTCGCGGCGGCGCGGCGCGCGGCTGCCAGAAGCGCGCGGATGTCCGACGCTGAGATTCTCCTCGTCGTTGCTCTGGTCCCCCTCCTCATCCTCTTCATCACGCTTCTCGCGAGCGCTGCCGCGGAAGCGGTCGCTTGACCCGCGTCGACGACGTCATGAGATTATGCGGCGACCCAACCCAAAGCCTTCGTGTTAATTCCCCCCTTCCGGGCTCCGTAAGTTGACTCTGTTGTTCTTCAGCTGAGAAAGGAAGCTGGTATCTCGATTGTGGTACGGGCCTGTATGTAGGGTAGGTGTTCGATCAAATGCATGTTCCTTCGTAGATGTGTGCACAGAGTAAGGCTAAGGTTGTAGTGATAATTAGGAGATCGGACGAAATCATAGTGTGATGAATGGTGCCTGTCTCATTGGGTTGCATTGTTTTACTGTTTTCTGATCGAATTATGCTGATGGAATGGTAGATGCAGGGATATGCCTTGCTGTGTTGCTGCTTGTGTGCCATGATCCATAGATTGTGAAAAGGACACTCACGATGAAATCTCGCGATGGGTGTTATGTTGCTAGTCTATGATTATTCTCTCAAGTGAAAAGTAGATGTGTTTGAGCTTAGTACATTGTGCATCGCATTGTAGCCAGCATCCTCATCAGGATCATGCATTGCTTTTTTTCTCCTTTGTATGACCAAGGGCGGCCCATGCATTTGCACGGCTAGACTTTTCGCGTGTTTTACTTTGAGAAGCTGATAGAAAGGTAGACATGTAAAATTAATAAATTATAGATACACTTGTGGTCGAAATGCATGGAACTCATTTGGCATTGTTTTTTAATGAACTACTTGCCCCCTGCAAGTTGCTTGTTATTTAACTGTGAAAACTTATCAGATATTTAGTGTTGTATCAAAATATAGAAAATGATTGTCCCCAATATTTACATCTTCAGTAAATATCTGTTGAAATTGTTTTTATTTATAGTTGTGAGTTGTTGTTAAGGGACTTGGTATGTGGCAAAACAAAACGAAAGCATTGTAATACACGGCTCGTCATACAAAACTATAGAGTTCCATATGCAATATTATTTGCAGAAATACATATTTCTCTCTTCCATTTGTCATGCATTGCTACTTCATTTTGTACCAAGAACTTTGACAAATTTTCAGCAAGAATCAAATATGGACATTGATGTCTTGTACATAAATCATGTATTCTGTTTTTCCATAGTTGTCTCCCTTGATTTGTGCAATGTCATGCCTAGAGGTGATTCCACGATTGATCCTATTTTTCTGCATGCTCTTTTTTCTCTAGTCAAGTGTTTATGTAGTTTAGCTTAGAATTGCTAAAGCTTTTCTCACTAAAGCTGAATTTGATACTGATGTGAATTATGATAATCTGGTGTTTTCTTTTGAAACTGTATAATCTGGTGTTTTCAACCAGCATTTGTCTACTTTCCGTATGACTAATCCACTGTCCTGCTTTCGAGGCTATTTATTTAGTTATAATACAAGTTCAACACAATGTAATGTAGCAACGGTTGACCGAGCCTAAGGTGATGGCAGAATGTTTTCGAAAGTAGGGCTTTTGTTGTCGATCGTGTAATGCCTTCAACCTGCTAGTTTGTTTATCTTTTGATCTAGTTTTTTATACAACTCCACTATGCTATGCAACATTGGATGATATTTAAAATATAATATCATGAATTTCTTACTGTTGATGCTTTGCATCGACCAACCAACCTTGCTTCTTCTTATTACCGTACGTATATACATGTTGATTAATAATTCGGGGTTTTAGACACTTGTGCCACTGCATGTGCTAGCGTCACTTACTGATGGTCAGAAAATTTTGTTGTGGCCACTCTAGCTCTTGTCCGTTTTCCCTATACCACTCTTAAATTTGACATTCCACTGTTACCACTCTAGCTTTTAACAATGCTTCACAATCTGCCACTCTGTATAGTCAATGCTCCGTTTTGGCCAAACGGAGTAGCGAAAAGACCATCTGGCACGTTTTTTGTTTTTCTTTTGACACTCCAGTTTTCGCCAATTTTGATCTTGCCATTGGAGCAACTTCTGAATGAATTTATTATAGTGCTAATTCAGTCTCACAGTTTGGCATGGCCTGTTCAGAAATATGACATCACATATAATTACACCATTTCTCCTTTTGTATGGTTGTGACTTAACTTGATGCTGTATTTTTTTAAATATGCATAGCCTGGTGAAAGGCATACCCTTATGAAACCGTGACACCCAAAACTGGGTGAAGGCTGATCAATTTTTTCCATCATGAGGAATATTTATGTCATCTTATTGAATTCTTCTGTCCTCCTAAATTTCTGTTAGGACAAGAAGGATAGCACAAATTAACCGGGTGTTTAGAAAAACCATTGTCTTAGTTTCACGGCGCACATCCAATTGATGCAACCAAGACAGCAATGTGGTATCCGCTCAAGCACACTATCAAAGATCCAAAACTGCTCTCTGATTCTTTCTTTCTTTATTTATTTATTTAATAGGAGGAATTCCTATCAATCGATGCATGCAGCCATTATTAAATAAAATCGTAACAAGGTCATAAAGTCCAAAGATGCTCATAAACTGAGCAGTAGTCGAAAGATAATAAATCTGAAAAGCGTCACATCCGGCGATATAGAAGTGAAAAAGTGTCATATCTGACGATGGAAAAATAAGCTACAATGCCTACACACATAGCCTATTATTAGCTCGTCGCCCAAATCGGCTGAAGATAGCCCGTGCTACTGTCTCCCAACGGTTGCACCAAATAATCAAAGGCTACCTGGAGTTTGCATGAGTGAATAAGGACCACATACGGATTCAAATTGTAGCTCTGAAGATAACCTGCAAAAAATTGGTGAATTGTGTCTTATTAAAAATTATATCATTTTTAGTGTTTCATATAGCCCAAAATAATGCACATACTCCTATCCGAATATGTTTAGCTAACTGTACGTCCACTCCATTAAGCCACGTCCCAAATAACGTGTTTATGCTCCTTGGGTTGAACCTAAAGGCTATATGAATTAATCGCCATAATAATTATGCAAAAGGACATTCGAGAAAGAGGTGTTTAATCGTTTCATTTTGATCACAAAAACATCACCTAGAGTTACCAACCCAATTACCAAAAATTGCTCTCTGATGGCCACGCTGGACTGATCAACATGAACACAGCAAACACATATTAATTGCACGTACTAAAGGCTCTGCTTCCGATTACTTGTGGTAGCACCTGGATATGTCATACTACCTTCATATCAAAATAAGTGTCACAACTTTAGTACATTTTGTACTTTAGTACAAAGCTGAGACACTTATTTTGGAACGGAGTGAGTATATCCTAAGATCGGCTAAAGTAATAAGAAAATTTTCTAGAGTGATGGTATACATAATACTAGCTGAATGAAATATGCCCTAGAGGTAATAATAAAGTTATTATTTATTTCCTTATATCATGATAAATGTTTATTATTCATGCTAGAATGGTATTAATCGGAAACATAATACTTGTGTGAATACATAGACAAACAGAGTGTCACTAGTATGCCTCTACTTGACTAGCTCGTTGATTAAAGATGATTATGTTTCCTAGCCATAGACATGAGTTGTCATTTGATTAACGGGATCACATCATTATTCCGTTAGCTTAGCACTTGATCGTTTAAGTATTCTGCTATTGCTTTCTTCATGACTTATACATGTTCCTATGACTATGAGATTATGCAACTCCCGTTTACCGAAGGAATACTTTGTGTGCTACCAAACGCCACAACGTTACTAGGTGATTATAAAGGTGCTCTACAGGTGTCTCCAAAGGTACTTGTTGGGTTGGCGAATTTCGAGACTAGGATTTGTCACTCCTATTGTCGGAGAGGTATCTCTGGGCCCACTCGGTAATGCACATCACTATAAGCCTTGCAAGCATTGTAACTAATGAGTTAGTTACGGGATGATGTGTTACGGAACGAGTAAAGAGACTTGCCGGTAACGAGATTGAACTAGGTATTGAGATACCGACGATCGAATCTCGGGCAAGTAACATACCGATGACAAAGGGAACAACATATGTTGTTATGCGGTTTGACCGATAAAGATCTTCGTAGAATATGCGGGAGCCAATATGAGCATCCAGGTTTTGCTATTGGTTATTGACCGGAGACGTGTCTCGGTCATGTCTACATAGTTCTCGAACCCGTAGGGTCCGCACGCTTAAAGTTCGATGACGATTGTATTATGAGTTTTTGTGTTTTGATGTACCGAAGGTATTTCGGAGTCCCGGATATGATCACGAACATGACGAGGAGTCTCGAAATTGTCGAGACATAAAGATCGATATATTGGACGACTATGTTCGGACAACGGAATAGTTTCCGGGAGTTTCGGACATATACCGGAGTACCGGGGGGTTACCGGAACCCCCCGGGGAGCTTAATGGGCCAAGATGGGCCTTAGTGGATAAGAGGAGGGGTGGCTAGGGCTGGTCGCGCGCCCCCTCCCCCTCTAGTCCAAATTGGACAAGGAGGGGCGCGCCCCCTTTCCTTCCTCCTCTCTCCTTCCCTTCCTTTCCCCCTCCTACTCCAACTAGGAAAAGAGGGAGTCCAACTCCCGGTGGGAGTAGGACTCCTCCCTGGCGCGCCCTCCTCCTGGCCGGCCACCCCCTCCCCCTGGTCCTTTATATACGGGGGCAGGGGGCACCTCTAGACACAACAATTTATCTCTTGATCTCTTAGCCGTGTGCGGTGCCCCCCTCCACGATATTCCACCTCGATCATATCGTAGTGGTGCTTAGGCGAAGCCCTGCGTCGGTAGCATCATCATCACCATCATCACGCCGTCGTGCTGACGGAACTCTCCCTCGAAGCTCTGCTGGAACGGAGTTCGTGGGACGTCATCGAGCTGAACGTGTGCTGAACTCGGAGGTGTCGTGCGTTCGGTACTTGGATCGGTCGGATCGTGAAGACGTACGACTACATCATCCGCGTTGTTCTAGCGCTTCCTCTTTCGGTATATGAGGGTACGTGTACAACACTCTCCCCTCTCGTTGCTATGCATCACCATGATCCTCTGTGTGCGTGGGAATTTTTTTGAAATTACTACGTTCCCCAACAATAGCAACGGTCAGGTTTCATCGGATCGGACGATGGTGCCCCTCTTCAAGCACCAGAGAAAACCAGAGGTCCGGTTCCGCGGATCTCTCTCTCTCTCTCCCACAATCTCATTCCTAATAGGGATTGGCATCTTAGTTTATTACCAGATTTTTTTCTCCCTGATGAGGTGGTGCGAGAAATTTCAGTTGTACCAATTCCTAGAAGTATTTGTTCTGATACTTTGACATGGGGCATTTTGTTCACTCTGACGAGCTTCGGGCGAAACCAATTAACGTGTGACGGGGGGTGTCGCGAGTTGCAGAGATGAGAACAATGAAAAGCAAGATCCCGAATAAGAAAACAGAAACCAAGGAAGAGGGAACAAATACTAACATCAAAGGAAGACAACTCTCAGATGGATTTGCTGGTCTACGATGACCAAGTAGAAGCAACTTCCTTACTCACCTAGGGTTGGTCCAGCTCCGCCTACTACTCCTACTTATCCTTCTCACTTGTCAAACTATACCTCTAATTGAGTCAAATTCCACAATTTCTAAGAACGATATGCTTTTCCCCCTCCATCTTTCACCGTGAAAGCTTCTCTCAATCCCTCCCTACTGCTTTCTTTCCCGGACACAGGTTTACCCGACTCACGAGGATTTGGCTATTAAATAAAGAAGGGAGTCAACGTGAGCCTTAGGGTCTAAAAATATTCTGTCGGTATACACTAGTAGAAAAAGGGTCAAACGTGAAGCACATTAGTGCAGGTTCCAACGGCTAGTCGGGCCGCTCTCATTAGTATCGGTTCGTGGCGAACCTTTAGCACCGGTTCGTGCCGCGAACCGGTACTAATGAGAGTGGTGGCAGGATGTTGTCAGTCTGGGGCCCCTCCAGCACCTTTAGTACCGGTTCGTGTCACGAACCGGTACTAAAGGTCGTCCTACATAAACCCTTCATCCACCCGCCAAGCTCGCTCTGTTCTTCCCCTTTCCCCTCCCTCTCTGTTCTTCCCCTCTTCCTCTCGAGCTCATCACACATTTTGCCCAAAATTTGTCAAGATTTGAAGGTCCCCATCGATTCAAATGATCACAAAGGTTAGCAACTTTGTCCTTTCGTCTCTCATTGCTAGATTAGCTCTTGCAATGCTTTATATAGTGTTTAATTTGTGAGTTTAGTAATTTGGGAGGTATTATATGTGCTAGTATTTGATTTATATGCAATTTGAGGTCAAAAATAACACTTAGTTTGCATATGTAGGTGTGGTTTACTTAGTGCCTTCAAAATCTCCGCCGTAACCACCGTCGATCGCCCGCACCGTCCCGTCGCCGGCACCACCTTGTGGTGAGCCTCTTGTTCATGAAATTTTATATAAAAATTGATGTTTGTGTGATTTGGATATACAGTTACTCGTATAATTATCTTACCCGTACGTTGTTTGTTATACATAGTGCCATGGTTTTGATATCCGTCCCCGTCGGCCCTCGTCCTTGTTATGATTCGGATGTGGTATATATATTCTCTTTTAAAACTAGTTGCATTTCGTGTTTATGACAAATTATGCCCATCAAGTTGACATAGATATTTTTTCTAGGGAGGCATGTGAACCGGAAATTCCAACCAACCCTATTGTCGAGAGGTTAAATTTAGTTGAAAGAGAAAACGAGTACTTGAAAGAAAAATTGAAAAGAATTGAGGGGGAGAAGATGGAATTGGAGTTGCATGTTGCCGATGTTGTCGATGATCACAAGATCAAGATGGAGAAAATGCGCTTGAAGATTAGAAAGATTAGAAAATATGCCATCGATAGTGAGGCTTGGTATCATTATGCTGTTGGATCAATTGTTACCTTAGTTGCAATCTTGATCGCATTTGTTGTTGCATTTAAATGCTTTAGCTAGAGAGTTATTTGTTTGTTGCATTTAAGTGTTGTACGAACTTTATGTATTGTATTAATTTGGTGTTTTCAGTGCTGTGTATTAAAGATGAGCCGGCAATGGATGTACGATGACCGATGCTCTCCCGAGTTCATTAATGGCGTGCAAACTTTTCTGCTTGTGGCTGAGGCAAACAAGTGGGCGGATGGTTTTATGCCTTGTCCATGTGCTGGCTGTAAGAATGGTCAAAATTACTCTAAGTCAAAAACCATTCACGTCCACCTGTTTAAGTCCGGTTTCGTGCCCCACTATAATGTTTGGACCAAGCACGGAGAAGGAGGGGTTATGATGGAAGACAATGATGAAGAAGAGGACGATGACAGCTATTCTGGCCATGGGTTCCCTGAATACGATGATACAACAATGGGGGAAGAAGCTGAGCCGGTAATGCGGGAAGAAGCTGAGCCGGCAATGCGGGAAGAAGCTGAAGAAGAGGCATCAGATGAGCCCGTTGATGATCTAGGTCGGCCCATTGCCGATGCAAAACTGCGCAAGTGATTTGGAGAAGAAGAAGTTGCAGCGCACGTTAGAGGATCACAAAAAATTGTTGTACCCGAATTGCGTAGGTGACAAGAAAAAGATGGGCACCACACTGGAATTGTTGCAATGGAAGGCAGAGAATGCTGTATCTGACAAGGGATTTGGAAAGTTGCTAGTAATGATTGTTGTACGAAGCAAAGAAGGCTGTCTGCCCTCTAGGGTTAGAGGTGCAGAAGATACATGCATGCCCTAATGATTGCATCCTCTACCGCGGTGAGTACGAGGATTTGAATGCTTACCTAGTATGCGGTGCATTGCGCTATAAGATCAGCCGCGATGACCCTGGTGATGTCGAGGGCGAGCGCCCCAGGAAGAAGATTCCTGCCAAGGTGATGTGGTGTGCTCCTATAATACCACAGTTGAAACGTTTGTTCCAAAACAAAGAGCATGCCAAGGCGATGCGATGGCACAGAGAAGACCGTAAGGAAGACGGAAAGTTGAGAGTACCTGCTGACGGGTCGCAGTGGAGAAAAATCGAAAGAAAGTACGGGAAGGAGTTTGTAGATGACGCAAGGAGCGTATGGTTTGGTCTAAGCGCAGATGGCATTAATCCTTTTGGGGAGCAGAGCAGCAACCATAGCACCTGGCCTGTGACTCTATGTTTGTATAACCTTCCTCCTTGGTTGTGCATGAAGCGGAAGTTCATTATGATGCCAGTGTTGGGGAACGTAGTAATTTCAAAAAAAATCCTACGCACACACAAGATCATGGTGATGCATAGCAACGAGAGGGGAGAGTGTTGTCTATGTACCCTCGTAGACCGACAGCGGAAGCGTTATGACAACGCGGTTGATGTAGTCGTACGTCTTCACGTCCCGACCGATCAAGCACCGAAACTATGGCACCTCCGAGTTTTAGCACACGTTCAGCTCGATGACGATCCCCGGAATCCGATCCAGCAAAGTGTCGGGGATGAGTTCCGTCAGCACGACGGCGTGGTGACGATGCTGATGTTCTACCCTTGCAGGGCTTCGCCTAAGCACCGCTACAATATTATCGAGGATTATCGTGGAGGGGGGCACCGCACACGGCTAAGAGAACGATCACGAAGATCAACTTGTGTGTCTAGAGGTGCCCCCTGCCCCCGTATATAAAGGAGCAAGGGGGAGGCCGGCCGGCCCTAGCAGGGCGCGCCAGGTGGAGGAGTCCTCCTCCTAGTAGGAGTAGGACTCCCCTCTTTCCTACTCCTATTAGGAGGGGGAAAGGAAGGGGGAGAGGGAGAAGGAAAGGGGGGGCGCCGCCCCGCCTCTCCTAGTCCAATTCGGACCAGAGGGGGAGGGGGCGCGCGGCCCACCCTGGCTGCCCCTCTCTCTCTCCACTAGGGCCCATAAGGCCCATTACTTCTCCCGGGGGGGTTCCGGTAACCCTCCGGCACTCCGGTTTTCTCCGAAATCACCTGGAACACTTCCGGTGTCCGAATATAGCCGTCCAATATATTGATCTTTATGTCTCGACCATTTCGAGACTCCTCGTCATGTCCATGATCACATTCGGGACTCCGAACAACCTTCGGTACATCAAAACATATAAACTCATGATGAAACTGTCATCGTAACGTTAAGCGTGCGGACCCTACGGGTTCGAGAACAATGTAGACATGACCGAGATACATCTCCGGTCAACAACCAATAGCGGAACCTGGATGCTCATATTGGCTCCCACATATTCTACGAAGATCTTTATCAGTCAGACCGCATAACAACATACGTTGTTCCCTTTGTCATCGGTATGTTACTTGCCCGAGATTCGATCGTCGGTATCTCAATACCTAGTTCAATCTCGTTACCGGCAAGTCTCTTTACTCGTTCTGTAATACATCATCCCGCAACTAACTCATTAGTTGCAATGCTTGCAAGGCTTAAGTGATGTGCATTACCGAGAGGGCCCAGAGATACCTCTCCGACATTCGGAGTGACAAATCCTAATCTCGAAATACGCCAACCCAACAAGTACCTTCGGAGACACCTGTAGAGCACCTTTATAATCACCCAGTTACGTTGTGATGTTTGGTAGCACACAAAGTGTTCCTCCGGTAAACGGGAGTTGCATAATCTCATAGTCATAGGAACATGTATAAGTCATGAAGAAAGCAATAGCAACATACTAAACGATCGAGTGCTAAGCTAACTGAATGGGTCATGTCAATCACATCATTCTCCTAATGATGTGATCCCGTTAATCAAATGACAACTCATGTCTATGGCTAGGAAACTTAACCATCTTTGATTAACGAGCTAGTCAAGTAGAGGCATACTAGTGACACTCTGTTTGTCACACATGTATTATGTTTCCAGTTAATACAATTCTAGCATGAATAATAAACATTTATCATGATATAAGGAAATAAATAATAACTTTATTATTGCCTCTAGGGCATATTTCCTTCAGTCTCCCACTTGCACTAGAGTCAATAATCTAGTTCACATCGCCATGTGATTTAACAGCAATAGTTCACATCACCATGTGATTAACACCCATAGTTCACATCGATATGTGATCAACACCCAAAGGGTTTACTAGAGTCAGTAATCTAGTTCACATCGCTATGTGATTAACACCCAAAGAATACTAAGGTGTGATCATGTTTTGCTTGTGAGATAATTTTAGTCAACAGATCTGTCACATTTCAGATTCGTAAGTATTTTGCGAATTTCTATGTCTACAATGCTCTGCACATAGCTACTTTAGCTAATTGCTCCCACTTTCAATATGTATCCAGATGAGGACTTAGAGTCATCCGGATTAGTGCCAAAACTTGTATCGACGTAACTCTTTACGACGAACCTTTTTGTCACCTCCATAATCGAGAAACATATCCTTATTCCACTACGGATAATTTTGACCGCTATCCAGTGATCTACTCCTAGATCACTATTGTACTCCCTTGCCAAAATCAGTGTAGGGTGTACAATAGATCTGGTACACAGCATGGCATACTTTATATAACCTATGGCCAAGGCATAGGGAATGACTTTCATTCTCTTTCTATCTTCTACCGTGGTCGGGTTTTGAGTCTTACTCAATTTCACACCTTCTAACACAGGCAAGAACTCTTTCTTTGACTGTTCCATTTTGAACTACTTCAAAATCTTGTCAAGGTATGTACTCATTGGAAAAACTTATCAAGCGTCTTGATCGATCTCTATAGATCTTGATGCTCAATATGTAAGCAGCTTCACCGAGGTCTTTCTTTGAGAAACTCCTTTCAAACACTCCTTTATGCTTTGCAGAATAATTCTACATTATTTCCGATCAACAATATGTCATTCACATATACTTATCAGAAATGTTGTAGTGCTCCCACTCACTTTCTTGTAAATACAGGCTTCACCGCAAGTCTGTATAAAACTATATGCTTTGATCAACTTATCAAAGCGTATATTCCAACTCCGAGATGCTTGCACCAATCCATAGATGGATCGCTGGAGCTTGCACATTTTGTTAACACCTTTAGGATTGACAAAACTGTTTGGTTGCATCATATACAACTCTTCTTTAAAAATCCATTAAGGAATGCAATTTTGTTTATCCATTTGCCAGATTTCATAAAATGCGGCAATTGTTAACATGATTCGGACAGACTTAAGCATAGATACGAGTGAGAAACTCTCATCGTAGTCAACACCTTGAACTTGTCGAAAACCTTTTGCGACAATTCTAGCTTTGTAGAAAGTAACACTACTATCAGCGTCTGTCTTCCTCTTGAAGATCCATTTATTTTCTATGGCTTGCCGATCATCGGGCAAATCCATCAAAGTCCATACTTTGTTCTCATACATGGATCCCATCTCAGATTTCATGGCCTCAAACCATTTTGTGGAATCTGGGCTCACCATCGCTTCCTCATAGTTCGTAGGTTCGTCATGGTCAAGTAACATGACCTCCAGAATAGGATTACCGTACCACTGTGGTGCGGATCTCACTCTGGTTGACGTAGAGGTTCGGTAGTAACTTGATCCGAAGTTACATGATCATCATCATTATCTTTCTCACTAATTGGTGTAGTAGTCACAGGAACAAATTTCTGTGATGAACTACTTTCCAATAAGGGAGCAGGTACAGTTACCTCATCAAGTTCTACTTTCCTCCTACTCACTTCTTTCGAGAGAAACTCCTTCTCTAGAAAGGATCCATTCTTAGCAACGAAAGTCTTGCCTTCGGATCTGTGATAGAAGGTGTACCCAACAGTCTCCTTTGGGTATCCTATGAAGACATATTTCTCCGATTTGGGTTCTAGCTTATCAGGTTGAAGCTTTTTCACATAAGCATCACAGCCCCAAACTTTAAGAAACGACAACTTTGGTTTCTTGCCAAACCATAGTTCATAAGGCGTCGTCTCAACGGAATTTGATGATGCCCTATTTAACATGAATGCAGTTGTCTCTAATGCATGACCCCAAAACTATAGTGGTAAGTCGGTAAGAAACATCATAGATTGCACTATATCCAATAAAGTACGGTTATGACGTTCGGACACACCATTATGCTGTGGTGTTCCCGGTGGCATGAATTTGTGAAACTATTCCACATTGTTTTAATTGAAGACCAAACTTGTAACTCAAATATTCGTCTCTGTGATTAGATCGTAGAAACTTTATTTTCTTGTTACGATGATTTTCAACTTCACTCTGAAATTCTTTGAACTTTTCAAACGTTTCAGACTTATGCTTCATTAAGTAGATATACCCATATCTGCTTAAATCATCTGTGAAGGTGAGAAAATAACGATATCCGCCACGAGCCTCAACATTCATCGGACCACATACATCTGTATGTATGATTTCCAACAAATCCGTTGCTCTCTCCATAGTACCGGAGAACGGCGTTTTAGTCATCTTGCCCATGAGGCACGGTTCGCAAGTACCAAGTGATTCATAATCAAGTGGTTCTAAAAGTCTATCAGTATGGAGTTTCTTCATGCGTTTTACACCGATATGACCTAAACTGCAGTGCCACAAATAAGTTGCACTATCATTATTAACTTTGCATCTTTTGGTTTCAATATTATGAATATGTGTATCACTACGATCGAGATCCAACAAACCATTTTTGTTGGTGTGTTTGACCATAGAAGGTTTTATTCATGTAAATAGAACAACAATTGTTCTCCAACTTAAATGAATAACCGTATTGCAATAAACATGATCAAACCATATTCATGCTCAATGCAAACACCAAATAACACTTATTTAGGTTCAACACTAATCCCGAAAGTATAGGGAGTGTGCGATGATGATCATATCAATCTTGGAACTACTTTCGACACACATCGTCACCACACCCTTAACTAGTCTCTGTTCATTCTGCAACTCCCGATTCAAGTTACTAATCTTAGCAACTGAACTAGTACCAAATACTGAGGGGTTGCTATAAACACTACTAAAGTACACATCAATAACATGTATATCCAATATACCTTTGTTCACTTTGCCATTCTTCTTATCCGCCACATACTTGGGGCAGTACCGCTTCCAGTGACCAGTCCCTTTGCAGTAGAAGCACTTAGTCTCAGGCTTAGGACCAGACTTGGGCTTCTTCACTTGAGCAGCAACTTGCTTGCCGTTCTTCTTGAAGTTCCCCTTCTTCCTTTTGCCCTTTTCTTGAAACTAGTGGTCTTGTTAACCATCAACACTTGATGTTTTCCTTGATTTCTACCTTCGTCGATTTCAGCATCACGAAGAGCTTGGGAATCGTTTCCGTTATCCCTTGCATATTATAGTTCATCACGAGGTTCTACTAACTTGGTGATGGTGACTAGAGAATTCTGTCAATCACTATTTTATCTGGAAGATTAACTCCCACTTGATTCAAGTGATTGTAGTACCCAGACAATCTGAGCACATGCTCACTGCTTGAGCTATTCTCCTCCATCTTTTAGCTATAGAACTTGTTGAAGACTTCATATCTCTCAACTCGGGTATTTGCTTGAAATATTAACTTCAACTCCTGGAACATCTCATATGGTCCATGATGTTCAAAACGTCTTTGAAGTCCCGATTCTAAGCCGTTAAGCATGGTGCACTAAACTATCAAGTAGTCATCATATTGAGCTAGCCAAACGTTCATAACGTCTGCATTTGCTCCTGCAATAGGTCTGTCACCTAGCGGTGCATCAAGAACATAATTCTTCTGTGCAGCAATGAGGATAAACCTCAGATCATGGATCCAATCCGCATCTTTGCTACTAACATCTTTCAACTTAGTTTTCTCTAGGAACATATATAAAACATAGGGAAGCAACAACGCGAGCTATTGATCTACAACATAGATATGCTAATACTACCAGGACTAAGTTCATGATAAATTAAAGTTCAATTAATCATATTACTTAAGAACTCCCACTTAGATAGACATCCCTCTAATCTTCTAAGTGATCACGTGATCCAAATCAACTAAACCATAACCGATCATCACGTGAAATGGAGTAGCTTTCAATGGTGAACATCACTATGTTGATCATATCTACTATATGATTCACGCTCGACCTTTCGGTCTCAGTGTTCCGAGGCCATATCTGCATATGCTAGGCTCGTCAAGTTTAACCTGAGTATTCTGCGTGTGCAAAACTGGCTTGCACCCGTTGTAGATGGACGTAGAGCTTATCACACCCGATCATCACGTGGTGTCTGGGCACGACGAACTTTGGCAACGGTGCATACTCAGGGAGAACACTTATACCTTGAAATTTTAGTAAGGGATCATCTTATAAAGCTACCGTCGAACTAAGCAAAATAGGATGTATAAAAGATAAACATCATATGCAATCAAAATATGTGACATGATATGGCCATCATCATCTTGCGCTTTTGATCTCCATCTTCAAAGCATCGTCATGATCTCCATCGTCACTGGCATGACACCATGATCTCCATCATCTTGATCTATATCAATGTGTCATCACATGGTCGTGTCGCCAACAATTGCTCTTGCAACTATTGCTATCGCATAGCGATAAAGTAAAACAATTATTTGGCGCTTGTATCTTATGCAATAGAGAGACAACCATAAGGATTTTGCCAGTTGCCGATAACTTCAACAAAACATGATCATCTCATACAACAACTTATATCTCATCACGTCTTGACCATATCACATCACAACATGCCCTGCAAAAACAAGTTAGACGTCCTCTACTTTGTTGTTGCAAGTTTTACGTGGCTGCTACTGGGCTTAGCAAGAACCGTTCTTACCTACGCATCAAAACCACAATGATAGTTTGTCAAGTTGGTGATGTTTTAACCTTCGCAAGGACTGGGCGTAGCCACACTCGGTTCAACTGAAGTTGGAGAAACTGACACCCGCCAGCCACCTGTGTGCAAAGGACGTCGGTAGAACCAGTCTCGCGTAAGCGTACGCGTAATGTCGGTCCGGGCCGCTTCATCCAACAATACCACCGAACCAAAGTATGACATGCTGGTAAGCAATATGACTTATATCGCCCACAACTCACTTGTGTTCTACTCGTGCATATAACATCAACACATAAAACCTAGGCTCGGGTGACACTGTTGGGGAATGTAGTAATTTCAAAAAAATTCCTACGCACACACAAGATCATGGTGATGCATAGCAACAAGAGGGGAGAGTGTTGTCTACGTACCCTCGTAGACCGACAGCGGAAGCGTTATGACAACGCGGTTGATGTAGTCATACGTCTTCACGGCCCGACCGATCAAGCACCGAAACTACGACACCTCCGAGTTTTAGCACATGCTCAGCTCGATGACGATCCCCGGACTCCGATCCAGCAAAGTGTCGGGGATGAGTTCCGTCAGCACGATGTCGTGGTGACGATGTTGATGTTCTACCGTTGCAGGGCTTCGCCTAAGCACCGCTACAATATTATCGAGGATTATCGTGGAGGGGGGCACCGCACACGGCTAAGAGAACGATCACGAAGATCAACTTGTGTGTCTAGAGGTGCCCCCCTGCCCCCGTATATAAAGGAGCAAGGGGGGAGGCCGGCCGGCCCTAGCAGGGCGCGCCAGGAGGAGGAGTCCTCCTCCTAGTAGGAGTAGGACTCCCCTCTTTCCTATTCCTACTAGGAGGGGGAAAGGAAGGGGGAGAGGGAGAAGGAAAGGGGGGCGCCGCCCCCCCTCTCCTAGTCCAATTCGGACCAGAGGGGGAGGGGGCGCGCAGCCCACCCTGGCCGCCCCTCTCTCTCTCCACTAGGGCCCATAAGGACCACTACTTCTCCCGGGGGGTTCCGGTAACCCTCCGGCACTCCGGTTTTCTCCGAAATCACCTGGAACACTTCCGGTGTCTGAATATAGCCGTCCAATATATCGATCTTTATGTCTCGACCATTTCGATACTCCTCGTCATGTCCGTGATCACATCCCGGACTCCGAACAACCTTCGGTACATCAAAACATATAAACTCATGATGAAACTGTCATCGTAGCGTTAAGCGTGCGGACCCTACGGGTTCGAGAACAATGTAGACATGACCGAGATACGTCTCTGGTCAATAACCAATAGCGGAACCTGGATGTTCATATTGGCTCCCACATATTCTACGAAGATCTTTATCGGTCAGACCGCATAACAACATATGTTGTTCCCTTTGTCATCGGTATGTTACTTGCCCGAGATTTGATCGTCGGTATCTCAATACCTAGTTCAATCTCGTTACCGGCAAGTATCTTTACTCGTTCTGTAATACATCATCCCGCAACTAACTCATTAGTTGCAATGCTTGCAAGGCTTAAGTGATGTGCATTACCGAGAGGGCCCAGAGATACCTCTCCGACATTCGGAGTGACAAATCCTAATCTCAAAATACGCCAACCCAACAAGTACCTTCGGAGACACCTGTAGAGCACCTTTATAATCACCCAGTTACGTTGTAACGTTTGGTAGCACACAAAGTGTTCCTCCGGTAAACGGGAGTTGCATAATCTCATAGTCATAGGAACATGTATAAGTCATGAAGAAAGCAATAGCAACATACTAAACGATCGAGTGCTAAGCTAACTGAATGGGTCATGTCAATCACATCATTCTCCTAATGATGTGATCCCGTTAATCAAATGACAACTCATGTCTATGGCTAGGAAACTTAACCATCTTTGATTAACGAGCTAGTCAAGTAGAGTCATACTAGTGACACTCTGTTTGTCTATGTATTCACACATGTATTATGTTTCCGGTTAATACAATTCTAGCATGAATAATAAACATTTATCATGATATAAGGAAATAAATAATAACTTTATTATTGCCTCTAGGGCATATTTCCTTCAGCCAGTGCTCGTCCAAGGCCCTAAGCAACCCGGAAACGACATTGATGTGTACCTAAGGCCATTAGTTGAAGAACTCTTACAACTGTGGAATGGAACAGGTGTACGTGCGTGGGATGAGCACATGGGGGAAGAATTTGACCTAAAGGTGTTGCTGTTCGTGACCATCAATGATTGGCATGCTCTCAGTAACCTTTCAGGACAGACAAACAAGGGATACCGCGCATGCACGCACTGTTTGGATGATACCGACAATATATATTTGGCTAATTGTAAGAAGAATGTGTACCTGGGACATTGTCGATTTCTTCCGAGCAGGCATCCTGTAAGAAAGAAAGGCAAGCATTTCAAAGGTGAGGCGGATCACCGGACGGAGCCTCGCCACCGTACTGGTGCTGATGTACATGATATGGTCAAGGATTTGAAGGTGGTCTCTGGAAAGGGTCCTGGTGGACAACCTGTTCCGAATGACGCTGACGTACGCGCACCCATGTGGGAGAAGAAATCTATATTTTGGGACCTGCCCTATTGGAAAGACCTAGAGGTCCGCTCCGCAATCGACGTGATGCACGTGGCGAAGAATCTTTGTGTGACCATGCTTGGCTTCTTGGGCGTGTATGGGAAGACAAAAGATACACCTGAGGCACGGGAGGACCCGCAACGTATGCACGGAAAAGACGAATACATCAGGGTCATGCAAGCTACGCTCTTACCAAAGAAGAGAAGGAAATCTTCTTTGAATGCCTGCTCAGTATTAAGGTACCGTCTGGCTTCTCGTCGAATATAAAGGGAACAATAAACATGGCAGAGAAAAAGTTCCAGAACCTAAAGTCTCATGACTGCCACGTGATTATGACGCAACTGCTTCCGGTTGCATTGAGGGGGCTTCTACCGGAAAACGTTCGATTAGCCATTGTGAAGCTATGTGCATTTCTCAATGCAATCTCTCAGAAGGTAATCGATCCAGAAATCATACCAAGGTTAGAGAATGATTTGGTGCAATGTCTTGTCAGTTTCGAGTTGGTGTTCCCACCATCCTTCTTCAACATCATGACGCACATCCTAGTTCACCTATGCGAAGAGATTAACGTTTTGGGTCCTGTATTTCTACACAATATGTTTCCCTTTGAGAGGTTCATGGGAGTCTTAAAGAAATATGTTCATAACCGTGCTAGGCCAGAAGGAAGCATCTCCAAAGGCCATGAAAATGAGGAGGTCATTGAGTTTCGTATTGACTTTATTCCTGACCTTAAGCCGATTGGTGTTCCTGAATTGCGGCATAAGGGCAGACTGGATGGAAAAGGCACGCTAGGAGGGGAACAAATAATATGTATGGACGGACATTCTCTCACTGAAGCACACTACACAGTTCTACAGAATTCCGCCTTGGTGGCTCCGTATATGGATGAACACAAGAATTTGCTACGCTCCAAACACCCGGAGCGGTCTGATGACTGGATTACACGTGAACAAACCAGGAGTTTCGCCAGCTGGTTGCAGACACGTACCATGCATGACGCCTCTATTGAAGATGACATGTACTTGCTATCCCAGTTACCATCTTCGAATATAATGACTTTCAAAGGGTACGAGATAAATGGTAATACATTTTACACGATCGCCCAAGATAAGAAGAGCACCAACCAAAACAGTGGTGTCCGCTTTGATGCAGAAACCAAGACGGGAAAGGAAACATATTATGGTTATATACAGGACATATGGGAACTTGACTATCGACGTGGTTTGAAGGTCCCTTTGTTTCGGTGCAAATGGGTCAATATGACACGAGGCAGGGTAACGGAAGACCCGCAGTACGGAATGACAACAGTGGATCTCAACAATCTTGCGTATGTAGACGAACCATTCGTCCTAGCCAATGATGTGGCACATGTTTTCTATGTGAAGGACATGTCTACCAAGCCGAGAAAAAGAAAAGATAAGGAAACGAATGCATCATACGATGAGCCAAAGCGGCACATAGTTCTTTCTGGGAAGAGAAACATCGTGGGAGTGGATGACAAGACAGACATGTCAGAAGATTATGAAAATTTTGAAGAAATTGCTCCATTCACAGTGAATATTGACCCCGAGCATCCCGTTAAATGATGAAGATTTTCCATGGTTACGGCGCAAAGGGACACATGCGAAGAAAAAGTTTCACACCCAAAGATCTGGGATGTGATCGGCTTCACTATCATCACTTTCTTCTGTGTTTCACACCCAGGAGGGAATCTCTGTAATAGTTAGGGTAGTTATGTGTTTTGGCATTTGAACCGCGAAGAAATTTTATGTGCAAACAAATTCTTTCATGCCTTTACTGATTTTTAAAGTTAAGTTATTCACAAACTATTGATTCACACTAATTTCAAATAATTCAAAATTTAAACTATTCAAATTTGAAAACTACGGGCACTAACAGAAAGTTTGTAATTTTTTGTACCTAAAGCAAAAATATTCACAAAGAAACTCTAAATACACAAAAAAACAACTCAAAAATAAATAAAGAAAAAAATAAAGCAAAATAAATAAATAAATAAGCCCGCCTACTGGGCCAGAGCGGCCTGCATACGACTAGAAACCCAACCTGTTGTCGAGCCAGGATGTAGGCCCACAAAGGCCTAGTAGGCCCACAGTGCAGCACAGAACATGTAGGCCCAGTAGGCCTGCTTTGGAGAGGAGCTCGAGAGAGCTGCCGCACTGAGGCTTATAAACCAGTGCGGACGCCCCTCGGCTAGCGAGGTGGGACTAAACTTGCCGCACCGCACCTGCGCCAGCGCACCCCCTTTAGTACCGGTTCGTGGCACCAACCGGTACTAAAGGGGGGGCCTTTAGTACCGGTTGGAGCCACGAACCGATACTAAAGGGGGTGCGCTTCCCGCCGCTTGGCCTGGCCAAAACAGGCCTTTAGTACCGGTTGGTGGCTCCAACCGGTACTAAAGGTCCATCCTATATAACTAAACACTTCAAAAATTTCAGTTTCTCATTTGCTTCTTCTCCTCTGCCCCGTCGCCCGCCGCGCGCCCCCGTCTCCATATCCCTCTCGTCGCCGCCCCCGTCGCCCCCCGTCGTCCCCATCAACGTCGTCGCCGCCCCGTCGTCCTCGTCCCCGTCGTCCCCGCCGTCACCGTCGCCCCGTCCCGGACCGTCCCGCGTCGTCGCCGCCCCGTCCCCATCGTCGCCGCCCCGTCCCCGTCGTCGCCGCCCCGTCCCTGTCCCCGTCGTCGCCGCCCGTCGCCGTCCCCGTCGCGCGCCGCCCCCCGTCGCCTCTCGCCTCGCCGGTGAGCACACACACAAACACACACACACACACACACACACACACACACACACACACACACACACACACACACATATATATATATATAGTTTTTTAGTTATGGAAATAGTTATAAAAAAGTTAGAAAATTTTCTTTTTTTAGTTATAGAAATAGTTAGTTATATAGCATTGTTAGAAATGTTATAGAAATGTTAGAATTGTTAGAAATTTTCCTGTTTTTTAGTTATAGAAATAGTTATAAAAAAGTTAGAGTTGTTAGAAAATTTTCTATTTTTTAGTTATAGAAATAGTTATAAAAAACTTAGAAAATTTTCGTTTTTTAGTTATAGAAATATTAGAAATGTTATACAAATGTTAGTTATATATATATAGAAATGTTATTTTTTTTTCTGTTTTTTAGTTATAGAAATATTAGAAATGTTATAGAAATGTTAGTTATATAGCATTGTTAGAAATGTTATAGAAATGTTATAGAAATGTTAGTTATATAGAAATGTTAGAAATTTTAGTTATCAAAATCCAATCATTAAAAAAATGTTACTTTTTGCGGGCATATAGCTAGTATTTGTTCTCGACGATGCCCGGCCCGCATCCTCGCTGTCGACCCGTCCGCGACGACGTCCGGCTGACCCATGTCCGGGACTGGGCTCCGCCGGGCTGGCACTGGGAGGTGCTGCCTGGAGGGGCGCGCCGCTTGATGAGGAACCCGGCCCTGGGTCCCGTCGTCGACCGTGATCTCGTTTGGTGGCGTTCGCGTGGGCCAGTTTTGGTGCGGAGGGAGCCGGCCCTGCCGGAGGTGGTACGTCGCCGTGTCACGGAGGAGGACGAGCATGTCCATCGCTACATGGTTGCGTTAGAGGGCGGCATGTTCTCCAATACCTGGCAGTTTCTTCAGGGATCTCACTTCAGCTATGATCCTGTGAGGGTTCCTTCTCTTTGGATGTCCACCGCCCGCGCCGCAGGAACCGCGAGTGTCCTAGATTCTTCTGTAGTATTCGATCTTTATTAGCTACCTAGCCAGTGATGTATTTGATATATAATATTCGAGACGATGTATTCGAGATTATATATTATTCGAGACGATGTATTCGAGATTATATCTATTATTCGAGATGATGTATTCGAGATTATATCTATTATTCGAGACGATGTAATTTGAATACTAAATTGTTTTATTTTTCTTTTGGATTAGTTAAATAAAAGCTATGGCGGACAATACCGGCAAAGAGGGAGAACAAGCCCTGTTCGATATGATACGCCATCCTCGCGGGCCAGATGATGATCAGAATGAAGAAGATTATGACGGCTGCGAATTTCTAAACAACACCGGGGAGGGTGATATGATATTCGATCGCGACGATCGAATTGATGAAGTCATGAACTATGATTATGATGATGACGAAGAAAATTTTGATCTTGAAACAACAAAGACCGGCGAGGTATATATATTTATATAAGCAGGCATCTGGTGATCATCATATGTTTTAAATGACTTGAAGATATATTAATGAATCGATCTTTCTTCTTTCAGCCATCCGGATCGAGCAAATCTTTAGGCAACAGGACGGAACGAGGCCCGAACAAAAAGTTGAAGGAGGGCGTAAAGTACAATATCGAGGCAATCAGACCTAATGGCGAACCATTAGCGCCTAAGAAGATTGCGGACAAGTTCGGTCGTCAGTGCGGAGTTCTTGTGAAGGACCAACTCCCGATCTCCCTTCAAGAATGGAGAGAGCCAGCAAAGCCACGTCCAGATCTTACTTTTGTCGACGACAGACAAAAAGGTCTGCTTTGGGATACTCTCATGGAACATTTCACCCTACCAGATCATTTACAAAAGCAGATGTGCAGAAAGTCAAGGACGCTGCTCTTAGGAAGATGGTGGTTGCATTCAAGAACCACAAGAATCGTGAATGGGACAAGTACGTCAAGGGAGGAAGGAAGGCTCCAGTATTCGAGGGAACACTAGAGAAGCAAAGTGCTCATTGGGACGATTTCGTGAAATTCAAGGATCCGGAATTAGCTAAGGAACGGTCGAGAATAAACAAGAAGAATGCCGGGAAAAAGCATAAGTTCCATAAGCTGGGGCCAGGTTGCTACGTGGTGGCAATGCCTAAGTGGGATAAGTTTGAGAAAGAGGTGGAGGATGCAGGTGTCACTCCGGTTACTAGGAGCTGGCCCCCCAGGTGCAGGACTTGGTTCTATGCGCATGGGGGGGAGTTGGACCCGAAGACAGGCAAAGTTTTGACGAAGGCATGTCTGAACGGAGCCGACGATGCGATACTTGTTGCAATAGAAGAGGCTCGAGCGGGGGTGTTCCAGCCCAACAGAGAGAACGACGAGCTTACGCGTGCCCTGGGAAATCCTGAACACCCGGGAAGAACACGAGGCAAGGGCGCTATTCCGTGGTATGAGGGGTTTTCGGACTGGACCGCCGACTACAGAACCCGTGCGAGAAGGAAGATTGCGGAGGAGAAGAAGAGGAAGATGGAGGAGGAGCAGAGGAAGCTGGACTATGAACGCCTTCAGGGCCTAGAATCAAAGCACGCGGACTTGGCAGTCAAATTCCAGCGGCAGCAGGAGCAGATCGACTCACTTAGCCAGCAAAGGGGGTCTCAGCAGCTGCAGCAGCTAGCGGATGATCCAGCATTGGATAGCACCGCCCCATCCATGCCGAGAAGCAGTGTGGGTTCGGCCGCCTCGGGCGACACAATGCTGGATAGATACCCCGTGGATGACATCATGGAGAACACTAACTGCGAGCTACACTTCAAAATGAAGAACATATCCATGGAGGTGGCGGACGCCGTTGCTTTTACAAATCCCCTCGAGGCAACCTTCCATTGCAACCCGATTTCAGCGGGCTATGCTTGTGTCTTGGTTGATGATGTGCTGGACCCATATTCGGGGCTACAGCTTGACATTTCTAGAGGTGACGACGAGCACACATTGGGAGAGGCCATACATCGTGTCATCCTATGGAGAAAGGATTGCATCGTCTTTGGAAGGCCACCGACACCGCGTCACCTGACTCCTCGTCAAAGTTCGCCATCGAGTCAGCAGACTCCCTCTCCTCCAAGTCCACCAACGCGTGAGGCCACTCCTCCTCCTCCAAGTACGACAAAGTGTCAGGCCACTCCTCCTCCAAGTCTGACACATCGTCAGACGTCCACTCCTCCTTCGAGTCCGGCACAACTTCAGGCCACTCCTCCTCCAAGTCCGCACAGCTTCAGGCCACTCCTCCTCGTCCAACTCAGCCACGTCAGCCATCTCCGCCGCCTAAGCAATCGCAGAAGAGACACCCCGTAGCTATGGTGCGTAGCGGTACGAGTCGAGGTAGTACAGGAAGTACAGGCGGAGGCAAGCGATATAAATATGGTCCAAGCCTCGCGCCTCTTTCGCAGAGGCCTTATGACAAGTCCGAGGAGGAAAACGCAGCCATATCGAAGGCCGAGGTGGAAGCCCATTTTGCACCGAAACCGCCACCGCCGCCAAGGGAGAAAGTGCCTGAGGAAACGATTGACCACTTCATTCGTATGGCTCAACCACCAGCTCCCAAGCCTGTTGACACAGACTAGGAGCGCCACATCAGGAAGTTAAATCGAGCACGTCTACAGAGGGAGGCGAGCTCAAGCTCGAGCAAACAACAAGCAACTGTCAAAAAATGCGGGAAAACCATTCCCAGCTGGGAAAACAGGCGGCGCAATCGATCCCCTCGCTTGTTGTGCCAACAACACGTGAGAGTACGCGCACCCAATATTATTGTGGGCAAACAGTTTACGTTCCCGAGGTGGGCAATGTGGTAATAACCGAGGAGCATATAATGCAGGCTGAAATTCTCAACATCACTGTTGGACAACTCCTCGAGATCGAGCCCATGCCTGTGCTTAGAGAGGAGGAAATAAAACGGAAATATGTCCGGGGCGAATCTTTGGTCAAGCCAGACGAGGTCAAGAAGCTCCCAACAAGAATGTATGAATTGCATCAATGGTACATGTATATTACCAAGAGTTCCAATCGAGAGTCCCTCATGGTGGAAGTCAAGAAGGATCATTACTACCATCAGAAAGTTGTGGCCGTTGAGTATAATGAACTGTTTCAGTTATACAATCAAGACGCACTCGACAAATCTATCGTCAGTTGCTATTGTCTGTAAGTGATTTCTTTCTATAATTTAAGTCTCAAGCTAGCTGTAGTGATCTTTTTGATCAATCATTACCTATAATTATCCTCACTATATTCTTTTCTGTGGTATTATGAAGGATGAAGATGTATGAAATGAAAAAAGGTGGACGCTATGGCATTGGGTTCATTGACCCAAACACCGTTAATGAATACACATGGAAAATAGATGCATATCATGAAAAGCATGTAGAGGACAGCATGCTAGAGTTCTTGAAGCGCCTCAAATACAATGAAGATATACTACTTCCTTACAACTTCTAGTGAGTCACACTGTCTTGTACTACAAATTCTCTGTTTTCGCCTACTCTAGCTAGCTACATGTTTTTGCTTACATATGCCCGCTTAATTAAGACATGCAAACGTGTGTGCATGCAGATTTCACTGGATCTTGTGTATCATTAAAGTTGACGCCGGAACAGTTGAAATACTGGACTCACTACTCAAAATAAGAACTGACTATAACAACTTGTTTGGGATAGTCAACAGGTAATTTCAATCATTATTAACTATATATCTCGGCCTATTTAGTTTGTCATTTCCTGATATGAACTATTTAATAACCCCTTTATTCATTTTGTTTGTCGACGGGCAGGGTTTGGGAAGGTTCATCAGCGTCACTCCAGGCGAATGGAAACAAAAGCTGAAATGGTTTCGACCCAAGGTAAGTAATTAAGTAGTACTAGCTAGCTAGCTAGCTGCCATCTCTTTAATTATCATGCTTGATTAATTATTATCTGATCAAATTTCATTCTCGTAAAGGCCCTTCAGCAGGCGCAGGGGACTGATCTGTGTGCATACTGCGTTTGCGAGAACATTCGCATGATGGCGTCCGAAAGTAGCAGATCTCAAAGATAGGAATGGGTACGTTTGTCAGAACACTATTCACAATTTTTACACCATTATCGATATCTAGTCACACAACTAATACACATGCATATTGATCTCCTTTTTAATAGTTCACACAGGTGCGGGACAAGCTCCTAGAAACGGAGCGCGTACAAGCACTTCAAGAGGAAATAACGCGATTTTTGCTCGACCAGGTCATAGATCCCAAGGGAGAATACTATTAGCCGCTACCGCCCCCATGAACCACTTCCAATTGTCATCGTGCTCCGAAGGCACCAATTAGGCTAATGCCACTGGCTCCGAAGGCAACATGTAGGAGAAATTATATATAGCTAGCTAATTGTATATATATATATATATATGTGTGTGTGTGTGTGTGTGTGTGTGTGTGTGTGTGTGTGTATGTGTGTGTGTGTGTGTGAATTAATATGGTGATTTGTAAGACATTTGATGATATATATATGATCGGTTCTATTAGAAATTATATATATATATATATATATATATATATATATATATATATATATATATATATATATATATATATATATATATATATATATAAGGTCGCGCTATTCGTCACCCTGGGTGAGGAATAGTTATTCTTCACCCCCTCTCTATTTTGACATCAATGCACCGTATTTTTATGTTTCGTAAATTTTGTCTTATTTCAAACATAAAAAGAGAACGTAAGAAAGTATGTACTCACCGTAAAAAATATTTTATGTTACGTAAAATTACGAATGTAAAAGCATAGCATAAAACATACATAGAATGTGATTTTTCTGGCCTTATAACCTATATTTTTGTTTTTTTATACCAAATTTTACATATTGAATCAATACGCATGTAACTATTTATATTTTAAACATTATTTATTTAGAAAGCAATCGTAAGATTACCTCTGGTGAAGAATAACTTATTCTGTACCCTGAGTGATGAATAGTAACACTATATATATATATATATATATATATATGTGTGTGTGTGTGTGTGTGTGTGTGTGTGTGTGTGTGTGTGTGTGTGTGTGTGTGTGTATGTGTGTGTGTGTGTGTGTGTGTGTAGGACGACAGTTTGGGACACCTAGGTGCCCAAGCACCTTGCCTATCTGTCGTTGGATCGTGTTTAGCGACTGATTTAGAAACTAGTGAAAATGGCTTAATTTGGCAGGCTTTAATTGTTTAATCATTCCATGCATGCATGTCACGTCATAGAAAAGGAAGGAAATTAAAATACCATATTGATTAAAAATCAATATTTATTACCTCCTTATATAGCACTTATTTATTCGTAGGCTAAATCACTTTGTATGTACATACACGTGTATATTACGTAATTTTAGTTAGGTATACATATACCCACAACATAATTAGGTATACATACACTCACAACATAATTGGGTATACATATATACCCATGCATGTAATTTTGTACGTAGGTATATGCATACTTATGTATGACCATAATTTCGTTAGTAGGTATATGCATGCCCGCGTATGTATATAATTTAATTAGTAGGTATATGCATACCTGCATATGTATATAATTTAATTAGTAGGTATATGCATACCCGCGTATGTATATAATTTAATTAGTAGGTATATGCATACCTGTGTATGTATATAATTTCCTTAGTACGTATATGCATACTGCGTATGTACATAATTTAGTTAGTAGGTATATACACATCCACTATGCATATAATTTCTTTATTAGCAAGACCTAGAATAAATCATTGGATATATGTACATGCCCGCGTATGTACATAATTCATTAGTAGGTATATATATCATGGGTATGTCTCTACTATTTTGAGTCCGTGCACAATTTATTGATACAAATAATAAGTCATAGATACCTCATGAAGGTACAATTTTAATGTATATGTGTATTCATCTGTGCGTACAAGGTCTACAAGCCGGCGAGTCACATTGTGTGCACATGCATGTATATTTCTTTCCTTTTTATTCTGTTATTCTCTCTCTCTACCAATTAATGTGTGTTTTAATTTTTTTCCAATCAATAAATGCAAATTGGTTGACATACGAGCTACTAATGCTAGGTGCCCTGGCACCTAGGTGCCCAAACAATTTACCTATATATATATATATATATATATATATATATATATATATATATATATATATATATATTTGTGTGTGTGTGTGTGTGTGTGTGTGTGTGTGTGTGTAGGGATTGACTATTCGTCAACCTGGGTGAGGAGTAGTTATTCTTCACCCCCCTCTATTTTACTATCAATGCACCATATTTTACGTTTCGTAAGTTTTGTCTTATTTCCGACGTAAAAAGAGACCGTAAGAAAATATATAATCGTCGTAAAAAATATTTTATGTTATATAAAATTACAAACGTAAAAACATAGTGTAAAATACACATAAACTGCAAATTTTCTTGTCTTATGACCTATATTTTTAATTTTTTATGCCAAATTTTACGTAGTGAATCAATAGGAATGTAACTATTTGAATTCCAAACGTAATTTAATTATGATATGATCGTAAGATTACCTGAGTGAAGAATAACTTATTTTGCGCCTTGGGTGATGAATAGTAACACTATATATATACAATGTACAATGTGTAGTATCGTAAAATACTAGCAAACGAAAAAGAATTAAATGGAAAACACAAAATTAAATGAAAAAGAAATCATAAACCAACCCCCCCCCAAACCTTGTAGTACCGGTTGGTGTTACCAACCGGTACTAAAGGGCTCCCGGCCCCCGGAGCTGGCTCATGCCACGTGGTTGCCCTTTAGCACCGGTTCGTGCTGAACCGGTACTAAAGGGGGGGGGGCTTTAGGGCCTGTTCGGGAGTCGCCCAGCTCCTCTAAATCCTCGAATCCAGCTTCCCAATCCCAGATCTCGCTTCACAGACGAAAATGAGAATCAATAAAAGCGTTCGGCGCCTTCCTCCAGCTACCCGCTCGGCTTCCATGGGCCGACAGCCCAATAAACTGGAATCTGGCCCAGTCAGCAGGGAATCATTGAGGAGAGAGAAGGAGGGCCTGCTCGTGCTCTATTCTTACTGGTGGTCGAGAGCAGCACCGGACCGTTTTTCACTTCGCGGTGGCACACCTCTGTAAATAAGACCAAACTCCAGCTTTTGCTTTTCCTGGGATCCCGAATTGAGTAGCTCCACATTTTTGTACGTAGCCCCGCCTCTGCTCCGGGAAGCCAGCTTCCTGGAGCTGAACCGTTCGGTCCAGCTCTGCCTGCAGATTCGGTGAAGCTAGGAGCTGGGCGACTGCCGAACAGGCCCTTAGTGCCCACACTTTAGTGCCGGTTACCAAACCGGCACTAAAGGGCCTTACGAACCGGTGCTATTGCCCGGTTCTGCACTAGTGGTAGGATATTAGCGCCCCGCCAGGAAATTAAGAACATAAACCCAGTAGCCCGGAAGGAAGGTTATGTTCAAAACTCATTTCGTATTCGATAACCCAGTCGTACAAGAAAGAGGGTGCTAGTTGACGATGGTGACGGTGACCCCTTGACGAAACCATTGTCTTAGTTGTTCGCGGTGTCCGCTGTTTGGAATGGGGATGTTGAACGCTGTGTTCGGTATGGGCTGCTTCTCAGGACATGGGTATCCGGGACGCAATATGCAACATCGTCGACGATTCCTCCACGACTTCTTCCCAGGCCAGGTCCTACAACCCACTTGCCGACTCCTCTAGACGTTAAGAGTGTACGTTGATCCTCTCGATTTTGGAGTTGTGGTTTTGTGACGGAGGCGACCCGCATTGGCCGTGACACGGTCTAGGTGAAGAAACTAGCTTCAAGTCTTAAGAGCTCAAGATCAGTTCGGTTGGCGATGGCCACGACGAGCTTACCAACCTCCGGCTCTTGGTCCGATCGAGTTTAGCTTCAGGGCATGTGCATTAGTTTAGACAGCTGCTATCTGTAGGTTCCCTACACGTCAGTCTATAGACGATAACTATAGACACCCCGTACACTAGCCTGTCTATTTGGCTATCTGCAGCACAACACGTTCTGTTTATTTTTTCCGTGCATGCTGAGTTTTGGAGTCAAGGGAGAAATAGAATACGAGATTTTTTAGGGCCACAACAAACGACCTATTCATACAACGGCAAACAAAGCGTTGGTAAACAGCGATTCACAAGGGAATAGACCATCGGTATTTTTACAAACGGACTCGTTCTTTTTCTACCTTCTTTCTCTTCCAAGTCATGAAAATATCTACGTGGAACCTTCTATAGACAGCTGAGTCAACCCCTTTGTACATGCCCTCACAGGACGTGTCGTCCCGTCACACGGTGCCTATATATACCCCGGCCCCACTAAAGTGCAGCTGCACCAACCGCAATCCCAATTCGCAACGGCCCTAACAGACACACGCACGGGCGCGCGGCCGGCAGCACGGCAAGTCGGCGACTCGTGCGCCCGCCGGACACCGGCCACGCCGCACCGGCCTAGCTACAAACGCGTCGTACGTCTACGCCCGCGTGCCGACGAAGGCTTCCACCTTTTCTCCCCTCCCCCCGTCCGCTCCTCCTCCTCCCATGCGCGGGCGCCGCACCGCCCCCCGACGGCCAGACGAGATGACGGACTCCATCGACTCGCCGTCGGAGCACGCCGGCGGCACGAACGGCGACGGAGCAGGCGCGCTGTGCCAGTACCAGCACGGCGGCCCCGCCAGGGCGCCGCGGCTGGGGCTCGAGATCCGGGAGCCCTTCCTGCGTCTGATCACGTCCATGCGAGCCGCGCTCGACCCCGCCGCCGACGACGGAGGCGCCGGCCCAGAGGGGGAGGGGGCGCCAGCGGGGAAGAATCAGGGCCAGCGACGGCTGACGCGGGTGGGATTGCGGGCGCTCCAAATCGGCGACAGCAAGGTTCCTACTCAACTATCTGTGCACATCGATAGAATCGCTCTTGGTTTCTTTCTTTCTTGCCTATGTACTCACTCCTGGCCATATACAGATCGATCGAACGGACGGGTTCGACATAGCGGCCAAGTTCCAGTACAAGAAGCCCAAGAAGATCGTGCTCCAGCTGCACCGGGCCGACGCCTTGGTCAAGATCGACATCCTCTGGTCCAACATCCTGGCCATGTCGGCGCGCTTCGACGACGCGAGATTCGACGCGCTGAGGATCCAGGTATATATGATGCATCTGCATGCGGCAGGAGTCCGTCTCTGCTCTCCCTTTTAAACTGAGAGGATTATCATGATCATGGCGATGTGACTAACAATGTTCATGCGTGCAACGAACCGATCGGTGTTTGTGCGTGCAGGTCAAATGCGCGTCCGAGCGGTTCAGTGCTACTCAGCCTCCAGCAGCAAGCAGAATGCATCTCCGATGGCAGCGCTGCGACGATGTTATCCCAAGGTAATAATAATAAGCCATGGTTGATCTTGATTGTTTCGATCTTAGGTTTCCATCTCTAGCTACCGTGCAGTAGATGTCTGGCTGGCTACTACCAACGCTTCACCTGAACCATTATTGTTCAATCTCCAGGACCTTTTTGCTCTGGTTTGACAAGGGGACGCTGGAGAGGGGCTACGGCAAAATGATGTACGCCGACCCTTCGCTGCTTCGACGGCCGTCACCCCCTCCGGGACGAGGAGAGGAGAGGGAGGAAGAAGCCCCGTCCCCACCATTCCTCTTTGGCGCGACGCCAAGCACGATGATGATGATGACAGGCTCAGCAAACACAGGTAAACAGCTAAAATCCTGGTCATTCTCCAAGACACTCCCAAGTGATCGGAGACTGCCTCGGCGCAGTTTTGCTCCTGCCCTTCTTCAGCTGAACCTGAAACAACGCACGGTTTTTTCTACGATTTGCAGGGGCCGATCCCGCGACGTATCATGAGTACTGGAACACCCAGTTGCAGGACCCGCTTCAGTCAGCACATATTCGTTCCTTGTACAGATAGCCGTTATTCATTGACATTCATTTTCTTCATTCGTTGTATAGATGTCATACACGGTACATTCGAACAATGGTTTCGTCACATACAATCTTTTGTACAATGTTGAGATTGACATTTATGTTGCGTCATATAAACGGAAATGATGCCCCGGCAAAAGGAATTTGTAAGCCTCAGCATTGCCCAATGGTAGTAGATTTTTGGAAATGTAGCACGATGTCGGAGCAGATTTTCCTACAACTTGGACGATCTGACCTGGGCAATGAGCTCTCTTCTCAAGATCTTGCCTGCGGCTGACTTTGGCACGCTCTGCACGAAGGTGACCCGCCTCAGCCTTTTGTAGTGCGTGACCTGAAAAGTAGGTCAGAGTTAAAGCTGGATTAGAATGCAGTTGTGAAAGAACAAAAAAACATTGCTTGTTCAAGTGTATCTTTTCATGGTAGTGATGGTGACTCGTCCGCAAGTTCTGCTGCTATATATTGAGTTTTGGAATTTATAAGGTAGAGGTACTCTGATCTGATGTCACGATTTATCAAGGTTTGAAGTCAGCCTCACCTGCTTGGCGATAAACTTCTGGACGTCCGCTTCGGTTAATGAACTGGCAGGTGACCTCACTACATAGGCAATAGGTACTTCCCCAGCTTCATCGTCAGGTAGCCTTGGAAACAAGCAGAGCTCCCAGTCAATCAAGAGATAAGCAACACCAGACAAAAGAAGTCCAAACCAAGAAGGCTGCAGCAATTATTTTATACTCAAAAGCCGCTAGAATCACTTAGCGTTTAGGAGGCATCTTACGGGATAACGACGGCATCCAGAATCTCTGGATGAGATAGAAGTAATCCTTCAAGCTCAGCAGGTGCAATCTACCAGTTAAACAAACAAAAGATCAGAGGGGTTTGTGTACAGAGGACAAAGTATGACATATGTTCTAGCAAGAAAACAAGCGCAAAAGGATGGGTTTCCATCATGATTCTTAGATTGGATACGAGCAAAGCAAGGCTTCAATTCAGACAGTAAACAAGAACCCAACTGCTTAAGTTAACATGAATTGGCTTTTGGTAAAATGATAATAATAAAAAGGCTTTTAGTGAACTTTAAGCTCGGTAGGCAAAGAAGAATGGTTTCCACAAAAAATGGAAGGCTACTGTTTGCAACACAAAATATTGTTAAGGTATATGATGAATACTGTCACACAATATTCTTTTCATTGGATCAGGTGTGGTGTTGTCCTATCTAGAGGTATGAATATCAAAGTTTATTAGCCCGTTATAGTGTCTCTATAGCTTTTAGAGAGCCCTCCCGCTAAAGCTATGCACTTTTAACGTCAAATTAAAAATGATAATAGCTTGCTTTTTCCCGCTATAGCAGTAAATTTGGAGTCATTTAGCACCACTTCAGCCAGAGGAGGGACGTAAGTGAGTTCCACAAAGCCATCCATCTACCCAATTCTTCCTTCTTGTTTTCTGATATATATGATGCATTGATGCAAAACTTAGTTATTATTGAATTGGGATGCTTGATCAATGCCTGTTTTTTTTATGCCTGAACATGTGTATGCCAAGTATATGTGACAAAAATTTCATGATTTAAGACAAACAATAAGCTTCACTGTAGCTCCGTTTTAGCTTTTCATATCTTCTGTCCGACCCGCCACTAAATGGCATAGCCCGCTATTTTAAAACTTTGATGAATATGCTTGTGGTGAACTCTAGATAACTCCGATATGTCATTCATTAGACAATATTACACACACCCTATCAGTGTAATTGTTGGCTACATATGAAACAAACATAAGGAGAAGCAAGGGCCCTGCAGAGGCTTGCTAGAACTGTCCTTGAGAAAGCGCTCTCCGTTCACAAGTCGAAGACTCTAGCAACCATTAGAAAACTAAATAATACTTTGCAAAAACAATACCTGGAAACCTTTCACAAGTCGAAGACTCTAGCAACCATTAGAAAAGTAAATACTTTGCAAAAAAAATTACCTGGAAACCCTTGTACTTAATCAGCTCTTTTAGTCTATCAACGACAAAAAGCTGGCCTTCTTCATCAAAGTATCCAAGATCACCAGTATGCAACCATCCTTGCTTGATTGTAAAATCAGTAGCCTCCACATTGTTGAAATACCCTACAAATAATCAACTCATATAAGGAGAATTTCTGGCCTTCTAATCCCTTCAAGACAGAATACATGGAAATTTAGTTGACTTCTTGCCAGTAAAAATTATTATATAGAAATAAAATAGTACTGGATGCCTGATAGTCACTAGGGTTTCCGATTAAGAAAACATCACTAGCCTTGATAAACCGTGCAATGTTAATAATGCATGAAAGAAATGGTAATGCCAATTTTTACCACATTTTGTAACACAACGACATTACCAATGGCTACAATTCCAATGTAATAATTAATATCATTTACATTGAGTTTGGCAAGTATGTGATAGTTGATCAAGCAAACTATGTATG
Source organism: Aegilops umbellulata (assembly GCA_032464435.1). Classification (NCBI taxonomy): domain Eukaryota; kingdom Viridiplantae; phylum Streptophyta; class Magnoliopsida; order Poales; family Poaceae; genus Aegilops; species Aegilops umbellulata. The sequence continues at coordinate 589,024,154 of CP136057.1, forward strand.
TTCTATGGAATAAGGGCTTATTTGGTAACAAAAGGCAGGGAAGAAGAACAAAAACGTAACGTACATGTTCGAATTTTTACCTTGCATTATTTGTGGTCCCCGGATACAGATTTCTCCTAGTTGACTTGGTGGTAGATGGTTTTGCGTCTCTACATCGACAACTTTTGCTTCAACTCCAACCACGAGTGTTCCAGTTGACCCAAACTGACGAGCTTGTCCCTTTTCTGGGTATTCAAGCGATATGATCCCACATGTCTCAGTCATACCATAGCCCTGCCAGAGCAGCACAACACACAATACAACTTGAGATGTGAAATGCTACCTCTGTAGCTTAATGTAAGACGTTTTTAGACGGACATCAAGTTACAGAGGTTGTGAATATTATATATTATTATAGAATAATAAATATGATTCGGAATCTTCTAGCTGTTACTGGACGGACATCAAAGTTACTGGACGTTAATTTGTAATATAATTCCTTACTGTTGCAACTCCTAGCTGACTTTGTCATTTCATTTTAAAAGACACACTAGTTGACGTTGGCATCACAGTTGCAACAGTATGGAATTATATTACAAATTAACGTCCAGTAACCTGAGAATTCAGCAAAAAGTTGTAACACAATACAGGTTTCTGTGATGTACTGTATCTCTAGATACCCATACGCCGATGGTATCCCCACATCTGATCCTTAGGAGTAGCAGCCCCGTGTACATTCGATTCATTATGCAGACATTACAAGATTCTTTTTTACTGCGTGGTGAATTAGTTCAGGTTGTGTTCTCAGGACAAAATGTTGGAATCCAGGTGTCACTTCCACCGGCAAAACCAAGTGCAGTAGTAGGAAATCTAGCTGTTTGCATACTGCTGTACACTCGCAGGTTCTGATCGGCATAAAAAGGAGTGAATCATGTCAGCAGAAACCCTGTCTTAATCACCTGATTAGATAGCCTTTCTAAGGAAGCGACAAGAGCAGAGAGATTGAGTCCCCACAAAAGCAGAACAAAAAGACGCTGAAAAGTCGATCTGGTCCTTCCAATCCAAACAACAGAGTAAACGTACTACTCTCTGTCACTAAAACAGCAGATAAAAAGTGCAGAGCAGCTGACTGAGATTGGTTGTGCTGGGTGTTACCTGAACGATCTCGGCGTCGGGGAAGTTCCTGGCCACCACCTCCATAACGTCCCTGCCGAGCGGCGCGGCGCCGGAGCCGATGAACCTGAGCGAGCTGAGGTCGTACTTGCCGGCCCGCCCGTGCTTTGCCAGCGCGATCATCACCGGCGGCACACAGAAGACGTGCGTCACGCGGTGCTGCTGCACGGCTTTCATGACGGAGTCCATGGCGAAGCCCGACATGACGACCACAGCGTTGCCCCGCTGCAGCTGCGCGAAGGTGAGGACGGAGAGGCCGAAGATGTGGAACATGGGCAGGAAGCAGAGGAACACGTTGGGCGGCTCCCCGCGCTCGTCCTGGTCCGACGTCACCATCGTCGCCGCCGCGATGAAGTTGCGGTGCGTTAGGATGACGCCTTTGCTCTCCCCCGTCGTGCCGGAGGAGTAGAGCAGCCCGGCCGTGTCGCCCTGCTTCGTCGGCGGGCGGCGGTAGGCCGACTCTTCCGCGCCGGACACCAGATCGGAGTAGAGTGTTACTGTCACGTTGGCCGTCGCCGGAGGGGCGGCGTCGTCGAGGAGGATGACGGGCAGGCGGAGGGCGGCGACCTTGGGGAGCAGCTCCGCCACGGTGACGACGAGCTTGACGCAGGCGTCGGACGCCTGCTTGGCGATCTCCCGCGGGGTGTAGAGCGGGTTGGCGGTGCTGGCGACGGCGCCGGCGGCGGTGACCGCGAAGAAGCAGACCGGGTAGAGGACGCAGTTGGGCGCGAGGAGGAGCACGGCGTCGCCGGGGCGGACGCCCGCGCGGGAGGCGAGCGCGACGGCGGTCGTCAGCACCGCGGAGCGGAGGCCGGCGAAGGTGAGCGCGCGGCCCGTGGCGGCGTCGATCAGCGCGGGCGCGGACGGGCACGCGTCGGCGCGGCGCAGGAGGAGGTCGGCGACGGAGAGGCCCGGGTCGGACGGGATGCGCGCCGGCGGGCGCAGCGAGCGGTACACGCCGTCCGCGCCGTACCCGGCCGCCGGCGCGGGCGCCGCCGCGGTTGTTGTCGCCATCTCGGGGCTGGACTCCTCGTTTGGCCTGTGCGGTTGCGGCCGCGAAAGATTTGGCCGCGGCGTCGAGTCCAAATCCTGGCCGCTGGGATGTGATATGATGATGGGCGAGGCGAGGAGAGGAGCGCTGTGGCGAGCGAGCTCCGCAGAGTCCTGACGCTATCGCGTTTGCTGTACTCTTGTCCTGCTGCGTGCTCTCTACTTATTTGTCTCTGTGGTCGTACTAGTACGCATGATTTGATCGATCTGATTTGGGCGCTGCTCGGTTGAAAATCACACATGCAAGACTATCATTTTTTTTAGGCAATACATGCAAGACTATCTTTTTTTTTTGGAGGCAACACATGCAAGTATATTCTCTTGCTCCTTGTAGTTCATAAGATAATATTCATGTCTGATTAGAGTAACAAATTAAGAATATTATTTATAGTTCTATGCCAATAATGTGATTAATTTAATTATTATTATTTAGATTTAAAAGGGGGAAGGTAAGTGAGGAATGTCTCGTGGAGAAATCTCATAAAAGGAAAGCACATCCATGCATAAAGAAACCAATTATATCAGGCTGACAACATCACATAAGTTGTTAATTTGGATTTCCTATAAATCGGTCTATATCACAAACGTTAATCACGTACACAATCGATCTTCATCGATGAGTTTTTTTTTCTTGCCTCGGCGAGGGTTTCAAAAGAAGATTTCATGTTGCATGTTTTGGTACAAAATAAGTTAATAGTACCGGATTTATAGTATGTTGTTATCAGATTGTTCGTACGGAGTTATATGATTATTTTATAGTTGGCATATTTCTTCTCTGTCTAGTTATCTGGCTATAGTACGAGGATAATGATGTCTCTTGATCTGATAATTAAGTTATTATAAGTTTATTAAATAAGTGTATATGTGGAACGGAAATCCAATTTGGCTCTTTGGAACATATGCTCCTGCCCGTCAAAAATATCTTTTGCAAATGTAAAAACTGAAGAAAAAAGATGTGTTCATTGTCACACCCAATTGCTACCTGCAAATTTTAGTGGAAAAGCTTAAGCATTTTGACCTCTGCAAAAGAAACAAATCAAATGTTACACCTATTTTTTTTTCACCGAGGAAGCACTACTATCCCATTTCGCCTCGAAATTGTCAAGCATGCTTGTTAAACTATTTTTTTGACATTTTATTACTATTTTCTTGAATCTACTGTTCATCCAGGAGCATATGCTCCACACAGCCAAAATGGCCCTCCCGTAAATAAGAGTTTGTTGCAATGAAGTCAATTTTGAAATGGATCATCAATCGGCTTAATGATTCTGGAGGTATAAGTTTTAAAATATGATACCCCATATAATACAATGTGGGGGACGTCCCTCCCATAAATAAGAGTTTGTCGCAATGAAGTCAATTCTGAAATGAATCATCAATCGGCTTAATGATTCAGGAGGTAAAAGTTTTAAAATATGAGATTCCATATAATACAATGTGGGGGACGTCCCTCCCGTAGCATGATATATTACTCGTTGTCCTAAATAGTGCATATTGGATGTCACAAATTTTTACCAAATTTATAGAAAAAATTATCACATCTAGAATATCAAATCAATATATGTAGATTCATTATGAAATATACTTTTCATGATATATATTTGATATTGTAAATATAATTAGTTTTCTCAATAAACTTCTTCAAAATTTTGAATCTTGGCTTTTACGAAAATTACTGCACACTTTATTATGGGACGGAGAGTACTATAGTAATAAACGATCAAAGATATGTTTCAGAAGTTATGTTTATATAGAAAACATTTATCTATGAACTCGAGGAGTAAGAATATATTTTTACATTAAAATAAGGACATTCTTGGTATTCTTTAAGATGATATAGTCCGTGTTGAGATGATACCAAGCTTCACTTCATGCTCTAGTTGTGGTTTATCTCTATTCGTCATCGAGTTTCAAATATGACAATTTCTTTCGTCAAGTGCATCTTCGATGCCCCCATGTCTTCGATCTAGAGGTTTCAGTGCTACTGGTTTGCGTTTGTCTCAGTACGATGGTGGCCATGACCAATGCACGAGAGCCCGGCATTGGTTGATATTTTTCTTTAGCTACTAAGATGTTTCAGTCCGTCAAGTTATCCCTTGCCTCCCCGCAAAAAAGAGTTATCCCTTGCGTATTCATCAATTCATTATGCAATTTTGAAGGTTGGCCTATTATTTGGAAATCTCCGAACCTATGCTTATTTTCAACTCAAGGAGCATTTCGTCGCCTCCTCTTCCTCGTCTCTCAGTAACAAATGTCCCTTGCATACGTCCCAATAACAATAATTGTTGATGTCGTGTCAAAGTCAAATCATAGTTCGGTTTCATATATGTTGTTTCACTTTCTCTTGTGAGCCTGGCTGTATTTTCCTTCTTCTCTTTTTATGATCTTTGATGTAAACGAAATGTAATTCTAGAGTCTTCTGGTTGCACATATTTTTTGGGTCTTCTGGTTTGGGAAAGTAGCCACAACCCAAAAGCTACCAAACACAACTCCACATAGATTGGAGTATGAGACAGTATGTAGTCTGAATGTTCCAAAAGATCACATATGGCATTGGAGTTGTCGCTGGACCACTGTCACTTGAGAATACGGTTATTGGAGGGGGAGTCAACCTCTAAGAAGATACCAAACAAAAACTTTGATGTTTAAGGTTGAGCATAAAAAATAAGAGGCCCTGACTGTAACATTTTTTTTTTGTTTATTCTTGTTGTAAACGAGTTGAAATTTCGGAGTCTTGCTGCACATCGGTTTAATGACAGATTTGCATCATGCATGACTCAATGGGGGGAATAGTCACGTCCCAAAAGCGCCGAGAGACAACTCTAGATAAATTAAGCAAGAATTGTACTTCGGTAGGCAAATGTGCATGAGAAGAAAATGTGGTCCACGTATTCGAAATGAGCACATACGGCATATAAATTGCTCAATCCTTCCGCTTGAAAACAGGGCTGCTATTGGGAGTCAGCCTTTAATAAGTTTCCCAAAGAAAAAACTTGTTGTTTCTTTTGGTGATGGAGAAACCTTGGTGTTTTAAGGTCGAGCATAAGAAAATAAGAGGCTCTGGTTGTATATTTTTCTTTTTGTAATTCTTGATGTAAGAAGGAGCCACAGAACAAAAAGCTCTCGTACACATATTTAGATAAATTGGCCTTGCCTCAAAATAGAAAGATAAATTGACCTAAGGTGAGAACAAAATGGGTCCACATCTTCGGTTTCACAGGGCATATGAACTATTGCCCAACACTTCGCTTGAAAGTACGGTTTGTTAGAAAGGAGTCGACTAATGACCTCTAATAAGTTGCTTTTTTCGATAGAAAGAGAGTTTTTTATTCCATATGCATAGGGTTACAATCAAGAGGCACCAACTCCTCTATACAAAGTGGGCTCCTCCCCAGCCATACATCAGCAGTAAACTCTGTACGACTATACAATGCCAATCGATGTGCTACCCTACTTTGCTCACGCTTGATTTTTTATGGAACAAACTCTCGAACCTTCATGTGATGCCGAATCTCTGCTACCAAGTGTCCATATTACTACAAAAAAAAGACACATCCGTGACATTTTGGGCCGAACGATTTTTTTTCTGTCATACATATGACACTTCTATGACGATAATTGTGACAAAACCCGGTATCATCATAGATGTGATGGGGTTCAACTTCTATGACAAAAAATCATGACAGAAAATGGGCTTTTCGTCCTGGGCGGGCCGGAGACGCAGCTGCATGACATTCTTTGGGTCGTCCATGACGGAAAAAACCGTGGTAGAAGCGAGGGGGAGGAAAATTTCGGGGAGTTTCCGGTTACGGTGGGAGGTCGGGGGCCGAGCGATGCGCGTTTCTCTCGTACACGTACGCGCGTGTGTGCGAGGCGTTGGCTCTAACTAAACCCGAGCGAGGCGTTGGGCTCTAACTGAACCCGATCGATTACACTGCAGGCTACGCGTTACTGAATCCGAGCGATCGATCGATGGCTGTTAACTGAACCCGATCGAGCGATTCCTTGGCTACTGCTGCTAACTGAAGTCGATCGATGGGATGAACAGTGAGCGTTGCGGGGGGTTTGGATGAACAGTGAGCGGTGGCGTTGCCTCTGGATGAACAGGACCCCGTGGTGTGGTGGAGGGCTGGATGAACAGTAGACGGTGGAGGGGTGCCCGTGGAGGGGTGGATGAACAGGACCCCGTGGTGTGGATGGTAGGATGAACAGTAGACGGTGGAGGGGTGCCCGTGGAGGGGTGGTTGAACAGGACCCCGTGGTGTGGATGGCTGGATGAACAGTAGACGGTGGAGGGGTGGTTGAACAGTAGCCGGTGGAGTAGCGCGCGGTGGAGGCTGGATGAACAGGGGCCCGTGGAGGCTGGAGGAGGTCGACGGTGGATGAACAGTAGCTCGTGGAGGCTGGAGGGGGTCGACGGTGGAGATGAACAGTATCCCATGGAGTCCCGTTTTGCGGTACGCCACACCCCTCCCGATGAACAGGACCCCCGTTTCGACCGTAGCGCTCCAACACAAGTCCGTTTCCTCCGTTTTGCGGTACGCCACACCCCTCCCGATCAACAGGACCCCCGTTTCGACCGTAGGAGGTCCGTTTCCTCCATTTTGCGGTACGCCACACCCCTCCCGATCAACAGGACCCCCGTTTCGACTGTAGGAGGTCCGTTTCCTCCGTTGTGCGGTACGCCACACCCCTCCCGATCAACAGGACCCCCGTTTCGACCGTAGGAGGTCCGTTTCCTCCGTTGTGCGGTACGCCAGGCCTCGTTTCCATCGCCTCTTCCGTCCAAGCCCTCCCGATGAACACGACCACGCATTCCGTTCTGACCCATGAACACGACGACAACGCTGTTTCTCCGTTCCGACCGAGCCATGTACACGAGCCCTCGCCGTACATATGCGCGAGTAGGCGTTCGAGACCCCGCCCGTATGTACACATACGTGGCCGTATTTTCTTTCTTGCACCCTGGCCGCCTCTACTACGACACGTGTGCACCTCTACATCCACCAGTGTATATGTACGTACACGTTCGCGACCAGAATGACAACGCTATGTACGCTTCGACCAGGTGGGTCCCGACTGTCAGGCACTTCCTTGCCTGCAAAGATGTAGCTGGTGGGTCCCAGCAGTCAGGGGGGCGAAATACGGTGGCCCGTCCGGTGGGTCCCCACTGTCAGGTGGAGGAATAATTATTTTGCACGTAATAAAGAGGCACTTCCTTGCTGCGGCCGTGGACCCAGCTGTCAGCCTCTCCACGTAAAGTCCAAGTCCGATGGAAGCCGTTCCTTGACCACGTTGACCACACCGCGCCGAGAGCACCAGGGCGGTGGACGACGGCAAGGCCTAGGAAGAGGACGACGCGGAGCCGGGGAAGACGCGACAGTGGATGCCCACGCGTAGAGGAGTACGAGGGCACTAGTTCGCTGCGGTGTGAGGCTGACGTCACCGCAGAGTAACAGGGGGTGTGGTGAGTAGAGGGATGGCCTGGCCAGCGGTGGGAGTAGTAGGGGGCGGTGAGGCTTCCACCGCATCGCAGGCGGCCACGGGAGGCAGGAGCACGAGGCACGACTGGCGCTGGTTTGGGCGGCTGGAGCAAGAAGACCAGAGGTTGAAGAAGCACGACGGCCGTTGGATGGACATCGTACGGTCACTGGAGCTAGAATCGTGCATATTGACTAAGTTGACAAAGCCTCCGTCCCCGTCAACTTAGTAGGCCCACAAGTCAGCCTACCACTATACTGGGTCCCAGCTAACAGGGGGAGTATTCATTTTTTTGTGCGTAATAAGGAGGCACATCCTTGCGTGTGAAGATATAGCTGGTGGGTCCGAGCTGTCAGCGGCGGTAACGTTTTTTTCGCGAAATACAGAGGCCCTTTCGGTGGGTCCCAGATGTCAGGTGGAGGAATCATTATTTTGCACGTAATAAGGAGGCATTTCCTTGCGTGCGGCCGTGGACCCAGCTGTCGGCCTCTCCACCTAAAGTCCACTTCAGATGCATGTCGGTCGTTGACCACGTTAACCAGGCCGCGCCGAGAGCACCAGGACGGTGGACGACGGCGAGACCTAGGAAGGGAACGACACGGAGGCAGGGAAGACTCGGCAGTTGTTTCCCACGCGGAGGGGAGTACGACTGTACGAGGGTTTACTGGTTCGTCTGCCGTCGCCGGAGAATAACAGCAGGTGTGGGTGAGTAGAGGGATGGCTAGGCCAGCGATGGGAGTACGGTGGGGCGGTGAGGCCTGCGCGGCAGCAGAGCCGACCGCGGGGAGGAGGGAGCAGGCAGTCCCGCCGGCGCCTGTTTGAGCGGCTGGAGCAGGAAGAGCAGAGATTGAAGAAGCACGACGGCCGTTGGATGGACATCCAACAGTCACTGCTTGTGCGTCAACCTTTTTTTAGGAAAGCCTCAAATCTGTGGAAAACAGCATACATCCCATCTGCCATTATTTCTAATAATTTTCAGCCCATTTGCTAATTCTTAAGGTTTTTTTGGAGCCCATATTCTTTTTGTTAGCATTACAGCTCAAATTGTGGCCACGGTTAAAAAATTATATGAAATTTGCATATTTCGGTGCGGTCCGAACTGTTTTTAATCCCGAAATTTTGACTCACATTCAAACTGATTTTAAAAATAAATGTATATCAATATAAAATCCAACAAATTCTCCACGCATAAAAATTAATGTAATTTAAAATCTTGAAATAAAAAAAAAGATATTTGAAACTAATTGCCGGTTTGATGTGTTTTAAAAATGTGCAGCCCATTTCTCATTATTGATGGGCCATTTTCTCGGCCAGCCGGATGAAAGAAAGCTCTCCTCGTCTTGAAAGATTTGCAGCCCAACAGGCCTGACAAAGCGAGTTACTTGGCAAATCACAAAAAAACTGGGTTGTGGCCGTGGACCCAGCTGTCAGCCTCTCCACGTACAGTACTCTTTCAATGGAAGTCGTTCCTTGACCATGTTGACCACGCCGCGCGGAGAGCACCACGGCGGTGGACGAAGGAGAGGCCTAGGAAGGGGACAACGCGGCAGTGGAAGCCCACGCTGAGAGGAGTACGAGGGTTCACTGGTTCGGCTGCGGTGTGAGGCTGCCATCGCCGCAGGGCCTGGCCAGCGGTGGGAATAGTAGGGGCGGTGAGGCCTCCGCGGCAGCACAGCCGGCCACAGGAGGCAGGAGCATGCGGCACGACCGGCGCTGCTTTGGGCGGCTGGAGCAAGAATACCAGAGGTTGAAGAAGCACTACGCCCGTTGGATGGACATCGTTATTTTGCGCGTAATAAGGAGGCACTTCCTTGCATGCGAAGATATATCTGGTGGGTCCGACCTGTCAGCGGGGGAACTTCTTTTAGTCCATTTGGTGGGCTGGGTGAAACAATGATGTAGCATCTATGCAGCCCGTTTAAATCCCATTTGTATTTTTCTCGAAATCCGCGGACTTGCTGGGCTGGGTGAAAATATCATGTTAGGCTAGACGGAGAAATGTTATAAAAACATAAACACATGATTGCACGTCAGTAAAATCTTTGCAAGCTTATGTACGCAATCACTAGGAGTTAACTTGCCAAGTTATATATAAACAATTATTATTATTTTGTAAGAACTTTCAACTTATGAAATAAAATATCATTTTAATTTGATGAGTTAACAGTATGTGGGGTATTATTATTTTTTAGGCTAGATGTGGGACGGTTGAGTTGGTTCTAGGGGAAAGTACTGGGAGAAAACTCAGTTTACATTGAAAAAGAAAGTGGGAGAAAATTCAGAGACCTGCTGGGTCCACCTGAGGAGGGGAATATGTTGGGAGGAAGGAGATTCAAAGCACGGCAGCCGAGTGAACTAGTTTTTTTTACGGACAAGTGAACTAGTTTACATGCATAAGCAAATAGCCACTAAAAAAACAATCATGTTAATGGGTTTTTAAAAGAAATATTTCGGACAAAACAGATAATTACGACACATAGGCTAATGCATGAAACACTCAGATGATAAAGGTGCTTATAAACAGATAAAGTACAACATCTATACCTTCCTGGCATGCTTGATCATAACGCTGCGGCTGTCCGTGTACTCGTCGGTTACGGGAAGCAGACACGCCCTCATGTCCAAGATCTTCCTGTACATGTCGTAGCATGCGTATGTGTCCTTAGCTGCGTAGGTTATGTAGGCTAGATTCAGAGGTACCTCCCACGTGTTCAGGTCGTCTTCTTTCACGTTGGCGTATCAGGGGTCGATGATGGTCTCAGCGAGGTCAACCACGGATTCCTTCTCCTGCCCGTTGCTGATGATCTTGTATTGCTTCTAGATGTCGACAAGCTTGTTGCACCAGATGGCCGAATCGTTGCGTTCTTCCTTCTCTCCACCGTAGCGAAGGTGCATTCGGCGCTGCCGATGAAACGGGCGAATGCTCCAGAACCTGGTGCAGCCATAGGACTGAGGCGAGGTAGAGCTTCACCGAGTCCGTATCGTTGGTGTACATCACATTCAACTTGGTGCAGCCATAGGACTGAACGGCGAACTCAAAGGGGAACTCCTTGCTGAAGTCCATATCCAGCAGGCTCACCCCTCGGATCGCCATTGGAGTCTCTTCGAGTGAACGAGTGTGTAGGCGGTGGCAGCAGTTCGTTTTTCAGCTCCTGGGGAACTGGATTCAACAGTAAGCTGAGTGTGTACATGCGACAACAGTTACTACCCCTCCCTCATCCGCTGCACGCCCGGCAGAAGATGCACCCTCGGCCACACGTCGGTTCACGAGCGGGTCTGTATTGGTACTGTAATAACAGGAGTTAGTGGTCACTTTACTTAAATTTAATTAGCTCTAATAGAAATTTATACTTAAAACAAGCAATGCATTCGCTCGTTCTATTAGTGCCACAGGATCAACATGCACAACAATTAGAATTATTATTCTCAGGACGCACACGATCAGCACATTTGTCGCACTTTCACAAAGATAATACTATCAAGTTTGAACTGTTTGTTATGGTTGTTGTCCTCTGCATCATCATGCCGTGTTTCCCAACTTGCAAGATTCAGAACCAACAAATAAGATCCAAATAATAAGTACAACAAAGATGCCTACACATCTCATTGATTCCCCGCTTGCAAGATTCAGAACCAACAAATAAGATCCAAATAATAAGTACAACAAAGATGCCTACACATCTCATTGATTCCCAGCTTGCAAGATTCAGAACCAACAAATAAGATTCAAATAATAAGTACAACAAAGATGCCTACACATCTCACTGATTCCCAGCTTGCAAGATTCAGAACTAACCGATTAGAGCCTTTTGATAAAGTGAATATCGGGATTAAATCCATCTTCGCTAGCCATGTCATACAATCGAAGAACTTGGCGAATGCTCTTGATCGTCACAATATCTGTAGTGGAGTATTCCTGTTTGCATAGCACAAACCAGGAGAGCATGATTTCACTTTAATAGTGGCCTCCTTTACTCAACCTGCACCTCCACTCGGATGAAGCCTGCCTTGAGTTCCATGATTCAATTCATGCGCCTTTTTCTACAGTTCACCTGAAATGAAGCAAAGATTGCATCATTCAGCTAGCAAGAAGTACTTGCTCTCGTGAGCTGGCAGGTTCTTCGTTAGTAGTTGCACTAAAATTGAGGAACATTAAGGTTGGCTGTCCGGCTCATGTAAGGTGCAACTATAATTTTGTTATCCTTTTGTGCAGTTCCACTAAAATAAAGTGCCATTGTGGTGACAGTGACGGCTCATCTTGCAAAGGCTAATAAAATGGTGCACGAGATTACCAGCAGAACTAGACGGAGATTTTGGAAACTCCAATCACCATTTTGTGCAGTTCCACCAAAATTGAGAGATGTTGCCCACGTGACATTTTAGTTGAACTACACAAGACATTCATTAAAAAAATGTTTTGTGCAGTTCACCAAAAGGTCACAATAGCAACAAGGTGAAATGGATATCCCTATCTGCACAAAAAGATAGAAAGTAAACAGTTGCTGGTCAATAAGAATATACGAAACATATACAAAATGAAAAGAAGCATCTTAATTATGTTCATGGCAATCACGCAAGGACAGTAGAAATTTTAAAACGTCAGCAATGCTTCATGTTACCAGAAGCATTACGATCAACAATGAGATTCCTCAAATATGGGACTACTTTAATGGTGGCATTGCTTGTTTACCAGACACAGTAAATCAACAGCAGCTAAAGAGTTGGTTTAAGGGCATGGGACCGTGGGGACACCAGGACACTCAGCAGCGTAAAGGAGCAACTTACTTATCATACTGGGGAAAACAGCAGGAGTGCCATTTGTAACATAGTTTAATTGCATCTTATCACTGGAGGCATTAGATTAACAATAACACTGGTTAGACATGTCCCTAAGGTAACAGTGTGATCGCTTCATTTTACATGCGCCCTTACATTAACAACAACAAAAGGTTGGTATAAGGACATGCGACAGTGGATGCATCAGCACAATGTACCTACAAGGAGGCATAAAGTGGTGATGCCGAGTTTGTTCATGCTATGTGAGGGCAGCAAACCTAATCCTGGAGACCTTGTACTATGTGAGGGCAGCAAATCTAATCCTGGAGACCTTTTACTATGTGAGGGCAGCAAATCTAATCCTGGAGACCTTTTACTATGTGAGGGCAGCAAATCTAATCCTAGAGACCTTTTACTATGTGAGGGCAGCAAATCTAATCCTGAGACCTTTTACTATGTGAGGGTAGCAAATCTAATCCTGAGACCTTTTACTATGTGAGGGCAGCAAATCTAATCCTGGAGACCTTTTACTATGTGATGGCAGCAAATCTAATCCTGGACATACTCTGTTGACTTGTCCACCAGCCGCCACTTTCTATCTTTTTTTCAACCAATAATAGATCTGTTCCTTATCTAGTTTGTACTGCGTTTTCCCATTATTTCCCTTTTCAGCCAAGAGACCGGTTGGGTATCCGGTCTCTACTACTTTCACCATATTATTTCCTCTTTGAATCAAGTCCTAGATTCATGCTACAACTTTCCCCCCTTTCTTCGTTGTTTGAACAAAGCCCTAGATTCGAATGCATGAAGTAGCTTTACCTCTAATAATACTAAAAATTTAGGTGGCTTTGAAAGAGCTAATGGGAGTAGAAAAAAATGCACATGCAGACACGTGGGGAGCTGGGGCAGTAGAGCAAGGCCGCTTTCGAAAAACTTATACCTGAGGGTCGCCGGGATGTCGGCGGCGGCAGGTCGGATCTGCGGACAATACGGCAGGGAGGAAGAAGGGTCGGAGGACCTCCCGAGCCGGCGCTGTGTCGGAGAGAACGGCACGGGCAGAGGATCGGGCCCCTCCGGCAGCTGTGGGTTTCCTCCCTCGGCGGCGATGACCGCGTGAACGATGCACCTTTTAGTCCTCTACACACACCGGCCGAAGGGATCCGGCCGGATCTGTGACCAGCGGTGAGCAGAGAGAAAATGTCGCTACTGCTGTCTTGTTTATATCTGGAGAGGATGAGAGAATGAAGAGAGCAACCCTAGTAAAGCAAGCGCTCAGGCCCCTGCGTCCATATATAGTGGAGTGATTATCTTTTTTCTCTCCATAACAAGCGTTTCAATTTGTGTACGTGGCATTAAAGAAAAGAAACTCTCTATTTAAGGTGACTACTGTACGACTCCTACTTACTACTACTACTAGTAGTACTAGAGTATTGTTCACTTGTGCTCCCCGCCCCTCCATCCATTGAACAACCCCACGGGTGAATAAACATACAGTACTTACTGTATTTATATAGAACGAACAAGCTCGAACTATTTTCGCGTAGTTAAAAGTTGAGGGCGGGGCTTTTCCCGGGCAGTACGCGCGGTAGTTTTCGGGTAGGCGGTTTGACAGAGAGGCGAGGAGGGTGAGCGAGTGGGGCTGTGCGATTTAACGGCGCGTTACTGCTGGAAAGACTTGTGATATGACCACTCACCATAGTCATGAATTACTGGCGCTCCGACCGGGGTGATGTCCCCCTTCCGTTCCGCGCTCTAATCTGGTGCATGACACGTCGACCCGGATGTTGGCTCTCCCACATGTCGGAGTAGTAAGAAGGAGCAAAGAATGATGCGGTCTATACTAGTACTATACTACTCCGTACTACTCAGGTCGGAGGAGTGCGAACCACGCAGGCCAGTGAACCAGCAGTGCGAACCCGGTGGGAGGGGTGGGTTTGCTCAACTGTGGCCCCACCTCACAGTGAAAACGTTACGACTGGAATAAAAATGCCATATGATCCCTCCGTTCATAAATATAAGCCTTTTTAGATACTATTTCAAATGGAATACAGCATACAGATGTATGTAGACATAATTTAGAGTGTAGATTCACTCATTTTGCTCCGTATGTAGTAGTCACTTGCTGGAATCTTTAGAAAGACTTATATTTGGGAACGAAGGGAGTACTATACTAATAAAACATTAAGGCCACAAGGCGATGCAGTGCTGGTTACAGGAGGCAAGAAGAAGAGATGCATCCATCAACAACGTCCACCTCCTCGACTCAGGGCGCCGGCCCACCGAACGACGCCTAAGTAGCAGCGGCTTTCGTGGCCAGGTACACGTGCTTCTGAACAATGGCGTCCAAAGATTCCAGCCGCTGGAAGAAGGCCAATGTCTTTCTATCCTCGCTTGCCTTGTAGTGGCCTATGTAGACGATTTCCTTGTAGACGTGGATGTGCAGGTCGACGGTTTCTTGCATGGCGAGGCGCTGCGCGGCGAGCGCAGCCTCGAGGTGCACATTCTTCGTCACGACCTCCGGCACCTGCAGGGCAACCAGGGCTTGAAAGAGTTCGTCACCATGGAGGCCGATGAGGGTGGTAGCCAATGAGTGTCAGATTTCAGGTTCCGGCTGACCCTTGAGGTTCGAACACTGGGGTGCGTGCGGAGATTACGCCTTCTACCTACCTGCACCCCATCGCCTCGCAAAGATCTAAGCTACGGAAAGAACAGCACAAGAGACACAGGGTTTATACTGGTTCGGGCCACCGTTGTGGTGTAATACCCTACTCCAGTTTGTGGTGTGGTGGATTGCCTCTTGGGCTGATGATGATGAGCAATACAAGGAAGAACAGCCTCGCGAAGGTCTGTTCTTGGCTGGGGGGATGAACTGCTAGGAGGAGTTCAGTCACCCTTCTCTCTCTCTCTGATTGACCTATATCTCTATCCTCTGATTGCCGATCGATCTTCTATTGATCCCTGGGGGTGGCTAGTCCTATTTATAGGCAAAGGCCCTGGGCCTCTTCCCAAATATTGAGCGGGAAGGGCGCCAACAATTGGCCATTTTGAAGGGGAACATCTGGTACACTTATCCTGACTAAAGTTGGTCTTCGCCTGCCAAAGGCTCTGGTGGTGACGCTGGCTTGGGCTCCACAATGACTTCCTCCCTGTCGTTGGGCTGGTCTTGGTCTCGTTGCACCGAAACGGGTGCCTTTGCTTGATGCTCTCGCCTACGCTTGCTCCCTTTGAACCAAAGAGGAAAGGAGGACACTGCGCGGGCTGGCGCCCGCCTGGCACCCTTGGTCGTCATGGCTTGCATCACGGGCACCTCATGAGGTACCCCGCCTTGATCTCTCCGCCTCCTCGCGAGCTAGTCTGATGAGGCCGTGCCTGAGGAAGCTCCGTGTCGTCTGTCCAGTGAGGCTCGGCCCCTCACGAGGGTCTTTGATCTGTGTTGATGAAGATGGGCAGTGCTGGGGCCCCTTTTGAGCCACGCCGCAGGCCGCAGGCAGGCAAGTCTGGGGACCCCCGTTCCGAGAACGCCGACAGTAGCCCCCGGGCCCAAGGCGCGCCCGGACTTGGCCGTGTAGGGAGGCGAAGGGGTAAGGGCGAAGCGCCGCGGGCCCTAACAGCCTGCGGCCTTGGGCGTCGCGTGGCGGTTGATTGGACGTGGGCGTCTCCGCAACCCCGCGAGTTGATAAAGGAGCGGCTTCTGCCCAGGCTTTGCTTTTTCGCTTTCTCCGGTTGCTGTTCAAATCCCCTTTCTTGCGCCTCTCCTTGCTTCCTCCAAAATCTCCAGATCTACTCCGACCGCGTGACCTAGGAAGCCATGGCGCCTCGTCAGTCCCCGGCCGGAGCTTGGTACTCGTCTGCCCTGGAGCCGCCGAACGTGTCGGAGTCGAGCCTCACCCGGTTGCGCCGGATGGCGGCGGCGCAGGGCATCGACGGGGCGAAGGTGTTCAAGGCCGGCTCCGCCACCCCTGAGGGCCAAGGGAGCACCTTCTATCCGCTCTTTGTAAGCGCCATTGCTGCTGGCCTGGTGCCTCCCTTCTCTGTCCTCCGCCATTATAAGCTACAGGCTCTGCATCTCTACCCCAACTCCGTCCTTCTCCTGGCAATCTTCGCCTATTACTGCGAGGCTCACATAGGGGTGCAGCCCTCAGTGGCCTTGCTACGCCACTACTTCTATCTCCGGACCACTCGCAGTCCTGCTTCCGCGTGCGCGAGCTTCGTCGCGTACGGTGGCGCCATTGCCATTTCGAGCCCCGGAAAAAGGATTGAGGGCTTCAGGAGCAAGTGGGTCTTAGCAGATGCTGGGCGCATCCACCCTCGGCTGATCTTGCCCACGGAGCAACCCACGAGCTCCAGCAATTGGGGTCGAGCGGAGCTCGCGGACCCCCGCGCGAAGCTGGTGTTGGAGAAGATGGACGCGGATCTGAGGCCGGCCAACATGGCGGCAGCGAAGCTGACCGGCGCGTCGCTGCTGAGGGAATTCCTGGAGCACCAGCTGGCTCCGCTTCGGCAGTACTCACTTCCGATTTGGAGGCCCCATCCGAGCCCCGCGGCCTTGGCCGACGAAGATCTGGCTGCGATCCTCCAATCTCTGGTCGGGGGCGATGTGGCGAGGTTGGAGGGCGCTTCTACGCCCTTGTTCCTCCGCGACGACTGGGAGCAGGCAGTGGGGTCCATGCCCGTCTTCAACGGGGATGGGCCCGTGCCCACGGAAGCTCCTGAGGAACCGGTGGACGTGTCCTCCGACGGCTCCAGCAAAGAGGAGGAAGGAGGGGAGCGGGAGAAAGGGCCTGACTCCGAGGCGGCTGATGGAGAGTCGAGGGCTCCCCACTCCCAGCGCAGGTCCCGCGTTCTCCGCCTCTCTCCGAGTGATGATGACGAGGATGATGACGAGTAGGGCGGCGGGAGCTCGCCCCCGATCCCTAAGAAGGACAGGACCGGGCTGATCTCCCGCGGGTCTGCCCTGACCCCGAGGCGGACCGCAGACGCGCCTTCCGCTCCCGAGCTTCCCAAGGTTGACCCTTCCAGCCGGCTTTCGGGCTTCAAATTTGGCCGGAGGCTGCCTGAGCTCACTGGCGACGACCCGTAAGCGCTTGACTCCTGTCTTTATTTCTTGTTCTGCTGCTGAGGCTTGACGTCCGCATCTCTTGGATAGGCTGGCACCCGCAGCAAAGAAGCCGAAGGGAGCTCCTGAGGTTCCATCAGGGGCAGCGCCTCTGCCCGCGAAGGAAGGTGACCGCGACGCACGGGCCTCTCCTGCCCGGTCATCCCCGCGAGGCCTGGCTGAGCCAGCTGGGGCGAGCTCAGCCCCCATGGCCCAAGCGACTCCCGAGGTTCCTCTGCCTGCTGCCGCCACCACAGCCGTTGGGGCGCAACAGGTTCTGCCTCAGGATGCTGTGGTCGTGCTACCGCCTTCTCCTCCTACTCCACCGACTGATGTCTCTCCGACTCCTCCTGCCGTTCTGGATCGTGTTGCCGCTGAGCTGGACCGGCTACGGCAGGATCTTCTTGGCACCGACCCTCGCTTGGTGGTCGGGCGCTTGGAGCTGGCTTCAGGATGGATTCGCTCCGACGCTTCGATTCGGGCGGCACTGGTCCAGGCCTCGACGGCTTGCGATGAGGAGAGGCAGGCTGTCCTTGAGGCGAAGGCTACTCGTGACGCAGCCCTGGGGTAGGCGGCCGACGTCCGTGGTCGCTACAAGGTGCTGGAGGACGAGCTGCAAGGCCTGCGGGACCAGCTGGCGAAAGAGGCCCGCCTTCGCCAAGAGCAGAAAGAAGGCGTGAAGGCTCGCGAGGCGGCCGTCAAGGTCCTGGAGGCCAAGCTCAGGAAGCGCCGTGACCGCCTAGGCGCGTTGGAGCAGGAGTTGGGGGCGAGGAAGGTCGAGCTGGACGACAAGGCCCGGGTTCTTGCCGAGGACCGCGTGGCCTTCGCGGAGATGGAGCAGAAGGCTCACTCCTCGCTGAAGACGCTTTACGACAGCGGCCTGGAGAGCCCGCTGGCTGGCGCCGAGGACGGCCCCGCCAAGCTGCTTCCCTTCCTGGTTCGCGCTCTTGAAGATGTCGCCCTTGGCCTTGGCCCCACGGCCGAGGCCGAGGCGCGTGTCCTGTCTTCTGCAGCGCTGACGCGGGCCTTCACCCACGTCTACCTTCGCGATCCGAGCGTCGACCTCGACAGCCTGAAGCGGCGAGCGTGCCGCTGTCGCTGCCGAGGCCGTGAAGGGTCGCGCGGAGGCTCTGCTGGGGAAGTTCCGGGCCTTCAGCACCAAGCCGAAGCGAGGCGCTGCCGACCCTGCTACTCCATGAGGCGAACCCACTCCGCGCTGCTCCACCGCCGTCAAGTGATTCCGTTGTGGCTCCTGTCCTGCTTTCAATTCCTGCACATGTATCATGCCTCGGGGAGGCGTTTAAACTTGCGTTTGGCATTGAGATAATAGTGTGGGCTGTAATATTTGCTTTTGAACTCCTTGAAATTTAAGATGGCACTCCTCTCTCGCCTTTGCTCCCCTTTCTGCTCTACGTCCTCGGGTCCCGGCACTCGAGCGAGTCTCAACCGTCGCTGGTATGCCAGGTCGTGATGCCGTGGACAAGGCTAGAGGGTGAGGGCTGGAGAGCCGGTAGGAGCCCTGAGTCGCGATGCTCAGGCACCCCCCTTTAACGTGCAAGCGGTTCGCGTGGTTGGGAGTGAAGGAGGTTGTCTTTTGAATTCCTTGAAATTTACGCTTTTCCTTCCTACTTGCTTATGTTCTACGCCGGCAGAGCCCGGCCCCGCGCATACCTCACCCAGCGTTAGCCCCGACTGGAAACTAGGACGAGACTAAGGAGTGAGGGGCTACGTGACAAGTTAGGCTCCTGAGTCGCGATGCTCAGGAGTCCCCCTTGGCGCACGAACAGCAAGTAGGGAGGTGAGATGTGGGTGGATCTACCGTTCTACGTCTGCAGAGCCCGGCCCCGCGCATACCTCACCCAGCGTTAGCCTTTCGGAACTAAGGAGTGAGGGGCTACGTGACCAGTTAGGCTCCTGAGTCGCGATGCTCAGGAGTCCCCTTTGACGCTCAAACGGCCTTCGTACCTTGGCTCCGCTCGGGGAGAGACGCGTGACGAACCAGGCCCGGGGGCCTAGCTGGGTGGCGTGCGTCTGGGCATGACCCAGGCGCAGCCCCCGTGCCCAGCCCCCTCGCACGGCACTCCCGAGGGGAGGCGTTGCGATGAGGCTAGACACTGAGCTCTGGGCTCCATGAGGTTGATGCGGCCCGGGGGCCACCCTCAGTTGTTTATCACCAGCGCGGAGCATAGCGCTTCCGTATGTGTACGGGCATAGCCGCTCCTCGGCAGTGTCGTCAGCCAGCGCGGAGCATGGTGTTTCCACTGGTACGTGGGAGGGGGATCCCCTCCGGGAGGAGCCCCCGGGGCATGTACAGCCCCGCCCTGACACGTGGCTGGCACGGTAGGGCCTGACGAGGTGTATCTGGGCACCCGTGAGCCAGCGCGGGACTCACGGGGCCCTACCTCTAGGCGGGTTGCGCCTGGCACTGGGCCTTATCTTGTGATGTGTCCCTGCAAATTTGGTTAGATGCCTGCACTCTACGTCCTCGGGTCCCGGCCCTCGAGCTGGTCTCAGCGTCACTGCTATGCCAGGTCGCGATGCCGTGGACAAGGCCAGAGGGTGAGGGCTGGAGAGCCGGTAAGAGCCCTGAGTCGCGATGCGTTAGCCCCGACCGGAAACTAGGACGAGACTAAGGAGTGAGGGGCTACGTGACAAGTTAGGCTCCTGAGTCACGATGCTCAGGAGTCCCCCTTGGCGCACAAACAGCAAGTAGGGAGGTGAGATGTGGGTGGATCTACCATTCTACGTCTGCAGAGCCCGGCCCCGCGCATACCTCACCCAGCGTTAGCCTTTCGGAACTAAGGAGTGAGGGGCTACGTGACCAGTTAGGCTCCTGAGTCGCGATGCTCAGGAGTCCCCTTTGACGCTCAAACGGCCTTCGTACCTTGGCTCCGCTCGGGGAGAGACGCGCGACGAACCAGGCCCGAGGGGCCTGGCTGGGTGGCGTGTGTCTGGGCATGACCCAGGCGCAGCCCCCGTGCCCAGCCCCCTCGCACGGCACTCCCGAGGGGAGGCGTTGCGATGAGGCTAGACACTGAGCTCTGGGCTCCCTGAGGTTGATGCGGCCCGGGGGCCACCCTCAGTTGTTTATCACCAGCGCGGAGCATAGCGCTTCCATACATGTACGGGCATAGCCGCTCCTCGGCAGTGTCATCAGCCAGCGCGGAGCATGGTGTTTCCACTGGTACGTGGGAGGGGGATCCCCTCCGGGAGGAGCCCCTGGGGCGTGTACAGCCCCGCCCTGAGACGTGGCTGGCACGGTAGGGCCTGGCGAGGTGTATCTGGGCACCCGTGAGCCAGTGCGGGACTCACGGGGCCCTACCTCTAGGCGGGTTGCGCCTGGCACAGGGCCTTATCTTGTGATGTGTCCCTGCAAATTTGGTTAGATGCCTGCACTCTACGTCCTCGGGTCCCGGCCCTCGAGCTGGTCTCAGCGTCGCTGGTATGCCAGGTCACGATGCCGTGGACAAGGCCAGAGGGTGAGGGCTGGAGAGCCGGTAAGAGCCCTGAGTCGCGATGCTCAGGTACCCCCTCTTTAACGCGCAAGTGGTCGGCATGGAGAAGAAGAGGTGCCGTGGACCGGCATCAAATAATCAAGAATGGTGGGTTGAACGCATAGCTGGAAATAAACGCAAAAGGGATACATGCCGCTGGGTCTGGCCCGAGCGACTTGGGGATGATGCATCCCGAGGGGCGCCCCCAACAAAGTAAGCTAGCAACATGAAATAAAAGGGATACATGCCGCAGGGACGGACCCACGCGGCCTGGGAATAATGCAGCCCTGGGGGGCGCTCCCAGCTGGAAATGAAACTTGAAAGATGTCACCTGATGATGTTGAGGACGAAGCAGTGTTGGTGTAGCAGACTCGGTGGGCTGCGGAAGCCGATCCTCACGAGCCCCCAGGCCCAGGGGCCTCGGGAGGCTCCGGAGGCGCTGGTGGCTCCACGCGGACCATCTCCATCTCCGCCAAGGCTGCGGAACGCCTGGCCTCTTGAGCTTCCATGAGGCACCTCATGAGGTGCTGGTACGCGGCAGCCGCGTTCGGCAAGCCGTAAGGCATGCGAACGTAGCTGTGGGGTGGACCTTCGCAGCGCCCCACTCGCGAGGGCCAGAGGCACTCCAGAGTGGCGACTCGATTGAGCCTTGGTATGTCGATGCAGACGCGCAGCCCACCATCCTCGCCTGGATGGGGAGCCACAGCTGGTAAGCGGCGGCCGCCTCTCATGACTCTTGACTCCTGTAGCTCCTGAATGGCCTTGCTGACTAACTCCTGAGGGTCTGGCCCTCCTTGCCTTACTCCTTCTTGAGGGAAACGTGCTTCGAAACACGCCTCTATGTGGTGCCCAAGCGCCTCCCTCGTGACCTTAGCCAGGTCGGTGGCCCTCCAGGGGAGAGCCTCCGAGCCCTGCCTGAGGAGGGCGCCGGGCGTGCTTTCCTATGCGATGGAAGGAGGTTCCCCCTGGGCAGGCGCGGGCCCTGAGGGGCCTGCCTCCTGAGGGACCGGGCCGGACGATGTCTTCTTCTTCTTGGGGGTGGTCTCGGGAAGCCTCCTGCTTCCACGATCCGGGTATTCCAGTGATGCGGCCTGAAAGGCTCGTTCCAGGGAACACGCCGCGTCCTTATCTTCACAGGGCACCATGATGACTCTGCCAATTCCTGGCATCTTGAGGACGTTGTAGCCGTGGTGAGTTACGGCCATGAACTTGGCCAGTGCTGGGTAGCCAAGAATGGCGTTGTACGGCAGGCGAATGTGAGCGACGTCAAAGTCGATGAGCTCGGTGCGGTAGTTGTCGCGTGCCCCGAAGGTGATAGGGAGGCGGACCTGCCCAATCGGGACCGTGGAGCCGTCGGTGACTCTGGAGAAAGGCTTGGTTGGCTGAAGCTGGTTGTAGCGCACTTGGAGATTGTTGAATGTTTCCACGGACAGGACGTTGAGCCCTGCCCCGCCATCGATGAGGGTCCTGGTGACCACCACGTTGCTGATGATTGGGGAACAAAGCATCGGGAGGACTCCAGCTGTGGCCGCGCACTTGAGCTGATCCGCTGAGCTGAACGTGATGGTGCATGCCGACCACCTGAGAGGGCGCGTGGCTTCGAGCTTGGGGAGGACTGCATTTACTTCGCGGGCGAACTGCTTGAAGATGCGCTGAGAGGATGGCGCTTGAGCTCCGCCCAGGATGCAGGCGATCGCGCGCGGCTCCTGAAAGCCCCCAGCCCCCTCGTCCTGATGGCGGTCCTCGTTTCTTCTTAGCTGCGGCGGCAGCGGAGGGAGGCCTACGTTGCCTTGCGGGCGGTCCTCGCGAGGCTGGTCCCTCCAGTCTCCCTCGCGAGGCGGGTCTTGCCAGCGGTCCTTGCGAGGTCGATCGCGCCACCCTTGGCGTGGGTCGCGATCTTCCCAGCGTCCTGCGTTTCTTCCTCCTCCTCGACCGTAGCCCCGGTCACCGCGGTCGGGACGACAGCCGATCCTTCCTTCTCGCACGGCTCGGAGCTCTTGACATTCGTTGGTGTGGTGGGTGTGGAGGTCGTGGTTCACACAGTACCGACTGCCCTTGGAAGATTCGGGCTGATCTCTGCCCCGCTTGGTGTCTGGTTCCGCGCGAGCACGGCAGCCCCCTTGCGCTTCACATCCTTGGCCTTGGACTTCTTCTCTTCTGGGTCTGCGGCAGGCAGCTCGAGGAGGGAGAGAGGCCCTTCCTCAGCCCTGGCGCACTTGGTCGCCAAGTTGAACAACTCCAAGGAAGTGCACAGGTCTTCATGCATCGCCAACTCCTCCTTCATCTTGACGTCGCGCATGCCGTCGGAGAAGGCTGAGATGATGGCCTCCTCGGACACCTTGGGAATCTTGAGGCATGCGTTGTTGCAGCGCTGGATGTACTTTTGCAGGGTTTCTTCGGGTTGTTGCTTGATGCGGCGCATGTCGCTCACGGCGGGCGGCCGGTCGCGGGTACCTTGGAAGTTGGCGATTGATACGTCTCCAACGTATCTATACTTTTTGATTGCTCCATGCTACTTTATCTTCTGTTTTAGGCAATATTGGGCTTTATTATCCACTATTATATTATTTTTGGGACTAACCTATTAACCGGAGGCCCAGCCCAGATTTGTAGTTTTATGCCTATTTCAGTATTTCGAGGAAAAGGAATATCAGACAGAGTCAAAACGGAACGAAATCAACTGGAGAAGTTTTTTTGGAAGGAAACCCACCTGATGGACTTGGACCCCACGTCAGAAGAGCCACGAGGCGGTCACGAGGGTGGAGGGTGCGCCCCCCTGCCTCGTGGGGCCCCCGTAGCTCCACCGACGTTCCCCCTTCACCCATATATACCGTCGTACCCTAAAACTTCCAGAACAGAAGATAGATCGGGAGTTCCGCCGCTGCAAGCCTCCAGAACCACCAAAAAACCAATCGGGTCCCCTTTCTGGTACCCTGCTGGAGGGGGGATCCATCTCCGGTGGCCATCTTCATCATCCCGGCGCTCTCCATGACGAGGAGGGAGTAGTTCACCCTTGGGGCTGAGGGTATGTACCAGTAGCTATGTGTTTGATCTCTCTCTCTCTCTCTCTCTCTCTCTCTCTCTCTCGTGTTCCTCTATGGCACGATCTTCATGTATCCCGAGCTTTGCTATTGTAATTGGATCTTATGATGTTTCTCCCCCTCTACTCCTTTGTTATGAATTGAGTTTCCCCTTTTGAAGTAATCTTATCGGATTGAGTCTTTATGAGAACACTTGATGTATGTCTTGGTGATCAACTTGCGGGTTTCGTGACATTGGGAACCTATGCATAGGGGTTGGCACACGTTCTTGATTCTCCGGTAGAAACTTTGGGGCGCTCTTTGAAGTACTTTTATGTTGGTTGGATAAATCTGAGATTTGTGATGCATATCGTATAATCATGCCCACGGATACTTGAGGCGACAATGGAGTATCTAGGTGACATTAGGGTTTTGGTTGATTTGTATCTTAAGGTGTTATTCTAGTAAAAACTCCAGGGTTGTTTGTGACACTTATAGGAATAGCCCAACGGATTGATTTGAAAGAATAACTTTGTGGTGGTTTCGTACCCGACCATAATCTTTACGTTTGTTCTCCGCTATTAGTGGCTTTGGAGTGACTCTTTGTTGCATGTTGAGGGCTTGTCATATGTTCTATCTATGTTATTATTGTTGAGAGAACTTGCACTAGCGAAAGTATGAACCCTAGGCCTTATTTCCTATCATTGCAATACCGTTTACGCTCACTTTTACCACTTGTTACCTTGCTGTTTTTATATTTTCAGTTTACAAAAACCTATATCTTCTATCCATATTGCACTTGTATCACCATCTCTTCGCCGAACTAGTGCACCTATACAATTTACCATTGTATTGGGTGTGTTGGGGACACAAGAGACTCTTTGTTATTTGGTTGCAGGGTTGCTTGAGAGAGACCATCTTCATCCTCACGCCTCCTACGGATTGATAAACCTTAGGTCATCCACTTGAGGGAAATTTGCTACTGTCCTACAAACCTGTGCACTTGCAGGCCCAACAACGTCTACAAGAAGAAGTTTGTGTAGTAGACATCAAGCTCTTTTCTGGCGCCGTTGCCGGGGAGGCTAGGTAAGTGAAGGTATATCTTTAGATCTTGCAATTGAATCTTTTTGTTTCTTATTTTAGCACTAGTTTAGTTTATAAAAGAAAACCACAAAAAAATGGAATTGAGTTTGTCTCATGCGCTTCACCTTTTTAATATCTTTCGTGAGTATGATGGAAAGGAAGATTGTGCCAAAGTGCTAGAAGAAGAAACCTATAAAATGTTTGGCACTAAATATTTGAATGATGAGCATGATTGCAATGTTGTCAGTACGAATTCTTTGAATATCCATGATGCTAATGATGATTGCACTAGTTATGATGAAAATGTCTCCTATAAGCGTGTCAATTTTTGTGGAGTGCATTGGGTTTGCAAGGACACACCAAATAGGGAAGATAGATATTGCAAGAGGCATAAGTGCTTAGAAACTAAAGAGTTCCAAGAAAGGCTAAATGCTAGTGCTGATATTTTAAGATATATTTGCCGTACTTGTGAACTTTGTAACGAACATGGTCATTTAAATATCAATTGCAAATTGTTTCCTGATCGAATCATGTCCAAAAATTGTGATGACTTGATTTACCTTGCACATTATAATGAACTAAGTTTGCTTTTGGGTTATGAAGAATTGAAATGTCAAACTAAGCATATTCCAGAATATAACCTCAAGAAATTCCTCGATATTGATCTAGAAGAAATTTATATGTATTGTGCGGTGAATTGCATTGAAAATCCTTATATTGCCAATTACATAAAGAAAAGAAAACAAATAGAGGATGAAGAGAATACTAATGAAAGGGAAGAGACTTCCCAATATCCTCCTATTATTTCTTATGATGAATCAGGTAACGAGGAGGAGCCTTCTATTCAACCAATCTCATTAATAAGGAGCTCCAAGAAGAGGATTGAACCCACACAAGATGTGGTGAAGAAGAAGAAAATAAAAAAGGAAGAGAGGTAAAAAGGTATCTCTCCCAAATAAAGTTGCTCCTATTATTGCTATGCCCCATGAAAATGAAGATGATACACTTGATGATGATCTCGTTATGCCTATTGCTTGTTGTGATGATTATGATTGGGAAGATAATGATACTCCTTATGATCTTGAAAATCTTTTTGGCACTTGCTTGGAAGAATATGATAATAATGTTTGCTATACTATTGGTGCTATCCATACTATTAATGATGAGAGTGATTATGCTTATGACACGAAAAGGCCCAAGCTTGGGGAAGCTATGTTTGATGAGGATGACATATTTGAGAATATATTTGACGCAATTAATGTTTGTCCCAAGCTTGGGGATGAATTGTTTAATAATGATGATATTTTTAGCCTTCCATGTTTTGATATGCAAAGTGATTATGATGAGAACAAAGTTGCTACTTATGATGATTATTGTGATAAAACTTATGCTATAAAAAGTAGTGATGATTATATTTATAAAACTTGTCATGATTATGAGTATCCTTTCTCTAAACATTACTCTTTTAATGTGGAAGCAATTTATAGTATTCAAGTCTCTTATGATACTCCCACTATTCCGAATGAGAAGAATTTTGCTTATGTGGAGAGTAATAAAATTTATATGCTTGTAGATCATGAAAAGAATGCTTTAGGTGCTGGTTATATTGTTGAATTAATTCATGATGCTACTGAAAGTTATTATGAGGGAGGAATATATGCTTGTAGGAATAGCAATAATGTCAAGTTTCCTCTCTATGTGCTTAAAATCTTGAAGTTATGCTTGTTTTACCTTCCTATGCAAGTTGATTCTTGTTCCCATAAGTTGTTTGCTCACAAACACCCTATGCATAGGAAGTGGGTTAGACTTAAATGTGCTAGTCATATTCTTCATGATGCTCTCTTTATGTTTCAATTCTTATCTTTTATGTGAGCATCATTGAAATCATCATGCCTAGCTAGGGGCGTTAAACGATAGCGCTTGTTGGGAGGCAACCCAATTTTATTTTAGTTTCTTTCTTTTTGGTTCTGTTTAGGAATAGATAATACATCTATCCTCTGTTTAGATGTGGTTTTATGTTTTAATTAGTGTTTGTGCCAAGTAGAACCTTTGGGAAGACTTGGGTGAAGTCTTTATGATCATGCTGTAAAAAAAACAGAAACTTTAGCGCTCAGGAGATTAGCTAGAACTTTTTACTGCAGAGTGCTATTTAGTTGATTCTTTTTGAAGATGATTACTAGAAAAATTCCTCAGGTCCACAAATTTATTTTAGAATTTTTGGAGTTCCAGAAGTTTGCGTTAGTTACAGATTACTACAGACTGTTCTGTTTTTGACAGATTCTGTTTTCATTGTGTTGTTTGCGTATTTTGATGAATCTATGGCTAGTAAAATAGTTTATAAACCATAGAGAAGTTGGAATACAGTAGGTTTAACACCAATATAAATAAATAATGATTTCATTACAGTACCTTGAAGTGGTGTTTTGTTTTCTTTCGCTAACGGAGCTCACGAGTTTTCTGTTAAGTTTTGTGTTGTGAAGTTTTCAAGTTTTGGGTAAGGCTTCGATGGACTATGGAACAAGGAGTGGCAAGAGCCTAAGCTTGGAGATGCCCATGGCATCCCCAAGATAATCCAAGTACACCAAAAAGTCAAAGCTTGGGGATGCCCCGGAAGGCATCCCCTCTTTCGTCAACTTCCATCGGTAATTTACTTGGAGCTATATTTTTATTCACCACATGATATGTGTTTTGCTTGGAGCGTCTTGTATTATTTGTGTCTTTGCTTGTTAGTCTACCACAATCATCCTTGATGTACACACCTTTTGAGAGAGCCATGCATGAATTGAAATTTGTTAGAATACTCTATGTGCTTCACTTATATCTTTTGAGCTTGATAGTTTACTCTATGTGCTTCACTTATATCTTTTTGAGCGTGATAATTTTTGCTCTAGTGCTTCACTTAGATCTTTTAAGAGCACGGTGGTGGATTTTTTTAAAGAAACTTGATCCCTCATGCTTCACTTAGATTATTTTGAGAGTCGTTAATAGCATGGTAATTTGCTTAATGTTAATATACTTGGTATTCAAGATATGTGAAACTTTCTTTTTAGTGGGTTGAATACTAAGATAAGTTTGTTGATTGATAATTGTTTTGAGATATGGAGGTGATAATATCATAGTCGTGCTAGTTGAGTAGTTGTGAATTTGATAAATACTTGTGTTGAAGTTAGCAAGTCCCGTAGCATGCACGTATGGTTAAAGTTGTGTAACAAATTTGAAGCATGAAGTGTACCTGGCTTGTGCATCCTTATGAGTGGCGGTCGGGTACGAGCAATGGTCTTTTCCTACCAATCTATCCCCCTAGGAGCATGCGCGTAGTACTTGATTTTTGATGACTTCTAATTTTTTGCAATAAGCATATGAGTTCTTTTGACTAATGTTGAGTCCATGGATTATACACACTTTTACCTTTCCGCCATTTGCTAGCCTCTTCGGTACCGTGCATTGCCCTTTCTCACATTGAGAGTTGGTGCAAACTTTGCCGGTGCATCCAAACCCCGTGATATGATACGCTCTTTCACACATAAACCTCCCTATATCTTCCTCAAAACAGCCACCATACCTATCTATCATGGCATTTCCATAGCCATTCCGAGATATATTGCCATGCAACTTCCACCACCATCATCATCATCATCATCATCATCATCATCATGACATGCTTTACTTTTGTCATATGCCATTGCAAGATCTTGTAGTTGACATCATATTTGTGGCAAATCCACCATGCATTATTTTTCATACATGTCACTCTTGATTCATTGCACCATCCCGGTACACCGCCGGAGGCATTCATATAGAGTCATATCTTGTTCTAGTATCGAGTTGTAATCATTATGTTGTAATCAATAGAAGTGTGATGATCATCATTATTAGAGCATTGCCCAATCAAAAAAAAGAGAAAGGCCAAAAAAAAGAAAGGCCCAAAAAAAGAGAAAATAAAAAGGGCAATGCTACTATCTCTTTTTCCACACTTGTGCTTCAAAGTAGCACCTTGTTCTTCATGTAGTGAGTCTCATATATTGTGCTTCAAAGTAGAACCATGATTTTCATATAGTGAGTCTCATAAGTTGTCTTGTTCATACTAGTGGGAATTTTTCATTATAGAACTTGGCTTGTATATTCCAACGATGGGCTTCCTCAAAATGCCCTAGATCTTCATGAGCAAGCAAGTTGGATGCACACCCACTAGTTTTCTTTTGTTGAGTATTCTTAGCTCGAGTGCATTGTTGCATGGAAATCCCTACTCCTTGCATTAACATCAATTGATGGGCATCTCCATAGCTCATTGATTAGCCTCGTTGATGTGAGACTTTCTCCTTTTTTGTCTTCTCCACACAATCCCCATCATCATATTCTATACCATCCATAGTGCTATGTCCATGGCTTGCGCTCATGTATTGCGTGAAGGTTGAAAAAGTTTGAGATTATTTGAGTATGAAACAATTGCTTGGCTTGTCATCGGGGGTATAGAAGTTGGGAACATCTTTGTGTGACGAAAATGAAGCATAGCCTAACTATATGATTTTGTAGGGGTGAACTTCCTTTGGCCATGTTATTTTGAGATGACATAATTGTTTGATTAGTATGCTTGAAGTATTATCATTTTTATGTCAATATGAACTTTTGTCTTGAACCTTTCAAATCTGAATATTCATACCATGATTAAGAAGATTTACATTGAAATTATGCCAAAGTATCACTCCGCATCAAAAAATCTCTTTTTATCATTTACCTACTCGAGGACGAGCAGGAATTAAGCTTGGGGATGCCTGATACGTCTCCAACGTATCTATAATTTTTGATTGCTCCATGCTACTTTATCTACTGTTTTAGGCAATATTGGGCTTTATTATCCACTATTATATTATTTTTGGGACTAACCTATTAACCGGAGGCCCAACCAGATTTGCTGTTTTATGCCTATTTCAGTATTTCGAGGAAAAGGAATATCAGACGGAGTCAAAACGGAACGAAATCAACTGGAGAAGTTATTTTTGGAAGGAAACCCACCTGATGGACTTGGACCTGGGCGCGCCCCCTGCCTCGTGGGGCACCCGTAGCTCCACCGACGTTCCCCCTTCACCCATATATACCATCGTACCCTAAAACTTCCAGAACAAAAGATAGATCGGGAGTTCCGCTGCCGCAAGCCTCCAGAACCACCAAAAAACCAATTGGGACCCCTTTTCGGTACCCTGCCAGAGGGGGGATCCATCTCCGGTGGCCATCTTCATCATCCCGGCACTCTCCATGACGAGGAGGGAGTAGTTCACCCTCGGGGCTGAGGGTATGTACCAGTAGCTATGTGTTTGATCTCTCTCTCTCTCTCTCTCTCTCTCTCTCTCTCTCGTGTTCTCTCTCGTGTTCCTTTATGGCACGATCTTGATGTATCCCGAGCTTTGCTATTGTAGTTGGATCTTATGATGTTTCTCCCCCTCTACTCCTTTGTGATGAATTGAGTTTCCCCTTTTGAAGTAATCTTATCGGATTGAGTCTTTATGAGAACACTTGATGTATGTCTTGGTGATCAACTTGCGGGTTTCGTGACATTGGGAACCTATGCATAGGGGTTGGCACACGTTCTTGATTCTCTGGTAGAAACTTTGGGGCGCTTTTTGAAGTACTGTTATGTTGGTTGGATAAATCTGAGATTGTGTGATGCATATCGTATAATCATGCCCACGGATACTTGAGGTGACAATGGAGTATCTAGGTGACATTAGGGTTTTGGTTGATTTGTATCTTAAGGTGTTATTCTAGTAAAAACTCCAGGGTTGTTTGTGACACTTATAGGAATAGCCCAACGGATTGATTTGAAAGAATAACTTTGTGGTGGTTTCGTACCCGACCATAATCTCTACGCTTGTTCTCCGCTATTAGTGGCTTTGGAGTGACTCTTTGTTGCATGTTGAGGGCTTGTCATATGTTCTATATATGTTATTATTGTTGAGAGAACTTGCACTAGCGAAAGTATGAACCCTAGGCCTTGTTTCCTATCATTGCAATACCGTTTACGCTCACTTTTACCACTTGTTACCTTGCTGTTTTTATATTTTCAGTTTACAAAAACCTATATCTTCTATCCATATTGCACTTGTATCACCATCTCTTCGCCGAACTAGTGCACCTATACAATTTACCATTGTATTGGGTGTGTTGGGGACACAAGAGACTCTTTGTTATTTGGTTGCAGGGTTGCTTGAGAGAGACCATCTTCATCCTCCTGGCTCCTACGGATGGATAAACCTTAGGTCATCCACTTGAGGGAAATTTGCTACTATCCTACAAACCTGTGCACTTGCAGGCCCAACAACGTCTACAAGAAGAAGGTTGTGTAGTAGAAATCAGCGATGAAGCGGGTGCGCATCTCGTCCCAGGAGGAGATCGTGCCTGGAGCCAGTTTCAGGAGCCAGGTGCGGGCCTCGTCCTTGAGCGCCATGGGAAACCAGTTCGCCATGACCTTCGCGTCTCCGTTGGCAGCTTCGATGCCCAGCTCATAGAGCTGGAGGAACTCCGCAGGGTCGGCCGCGCCGTCATAACGAGGAGGCAGGTCTGGCTTGAACTTGCCAGGCCACGCGACGCTACGTAGCTCGGTGGTGAAGGCACGGCAGCCTGCTGTGGCCACAGGAGGCCTTGGGTGACGGAGAGCTTGGTCTTGCAGGTCCCCATGCGCTGCAGCTGGGAGCAGTGCGGGGTCTTGACGTGCGGGAGCAGGAGCATGGCCGCGACGTGCTGGAGCAGGGAGCGCCCAGGCAGCTTCTTGCGGGCGAGGGACTTCTTGGCAGCTCTGCTCTTGCCGCGCTGGCACCTGACGGAGCGGGTTCCGCCTAGGGGCCACGCGCCTTGGAGCCGGGGCGCCTTCTTGAGGAGGAGGCGGCTGGGGCGTCCTCGGAGCTTCGTCGCCCGCGCAGGGCGGGGTGCGGTGCAGCGGGAAGGACGGCGCAGGAGAGCCCCCTGCGGCGCGGACGATCTCGACGACGCGGTTGAGCCATTCTTCATAGACGTCGTCGATGGGACGGTAGCGCAGGAGCTCGTTTGCTGCGATGAGCACAGCTCGAGCCTCCATGGGTGCGCGGAGCGCACGGGACGAAGAACCAGCTGGGGTGAGCGAGGGAGTAGCGGTGCGGCCGTCTTGCCGCACGGACGGATGCTGAGACGATGCTTGCTGCTCGTTCCCTGCTGGGCCGGTGGCGGCGTTGACGGCAGGTGACGGGGAACGGCGAGGATGCCCGCCGACAGGGGCCGTCTGGAGACCTAATCCTGGAGACCTCGTACTATGTGAGGGCAGCAAATCTAATCCTGGAGACCTTTTACTATGTGAGGGCAGCAAATCTACTCCTGGAGACCTTTTACTATATGAGGGCAGCAAATCTAATCCTGGAGACCTTTTACTATGTGAGGGCAGCAAATCTAATCCTGAGACCTTTTACTATGTGAGGGCAGCAAATCTAATCCTGATACCTTTTACTATGTGAGGGCAGCAAATCTAATCCTGGAGACCTTTTACTATGTGATGGCAGCAAATCTAATCCTGAACATACTCTGTTGACTTGTCCACCAGCCGCCACTTTCTATCCTTCTTTCAACCAATAATAGATATGTTCCTTATCCAGTTTGTACTGTGTTTTCCCATTATTTCCCTTTTCAGCCAAGAGACCGGTTGGGTATCCGGTCTCTACTACTTTCACCATATTATTTTCTCTTTGAATCAAGTCCTAGATTCATGCTACAACTTTCCCCCCTTTCTTCGTTGTTTGAACAAAGCCCTAGATTCGAATGCATGAAGTAGCTTTACCTCTAATAATACTAAAAATTTAGGTGGCTTTGGAAGAGCTGATGGGAGTAGAAAAAAAATGCACATGCAGACACGTGGGGAGCTGGGGCAGTAGAGCAAGGCCGCTTTCGAAAAAATTATACCTGAGGGTCGTCGGGATGTCGGCGGCGGCAGGTCGGATCCGCGGACAATACGGCAGGGAGGAAGAAGGGTCGGAGGACCTCCCGAGCCGGTGCTGTGTCGGAGAGAATGGCACGGCAGAGGATCGGGCCCCTCCGGCAGCTGTGGGTTTCCTCCCTCGGCGGCGATGACCGCGTGAGCCATGCACCTTTTAGTGCTCTACACACATTGACAAGCTCACGTGCTAAATGTTTCTATAGTGCCTTCTGTTTATCTTAGTAATATGCTAATATAGGGATTACCTTGGTCTACTTTAGCTTAAGAAATGGTGGGTTTTGGTGGCGATAAAAAATTATGTTTATCAATGCACTAATTGCAATGCATGCATAAAGTACATGCATTGGTCAATTTTCTCATAATACTTGCATGCAATGATTTAATGCACCTTGTAATCTGAACATGTGTTGGGGAACAACCAAATTGAGCCTTATAAAATGGAAAAACTAAAATTTTGAGATAAGCCCTATAAAACCGGAAAGGAGAGAGTAGAAAAAGAAGTACTCCATCCGGGAATAGTGCCGCACTTCGAAACTTGAACCGTCAATAAATTTTGAGCTTGCGTCTTGTCACATTCCAAATTACTCCACACTATATTGAATTGCAAACTTGTTCACACCGATCACAACCTAAACGGTTTCCCACTTAGGAGCGCATTAGTACTCGGTTATAAATACTATTATGCCAAGATGACTGCGCATTCCTCCTCAACTCCTCATCCACAAAAACAAACAAGCCATTCAGCATCCTTCCCTTGCGTCTGCCATGGCCAGCGTGAGTTCTGGGTCGAGAGATTGCCACCAGGGAGAGGCGAGCATGGAAGCGGAAGCACGAGAGATGTCCCGCCTCGCTGCGAGAGCAGCCGACATGTCCCGCCGCGCGGAAGTAGCAGCACAGAGGTCCCGCCGCGTCGCTGAAGCAGCACGGAGGTCCCGCCGCGCCGTCAATGCAGCAGACTGGTCCAGCTGCACCACGGAAGTAGGAGAGATGTCCCGCCGCGCCATGAATGCAGCAGAGATGTCTCGCCGCGCCGCGGCGGCCTAGGAAAATTTCTCGCGTGCAGGCGACGACTGTTACAGGCGCATGCATGCGATCGTCCATGGCCAGATGGATCAGATCTCCCATTTTGCGAGGTTGCAGGACGACATGAAAGCCTCATTTGAACAGGCTATCGGCGCACTAAGGGAGGGCAATGAGAGGCTCCGGGCCGAGCATGACCTGCTGAGGGAGAAGATCGTCCGAAGTGCAGACCAGCAGGAGGAAACCAGTGCCTTGTTGAAGAGGACCGGCGTCATCGTCAAGAAACTTATGGACGAGAATGACATGCTCCGCAACGAGCGCCAAAGGCTGGTGGTGGAATCCGTGGATGTTCTCAAGCAGCGTCTTGAGGACACGAAAGAGCTCATCGCCGCTCGCCGCGGAGACTAGTTCCCGCGGTCTGCAGCAACGCATCAAGAAAGTAGAGATCAGCGAGCCAGATCCCTGTATTCCTTCTTCTTTTGCCCTTGTGTATTTCGGGCGTAGCCGCATGTGGCTTTTTTAATTATCTTTCTAATTATGTAAGACAATTAATCGTCCTTATCTTTCTGTGGAAGATCAATGTTGCGAGACTGGGATGAAGAAAACTCTTGCTGTGGCGACCCTGGCGTTGTTGTTCTTCTAGTTGCTGCTGGGCTTCCTTCAGTTTCCTGATTTCTTTTGATGTAATAATCGGTTTAGGATGTGGATTGTGTCGTCGGTTGTAATGTTGGGTTCTAGCGCGGATGTTTGGCCTTTGTTGGCCTCTTGGGATGTTGCGATTTCAATCTGGTAGCTTTTAGTCCTTCGTGTTAGGCTGGAGTTGTGCTGAACTTCTTGTGAATTGTGGTGGTTTTCAGTAATGAAAATCGGAAGGGACAAGCCCTTCTTTGATAAAAAAATCGTCCTTGTATATTCATCAGTCTTGCTATAAGTCGCAGTAGATGCTATATTGGTCCGTCGGATCTTACATCAAGATCCGTGCTTTCAGATTTTCTTTTTTCTCTCTTAAATCTCAGTCGAGTGAGACATAGCCACGCCATTAAACAGAGGCTCGGGCACCATTAATGGAGACCTTGGGAGAGAGGTGGACGGCAGATGGAGGTCAAAGGGCTCTCCTCCCGATAAGCACGCGCAGGGGTCTGATCGCACGCCTCTCGTACTACTCAAATAGCTACCCTGCACGGCACCTCCTAGCTAATAAAAAATGGGGACGCGTGGCGGCACGTAAATGGTACTAGTAAGTAGAACTCCCGCGGTTTCAACAATACTTGTGTTTCCGATTGTAACGTGACAGCACTTGTTCCAAAATGACTTTGTTGATTGTTAATGTGTGCGCCTTTGCAAATCGGACTGCAAATTTACCACAACATGTTGGTGCCATGTCATGGCACCAAGCCAAGTTTCAAATTAAAAAACTAAGTTTCTCAATGTTTCCAACCCAGCCACGATGCCCAGAATTTTGAATTTCATTCCCATTTCTTGCATGTAACCTAGAAATTTACCCGAGGACACACATGTGATTTTTCAACCAACTTTGGTGCACTGGAACATGTGCTTGTATTTCAAATTTGAATTATGCACATAAAGGTGACACGTTCCCTCCCAGAACCACGAGCCTTCTTGAGAGAAGCTCCGATTTGCAAGAAGCTTATACCAAAATTTGTTCCTATTCGGCCAATTTTTTTTACCACGGCATGGTACTACCATCACATGACACCATGCCAAGTTTCATGATTTTAAAACCAAGTTTCTCAATGTTCTCGACCGAGCCACGATGCCCAGATGTTTGAATTTGATTCTCATTTTTTGCATGGGACCTAGAAATTCACCCGAGGGCACAAATGTGATTTTTCAACCAACTTTGGTGCACGGGAGCATGTGCTTGTAGTTCAAAATTGAATTATGCACATTAAATGACCAAAAACTCAATTAATGTGTAAATAAGGCCAAACAAAGCCGGAATAATTGGAAATTTTAACAGGGCACTCATGTAGTTCTATGTTGCCTTTGTAAATAAACTCAAGGGGAACAACGTATATCGTTTCGCACTCAAAGGTGGCACGTTCCCTCTCAGAACCACGAGCCTTCTTGAGAGAAGCTTGGGTTTGCAAGAAGCTTATACCAAAATCTGTTCCTATTCGGCCAATTTTTTTACCACAACATGGTAGTACCATGACATGACATCCATGCCAAGTTTCATGATTTTCAGACGTGTTTTGGATTTACAAGAATTTTAAAACCAAGTTTCTCAATGTTCTCGACCGAGCCACGATGCCCATATGTTTGAATTTGATTCTCATTTCTTGCATGGAACCTAGAAGTTCACCCGAGGACACAAATGTGATTTTTCAACCAACTTTGGTGCACGAGAGCATGTGCTTGTAGTTCAAATTTGACTTATGCACATTAAATGACCAGAAACTCAATTAATGTATAAAAATGACAAACGAACCCGGAATAATTCCAAAATTTAACAAGGCACTAATGTAGTTCTATGTTGCCTTTGTTAAGAAACTCAAAGGGGGGGCAGCGTATATCGTTTCACACTCAAAGGTGGCACGTTCCCTCTTAAAACGACGAGCTTCCAAATCGGCCCAATTTTTTACCACAACATGTTAGTGCCATGACATGACACGATGCCAAGTTTCATGATTTCCAGGCAAGTTTTGGATTTACATGAATTTAAAATCAAAGGTTCCCGATGTTCTCGGACGAGTCATGACGCCAAGATGTTTGAATTTCATTCTCATTTCTTCCATGGGACCTAGAAATTCAACCAAGGACACACATGTGATTTTTCAACCCACTTTGGTGCACCGGAGCATGTGCATGCAATTCATATTTAGATTATGCACATTAAAAGTCCAGAAACTCAATTAATGTATAAGAAGGCCAAATGAACCCGAAATAATTCCAAAATTTAACAGGGCACTCACATAGTTCTATGTTGCCTCTGTAAATAAAATCAGGGGGAGGCAGTGTATATCGTTTCGCACACAAAGGTGACACGTTCCCTCTCGGAACCACGAGGCTTGTTGAGAGAATCTCCGGTTTTGCAAGAGGCTTATATGAAAACTTGTCCCAATTTAGCCAAAAATTATACGTATGAAAACAGGGTTTAGATTATCCCAAACATCTCGCTACCTAGACCAATAATGTACTATGATTTGAATTCAACATAAAATGGATACAAATATTTGAATTGGAGAGCGTATGGTACATGTAGTTCATAGTGAAATATGATTACTGCTATATGTATGTTTTTTGTTATCAAGATAATATTTAAATTATTGTATAACTTGACAACAATCGTATTCAAATAAGGAAAATTGATTCAAATTTAGTCCATATGGTAGACAACAATATATATGTTCACATGGTGGAGTAAAATGTTCATATATGATGGAAGATCAAAATGTACGATTACATCAATTATAAACCGCAAGGTCACCTAACGATATATTCGAATTCAACATAACATGGATTCAAAAATTGAAATTCGAGATCATGGCATCTGTAATCATATAAAAGGGACATTACTCTTTCTTTGGTGGGAATTGATTTGTATTTTGTTCTTGTTGAGGGAAGTGCGAATCGATTTGGTACTGTGCAGGGTAATCTTGTTCTCCTGATTTTTTTTACATTTTTCTTGTAGTTTTTTCAATGGCATCTATAGCAATATAGTAAAAGCGGAAAGACTCTCTTGTGTCTTGTATGAATTGTTTTTTTTACACGTTAAGTTTGTTCTGCCGAACAAGGAATCCGCACCTTGTTATCCCGAAATTTTCAAGCTCAAGTATCTTTTGTCTCACCTACTTTGAAACTCCCACTTCTTCAACCCGCGCCGTGCCTTGTTATCCCGAAATTTGGACGCGCGCGAGAACTCCCTCCTCATCCAAAATCGCTCCCGCAGCCCAGACATGCGAAATCTCCCTTCTACCCCTTAGCCAGAAATGAAGCTCCACGTCGCGGTGTCAAAACCGGTGGGGGTACGCTGGTAACTTACCCTACATTTCGGACAAGCGCGTCCCTAAGATTGGCTCCCCCTCCCCCTTTGCCCCCCATTCGTACACCGAGGCCGCCAAAACCCGCGAAACCCCATGCTCCTTCGTCGGCCTCCCGACCGTCGCCCAGCCGGAGACTCTTCCCCGACTACGTCGTCCACCGCAACAGCTCGCCGTCCCTCATACTTCGCACCGGACGAGGATCCGTTGTCGATCTCATCGTCCCTCCGGATCAGCCGCCCCATCCTCCACCTCCAAGGAGCTGCCTCGATGTTCGCCTCGTCTATCGCGCCACCTCAATCCCCACAGCGTCGTCTTGACCTGCCCCACCGGAACCGCAGCACCCTCACCAATTCCTCCGATGAAGCAGAGGCCAACTTGGCGCAACCAAGGAGGTTCTGCACTCACCGCTGCATTTTATCTTTTATTCAATCTCATGGGGTTGCCGGTGCTCGATACCGAGCAGACATGGCGTGTCTCCATCGACAGCACCGTCGCCGGCCACATCATCCACGGCGTTTCTCCCCCATGTCGTTGCTTCCTCGGCGATGACTTCCACAACGGCACTAGTTGTAGCTGCTCCGGCTCTCACTCGCGCTGCGGCTCTATTCTTGTTGTCGGTCGCGTTGCTCCACTGCTCCTGCTTTCGTTCGTGCCGCTGCTCTGCTCTTGCTCTCACTTGCACTGCTGCTGCTGCTGCACGACCTCCGGCAGCTACAGGAGTTGCTGCTTTAGCACTCGCTCGTGGTGCTACTGCACGACTTGCTCTCTGCTAGTGCATTCCCCGCTCGAGTGTCTGCTGATTTAGATCACTGCTTCTCTGCTACTAGTGCTCGAACGCCCTAAACATCTATTGCAATGCTCTGTTACGAGTTCAATCAGTTTCGACAGTAAAATTCAGTTTCGACTGTGAAGTTCATTTTCTTCAGTTAAGTTCAGAGTGAACAGTACTTACAACATATGTCGGAGCGGCCGTGGTGCGGCTGATGCGTTTTACATCTAGCACTTTTTGGTGATGTATTTTACATCATCTATTGCAGATGATATTAGGGTCCCACTTCAGATTAACGTTGTCTGTCTTGTCATGCTTTAGCCTCGTCGCCGTACACCTTAGCGGAGCTACTCCAACAACGGAACCGTCCATCATAGTGGAGCAGTACCCTCGGCGCCGTTTCTAGAGGCCTCGGATCTTCTTCCTCGCCTCCGACAGTCACACCAGCATCATCACCATCCTCCACGTCCAACCCAATGATGCTGAGGTCCACAAGGCTATGCCAAAGAGGTTGTACACTCATCACATCACTTTGTTTCTCCATTCCTCTGTTATTCCAATTCATGTGAGCCAAACACACAGGTTGACTGAAATCCTATGTTTCCAAATGCTCTGCTTTGCACATGCATTCCTATCCTATTCCTGTGTTTTTCCTATCCCTGCGTTTATAGAATCCTCCCATTCTAAGGAGCCTTTACAGATTTACTTCATTTTCAGATAGGCGTCAAAGAAAACTCTATGTGTTATGTCCAGCTCCTGTCGTGTCGTCATCCACCCCACCTGAGGTGCACCATCGACAGAAGTGTTCACTGCAGCAGAGATCCCCCCTGCAGACTTCCTTTCGCCGCCTCAGATCATCTTCCCCGTTGCCGGCAGCCACGCCAACCGCATTACCATCACCGACTGAGCAGATGAACCTGAGGACTACACAGTTCCGGAAGAGAGGTCGCAGTCTTTCGTGTTTGCTTATGTTATACATCGGTTATTATTACCTGCTACTTTATCGTTCAATCTTGAGTTTTGAATTGCCCATGGGTCTCATATCGAGCCAGCAATGAATAGTATTTGTCTACTATCTGGTTCATCTGGGGTCTTCTATGTGGTTCATGTTGTGTGGGCAACAAACAATAGATGATCCATTGTCTATCTTTTTAAACTAAAGCTATAATCTACCAGGAATCATTAGTTTTGGATCCATCCACTCGTTTGCTACCATCAGTCTTGATTTTTGCATGCACCCCTTAGGCCTTACAAAATCTAACTATTTTTTTATTATGCATGTCAGATATTGTACACAATCGTACTGAACATGTAGAGAAAAAGAGAAGACCGTTGCGTGCGAATATAATGTCATGCAGACGCCACTCCATGGTGGGCAAAGTGCCCCCCTCCTGCATTTCTAGATTGTATTCCAGAGGAAGATAACTGTTTAGATGGAGATTCAGAAGGAGCCGACCATGCCTGTTTACCACCTGAGGTGTTTGCTAACCTGGCATGCTGATGTTGGTCATATCATGCATATGGTGCCTTGTATTGCTTACATTATACATCTTATATGTCATCAGCTTAGTTTAGATTTGCTTTGTGTGAATGCCACCTGTTTGGTTTCTACATCATACTCCCACCATTCCTAAATATTTGTCTTTTTAGATATTTCAACAAGTGACTACATACGGAACAAAATGAGTGAATCTACACTCTAAAATATGTCTTTATACATCCGTATGTGGTAGTCCATTTGAAATCTCTAAAAAGACAATTATTTAGGAACGGAGGGAGTATATGGGAATTATGCAATGCCATCTTCTTTAGCCAGGCATCATATACGTGAATCATGCAATGCCATCCTGTTTAGCCAGTCATCGTATATGTGAATTGTATCGTGCCATATTTTTTTCCATAATGTATTCCATTTGTCTACTCTTCCTGTGCATCAGCTATTTGAGTCGGTCATTGGAAAATCTGGAATGAAAACAAGGTCTTCTGAGCAGTCAGTGCTACCTGTCGATGCAGATTTCTTGTTGGTTACAGATAGCTCATCAGAGGAGGATTCAGAGAGAGATGACCAGTCGTATTCCCCTCCCCCCGAGGTGCATGCTCTAACTTGGCTGGGTTATATTGCTCATATCTTGCATATCTTGCATTGCCATGCCATCTGCTTAGATTAGACATGCTTTGTGTGAATGCCTCATGTTTGCTTTCTATATCAGATATGTGAATTATGCAATGCCATGTTTTTCAGCCAGTTATCATATATGTGAATTGTGCACCTCCATGGAGCCAGGCATCATATATGTGAATTATCTCATGCCATCTTTTTTTTTTCATTACGTATTCCATTTGTCAACAATCTATGTATATTGAACTACTCTTCATGTGTATCAGCCATTTGAGCCGGTTATGAAAAAATCTGGAGTGAAAACAAGGTCTTCAGAGCAGGCAATGGTACATGTTGAAGCATATATCTCGATGGTTACAGGGAGCTCCTCAGAGGAGGATTCAGAGACAGATGACCAGTCCTATATCCCACCTGAGGTGTATGCTCTAAGTTGCAATATTTATACTTCTCATATGATGCATATGGTGTCTTGCATTGCTTAGTTTAGACATCATATGCACACTATTGAATTCTATCTGCTTAGTTTAGAGATCATACATGCGAGTGCCAGTTGCTTAGTATATGAATCAATTATGTCAATTATATCATGCCATCCTGTATACTTAGACAACATGTATGTGAATTATTTCATCCCAACCTATTTTAGAAAGACATCATATAGTTTTGTCATGTCATCCTGTTTAGGTACTCATCATATGTCGAATTATGCCATTATATCCTGTTAAGTTATCCATCATATATCTGAAACTGTGCCATGCTATCCTGTTTAGTTAGGCATCATATATGTGAAATTGTGTCATGCTGTCATGTTTGGTTAGACAACATACATGTGATTACCACATCTGTCTATCATACAATGTTTGTACGTTCAATTTCTTTTCTTGTTTATCAGCCATTTGAATTGGAGGGGGTGATGGCAGTATCTAAGGGAGCAAAAACCTGTTCTTCACAAAAGACAGTGCTACCCGTTGATGCAGATAGAACCATGGTTGTACTGGCCCACAAACTAGCCCCACCACACATAATCGAGACTCTTCCAGATTGCACACTTACACCGTTGGGCAGAGAACCAACTACAACCCATCTAACCGCAACCCCAACGGATAGTAACCCACTTATAGTTGAGAAAGCACCATGTCCACCATAGAGTACCCCCACACGAACAGTTTGTAAAGCTACTGCAGTGCCCAAAGCACGAAGACCACCACAGCTAACCCAAACTCCACGTTTAAAGCAGAAGAGAAACTGTTCTCAGGTCAGATTCCGTAGCTATGGTCCATACTCCTTTGCTGTTGCATCACTGTATTTACTCATACCAACTACTTTCGAATTTGAAGGATCCAATTGAAACTCCAATGGCGCAACAGGTATGTTTTAAACCTATTTCTTTAACTGGATTGATGTTCTAACTTCTTGCTCTACGTTGATTTCAGTTTAAGTTGCATAAACAGTTATGTTCTCATGTGATGCACATTACAAGTGCTGCCAATGCTGTGTAGTTTCCCACACTTATATTCTGTCTATGATGTTGTCTTAAAAATATATGAGTTGAATTGTGTCTCTATCTTGATTAGGGAACATAAACTAGAATGATATCGACAATACAGTGACCATAGTACATAGATATATGTTTGTTTCATGCTGTTATCCTGTCCACCTTACTACTGAACCGGTTTACCAAAATGAGTTTTGTATACTACAAGCTAAACATGTGATGTGTCTACTTGTTTCTCTTGTAGTATGCAAACAGAATATTGGAGAAAAGCACCCCACTATGCAATGGTAGAGAAATAATGCAGATAAGGTTCAAGATAGTGAGACAACCATGTTAGTCTCCAAGAAAGGTGATAAAAACGATCTTGTAGACAATGAGAAAACCCCAAAGTCCTGCGTTGATGTAGTGTTTGAGTTACTGGCTAGTACCGCTGGCACAAGCTCTTCCAACTCGCTGCCTGAATCACTTCGGCTTCTTCATTCTCAGCTACAAGCTGAAAGGCATCAGTTAGCTGTGCTGCGGCAAGAAGCCAAAGGACTGAGGAAGTCCCTGCAGAATTCAGATGCGTACTTTCTTGTGTAACAGCAAGCGCTGGAGGATTTAAGCGCCAAACAAGAGAAAGTTAATAAGCTTGCTAAGCATCTTGCCAGCATTATGGTACCCGGGATATTGTTTCTTGAGCTCTTCTGAAGTGGTTTCAGTTCTGGACTTGTTTTGCTGCGGCGTTTATATGCAGGTGTGTTCCCTATATTTGCACTGGTGGCAAACTTTGATGCCCAGTGGATGTAATATGTGTAATAGCCGTGATAGCCTAGCATAAGTTGCTTGCTTATTTATTTCCTTGTTTTGTTTATTTGTTTGCTTGTAGTCAATGCAGTTCTTTTCCCGCGGTTTGCTAGTGGCTGCAATAACCTATTTTTTAAAACTAGGCCACAATAACCATGGGCTAATATTTACTGTAGTGACACTAGGCCTCCTACGGGCCGTAGAAACAGTGGGCCTTCTACGGGCTGTAGAAACAGTAGCCCTTCTACGGGCCATAGAAACAATGGGCCTTCTACGTGCCTTATCATCAATGGGCCTTATACGGGCCGAATGATCGATTGGCCAAACATGGGCCAATAACAGGCCTCATTATGGCCGTAAACGGGCTAGAGTTGGAATCGTCCGTTCATGGTCCGACCATAACGGGCCATCGTTAATAGGCCGTATTTGATGACGCTATGAAAACGGCCCAACGAATTAACAGACCACAAACGGGCCGACTATAACCACGGGCTGAATTTGGCCCACAAGCAGAAAATGACAGTAATGGGCCGTAAGTAAACGAATGCTGGAAATGAGCCCAAGAATAAATGGGCTCTGA
Source organism: Aegilops umbellulata (assembly GCA_032464435.1). Taxonomy (NCBI): domain Eukaryota; kingdom Viridiplantae; phylum Streptophyta; class Magnoliopsida; order Poales; family Poaceae; genus Aegilops; species Aegilops umbellulata. The sequence goes on from CP136057.1 coordinate 589,068,035, forward strand.
GAAGGCCGAAAGATAACATGGGATGGAAACGGCCCAACAGAATAATGGGCCGTTAATGGGTATAAAGTGATACACTGTTCATCACGGGCCAGTTTCACCACGGGCCGTTAATGGGTGTAAAGTGATACACTATTCATTATGGGCCAGTTTCACCACGGGCCGTTAGTAGGCCAAGAGTTACATAGGGCCTCATATGGTTCGAAAGACGTCATGGGCCATACCTGGGCCAGAAGTGAAAACGGGCTGGAATCATATTGGATGGCCCAGATGACGCTACTGGGCCTAATTCGGATAGGGCGTAACGGGCCTTGGGTTAGCGGGCTGTAAATGGGCTATATTCGAACAGGCCGTTAACAGGCTTTTCATGGGCCGGCCCGCCAGCTTTTGACCAAGTCAAACGGGATGGTCTTTACACAGGATGGGCCTCTGTTGGGCAGTGCCACGTGTCGACATATCATAGGCGCCTATCTGACCCACTGACGAGCTGACACGTGTTTCGTCCGGCCAATAAGAATTTTACACGTGGAAATTTCCCATTGGTCGGGGCTGTTAATGGGTTATCGGATCCAAAACCCGACCTGATAGCTTAACGGCGTTCCGTTACGGTGGATGCCACGTGTCGGTCACTCTTGACGAAAGCACTTCTCTGACGCGCGATTTATCGTCATGGAAATGGACACTTCCGTGATGATAATTTTGGTAATGTCATGGAAGAGTTCTACGACAGCACAGGTATGACTATCTTGATTCTGTCATAAAGTTGTCATGGATGTACATGCATGACAAAAAAAGCGACCTACTGTGACAAACACGTATCATCACGGAAGTGTACTTTTTTGTAGTGTATGCAGACCTGGATAAGCTTTCCCCGGTCATTGCAGCCAGTGCCATAGATGAGTCTGACTAAACAACAATTGGCAGGGAACAATGCTGCAAGGCTAAGGCCATACCCTGCATTATTGCATGTAGTTCCGCTTCCAATGCATCGTTATAGTTGAAAATGCACCTGTACGCTGCGAAGATCACACTTCCATCATGGTGCCGTAGTATCATACCCGCCGCCGCAGACCCGTTGTCTTGCATGAAAGCCCCATCCACCAAAAGAGCAGCTCGGTCCGCCGCCGGCCGCGACCATTGAAGAGGGATGCTAGGGTTAGGGACCTCGGCGGTTGCTTCCCGCACCATTGGCATCTTCCCTTTGAGGATTTCTTCCGTGGAGAATCTGCTACACAGGTTCAGAGAGTTCATATAGCTTTGAAGATAGTCGGACGTTGCTATCACGGGGGGAACCTCCTTTCCATGTGTTAGGTCCGAGCGCAGTGACCAGATCCTCTATATCAGCATGATCGTGCAATCCCGCATGTGATCATCACAGTTTGCAAGAACGTTTAGAAGCCAATCCTTTCATGTATCTTGAAGAACAACGTGACTAGGGAGTCTCCATACCGCTCTCATATGAGTCCAGATCCTCCTCGCATGCTCGCAGGACACAAGAGCATGGAAGCTAGTCTCCTTCTCTCGGCCGCACGCCGGACATCCATCTCTTGTTGAGATATGTCGGTACTTCTTACACTCATTTGTAGTGAGAGCACCCGAGACAGCCTTCCACGCCATGATTCTCATCTTCAAAGGTACTTGTGAGCTCCAGATCCACTGCCATATGGGCCTCCGTCCTGAAGGATTGCTATTGGAAGAGCTGAGCTGCAGCGAGCATTGGACGTCTGTGGCAAGGTGATACGCGCTCCAGACAGTAAACTGCCCATTCCGCTCTGGAAACCAAGCGACGAAGTCCTATCCATTCCTCGGAGACGTGCGAATCTTCAGAATCCCCCGTACATCCAAGTCCCAAAAATGCTCCCTTAGCCGTTCAACATTCCATGCACCATGCTCATTCAAAAAATCAGCCACCCAATTGAAGCGACAATTCCTCTTAGGAGTGACCGGTCTGAAATTGTGTCCTCGCGGGATCCAAGCATCTCTCCAAGTCTTTATAAGTGTGCCATTGCCAACTCGCCATATAATGCCTTTCTTCACAAGCTCAAGTCCATGAACAATACCTTTCCATAGCGCCGAGGAGTTTGATGAAAAAACAGTATCCAACAAGTTCCCCCTTGGGTAGTATTTGGCCCTTAATAATCGCGCGCATAAGCTATCCGGGCAATCCAGAAGGCGCCATTCTTGCTTGGCCAACAGTGCCTGATTAGAGGCCCCCATGTCTTAGAATCCCATGCCCCCATAGCCTTTGGTAGCATCATCCTCTCCCAGCTTAGCCATGCCATTTTCCTCTTGCCATTTTCCGCCCCCACCAATACTGCCTCATCATCTTGGTTAGATCATCACATATTGAAGCAGGTAGTCGGAACACACTCATAACGTAGGTGGGTATTGCTTGTGCCACGTCCTTAATGAGAACTCTTTATTTCCAGCCGACACGTATTGTTCACTCCAGTCGATTAGTCTATTACTCAGCCTATCTTGCAAGGTCTCAAATTGCCCCTTGTGGACTCTTCCTTCAGGAACCAGGAGGCCAAGGTATTTTGATTCAAACACCTGTTGCGTTACCTCCAATATATTCTTGACCTCCTCCGCTACTGAGTCTTCGAAATTTTCAGAGAAAAGGATGGAACACTTCTCGGGGTTTATGAGTTGACCCGTCGTCAAGGAATAAGTGTTCAACAAGCCTTTAACAACATCTACTTGCTGGCCAGAAGCTTCAAAAAACAGCATGGTGACATCCGCAAACAAGACGTGAGATATCTCCGGTACTCCACGGCATATGCTCACCTCGTTCAAGCTCCCCTCATTAACTGACTTAGACAGAAGAACAGATAAAGCATCAGCAACAAAGAGAAATAGGAACGGAGACAATGGGTCACCTTGCCGAAGGCCTCTAGTTGGTGCAAAAACTTCCAATAGCTTCCCATTAAATTTGACTAAATATCGGACTGATTGAACACATGTCATAATCCATGCAATCCACTGATTGAAAACCCCCCATTTGCTAAGGGCCTTCTCCAAGAAATCCCAGTCGACCCGATCATACGCCTTCGAGAGGTCCAGTTTGTACGCGCAAGCTGCATGACTATTGCTCTTCAGAGATTGTGTGTGATCAATGCACTCAAAAGCGATGATAGAATTATCCGAAATGAGCCGGCCCGGGATAAAAGCACTTTGGTTCCCAGATATCAACTCCAAAATCAAGGGACGGAGACGATTAACCAAACATTTAGACACAAGTTTGTAGATAACATTGCATAAGCTGATCGGCCTGAAATCCTTGAGCTCCTTGGTGTGAGGAACTTTCGGGATGAGGACAATTGTTGTATCATTCACACCTTCTGGCATAGCACCAGAGACAAAAAATTCCAACACTGTTGCAGTAATTTTGGATTTTAGAGCTGACCAGTTCCGTTGGTAGAACCTTGTCGGGAAACCATTCGTGCCACGAGCTTTCAGCGGACCAATTTGAAACGGAGCATTGGACACTTCCTCCTCAGAAAATAGAGCGATCAAAATGCCGTTCATCTATTCAGTTACCTTCCTCACGATTCCATCAAGCACGCCGTCCGGTGTTAGAGTTGGATCTTTGGTGTATACTTTCTTAAAGTAGGAAGTCGCCACGAGTTCCATGTCCGTCAGAGAAGAGCACCACGATCCATCAGTGCAACTTAATTTCTGGATATAATTCCAGCGCGCATGCCACAATGCATGCCTATGCAAATATGTCGTGTTTCGTTCACCTTCTTTTAGCCATGTAATGTGCGATCTTTGTAGCCACCTCATCGCTTCCCTATAGAGTAGTTCGTCAAGGTGAAACATCTTCTGACGGATCAACGATCTGTCAGCATCTCTTAGCTGTAAATCAGCCAACTCAGTCCTTAGCTTCTCAAGTTCTGTAGCAACATGGCCAAAGTTCTCTTTACTCCAAGCCCAAAGGCCATTCATCATTCCATGCAAGGCATCCCGCACAGCCGCAAGGTTGCTGGCGGGCTTACTCTTCTCCCATCTTCTTGCCACCACTTCTGACAGCGGCGGGTGACGTTCCCACATAATCTCATATCTGGGTAAAGCCCTATTCCTTTTTGGATCCACGAGAGTAAGATGAATCAAGATCGAGCTGTGGTCAGAACATGATGAAGCAAGATCATAAATAAAGAAAAAGAATGTTTCTATGTTTTAAAGTTGATCATAAATGTACTCTTAAAAACAGAGTTGAACATAAATAGTCAATAAAAAGAGCATGGGTAAGACATTGGCGTCGACCTTCAACTACACATATTATAATGTGTTTGTTCACTCCCTTCACTCTATGTGTAGTTTATATTGAAATATTCAGAACATCTTATATTTGTGACACGGATACGGAAGGCAGCCATACAACGCTATTCGCATACATTTTCACACCAACTCAAACCAACCGGATGAAATTCGTGCGAACAAGTGCGGACTTCATGCGAACTCGGTCGGGTTTCATGCAAACATGACGGGTTTCAGTACATTTACATCAACGGTGCTAGTCCGACTATGAAGGTATATTAATACCTAATCTGAATCGCCGCCCGCGGATCCCTTTGTCTTCCTCATGTCCGGCAGCCTGATCACCAGACCGGGGGGAACCCCGGAGGTATATGCTTCAGCGCAAAGGACGGCTCGCTTTCCCACCACTCATCAGAGTGGAACCCCCGGCTGATGCTTCAGCGGGATGGAAAGGCAGCATCTCCACTTCTGTGAGGCCCATGTGGGATCGACAGAGGTCCTCTAAAGAGAAGAACCGAGCAAGACACCAACTATGTACGCTGGTGTCGCCTAGGCAGTGGCCCTCGTGGGACCCAAGCGGCAGCAGACTCCCGTGTTCTACTTCTCCTCGGTGATGGCGGTGGATGCGGAGGCGCCGACCACCGACTTGTCGCTCTTCGCGCACCCGGCTTCTGCCTCTGCCTGCATGGCATGGTCGTAGGCACAGGAGGCACGGTCGTAGGCACGAGAGGTGCGGTCGCGGGTATGAGAGGCGCGGACACAGGTGTGGGACAGGTGTGGGAGGCGCCGGCAACGATGACGCCCGTGTCGTCGTGTCAGCGTCCAGCAATTGGCCACTCCTCATCGAGTGGGCCTGGAGCGGCGAGTTGCTGAACCACGCGGCAGCCTGGGGTGGCAACTTGCTTCGTTGGGTGAGGCTTGGGAGGTGGAGTAGTGAGCTGCCGCACTCGTATCCGGCCGGCTGCGTGAGCCACCCAGCCGGCTTGTATGCCAGAGAACTGCTCTTCGGAAGACATCAGAAGAGTGGTGGAGGAGGAGTTTGGGGAGCGGCGAAGTGGTGTGGTTTTTCCCGGGTCTGCCTGAAGGAAATATGCCCTAGAGGCAATAATAAAGTTGTTATTTATATTTCCTTATATCATGATAAATGTTTATTATTCATGCTAGAATTGTATTAACCGGAAACTTAGTACATGTGTGAATACATAGACAAACAGAGTGTCACTAGTATGCCTCTACTTGACTAGATCGTTGAATCAAAGATGGTTAAGTTTCCTAGCCATGGACATGAGTTGTCATTTGATTAACGAGATCACATAATTAGAGAATGATGTGATTGACTTGACCCATTCCGTTAGCTTAGCATTTGATCGTTTAGTATATTGCTATTGCTTTCTTCATGACTTATACATGTTCCTATGACTATGAGATTATGCAACTCCCAAATACCGGAGGAACACTTTGTGTGCTACCAAACGTTACAACGTAACTGAGTGATTATAAAGGTGCTCTATAGGTGTTTCTGATGGTACTTGTTGAGTTGGCATAGATCGAGATTAGGATTTGTCACTCTGATTGTCGGAGAGGTATCTCTGTGCCCTCTCGGTAATGCACATCACTATAAGCCTTGCAAGCAATGTGACTAATGAGTTAGTTGCAGGATGGTGCATTACAGAACGAGTAAAGAGACTTGCCAGTAACGAGATTGAACTAGCTATTGATATACCGACGACCGAAGCTCGGGCAAGTAACATACCGATGACAAAGGGAACAACGTATGTTGTTATGAGGTATGACCGATAAAGATCTTCATAGAATATGTGGGAGCCAATATGAACATCCAGGTTCCGCTGTTGGTTATTGACCGGAGACGTGTCTCGGTCATGTCTACATAGTTCTTGAACCCGTAGGGTCCGCACGCTTAAAGTTCGGTGACGATTGGTATTATGAGTTTATGTGTTTTGATGTACCGAAGGTAGTTCGGAGTCCTGGATGTGATCACGGACATGACGAGGAGTCTAGAAATGGTCGAGACATAAAGATTGATATATTGGATGACTATATTCGGACACCGGATGAGTTCTGGGGGTCACCGGATAATTATCGGAGTGTCGGGGAGTCATCGGAACCCCCAGGGAGAACTATTGGGCCTACATGGGCCATAGGGAAGAGGGGAGGCAGCCCACAAGGGGCAGTCGCGCCCCCTCCCTATAGGGAGTCCGAATTGGACTAGGGAGGGGGGGTGCGCCCCCCTTTCCTTCTCCTCTCCCTCTCCTCCCTTTACCCTTCCTCGTCCTAGTTGGACTAGGAAAGGGGGAGTCCTACTCCTACTAGGAGGAGGACTCCTCCCCCTCCTTGGCGCACCCCAAGGGCCGGCCGGCCTCCCCCTTGCTCCTTTATATAAGGGGGTAGGGGCACCCTAGAACACACAAATTGATCATTGATCTCTTAGCCGTGTGTGGTGCCCTCTCCACCATAATCCACCTCGGTCATATCATCGTAGTGCTTAGGCAAAGCCCTGCGCCGGTACCTTCATCATCACCGTCATCACGCCATCGTGCTGACGAAGCTCTCCCTCGACATTGTTGGATCGTGAGTTCATGGGACGTCACTGAGCCGAACGTGTGCAGATCGCGGAGGCGCCGTACTTTCAGTACTAGGATCGGTCAATCGTGAAGACGTACGTCTACATCAACCATGTTGTCATAACGCTTCCACTTACGGTCTACGATGGTATGTGGACAACACTCTCCCCTCTTGTTGCTATGCATCACCATGATCTTGCGTGTGCGTAAGAATTTTTTTGAAAATTACTACGTTCCCCAACAGTGGCATCCGAGCCAGGTTTATGCATAGATGTTATATGCACGAGTAGAACACAAGTGAGTTGTGGGCGATAATAGTCATACTGCTTACCAGCATGTCATACTTTGATTCGGCGGTATTGTTGGATGAAGCGGCCCGGGCCGACATTACGCGTACGCTTACGCGAGACTGGTTCTACCGACGTGCTTCGCACACAGGTGGCTAGCAGGTGTCAGTTTCTCCAACTTTAGTTGAATCGAGTGTGGCTACGCCCGGTCCTTGTTGAAGGTTAAAACAGCACATACTTGACGAAAAATTGTTGTGGTTCTGATGCATAGGTAAGAATGGTTCTTGCTCAGCATGTAGCAGCCACGTAAAACTTGCAACAACAAAGTAGAGGACATCTAACTTATTTTTGCAGGGCATGTTGTGATGTGATATGGTCTAGACATGATGCTAAATTTTATTGTATGAGAAGATCTTGTTTTGTAACAGAGTTATCGGCAACTGGCAGGAGCCATATGGTTGTCATTTTATTGTATGAAATGCAATCGCCATGTAATTGCTTTACTTTGTCACTAAGCGGTAGCGATAGTCGTAGAAGCAATAGTTGGCGAGATGACAATGATGCTACAATGGAGATCAAAGTGTCGCGTCGGTGACAATGGTGATCATGATGGTGCTTTGGAGATGGAGATCAAAGGCACAAGATGATGATGGCCATATCATATCACTTATATTGATTGCATGTGATGTTTATCCTTTATGCATCTTATTTTTCTTAGTTCGGTGGTAGCATTATAAGATGATCTCTCACTAAATTTCAAGGTATAAGTGTTCTCCCTGAGTATGCACCGTTGCGAAAGTTCGTCGTGCCGAGACACCACGTGATGATCGGGTGTGATAAGCTCTACGTTCACATACAACGGGTGCAAGCCAGTTTTGCACACGCAGAATACTCGGGTTAAACTTGATGAGCCTAACATAAGCAGATATGGCCTCGGAACACTGAGACCGAAAGGTTGAGAGTGAATCATATAGTAGATATGATCAACATAGTGATGTTCACCATTGAAAACTACTGCATCTCACGTGATGATCGGACATGGTTTAGTTGATATGGATCACGTGATCACTTAGATGATTAGAGAGATGTCTATCTAAGTGGGAGTTCTTTAGTAATATGATTAATTGAACTTTAATTTATCATGAACTTAGTACCTGATAGTATTTTGCATGTCTATGTTGTTGTAGATAGATGGCCCGTGCTGTTGTTCCGTTGAATTTTAATGCGTTCCTAGAGAAAGCTAAGTTGAAAGATGATGGTAGCAACTACACAGACTGGGTCCCTAACTTGAGGATTATCCTCATTGCTGCACAGAAGATTTACATCCTGGAAGCACCGCCAGGTGCCAAACCTGCTGTAGGAGCAACACCAAATGTTATGAACGTCTGGTAGAGCAAAGCTGATGACTACTCGATAGTTCAGCGTTCCATGCTTTACGTCTTAGAACCGGGACTTCAACGACGTTTTGAACGTCATGGAGCATATGAGATGTTCTAGGAGTTGAAGTTAATATTTCAAGCAAATGCCCGGATTGAGAGATATGAAGTCTCCAATAAGTTCTACAGCTGCAAAATGGAGGAGAATAGTTCTGTTAGTGAACGTATACTCAAAATTTCTGGGTATAACAATCACTTGATTCAACTGGGAGTTAATCTTCCTGATGATAGTGTCATTGACAGAATTCTTCAATCACTGCTACCAAGCTACAAGAGCTTCGTGATGAACTATAACATGCAAGGGATGGATAAGACAATTCCTGAGCTCTTCGCAATGCTAAAGGTTGCGGAGGTAGAAATCTAGAAGGAGCATCAAGTGTCGATGGTCAACAAGACCACCAGTTTCAAAAAAAGGGTAAAGGGAAGAAGAAGAACTTCAAGAGGAACGGCAAGCAAGTTGCTGCTCAAGTGAAGAAGCCCAAGTCTGGACCTAAGCCTGAGACTAAGTGCTTCTACTGCAAAGGAACTGGTCACTAGAAGCGGAACTGTCCCAAGTATTTGGCGGATAAGAAGGATGGCAAGGTGAACAAAGGTATATGTGATATACATGTTTTTGATGTGTACCTTATTAATGCTCGCAGTAGCACCTGGGTATTTGATACTGGTTTTGTTGCTAATATTTGCAACTCGAAATAGGGACTACGGATTAAGCGAAGATTGGCTAAGGACAAGGTGACGATGCACGTGGGAAATGGTTCCAAAGTCGATGTGATCGCCGTCGGCGCGCTACCTCTACATCTACCTTCGGGATTAGTTTTAGACCCGAATAATTGTTATTTGGTGCCAGCGTTGAGCATGAACATTATATCTGGATCTTGTTTAATGTGAGGCGGTTATTCATTTAAAGCTGAGAATAATGGTTGTTCTATTTATATGAGTAATATCTTTTATGGTCATGCACCCTTGAAGAGTGGTCTATTTTTGTTGAATCTCGATAGTAGTGATACGCATATTCATAATATTGAAGCCAAAAGATGCAGAGTTGATAATGATAGTGCAACTTATTTGAGGCACTGCCGTTTGGGTCATATTGGTGTAAAGCGCATGAAGAAACTCCATTCTGATGGACTTTTGGAATCACTTGATTATGAATAACTTGGTACTTGAAAACCATGCCTCATGGGAAAGATGACTACAACGCCGTTCTCCGGAACGATGGAGCGAGCAACAGATTTGTTGGAGATCATACATACTGATGTATGTGGTCCCATGAATATTGAGGCTCGCGGCGGGTATCGTTATTTTCTCACATTCACATATGATTTGAGCAGATATGGGTATATCTACTTAATGAAGCATAAGTCTGAAACATTTGAAAAGTTCAAAGAATTTCAGAGTGAAGTGGAGAATCATCGTAACAAGAAAATAAAGTTTCTACGATCTGATCGTGGAGGAGAATATTTGAGTTACGAGTTTAGTCTTCATTTGAAACAATGCGGAATAGTTTCGCAACTCACGCCACCCGGAACACCACAACGTAATGGTGTGTCCGAACGTCGTAATCGTACTTTACTGGATATGGTGCGATCTATGATGTCTCTTACTGATTTACCACTATCATTTTGGGGTTATGCTTTAGAGACGGCTGCATTCAGGTTAAATAGGGCACCATCTAAATCCGTTGAGACGACAACTTATGAACTGTGGTTTGGCAAGAAACCTAAGTTGTCATTTCTTAAAGTTTGGGGTTGCGATGCTTATGTGAAAATGATACGTCCATTTTGCATCATGCTTTTATATCGATATTTATCGCATTATGGGCTGTTATTCACGTTATGTCACAATACTTATGCCCATTCTCTCTTATTTTACAAGGTTTACATGAGGAGGGAGAATGCCGGCAGCTGGAATTCTGGGCTGGAAAAGGAGCAAATATTAGAGACCTATTCTGCACAGCTCCAAAAGTCCTGAAACTTCACATAAGTCTTTTTTGGAATTAATAAAAAATACTGGATGAAGAAAATACCAGAGGGGGGCCACACCCTGGTGGCCCTCCGGTGCCCATCTTCTTCTATATGAAGTCTTTTGTCCGAGGAAAAATAATAAGCAAACTTTCGGGAAGAAACTCCGCCGCCACAAGGCGGAACCAATCTAGGGCTCCGGCAGAGCTGTCCTACCGGGGAAACTTCCCTCCGGGAGGGGGAAATCATCGCCATCGTCATCACCAACGATCTCTCATCGGGAGGGGGTCCATCTCCATCAACATCTTCGCCAGCACCACCTCCTCTCAAACCCTAGTTCATCTCTTGTACCCAATCTTTGTCCCAAAGCCTCAGATTGGTACCTGTGGGTTACTAGTAGTGTTGATTACTCCTTCTAGTTGATGCTAGTTGGTTTATTTCGTGGAATATCATATGTTCAGATCCTATATGCATATTAATACTCCTCTAATTATGAACATGAATATGCTTTGTGAGTAGTTACGTTTGTTCCTGAGGACATGGGAGAAGTCTTGCTATTAGTAGTCATGTGAATTTGGTATTCGTTCGATATTTTGATGAGATGTATGTTGTCTCTCCTCTAGTGGTGTTATGTGAACATCGACTACATAACACTTCACCATTGTTTGGGCCTAGAGGAAGTCATTGGGAAGTAATAAGTAGATGATGGGTTGCTAGAGTGACAGAAGCTTAAACCCTAGTTTATGCCTTGCTTCGTAAGGGGCTTATTTGGATCCATATGTTTCATGTTATGGTTAGGTTTACCTTAATACTTCTTTTGTAGTTGCGGATGCTTGCAATAGGAGTTAATCATAAGTGGGGTGCTTGTCCATGTAAGGACAACACCCAAGCACCGGTCCACCCACATATCAAATTATCAAAGTACCGAACATGAATCATATGAAAGTGATGAAAACTAGCTTGACGATAATTCCCATGTGTCCTCGGGAGCGCTTTTCTCTATATAAGAGTTTGTCCAGGATTGTACTTTGCTACAAAAAGGATTGGGCCATCTTGTTGCACTTTATTTACACTTGTCACTTGTTACCCGTTACAAATTACCTTATCACAAAACTATCTGTTACCGATAATTTCTGTGCTTGCAGAGAATACCTTGCTGAAAACCGCTTATCATTTCCTTCTGCTTGTTGGGTTCGACACTCTTACTTATTGAAAGGACTACGATAGATCCCCTACACTTGTGGGTCATCAAGACTCTTTTCTGGCGCCGTTGCCGGGGAGTGGAGCGCCTTTGGTAGGTGGAATTTGGTAAGGAAAAATTTATATAGTGTGCTTAAATTTACTGTCACTTGTTACTATGGAAAGTAATCCTTTGAGGGGCTTGTCCGGGGTATCTTCACCCCGAACAGTAGAGCAAAGAGTTGCTCCTCAACCTACTCAACCTACGGAACCTATTGAAAATGGTTACTTTGAAATTCCTTCGGGTATGATATAGAAACTGCTAGCTAATCCTTTTGCAGGAGATGGAACATTGCATCCCGATTTACACTTAATCTATGTGGATGAAGTTTGTGGATTATTTAATCTTGTAGGTATGCCCGATGATGTTATCAAAAAGAAGGTCTTCCCTTTAGCTTTGAAGGGAGATGCATTGACATGGTATAGGCTATGTGATGATATGGGATCATGGGACTACAAGCGATTGAAATTGGAATTTCATCAGAAGTTTTATCCTATGCATCTAGTTCATCGTGATCGTAATTTTATATATAATTTTTGGCCTCGCGAAGGAGAAAGCATCGCTCAAGCTCTGGGGAGGCTTAAGTTAATGTTATATTCATGCCCCAGTCATGATCTCTCAAGAGAAATGATTATTCAAAAATTGTATGCTCGGCTTTCTGACAACAATCGCTCCATGCTCGATACTTCTTGTACTGGTTCTTTTATGATGAAGACTATTGAATTCAAATGGGATTCATTGGAAATAATTAAACGCAACTCTGAAGATTGTGTTATCGATGAAGGTAAGGAGTCAGGTATAATACCTAAGTTTGATTGTGTTAAATCTTTCATGGATACCGATGTTTTCCGTAAATTTAGCACTAAATATGGACTTGACTCTGAGATAGTAGCTTCTTTCTGTGAATCCTTTGCTACTCATGTTGATCTCCCTAAGGAGAAGTGGTTTAAATATAATTCTCCCATACAAGTAAAAGTAGTTGCACCTATTAAAGTTGAAGAAAATACTATCACTTATAATGATCCTATTGTCCCTACTGCTTATGTTGAGAAACCACCTTTTCCTGTTAGGATAAAGGATCATGCTAAAGCTTCAACTATTGTCAACAAAAGTAATATTAGAACTTATACACCCCCTGAGCAAGTTAAAGTTGAACCTAATATTGCTATTGTTAAAGATCTCTTGGCTGATAATATTGATGGGCATGTTATTTACTTCGGTGATGAGACTGCTAGAATTGCTAAACCTGGTGCTAAAGATAAACATAGACCTGTGGTAAGCATGCCTGTTATTTCTGTTAAAATAGGAGATCATTGTTATCATGGCTTGTGTGATATGGCTGCTAGTGCTAGTGCAATACCTATTTCTTTATATCAAGAAATTACGCATGATATTGCACCTGCTGAGATAGAAGATGTAGACGTTACAATTAAACTTGCCAATAGAGATACTGTTTCACCGATTGGGATTGTTAGAGATGTTGAAGTCTTGTGTGGGAAGGTTAAATATTCTGCTGATTTTCTTGTTCTTGGTTCCCCCAAGATAGCTTTTGTCCCATTATATTTGGTAGACCCTTCTTGAATACTGTCAACGCTAAGATAGACAGCAAAAAGGATGTTGTTACTATTGGTTTGGGTGATATGCCTCATGAGTTTAATTTTTCTAAATTTCGTAGACAACCCCGTGATGAAAAATTGCCTAGTAAAGATGAAATTATTGGTCTTGCTTCTATTGTCGTGCCTCCTGGTGATCCTTTAGAACAATATTTGCTAGACCATGAAAATGATATGTCTATGAATGAAAGAAGGGAAATAGATGAAGTATTCTTTAAACAGGGACCTATTCTGAAACACAATTTGCCTGTTGAAATCCTAGGGGATCCTCCTCCACCCAAGGGTGATCCCGTGTTTGAGCTTAAACCATTGCCTGATACTCTTAAATATGCGTATCTTGATGAAAAGAAGATATATCCTGTTATTATTAGTGCTAACCTTTCAGAGCATGAAGAACAGAAATTATTGAAAACTCTGAAGAAGCACCGTGATGCTATTGGATATACTCTTGATGATCTTAAGGGCATTAGTCCCACTCTATGTCAACACAAAATAGATTTGGAGAAAGATGCCAATCCAGTTATTGATCACCAATGACGGTTAAATCCTAAGATGAAAGAAGTGGTAAGAAAGGAAATATTAAAGCTCCTTGAAGCAGGTATAATTTATCCCGTTGCTGATAGTCAGTGGGTAAGTCCTGTTCATTGTGTTCCTAAGAAGGGAGGTATTACTGTCGTTCCTAATGATAAAGATGAATTGATTCCGCAAAGAATTATTACAGGTTATAGGATGGTAATTGATTTCCGCAAATTAAATAAAGCTACTAAAAAAGATCATTACCCCTTGCCATTCATTGATCAAATGCTAGAAAGATTATACAAACACACACACATTTTTGCTTTCTAGATGGTTACTCTGGTTTTTCGCAAATACCTGTGTCAGCTGATGATCAAGCAAAGACCCCTTTTACTTGCCATTTCGGTACTTTTGCTTATAGACATATGCCTTTTGGTTTATGCAATGCACCTGCTACCTTTCAAAGATGTATGATGGCTATATTCTCTGATTTTTGTGAAAAGAATTGTGAGGTTTTCATGGACGATTTCTCAGTTTATGGATCCTCTTTTGATGATTGCTTGAGCAACCTTGATCGAGTTTTGCAGAGATGTGAAGAAACTAACCTTGTCTTGAACTGGGAGAAATGCCACTTTATGGTTAATGAAGGTATTGTCTTAGGGAATAAAATTTCTGAAAGAGGTATTGAAGTTGATAAAGGTAAATTTGATGCTATTGAAAAGATGTTGTGTCCTAAAGACATCAAAGGTATAAGAAGTTTCCTCGGTCATGCCGGTTTTAATAGGAGGTTCATTAAGGACTTCTCAAAAATTTCTCGGCCCCTGACTAATCTATTACAAAAAGATATACCTTTTGTCTTTGATGATGATTGTGTAGAAGCATTTGAAATACTTAAGAAAGCATTGATTTCGGCACCTATTGTTCAGCCACCTGATTGGAATTTACCCTTTGAAATTATGTGTGATGCTAGTGATTATGCTGTAGGTGTTGTTCTAGGACAAAGAGTTGATAAGAAATTAAATGTTATTCAATATGCTAGTAAAACTCTAGACAGTGCTCAGAGAAATTATGCTACTACTGAAAAAGAATTCTTAGCAGTTGTATTTGCTTGTGATAAGTTCAGACCTTATATTGTTGATTCTAAAGTAACTATTCACACTGATCATGCTGCTATTAAATATCTTATGGAAAAGAAAGATGCTAAACCTAGACTTATTAGATGGGTTCTCTTGCTACAAGAATTTGATTTGCATATTATTGATAGAAAGGTAGTTGAGAACCCCGTTGAAGACAACTTGTCTAGGTTAGAGAATGTTCTTGATGACCCACTACCTATTGATGATAGCTTTCCTGATGAACAGTTAAATGTCATAAATGCTTCTCGTACTGCTCCATGGTATGCTGATTATGCTAATTACATTGTTGCTAAATTTATACCTCCTAGTTTCACATACCAGCAGAAGAAAAAGTTTTTCTATGATTTAAGACATTACTTCTGGGATGACCCACACCTTTATAAAGGAGTAGATGGTGTTATTAGATGTTGTATACCTGAGCATGAACAGGAACAGATCCTACGCAAGTGTCACTCCAAAGCTTATGGAGGACACCACGATGGAGATAGAACTGCGCATAAGGTATTGCAATCCAGTTTTTATTGACCTACTCTCTTTAAAGAAGCCCGTAAGTTTGTCTTGTCTTGTGATGAATGCCAAAGAACTGGTAATATTAGTAGACGTCAAGAAATGTGTATGAATTATTCACTCGTTATTGAACCATTTGATGTTTGGGGCTTCGATTATATGGGACCGTTTCCTTCCTCTAATGGGTATAGACATATTTTAGTTGATGTTTATTACGTTACTAATTGGGTAGAAGCTATTCCAACTAGTAGTGTTGATCATAACACCTCTATTAAGATGCTTAAAGAAGTTATTTTTCCGAGGTTTGGAGTCCCTAGATATTTATTGACTGATGGTGGTTCACATTTTATTCATGGTGTTTTTCATAAAATGCTTGCTAAGTATGATGTTAATCATAGATTTGCATCTCCTTATCACCCACAGTCTAGTGGTCAAGTAGAATTGAGTAACAGAGAGCTCAAGTTAATTTTGCAAAAGACTGTTAATAGATCTAGAAAGAATTGGTCCAAGAAACTTGATGATGCATTATGGGCCTATAGAACTGCATATAGAAATCCTATGGGTATGTCTCCGTATAAAATGGTTTATGGAAAAGCATGTCACTTACCTCTCGAATTAGAACATAAGGCATATTGGGCCATTAAAGATCTCAATTATGATTTCAAACTTGCCGGTGAGAAAAGGTTATTTGACAATAACTCACTTGATGAATGGAGAACCCAGGCTTATGGGAATGCCAAACTGTTTAAAGAAAAAGTTAAAAGATGGCATGACAAAAGAATACAAAAGCGTGAGTTTAATGTAGGTGATTATGTGTTGCTATTGAACTCTCGGTTAAGAGTTTTTGCAGGGAAACTTCTCTATAAATGGGAAGATCCTTACATTATCGAGGAGGTCTGTCGTTCCGGTGCCATAAAAATCAACAACTTCGAAGGCACAAATCCGAAGGTGGTGAACGGTCAAAGAATCAAACATTATATCTCAGGTAATCCTATAAATGTCGAAACGGAAGAGGTATGTGGTACGGTAAGTAAACCGACTCCAAAACAGTTCTAATGGCAATTTTTCTCCGTTTTGGAATATTTAAGAAAATAGGAAAATAAGAAGCAGTCCAGGAAGGACATGAGGCTTCCACGAGAGTGGGAGGCACGGCCCACCCCCTGGGCGCGCCCCCTACCTCGTGGGCACCTCATGCGCTCTCCAGAATCCGTTTTCTTGCACGATACTTCTTTCGGTCGGTAAAAATTCATTATATAATCCCTCGAAGGTTTTGACCACCGTATCACACAAATATCCTCTTGATAACCCACAAGTATAGGGGACCAATTGTAGCCTCTTTCGATAAGTAAGAGTGTCGAACCCAACGAGGAGCTAAAGGTAGAACAAATATTCCCTCAAGTTCTATCGACCACCGATACAACTCTACGCACGCTTAATGTTCGCTTTACCTAGAACAAGTATGAAACTAGAAGTACTTTGTAGGTGTTTTTGGATAGGTTTGCAAGATAATAAGAAGCACATAAATAAAAGCTAGGGGCTGTTTAGATAAAGACACAATAAAGTTAGTATAGCAAGTGTGGAAAAGTGGTGGTAGGAGTTGTGAAATTGTCCCTAAGCAATTGACTACTTTACTAGACCGATAGCAAGTTTTATGTGGGAGAGGCCACTGCTAGCATGTCATCCCTGACTTGGAATTCTATGCACTTATGATTGTAACTATTAGCAAGCGTCCGCAACTACTACCGTTCATTAAGGTAAAACCCAACCAAAGCATTAAGATATATTGCCCCCCTTCAATCCCGTATGCATCAATTTCTATGCTAGGTTGAAGCTTCTGTCACTCTTGCCCTCCAATACATAGTCCTATCAACATACAACTAACCCTATGGTGTGATCCACGCGCGCGCTCATATGATGGGCACCAAAGGACAACAACATAACCACAAGTAAATTAAATCAATCATAGAAATTCATCAACCACCGATAGGACAACAAAAATCTACTCAGACATCATAGGATGGCAACACATCATTGGATAATAATATGAAGCGTAAAGCACCATGTTCAAGTAGAGGGTACAGCGGGTTGCGGGAGAGTGCACCGTTGTAGATAGAGGGGGCGTAGGTGATGGAGATGTTGGTGAAGATGGCGGAGGTGTTGGTGAAGATCGCGGTGATGATGATGGTGGCCACGGCAGCGTTCCGGTGCCACCGGAAGAGAAGGGGAGAGGGGGCCCTTCTTCTTCTTCTTCCTTGACCTCCTCCCTAGATGGGAGAAGGGTTTCCCCTCTGGTCCTTGGCCTCCATGGCATGGGAGGGGCGAAAGCCCCTCCGAGATTGGATTTGTCTCTCTGTCTCTCTCTGTTTCTGCGCTCTGGTATTCTGCCCATTCGTCGTTTCTTATATATCCGGAGATCCATAACTCCGATTGGATTGAAACCTTCGCCAAGAATTTTTTTCTGAAAATTTGCTTTCTTGCGGCCGAAGAAGAGCAACAACCGCCTTACGAGGGGCCCGTGAGGGTCAGGGGCGCGCCCCTGCCTCGTGGACACTGAGGAGTCCTGGATTAAGGGGTCCTCGGACAGCCGAACTATATACCTTGGCCGGACTGTTGGACTATGAAGATACAAGATTCAAGACTTCGTCCCGTGTCCGGATGGGACTCTCCTTGGCGTGGAAGGCAAGCTTGGCAATACGGATATGTAGATCTCCTCCCTTGTAACCAACTCTGTGTAACCCTAGCCCCCTCCGGTGTCTATATAAACCGGACGGTTCAGTCCATAGGACAACAACAATCATACCATAGGCTAGCTTCTAGGGTTTAGCCTCTACGATCTCGTCGTAGATCAACTCTTGTAATACTCATATCATCAAGATCAATCAAGCAGGAAGTAGGGTATTACCTCCATCGAGAGGGCCCGAACCTGGGTAAACATCGTGTCCCCCGCCTCCTGTTACCATCCGCCTTAGACGCACAGTTCGGGACCCCCTACCCGAGATCCGCCGGTTTTGACACCGACATTGGTGCTTTCATTGAGAGTTCCACTGTTCCGTCACCGTAAGGCTTGATGGCTCCTTCGATCATCGGCAACGACGCGATCCAGGGTGAGGTTTTCCTCCTCGGACAGATCTTCGTATTCGGCGGCTTCGTACTACGGGCCAACTCGCTTGGCCATCTGGAGCAGATCGAGAGCT
This sequence comes from Aegilops umbellulata, assembly GCA_032464435.1. Lineage (NCBI taxonomy): Eukaryota > Viridiplantae > Streptophyta > Magnoliopsida > Poales > Poaceae > Aegilops > Aegilops umbellulata. Next base: position 589,086,764 of record CP136057.1, read on the forward strand.
ACGCCCCTGGCCATCAGGTAAGGTTTGGAAACTTGAACTGTACTGCTGACATCTGTGGAGACTTGATCTTCGACGGATTCGAGCCCATGTCAGGTGCGCCGCACAATAACGACGAGCATAACTTAACTCTGCCGTCGGACAGTGTTCGGGAGATCACACCTGCAACTAGTCCGGCCCTCAATCTGGAACAAATTACGCCATCCGAGGATGGGTGGATAGACCCCGCCACGGAGGCCACACTCTCAGTGGCGATAGAGCCGAATACTGACTTCACCTCCTATGAGAGCCGTGTTGCCGAACCGTTGGATTCGTCCCCAGCCACGGGCTCCGAGCCGCTTGAGTCCGTGCCTATCGAATCCGATTGGGCACCGATCGTGGAGTTTACCTTCGCGGATATCTTTCAGCACTCGCCTTTCGCGATGTGCTAAATTCATTAAGGTCTCTCTCCTTGTCAGGAGATCCCTGGCCGAACTATGTCCGGCTAGATTGGGATGCGGACGACGAAGAAATTCGCTCCCCAGCAATCGGAGGATGACAATTATATGCCTCTCTCCGAAGACGAGGTGAGCCTCGGCGACGAAGAATTTATCGTGCCTGAGGATCCCGTCGAACAGGAGCGCTTCAAGCGCCGGCTTATAGCCACAGCAAACAGCCTAAAGAAAAAGCAACAACAACTTCGAGCTGATCAGGATCTGCTAGCGGACAGATGGACTGAAGTCCTTGTGGCCGAGGAATACGAACTCGAACGCCCAACCAAGAGTTATCCAACACGCAGGTTGCTACCCCAACTCGAGGAGGAAGCATTGAAACCTACATCACCAGCGTATGATGCGGCTGATCGGCCACCCCGTGGACGAGACAGAGAGGCATATCAGCCCGAAGTCCAGCCTGCACCCCGTCGCCACTCAAACAAAAATACCAAGGCCCGGGGCAACACACAGGACCTGCGAGACGTATTGGAAAACGAAGCAAAATATGCAAGATCGATCTACGGATCACGGGGGCGCGCCCAAACGCGGGACGATGACCGTCACGCCGAATATACTAGAAGCAAATCCGACCGGGCCAAATACAGCAGACAGGACTCGTACGAACTGTGTCGTGATATAGCCCGGCACAGAGGCGCCGCACACCCCCTATGCTTCACTGATGAAGTAATGGATCACGAATTCCCAGAGGGTTTTTAACCCGTAAATATTGAATCATATGACGGCACGACAGATCCCGCGGTATGGATCGAGGATTTCCTCCTCCACATCCACATGGCTCGCGGTGATGATCTACATGCCATCAAGTACCTCCCACTAAAACTCAAAGGACCAGCTCGGCATTGGCTGAATAGCTTGACAGCAGACTCCATTGGCAGTTGGGAGAATCTGGAAGATGCATTCCTTGACAACTTCCAGGGCACTTATGTGCGGCCACCAGATGCTGATGACTTGAGCCATATAATTCAACAGCCAGGGGAATCGGCCAGGAAATTCTGGACCAGGTTCCTAACTAAGAAAAACCAAATCGTTGACTGTCCGGATGCAGAAGCCTTAGCGGCATTTAAGCATAACATTTGTGACGAGTGGCTCGCCCGGCACCTCGGCCAGGAGAAGCCGAAGTCTATGGCAGCCCTCACGACACTCATGACACGCTTTTGCGCGGGAGAGGATAGCTGGCTGGCTCGCAGCAACAACACATCAAGGAATGCCGGCACTCCAGAGGCCAAAGACACTAACGGCAGACCACGTCGTAACAGACACAAGCGCCGCAACAACAGCGATAATGCCGAAGACACGACAGTCAATGCCGGATTCAGTGGCTCTAAATCCGGTCAGCGGAAAAAGGCATTCAAAAGAAGTACTCCAGGCCCGTCCAGTTTGGACCGCATACTCGATCGCTCGTGTCAAATTCACGGCACCCCCGATAAGCCAGCCAATCACACTAATAGAGAATGTTGGGTGTTCAAGCAGGCCGACAAATTGAACGCCGAAAACAAGGACAAGGGGCTGCATAGCAACGACGAGGAGGAGCCCCGGCCACCGAACACGGTAGGACAGAAGAGGTTCCCCCCACAAGTGAAAACGGTGAACATGATATACGCAACCCACATTCCCAAGAGGGAATGGAAGCGTGCACTAAGGGGCGTCTATGCGATGGACCAGTCGCCCCAAAGTTCAACCCGTGGTCATCTTGTCCGATTACCTTTGATCGCAGGGACCACCCAACTAGTATCCGTCATGGCGGATCTGCCGCATTGGTTATTGACCCCATCATTGACGGATTTCACCTCACTTGAGTCCTTATGGACGGCGGCAGCAGCCTGAACCTGCTCTATCAGGATACAGTGCGCAAAATGGGTATAGACCCCTCGAGGATCAAACCCACTAAAACCACCTTTAAAGGCGTCATCCTAGGTGTAGAGGCCCATTGCATGGGCTCAATCACACTGGAAGTGGTCTTCGGATCTTCGGACAACTTCCGAAGTGAGGAGTTAATCTTCGATATCGTCCCGTTCTAAAGCGGCTATCACGCACTACTCGGGCGAACCACATTTGCCAGATTCAATGCAGTACCGCATTATGCATACCTCAATCTCAAAATGTCAGGACCTCATGGGGTTATAACAGTCAATGGAAACACGGAACGCTTGCTCCGTACGGAGGAGTACACCGCGGCCCTAGCAGCAGAAGCACAAAGCAGCCTTTTAAGGAAAACCACCAATTTGGCGGTAAAGCCCCCGGACACCTTGAAGCGAGTCTGGAGTAACCTGCAACAAGATCGCCTGGCACGTTCAGAGCTTGCCTAGCAATTCGGCCCCCGTCCTAGTCCCAGTCAAGCAACGAAATATGTGTCGCGCGTACACAATTATGCACTAAAAATACCATGGGCATAGGCGGGGGCACGGCCAGGGCACGTCCCATAAGGCGGCTCAACCGCCCCGGGGCCTGTCTACCTTTATCAGTTTTTTTCTCTTTCAGGACCTTACTCTCTGGAAGCCCTTTCCGGCAGTCTAATCGTTGAACTCACGGTGGTAAGGGAATACTGATAACCCACAAGTATAGGGGATCGCAACAGTTTTCGAGGGTAGAGTATTTAACCCAAATTTATTGATTCGACACAAGGGGAGCCAAAGAATATTCTCAAGTATTAGCAGCTAGTTGTCAATTCAACCACACCTGGAAACTTAGTATCTGCAGCAAAGTGTTTAGTAGCAAAGTAATGTGATAGTGGTGGTAACGGTAACAAAAGTAAAGACAGCAAAAGTAATGTTTTTGGTATTTTGTAGTGATTGTAACAATAGCAGCGGGAAAGTATATAAGCGTAAACCAGTATATGGAAAACTCGTAGGCACCAGATCAGCGATGGATAATTATGTCGGATGCGATTCATCATGTAACATTCATAACATAGGGTAACACGGGACTAGCTCCAATTCATCAATATAATGTAGGCATGTATTCCGTATATAGTCATACGTGCTTATGAAAAAGAACTTGCATGACATCTTTTGTCCTACCCTCCCGTGGCAGCGGGGTCCTATTGGAAACTAAGGGATATTAAGGCCTCCTTTTAATAGAGAACCGGAACAAAGCATTAGCACATAGTGAATACATGAACTCCTCAAACTATGGTCATCACTCGGAGTGGTCCCGATTATTGTCACTTCGGGGTTGCCGGATCATAACACATAGTAGGTGGCTATAGACTTGCAAGATAGGATCAAGAACTCACATATATTCATGAAAACATAACAGGTTCAGATCTTAAATCATGGCACTCGGGCCCTAGTGACAAGCATTAAGCATAGCAAAGTCATAGCAACATCAATCTCAGAACATAGTAGATAATAGGGATCAAACCCTAACAAAACTAACTCGATTACATGATAAATATCATCCAACCCATCACCGTCCAGCAAGCCTACGATGCAATTACTCACGCACGGCGATGAGCATCATGAAATTGGTGATGGAGGATGGTTGATGATGATGACGGCGACGAATCCCCCTCTCTGGAGCCCCGAACGGACTCCAGATCAGCCCTCCCGAGAGGTTTTAGGGCTTGGCGGCAGCTCCGTATCGTAAAACGCGATGATTTCTTCTCTCTGATTTTTTTCTCCCCGAAAGCCAATATATAGAGTTGGTGTTGGCGTCGGAGGGTGTCCAGGGGGCCCACAAGGTAGGGGGCGCGCCCTAGGAGGGGGGGCGCCCCCACCCTCGTGGACAGGGTGTGGGCCCCCTGGTCTTCATCTTTGGCGAGGATTTTTTATTATTTATTATAAGGTATTCCGTGGAGTTTCAGGTCATTCCGAGATATTTTGTTTTCTGCACATAAAACAACATCATGGCAATTCTGCTGAAAACAGCGTCAGTCCGGGTTAGTCCCATTCAAATCATACAAGTTAGAGTCCAAAACAAGGGCAAAAGTGTTTGGAAAATTAGATACGACGGAGACGTATCAAATAACAAGGAAGCAAGACGGTCTGACGTACACGGGAATCCTCAGGTGGTCTCTAATAACGACAAATATACTTGTTTTACATCCCAAACGCAGCTTGCCCTTGGATAGGACATGTCAAATAGTCCTATTTTTTGCCTATTGCACTACTTGTATCCGTACGCTTTGGCGTACTATTTAAATAAACAATGCACAGCGTTAGCCTATTATTGCATTCCCCCTTCTCTTTTTCTTTTCCTTGTCAGCATATTTACGACAGATTGCACCCATACATATTGGTACGACTAGTACACCAGGGGCTTCAGTATACCCCATAATACGACGCGAGAAGTCCAAACACTTTCGACAGTGCGGCACCCCGAACTTATAACATTATATGCATCAGCTCCGAATCATGTCTTGGCTCAATAGTTGGGTTTGCCCGGCTCCCATGTTTTGGTACCTTACGTTCCGCAATATCGGCTAAGGTAGCGCTGGGAGAACTACTGTGATTGTGTCCCGGTTCTTCCGGACGAGCACCTTAGTAGAGAAAGCCGAAAACTGACTGTCATGATGAGGCGAGAGCTGGTCGCTGTTCGAGAGGTCTCAAGTCCTTAAAGACTTTTTCCGCTTCGGGCGAGGAGTCGGTCTTGCCCGACTTAGGCATATATGGCGCCCCAAATTCGGCCTTCAAAATACTAGGGGCTTCACCAAAATTTAAAATTGTAGACTTCTATGGCTAAGTGAGAGTGATAAAACTTTGTAGTCCGATTGCCTAGTTCGTTGTGTTGAACACCTCCTTCGAAGGACCCAAAATTGGGATAAAGAGTGCTCAGGTTTCTCCCGAACACCCCAGGACTAGTTACATGGGGCACAAGCCGACGACTGGCCAACTCTCAGATTTCATAAACGGCCGCACAGAAGGTAATATTTTAAATTAACAAGCGTGGTATAACACAAATGAACTCGTTTCATATTACAGGATCACATGAGTACATTCATTCGAATATTACATCTCTGGCACATTCCTCCGCCACAAGGCGAGAACCCTTCAGGACACTGTTATAGTACATTTCGGGGTGGCGATGCTCCTTGCCCTCCGGCGGCCCCTCCTTCACCAGCTTTACGGCGTCCAGCTTCACCCAGCGCACCATCGCCCGGGCAAAAGCCCTGCGCGCACCCTCGATGCAGACGGACCGCTTTATGACTTCGAGCCGTGGGCAGGCATTCACAAGCTGCCTCACCAGGCTGAAGTACCTATTAGGCAGGGGCTCGCCATGCCACATCCGGACTATAAGACCCTTCATGGCCTATTCGGCCGCCTTGTGGAGCTCGACCGGTTGCTTCAGCTGGTCGCTCAAGGGCATTGGGTGTTCGGTCCCAGTATACTGAGACCAGAACAACTTCTCCGTCGAGCTCCACTCCTCAGCCCGGTAGAACTCCGCGGCAACCGACACATTGCGGGGAAGATCTGTGAACGCTCCTGGAGAGCTCCGAACTCGGGTAAGTAAAAGGAAAGTTTCCTTCACATGATTGCTTTGCATAATGAATGCCTTACCCGCTGCTATCTTCTTAACCGCCTCAATTTCCTGGAGGGCCTTTTGGGCTTCGGCCTTGGCGTTTGTGCGCTTTCGAGGGCCTTCGCAAGCTCGGACTCTCGCGTCTTAGAGTCAAGCTCCAAGGACTCATGTTTTTTGGCGAGAGCCTGGAGCTCTTGCCGCACCTCGCCCACATGGGCCTCTTGCTTCTCTCGCTCGCTACGCTCCTTGGTCGCTTTGTCTTCGGCCTCGGATAGCGCCTTCTGCAGGGTCGCCACTTTGGTCGTGGCCCCTAACAAAATTCATGGCGATCCTATTATTCCAAAACCAAATTTTAATAATGTACAAACAGGGTATGACTTAACTTTGTTCTCTTCGAGCTGCCTCTTGGTAAGGCCGAGCTCTTCCTTGGACCGCTCAAGGTCCTGCTTCAGCGCATTGACCTCCGCAGTACGTGCGGCAACGGCTAGCAGTGAAGCCTGCATATGCACATAGACATATTCCGATTAGATTCTTGCGGTCATTATTTGATCCTCTATTCGGCCTTTCTTCGCGAACGCCAAACAGAGCATCAGGGGCTACTGTCTATGCTGTAACATTTTCTCATAATTTGATTACTTACCTGAAATCCAATTAGGAGGCTAGCACATGCTTTAGTCAGTCCACTTTTGGCGGACTGAACCTTCTCGATCACCGCACTCATGATAGTGTGGTGCTCTTCGTCGATAGAAGCGCCGCGAAGTGCTTCCAGCAAGTTGTCCGGTGCCTCTGGATGGACAGAGGTCACCGGTACAGGCAGCTTGCCCCTCTTGGCGAGGGGTCGCCCGACAGAGTTCGGAACCACTGTAGGTTCCGGAGCAGTATTCGGCCGAGGGCCGAATTTGCTGCCCCCGCCATCGGAGCCCATGGGAGTCTTGCTCCCCTTGCGCCCAGGGTCCGGAATACCGCCTTGAGGTGCCTCCAGGACAACCTCCCCTTGACTCAGTGCCCTTTGAGACAACACCTCGACGTTATCCGTAGGACGAGGGGAGGAGGCGGTCGAAAGTGAATCGCTGTTCAAATCCGACGGGTCCAAAGAACCATCCAACGAAGATACGTCGATATGGACTCAGAACGGACTGCATAATCATGTTCGGCGGGATTAGAAGTAGCACTATAAGACGTACCATGAATTACTATGGTATCCGGATACTTACGACTTCGCCAAGGGCTTGTCCCTGGGCAGCCACTCGTCGTCGCTATAGGCGGCCGTCGTGGAGCAGTCCGGGAGGAGGGTCCTTCCCTTCTTGGACCCTTCGGCCTCCCCGGATGGGGCGGCCTTCCTATTCTTGTCTCCCCCGGCAGGAGGGGGAGTACTTTCTTCTTCCTCCTCCTCGGGGGAGGAGTGTGCCTCGGTGTTTTCGTACGAGGAGTCCGATATAACCTTGCGCCGGAGACCCTTCCTGGTCCCCATGGCCTTCTTCACCGGCACCTCGTAAGGCGCCGGGACCAGCATCTGCTGGATCTTCGGCCAGGGGGGCTGGACAATCGATCAGCTCCGCTGTCGCTACCCAGTCCTGTTAAATGGCGTGGAGGCTTAGATCCCATGCATGGTTAAAACTGGGGGAAATGAACATCTTATGAGATATAAAAGACTTAACGGATTGGCAGGACGCTTTGCGCTAAGCCCACGATCCTTGATGAGGGGAGGAGGTACCTCGGCGCCCTTGAACAGCACCTTCCAGACGTCTTTATGCGTCGTGTCGAAGAGCTCTCGCAGTGTTTGGTGCTCGGTCGGGTCAAACTCCCACATGTTGAATGCCCATCGTTGACACGGGAGGATCCGACGGAAGAGCATGACCTGGACCACGTTGACGAGCTTGATTTTCTTGCTCATCATGTTCCTGATACATTTTTGGAGTCCGGTCAGCTCCAACGATGAACCCCAGGACAGGCCCTTCTCTTTCCAGGAGGTGAGCCGCATGGGGATTCCAGGTCGAAATTTGGGGGCCGCCACCCAGTTGGTGTCGCGCGGCTCGGTGATGTAGAACCACCCCGATTGCCACCCCTTTATGGTCTCCACATAGGAGCCTTGGAGCCAGGTGACGTTAGGCATTTTGCCCACCATGGCGCCTCCGCACTCCGCTTGTTGGCCGACCACCACCTTCGGTTTAACATTGAAGGTCTTCAGCCACAGGCCGAAGTGGGGCTTGATGCGGAGGAAGGCCTCGCACATGACGATAAACGCCGAGATGTTGAGGACGAAATTAGGGGCCAGATCGTGAAAATCCAGCCCGTAGTAGAACATGAGCCCGCGGACAAACGGGTGAAGGGGAAATCCCAGTCCACGTACGAAGTGGGTGAGAAAAAACACCCTCTCATGGGGTTCGGGAGTAGGGACGATCCGCCCCGCATCTAGCAGCCGGTGTGCAATATTCGCGGCCAGGTACCCTGCTCCTCGTAGCTTTGTGATGTTCTCCTCCGTAACGGAGGAGACCATCCACTTGCCTCCCGCTCCGGACATGCTTGGAGTGGTTTGAGGAGAAAATGCAAACTTGGGTGCTGGAGCTCGAGTGCTCAAGAATGGATGAGCAAGGAGGAAGAAGGCGTGGGTAAAAAAGGAGGAATCCTCGTCCCTTTATAAGGGCGGAAGAAACTATGCGCCTCCCCACCTGCCTGGTTAACTCGCTTATTCCCCAAGCGCCGTAATTGATGGCGTGGTTGGTTACCCACACCCGTATTGATGAGAATCCCGTGATAAGGGGGCACGATCTCTGCTTCGACAAGACGTGCCAAGGAAACCGCCTCGTAATATGTGCAGTAGCTAGTTGAGAAAAACGGTTCGAATAATGATCGGGCCATGGTGTGATGTCATACCGCCGAATGTGTCAGCGGATTAGATTTGTGGAAATATTATTCTCTCTACGGTGGTATGTGGAATTTGTTTTGCAGAGCCGGATACTATCCTTGTGTTCAAGATCTTCTATGGAGTATTCGAAGGAAGAACCCGCCTTGCAATGCCGAAGACAATCTGCGCGCCGGACTCATCGTCATTGAAGCCTGGTTCAGGGGCTACTGAGGGAGTCCTGGATTAAGGGGTCCTCGGACAGCTGGACTATATACTTTGGCCGGACTGTTGGACTATGAAGATACAAGATTGAAGACTTCGTCCCGTGTCCGGATGGGACTCTCCTTGGCGTGGAAGGCAAGCTTGGCAATACGGATATGTAGATCTCATCCCTTGTAACCGACTCTGTGTAACCCTAGCCCCCTCCGGTGTCTATATAAACCGGAGGGTTTAGTCCGTAGGACAACAACAATCATACCATAGGCTAGCTTCTAGGGTTTAGCCTCTGCGATCTCGTGGTAGATCAACTCTTGTAATACTCATATCATCAAGATCAATCAAGCAGGAAGTAGGGTATTACCTCCATCGAGAGGGCCCGAACCTGGGTAAACATCGTGTCCCCCGCCTCCTATTACCATCCGCCTTAGACGCACAGTTCGGGACCCCCTACCCGAGATCCGCCGGTTTTGACACCGACAGACACCTCGGGCACCGTCTCGCGTTGATTCTTCTTCCCATATTTTCCAAAGATTCCAAAAATATTCACCATCTGTTTTTATTCCCTTTGGATTTCATTTGATATGGGGTTTCTGCGAAACATAAAACAAGCAACAAACATGAACTGGCACTGGGCACTGGATCAATATGTTAGTCCCAAAAATAATATAAAAATTTGCCAAAAGTATGTGAAAGTTGAATAATATTGGCATGGAACAATCAAAAATTATAGATACGACGGAGACATATCAGCATCCCCAAGCTTAATTCCTGCTCGTCCTCGAGTAGGTAAATGATAAAAAAGATAATTCTTGATGTGGAATGCTACCTAGCATAATCTTGATCACATAATCTAATCATGGCATGAATATTAGGACACGAGTGATTCAAAGCAATAGTCTATCATTTGACATTAGGACAATAATACTTCAAGCATACTAACCAAGCAATTATGTCTTATCAAAATAACATAGCCAAAGAAAGCTCATCCCTACAAAATCATATAGTCTGGCTATGCTCCATCTTCACCACACAAAGCATTCAAATCATGCATAACCCCGATGACAAGCCGAGCAATTGGTTCATACTTTTTAACGCGCTTCAGCCTTTTCAACCCTCACGCAATACATGAGCGCAAGACATGGGCATAGCATATGATGATGGAGGTTGTGTGGAGAAGATAAAAAGGGAGAAAGTCTCACATCGACATGGCCAATCAACGGGCTATGGAGATGCCCATCAATTGATGTCAATGTGAGGAGTAGGGATTGCCATGCAACGAATGCACTGGAGCTATAAGTATATGAAAGCTCAAACTGAAACTAAGTGGGTGTGCATCCAATTGCTTGCTCATGAAGACCTAGGGCATTTGAGGAAGCCCATCATCGGAATATACAAGCCAAGTTCTATAATGAAAATTCCCACTAGTATATGAAAGTGATAACTCAAGAGACTCTCTATATGAAGAACATGGTGCTACTCTGAAGCACAAGTGTGATAAAAGGATAGTAACATTGTCCCTTCTCTCTTTTTCTCTCATTTTTTTTCTCTTTTTTTTTATTATTTTTTTCTTTTTTTGGTGGGCTTGTTTGGCCTATTTTTATTTGGGCTTATTTGGCCTCTTTTATTTTGAAAACCTCACATGGGACAATGTTCTAATAATGATGATCATCACACTTTTATTTACTTACAACTCGATACTAGAACAAAGATATGACTCTATATGAATGCCTCCGGCGGTGTACCGGGATGTACAATGATCTAGCGTAGCAAATATATCAAAAAACGGACAAGCCATAAAAATATCATGCTAGCTATCTTACGATCATGCAAAGCAATATGACAATAAATGCTCAAGTCATGTATATGATGATGATGATGGAAGTTGCATGGCAATACATCTCGGAATCGCTATGGAAATGCCATGATAGGTAGGTATGGTGGCTGTTTTGAGGAAGATATAATGAGGCTTATGTGTGATAGAGTGTATCGTATCATGAGGTTTGGATGCACCGGCGAAGTTTGCACCAACTCTCGAGGTGAGAAAGGGCAATGCACAGTACCGAAGAGGCTATCAATGATGGAAGGGTGAGAGTGCGTATAATCCATGGAGTCACATTAGTCATAAAGAACTCATATACTTATTGCAAAAGTGTATTAGACCTCGAAGCAAAGTACTACTATGCATGCCTCTAGGGAGATAGATTGGTAGGAAAAGACCATCGCTCGTCCCCGACCGCCACTCATAAGGAAAGCAATGAAAGAACACCTCATGCTCCAACTTCGTTACATAACGGTTCACCATACGTGCATGCTATGGGTCTTGCAAACCTCAACACAAGTATTTCTCAATTTCACAATTACTCAACTAGCACGACTCTAATATCACTACCTTTATATCGCAAAACTATTTCAAGGAATCAAACACATCATATTTAGTGATCTACAAGTTTTATGTAGGATTTTATGACTAACCATGTGAATGACCAATTCCTGTCATCTCTCTAAATAGATATAAGTGAAGCAAGAGAGTTTAATTCTTTCTACAAAAGATATGCCCATGCTCTAACAAATATAAGTGAAGCAAAAGAGCATTCTACAAATGGCGGTTTTCTATGTGAAGAGAAACAGGCAATCCAAACATCAAATGATATAAGTGAAGCACATGAAGCATTCTATAAAGCCATACTCAAAAAATATAAGTGAAGTGCAATGAGCATTCTATAAATCAACCAAGGACTATCTCATACCAGCATGGTACAAAAAATAAAATGAAAACTAAATACAAAAGATGCTCCAAGATTTGCAGATATCGCATGAACGAAACGAATCCGAAAACATACCGATACTTGTTGAAGAAAGAGGGGATGCCTTCCGGGGCATACCCAAGCTTAGACGCTTGAGTATCCTTGAATATTTACTTGGGGTGCCTTCTGCATCCCCAAGCTTGAGCTCTTGCCTCTCCTTCTTCTCCTCACATCGAGACCTTCTCGATCATCGAACACTTCCTCCACACAAAACTTCAACAGAAAACTCGGTAAGATCCGTTAGTAGAATAAAGCAAATCACCACTCTAAGTACTATTGCAAACCAATTCATATTTTGTTTTTGCATTATATCTACTGTAATATAACTTTTCCATGGCTTAATCCACTGACCGAAATTGATAGTTTCATCAAAACAAGCAAACTATGCATCAAAAACAGAATCTGTCTAAAACAGAACAGTCTATAATAATCTGAACAGTCACCATACCTCTGGTACTCCAAAAATTCTAACAAAATTAGGAAAAATAAAACATTTGTATAGAAAGACAGTGAAAAAAGTTTCAGAACCATTTGACGTTCTAGTAAAAAATGTAAAATCACGCACTACGGCCAAAGTTTCTGTCCTGCACCGCACAAACCAACAAGCATTGTAAACATCCTAAAGGCAAACCTTGGCACATTATTTTTATAATACAATCGTATTGTACAAGGGGATAATTATTTTTGTTGAAAAGTTTCTGTAATCAAGATTCACAAAGTTTCCGTGAGCATGAACAAAGTTCAAGGAGCTCCCCCACTTCAACAATGCTTGTCTCTCTCACTTTCACTTTCCTTTTTGAAAAGTTTTGGGTTCCCCTCTTTATTTTTTTGTTTTTAAACTATATGAAAGAACTGAACTGAAATAAATGACTCTCTAAAACTTCCGGGTTGTCTCCCTGGCAGCGCTTTCTTTAAAGCCATTAAGCTAGGCATATAGTGCTCATGTAATGGATCCACCCGGATCCCAAGGTATATCAAAGCCAATTTTAATTAGCAATGATTTGGCATTTAGTAGTGAGCACAAAGTAACATATATCAAGCAATGACGAAATCTAACTCTCTTCCTATGCATCGGCATGTCATAAAAGAACAATTCATGCACACCTAGTAAAGGCCAATGCATAGTATAAACAGTTTCTTGCAATTTTATCGTGTGGGAAACATAGAGAGGTGGAGATATAGTTCCTCTATCATAATAATTGCAAGTAGGACCAGCAACCACATGCGTATTATATCTATCAAAATCATCATGTATAGTAGTAAAGGGCAACCCATCAATATAATCCTCAATAAGGGCAAACTTCTCCGATATAGTGTAGTCGGGAGAATTCAAAAGATAATAGGACTATCATGTGTGGGTGCAATAGTAACAATTTCATGTTTAACATAAGTAACTATAGCAAGTTCATCTCCATAAGCATAATTCATATTGGCATCTTGGCCACAAGCATACCAATCATCATCAAAAAGGGATATTTCAAGAGAATCAACGGTATCATAGCAATCATCCTTCGGTAAGCACGAAGGGAAGTTAAACAATGTATGAGTTGAAGAGTTACTCTCATTAGAAGGTGGGCACGGGTGATCAATCCACTCTTCCTACTTTTATTCTTCGCTCTCCTCATCATCTTTTTCATCCAATGAGCTCACAGTTTCATCAATTTCTACTTCCATAGACTCCTGCAAAATATTAGTCTCTTCTTGGACAGCGGAGGAGTCCTCGATATATGGTTTAACATAGGCATTAGAAGCATAATTCTCATAACAATATTCAAGTATGGCAAAATTTTCAGATTTGTAAAGAGTAGCATCATACTTTTCAATCAACGAAGCAATTTCATAAGCACCCTTAAAAGCAACAAATTCTTCAATTTGTTGAACATCATAGTAATTATAAACACCCTTAGCATATGAAGATACTATTCCATTATCACTAAACTCACATTGGTAGGGAAGGTGTTTCTTAGGGTCTTCAGAACAACAAGTAAAATCATATATTTCACATAAATTCCAAGCATAGCATTGCAAATGATGAATTTGATCCAGTAAATGTTTCCCTTTTCAGATATGCAATGTCGAACATAACAAGCATGCTCATCTCAACATTGGCCCTCAACTAAGCTAGTTGGGGTTTCAGCACGAGCACATAGGGATCGAAGATGATCCAGGTAAAAAGCTTCAGGAGTGTGATAGATTTTGAGTGGTTCTTCAACCATTGGTGTAGCAGGTACAACTAATTTTTTTGGTATTTTGCGGTTCCTACCCATAACTAAAGATAGAAAACAACTTAGAACAGCAAATAAAAATTACTTAGTGATAAAGCAGTCCAGGAAGGACATGAGGCTTCCACGAGAGTGGGAGGCGCGCCCCCTACCTCTTGGGCACCTCATGCGCTCTCCGGAATCCGTTTTCTTGCACGATACTTCTTTCGGTCGATAAAAATTCATTATATAATCCCTCGAAGGTTTTGACCACCGTATCACACAAATATCCTCTTGATAACCCACAAGTATAGGGGACCGATTGTAGCCTCTTTCGATAAGTAAGAGTGTCGAACCCAACGAGGAGCTAAAGGTAGAACAAATATTCCCTCAAGTTCTATCGACCACCGATACAACTCTATGCACGCTTAATGTTCGCTTTACCTAGAACAAGTATGAAACTAGAAGTACTTTGTAGGTGTTTTTGGATAGGTTTGCAAGATAATAAAGAGCACATAAATAAAAGCTAGGGGCTGTTTAGATAAAGACACAATAAAGTTAGTATAGCAAGTGTGGAAAAGTGGTGGTAGGAGTTGCGAAATTGTCCCTAAGCAATTGACTACTTTACTAGACCGATAGCAAGTTTTATGTGGGAGAGGCCACTGCTAGCATGTCATCCCTCACTTGCAATTCTATGCACTTGTGATTGGAACTATTAGCAAGCGGGCGCAACTACTACCGTTCATTAAGGTAAAACCCAACCAAAGCATTAAGATATATTGCCCCCTGAGGGAGTCCTGGATTAGGGGGTGTTCGGATAGCCGAACTATATCTTCAGCCGGACTCCAGGACTATGAAGATACAAGATTGAAGACTTCATCCCGTGTCCGGAAGGTTCTTTCCTTGGCGTGGAAGGCAAGCTAGGCGTGCGGATATTCAAGATCTCCTACCAATGTAACCGACTCTGTGTAACCCTAACCCTATCCGGTGCCTATATAAACCAGAGGGTTGTAGTCCGTAGGACGAACACATCATAACCATCATCATACCCATAGGCTAGCTTCTAGGGTTTAGCCTCCTTGATCTCGTGGTAGATCTACTCTTGTACTACCCATATCATCAATATTAATCTAGCAGGAGTAGGGTTTTACCTCCATCGAGAGGGCCCGAACCTGGGTAAAATAAAGTGTCCCTTGTCTCCTGTTACCATCCGACCTTGACGCACAGATCGAGACCCCCTACCCGAGATCCACCTGTTTTGACACCGACATTGGTGCTTTCATTGAGAGTTCCTCTGTGTCGTCGCCTTTAGGCCCGATGGCTCCTTTGATCATCAGCAACGATGAGGTCCAGGGTGAGACTTTTCTCCCCGGACAGATCTTCATCTTCGGCGGCTTCGCTCTGCGGGCCAACTCGCTTGGCCATCTGGAGCAGATCGAAAGCCACGCCCCTGGCCATCAAGCCAGGTGGGGAAGCTTAAACTACACGGCAGATACCCTCGTAGACCTGATCTTCGACAGATTCAAGCCACAGCCAAGTGCGCCGCACTATCTTGAGGGGCATGATATAGCTCTGCCTCCGAACAATGTCCTGGAGGCCGCATACGCTCCGGCCCCGATCCTCGATCCAGAGCCCGCTGCGTTCTTTGAGGATAAACGGTTGGACGTCACCTCGGGGGCTGCGATCTTAAAAGCCATTGAGCCAAACGCAAGCCCCGCACTCCGCATGGCACATGACTCCAAGGAGCCGGACTCTTCTCCGAACTCCGAACCTCCCGCGCCCCTGCCAATCGAATCAGATTGGGCGCCGGTAATGGAGTTCACCGCCGCGGACATCTTTCAGTATTTTCCTTTCGGTGATATTCTGAAATCTCTCAAGTCTCTCTCTTTTTCAGGAGAGCCCAGGCCGAACTGTGGCCTGCGAGGTTGGGATTCGGACGACGAAGAAATTCAAATCCCACCCACCACCCACTTAATAGCCACTGTCGACGATTTAACCGACATGCTCGACTTCGGCTCCGAAGACTTCGACGGTATGGACGACGAAGACGGAGACGAACGGGAACCAGCGCCCATATGGGCACTGGACCTCCACCCCACTTAATGACGTATTCATGGTGGATACACCTGAAAAAACTCACAATGAGGAAGAAGGGGGCGAAAAGAAGGGTAAACCCTCCGAAAAGCACTCAAAGTGGCGACGTAAACGCCGAGCGAAGCCCCGCCTCGATCAAGACCCAGCCATAGAGCAGGACGAGCCGGCAGATGACGAACGCATCCCAGAACAGCCGTCCGAACAGGGTAACACGGGCATAGAGGACGAACAGTCCTCCCCCGGTCATAACAGAACTCCAGACGATACCACGCCGGATAAAATCACGGAGCAGAAGAATCTCCAAGAAAGGCTCGTCGCCACAACACGAAGCCTGAAGAAGCAGAAGGAAAAGCTAAAGACGGCGGAAGATGCACTCAAAACAAGATGGAGCAAAGTAATCAAGACCGCAGACAAATACGGTGGCAGCCGCCGCACCAAAAGCTATCCGAAGAGAAAGCTACTGCCCGAATTCGACCAGGAGGCCCTAGAGCCCCCAAACTCGAAAAACAAAAAGGCTACACGGTCGAATAAACGACCTCTCGACCACTACAATACGGCAAACGGCGCCGCACTCAATGCGGCATGCGACACAATCAAAGACTCACATCATGGCCCAGCCAGGTCCATTTACGGGCCAAGAAAGCAAGCTCTCGCAAGCAATGCAAAAAATCCACCATCAGAATCCGGCACACCCAAATATAGGGGTGCCGCACACCCTCTATGTTTCACCGATGAGGTCCTGGAATATGAATTCCCAGAGGGATTTAAACCCGTGAACATAGAGGCGTACGATGGAACAACAGACCCGGGAGTCTGGATCGAGGATTATATCCTCCACATACATATGGCTAGAGGAGATGATCTCCACGCCATAAAATATTTACCCCTTAAGCTTAAAGGGCCAGCCCGGCACTGGCTTAAAAGCCTTCCCGAAAACACAATTGGAAGTTGGGAAGAGCTCGAGGACGCTTTCCGAGCAAATTTTCAAGGGACCTACGTCCGTCCCCCAGACGCAGACGACCTCAGTCACATAACTCAACAATCCGGAGAATCAGCTCGGCAGTTCTGGAACAGATTCCTCACTAAAAAGAATCAAATAGTGGATTGTCCGGACGCTGAAGCCCTAGCGGCTTTCAGGCACAATGTCCGAGACGAATGGCTCGCCAGACACCTCGGCCAGGAAAAGCCAAGAACAATGGCCGCACTCACAAGCCTCATGACCCGCTTTTGCGCAGGAGAGGACAACTGGTTGGCACGATGCAGCCCCAGCGACCCAAGTACATCAGAAATCAGGGATGGAAATGGGAAACCGCGGCGAAACAAGGACCTTCGCCGAATCAAAAGAAAAAGTCCGAAGAGCACGACAGTCAATGCCGGATTCAAAGGCTCACGGCAAAATCAAACAAAATCACCCCCTCAGGATAATAGGGAAGATCCGTCCAGTCTAAAGAGAATCATGGACAGGATATGTCAGATACACAGTACTCCTGGAAAGCCTGCTAATCATACCCACAGAGACTGTTGGGTTTTCAAACAATCCGGAAGGCTTAACGCCGAACACAAGGGGCTCGACACACCAAGTGAGGAAGAGGACGAACCCCAAAAGCAGAACACCAGGTAGCAAAAGAACTTCCCGCAAGAAGTCAAAACAGTGAACTCACTTCACATAACAAGGCATGAGGCACCCATAAAGGTCCGCACATTCAAGCCTATCCCTCAGGAGTCTGGCCACTGGTCACTAAAGCCAATCATTTTTGATCAGCTAGATTATTCTCGCAATATCAAACACGCAGGCCGGACTGCCCTGATGCTTAATCCAATAATAGACGGATTCCAGTTTACCAACGTCCTTATGGACGGTGGCAGTGGACTAAATCTGATATATCAGGATACAATTCACCGCATGGGCATAAACCCAGCACGAATCCGTCACAGTAAAACCTCCTTTCAAGGAGTAGCACCAGGCCCGGACACCTACTGTATGGGTTTTCTCCGGCTTGTGGTCATATTTGGCTCTGCCAATAACTTTCGTCGCGAAAAGCTTATCTTCCACATAGTCCCGTTTT
This sequence comes from Aegilops umbellulata, assembly GCA_032464435.1. NCBI lineage: Eukaryota > Viridiplantae > Streptophyta > Magnoliopsida > Poales > Poaceae > Aegilops > Aegilops umbellulata. The sequence continues at coordinate 589,104,941 of CP136057.1, forward strand.
CAAGTCGCTATCAAGCACTAATGGGACGCGGAGCTTTCGCTCGCTTTAACGCAATACCGCATTATGCATCCCTCACGCTAAAGATGCCCGGTCCTCGAGGCATCATCTCTTTAAAGGGAGCATACTAAACTACATCTCCTCCAAACGGAGGATTGTGCGGCCGCTTAAACGGCCGCCCAACAAAATGGCCTTGCCAGCCAAAAAGACTTTTTCGATGTAAGTCACAAAAGGCCGCGGACCCGGACTCAATGAGTTCGGCACAAGCCCATTTTCGTTATAGGCTTGGTACGCCTCACCAGGGGCTGTACGCAGAGACAATAAAACTCGACCGTATCTATTTCTCACTTCACATTTTATTTATTATTCTTTTTGATCCGCACGACCCATTTTTCAATTTAGTTCTTCCCTTTTACAGATGAACGTCGTACGGCGCCCGTCCAGGACACGGCACAGCGGAGACACAGGCGCAGACGTGCAGTAGGGACCCGCCCCAAAGGATTCTTCTTAGATTAAGACCCTGCGTAAACCTTTTTTACTGTCTCTTGCTGCTATACATCCCCTGGTTTACCTCACTATAACCATGGAGGAGACTGGCGTTTTGGCATGTGGCCACGCCAGAATTCTTGCTCGTACCTGGACACAAGGGGCTTTTTTCTTTTTCAAGGGTGTTGTTTCACACGCACCCACAAAGACCGAACACCTTAGGGAGTGTTCGGCGTCGCGAGTTTTGGCACTATATGCATCAGCTCCGAGTCATGATTTTGGTCACATGTTGGGTTGCCCGGCTCCTGAGTTCGGCCACCTTACGTTCCGTTCTGTCGGCTAAGGTTGCACCAGGAGAACTACTGCGATTGTGCCCCGGTTCGGCCGGGTGAGCACCTTAGTAGAGAAAGCCGAAAACCGACTGTCGTGATGTAGCGTGAGACTGGTCGCCACTCGATGACTTATAGGAATTTATCGAATTCCTCCTTTTTGATGAAGGGCCGCTTCCCGGTCAGGCACATATGCGTCCCGAATTCGGGTAAACGCAGTCGCCATTAAAGGGCTACCTAAAGAGTCCCACTGTCAAGCTCCTATGGCTAAGTGAAAGTGTTAAAGCATTATAGTCCGGTTGCCTAGCCCGCGGCGCTATCACCTCCTTTGTAGGACCAAGACGTTGGGTTAAGTGTGAAAATGCGTTCTCCGCGCGCACCCCCGCACTATGTGCGTGGGGGCTGAAGCCAACGACTGCAATCTTTCAGAATTTATATATTAAAATGGCCGCACAGGAGGTGTTATTAATACTTGAAGGCACAAGTCTAAATTACGCCATTACAATTTATAAAAATATTGATCTACGATTACATATGCTGTCATAAAACAGCATCTTTCGAACACTGCGTCTCTATTATATGAGCGCCCGCGAGGACTTCCTCAAAATAGTGCTCGGAAGGAATTCGGCTTTTATCCGAATCATGGGACGCAACAACGGTGGGCTCCATATCTGCCCAGTATGTCTTGACACGGGCAAGAGCCAGCCGCGCGCCCTCTGTGCAAGCGGACCTCTTTAGAGCTTCAATCCGAGGCACCACATCAAGAAATTGCTGCACCAAACTGAAATAGCTTCTCGGCTTCGATCTCCCCGGACACAGGCGGTCCATGGCATACTTCATGGCAAGTCCGGACAACCTATTCAGCTCGGCCCATTGGGCCAGGCGATCATCCACTGATAGTGGACGCTCTGGATTAGTGAACTGCGACCAGAAGAGCTTTTCCACTTCATGATTTTTCTTATCTTGAAAGTACCTGGTCGCATCAGCGGCACTAGCCGACAAATCCAGATAGGTGTCCTCCACGCTCCACGCTCGGTCCAACGGGGCGAACTTCGGATCACAGAATTTTCTCCGCAGCAGGAAGGGCTTTCCATCCGCAATCAGTCCGGCTTGACGCAGCTCTTCCCTTGACGCTCTCATACCAGAGCGGGCGTCCTTGGCGTCGGCGACGGCCTTCTCTAAATCCGTCTGTCGGGCTCGACCTTCCTCTTCAAGAAGTTTGCAACGGTCAGTATCACTTTTCAACTTCACGGCTATATCAGCCATCTCCTCCTTGCTTCGGCAATGGGAAGCCTGTTCGGCTTTTAGCTCTTCACGGGCTCTTCCGGCAGCCGCATCGCTTTTTCTGGCTTGTTCCTTTGCTTTGGCGAGCTCGGCCCTAGGTCCTTCTACGGCCGCCGCACCATCTGCATCAAGCATACACAAGGTAAGATATTGACATAAAGCTCCTCTTACTAACAATCGCCAAATAAACTCAATATCTTGAACATCATCAAGCCGCTTGTTAACAAGCACGATGTCGGCTTCTGCCTCATCGAGTTGCCGTTTCATTTCGGCAAAATCTCGAGTCCGGCTCGACTCCGGACAACCTGCCACCTACATACAAAGGTGCCACTTAAAGGACCTGGGATTAAGATCCTCTGCGCGCCGCTAATCTTTGCGGCACACAGAGTCTCAGGGGCTACTATCTATACAAGGCGCATGTTATTATGCGCAATTAACACTAATGTTCGTTATTCAAAACGTACCTCAAGGCCCGCCAGTAAACTCTTGACGGCCTCGTTCAGTCCGCTTTCCGCGGATGAAATATTTTCAATCACCGTGTGCATCAACGCACGATGCTCCTCTGAAACAGAGGCTCGGCCCAGCAGAACCTTCAGCTCCTCCGACCGAACACCAGATGGTGCCGGACTCGTCCCATGGCCTTCTTCGGAGGCCGGACACGGAGAACCCCGGGGGGCCGCATGATCACCTTCTGCCTCTGGCAGATTCGGAGAAATCCTCTGCGACGACACTTCGGCGTTGCCCGCCTTGCTAGGCGATGAAGGAGGAGGCGTTCCGCTCTCCATCATCTCCGGAAGAAGATCCCCCGATGACGAGCTCTGCTGAGAAGGGTCGAGGTCTGAACTACAAGGTAAGGTTTCGGTCAAAACTTCTCAGATACAAATTAAGGATTTCTCTTAAAAGAATGGCTCTCTTTCTACTTACGGCTCGTTGGAGGGCTGCTCCTTTTGAGGATTTAGTTCGGCCGAGGGGCTCCTCGGCGTCGGGTCCTCTGACGCAGATTCTTTCCCCCGCTTTGGAGCTACGGCTCCCGGGTCGTCAGAGGCGGCCCTTTTCTTCCCCTTTGGAGAGGAGTTGTCGATTCCCCCCTTTGGGATGGCCCCTTTCGAAGAGGCCACGGTTTCCTTGTCCACCCCTTCATTTTCCTCCAGAGGCGCCACCTCCAACATCCTGACTAGCACAGGATCTAGCCTGGTCTCGGGAAGGGGAGCCGGACACCGGACCAGCTTTGCCTTCGCTATCCACTCCTGCGTAAAAAGGAGAAGTACTGTTAAAAAATAAGTCAATTGTACGGATAGAAGGTCCGGGCGCAAGGTCACCTACTTCTGTATCCGGGCGGTTGCAGCTTAAACCAGCATCCTCGGTCAAATCCGGACTCACTTCTGGTGGTCCGAAGAACAGTCTATACATCTCCGTAGGCATCACGCCCATGAAATTTCGGAGAACTCGCGGCCCCTCTGGGTTGAACTCCCACAAGCGGAGGGGGCGACGTTGGCCGGGCAGTGTCCGGCGAATCAGCATAACTTGTGTCACCTTGACCAGGTTGAGGTCTCCTTTTTGGAGATCCTTTATGCGGCCCTGCAACAGAGGAACATCTTTGGGCAAGCCCCGATCTAACCCTGTGTTGATCCACGATGTTAAACATGGTGGGGGGCCCGAGCGAAAGGCGGGAGGCGCTACCCAAGTGGTGCCCCGAGGAGAGTTGATGTAGAACCACTCCTGTTGCCATAAACCGAGCTCCTCTTGAAAAGTGCCCTCGGGCCATGGAGCATCAGTATTCCTTTTTATAACAGCACCTCCGCACTCTACGTGACGCCCCTCGATTATCTTCGGTTCTACCTTGAAGGTCTTGAGCCATAATCCGAAGTGAGGAGTGATATGGAGAAACGCTTCACACACAACAATGAAGGAGGAGATATGGAGGATGGACTCCGGAGCTAGGTCATGGAATTCCAGCCCATAATAAAACATCATCCCCCTTACGAAAGGATCCGTTGGGAAGCCTAATCCCCGAAGGAAGTGGGAGATGAATACTACGCTCTCACCAGGCTGAGGGCTTGGGATCGCTTGTCCTTGAGCAGGCAACCTGTGCGGGATCTCGCTGGTCAGGAACCTAGCCTCCCTCAACCTTGATACGTCCTCCTCCGTAACGGAGGAGGGCATCCATTGGCCTTGAAGGCCGGAGCCGGACATTGTCGATGGTCCGGTGCGCCTAGAATCTAAAAGCCTGGGGTGTTGGAACTCGAGGCTATGGGCGAGCTTGTTTTGAGAACACAAGAGGGGAGCAAGGTCTCGGTCTCTTTATAAGAGGCAGAATATCAAGAGCCATCCCCGTAATCGTCTTGGACTAGCCTTTAATCAAGGCAGGACGTGCTTAACGGGCACGGTTGGGTTACCCACGTCCGTATTAATGAGAATCCCGTTAAAGGGGGCACACGATCTCTGCTTCGACAAGACATGCCAAGGAAACCGCCTCGTTGAACGTGCTGCGGTGGAACAACAAAAAATAATCCATACAGAAGGCTTGGTCGCAGTGTTATGACGCACTGGGAATACGTCAGCAGATTTGATTTGTGTTTGTATTATTCTCTATATGGCAATACGTGGAAACTTGTTTTGCAGAGCCGAACACTATTTTTTGGTGTTTATTATCTTCTTGAAGAATTTGGAGGAGGAACCCGCCTTGCAATGCCGAAGACAATTTGCGCGCCGGACTCGTCGTCATTGAAGCCTGGTTCAGGGGCTACTGAGGGAGTCCTGGATTAGGGGGTGTTCGGATAGCCGAACTATATCTTCAGCCGGACTCCAGGACTATGAAGATACAAGATTGAAGACTTCGTCCCATGTCCGGAAGGTTCTTTCCTTGGCGTGGAAGGCAAGCTAGGCATGCGGATATTCAAGATCTCCTACCAATGTAACCGACTCTGTGTAACCCTAACCCTATCCGGTGCCTATATAAACCGGAGGGTTGTAGTCCGTAGGACGAACACATCATAACCATCATCATACCCATAGGCTAGCTTCTAGGGTTTAGCTCCTTGATCTCGTGGTAGATCTACTCTTGTACTACCCATATCATCAATATTAATCTAGCAGGAGTAGGGTTTTACCTCCATCGAGAGGGCCCGAACCTGGGTAAAATAAAGTGTCCCTTGTCTCCTGTTACCATCCGACCTTGACGCACAGATCGGGACCCCCTACCCGAGATCCGCCGGTTTTGACACCGACACCCCCCTTAAATCCCGTATGCATCAATTTCTATGCTAGGTTGAAGCTTCTATCACTCTTGCCCTCCAATACATAGTCCTATCAACATACAACTAACCCTATGGTGTGATCCACGCGCGCGCTCATATGATGGGCACCAAAGGACAACAACATAACCACAAGCAAATTAAATCAATCATAGCAATTCATCAACCACTGATAGGACAACGAAAATCTACTCATATATCATAGGATGGCAACACATCATTGGATAATAATATGAAGCGTAAAGCACCATGTTCAAGTAGAGGGTACAGAGGGTTGCGGAGAGTGGACCGCTGTAGATAGAGGGGGGTAGGTGATGGAGATGTTGGTGAAGATGGCGGAGGTGTTGGTGAAGATCGCGGTGATGATGGTGGTGGCCACGGCAGCGTTCCGGTGCCACCGGAAGAGAAGGGGAGAGGGGGCCCCGTCTTCTTCTTGTTCTTCCTTGACCTCCTCCCTAGATGGGAGAAGGGTTTCCCCTCTGGTCCTTGGCCTCCATGGTATGGGAGGGGCGAAAGCCTCTCCGAGATTGGATCTGTCTCTCTCTGTTCCTGCGCTCTGGTATTCTGCCCTTTCGCCGTTTCTTATATATCCGGATATCCGTAAATCCGATTGGATTGAAACCTTTGCCAAGATTTTTTTTTCAAAAATTAGCTTTCTTGCGGCCTAAGAAGAGCAGCAACCGCCTTACGAGGGGCCCACGAGGGCCAGGGGCGCGCCCCCCTGCCTCGTGGACACCTCGGGCACCGTCTCGCATTGATTCTTCTTCCCAAATTTTCCAAATATTCCAAAAATATTCTCCATCCGTTTTTATTCCGTTTGATATGGGGTTTCTGCGAAACATAAAACAAGCAACAAACAGGAACTAGCACTGGGCACTGGATCAATATATTAGTCCCAAAAATAATATAAAAAGTTGCCAAAAGTATATGAAAGTTGAATAATATTGGCATGGAACAATCAAAAATTATAGATACGATAGAGATGTATCACCTCTGTTTTCATTTTGAGCTGTTTTTCTAACAGATCTAGATCACCACGACATCTCCAAGCGCACCCAAGGACAAGTTCTTCAAGAAGGTCATCAACCCCTACCTCGCGAAGGTGCTGCAACACCCTCAAGCCATTGAGATGTGTGATGGGTTGCTGCACATCCGCGATGTTGAGGGACCAAGGAGGACCAGAAGCGTGGAGATGAGGCTCGAAGCAATGGAACAACAAGTTTTCAAGTGTCAGGGGATGGTGGAACGTGGACTCAACGCCAACCACATGATGATCGCAGAGTTCACCAACAACCACAAGCTGGATGCCAATAACATTGGGGAAACCATCTTCAAGCTTCATGAGAAAATCGAGCATCTCCAAGCCCAGATCTATGACCTGCAAAACAAAAACTGTGAGTATGAATATAGATTCAAGAGAATGAGTTTGGCTGCAGATTTAAGGATGCCGGAGACTCGATCATCCTTCTATGATAGTGAGCCTATGCCTTGGAAGAGGGACGACAAGCCTACATCATCAACAACTCCATATCCTTCACCAGCAAAAGAGATATAATCACATGGGTATGGGCACTCCCCTTGGCAACTGCCAAGCTTGGGGGAGGTGCCCCGGTATCGTATCACCATCACACTCCTATCTTTCCCTTTTTCTTAGTTCGATCCTTTTGGTAATATCTTGATCTAGTAAAATAAAGTTTTAGTATGATTTAGTTTTGAGTTTTGCTTTATGATCCCTCTATGTAATCGAGACCATGAGCTATATATAATAAAGATTAGTGTTGAGTCAAGGGCTTGATTATTTTGCTATGATCTTGAGGGAATAAAATAAAAGAAAAGAATAAAAAGAAATAAAGAGATCACATTGATCTTATGGAGAGTAATGACTTCACATATAAAGAGTATGATGATTAAAAGTTGTTGAGAGTTGACAAATTTAATTTTGGTCATCGTTGCAATTAATAGGAAGTAATATAGAAAGAGAGGTTCTACATATAAATATACTATCTTGGACATCTTTTATGATTGTGAGCACTCATTAAAGTATGACATGCTAAAGAGTTGATGTTGGACAAGGAAGACAACGTAATGGGTTATGTTTTCTTATATCCGAAATAAAGTATATTGTCATGGATCGTCCAACGTGTTGAGCTTCCCTTTCCCTCTCATGCTAGCCAATTCCTTGCACCAAGTAGAGATACTACTTGTGCTTCCAATATCCTTAAACCCGGTTTTGCCATGAGAGTCCACCATATCTACCTATGGATTGAGTAAGATCCTTCAAGTAAGTTGTCATGTTGCATGCAATAAAAATTGCTCTCTAAATATGTATGACTTATTAGTGTGGAGAAAATAAGCTTTATACGATCTTGTGATGTGGAATAAATAAAAGCGACGGACTGCATAATAAAGGTCCACATCACAAGTGGCAATATAAAGTGACATTCTTTTGCATTGAGATTTCGTGCATCCAACCAAAAGCACATGACAACCTCTGCTTCCCTCTGCAAAGGGCCTATCTTTTACTTTTTATCTTTTACCTTATGCAAGAGTCATGGTGATTTTCACCTTTCCTTTTTACATTTTATCCTTCGGCAAGCACATTGTGTTGGAAAGATCTTGATATATATATATATATATATATATATATATATATATATATATATATAATTGGATGTAAGTTAGCATGAGCTATTATTGTTGACATTACCCTTGAGGTAAAAGCCACGGAGGCGAAACTATAAGCCCCTATCTTTCTCTGTGTCCGATTAAAACTCCATAACCATAAGTATTGCGTGAGTGTTAACAATTGTGAAAGACTAAATGATAGTTGAGTATGTGGACTTACTAAAAAGCTCTTATATTGACTCTTTCCGATGTTATGATAAATTGCAATTGCTTCAATGACTGAGATTGTTGTTTGTTGGTTCTCAATGAAGTTTCTGATTCATACTTCACATTGTGAATAGATTATTAGTTGAGCATAAGAAATTATATGATAATATCCATATATGTTGCAGTTATAAGAATGATCATGATGCCCTCATGTCCGTATTTTATTTTATCGACACCTCCATCTCTAAACATGTGGACATATTTATCGTTATCGGCTTTCGCTTGAGGACAAGCGAGGTCCAAGCTTGGGGGAGTTGATACGTCCATTTTGCATCATGCTTTTATATCGATATTTATGGCATTATTGGCTGTTATTACATGCAAGTGAGGTCCAAGCTTGGGGGAGTTGATACGTCCATTTTGCATCATGCTTTTATATCGATATTTATCGCATTATGGGCTGTTATTACACGTTATGTCACAATACTTATGCCTATTCTCTCTTATTTTACAAGGTTTACATGAAGAGGGAGAATGCCGGCAGCTGGAATTCTGGGCTGGAAAAGGAGAAAATATTAGAGACCTATTCTGCACATCTCCAAAAGTCTTGAAACTTCACGGAAGTCATTTTTGGAATTAATAAAAAATACTGGACGAAGAAAATACAAGAGGGCGGCCACACCCTGGCCACGAGGGTGGGAGGCGCACCCTACCCCCTGGGCGCGCCCCCTGCCTCGTGGGCCCCTGGTGGCCCTCCGGTGCCAATCTTCTGCTATATGAAGTCTTTCGTCCAAGGAAAAATAATAAGCAAGCTTTCGGGAAGAAACTCCGCCGCCACGAGGCGGAACCTTGGCGGAACCAATCTAGGGCTCCGGCAGAGCTGTCCTGCCGGGGAAACTTCCCTCCGAGAGAGGGAAATCATCGCCATCGTCATCACCAATGATCCTCTCATCGGGAGGGGGTCCATCAACATCAACATCTTCACCAGCACCATCTCCTCTCAAACCCTAGTTCATCTCTTGTATGCAATCTTTGTCCCAAAGCCTCAGATTGGTACCTGTGGGTTACTAGTAGTGTTGATTACTCCTTGTAGTTGATGCTAGTTGGTTTATTTGGTGGAAGATCATATGTTCAGATCCTATATGCATATTAATACTCCTCTGATTACGAACATGAATATGCTTTGTGAGTAGTTACATTTGTTCCTGAGGACATGGGGGAAGTCTTGCTATTAGTAGTCATGTGAATTTCGTATTCGTTCGATATTTTGATGAGATGTATGTTGTCTCTCCTCTAGTGGTGTTATGTGAACGTCGACAACATGACACTTCACCATTGTTTGGGCCTAGAGGAAGGCATTGGGAAGTAATAAGTAGATGATGGGTTGCTAGAGTGACAGAAGCTTAAACCCTAGTTTATTTGTTGCTTCGTAAGGGACTGATTTGGATCCATATGTTTCATGCTATGGTTAGGTTTACCTTAATACTTCTTTTGTAGTTACGGATTCTTGCAATAGGAGTTAATCATAAGTGGGATGCTTGTCCAAGTAAGGACAGCACCCAAGCACCGGTCCACCCACATATCAAATTATAAAAAAGTACCGAACGCGAATCATATGAACGTGATGAAAACTAGCTTGACGATAATTCCCATGTGTCCTCGGGAGCGCTTTTCTCTATATAAGAGTTTGTCCAGGATTGTCCTTTGCTACAAAAAGGATTGGGCCATCTTGTTGCACTTTTTTACACTTGTTACTTGTTACCCGTTACAAATTACCTTATCACAAAACTATCTGTTACCGATAATTTCAGTGCTTGCAGAGAATACCTTGCTGAAAACCGCTTATCATTTCCTTCTTCTCCTCGTTGGGTTCGACACTCTTACTTATCGAAAGGACTATGATAGATCCCTTATACTTGTGGGTCATCAAGCTTCAACCTGATAAGCTCGAACACAAACCGGAGAAATGTGTCTTCATAGGATACCCAAAGGAGACTGTTGGGTACACTTTCTATCACAGATCCGAAGGCAAGACATTCGTTGCTAAGAATGGATCCTCTCTAGAGAAGGAGTTTCTCTCGAAAGAAGTGAGTGGGAGGAAAGTAGAACTTGATGAGGTAACTATACATGCTCCCTTATTATTGGAAAGTAGTTCATCACAGAAATTTGTTCCTATGACTCCTACACCAATTAGTGAGGAAGCTAATGATGGTGATCATGTAACTTCAGATCAAGTTACTACCAAACCTCTTAGGTCAACCAGAGTAAGATCCGCACCAGAGTGGTATAGTAATCCTGTTCTGGAGGTCATGTTACTTGACCATGATGAACCTACGAACTATGAGGAAGCGGTGATGAGCCCAGATTCCACGAAATGGCGTGAGGCCATGAAACCTGAGATGGGATCCATGTATGAGAACAAAGTGTGGAATTTGGTTGACTTGCCTGATGATCGGCAAGCCATCAAGAATAAATGGATCTTCAAGAAGAAGACTGACGCTGACGGTAATGTTACTGTCTACAAAGCTCAACTTGTTGAGAAAGTTTTTTGACAAGTTCAAGGAGTTGACTACGATGAGACCTTCTCACCCGTAGCGATGCTTAAGTCCGTCTGAATCATGTTAGCAATTGCTGCATTTTATGATTATGAAATTTGGCAAATGGATGTAAAGACTGCATTCATGAATGGATTTCTAGAAGAAGAGTTGTATATGATGCAACCTGAAGGTTTTATCGATCCAAAGGATGCTAACAAAGTGTGCAAGCTCTAGCGATCCATTTATGGAGTGGTGCAAGCATCTCGGAGTTGGAATAAACGTTTTGATAGTGTGATCAAAGCATATGGTTTTATATAGACTTTTGGAGAAGCATGTACTTACAAGAAAGTGAGTGGGAGCTCTGTAGCATTTCTAATATTATATGTGGATGACATATTGTTGATTGGAAATGATATAGAATTTCTGGATAGCATAAAAGGATACTTGAACAAGAGTTTTTCAATGAAAGACATCGGTGAAGCTGCTTATATATTGGGCATCAAGATCTATAGAGATAGATCAAGACGCTTAATTGGACTTTCACAAAGCACATACCTTAATAAAGTTTTGAAAAAGTTCAAAATGGATCAAGCAAAGAAAGGATTCTTGCATGTGTTACAAGGTGTGAAGTTGAGTCAGACTCAATGCCCGACCACTTCAGAAGATAGAGAGAAAATGAAAGGTGTTCCCTATGCTTCAGCCATTGGCTCTATCATGTATGCAATGTCGTGTACCAGACCTGATGTGTGCCTTGCTATCAGTTTAGCAGGGAGGTACCAAAGTAATCTAGGAGTAGATCACTGGACAACGGACAAGAACATCCTGAAATACCTGAAAAGGACTAAGGATATGTTTCTCGTTTATGGAGGTGACAAAGAGCTCGTCGTAAATGGTTACGTCGATGCAAGCTTTGACACTGATCCGGATGACTCTAAGTCACAAACCGGATACATATTTATATTGAACGGTGGAGCTATCAGTTGGTTCAGTTCTAAGCAAAGCATCATGGCGGGATCTGATACGTCCATTTTGCATCATGTTTTTATATCGATATTTATTGCATTATGGGTTGTTATTACACATTATGTCACAATACTTATGCCTATTCTCTCTTATTTTACAAGGTATACATGAAGAGGGAGAATGCCGGCAGCTGGAATTCTGGGCTGGAAAAGGAGCAAATATTAAAGACCTATTCTGCATAGCTCCAAAAGTCCTGAAACTTCACCGAGGCACGTTTTGGAATTAATAAAAAATACTAGCGAAAGAATCCACCAGAGGGGGCCCACACCCTGGCCACGAGGGTGGGGGCGCGCCCTACCCCCTGGGCGCGCCCCCTGCCTCGTGGGCCCCCTGGCAGGCCTTCGGTGCCCATCTTCTGCTATATGCAGTCTTTTACCCTGGAAAATAAATCATAAGCAAGCTTTCGGGATGAAACACCGCCGCCACGAGGCGGAACCTTGGCAGAGCCAATCTAGGGCTCCGGCGGAGCTGTTCTGCCGGGGAAACATCCCTCCGGGAGGGGGAAATCATTGCCATCGTCATCACCAACGATCCTCTCATCGAGAGGGGTCAATCTCCATCAACATCTTCACCAGCACCATATCCTCTCAAACCCTAGTTGATCTCATGTATCCAATCTTTGTCTCAAAACCTCATATTGGTACCTGTGGGTTGCTAGTAGTGTTGATTACTCCTTGTAGTTGATGCTAGTTGGTTTATTTGGTGGAACACCATATGTTCAGATCCTTAATGCACATTAATACCCCTCTGATTATGAACATGAATATGGTTTGTGAGTAGTTACGTTTGTTCCTGAGGACATGGGAGAAGTCTTGCTATAAGTAGTCATGTGAATTTGGTATTCGTTCGATATTTTGATGAGATGTATGTTGTATTTCCTATAGTGGTGTTATGTGAACGTCGACTACATGACACTTCACTATTGTTTGGGCCTAGAGGAAGGCATTGGGAAGTAATAAGTAGATGATGGGTTGCTAGAGTGACAGAAGATTGAACCCTAGTTTATGAGTTGCCTCGTAAGGGGCTGATTTGGATCCATATGTTTCATGCTATGGTTAGGTTTACCTTAATACTTCTTTTGTAGTTGCGGATGCTTGCAATAGGGGTTAATAATAAGTGGGATGCTTGTCCAAGGAAGGGCAGCACCCAAGCACCGGTCCACCCACATACCAAATTATCAAAGTAACGAACGTGAATCATACGAGCTTGATGAAAACTAGATTGACGATAATTCCCATGTGTCCTCGGGAGCGCTTTCCTTCATATAAGAGTTTGTCCAGGCTTGTCCTTTGTTACAAAAAGGATTGGGCCATCTTGCTGCACCTTATTTACTTTCATTACTTGTTACCCGTTACAAATTACCTTATCACAAAACTATCTGTTACCGATAATTTTAGTGCTTACAGAGAATAGCTTACTAAAAACCGCTTGTCATTTCCTTTTGCTCCTCGTTGGGTTCGACACTCTTACTTATCGAAAGGACTACGATAGATCCCCTATACTTGTGGGTCATCAGGATCTACGTGTGAAGCGGAGTACATAGCTACTTCGGAAGCAGCAAATGAAGGAGTCTGGATGAAGTTCATATCCGATCTAGGTGTCATACCTAGTGCATCGGGTCCAATGAAAATCTTTTGTGACAATACTGGTGCAATTGCCTTGGCAAGGAATCCAGATTTCACAAGAGAACCAAGCACATCAAGAGACGCTTCAATTCCATCCGCGATCAAGTCAAGGAGGGAGACATAGAGATTTTCAAGATACATACGGATCTGAATGTTGCAGACCCGTTGACTAAGACTCTCTCACGAATAAAACGTGATCAGCACCAAGACTCCATGGGTGTTAGAATCATTACTGTGTAATCTAGATTATTGACTCTAGTGCAAGTGGGAGACTGAAGGAAATATGCCCTAGAGGCAATAATAAAGTTGTTATTTATATTTCCTTATATCATGATAAATGTTTATTATTCATGCTAGAATTGTATTAACCGGAAACTTAGTACATGTGTGAATACATAGACAAACAGAGTGTCACTAGTATGCCTCTACTTGACTAGCTCGTTGAATCAAAGATGGTTAAGTTTCCTAGCCATGGACATGAGTTGTCATTTGATTAACGGGATCACATAATTAGAGAATGATGTGATTGACTTGACCCATTCCGTTAGCTTAGCATTTGATCGTTTAGTATATTGATATGGCTTTCTTCATGGCTTATACATGTTCCTATGACTATGAGATTATGCAACTCCCGAATACCGGAGGAACACTTTGTGTGCTACCAAACGTTACAACGTAACTGAGTGATTATAAAGGTGCTCTACAGGTGTTTCTGATGGTACTTGTTGAGTTGGCATAGATCGAGATTAGGATTTGTCACTCCGATTGTCGGAGAGGTATCTCTGGGCCCTCTCGGTAATGCACATCACTATAAGCCTTGCAAGCAATGTGACTAATGAGTTAGTTGCGGGATGGTGCATTACAGAACGAGTAAAGAGACTTGCCGGTAACGAGATTGAACTAGCTATTGATATACCGACGATCGAAGCTCGGGCAAGTAACATACTGATGACAAAGGGAACAACGTATGTTGTTATGAGGTTTGACCGATAAAGATCTTCATAGAATATGTGGGAGCCAATATGAACATCCAGGTTCCGCTGTTGGTTATTGACCAGAGATGTGTCTCGGTCATGTCTACATAGTTCTCGAACCCGTAGGGTCCGCACGCTTAAAGTTCGGTGAGGATTGGTATTATGAGTTTATGTGTTTTGATGTACCGAAGGTAGTTCGGAGTCCCGGATGTGATCACGGACATGATGAGGAGTCTCGAAATGGTCGAGACATAAAGATTGATATATTGGATGACTATATTCGGACACCGGATGAGTTCCGGGGGTCACCGGATAATTATTGGAGTGCCGGGGGATTATCGAAACCCCCGGGGGGAACTATTGGGTCTACATGGGCCATAGGGAAGAGGGGAGGCAGCCCACAAGGGGCAACCACGCCCCCTCCCTATAGGGAGTCCGAATTGGACTAGGGAGCCCCCCTTTTCCTTCTCCTCTCCCTCTCCTTCCTTCCCCCTTCCTCCTCCTAGTTGGACTAGGAAAGGGGGAGTCCTACTCCTACTAGGAGGAGGACTCCTCCCCCTTCTTGGCGCGTCCCAAGGGCCGGCCGGCCTCCCCCTTGCTCCTTTATATACGGGGGCAGGGGGCACCCTAGAACACACAAGTTGATCATTGATCTCTTAGCCGTGTGTGGTGCCCCTCTCCACCATAATCCACATCGGTCATATTGCCGTAGTGCTTAGGCGAAGCCCTGCGCCGGTAGCTTCATCATCACTGTCATCACGCCGTCGTGCTGACGAAGCTCTCCCTCGACACTCTGTTGGATTGTGAGTTCGTGGGACGTCACCGAGCCGAACGTGTGCAGATCGTGGAGGTTCCGTACTTTCGATACTAGGATTGGTCGATCATGAAGACGTACGACTACATCAACCACGTTGTCATAACGCTTTCGCTTACGGTCTGCGAGGGTACATGGACAACACTCTCCCCTCGCGTTGCTATGCATCACCATAATATTGTGTGTGCGTAGGAATTTTTTTGTAATTACTACTTCCCCAACACTGCCCTCATTTAAATAGAGGGCGCGGATGTTAGGAGCTCGACCGGCATTGTGTTTAATGTCGGCCCACTTATGAACGAACGTGTGGTCGAAGTAGGTTTGTCAGCTTCTGCGTGGGGTTAATGGGGTGTATGAATGCGGCGAGGAGGCGTGTTCAGCCGGGCGTGCAGCAGGCGGCACCCTCAGCCGACGCCCCGCTTCAATGGTGGAGGCAGTGAGAGGTAGTGTCCACCTTGAGTCGTCTTCAATGTGGAGTGGTGCGCTCTGCAACGACATGAATGCGGGCAGGTGGCACTGGGCGGGAGCAAGCGCGGGAGGGGATTTTTTGGTGGGCCAGGGAGGTCAGAAGCGGGCTTCGGAGCGGTCCGGACTCCCGCGAACCTCCCCCACTATTATCTCCGGTTTGTGGGAAAAATCGCGTCCGGGCCACTCCACAGATCGATACAGGTCGGGGTTGGATGGCTTTCGTGATCCGGACAGCCCGGTTCAGACAGTTGTGGGAGATTTGCGGGTCCGTCTTGAAGATGCCCTAATAAAGTTAATTATTTTCCCGCAAAAAAAGTTAACTATGGACTTTTTGAAAAATATGAAATGATCTTATTATAAAAGTTCACTTGAAATACAAAGCATCTCAAACATAATAAACATTTCATTGAGATTCCGAGACTACTGAACGACCACTATTGTTGCCGGAATGAGCCACCAACGTGCCGCTATCACCGCTCCTATACTGGAGCGGATTTGAACTTGTCAACGACAGTCGGGAAGTCTTCATGCACGTGCCCCTAAGGACCAGCGCACTGGAGCCACAGTCGTCGCTATTGAATCATTGCATAGATCTGAAGCACCTGACATCAAATATCACAACATGATGGAAAACCTTAACATTACCGCCCAATGAGACGACATGAATCTATGTCGGAGCTTCATCGACTACGTCTAGACAGACAAATTCGAAAAGGATCGGAACTCGAAAGACAAATTCTAAAAAAAATGCCTCCATTCGTTCAAGCGTCGCTCCTGCGAGGACTAAAAAACTCTAACCTAAACCTAGTCTCGTGTCTGGGTCTGGGTCTGTCTTGGGATGCGGTGGCCGTGCGTCCAGCGCGTGGACGCATCCCGGCCGCATCCTGTCCGCGTATTATTTCTTTGCAAGTCCTTAACTTTATTTCATCATTCATTTTTGGTACATGAAAAATACATCATCACATTTTGACTAGTAAATCTAGACCTAAGAAAACAAGAACCACAAGAATACATTTTAAAAGATACCCAATTTTCATAACTGCTCCCTTGAGTTGGGTTAGGGCCTTCTCGATGCACTCGTTGTTGATCTGTGGAGGAGGAGGCTCGATCTGGCATCCTCCTTTCTTCTTCAAGCCAGAAGTCGATGTTGCTTCCTCCTCACACCTAGTCTCGTGTCTAGCCTCTAATCTAGCCGCCTTCATCATGCGTGTTTCTTTCTTCTTCTTCGAGTCTAAAGAAGTAGAGGTTGCTTCCTCGCATCTAGTCTCGTGTCTAGCCTCTAATCTAGCAACAAATGCACGTGTCTCATCTACAGCCTCTATGCTACCTAAAAGTGCACGAACATCTACTAAATTGCGCTCTATCAATATATCGATGTACTCTTCTTTCCAATACCAAAACTTGCATCCATTCTACACAACAGAATTTGAAGTTAGCACAACTAGTTAAATCTAGAGCACAAACCGAAGCTAAAAAAATCGCATACCCCATCGTTTAAGCACTTGATGAACACCCATCCGGAATGTTCCGGCGTTGTAGACACGCGGCGCACGACCATCCTTGGGCAGTGGTCGCACTTAATGAGTGGCAACGGTGCGCCGGCGAGCTTTTGGGCAAGCACCGAGCCCGGCCGACCGCCATTCGTGTATCTGCCGGCGGACCACCGGCGGTGCAGATCCGAGCGGCTAGAGGACGAGCCACTACCTGCATGTGGCCTTGCGGCCCTGGCAGGGCCTTCCGGCGAGGTGCCCGGCCAGTCCATGGCGCGGCCCGGCCTCCCACAGCCGGCCGAGCTCAAGACCGACCGGATCCGCCCCAAAACCGGCCGGCGGGTGCGTAAACCAGGTGGCCGTGGTCGCGTCCGAGCCCGGCGCCGAGGGGAAGGGGTTGGGCGAGCTCGCGTCCGAACTGCACGGCTGATATGGCAGCGGCAGCGGCGGCGGCAGCGACGGGAAGAATGGGGAAGAGTGGAGGGGGTGCGGCCGGAGGGAGGGAGGGGGGCGGATAGAAAAAGGCCCGTCTTGTGCCACCGACGGGCGGGTCAGGGGAGGACACGCGCAGACGACCCGCATGTCCGCGCGGTGTCCGTTTCACCCCAAAATCGGCGCAAGTTTGGGCCGGGAATGGGTCGAAAGCGGACAAAAGTCCGTTTGCTCCCGCGCGCTGGGCCGCCTCCTTTGTTTCTTTTACTCCAAATGGACGGGGCCGGACAGTATAGGGTCGCGCGGTGGAGTTGGCCTTACGTACGGACGACGATCACATCCTGCTCTCCTGATCTGATCTGGTTCGCGCGCGTCAGAGGCGCCTACGCTTTGACTTTGAGCGCACACGCTCCTCCGCCTCCGCTGCCCGCTCCGTTCGCCGCCTCCATGTTGATTAACTTTCTGTATATCTATATCCGCCCGCTCAGCTTTAGATCGTGCTTCCTGTGCATCCATCTTGGATCGACCGAATGCTCGATCCGCATCTTCTCTGACGACAGATGTTAAGTCAGCTCTAGTCTTTCCCTCAAAATGCTACCACTCACTGAAATTTCTGGTCTGGAGAGTTAAATACTGCTCCCTCTGTTAGAATATAAGATGTTCTAACTTATTCTGAATCGAATGTATGTACAGTTCATATATGGTTTGTATTAATATATTTAAAGCGCCTTATAATTCAGAACAAAGGTGATAACCTGTATTGTATTTCTCTCAAATGTTGTAACTCATAACACCTCCTCCCTGCCCAAATTTGAGCAGCCTTCAAATTCTTCCTAAACCTTCCAACCTGAAAAATGGCGCCAGCAATTGCTGACTGGCTTGGCTCTGCCGCCGCTCCACCCATTCGTCTCCCGCCCACCTAAGTCCATTCTCTAGATGCACAGGTGTTGAACTCCTCAATCAAATTTGAGAAGTTAATCTTTAAGGGGTTGTTCGAAAAGTTAAAATTAATGCAAGAGATAGGGATGCTCTAAGCATGCATGCCGATCGGTGAGATGATTTCCTTCATCGTTTAGACTAGCCACAATGGGTATTAACATAGAGTAGTAACATGCACATGGGACGAGGATTTAGAGCTCTCGGGTGCTCCACTCAGCCTGTGCGTTCGGTTTATTCGGTTTATACGGTTTTTCGGTTTGTACGGTATTAATAATTCGGTAAATACGGTATGAAATTAAAATACGGTTCGGTTTCGGTATATACCAAATTATTTCGGTATGGTTTCGGTATATACCACAAAAACCAAAGTTGACGCGAATTTGAAAATGACGTAATAATAATTTGCAAATTTATGACACAAAACACATACTATTTTACACAAATTGTATATGACTATATATATAATTATATATGCGTGCATTAGTTCATCTGTTGATGGTTATGTACGTGCTTAGCATTTTAAAAAGAGAAAAATGACTATGTTACAAGAAATTTTACATGCTTATTAGTGAATTTGACTCATATACAAGAAAAATGACAATTTGTATGGTCGTTCATCTCAAGAAATATAAATTTATTTTTTACTTCGGTTTATTCGGTTAACCGTTCGGTTTTTCGGTATATACGATAAAAACCAAAGTTCAAATCGGTATGAAAAGTTCATACCATACGTAAACCAGAAACCATAAAAACCATAAAATCGGTTCGCTTCGGTTTATTTTTGGTATGGTTTTTCGGTTCGGTTTTGAAATGCACAGAGTGATGCTCCACACCCCTATACGTACAAATATCAGGAAAAGAATACCGAGAAATTTGAAAAAAAAATCTGGGATTTGGGGATATCAAACGTGGGTTCCCGATGTACTTCCGTCTGGAATTTGGTGAAAAAATACCAGGAAACGTATTCGCGGCAAAAAAGACAAAAAATTCCTATGTATAGCAAAACACTATTTGGGTACATTTTTTTCCGGGCAGTAATTCCTTCGCCACGGATACGTTTTTTGGTATTTTTTCATGAAATTTCACACGGAAGTAGATTGGGAAACCAGGTTTGACATCCCGAAATTTTGGATTTTTTGATTTTCTGAGAATTTTTTACGAATATTTTTCGTATAGGGGTGCAGAGCACCCGAGAGCTCCTGTGTATTTTCCCATGCACATGTTACTATTCTGTGTTACTACCTCTATAGTGAGAGTAACATATGTATGGTAACATGCAACACTTTATTTATTAGGCTATAGACTCATTTTACCTTGATATGTGTGATGTTACTCATACTAGTAGAGTGCCCGTGCGTTGCAACGGGCTCTTGAAATAGTTGCAAGAGTTACATGTTAAATTTCACATTTACAAACAATATTTACAAACAATATTGTGACACTGCGTTATGTGACTTACCTTTAAAAGGAATTACTCACACATGTCGATTATGCCAATATTGTGACAAATATGGAATCCATGAAGTAAACATGTGATGGTGACTGGACTTGTTAGTGGTTGCAACATGCCTACGATAAAGAAATATTTACTCAAAACAAATATTTTCAAGGATAATTTATTTGAAGGAAAACAAGATATTTGGATTCATATTAAATTACGACATATATCTTAGGTAACTTTTTTCATCAACTCAGCATCTAAAACATGACTTCTTATTAGAGTTATTCCTTTTAAAGGTAAGTCACATAACACCTAGAAATATATATTTTTCCTTCCTCGGACACACAATAAGACGTGTCATTGTATATAGAGGAAATAAACTAATATAACTACAAACAGTAGCGTTCTATTTTGCACAACAATCAGTATAAATATATTATTATGAAATTGTGCTAACAGGGTCTTGGGGGTGGCTGCCGCCCATGCGTCGCCCCAATGGAATCTTGCGGGAGGCACCGCTCGCGACTCCCTAGTGCCGCCTTGGACATGCAGCACAACCGCCCCATTTCCGCCACCACCTCGCGCCACCGCATATCTTATTCGGTTAGCAACGATCGCGTCAAACATGTACCACTAGGATCCTCACGCACACCAGACGATATTGTTGATTTTATACCTTCTTCCTTCCCAACTATCTTCTCATCTTCGCCGTCCCAATCCAAACTTACCTCCTCGTCGAGGACGCATTCAGCTCGCAACCTTCCACAAAGTTAAATTAAGAACAACACAAATAAACAAGCATCTAGTCGATCGATCTCATCTCACGATCCAAGTGGCCAAGCCCATGTACAATGCACATCAACAGCAATTCAAAACGCTCACTTGCTGACGGATAGTATAGAACAATATAGAGATATTTATATATAGTTAAAAGAAGGTGTGTTGCTATTATTCTTAAATCAATATAAAGTTACCATGTATTTACTATCTTTTTCTCTCAAGCTTCTACAACAAAATTAATCAAGCAGTGAATTTTGGAAGAAAAAAATATGAGCACAAATTACAATCTTAATCCTGTCATACGTTTTCTGTTCTTTGAAGATGATCAACACTAATAGTGAATTTGGAACATAAGAAAAGTTGAGGAACATTAGGCACTCTCCAGATTCTTTGCTCATGGCCTACAGACAAAATAATAACAACGATTCAAATAGAGAGATCAAAGTTCAGAACTTCAGAACCCCAATGGATGGCATTTCCTCCAGTTCTGATTGAATGTTTCTTAAAGGATGGTATAGTTTGGAACTATGGCCAGGATGAGAAAGCTTTCAAGGTAATCACTTATGGCCTACAGTACATGGCTTTTGTGAGTGCACTCTTTGCGGACCTTTCTTTCTGTTTGTCCGTCACACCAAGAATGATACTCCCTCCATTCCAGAAAATAAGGTGTATTGATATCCTCCAAGTCAACCATTCGAATTTTTGACAAAGATTATGAAGTAAAATATCAACATCTGAAAAACCTAGTAGATAAAATATAAAACTACTTTTGACGGATCGAATGATATAAATTTGGTATAGCGGATATCGATATATTTTCTAAAAACTTGGTCAAACATGCACTCGTTTGACTTTTGAAAAAACAATTAGACTTTATATACAGTAACGGGGGGAGTATGATATTTATGACAGAAAATAGTTGTTCCATCTAACAAAAATGAGCTTCTTGAATAGATGAAGAATTTATGACAGAAAAGGAGACAAGGACAAGACAAACTGGACTAAGCCTTGATTAGGAAGAAGGAAACCCCAAACAGAGTTGGCACGATCTGAAAAGGCTCTAGGTTGGCAAAATCCTATTAACATATCGGGACCAACTTGCGATAATTCACCTATCTGAATATATACGGCATAAAACAATAACTACATGGTTATCTTTCCACGAAGTTCTGTACACAGCTTATAATAAAATAGCTCGGTTCATCTACACTGATTTTTGCTCAGATCGATGGTGGCACATGACAGAATGGTACACATAGCCTAAGCAAGAAGATTTAGAATAATCCAAAGTGGAAGGCAATAGACCAACCATTAATCAACCAAGAATAGTCAAAAAAATTAGAGCATGTGTCATACTCATACCAAATGGAGAAAGATTGAAATGAGAAAATGATTTTCTGTGAAGGAACAAAATTAAGAAATGGATAAAGTAAGAGGCTTGGTCCTTTGTGAAAAAGAACTGGGCAGTAAGTGCAAATCTAACCCTGGAATGAGGATTGATTATTCATATCTATCATCCCAACAAAGCATTCTCTCAACGCTTTCTCTCCAATGTAGCGTGCTAGCACTCTACAATGCAAAAAAAATCATGAATATATTAGTATGTGAATATGCTAGATAATATAACTCATGTATATGCATTAGATACTTGGCACATGAAGATACTGTTTTCTATGAGTATAATGACATGCATGGAAACATGAAACTGGTACGGATACAATCATTTAGACCCCTCTCCCTCTCCATCGCTCCCTCCCTCCCTCTCTCTTGCGCGCGCACCATTGGTGATACAGCATAAAGAGAAAAGAGAGAGTAAAACGCATGAGAGCAAGAGGATGTACATTTTATCTACATTTTTCATATATACAGAGAAGTAACCATGGATGCCAATGTTAATGTAGTAAGGAATCTCTTAGTATCTTAGTATGATCTAGGATATATGAAAACAAAAAACAATATTCAAATGGAAATTACCAAAATATGGTACATGTTGCTAACAACAAATTGCATGATTGATAAACTACATCAATTGTCACAAGCTATCAGGCACTTCCAAATCATAATGAGTTTCACACTTAGTGTACATGAAGAGTCCAAGCAGTTAAGATACGATCTAGAAAAATAAAGATGTGCATTAACTTAAGTACTCTCAATCAAATTAGCAATTGACTTCACAATTATGGGATTATAGAGAACCCTCCAATGATAAAGAACGTTTCGGGTTTAAAAATAAGCACGATCAGGACTAACCTGCCAAAACACATTTTAGAACCTCTCTTAGTATCTGAATATATTCATCATTCGACATCTCCTTGACAGTTTCCATATTTTCGTTTGACTCGAGGAAATTAATTAACTCAATAGTATATTGCAGCATGTACTTTGACAATCTTTAAAAACAGAAAAAAAATCATGAAAAGCCCACGATTAACGATATGCAGAAACAAATGATGTTGAAGCATGCTCAGGAAACTGTACCGTCAAAGCATCAGAACCTTTCTACTTTAGTGAGCTCTGAATAATATATCTAACAATGGTAATGTAATTGCTTAAAAGAATTACTCCCTCTGTTCACTTTTATAAGGCCTTGAAGACATTTCAGACAATGTGCAAAGTAGTTTATTTTGAGTTGTCTGAAATGACTTATAAAAGTGAACGGAGGGAGTAGCTTTGTTAAAGCACCCAATATCCAACTTCGGCTTTCTTACGGAAGAACTGACCAAGTATTTTCTAGACAACAATTCAAAAATATTATAGCACATAATAACAGGAAGCTTTGCCTACTTTTACAAATATTGAATTAGGAAAGGGTGAAGATGATGCACAAGTAAAGTCTAATATTCACACAATAAGAAGTTATGTATGCATGAGATATTGAGGGTTTGAGCAGAGATCTGAATTATACTGGAGCTTCCTCTTCCAGTTCCAACTATTACGAAACAAATATGTTAGACATCAGCTTGCTTGTTTCTTTGACTCTTCGGTGGAGAGAAATCAGAGAATAGGTCAACGCAAATGCTAGCCAAGGAGCAGACCTTAATCCCAGAGTGTGGCGCACGTGAGGGGGGGGGAGGTTACTGGGGATGAGCAGTCAGCCATGGAGGCAATAACAGGAAGGGTGGTTGTCGCCCGTGCATCGCCTAGACAGAGCTTGGGGGAGTCTCTCTTCCTCTCGTCTGCATCTCTTTCCTGATGAAATCACTTGCATAGCTTCCTTTTGGAACCTTCCAAAGCACAGAGTCATACCTTTAGCATAAATATGACCATATGTAAGAATATTTTACTCGCAAGAACATAATTAACTTTCCGATATTAACACCACCATGATACATTAGTATCTGGAATGTTTGAGGGAAAAAGAAGTGTGAAATGAATACCCCCAATTATAAGGGTCCTTTTGCTGAATAGCTACTACTGCTGCTTGTTGCATATCTGATCCTGGAGGGAATGTTGCTAGTTCACACTCATCTGCCAGAGTAAATGAAATTCCGTATAACCAAATAAGTCAATCTGAAGTAAATGAGACGAAAATGAAGAGGTGCAGTTTAAACCAAGTACTTACAAGTAGTTGTCACTCATTGCTATCCAGCAAAAAAATGATAGACATCTAGCAAAATCTCAAAAGTGCCTTACCACCTTTTATAAAGAGAAATATTTCCTTACCGAAAAATTTCCAGTTGCTCTTAATGTCGTCAACGCCAGCAAAATGAAAGCTTGGCAACAAATGTACATGAGTCAAACATTCCTGCTGAGGCCTGTACCACAGGTTCCAATATGCAATCAGCATGAGATACTGTTGAAAAAGGCAATGCAATACATCTAGTAAATCAACTCTGAAGACCTAGTATGCAAATGCACGAAATCCTCCACGAGAGTCAATGTCCACTGTGCCATCATGGGCACCGTAATTGAAAAGCACAGAAAACAGACAGGTAAGTTCCAAAGATGAATATGCATAAACCCCGCCAGATTTTTAGTTGTGTAAATCAAGCAGCACAATTTACCTAAAATCACGAATGTGCAATTCGTAGATGGTTATGTCAGAGCAGGAATCAAGTTTTGGCTTCTCATCGGCCAATTCATCCCAGGAAGCTGGCTTCAATGTTTCATTGTTAATGTCAACCGACCAGGTCCACGCTCCATTTACAGAAAGGCGGATCAAATAAACAACAAGCTAGTTTCTTCCTCTCCCTTTACTTTTTTCTTCTGCGGAAAGTTCCTCTCCCTGAACTACATAACTGAAATGCGCACAGCCACATACCTTCTAGCATAAAGGTCACCAGCTAAACATTTCAGAATTTGTGCCTTAGTTGGATGATACACGTCAACTTCATATAAATAGTATCGGTTTTCCCACTCTCTTGGTCAAGTAATACTCCAAACACCATTTGACTCCTTGAGCTGCAGCGTCTCTTGAGCAGGGCCGGCGGACCATCTAAGAACCACACACTCACATCCTGCAAGATATATTGGGCACATTTTACATATAAGCAGGAATAGTACAGAACCGGAGGCGACACTTGAGATGGTAAAATGCGTCGTCTTTAGAAGACAAACCTGTGTTGTAGGAGCCCAAAGGTGGAGGTTCACAGAGTCCTCGCTGAAAACCGCACCGAGCGGTCCTCTGTATGCAAACATGTCATCCAGCACGCCGGGTAATTGCAGTCCAGTAACATCTACGTGTTTCCCGTCAGCTGCACACAAGCAGTATGTAAGGATCTTGCTCTGTCTCAGAACTTGTCTGAAGAATTTGACACTCATATCTGAATCTGCATGTAAGGGTGCAAACAATCGAGAATTACCACCGAAAGAAGCGACGACCAGTTGGCATTTCACAAGGTTGGCGACGTCGACAGAGCTCGGAACTCTGAACGCTCTGTAACTGCTGATGAAAGGGAACTTCTGGGTCACCTAAAACATGTTGCGAATGGCACTCTAGGTTCAACAAACTGAAAAAAATACATCACTAAAGTGGGGAGCCAGCCACGGCCAACAAGAACTCAAACTCCTATCCGATTTCGACTTCGTGCTCTTGACTTTACACACCGCAACCTCGAGCAACCATCAACATCCATCCCCGCATCCACGCCTACCTCCTGCTGCCGCCTACATTGTTCTTGCTCGTCGGGGAAGGGCCACAATCTCCTCTACGATGGCCACAAACAGATCCAAGGGGAGGACACAATCTTCCAGGGGCACTCAACCAAGCACGTCACCCTCCACATTCATCCTATCCCAACCCTAACAGCGTCAAGACCCTCCATTGGTCCATGAATCAGGCTCGTAGCGTCCAGGTTCGTTGCGACGAGTCTGTAGTCAACGTCTTGACTTTGTCTATCCCCACGGCAGCACCATCGGATCTTGCTTGATTTTACCTTCACTTTGTCTCTCCCCAAGGCAACACCACCACCCAGCCAATCACCACCACCGCTTGTCCAGATAGAATCATGAACAATCCCCATGGCAGTGTTGTAGGATCACCTTGGCGACCTCGACAGCAACCGCCTAGTCTAAAATCTAAGCGAGCCAATCTCTATAGAAACAAGTAGAAGCAAGGCGCATGGCTCAGATATGTTCATTTTTTGGCGCACGAGCCTCTAGGAGAAGCGGCGTGCTTGCCCTGCCGCCCACCAGCTCCTGGTCTATAGCTCACCTAGCTAAATACTATGCTTTGCCACCGGGCCAGATTTTTTTTGCACATTTATAATACAGTTGAGTGGGTTAAAACTATTGCAAAACAACACACACTTTTATAATCTCTAAATACATATTTAGTTCGGTCCATATGTATATCTGAAGTAACTTATCAACGTCTCCTCGTGCATGGGACCCAAATACTGTATGTCCGAAATCACGAACAAATTGACATGTTCGCTAGAATTCCACGACGGCATGCAAAATCACAAATAAGTATTGTCTTGTTGTATAAATAGAATTTTCTTTGCGAAAAAACTGATATAGCTTGACATGTGGAACCTGGACTTACCCTCGTTGACACCACTAATATGTTAAATAGCTTCAAAATAATCAAACACATACTTGTCTTCGTATTTCCAGCCTCTCCACACAAGCGACATGTAACACCCTCGATGCGGCTATATCTCCCACGTGTCGAGGCACGACTTAGAGGCATAACCGCATTGAAAGCAAAGTCGCAAGTGAGGTAATCTTCACACAAGTCCATGTAATAAATAAAGGGGAAAGAAACATAGTTGGCTTACAATCGCCACTTCACACAAGTACATAAATAACATCCATCATACAGATTACACTCAAGGTCCGACTACGGTACCAAAATGAAAGAAGACTACCCCAAATGCTAAACAGATCCCCGGATCACCCAACTGGGCTCCACTACTGATCATCTGGAAAAGAAACATAGTAACGGCCACGTTCCTCGTCGAACTCCCAAGTGAGCTCGGTCGCGTCATCTGCACTGGCATCGTTGGTACCTGCAACGGTTGTGATAATATCTGTGAGTCACGGGGACTCAGCAATCTCACACCCACGAGATCAAGACTATTTAAGCTTAAAGGTGGGAAAGGGGTTTGTGAGGTGGAGCTGCAGCAAGCGGCTAGCATATGGTGGCTATAGCGCAAAAGAGAGCGAGAAGAGAAGGCAAAGCACGGTCGTGAAGCTAGAAGTGATCAAGAAGTGATCCTGAAACGACCTACGTCAGACATAACTCCAACAACCGTGTTCACTTCCCGGACCCCGCCGAGAAGAGACCATCACGGTTACACACGCGGTTGATGTGTTTTAGTTAAGGTCAACTTCGGGTTTTCTACAACCGGACATCAACAAATTCCCATCTACCTCATAACCGCGGGCACGGCTTTCGAAAGATAATACCCTGCAGGGGTGTCCCAACTTAGCCCATGATAAGCTCTCACGGTCAATGAAGGATATTCCTTCTACCGGGAAGACCCGATCAGTCTCGGAATCCCGGACTACAAGACGTCTCGGCAGTAATAAAACAAGTCCAGCAAAGCCGCCCGATTGTGCCGACAAATCCTGATAGGAGCTGCACATATCTCGGTCTCAGGGCACATCCGGATAAGTCAAGCTACGAGTAAAACCAGGCCTCGAGTTTCCTCGAGGGGGCCCCGCAGGCTGCTCGGTTCGAACCAGCACTTAGAGAAGCACTGGCCCGGGGGGGGGCTAAAATAAAGATGACCCTCGGGCTCGCGAAAACCCGGGGGGAAAAGAGGTAGGTGGTGGCAAATGGTAAAACCAATGTTGGGCCTTGCTGGATAAGTCTTATTCAAAGCGAACTGTCAAGGGGGTCCCATAAATCACCCAACCGTGTAAGGAACGCAAAAATCCGGGAACATAACACCGGTATGACGGAAACTAGGGTGGCAAGAGTGGAACAAAACACCAGGCATAAGGCCGAGCCTTCCACCCTTTACCAAGTATATAGATGCATTAATTAAATAAGAGGTATTGTGATATCCCAACAAGTAAACATGTTCCAACAAGGAACAACAAGTCCATGTTCCAACAAGGAACAAACTTCATCTTCACCTGCAACTAGCAACGCTATAAGAGGGGCTGAGCAAAAGCGGTAACATAGCCAAACAACGGTTTGCTAGGACATGGATGGTTAGGGGCTGACATGGCAATATGGGTGGCATGAAATAGCAAGTGGTAGGTATCGCAGCATAGGCATAGCAAAAGAGCGAGCATCTAGCAAGCAAAGATAGAAGTGATTTCGAGGGTATGGTCATCTTGCCTGCAAGGTTCTCAGAGTTGTCGAAAGCTTGGTCCTCGAAAGCGTTCTCAACAGGTTCCTCGTTCACGTACTCGTCTCCCGGCTCTACCCAAGACAAGAGAACAAGCAAAGGAACCAATATCAACCACGATGCAATGCGCAAGCAACATGATGCAAAACATGGCATGATATGCGAGAGGTGATATGCAATGCGAATGCATGCTCCGGAAGGACAAGGGTGAACAGCGCGTAATCTTGGCAAACCAAGCATGCCACTGGATAGATGAGGAGATTTCGGTTGAAATCGATATAAAGTTCACCGGAAACGGATGCACGGTTTGCAAATGGCAAGCAAAACAAGAATGACACGAATCTGCCATTAACAGCATGATGCTACTTAGCAAGCAACAAATAATTTAGCTACTGTACCCAAACATGACAACAAAGCATATGAAAGTAAACTACTCAAGATGCTTGACAAAATATGAACACTGAGCTACGGCTAAATCACATCATAACAGGTCTAAACAAGCATGGCAAAAGTGCAAAAGATAACAGGTTCACAGACTTGGTGAAAATATCAACAAAGCAGAAACTAACATCAGGATGGCATGTTCAGAGCAATGAAACAACATGCTACAGGAGCAGAACATAGCAAAATAAGGCACGGCATGAATCTACACATAGCACTTGACAAAAGTCTCTTACTGACCATAAGCCAAAAAGGATCAGAAAATATGATTACACCCAAGTCAAATAAGCAAGTATCGTTACAGGTCTCCGACTTAGCAGAAAACTGGACATGGCAGAAAACTAATAACGACTAGGCATGTTCGTGAGCTCGATGCACTCACTACAGAGCATTTCATGATAAACTAAGCATACATACATGAAGAAGACATGGCATAGTAACAATAAATGGCAAGAATAACATCATAGCACGCAAGTATCAACTACACCAAGCTTGGCAAAATCGAATAACATGTAAACAATCTGCCAGCAGCATTTTATAGCAAAAGTAGAGCTCGATTGACTCAATCTATGGTACTCCATAATTGCAAACAAAGGCATGGATGGGTAGAGCAAATACTCAAGTTCAAAACACCCTTACTGATCATGCTCAAATTATGCATGGATCTCTCAGAAACAACATGAATACATGGCATGAAAATAACAGCAGTCAGGGACTTGGTGAAATTACTAAGTCTCTGAAATCAGCAACATCAAGTCACCACATAGATCATAAAAATACATGGCAAAATTCCCTGGATAGGTGGCATGGCATATTACAAAACTCATGTAGGACTCAACTTCATAGGATGCACAGATCAATCATGGCAAAAATGACAAAAGTGCATGTTCAGATAAGATCCAGCAACTAACATCAACTAGCCCTCTTCTAACAGCATTTCGGGCATCAAGATGACCTCAAATGAGAATGATGCAATGGAACAAAATGATGTGCACTTCGAGTCGAACAATTTGACATATTAAACGTACGAAATGGAGCTACGGATGCAATGTTATGACACGTTGAACATGGCATGATGATATGAGTACTTGGGGACTTAGAGGAATTTCGGGACGAGGGAAAAAGTCAACCGCGGGCGCGGAAGCCGAGGTCCGCCGCGGATCTCGCCGAAGATCGCGGGGAAGGCGGCGCGGGGCAAGGGGCGGCCGGATCCGGGGCCGGGGCGCCCGGATCTGTCGCCGGCGAGCTCGGGGAGGCGGCGCGGGGCGGCGGCGACCGCGGGGGGCGCGGCGACGGCGGCGGCTCCCGGCGTCGGGCGGCGGCGACGAGCGGCCGGCGCCGGCGGGAAGGTGCGCGGGGGCGCGGGAGGAGGCGGCCACGGGCGCGGGGCGCCAGGCGGCGGGGCGGCGGCGATGGGCCCGGAGGGCTGGGGACGGGCTCGGCGGGCCGGGCGGCGGGGACGGCGGAGCAGGCCACGTGGCGCTGCGTGGTTGGCTGCGGGCGGCGACGGTGAAGCGTCCGGCGGCGGCGGACACGTCTGCCCGCGCGGAGCGACGAATTTAGGGTTTCGGGATGGATTTTGCCCGTGATGGAGGAGGGGGAGACGTTTTTATAGATAGGAGGAGCTAGGAGGCTCCAAATGGAGAGCGGTTTTCGGTCACGCGATCGTGATCGAACGGCGGAGGACATGGGAGTGTCTTAGATGGGTTATTGGGCTGTTTTGAAGGGGTGTTGGGCTGCAACACACACGAGGCCTTCACGGTTACCCGGTTTACCGTTGGAGTACCAAACGAACTCCGATTGACCCGAAACTTGACAGGCGGTCTACCGGTGCTATACCGAGGCCACATGTCAAACCTCGGTCCATTCCGAGAATGTTTAATACCCGCTCAAGAAGAAATGTAAACGGGGACGCCGGGAGACATAGGAGCGCCGGATTGCAAAACGGACAACGGGAAAGATGCTCGGATTTATGGGACGAACAAGTATGCGAATGCGATGCACATGATGACATGATATGAAATGCATGACATGACCAAAATGCAAAATGAGAGGAAACCCAACACGGATGAAATATCATAACACATAGCCGGAAATGGCAAGAGTTGGATTACAAATATGGCAAGTTACATCTGGGGCGTTACAACACACCACCACTATGAGAGGATCTCGTCCCGAGATCTAGGACTGAAAGAACTCCGGATACTCGGAACGTAGGTGGTCTTCACGCTCCCAGGTGGCTTCTCGGTCTGAATGATGTGACCATTTCACTTTGAGGAATTTGATTGACTTGTTGCGAGTCTTGCGCTCAGTTGTCTCAAGAATGGCAACTGGATGCTCATGATAGGACAAATCTTCTTGAAGATCAATCTCTTCGAAGTTGATGGTGCGCTCAGGCGTCTTGAAGCACTTGCGAAGCTGTGACACGTGGAAGACATCGTGCACATTTGCAAAGTTGGAGGGGAGCTCAAGTTGATAGGCTAGATCGCCCCGTTTCCCGATGATCTTGAAAGGACCGACATATCTCGGAGCAAGTTTCCCCTTGATACCGAAGCGACGAGTTCCTTTCATTGGAGAGACGCGGAGGTAAACATGGTCTCCGATCT
This sequence comes from Aegilops umbellulata, assembly GCA_032464435.1. Classification (NCBI taxonomy): domain Eukaryota; kingdom Viridiplantae; phylum Streptophyta; class Magnoliopsida; order Poales; family Poaceae; genus Aegilops; species Aegilops umbellulata. The sequence goes on from CP136057.1 coordinate 589,136,438, forward strand.
CGAATGCCACATCTCGGTGTTTGCTATCGTAATAGCTCTTTTGGCGCGATTGCGCGGCTTTGAGGTTCTCACGAATCACCTTGCACATGGCCTCAGCCTCTGAGATCAAATCATTGCCGAGCAATTGACGTTCACCGGTTTCAGACCAGTTGAGAGGGGTACGGCACTTTCTGCCATAGAGGATCTCGAATGGGGCTTTGCCCGAGCTGGCTTGAAAACTGTTGTTGTAAGAGAATTCAGCATAAGGAAGACAATCCTCCCACTTCATGCCGAAAGAGATAACACAGGCTCTGAGCATATCTTCAAGAATTTGGTTGACACGCTCGACTTGTCCACTAGTCTGAGGGTGGAAAGCTGTGCTGAAACGAATATTGGTGCCCATGGCCTTCTGAAAAGAATCCCAAAATTTGGAGGTAAAGATGCTGCCATGGTCTGAAGAGATCAATTGCGGAATGCCGTGCAACGAGACAATTCTGGAGGTGTAGAGCTCTGCCAGCTGCGCTGCTGTGATAGACTCTTTGATAGGAAGAAAATGAGGCACTTTGGTGAGCTTGTCGATGACGACGAAGATAGCATCATTTCCACGCTTGGACTTAGGAAAACCAGTCACGAAGTCCATTTCGATATGATCAAACTTCCATTCAGGAATAGCAAGAGGTTGGAGAAGCCCAGCTGGTCGTTGGTGTTCTGCTTTCACCCTTCTGCAGACATCACACTCGTTCACGAATTGAGCGATCTCACGCTTCATTCGAGTCCACCAATACGACTGCTTGAGGTCTTGGTACATCTTCGAACTTCCGGGATGAATTGACAGGAGAGAGTTGTGCGCTTCGTTCATAATGACTTTACGAAGATCACCCTTTGGAACCACGATCCGGTCCTCGAAGAAAAGAGTATCTCTGTCATCAACTCGATAGCACTTGTATTTGGGGATGCTCTTTTCAATACCGCGTTTCACCTTCTTCACCATGGTATCCAACAATTGTGCCTCACGAATTTGATCTTCCAAAGTAGGAGAGACAGAGAGGTTGGCAAGCAAACCTTGAGGAACAACTTGAAGATTCAACTTGCGGAAAGCTTCACAAAGATCCGGTTGAAAGGGCTTGAGGATTAAGCTGTTGCAGTAAGCCTTCCTGCTCAATGCGTCTGCAATCACATTAGCCTTGCCTGGAGTATATTCAATACTCGGATTATACTCTTGAATCATTTCGACCCATCGAGTTTGCCTGAGGTTGAGATGAGGCTGAGTGAAGATATACTTGAGGCTCTTGTGATCGGTGAAGATGTCCACTCTCCTTCCCAACAGGAGATGTCTCCATGTTATTAGTGCATGGACAACTGCCGCCAACTCAAGATCGTGAGTGGGGTAGTTCCTTTCATTGGGCTTCAACTGGCGACAGGTATAGGCAACAACCTTCTTCTCTTGCATTAACACAGCACCGAGGCCCTGAAGAGAAGCATCACAGAATACTTCATAAGGCTTGGATTCGTCAGGAGGAGTCAGAACTGGAGCAGTGACGAGTTTCTCTTTGAGAGTGTTGAAAGCAACGTCACACTCAGGAGACCAGACATATTTCACATGCTTCTGGAGGAGGTTGGAAAGAGGCTTGGCAATCTTGGAGAAATTCTCAACGAATCTTCTGCAATAGCTTGCAAGTCCAAGAAAACTACGAAGCTGCTTGACATTCTGAGGAGGATTCCAATTCAAAACTGCAGACACCCTCTCTGGATTAACAGCGATGCCCTTGGCAGAGATGATATGACCAAGATAAAGAACTTCATCAAGCCAGAATTCACATTTGGAGAACTTCGCATATAATTGATACTCTCTGAGCTTGTCGAGTACCAATCGCAAATGTTCGGCATGATCCTTCTTATTCTTGGAGAAGACCAAAATATCATCGAGATAGACCAAGACAAATTCGTTGATGTAGGGGTTGAAGATGAAATTCATCAAGCGAGTGAAATACGGAGGAGCATTGACGAGGCCGAAAGACATGACAGTATATTCATAAGAACCAAAGCTTGTTCTGAATGCTGTCTTGGGAATATCTTCTTCACGAATGCGAATCTGATGATAACCCATACGAAGGTCAAGCTTGGAGAACACCTTAGCACCTTTGAGTTGCTCAAATAGCTCATTGATGTTGGGAAGTGGGTACTTGTTCTTGATAGTCTTCTTGTTCAATGGACGGTAATCGACGCAAAGTCGGTCCGTGCCATCCTTCTTCTTGACAAAAAGAACACCACAACCCCAAGGAGAAGAACTCGGTCTGATCAGACCCAGACGTTCTTGTTTATCGAGTTGTATCTTCAATTCCTTGAGCTCATCTGGTCCAAGCTTGTAAGGACGCTTGCAAACGGGTTCCGTGCCAGGCTCAAGATCAATAACGAATTCAACTGGCCGACGGGGAGGCATACCCGGAAGCTCTTCTGGAAAGACATCTTGGTACTCACATACGACTGGAATCTGAGAGATAGCCTCCAATTCATCATTCTCATTGAGAGAAAACAACCGAATGGTATCATCACGAGAAGCATAGATGATCACATCGTTCGAAGAGTGAGTCAATTTGATTTCCCTGGCAGCACACTCAAGCTGAGCCTTGTGCTTAGAAAGCCAGTCCATCCCGAGAATAAGATCAATATCAGAGTCACCAAGCACCATTGGAGAAGATAGAAATTTATAGTCGCCCATCTTGATAGAAACATCCGGAACCACCAAACTAGAGCTCAAACGCTTGCCCGGAGAAACGATATCCATGGGTTTACCCAGATTTGAAGAAGAGAACTCATGCTTGGCAAAGAATGGTCTTGACATGAAACAATGCGATGCACCAGTATCAAATAAGACTTTTGCAGGAATATCATTAACAGGAAGATTACCCATGATCACTTCAGAAGAATCCTCTGCTTGAGCTGCGTTCATCATGTTCACCTTGGCATGCTTAGGGTTAAGCTTGACCACTGCATTGCTGGAAGATTTCACAGGAGGAGGAGGCGGAAGGCGCCTTTGGTTGAAGCACTTGTCCGCATAGTGACCCTTCTGCTGACATTTCCTGCAAGTCACCTCTGAGAGCGGACGATGATAAGGAGCACTTGGCCTTGGAGCTTGGTTCTGAGACTTGTTCTGATAGACAGGGTTGGGTGGGTGGGAAGATCACGGCCACTTGAGTTCTTCTGCTGATAAGGCTGACGGAACGGAGGAGGAGGAGGCAACCAGAACTTCTGTTGCTTAGCTGCCACAAGTGAAGAAGAAGAAGACTGAACTGCGTCTCTGACTCTCTTCTTAGAAGCCTCACACTGAGCAGCTTCTTGTTTCAGTGCCATGTTGTAGAATTCATCATACTTTAATGGCTCGAAAAGCATGAGAGCAAGTTGCAGATCTTCTCTGAGACCACGTCTGAATTGGTAGATCATACTCTTCTCATCAGGAATGTCTTGCCTTGCAAAACGAGAGAGCTTCTGGAACTGAGTGTTGTATTGATAGACAGACATGTTGCCTTGCTTGAGATTGCGGAATTCCTCACGCTTACTCTCAACAACACTTTCTGGAATGTGGTGCGCTTTGAAATCACGACGGAAATCATCCCAAGTGATCACACGACCTCCTCTGGAATCTTTGTATTGCTGGAACCACTCAGCAGCTTGATCTTTGAGTTGACAAGAGGCAAACTTGACAAAGTCCTCAGGTCTCACATTGCTGCACTCGAAATGCTTGCTGATGTCCACGAGCCAATCATCTGCGTCTGTGGCCTCGACACAGTAGCTGAAGGTCTTTGGCTGATTAGCAAGGAACTGGTTCAGTGAAGCGAAATGCGGCTGATTGTTGCCTTGGCCTTGATTCTCTTGATTAGCTTGCCCTTGGTTGCGATCTTGCAAGAGCTGAATCAGAATCTGAGCGTTGGCATATGTGGCAGTCATCAAGGCCTGCCAAGCTTCCGGAGGAGGAGGTGGTGGCGGAGGGTTAGCCTGATTTCCTTCATTGCGTTCCGGATTCTGACGCGTTGGTGGAGCCATCCTGAAGAGGGTGACATCCATTAGCATCTTGACAGAGATATATTGAAGCTGAATCAAAGGAACGAAATTGCAACATATAGTCTTCACAATTAACATTCGAACGAGAATGAACGAATGAATACCAATGTAAATCATCACACTTCCAAAGCTGAGAAGCCACTTAGAACATGGTAAGAAATAAAATCAACAAGGTACGGATGTGAACAAATACTTGGTAAGGATTACCCAATCACAAACCAAATATCTGCGGAAGAAATACTAGAGCTACAGGAATTCCCACTTATAAACTCCCGAAACTTTCTGGTTATGCAATCAGGTGTTGGGGATACAGGGGAAGCATAATATCTCACCCAAACTAGCAAATCCTACAACCAGCTGTATCCATCCTTCAACACATAACCAAGAAACCTTCGGAAATCATCTACCTCAACCTTCGAAAAGCATCCGTTATACAAGTCATGGCAATACCCCCGCACTCGCCACAGTACTGGGCTATCAGGGTTATCTCACCAACAACTGTACAAAAGAGATTTTCGATGTCCGCGTACTAAACTCAGGTATTCCAAAACCGCAACGATAAGATTATGACGACAACACCTCGGAGCTCAACTCCCCGGGACACTGCCACAACCCCTAAATGTCAGGAGGCAACCAAGACAATGTTGTCATCATAAAACCATCGGAACGATTGTAATATACCCGCGTGATCCTAAAAAAAAATTTAGTGAAATTTGAGAAGAGAAGAGTCAAAACTCTACGTCAGGATGCCTTACCAGAAGGTCGAAGGGACTGGGGAGTAAAAAGAATTCCTAAACTCTCCGATATATAATTCCTAAAAGACTCAAAACATTTTTCTAGACACAACTCGGCCACAAAAGACGATCAAACAGTGGGGGCTCCTAAGGTCGGGGAAAGGCTCTGATTACCAACTTGTAACACCCTCGATGCGGCTATATCTCCCACGTGTCGAGGCACGACTTAGAGGCATAACCGCATTGAAAGCAAAGTCGCAAGTGAGGTAATCTTCACACAAGTCCATGTAATAAATAAAGGGGAAAGAAACATAGTTGGCTTACAATCGCCACTTCACACAAGTACATAAATAACATCCATCATACAGATTACACTCAAGGTCCGACTACGGTACCAAAATGAAAGAAGACTACCCCAAATGCTAAACAGATCCCCGGATCACCCAACTGGGCTCCACTACTGATCATCTGGAAAAGAAACATAGTAACGGCCACGTTCCTCGTCGAACTCCCAAGTGAGCTCGGTCGCGTCATCTGCACTGGCATCGTTGGTACCTGCAACGGTTGTGATAATATCTGTGAGTCACGGGGACTCAGCAATCTCACACCCGCGAGATCAAGACTATTTAAGCTTAAAGGTGGGAAAGGGGTTTGTGAGGTGGAGCTGCAGCAAGCGGCTAGCATATGGTGGCTATAGCGCAAAAGAGAGCGAGAAGAGAAGGCAAAGCACGGTCGTGAAGCTAGAAGTGATCAAGAAGTGATCCTGAAACGACCTACGTCAGACATAACTCTAACAACCGTGTTCACTTCCCGGACCCCGCCGAGAAGAGACCATCACGGTTACACACGCGGTTGATGTGTTTTAGTTAAGGTCAACTTCGGGTTTTCTACAACCGGACATCAACAAATTCCCATCTACCTCATAACCGCGGGCACGGCTTTCGAAAGATAATACCCTGCAGGGGTGTCCCAACTTAGCCCATGATAAGCTCTCACGGTCAACGAAGGATATTCCTTCTACCGGGAAGACCCGATCAGTCTCGGAATCCCGGACTACAAGACGTCTCGGCAGTAATAAAACAAGTTCAGCAAAGCCGCCCGATTGTGCCGACAAATCCTGATAGGAGCTGCACATATCTCGGTCTCAGGGCACATCCGGATAAGTCAAGCTACGAGTAAAACCAGGCCTCGAGTTTCCTCGAGGGGGCCCCGCAGGCTACTCGGTTCGAACCAGCACTTAGAGAAGCACTGGCCCGGGGGGGCTAAAATAAAGATGACCCTCGGGCTCGCGAAAACCCGGGGGAAAAAGAGGTAGGTGGTGGCAAATGGTAAAACCAATGTTGGGCCTTGCTGGATAAGTCTTATTCAAAGCGAACTGTCAAGGGGGTCCCATAAATCACCCAACCGTGTAAGGAACGCAAAAATCCGGGAACATAACACCGGTATGACGGAAACTAGGGTGGCAAGAGTGGAACAAAACACCAGGCATAAGGCCGAGCCTTCCACCCTTTACCAAGTATATAGATGCATTAATTAAATAAGAGGTATTGTGATATCCCAACAAGTAAACATGTTCCAACAAGGAACAACAAGTCCATGTTCCAACAAGGAACAAACTTCATCTTCACCTGCAACTAGCAACGCTATAAGAGGGGCTGAGCAAAAGCGGTAACATAGCCAAACAACGGTTTGCTAGGACATGGATGGTTAGGGGCTGACATGGCAATATGGGTGGCATGAAATAGCAAGTGGTAGGTATCGCAGCATAGGCATAGCAAAAGAGCGAGCATCTAGCAAGCAAAGATAGAAGTGATTTCGAGGGTATGGTCATCTTGCCTGCAAGGTTCTCAGAGTTGTCGAAAGCTTGGTCCTCGAAAGCGTTCTCAACAGGTTCCTCGTTCACGTACTCATCTCCCGGCTCTACCCAAGACAAGAGAACAAGCAAAGGAACCAATATCAACCACGATGCAATACGCAAGCAACATGATGCAAAACATGGCATGATATGCGAGAGGTGATATGCAATGCGAATGCATGCTCCGGAAGGACAAGGGTGAACAGCGCGTAATCTTGGCAAACCAAGCATGCCACTGGATATATGAGGAGATTTCGGTTGAAATCGATATAAAGTTCACCGGAAACGGATGCACGGTTTGCAAATGGCAAGCAAAACAAGAATGACACGAATCTGCCATTAACAGCATGATGCTACTTAGCAAGCAACAAATAATTTAGCTACTGTACCCAAACATGACAACAAAGCATATGAAAGTAAACTACTCAAGATGCTTGACAAAAGATGAACACTGAGCTACGGCTAAATCACGACCTAACAGGTCCAAACAAGCATGGCAAAAGTGCAAAAGATAACAGGTTCACAGACTTGGTGAAAATATCAACAAAGCAGAAACTAACATCAGGATGGCATGTTCAGAGCAATGAAACAACATGCTACAGGAGCAGAACATAGCAAAATAAGGCACGGCATGAATCTACACATAGCACTTGACAAAAGTCTCTTACTGACCATAAGCCAAAAAGGATCAGAAAATATGATTACACCCAAGTCAAATAAGCAAGTATCGTTACAGGTCTCCGACTTAGCAGAAAACTGGACATGGCAGAAAACTAATAACGACTAGGCATGTTCGTGAGCTCGATGCACTCACTACAGAGCATTTCATGATAAACTAAGCATACATACATGAAGAAGACATGGCATAGTAACAATAAATGGCAAGAATAACATCATAGCACGCAAGTATCAACTACACCAAGCTTGGCAAAATCGAATAACATGTAAACAATCTGCCAGCAACATTTTATAGCAAAAGTAGAGCTCGATTGACTCAAGCTATGGCACTCCATAATTGCAAACAAAGGCATGGATGGGTAGAGCAAATACTCAAGTTCAAAACACCCTTAGTGATCATGCTCAAATTATGCATGGATCTCTCAGAAACAACATGAATACATGGCATGAAAATAACAGCAGTCAGGGACTTAGTGAAATTACAAAGTCTCTGAAATCAGCAACATCAAGTGACCTAGTTTGCATGCTTGTGCTAGTCACCACATAGATCATAAAAATACATGGCAAAATTCCCTGGATAGGTGGCATGGCATATTACAAAACTCATGTAGGACTCAACTTCATAGGATGCACAGATCAATCATGGCAAAAATGACAAAAGTGCATGTTCAGATAAGATCCAGCAACTAACATCAACTAGCCCTCTTCTAACAGCATTTCGGGCATCAATATGACCTCAAATGAGAATGACGCAATGGAACAAAATGATGTGCTCCTCGGGGCAAACAATTTGACATATTATACGCACGAAACGGAGCTACGGATGCAAAGTTATGGCACGTTGAACATGGCATGATGATATGAGTACTTGGGGACTTGAAGGAATTTCGGGACGAGGGAAAAAGTCAACCGCGGGCGCGGAAGCCGAGGTCCGCCGCGGATCTCGCCGGAGATCGCGGGGAAGGTGGCGCGGGGCAAGGGGCGGCCAGATCCGGGGCCGGGGCGCCCGGATCTGTCGCCGGCGAGCTCGGGGAGGCGGCGCGGGGCGGCGGCGACCGCGGGAGGCGCGGCGACGGCGGCGGCTACCGGCGTCGGGCGGCGGCGACGAGCGGCCGGCGCCGGCGGGAAGGTGCGCGGGGGCGCGGGAGGAGGCGGCCACGGGCGCGGGGCGCCAGGCGGCGGGTGACGAGGATACGTACCTAGGGTAGGGTAACTTATCATACCTGAGGTACCCAATCAAGGACATGACTCCTACAATGAAAGACATTCTAAGAAGTATCAACATCTCAGTCGACCTGGTCAGCCCAGTCGACGGACACGAGCGGACTCGACCAGAAGCACAAGCAGTCGACCATGAAGACAGCCACTCGACTACAAGAAGACCTAAAGGCACTGCCTACAACGGTCGCCTCATAAGTAGCTTTTATGGCCTTCATGGTCCTTTATTACAGGCGTTACCAGTAACCCCCTCTCTTTATGTACATTAAACTCCTTGTAACGTGGGCTGGCTGGGGTCCTGGCGAACTCTATATAAGCCACCCCCCCACTAGGACAGGGGTTCGGAACTTTGTAACGCATACACACATAATCCAGTCGACTGCCTCCGGGCTTCGAGACGTAGGGCTGTTACTTCCTCAAAGAAGGGCCCGAACTCGTAAACTCCTTGCGCATACAACTACTCCATAGCTAGGATCTTGCCTCTCCATACTTACCCCCCATTCTCACTGTCAGACTTAGAACCACGACAGTTGGCGCCCACCGTGGGGCAGGTGTTCTAGCAATTTGTTGGAGGAGTTGGGATTCTTTCAACCCACATCATGTTTTCGAGCGGAGTCATGGTCGAGAGCCGCGAGATCCGTCTCGGCGCTCTCTCCTTCATCGTTGACAACTCTGCTTGGCTGCAGGAGGCTCCACTCGACGTGGACGCGCTTCCCGCCCGCGGAGCCACGCATTTTCGCGCTTGCGTCCACGGCGTCCTCCTGCGGCAACCGTCGACCCAGTATGGGTCGGCATTCGTTGCGCCGTCATCGTCATCATCGTCATCAGTTTCCCACCGGCGCAAGCGCACTGGTCGGTCGAGACTCCAGCGGTGGGTGAAGCACGCACTGGCCCGCCAGTCGGCCATCCCCCAAGTCGCGGCAATCGAGCCCGACGAGTCACTCTACGGCCTGTTCGACCTGTCGACTGGCTCCGTAGAGACTGCGTCCGAGTGCGACAGCAGTGATCCAGCGGCGGAAGTACTAATGGTCGACGGACCACGTAGCCCCCCCGGATTCCCCCATACCGAAGAGGTTGCCGCAGGAGGGATTCCGGCGCGGGGTCACGAAGAGTACAGGCCCGAGCCCCTTACCTCAGTGCAGAGGGAGGAACTCCGTCGCCGGAACATGGACGCCCTTCACACTCCTATCGTTGGAGAAACCCCTGAGGCGCGAGCCCTGGAGGAGGCGCGCTTGGCCAACTTGGCTGAACGTACTCGATTGGAGAATCTCCAGAGAGCACTCGACGAGCGCGCACGACCGCCCGCTCCCGAGTCCAGTCGTCGTCGCGTCTTCCAGCCGCCGACCCAGGTATACCGTACCCCGATTCAGAATTTGGCAGCTGCGGCTCGCATAGCGGAGTCGATCCAGCCTTCACAGTCAGAGGCAGGGAGAGGTCTATTGCAGATCAGAGATTTGCTTCGTGCAGTGGGTGACCAGAATTCAGCCGTATCTCAGTCGCGCAACAGGATTCACAGTCGATCCGTCACTGCGAATTCCGTCCAGTCGGCTCATAGTCCAAGGTCGCCCCCGAGGCGTGAAGGACACAGAGGCCGGCACGAGGATCAATACCAAGGGCACGAGCGATATGAGCACCGATTCGATTGCAACGATCAACGTCGAGTGCCTTCTCCTCCCCCAAGAGCCGGGTCGTACGTTTCTCGACGGCAAGAGGACAGACGCCAGTTCAGTACTGGGCGAAGGGTCCCAGTCGACCCCAGGGAACCAGGCTTTGATGCGAGATCCATCATCGTTCAAGGTCTGGTCGACCGAAATAGAGCTCACCGAGAAGACCGTGACAGAGGCGCCCCGTCCAGCAGCAGAGTTCGCGTCTCAGGTCCCGAGTGTTTCAGCAGAGCAATCAGAGCTGCAGTGATTCCTCCCAACTTCAGGTTGGCGGCTAGAGTCAGCAAGTTCACCGGAGAGTCCAAGCCGGACACATGGCTCGAGGATTACCGAGTGGCTGTTCAGATCGGAGGCGGCAATGACGAGGTGGCCATGAAGCATTTGCCCCTCATGTTGGAAGGATCAGCCAGAGCGTGGTTGAATCAGTTGGCTCCCAGCAGTATTTATACTTGGGAAGATCTAGCCCAGGTGTTTGTCAGGACATTCGAAGGGACTTGCAAGCGACCGGCAGGGTTGACAGAATTGCAGTCATGTGTTCAAAAGTCGAGTGAAACCCTGAGGGATTATATACAGAGGTGGATCACTCTGAATCACACGGTCGAGAATGTATCCAACCATCAGGCAGTTTGCGCCTTCAAGGAAGGCGTCAGAAACAGAGAGTTAACTTTGAAGTTCGGTCGAACCGGGGATATGACCCTGAGTCGAATGATGGAAATCGCCACCAAGTACGCGAACGGGGAAGAGGAAGATAGACTCCGGAGTGGCAAGTACAAGGCAGTCGCTAATGAGGCCGGCGGAGGACACTCCAGTCGGAAGCAGAAACACAAGGCCGAGCCAGTCGCCCCCGGGGAAGCCTTAGCTGTGACCCCAGGGAAGTTTAAGGGGAAACCCAAAGGTCCTTGGAACCCCAAGAAAGTGAAAGACCAGGACGGGAACGATGTGATGGACTTACCATGCCACATTCACACGAAGAAAGATGAAGAGGGAAATCTCATTTACCCTAAGCATACCACTCGACAATGTCGACTCCTGATGCAACAGTTCCAAGGGAAGCAAGCCAAGGACAAAGAGAAAGAGTCAGACAAAGTTGAAGACAGAGAAGACAGCGGTGAAGAATACCCCCAAATCAATTCCACTCTGATGATTTTCGCTGATGTCGAAAGTAAGAGTCGACTGAAGGTCATCAATCGCGAAGTAAACATGGTCGCTCCGGTGACACCCCATTACCTGAAGTGGTCCCAAACCGCCATCACCTTCGACCAGTCCGATCATCCGACTCATATTGCCACCCCAGGGAGGCAAGCGTTGGTGGTCGACCCAATTATTGAAGGCACTCGACTGACCAAGGTTCTGATGGACGGCGGCAGTGGGCTAAACTTGTTGTATGCAGAGACGTTGAAGGGGATGGGCATTCCGATGTCCCGAATCAGCCCCAGCAACATGAGCTTCCACGGAGTCATTCCTGGGAAGAAAGCTGAGTCACTCGGTCAAATCACTCTCGACGTCGTCTTTGGTGACTCGAAGAATTTCCGGAAAGAAAAGTTAACCTTTGAGGTCGTGGATTTTCAGAGTGCGTACCACGCCATTCTTGGGAGGCCAGCCTATGCTCGTTTCATGGCTCGACCATGCTACGTATACCTCAAGCTGAAGATGCCTGGCCCCAAAGGTGTAATCACCATCGTTGGCAATCGGAAGAAGGCAGAGGAGTGCTTCCAGAAAGGCGCCAAAATTGCTGACGCTCAGATGGCCAAGATAGAGATGCAAGAGTACCAGAAGACTGCGGATCCGAGTGAGTTGTTACGAGCCAAGAAGCCCGCCACGGAGTCGGCATTTCAATCGACTGGTGAGACCAAGCAAGTCCACATCCACCCAACCGATCCAAATGCGGCTCCAACCAACATCTCCACTACACTCGACCCCAAATAGGAAGAAGCGCTCGTCCAGTTCCTCCGTGAGAACTGGGACATCTTTGCATGGAAGCCTGCTGACATGCCAGGTGTGCCCAGGGGACTGGCCGAGCACCGCCTTCGAGTCGACCCAAAGGCCAAACCAGTCAAGGAGCATCTCCGACGGTCCGCCGTTCAGAAGAGAAAGGCCATTGGCGAAGAAGTGGCCCGACTCCTAGCAGCAGAATTCATTCGCGAGGTCTACCACTCCGAGTGGCTCGCCAATGTTGTGATGGTCCCTAAGAAGGACAAATCGTTGCGCATGTGCATTGATTTTAAGCATATCAATCGGGCCTGCCCGAAAGATCATTTTCCTCTTCCTCGCATCGACCAAATAGTCGACTCGACTGCAGGATGCGAGAGGTTATCTTTTTTAGATGCTTACTCTGGATACCATCAGATCCGTCTGTATGGACCCGATGAAATAAAAACAGCCTTCATCACCCCATTTGGGTGTTTCTGCTATGTTACCATGCCTTTCGGTCTCAAGAACGCCGGAGCTACATTCATGAGAATGATTCAGAAGTGCCTAATCACTCAAATCAGTCGGAATGTAGAAGCATACATGGATGACATAGTGGTCAAGTCACAAAAAGGTTCCGACCCGCTGACTGACCTAGCTGAAACTTTTGCCAATCTCAGGAATTACGATATCAAGCTCAATCCGTCGAAGTGCATATTTGGAGTCCCTGGGGGAAAGTTACTCGGTTTTCTTGTTTCCGAACGAGGAATCGACGCTAACCCCGAAAAAGTTGGCACCATACTCCGGATGAAGCGCCCCGTGTGTGTGCACGATGTCCAGAAACTTACTGGATGCCTGGCCGCCCTAAGTCGATTCATCTCCAGGCTCGGTGAAAAGGCGCTGCCTCTTTACCGACTGATGAAGAAGTCAGACACGTTTGAATGGACCCCAGAAGCTGATGCAGCATTTGCAGAGCTAAAAGCTCTGCTTTCCACCCAGCCGGTGCTTGCTGCTCCTGTCAGCAAAGAGCCATTGTTGCTTTACATAGCAGCCACAGGACAAGTCGTTAGTACCGTTCTTACGGTCGAGCGGGAAGAGGAAGGAAAGACCTTCAAAGTTCAACGCCCAGTTTATTATCTCTCCGAAGTTCTGACCCCGTCGAAGCAAAGATATCCCCACTATCAGAAGCTTGTTTACGGGATTTACATGACCACGAAGAAGGTTGCTCATTATTTCTCTGATCACTCTATCACAGTCGTCAGCGACGCTCCATTATCAGAGATTCTTCATAACAGAGATGCAACCGGTCGAGTGGCGAAATGGGCAATTGAACTTCTTCCTCTTGATATCAAGTTCGAGGCAAAGAAAGCTATTAAGTCCCAGGCAATAGCTGATTTCCTCGCCGAGTGGACCGAGCAGGAGCTTCCGACTCAAGTTCACTCGGAGCACTGGACTATGTTTTTCGATGGCTCCAAGATGCTGAACGGATCCGGTGCGGGGGTTGTACTTGTTTCCCCCCGAGGAGATAAGCTCAAGTATGTCCTCCAGATTCACTTTGATTCCTCCAACAATGAGGCAGAGTATGAAGCGCTTCTATACGGATTACAAATGGCCATTTCACTCGGCGTCCGTCGCCTCATGGTCTACGGCGACTCAGATCTGGTTGTTAATCAAGTGATGAAGGAGTGGGACGTCCGAAGCCCATCCATGACGGGATATTGCAGCGCAGTGAGAAAACTGGAGAAACGATTCGAGGGGTTGGAGCTCCATCATATACCCCGACTGAAAAATCAAGCTGCAGATGATTTGGCGAAGATAGGGTCCAAAAGGGAGGCCATCCCTAAAGATGTGTGTCTGGAGCACATTCACACACCATCAGTGCAAGAAGATCCTTTCACAGAAGAGCCTCCACAACCAAAAAGCGCCTCTGACTCGACCGAAGTGGAGGTTCCAGCTGTGGTCGACCTGATTATGGAGGTTATGATCACCACTCCCGATTGGACAGTGCCGTACATTGCGTATATCATGAGAAAAGAGCTCCCAGAAGATGAAGAAGAGGCTCGACAGGTCGTCCGTCGATCCAAAGCCTTTACAGTAATCAAAGGGCAGCTATACAGAGAAAGCGCGACTGGAGTCGGTCAGAAGTGCATCACACCCGAAGAAGGACAGATAATTCTCGAGGACATCCACTCGGGGACCTGCAGCCATCATGCGTCCTCTCAGACCATCGTGGCCAAAGCATACCGAGCGGGTTTTTACTGGCCAAAGGCGAACGAAATGGCAAAGGATATAGTCGACAAGTGCGAGGGGTGCCAGTTTTATTCCAACATGTCTCACAAGCCCGCCTCCGCCTTGAAGACCATTCCACTCGTCTGGCCTTTCGCTGTCTGGGGTCTAGATATGATCGGACCACTGAGAACTGGTAGGAGTGGCTTCACCCACTTGTTGGTCACAGTCGACAAGTTCACGAAGTGGATAGAAGCCAAACCCATAAAGGACCTCGACGCAAGCACTGCCATCAGTTTTATCAGGGGATTGATATTCAGATATGGAGTTCCGCACAGCATCATCACGGATAACGGATCAAACTTTGATAATGATAGATTCAAAGCCGTCTGCGCCTCTCAGGGCACTCGAGTCGACTACGCTTCAGTTGCTCATCCTCAGTCGAATGGACAGGCCGAACGCGCGAATGGCCTCATCCTCAAAGGACTAAAACCCCGACTGATGCGTGATCTCAAACACGCAGCAGGCGCCTGGGTCGACGAACTTCCGTCAGTTCTATGGGGGTTGAGGACCACCCCTAACCGGTCGACTGGAAGAACACCATTCTTTCTGGTCTATGGAGCCGAAGCGGTTTTGCCAAGCGACCTGCTCCACAACGCGCCTCGAGTCGAGTTATATTCCGAAGCAGAAGCAGAACAGGCCCGGCAAGATGCAGTCGACCTCTTAGAGGAGGAAAGAGAGATGGCTCTAATCCGCTCGACCATCTACCAGCAAGAGTTGCGTCGGTTCTACG
Organism: Aegilops umbellulata; assembly: GCA_032464435.1. Lineage (NCBI taxonomy): Eukaryota > Viridiplantae > Streptophyta > Magnoliopsida > Poales > Poaceae > Aegilops > Aegilops umbellulata. Next base: position 589,151,552 of record CP136057.1, read on the forward strand.
CCAGAAATGTGAAGGGTCGAGCCTTTCAGGAAGGAGATTTGGTCCTCCGCGTGGATCAGCAAAAACCTCACAAACTTGCCCCGACCTGGGAAGGCCCCTTCATCATCACCAAAGTCCTGCACAACGGAGCGTATCACCTCTACAACATCGATCGACGGATCGACGAGCCTCGAGCATGGAACGCGGACCTGCTCCGTCCTTTTTACACTTAAAAACTCACTCGACTGAGATGTAATAAAAGTACCTCTGTAATTTTTTCGTTTCAAGCAAAAGACTGCTATTTCTTTTTCTGTTTGTCTAAATTTCCCCCAGTGGGTGACTTAGTTGCGAATCCGCTTCGCCTAAGTTTTCAGAAAATCCTACCGAGTGGAGAGCCAGCCTCCCACTCGGGGGCTTAGCTGCGAATCCGTTTCGCCTAAGTAATTGAAATCCTACCGAGTGGAGAGCAAACCTCCCACTCGGGGGCTTAGCTGCAGTCCAAGTACTCGCCTAAGTTTGAAAAAATCCTACCGAGTGGAGAGCCAGCCTCCCACTCGGGGGCTTAGCTGCAGTCCAAGTACTCGCCTAAGTAATTGAAATCCTACCGAGTGGAGAGCAAACCTCCCACTCGGGGGCTTAGCTGCAGTCCAAGTACTCGCCTAAGTAATTGAAATCCTACCGAGTGGAGAGAAAACCTCCCACTCGGGGGCTTAGCTGCAGTCCAAGTACTCGCCTAAGTAATTGAAATCCTACCGAGTGGAGAGCAAACCTCCCACTCGGGGGCTTAGCTGCAGTCCAAGTACTCGCCTAAGTAATTGAAATCCTACCGAGTGGAGAGCAAACCTCCCACTCGGGGGCTTAGCTGCAGTCCAAGTACTCGCCTAAGTAATTGAAATCCTACCGAGTGGAGAGCAAACCTCCCACTCGGGGGCTTAGCTGCAGTCCAAGTACTCGCCTAAGTAATTGAAATCCTACCGAGTGGAGAGCAAACCTCCCACTCGGGGGCTTAGCTGCAGTCCAAGTACTCGCCTAAGTAATTGAAATCCTACCGAGGGGAGAGCAAACCTCCCACTCGGGGGCTTAGCTGCAGTCCAAGTACTCGCCTAAGTAATTGAAATCCTACCGAGTGGAGAGCAAACCTCCCACTCGGGGGCTTAGCTGCAGTCCAAGTACTCGCCTAAGTATTTGAAATCCTACCGAGTGGAGAGCAAACCTCCCACTCGGGGGCTTAGCTGCAGTCCAAGTACTCGCCTAAGTAATTGAAATCCTACCGAGTGGAGAGCAAACCTCCCACTCGGGGGCTTAGCTGCAGTCCAAGTACTCGCCTAAGTAATTGAAATCCTACCGAGTGGAGAGCAAACCTCCCACTCGGGGGCTTAGCTGCAGTCCAAGTACTCGCCTAAGTAATTGAAATCCTACCGAGTGGAGAGCAAACCTCCCACTCGGGGGCTTAGCTGCAGTCCAAGTACTCGCCTAAGTAATTGAAATCCTACCGAGTGGAGAGCCAGCCTCCCACTCGGGGGCTTAGCTGCAGTCCAAGTACTCGCCTAAGTAATTGAAATCCTACCGAGTGGAGAGCCAGCCTCCCACTCGGGGGCTTAGCTGCAGTCCAAGTACTCGCCTAAGTAATTGAAATCCTACCGAGTGGAGAGCCAGCCTCCCACTCGGGGGCTTAGCTGCAGTCCAAGTACTCGCCTAAGTAATTGAAATCCTACCGAGTGGAGAGCAAACCTCCCACTCGGGGGCTTAGCTGCAGTCCAAGTACTCGCCTAAGTAATTGAAATCCTACCGAGTGGAGAGCAAACCTCCCACTCGGGGGCTTAGCTGCAGTCCAAGTACTCGCCTAAGTTTGAAAAAATCCTACCGAGTGGAGAGCCAGCCTCCCACTCGGGGGCTTAGCTGCAGTCCAGGTACTCGCCTAAGTAATTGAAATCCTAACGAGTGGAGAGCGAACCTCCCACTCGGGGGCTTAGCTGCAGTCCAGGCACTCGACTAAGTAATTGGAATCCTACCGAGTGGAGAGCAAACCTCCCACTCGGGGACTTAGCTGCAGCCCAATGCTCTGAGGGAACAACGAATAGTAGATCGGCGGATCAAGTCACGAAGACATTCAACGTCGAGCCATGTTCGGATAAAATCAAAAGATCCTAGATCGCAAATAAAAGTACTCGAGCTATAAGCTCGACGGAGTTTATCGGTTACATAAACCACTCGGCATTCCGAGGCAAATTTAAGGCAAGGAACAACAGTTTTTTACTCCTCCGGTGGAGGACTGGATGGCGCAACAAATTCGTCCAAGTCGATCCCATCAGAGATCCGAGTGGCAGCAGCGATGAAGGTCTCCATGAAATCCTGAAAGTTATGCTTCCTGGTATTGGCAACCTGGAGAGCGGCCAGCTTCTCCTCGCGCGCCTCCTTGCAGTGGACACGAACCAGTGACAGGGCCACATCAGCACCGCACCTGGCAGAAGACTTCTTCCATTCTTGCACTCGACCTGGAACCTCACTTAGTCGAGTGACCAAGGATTCAAGGTCGTTCTGAAACGTCTCCTTGGGCCAGAGTGCGGAGTCGATCCGTGACACTGCAGCTTTCAGTCGAGCCAGGTAGTCCACCACACCAGCGACACGGGATTCCAACCGGAAGACATTCATGGCCACTTCGTCCTTCACAGGAGAGTTGATAGGGTCCAGGCGGGTCTCCACTCGACTGGTCTCTTCCTCAAAGTTCCGGCAGAATTCTGAAAGAAGTTTCGACAGATTAAAACTGTAACCAAATGGTGAGTCGACAACAACAAGATTAATCGCACAAAGAGGGTTACCTTCAAGCATGAGGTATAGCTTCTTGGCAAGACCCCCAAGATAATCCTCCAAGTCCTTGTGCTTCCCTGCCAGCTGGCCGAGCTTGTCGTTCAGAGTACTCTTGTCAGTCTTCAGTCGACTCGCTTCCTTGTTGGCCGAGTCAAGAGCAGACTTCAGCCTAGCGTTCTCGCTCTCAAGTTGACCGACTGAAGCAAGTTTCTCTTCAGCAAGCTTCAGCTTCTCCGCAGCCGCCTTTTGTGCCTCCGCAAGGTCAAGATCTTTCCTCTTCAGGGCCTTCTCCAGTTCGTCTGCAAAACAACAATGAGCACAGAGTTGAGAACAGGCAGGAGAACAGAGACAGCCGTCGAGTCCTCACCAGCCATACCTTTTGCTTCATCCTTCGCCTTCTGCATGTTTTCCTGAGCAAACTGTAAGTCAAGATTAAGTTGGATCTGCTTATTCTTCAGATCGGCGAGCTGAGCAACAAGCTCACAAGACTTCTGCAAAGAGTCAATCGACAAAGGGTATCAAAGATAAGTTACTCCCGAGTGACTGAAAGAAAGAGCACAACATTTCTAAGACTACAGCCGAATCAAAACATTCGACAGTAGCCTCGGGGACTACACCCAGTGGGTGCACTCAGCGTGCCCCCACTGGTTTTCAAAAAAAAATCGACTGCCCGCAGTCGACCGGATACAGTTTCATCCGACATGGCCTGACCAAACCGGTCTCAGAAAACCCTACCGAGTGGAGAGGTACAACTACAGAAAGGCAGTATAAAGACCGCAGTCGACTGCCAGCAATCGACCGTGGCCTCGGGGACTACACCCAGTGGGTGCACTCAGCGTGCCCCCACCAATGAGAAATTTCGAATCAACAGCACCCAGTGGGTGTACAACGCAAGTGAAGACCAACTAACCTGGACGTTCTGCTGCAACGCCGAGCTGATGTCATAGGCCGCTTGACTGGCATCCCGAGCCGCTTTGGTCTGCTCCATCATGAGCCCCGCCTGACGTATAGCCTCCTTAGCAGCACTCACTTGATCCTCCGGGGTCTGGTAGGCGGCGAAGAACGAGGGCGGGTCGACCAGTGGGGGAGCAGTCGACGACGAAGGCCGGGCAGTCGTCAGTGGTTCAGCAAAAGTCACAGTAGTCCGGGCGGTATTGTCACCCCCTTGGACCACCGCCTCGGCAGTCGACGCGGTCTGAGGAGCCTTGTCGACCGGGGCCCTCCGGCCTCTCCTCCCAAAAGGCCTGAGCGGCACTTCCGCCTCCTCCTCATCATCCGGAAGGTCAATGATGTTGGTCGGAGCTACAAAAGTTCAGAAATGAATATCCAATCGACTCAGCAGTTAAACAGTCGGATCATGTCAAAGATTATACCTAAGTTGGAAGTGACGGTGTCCTCCATCGTCTCATCAACATTCTGGATGGAAGTCTCGGAAGTAGCGACGCTGCACGATTCCAAGCAAATAATTTGAAAGTGAATCGACTAAGAATCCGTTCTAGTCGACTCAAGAAAGATGAAAACAGTCACTTACCCAGAGATGACCGGGATGGCGACCCTGATCTTGGGCAAGGCCTTGGGTGGCTTGGTCGGGATGGCTCTAGGCTGCTTGGGTGCCTTCTCGGTTGGGGCCGGCGACGCGGTCCGAGGGCGCTTGGATGACTGGCCCACCGGAGCACTCGACTAACCGCGCTCCACGGCGGGATCCTGAGCGTTCTTGGAGCGTCTCTCGCGTCGAGGAAGGTCGACCTCCACCTCTTCATCTTCGTCACCCGAGTCGTCGCTGGCCCCCTCCTCTACGTCATCGTCAGATTCCCACTCCTCGACTTCACCCTCGACTTCAACTTCATTCTCACTTCCTTCGCCTCCACTCCCTCCTCCTTCAGATACTTGCTCCTGGTTCCCATTCGGCATCGAATACATGTCGTTGATCTCCTGCAAAACAACGGGCAGAACAAGGATCAGTCGACTTATCGCAAGCCAGTTACTAGACGGAGTGAAAATTTCAGTCGGAAGAAGTAAAACGTACCTTGTCTGTCTCCATCATCCCATCAAGCGGAGCAATCCTCCTGGAACCCCTGGGGTTGTCCTTATTCCCGGTCATGCTGGTCAGCCAGCTCTCCAGCACAGAAGCCTCGACCCCCTCCGGGTGGATCCGAGTGGAGTCGTCGGGCCCGGAATACAACCACATCGAGTGATCCCGAGCCTGGAGAGGTTGGATTCGTCGCTGAAGGAAGACTTCGAGGAAGTCCATGCCGGTCACGCCTTCCCGAACCAACTCAACCACTCGACTGACTAGTACCTTCACCTGAGCCTTCTCCTCTGGAACCACTTTCAAAGAAGCGGGTTTCTGCACTCGGTCCAAGGTAAAAGGAGGAAGGCCGGTCGAGTGGCCAGGGGTCGGCTGGTCCTTGCAGTAGAACCAAGTCGACTGCCACCCGCGCACGGAATCGGGAAGTGTCATGGGAGGAAAACAACTCTTACCCCTCGTATGGATCCCGAAGCCCCCGCACATCTGGATCACCTGCGTCCTTTCCCCGTCCGGGTTAAGCTTTTTAACCGACTGGGATCGACAAGTGAAGATATGCTTGAAGAGGCCCCAGTGAGGTCGACAGCCTAAGAAACACTCACACAGAGACACGAACGCAGCAAGATAGACTATGGAGTTGGGCGTGAAATGGTGGAGCTGCGCTCCGAAGAAGTTCAGAAAGGCCCTAAAAAAAGGACTCGGGGGCAGGGAAAACCCCCGGTCGACATGGGTGGCTATCAGGACGCGCTCACCCTCGCGAGGTTTCGGCTCCGTCTCCTTCCCAGGAAGGCGAGCAGCCTTGTGGGGAATGAGTCCCCCCTCCACCATGTCGTCGATATCCGCTTGAGTAAGGATGGAGGGCATCCAATCCCCCTGCAACCAGCCGGACGGCAGAGCGGCCCGCGAGGACGACCCGCCTCGGCCAGATCTCTTCCCCTTGCCCTTTGCCGCGGCCTTCTTCGCGCGTTCCGCCGCCGCCGTCTTGTCCGTCCCCATTATCTCGAACGAGGTCTTGGCCGAGCGGCGGTGTCGAGATTGCAGCGAAGAGCGAGGCGGAGGCTTACGGAGGAAGGGAGAAGAAAAACAAGGGTGCACAGTGAAAAATCGGAACCATTACCTTATATAAGGCCACGCCCGAGTGGCTGATCAGTGGGCCTGCGCCACCCAATCAGATCCCGCAGCAGGCGCGCGCGCAGTACGTGGCGAAAAAGGTGGCGCGGAGACCGAGGCGCTCTTGCCTTATCCAGCCGATTCGCGCGATTTTCTCCGTCCGGTGCGCTTCTCAATTTTCAAATCCCGCAAGATCCGCGATCGACAGGACGGTTTGTCAGACGAAAAGATCCGTTTCCTTAAGTCTCCCAAGGGACTCGTCACGTAAACACACTCGACGGTAATCTGAAACCACTCGACGGACATCTGAATGGATCAAGGCAACTGAAGAATGAGTTCCCACCGTAACTTCCATTTATCCGAAGACAGACGCAACCGAAGCATGGAGGTTGAGTCGGAAGCATAGGCTCGGACCCATTCTCACTTAACCCCTGACCCATTCGGGGGCTAATGACGAGGATACGTACCTAGGGTAGGGTAACTTATCATATCTGAGGTACCCAATCAAGGACATGACTCCTACAATGAAAGACATTCTAAGAAGTATCAACATCTCAGTCGACCTGGTCAGCCCAGTCGACGGACACGAGCGTACTCGACCAGAAGCACAAGCAGTCGACCATGAAGACAGCCACTCGACTACAAGAAGACCTAAAGGCACTGCCTACAACGGTCGCCTCATAAGTAGCTTTTATGGCCTTCATGGTCCTTTATTACAGGCGTTACCAGTAACCCCCTCTCTTTATGTACATTAAACTCCTTGTAACGTGGGCTGGCTGGGGTCCTGGCGAACTCTATATAAGCCACACACCCCCCACTAGGACAGGGGTTCGGAACTTTGTAACGCATACACACATAATCCAGTCGACTGCCTCCGGGCTCCGAGACGTAGGGCTGTTACTTCCTCAGAGAAGGGCCCGAACTCGTAAACTCCTTGCGCATACAACTACTCCATAGCTAGGATCTTGCCTCTCCATACTTACCCCCCATTCTCACTGTCAGACTTAGAACCACGACAGCGGGGCGGCGGCGATGGGCCCGGAGGGCCGGGGACGGGCTCGGCGGGCCGGGCGGCGGGGACGGCGGAGCAGGCCACGTGGCGCTGCGTGGTTGGCTGCGGGCAGCGGCGGCGAAGCGTCCGGCGGCGGCGGACACGTCCGCCCGCGCGGAGCGACGAAATTAGGGTTTCGGGGTGGATTTTGCCCGTGATGGAGGAGGGGGAGACGTTTTTATAGATAGGAGGAGCTAGGAGGCTCCAAATGGAGAGCGGTTTTCGGCCACGCGATCGTGATCGAACGGCGGAGGACATGGGAGTGTCTTAGATGGGTTATTGGGCTGTTTTGAAGGGGTGTTGGGCTGCAACACACACGAGGCCTTCACGGTTACCCGGTTTACCGTTGGAGTACCAAACGAACTCCGATTGACCCGAAACTTGACAGGCGGTCTACCGGTGCTATACCGAGGCCACATGTCAAACCTCGGTCCATTCCGAGAATGTTTAATACCCGCTCAAGAAGAAATGTAAACGGGGACGCCGGGAGACATAGGAGCGCCGGATTGCAAAACGGACAACGGGAAAGATGCTCGGATTTATGAGACGAACAAGTATGCGAATGCGATGCACATGATGACATGATATGAAATGCATGACATGACCAAAATGCAAAACGAGAGGAAACCCAACACGGATGAAATATCATAACACATAGCCGGAAATGGCAAGAGTTGGATTACAAATATGGCAAGTTACATCTGGGGCGTTACACGACATTTCCCAACAAGTTCCTAAAGGAGCTCATGGTCTGTCCATTTTAGTGAAACTGAACCTCAACAAATGGGGCAAATATAAAGACACCAAGTTTCAAGTAATTCATTGCAGTTTTAGTTCTCAGTTTAGGTGCAGCTCACACAACAACCTGCAATTATATACCTATTACAGAATTATTTTGAAGGCATGTTAATACTTAGAATAAAAAATAACCCCACAGGAGGGTAACTAATTTATACCAATAAGCATGCTAGCTCTCTCATGACCATAATGCTGCCATAACCCCACTACCGCACGCCTTGCCCGCCATGGGCTGCCGCACACCCCTGAGCGCGTCCTATACTTCAGTATTCTTATTCGTAGTGTAGATTTCATTACATGTTTGTAAACTAAATAAATATTATTTGTATCAGCAATGTACATTTTCTTCAGGGCGATAGATATAAATTGATGTACTATCTATACATAGAAAGCATTGCATTGATACCTCCAACTCTGAAACTGGAATAAGTAGAGTTGACATAAAATTGGAGATGGTTAACAATTAAGGAAAAAAACTAAAGAGGACCCCATGTGCACCTCTGATATCTATACTGACTCCACTCTGGTACATCACGAGTCGAAGCACATCGAACGAAGGGGTGTGGAGAAGAGGCGTCGAACGGGAGGCGAGAAGGGTGGTGGACCACCGAGCAAGGGCGCTCAACGGCTCTGTCCTTGCCCAATGGTGGCCGCTCCTCGCAAGGGCATAAGGGAGTCATGAAACAACAGAGGGTTCAGCTCCTTTGCAGTTCGATTCTTACTGTATAGGTGTTGTAGCTGTTAAAAAAATTGAGACATGGTTATCTCAAGAAACTGGAAGGACTAAGTGTAACAAGCATGTTCATATATTGAACTTGTATGAGCAATGAGAAAGGAAGGCTGAATATAGAGCTTGGAAGGTTGGTAATCTGCTTCCTACATAATAACAGGAAGGATAATCAGAAGAGGCTAAGGCAAGAGAGATGTACCTGGTTCTTGGAGACTCGGAACAGTAATGTGCCATTCAAATAGACCAGATGTTGTTGAAATAGCAACACTCCATGATGGAGATGGACCACCCGCCATGGAGGAGAAATACTCAAGATGCACCTGGTTTTCAGACTTGGACTCATTTGCTAGATCTCTTAATCTTAGCCAAATTTAAAAGTATTTCAGAATGCAGTTAACTGTTTAAAGCAAAAGGCAGCCTCATTCAAAGCAAATAGAGTATTTTAAAAAATATGCTATGTTTCAGAGAGCATTCAGCAGCTACGTCATGTTTTCTTTCAGAATATACGTACTGCGCATAGCTTGCATCTGAGTCAAGTGCGCACGTAAAAATATGCACAATACATGGAATTTTCAAACCTATAAACTACTTCATTTTAGTAGTTGTCTCACAAAGAATTAAATATTAAATTCATTTGTGGGGAACAATTAACATCATATCATGAAGAACAGTACTGTACGCGTCTTCATTGGTCCTGTTTGGCCCTGCTTCTTGAATTATTGTGTGGGTTACAAAATATTGTAGTATACTTTGTACTCTCTTCATTGCATGAAAGAAAATAAGACTAATCTCGCACATATTTTTTCCAAATTAAAATTGCTATGACAATATCATCAATTGCTAGTACTGTTAACTGTATCCATGCCACTGTTGTTGCCTGGATGCTGCAAATAATTCATCTCCAGCTATATTCAGAACCATTACATTTTTCACTTAGGAAACATGCATGCAACAATGTATTTCACGCACAAATCCAAAGCCCATTACCAGTAGGACTACATTTTGCTCATTACCAACAAACTGAAGAGAGTATATTTTGGCCGCAATACCACAATTCCGATAATCATCCTTTGATAAGAAAATTAATACATCAATTTTGATCCTAAAAAAGCTAGTGAACATTACCCTACCAACTTATCTATCTCTAGATGTCAATTTGGATATTCCATGCTCACCAAAGAAGAAGAAAAATGGAGATGTTTTATACTGCATATCACTATGCTCATGTAGAGTTGGAGATAACAGCTTCAACAAGTACAGAGATGTTAAACTAAGAGATCGAAAACAGAAGGCTAAAACTACTTGTTCCTCCGATCCTAGAAGTATATATATCTGATGAATTTGACTTCATTTTGTTAAAATAAAAAAATAAAATATTCCACCATGTTACCACGATATTATCAAGTCAAGCCAGAATGACATTTAGCACAGCAAGCTGAATCTTCTCAGCATTCTTCTCATGAACCAAAGTGAGTACATATCACACTGAAGCAAGCTGAATGACTATAAAGCAAAATATACAATCATCTTATTTTACGATTTAGTACATACACACTGAAGCAGCACCAAAGTGAGTAAAAGCAACAAAGTTTAATCACAATCCATTAGGAAAATATACTGTTTATAAATAGGATTTCATCACAACAAAGTGTACGTTTAGCAAGTATTGTAATTTGGGGAGCCATTATCATAGCTCATCAACACAAGAAATGATTATTTGCACAACAGAACTAACAAAGCATCCCATATGTATACATACATAAGTAGAAACAAGAACAAGATAGACCCATTGGTTTATTTTCTGAAGGTATGTGCACTGATAAAAATAATCAAACCCTGATCATGCTACAAATGTTTACCATTCCACGCAGAGTGATCAAATAGATAATATATGAAAACATGACAAGATTTGTTAAATTTAGCATGAATAGATCCTTCAACACAGAGTAGCATATAATCCAATCACCAAAGAGAGAGAGAAAAAGACAGAGCTGAGTAGCCCTTAATGAATGAGCTATACCTGCATCACCAGAAAAGGGGAAACCGTTAAATGAGTTCACTTGTTTACCTAGGTTTGAATTCCAAGACCTCAGCTAGCTTGTTCATGAAGGTGTACTTCCATTATCATTTGACTTAAATATAGGGAGGCATGCTGCAAGCCATCATAATTTAAATCACAATAATTGCAGTAGATCTAGCCAACAGCTTGAGGATGCCAAAGAATATGAATGTACTAACTACCAGAACCATTATTCGAATCCCTCTAAAACAATGGTCAAAATCCATGAGAAGAGGAAAACGTAACCCTTCCACAAGATCAGCCACTCCAGCACCGAACATGTGGAAGATGTGATCGTGCAGAAGCCCAGCATAGATGACCATGGCACCCACCCTCATCTAATCACAGAACCAAAGACCAAACCAAACAAGATTCAGTGACTAATCCAGAAATTATTGAACAAGGGAAAGTGATAATCTTGCATGGGGTTTCACCCGGCCAAGTGAATTGATAACAAGTCGTAAGAGTATAAACCACGGCATGGTATATCTCACGAATTATCAAACCTGAATTGCGTTGGTGTAGGAGAGCCACATGATGCCGATGATTGTGATGTACTTGATCGTTCCCATCATCCTCTCCCGTCTCCACTTCTACTATTTCCAACGTGCTCTCCTTGCCATCGATTCATCCCAAAAACTGAACCAACCATCCATGAGTTAGGTTCTCCACAATGTTCTCTCGAGAAATTGCAGAGCAGAGCCAGATGGCTTAATGCAAGAGACTACCCTGACTTGGATTAAATTAGGGTGATCAAGGACATGACAAACAACCAGCAGTCTGCCGCAAGAGGAGCCATGTGGAGGCCTTGACCACACAGTCAGCAGGGCGTCTACCTCGTAGGCTCCTAGCTCGCTGTCGTCAATGCCACAGTAGTTGACGGAGACGCACGGCAGGGAATGAGGTGGTCGTGGCCGCCGATGGCGAGTTGCTTGACGAGCTCCGGCACTCACCGTCGCAAGGACTGCTGCTGCTGCGCCGACATTGAGGCTCTACGGTGGCTCCCCCGACCGGATTTGGCCAAAGTGACCATCGAAGTAGCAAGGCTTGGCCCTCTCTCCGTCAGATCGCGTCAGGAAGGGGAAGTCATGGCCTTGGACGAAGGAAGGAGGGAGAGGAGGGCGGCCTGAGGCCACGAAGGAGTGGTCGGCGTCACAAGGTCGCGGAGAAAGGGTCGGGTGTTCCTTGTGAAGGGGAGGACGACTGCGTGAGGCCGCGGAGGAGTGGCCGGCGTCTGATGTGACGGCGACGGCGAGGCGCCGAGGGGTCGCCGGCGACGGCGGGGCGCCAAGGAGATCAGATCGAAGGAGAGGGGCGGCGGGAGGACGCTGAGGAGGGGCAGTCGTCGGCTTGATCTGATCTAGGGCGTGAGTCAATAGGCGCTGGAGGGCAGGAGGCCTCGCTCGTACGCACGCACGATCTTGTCGCGGTTTTTTTTTCGCTGGTTAATTTTCGCCGGTTTGTGCTCGGTGGTTTATTTTCGATCGTCTCAGTTAATTATGATGGGAGGTTGGGCATGTGCGGGAGGGAGGTGGGAGGAAGTACCAAAGAAGTACCAAAAAAGACCGGGTGAGGTGGGACGAAAATAAAACCCGGAACTCGACTTACCAAGATATTAGGAGTTTAGAGGGTGCTTGGATACCTTTTAGTCCCATGACTAGAAGTAGTGGGACTAAAACTTGCTAGCCTCACCCATGCTTGGATCCAAATACTAAAAAGACTAAAATCAAGTTATTGAGCATTTACTATCCTCCAAACCATCCAATCCTGAACTTGCATGTGTTAAAGTAGAGGAATTAAATGAGGGGAGAGAGAGTTAATCCATATTTTAGTAGGGTTCCCTTGACTAAAACTTTTTAGCCTCAAGACTAGTTCTAGTCTCCTTTTAGTCAGGGGTACTTGGAACTTTAGCCTCTAGAAGAGACTATTTTTAGTCAGACTAAAAATAGTACCTTGGATCCAAGCACCCTCTTAGACTACTAGTACTCCGTACGTCCGGATTTATTAGGCCTATTAGCCAGCAAGCCACGTCCCATTTTTATTAGTCCGCTGTAATTAAGTCACCACATACACTGATTCCGCTTCTCATTGCGTACGCTGATTGGGAGAAATAAATACCCAGCCCTAGCATGCACTAGGGATGTGCGCGCTAGGCTTGCATGCGGAGGGAGGCGAGACGATTCAATTAATTAATTTTTTTGAGACAAATTCAATTAATTAATTAATGCCGCTAATGCATGAGCTCTAACAGGCCGATTCAAAAACTGCTCCACCATAAGAATTGTGCATTGGTTCTAGTGATGTTGTCGGTGGGCCTAATAGACCCGGACGAAGGGAGTAACTAGCTATGTTATCACATGTATCTCTTCATTTATTGCTTGTTACATCATCTATGTTATTTAGATATGTGTGATATTACCTATGTTACTTCCACTGTGGGTAATCGTATCAAGAAAGAGACCCTTAGAGCAAATATAATAGATCCACCTCTGCAGGCTATAAGATACTCCACATCTGCAAAATCCTAGCTGGAGGGAAGAGAATGCAAGAGAGAGAATCGAGCGGGCGCTCCATGTATCGCCGGGCTACAACACAATCTACAATGAAGTTGAGCCATCATGCAGCCCGTGGCAAGACTAAAGGCCCGCGCTTATTCCTACCAGCCAATCACCATGCGTTTTCTTTGCCCATATCTGCATGCAAGCATTGATTACTATAGCTTATATACAACCAGCTTATTATATGAGTATTTTTGTAGAAAGGCTATAGTAAACGTGGCACTAGCATAGAGCCGGCAGCAGGCTCTGCTATTAGCCATGCTCTTAACTACCCACAGTGGGAGTAACATGGGTAGTAACATCACATATATCTAGGTTAAATATATGATGTGACATGCAATAAATGAAGAAATAGATAAAAGTGGTAACATAGCTAGTTAGACCGCTCATAGTGGGCAGTAACATAGACTAGTAACTTGCCGATGTTACTAGTCTATGTTACTACCTCCATAGTGGGTAGTAACATATGAGTAGTATCATGAAAGAGTTCATTTATTAGGCTGTAGACTCATTATGCCTTGAAATGTGTGATGTTACAGTAACTAGCTAAGTTACCACAAACCCCTCTCTCCTCATTAATTAGCTGCCACATAAGCAATCGTGTATTGAAATGTGTGATGTTACTAGTTAAGTTACTCTCAGACTAGCCACAATGGAGAGTAACATATACCAGTAACATACACATTTCTCTAGACTATGTTACTACCTCAATAGTGGGTAGTAACATAAGTGTGGTAACATGCAAAGCTTCATTTATTAGGTTATAGACTCATATTGCATTGGGACATGTGATGTTACAGTAACTAGCTAAATTACTAGTACTACATCTCTCCTCATTAACTCATTGCCACATAAGCAAATTTGCTGAGTTGGACTCGATGTTACTACCGAAGTTACTCCCACTGTGGCTAGTCTCATTGTGACTAGTCTTACTACTAGTATGAGTAACATCACACATATCAAGACAAGATGTGTCTATAGCCTAATAAATGAAGTGCTCCATGTTACCATACATATGTTACTCGCCATTAGACTAGCCACAATGGAGAGTAACATACACATATCCCTAGACTATGTTACTATCTTCATAGTGGGTAGTAACATAAGTGTGGTAACATGCAGAGCTTCATTTATTATGCTATAGACTCATATTGCATTGGGACATGTGATGTTATAGTAACTAACTAAGTTACTACTACTACCTCTTTCCTCATTAACTCATTGCCACATAAGCAAAATTGCTGAGTTGGACTCGATGTTACTACTGAAGTTACTCCCACTGTGGCTAGTCTTATAGAGGTAGTAACATAGACTAGTAACATCATGTTACTAGTCTATGTTACTATCCATTGTGGCTAGTCTAATTCTTATGATTGGCGTTGTAATGGCCGAAAGGCACCGTATCCGACTTCTTTACTGCTGCTTCTTTTTTAATATATGATAAGCATGCTAATACGTATTGAGAATAAAAATAGATGCTAAGTAGTTGAGGAATAAAAGGAACACAGAATGATGCAGTCCTCGTTTTAGCCTTGCAAGGTAGATGCTGCGTATTTATAGATGAAATAAAAGGAACAAAGAATGGTGCAGTAGAACCATAGGGTAGCCAAAGCAGCACCACTGATCGGCAGCCCGATCTCTAGCACGCAGAAAATAAGTCACCAGGCGGCCTCACAGCCCATCATAGCCCAGTGCATCAGAACGCTCAGAAATAAGCCTGCGGAGCAGCGGCCCATCTGATGTTGGTTCGACTTCGGCCGATTTTGGTGAGCGAGCAAGGCGCAAAGCAATGCTGCGGGAGGATGGAATGATCTCACTCGTTTATACGCTTAATCGGACGGTTTAGGATCCCAAATTGCTGCGGAGGTTTCTAACTAGCTGAGTTATACTGTTTAAAATAATTGCTACCAGTTGGGAGCTCTGATTAATGGTTCTTTCCTTTTTGCTGTAATAAGGCACAACCATATTCCCTGATCATAGAAAGTTCGCACGTTGCACCACGTATCACTCCGTTTGAGTTAGTTTTCAAGACCAACCAAGCGACTCAAGACTCAAGAGCCATGTGCCCCACAGTCTGTCGCCCAAACCGCGTCCAGGTCAACCAATTAACTGGAAAATCGTTGCTGCCTTTAGTCGATCCGGTAGGTCGCAGAGCATCAGGGGAACCAACCGTTGAAACACGAACATACTGAACATGCATGAATTCCCAAGAAAATTAAGGGATTGAACATGCATGATCAGGCTTGCACGACACAGCAAATTAAAAGAGTTTGCTGCTGCAAAATTTCTCTTAAGCTTCTACCTTAGCTTGTTTGCTGTGCATGATCAGGTTTACACTCTTGCCGTACTCTGTTGTAGTCTTCTTGGTCCCTCGTGACCATGTTCTGAACTCTGTAAGGGCCTCATTTTAAGGCATGTGCATGAGAACAATACGAAGAAGAATCTGGGTACCAGCGCATCCTATATGCAACAAAAAAAATAGTAATTTAAAAAAGTTTAAAAAATTCTAAAACTTTTTTGGTATCAACTATGATCAAATATTGTAGTCGTATAAAAACATTCGTCAGAGAAAGACTTTCGTTGTATCCTGGGTCAAAGATTCGGCAAAAAAGCTATATACACAGTATATTGTCGTCATAAACTTGTCCTTTTTGCCATGAAGTCAATAGGAATCATTTTTTGTCCAAACTTTTTATACAAGTACAATACCTGATCATGTTTGATTTAAAAAAGATTTGGAGTTTTTTAATCATTCTTGAATTATTAAAAAAATTGGTGCATATAGGGTGTGCGGGAACCCGGGAGCACCAAGTCCCGTCCCTGTGCATGATCACCTTTCTTCCCGTGCATGCTGGATTGGTCCTTGATCTTTGGGCCGTAGTTTCTCGAGCATATACACGTGTGTGTGCGCCCGTCAAAGAGAGCATTTCCCTGTTATGAGAGAGAGAGAGACCCTTACCTAGCTAGCTCGCCATTGTTGCCGGTGGGACGGATTGTTACAGGATTGATCGGTCGTTTTGGGGGGAGAGGGACACCTAACTAGCTCGATGAGCACACTAGCGTTGTGTTTATCTATCTATCGCCATTGTTGCTGGTGGGACGTTGTACAAAAGTTCGTTTCTTGTTGGAATCTACTTTTCACAAGATCTTTTTTTGCCATACACAAGGTACGAACGGCTAAGAAGATGAGTATCCTTGAAAAAAAAATCTGCTAAGATGGATAAAATGTATTAACTTATAAGCTGACCGTCAAATTTTATGGGTTGAAAGCTCATTAATTTAACGAAATTTTTAACCTGAAAAATAATAACGAAATTGTTGATATATTTCAAAGAAGTATTTGACTTTCCCCGCAAAAAAAGAAGAAGTATTTGACTTGCATAACAAGTGCAAAGAATCTAGCCCCATATATATATATATATATATATGGCGAAGTATCAGGTGAAAATGAGTATTCGGTGAAAATCTGAAAATTTCTGCCGTGGACTGTTGGATCAGCAGCGGACGTTATGGATCACAGGTGGGACTCCTAACAATCCACTTAAACGCACATTAGCAGATAACCCCCTATCTCTATTCAACTAGCTACTCCAGGATTTAGTTATTCCGTAAAGAAAATTCACCGCGTCCATAACCTAGCCGCACCATGGCGACTCGGCGCCGCGGCGCTCTCCCCAGGCGCCGGCGGCTCGATGGCCGGGGTGGCTACCCCTCAAGTATCGGCGACCGGCGGTCAGGGACTGAGGGTGCTGCGACACGCACAGGTGACTCGGCGGCCGGAGCTCCGCCCGCACACGACGGTGCTCGACGCCTCGCGTGACGCCTCAGTGGCCGCGAGGCTTCCCCGCACAACGGTGGCTTGATGGCCGTGGTGATGCCCTCAAGCGATGGTGACATAGACCCAAAAAACTTATTATGCAGTCGCTTGCTCCTGTTGTCTGATTCTACAGCCCAAAGCTTTGCTTCTGTAGTATTAATTCAGAAGTTGTATCTGAATGTTCTATTTTTTGGTGAAGCCTGCAAGCTTGCTTATGTAGTCCAAATTCTCGAGTTGCATTGGCATGCAATCTGTAATCTTTGGATGTATGAATTCAGTTGAATAAATTTCCTGAACTGGGCTATTTTACATCAGTGATTGACAAAACAGAAAAGCCAAGTTCTGTTCCAGCAGTATCTTTTCTGAGCCCTTTTTCTAGTCGCTCAATGTGAGTTATCTTGGGCAATCTATTCATACTGGCCCTTAATATGAATTCAATTGAGGATAATTGAAAGGGGGAGAAAAAATGTCAGGTTCTCAGTCATTCAATCTATCATAATTGAGCTCTGTTCGGCTGAACATAGGTAAAGAAGAATCTAGCCAGAGTTGTGTTCTGTTGAATATGCAATTCTGAGGTTGGCAATGCTATATCCAGGTTGGCTATATATATACAATACAAGGGATTTCAGTCTGCAAAGGACCTACTAGATAGCATTGTTGTGCTAGATGTGGAACAAGCTTCATCTTACAAAGACGTTATTCAAGGCATACCCAGGCTACAAAATTGGCAACAATTTCAAGTTATTCCTCTCAGAAGACTAACTAGACATCTCTCAGAGAAGAACTATAATATTCACATCTAGAAATAACAGTAGTACAGCTCCTGGAAGAACTATAATATTCATTCTTAAAATTTACCCAACACATGAAGTTCTTGTTCTGCACGAACATAAGCATTGGATATGAACCAAAATCCCGAGTACATACTGAGATGAACCAAAATTTGAGGATATTCTTGTGTGCTCAACCATAACAGCAACAAGAAAATACACTGATTATATTACAAAAGATACAATTCGGAGCAGACATTGTGCATAAACCAATGAAAACTTACAAATCTTTCAAAAGATAAATATCTATTCATTTCTCTCTAGAAGAGATAATTGAATTTATCTAAAGGTAAACAAAAGAAAGTATTCAAAGACGATATTTGCCATCTTGCATATGCTTGACAGTTATCATGGCCTCACAAGCACATCTACTAAACTTTCTTGCATGTGTTCTTTGCTTCTCTCCCTTTGAATCCTTCTTATGTTCCTCCTCCATTGTTTGGAAACCTGCTTTGCCACGAGGAAATCGCCTCAGACCACCATATTATCTACAATCCTTTTTTGTCCAATTCTGACTGAAAACCCAACATTGTGTGCATATGCCTTGTAAAACTTCTTTACATCCTCCTTAGTCTTGAATGCCATACCTACAATCGGCTTTACATTGTCATCACAATCGGGTGTACACGATGAAGCCTAAATATCACAACACACATTAGTCATATAAGTCAATGATTGTTAGAGAAATTTGAGCGAAATTATGGTGATAATGATACTCATGTAAAATAGGCCACCTGTAGCTCTCTTTTTCCATGTACCGAAGTTTTCCAAATTGATCGGAGGAGGCAGAATTTCCATTCATGGCTCCCTCCATTATGACATGCTCAGGTTCACGCTCCACCTATACAAGGCAACATCGCAAAATTAGTTCTTACCAATCGAGGAACAACAACAATCGCCAAATATCCATGTTCCGTATAGTAAATATACATGCTCTGTACACTGGTTGACCTATGGCTTTCTATTGCATAGCTTGTGATTTTTTTTCTAAAGAAGAATTGATATGCTTGACAAAAACGATGAAAATAATGTCTCTGTCTTTTGTAGCAGCCAAAGCTTTCTCATGATGCTGAAGATAGTGAGAACCAGTTTGGGTACAGAAACACTGTCTTATCAGTGTATCCTACTTGTCATTCTAGGCCAAGTATATAGTGAATTACAATGCTTGTCCGTTTGCTGTACTGGATTACGTGTATATGACTAATTGACTATATATGAAGAGGCAGCGGCGCGCCAAGTTCAAAATTGTGGGGGACAGCGGTGACGAGTGCTCACTGCTCCGAAGGGTGAGTCCCGGGTACAAGAGGGTGAGCCAAGTCCAATGGAGGGCGACGACGAAGGCCCATCATGATCGATGGAAGGGAAGCCATGGTGAGAGGCGCGGTTTGCATAGGGCGAGTCGCGGTGGACGGAAGGCCCATCCCGACGGTCAGAGGTCCAGCCGCGGCCGGCTGAGGGCAGGGGCTACGCGCCGGTGGAAGGTGCATCCCCGGCGGCGCTCAAGACGATCGAAGAATCCGATCTCAGGAACTCACGAAGAGTCGAGCCCTATTCACCTCATGATTAATAGAGATAGGGGGTTATCTGCTAATGTGCGTTTAAGTGGATTGTTAGGAGTCCCACCTGTGATCCATGACGTCCGCTGCTGATCCAACAGTCCACGGCAGAAATTTTCAGATTTTCACCGAATACTCATTTTTACCGGATACTTCGCCTATATATATATATATATATATATATATATATATATATATATATATATAAAACAGCCACTAGAGTGGGTGCTATCGGAACCGTCGGCGCTCTTCGAGATCCGCACCTTCTGAAGATAAGGTTCTGAATTCCTGATTTGTTCATTTTCGCCATGACCGAAGCGGAAAGTTCTAAAACCTACCTTTATGCTAGTGCACACCCTGTTTGGAAACCTAGCGCCTGACATGTCAGTCTATTTTAGGGCGATAGCAACGGCTCCTTTCTTGTGCTGCAGAGTGCGACAGGAAACCTTTTCGGTAAACAGCTCGAGGGTCCACTTTAGCTCATTTTTAGCAAGAGTTCCTTGCTGCGTTGCCCCGTGGTGAAGTTCAAAACTGACATTTTGGGTATTGTTCAACTCAGTATGCAAGGTTCCGCACCGTTTTGGGCGGCTCTTTTTGTTGCAGCAGGGGGTTCGCGTTTAATCCAGCCACCGAAACAACGTACGTGAGTAATTGTGTAGTAACGTACGCGGGGCCGTCCAACTGCGCATGCCCTCTGAACCCGCACGTTCCAGCTTTATTGTTTTTGCTTCTAAGATTTTTCAGTCATAACATTTCTCCCCTTAGCCAGCGCCTCCACCTTCTCTGCACCCAGCAACGCAGTCCGGGCTTCATTTGTATGAACGGTGATGGATCCGTCTGGAGATCGTAGTGCAAGCAGGGCAATCCAGCACGTCGGCGTTGTTCCAACTGAAAGCGTGTTTGCAGGAACCATCAGCCCTGCTTCAGTCGACTTCGTCGGTTTTCCAACCATTCAGAGCAGTGAGAAGCAGGTAATTACGTTGCATCTGTCGGATTTTTTTTGTTTTCAGAGATGTAGACTGTTCTGCTAAGTAATAGATCTTCGTTTTGCAGCACTTTGATCATCCAAACACATTGGTCCCTCTGACTGTGAAGCAAGTGACCATGCTTGTTCCTTCTATGGAGCGGGCGGGGGGGGGGGGGGGCTGTCTATTCATGGGACGCCTGTCAGCACGGTATGCATGATCACGATGCCGTCTTGGTCGGGTTCTTTGTTTTCTCATCAGAAAACCTTCACACAGTGTTGTTGTAGGCCCGACTTCTGGGTAGCATGCTTAACCGTAGGGATATGTCTGAGGAGATAGAGTTCATCCTCGCCGACGGCACCGGAGCCATTCAGGCCAGGATATGGTACTTATTCAGATCCCCTTAAAAAATCACTGAAAAAGTTTAGGAGCTGTTGTCGATAAACGACTAAGCGTTTGGCGTGACCATTTTTCAGGACTATCCAGTCGGAGTACATGCTGGCGTTGCGTTCAGTTAGGTAATTCCCGTTTTGCGATTTTCTGTATCTGTACATTGCTGTTCTTTGTTGATTGTCAAATCTACCTCTCTCTTACCACTTCCCCATGAAAAAATCATAATAACAAAATACAGCGATGGCGACTAAGTGATAGTCAACGGATCTATAAAGGCCGAAGGTAGCCTATCCGTCCTGGTTATCTTTGGTAGCTCTAGCAGCCCCCCGAAATCCATCTCGACGACATATTGTCTTCTTTCCTCGTCAAGAGACGCCAGCAAATCGTGAAGCTTCTTAACACTGCACCTCGGGCTGATTGCAGACGCTTTCCCGTTGCGCCGGTTCTGATCTTCTTCGTCTGATTCTGACTCTGCAACGCCACCTCCAGCAGGGAAACCGATCCCCTCCTCTTCTTCCGATTCAGAGGATGGGTCGTCGAATCGTTGGGGTGGTCTCGGCCCGGAAGCGGGAATCCCGTAGCCATCCATCCTGCGGCCCAAAAATGCAAGCGTAAGAAAATGTTTCATGCAATCAGAAGACAAATACACTCGCCGGTACAGGCCACCAGCCGACCTGTGTATTGACAGCCCTTTGCGCGGTGCAAATGGGCAAAGGATAATCTAGGAAAATAAAGATCTACGTGACAGGATCGTAGTGTGCATGCTTAGGAAATATCGTTTGCGGATCAAGATAAGAAATCGAACGGGAGCATGACCCCGCGAGGCCAGAGAAACGGCGACGGCATTCACTGGATGTCAGCTCCAGCTGCTCGGACTGGAATCCTCAACTAGTTTCGATGTAAACACTTTAGGGAGAAAATCATACCTTAGATCTGCTGTGTGCCGCCGGACTAGGGGGACCGCAGTTCGTCGAGCTCCAGCTGCTATCTAGGATTTTAGCAGGAGAGCAAATGGCGGCCCTCGTGTGCAAGGTAGTCGCCGGGCATATTTTTTCAAGCCTCCTCCTAATGCAGGACGGCCTAGTGTCTTAAATTTTGGTTGTGGTGTGTTTGATGACTTGCCTATGCACCAAAATGTCCCTTCAAGTTTGAACTATCATTGCAAGAGTCTGTATGAGTGCAAGTTCATGAATGAACTTCATTTTTTGACAGCAAATGTAAGAGTTCATGAATGGACTTCCTTTAGTGATGTTAGGATGACAGAAAACTCCATGGTGCTGCTGCTAAGATTGACTGTATTTTGTGACAACAAACTCTTTTATGCTGTATTTGTTTAAATGATGTTTGAGCTACTCTCTGTTGCTTAAAATATGTGGTGAAATTCTGATTTTTTAAGTGATTTTACCTATGTGTTTCTGAATGTCTCTATGTACAGAAAATTATAAATTTTTTCACTCGTTTTACGTGTGTGTTTATATGATTCAGTCTGAAACTTTTGTATATGCAAAATAGCAAGAAAACAAAAGGTTTGGCCTGGGCACCGCGGCCCAATTCACGGCCCATAGGGGCTGTGTTCCGTGAAGTATGGGCCTCCAATCTCTGGACAGAACACTAAAAACAAAGGCGTACTGGGAAAAAAACAGGAGGAGGTTAGAACCTTCAGGAAAAGGTTCTCCACAGCCCGCCTGCGCACAGCATGGGCCGAAGGCCGGTGGTCCAAGCCTGCTGCACTGCGCTCTTGGCAGCCTAGTTCTGCCATGTTGCAGCCCGCCTGGTCCAGTTTCTCTATAAGAGGTAAAAAGCATCAAATGAAAAATGCAATGAAAATGCAAAAGAGGTAAGAGGAGGGACCAGATCCCCACGCGAATGAGCGCTTGTGATTGCAGCCGCGCCAGCGAAACTTTTTATCTTTGCTTCTCTCTCTCTCTCTCTCTCTCTCTCTCTCTCTCTCTCTCTCTCTCTATATATATATATATATATATATATATATATATATATATATATATATATAACCAAATACCAACGGAGAAAGAGGAACACCAACATATATAAGGTTATTTGTTGGACGTGGAGTATCTAGTCCCGAGATCAAATGCTTTGTAATGAACTGTACAATACAAAAATAGTAAAAAAAAAGTTTAAAAATCTGAATTTTCTTGGGTGCAATTTGACAAATAATGTTTTCAGCGCTTGCAAATTTTCATGCCTAACATTTTTGGAAGTCGTGGTAAAAAAATCGATACTGCAAAAATGCTATTTTCGAAAGCATTTTGGAGTGCTGTTTTTTCTTTGCGATGACTTTCATGAATGTTATTTTGGGATGGAAACTTGCAAGCACTGAAACATTTGTCAAAGTTTACACCAAATTTTTTCCCAGATTTTCTTCATTTTTTCCGTAATTTACTGTTCACCCGAGCTCAAATGAGCTCAGGAGTAGAAGGGGACTTTCATGAGAAAAGAGAGCAATGTATCACTACAGTAATTCGTCGCACGTGCCATGTTCCTTGATTGTGGCGAGTCTAGTTAATTTAATTGATCTGTAGTGCAAGCAGGATAATTCGTTCCAAGGAGGACACTCGGTTCATCTCTTGGCATCCGTTCCAACTTCCTTGGGTTCGTGTTCTCTTGATCTCGGCGGCTTGGCATGGCCAACGGGCCATGCTGGACGGGTGCCCCAGGTGCCACATCAACCAGCTGAACGCCACCTCCGCCAAACGTGCTTCTTGCAGAGAGAAACAGACTCCTGCAGAAGAGCTCGCCTCCTCCCTACCAAAAGCGGCAAGGCAGCCCCTTAGGCGACGCGGTGTGAGCTTTGTAGCTCTGCTTGGTTCAGGACCACGGCTTGGAGGTTGCATGTGTTGAAAAGTGGGTGAGAGAGAAAAAAAAAGATGATTACATCAAGAAACTAGCCTCGGTTGGGTGATTGTGGCACATAACATAGCTTCATTCAAATTTATCTAGATGGAAGAGGTGAGGCATCAGCAAGGTGATGTTTCCTTAGTACATGCCCTCACAAGATTCTTTTAATACCCTACTTTGGATGTCATAGACATACGTGCATGACCATCTGAAAGATTAGGCCTTAAAAAGTATGTAGCTTGAAAAACTACAACGGGTATGACTTCATCGGTCCACTCTTAAAATGTTTACAACTTCAACACCGACTTTTTTTAATCATACCACTGATATGATCATTGCTCTGAGAACCACTTCACCACCGTGAGCATGAACGACGAGGAAGCTTCCCTCGTCAGTCTACGGATGCAAGCGGGCGTCCAGCATATCCCACAAAACCAATAAATTAGTTCACTTTTGGCCAAAAGATTAACACTAAATTAGTTCTACGCCCTAGCCCGCAAACCCGCTGCTCTGCATCCAACGTTTTTTTTACCCAAAAAGGCTTTCGTCTTTCTTTATATATATAGCAAAGATCCACAGTACTCGGTACAACCGCACTCACCCATCACAAACACACACGCACCCAAGACAGAATACACAGGCGCCGAGCGCAGCAACACACACCCTAGCACTACAAGAGCCGTCGGGCGCTTCATCCGAAGAAAGGAAGCCGCATATGACGAACCGTGGGCTCCAAAGCGGTGCCTTCAGAAAGGATACGACACCGGAGCGTCGCCACCGCCCGATCCGAGGATCAGAGTTTCCCCTGGAGCACCACGACGGGCAGTGGTAGCCGCAACGACACCTTCAAGAAGGGAGCGATCTTCGCCGTCGCCAGTCCGTCCGAAGATAGAGAGGTTTTCACCCCGGCCAACATTCACCGTCACCGAACGCCACACCCCGGCTACCACGCCGCCCACACGGCCGTAGTAGCCGGGCAGCACCGAGGCACGAGCTCTGCCCAAGAGCACCGCGCCACCACCACCAGGGCCGCCGCCCCGGAATCCAAGACCTTGACACCGAGTCCCCCGAGCCCCACCGCTACCCCAACCGCAGAGACGGCGCGGAAAGGATCTGCCTTTCACACCCCTGGCCGGTCCCATTGCCGAGACCCAATAGGCCGGCCACAACAAGTCTCCATCGAGCCGTCCTGCTACACCGGGCGCGAGACGAGCACAGTCCTACCGCCGGGCGCGAGACGGGCCGGTCCTGCTGCCGGGCGCGAGACGAGCGCAGTGCTGCTGCCGGGCGCGAGACAAGCCGGTCCTGCTGCCGGGCGCGAGAACAGCTCGGTCCTACGTCACCGGGTGCGAGACGGATGATGGACCGCAGCCGGGAGAAGGCCAGCCCTTTCGTGAGAGAAGCGGACGAACGCCGAGGAGAGGGATCGAAGGCCGATACAGGCAGCCTACAGACGGGCCGACGCCAAGAAGATCTGGCCGCCGCCGCAATCAACCTGCCACCACCGTCGCCGCCAGCGGCAGCAGCTAGTGCGCTGCCGTGGGCCACGGACATGGCCACGACCACACCCGGTCGCAGCCCGCCCCGCGCTGCCCGACGCCCACACGCCCGCCAGACCAGAATGGTGCTGGACGGGGCCGCCGCCGCCAAGCACGCACCACCGCCCCCGCTGCCAAGGACGACCACCACCGGACCTCACGGCGCCGCCCGCAGCCCGCGTCGCGACGCGGCTAGATCTGGCGGAGCTGTGTTGACCCGCACCATCTGCCGCCACCACGACGCCCGTCGCTCAGCCAGCAAGAGGTCGTCGCCCCACAGCTTCGGCTCCCCGCCACGCCGCAGCGCCGCACCCCAGCCCGGCCGCCTCGTCCCGCATCAGGGCCCCGCGCGAGAGGACGAGATCTCCCCGCCGCCGGCGGCGCCAGCCGCGCTTCGCCTGGCTGCGCCCCCTGGCGGCGGCGAGGGAAGGAGGAGAGGAGGAGGGGGAGCCCCGGCGGCGGCGGCTAGGGTTCCCTCCTGGCCGCCCGCGGGGGGGACGCAGGAGGGTCGCGTTCGCTCAGGGTTCTTTATCTGAATGGGGTTCTTAGTCTGCATCCAACGCTTTAGGTGCTTATCATCTCGCTTTTAGTATTTGCGATTGCTTCGTACGTGAATATGCCTTTTTTTCTCGGCACAAGAGTGCATATATGAGTGAAGTCTGAAAAAAAAACCTTAAATATTTCAGCCTGTCGAAATTGAACCTCGACCTTCAAATACTTTTGGTACCCCATACTTACTAATCCCGGTCAATCCTGACCCGTGCCTGTGAATTCATGTTTGACATACCGGGACAAGGACGATCCCAGCCGGGATGAATCATGGTGTTAAACTTTTTTTAGAGGGTTGTCATGGTGTTGAACTGTTGATGAACTTTTTTTCTTGAGAGGGGTGAACTGTTCCATCGCAAAAAGAAAAGAGGGGGTGAACCGTTGATGAGCTCGATTAAACTCTCCTTGACCGACAATGACACCGCACTTATCTATGAGTAGTATGTAACGTGCATCGTGGCCGCCGGGCGCTGCTCCACGCCTTCACGTGTTGCGGCTGGCGCAGGGCCTGCCCACGTCGTAGCGATCGGGAGAGAGTCGAGTCAAACCAATGATTTTGACGTGCATTGTCTTTGATGAATCCGTGTCTCTAAATTGCCTTCTTTCGAAGTTTCTTTGACAACCGATTTGTTTTCAGAGCTCCTCAATTATCATATATTCAAATTATGCACACTCGAGCATCCATTTTTTCGCTTTTTCAAATTGATTGTCCATGGCAGGTGTAGATGAGTTTGGGCGCCAAAACGTCGTCCTCTTGCCGGTTTTACTTCCACTTTATGTTTGATGGTAGATTGCAGCCGCCACATCAAACTTTACTACTTCTTCCATTCCAAATTACTTGCAGTTCTTCTTCTATGAAGTTAAATTTCCTTACATTTGAGATTTGACCAAGTTTGTGGAAAAAATGTGCTAATGTTCATGTAACCTCAAATGTGTATAAAAATAAGTATTTTGATGAATCTAATGAAACTAGGTCAGATGCCACTAAAAAATGCCCATTTTAATCATCTTCTTGTCAGGCTGGCAAAAGAACCGCCAAACAGTTTACAAAGATAAAAATTAGTGCCTAGTTTCCAAATCATGAAAACTTTTGCATAATGCTGTTTGCACGACGTAATAGTGCCTCTGAGTTGTCACCATAATTTTCAAGACCAAGCACCTCCACAAGCATGTGCTCACGGTTACCTCAAATCTCCAGGTCAACAGATATAAAACTCAAAGCACCTACCATTGGGTGCAAGTTCTTTGCTCCAGGACAACTCCAGATGCCAATGCATCAGGAATGCTATCGAAAACAGGAATAGATTGAACATGAGCTGTGAATTCGGAACCCTTTTTATTTATTTATATGCACCAGAGGAATCAGGTCTGTACAGGTATACACCAAGTTTGTTGCTGGTTGCGCACAAGGACACGAACACAGTTGCAAGCTGACACAATGTAGCCAGGCCAGTTAAGGATCATATATACAGTGTGGGTGGGGTGGATTATTTGTCAACCAATGTCTGGGGGCTCTGGGCTCTTAGAACAGGTCCCACTGCCAGTAGATCTTGTCCACAATGCCTCCGCCGCTCCGCACCGCAACATGGAGGGTCTCTGATGCTGGAGGGACGCCCCACAACAACGGAACCGCCACCGACATGGTCAGCTTCTCCTGAAGGCCGTCGCTGCTCGCCTTCTCTGCAGTGACAATCTGAGCAAAAATGACACCCTTTTAAGTTTGAACGGACATTCAATTGGAGATAAAGCTTTGATTTTGCAGTTTGAGGAATTCAGTGACTGCACTTTGTTAAGATTACAGAGGCACATATAGTTCCAGGGGTAACATAAGTACCTCGCCACCATGCTCCAAGACGGTATCTTCCACCACATCACTTAGCATTTCAATAGACCGACAAAAGCCGAAGATGCATAATCTTCTACCCATGTCTAGGCCCTGATAGATAATACCGCATGGTATTACTATATGAAAACATAAACATCAAACACGCATAAGTGGTAAGAAACATTTACATTTGTAGCTGCTATGTTAAACAGTGCTCCAAGGCAAAGACTTTGATTTGGATCCATGTAAGAGCTCTCCTGAAACCGGCGGGGTTTGCCTTTTCCTTTTTGTTGCCTCTTCTGGCCAAATTTAACACACATGAGGATGGCATACAAAATATTGATGACGCCAGGATAAAGCAACTTCAGCAAGTATCTGTAAAATCTAATGATACATGAACAAACTTGTATCCATGACAAAGCAAAAAAGAAATGGTTGAGTCAATATTCCTAAGATACCAAAAATAATCGTAAGCTTTCAGGCATTTAGCTTTCAGTGAGTACAGTAGTAGCAATGAATGTGGCGCTGAAATATACTCCCATACGGTGCTGCTTTTCAAGGTCTTATAGCCTTGTTTCGCATTTAATATGCTCTATTATTACACGATAACATAAGTAAAATGTGAAAAGAGCTGAATAAAATTGGTATTGCCCTGAATGCAGTAACCAAATGTGTAATCATGATCCCCTGTTTAATACACATTTGCCAGTGTTATATGACTTCCAGTTAGGTACATTTCCCCGTGTTGTATAAATTCCAGTTAGCAACTCATGTCTGATCAATCAAACTAAATAAAATCTGGCTTTGTGGAAATAGAAATAGCACAAAGTTATTTCCATGGGTCAACATATTGCTGCTTAGTATGACGCACGAGGGAGCTTTGTAGTTCCAGCTCAGCATTGTTCAGTACCTCGGCAGGAGTGACTCGACGAGGCACCATGTTACCGCCTATCTGAACAAGCCCATCGGAAGTGAAGAGCGTGATTTTATCCTCCTGCACCCACTCGATATCTGCCAGGAGAAAGACACGCAGATCGAACCCATCAGGGCGCACGGCATGGTTCACACAGATCAGTACAGTACAGAACCCCCTAAAAAACAACTGTACATTCTGCCCAACGATGAGCACAAGAGCCTATCCCATCACCAACTACCATCTGAACATTAAAAAAAAATCATCACTAGTCAAAGTGCTCGGGCAACAAACAGGGCGATCCGGGGGCGCGAGTTTACCGAACCCAGTGGTGAGATCCAGGGGCTGCTCCCACGGGTACGGCCCGTAGAGGTCCTCGGGCTCGCCCTTCCTGGCCCGGGCGCGCAGCCGCGAGCCGGGGCGGCAGCGGCGCGGGGACCGGGGCCTCCCGCCGCCGCCGCCGCCGCGGAGCGGGGAGGAGAGGGGCCTCCTGGACGCCAGCGAGCGCGGGAGGGAGGAGGAGAGGGCGGCGGAGTCGGCCATCGCTCGAAATGCTGCAGGGGGAGAGGAGGAGCGATCGCGGGAGGAGGGAGGAAGGAAGGATCGGCGGATTTTTATCGGGGGCGGCGGGGGCGAGGTGTGGTGGGCGTGGATTCTCCCGGCGGTGGACTTGGCTCGGCCGCGGTGCCTTTCTTGCGGGCTCTTTTCCCTGGCCACAGGAGGGGGACGGTGGATCGTGGCCGTCGGCTGCGTTGATTTTGCGGGGATGGAGGGACTGGATTGGTCTGGAGCCGGTGGGCGTGATTTATCCGCTGCTGATGTGCTACAGACGAAATAAGGTTCCGCTGTCAAGTTCAAGATGGGCCGGGGATCTCGAGGGGTGGATATTCAGTGCTGCTCGGAAATGGATAAGGGATTGCTTGCAGAACGAGAGAGTGGATTCTGTGCCCGTTTGCACTGCACCCTTTATTTGTTTATTTATTTATTTATTTTCTAAAATAAACACTTCACAAGTTTCATAAAAATGTTGACCGTTGCCGTATAAGTCACGAACGAATTTAAAGAGGATCAAAGCCCGAAAGACCAGCTCAAATATGAAGTGCCATCATCTACCTGGACACCGCCCCTGCAAGAACTGGAAAAAAAACTTACCTAAACTAACCGGAGCCATAGCGCCGGGATTTCCCTAGATGGCCGATCTTTCACGAAAGGAGCGGATCCCAACTAAGAACACGAAGGACACGAGGGGGAAAACGAGGAGAAACACAAGTGAAACACTCAACCAACAAGATTCGATTACACATGCGCTAGATCGAAGAACACAAAGAGATACACATGATCCAAGGTCAACAACGGACGATACAAAGGTAACCGGTTCTTCTCCTAGAAGAAGGTCTTGATGGGGCCACCCAAGAGGGGGTCTTGAATCCAAGTTGATCTTCTCCGAAGAGGGGCCGCAGTCTCTCTCGAGGAGGAGATCTGTAGATGAGCAAAGCTTTATCTCACATATGAGCTAAAACAATGCTAACCCTAGAAAGAGGAAGGGGTGAAGTATATATAGTCTAGCGGGGTGAAGAGGTACATGGGCTTCGTCCCTTTACTGTGCGCAGACAGGCGGAGCCGGATGTCCGGGCGTCGGGCCGGATGTCCGGGGCTTCAGGAGGGGTCGGATGTCCGGGCTGGGTTCGGATGTCCGGGCTGGCGGGGTAAGTTTCTGTGCTCTCTGGATAGACGGGGCCGGATTTCCGGGCTGATGGCCGGATTTCCGGGACTTCGGGAGGAGCCGGATGTCCAGGGCACGGGGCCGGATGTCCGGGCCCTGTAGCTTTTCTGCGGCTGGACTGCTGCTGTCTTGTGCATCTCCAGGGGCCGGATGTCCGGGGTCTTGGCCGGATGTCCGGGGCCTGGAGGTGAACTTGCCCGTTTCCGTTGGTTCTCTTCATCCTTGGACCTGGCGGCTCGTCCGTTTTCACGTGCATCTTCGGGAGGCTCCTCTTGGCACCTGATCATGCATAGCATATCGGACTTAGGTAGTAGCCATGTCTCGAGTGGATCATATGTGATATCACTAAGGAAAGAAGTCACCTCGTTCTCGAGAGCTCTAGCTCGTGCTCGTGTCATAGGCCCTCTTGGCTCTTGATGAGACGATGGTAAGTCCATGGGGATGATCATGGGATGCTCCGCGTCATCTCCCCTCCCTTGGGAAAGATCCGACCTCGGATCGAAATCCTCATCACCATGGTACGGGGAGAGATCCTTGATGTTGAAGATGTCGCTCACGGAGTACTTGTCGCGTGGGATGTCGATCTTGTATGCGTTGTTGTTGTAGCGTGCAAGCACCTTGAAGGGTCCATCCACTCGTGGTAGTAGCTTGGACTTGCGTTCATTGGGGAAGCGATCCTTGCGAAGGTGTAGCCACACAAGATCTCCAACATGGAACATCATGGGTTGCTTGTTCGTGTTGAGCTTGGTCGCGAGTCGTTGTACTTGGCGCTCAATGGTGTTCCTTGTATCTTCATGCATCTTCTTGAGGAAATTGACTCATGCACTCGCGTCCATGTTTGTGCGCTTTTGTAGCGGTAGAGGTAGGATGTCCAATGGTGACAATGTTGGAGAACGTTGCAGAAAATAAAAAAATTCTACGGTTTCACCAAGATCTATCTATGAATTCATCTAGCAACGAGTGATCGGAGTGCATCTACATACCTTTGTAGATCGCGAGCGGAAGCGTTCAAAGAACGGGGATGATGAAGTCGTACTCGCCATGATCCAAATCACCGATGACCAAGTGCCGAACGGACGGCACCTCCGCGTTCAACACACGTACGGAGCAGAAGACGTCTCCTCCTTCTTGATCCAGCAAGGGGGAAGGAGAGGTTGATGAAGATCCAGCAGCACGACGGCGTGGTGGTGGATGCAGCAGTCACCGCAGCAGGGCTTCGCCGAGCTTCTGCGAGAGGGAGAGGTGTAGCAGGGGAGAGGGAGGCGCCAAGACTTCAGGGTGCGGCTGCCCTCCCTCCCCCCTTTATATAGGCCCCCTGGGGGGGCGCCAGCCCTGGCAGATGGGATCTCCTAGGGGGCGGCGACCAAGGGGGTGGAGTGCCCCCCAAGGCAAGTGGGGCGCCCCCCCCACCCTAGGGTTTCCAACCCTAGGCGCAGGGGGGCCCAAGGGGGGGGCGCACCAGCCCACTATGGGCTGGTTCCCCTCCCCACTTCAGCCCATGGGGCCCTCCGGGATGGGTGGCCCCACCCGGTGGACCCCCGGGACCCATCCGGTGGTCCCGGTACAATACCGGTGACCCCGAATTCTCCCGATGGCCGAAACTGCACTTCCTATATATAATTCTTCACCTCCGGACCATTCTGAAACTCCTCGTTACGTCCAGGATCTCATCCGGGACTCCGAACAACTTTCGGATTACCGCATACTCATATCTTTACAACCCTAGCGTCACCAAACCTTAAGTGTGTAGACCCTACGGGTTCGAGAGACATGCAGACATGATCGAGACGACTCTCCGATCAATAACCAACAGCGGGATCTGGATACCCATGTTGGCTCCCACATACTCCATGATGATCTCATCGGATGAACCACTATGTCGAGGATTCAAGTAATCCCGTATACAATTCCCTTTGTCAATCGGTACGTTACTTGCCCGAGATTCGATTGTCGGTATCCCAATACCTCATTCAATCTCGTTACCGGCAAGTCACTTTACTCGTACTGTAATGCATGATCTCGTGACCAACCACTTGATCACTTTGAGCTCATTATGATGATGCATTACCGAGTGGGCCCAGAGATACCTCTCCGTTATACGGAGTGACAAATCCCAGTCTCGATCCGTGTCAACCCAACAGATGCTTTCGGGGATGCCTGTAATATACCTTTATAGTCACCCCGTTACGTTGTGACGTTTGGCACACCCAAAGCACTCCTACGGCATCCGGGAGTTACACGATCTCATGGTCTAAGGAAATGATACTTAACATTGGAAAAGCTTTAGCAAACGAACTACACGATCTTGTGCCAGGCTTAGGATTGGGTCTTGTCCATCACATCATTCTCCTAATGATGTGATCCCGTTATCAATGACATCCAATGTCCATAGTCAGGAAACCATGACTATCTGTTGATCAACGAGCTAGTCAACTAGAGGCTCACTAGGGACATATTGTGGTCTATGTATTCACACATGTATTACGATTTCCGGATAACACAATTATAGCATGAACAATAGACAATTATCATGAACAAGGAAATATAATAATAATCCTTTTATTATTGCCTCTAGGGCATATTTCCAACAGTCTCCCACTTGCACTAGAGTCAATAATCTAGTTACATTGTGATGAATCGAACACCCATAGAGTTCTGGTGTTGATCATGTTTTGCTCGCGGGAGAGGTTTAGTCAACGGATCTGCGACATTCAGATCCGTATGCACTTTGCAAATTTCTATGTCTCCATCTTGAACATTTTCACGAATGTAGTTGAAGCGACGCTTGATGTGCCTGGTCTTCTTGTGAAACCTGGGCTCCTTGGCAAGTGCAATAGCTCCAGTGTTGTCACAAAAGAGTTTGATCGGCCCCGACGCATTGGGTATGACTCCTAGGTCGGTGATGAACTCCTTCACCCAAATTGCTTCATGTGCTGCCTCCGAGGCTGCCATGTACTCCGCTTCACATGTAGATCCCGCCACGACGCTCTGCTTGCAGCTGCACCAGCTTACTGCTCCACCATTCAACATATACACGTATCCGGTTTGTGACTTAGAGTCATCTAGATCTGTGTCGAAGCTAGCGTCGACGTAACCCTTTACGAAGAGCTCTTCGTCACCTCATAAACGAGAAACATGTCCTTAGTCCTTTTCAGGTACTTCAGGATATTCTTGACCGCTGTCTAGTGTTCCTTGCCGGGATTACTTTGGTACCTTCCTACCAAACTTACGGCAAGGTTTACATCAGGTCTGGTACACAGCATGGCATACATAATAGACCCTATGGTTGAGGCATGGGGGATGACACTCATCTCTTCTATATCTTCTGCCGTGGTTGGGCATTGAGGTGAGCTCAATTTCACACCTTGCAACACAGGCAAGAACCCCTTCTTAGACTGATCCATATTGAACTTCTTCAATATCTTATCAAGGTATGTGCTTTGTGAAAGACCTATGAGGCGTCTTGATCTATCTCTAAAGATCTTGATGCCTAATATATAAGCAGCTTCTACAAGGTCCTTCATTGAAAAAAAACACTTATTCAAGTAGGCCTTAATGCTGTCCAAAAGTTCTATATCATTTCCCATCAAAAGTATGCCATCCACATATAATATGAGAAATGCTACAGAGCTCCCACTCACTTTCTTGTAAACGCAGGCTTCTCCATAAGTCTGCATAAACCCAAACGCTTTGATCATTTCATCAAAGCGAATGTTCCAACTCCGAGATGCTTGCACCAGCCCATAAATGGAGCGCTGGAGCTTGCATACCTTGTTAGCATTCTGAGGATCGACAAAACCTTCCGGCTGCATCATATACAATTCTTCCTTAAGAAAGCCGTTTAGGAATGCCGTTTTGACATCCATTTGCCATATCTCATAATCATAGTATGTGGCAATTGCTAACAAGATTTAGACGGACTTCAGCTTCGCTACGGGTGAGAATGTCTCATCGTAGTCAACCCCTTGAACTTGTCGATAACCTTTAGCGACAAGTCGAGCCTTATAGATGGTAACATTACCATCCGCGTCCGTCTTCTTCTTAAAGATCCATTTATTCTCTATCGCTCGCCGATTATCGGGCAAGTCTGTCAAAGTCCATACTTTGTTTTCATACATGGATCCTATCTCGGATTGCATGGCTTCAAGCCATTTGTTGGAATCTGGGCCCGCCATTGCTTCTTCATAGTTCGAAGGTTCAGCGTTGTCTAACAACATGATTTCCAGGACAGAGTTGCCGTACCACTCTGGTGCGGAACGTGTCCTTGTGGACCTATGAAGTTCAGTGGCAACTTGATCTGAAGTTTCATGATCATCATCATTAACCTCCTCTCTAGTCGGTGGAGGCACCACAGAAACATTTTCTTGAGCTGTGCTACTCTCCGGTTCAAGAGGTAATACTTCATCAAGTTCCACTTTCCTCCCACTTACTTCTTTCGAGATAAACTCTTTCTCCAGAAAGGACCCGTTCTTGGCAACAAAGATCTTGCCCTCGGATCTGAGGTAGAAGGTATACCCAACAGTTTCCTTAGGGTATCCTATGAAGACACATTTTTCCGACTTGGGTTCGAGCTTTTTAGGTTAAAGTTTCTTGACATAAGCATCGCATCCCCAAACTTTTAGAAACGACAGCTTAGGTTTCTTCCCAAACGATAATTCATACGGTGTCATCTCAACGGATTTAGACGGTGCCCTATTTAAAGTGAATGTAGCTGTTTCTAAAGCGTATCCCCAAAATGATAGCGGTAAACCAGTGAGTGACATCATAGATCGCACCATATCCAATAGAGTGCGATTACGACATTCTGACACACCGTTACGCTGAGGTTTCCAGGCGGCGTGAGTTGTGAAACGATTCCACATTTCCTTAAGTGCGTACCAAATTCGTGACTTAAATATTCACCCCCACGATTTGATTGTAAGAACTTGATTTTTCTGTCACGTTGATTCTCAACCTCACTCTGAAATTCCTTGAACTTTTCAAAGGTCTCATACTTGTGTTTCATTAAGTAGACATTCCCATATCTACTCAAGTCATCAGTGAGAGTGAGAACATAACGATAGCCACCGCGAGCCTCAACACTCATTGGACCGCACACATCAGTATGTATGATTTCCAACAAGTTGGTTGCTCGCTCCATTGTTCCAGAGAACGGAGTCTTGGTCATCTTCCCCATGAGGCATGGTTCGCACGTGTCAAATGATTCGAAATCAAGAGACTCCAAAAGTCCATCTGTATGGAGCTTCTTCATGCGTTTGACACCTATGTAAGGCGGCAGTGCCACAAGTATGTGGGACTATCATTATCAACCTTACATCTTTTGGTATTCACACTATGAATATGTGTAACATTACGTTCGAGATTCATCAAGAATAAACCATTCACCAGCGGGGCATGACCATAAAACATATCTCTCGTATAAATAGAACAACCATTATTCTCAGATTTAAATGAGTAGCCATCTCGCATTAAACGAGATCCAGATACAATGTTCATTCTCAAAGCTGGAACTAAATAACAATTATTGAGGTTTAAAACTAATCCCGTAGGTAAATGTGGAGGTAGCGTGCCGACGGCGATCACATCGACCTTGGAACCATTCCCGACGCGCATCGTCACCTCGTCCTTCGCCAATCTCCGTTTATTCTGCAGCTCCTGTTTTGAGTTACAAATATGAGCAACCGCACCGGTATCAAATACCCAGGAGCTACTACGAGTACTGGTAATGTACACATCAATTACATGTATATCACATATACCTTTAGTGTTGCCGGCCTTCTTTTCTGCTAAGTATTTGGGACAGTTCCGCTTCTAGTGTCCCTTTCTCTTGCAATAAAAGCACTCAGTTTCAGACTTGGGTCCATGCTTCGGCTTCTTCCCAGCAACTGGCTTACCGGGCGCGGCAACTTCCTTGCCGTCCTTCTTGAAGTTCTTCTTACCCTTGCCTTTCTTGAACTTAGTGGTTTTATTGACCATCAACACTTGATGTTCCTTTTTGATTTCTACCTCTGCTGATTTCAGCATTGAAAATACTTCAGGAATGGTCTTTTCCATCCCCTGCATATTGTAGTTCATCACCAAGCTCTTATAGCTAGGTGGGAGCGACTGAAGGATTCTGTCAATGACCGCCTCGTCTGGGAGGTTAATGTCTAGCTAGGACAAGCGGTTGTGCAACCTAGACATCTTAAGTATGTGCTCACTGACAGAACTATTTTCCTCCATCTTACAGCTGTAGAACTTGTCGGAGACTTCATATCTCTCGACCCGGGCATGAGCATGGAAAACCATTTTCAGCTCTTCGAACATCTCATATGCTCCGTGTTGCTCAAAACGCTTTTGGAGCCCCGGTTCTAAGCTGTAAAGCATGCCGCACTGAACGAGGGAGTAATCATCAGCACGCTGCTGCCAAGCATTCATAACGTCTTGGTTCTCTGGGATGGGTGCTTCACCTAGCGGTGCTTCTAGGACATATTGTTTCCTGGCAGCTATGAGGATGATCCTCAGGTTCTGGACCCAGTCCGTATAGTTGCTGCCATCATCTTTCAGCTTGGTTTTCTCTAGGAACGCGTTGAAGTTCATGTTGACATGAGCGTTGGCCATTTGATCTACAAGACATTTATGCAAAGATTTTTAGACTAAGTTCATGATAATTAAGTTCATCTAATCAAATTATTTATTGAACTCCCACTCAGATTAGACATCCCTCTTGTCATCTAAGTGTTACATGATCCGACTTGACTAGACCGTGTCCGATCATCACGTGAGACGGACTAGTCATCATCGGTGAACATCTCCATGTTGATCGTATCTTTCATACGACTCATGTTCGACCTTTCGGTCTCTTGTGTTCCGAGGCCATGTCTGTACATGCTAGGCTCGTCAAGTTAGCCTAAGTGTTTGCATGTGTAAATCCGTCTTACACCCGTTGTATGTGAACGTTGGAATCTATCACACCCGATCATCACGTGGTGCTTCGAAACAACGAACTGTCGCAACGGCGCACAGTTAGGGGGAACACTTTCTTGAAATTTATTATGAGGGATCATCTTATTTACTACCGTCGTTCTAAGTAAACAAGATGCAAAAACATGATAAACATCCCATGCAATCAAATTATAGTGACATGATATGGCCAATATCATATAGCTCCTTTGATCTCCATCTTGGGGCTCCATGATCATCTTGTCATCGGCATGACACCATGATCTCCATCATCATGATCTCCATCATCGTGTCTCCATGAAGTTGCTCGCCAACTATTACTTCTACTACTATGGCTAACACGTTTAGCAATAAAGTAAAGTAATTTACATGGCGTTTCTCAATGACACGCAGGTCATACAAAAAATAAAGACAACTCCTATGGCTCCTGCCGGTTGTCATACTCGTCGACATGCAAGTCGTGATTCCTATGATCATCTCATACATCACATATATCATTCATCACAACTTTTGGCCATATCACATCACAAAGCACTTGCTGCAAAAACAAGTTAGATGTCCTCTAATTGTTGTTGCATGTTTTACGTGGCTGCAATAGGGTTCTAGCAAGAACGTTTTCTTACCTACGTAAAAGCCACAACGTGATTTGCCAACTTCTATTTACCCTTCATAAGGACCCTTTTCATCGAATCTACTCCAACTAAAGTGGGAGAGACAGACACCCGCTAGCCACCTTATGCAACTAGTGCATGTCAGTCGGTGGAACCTGTCTCACGTAAGCGTACGTGTAAGGTCGGTCCGGGCCGCTTCATCCCACAATACCGCTGAAGCAAGATAAGACTAGTAGCGGCAAGAAAGTTGCCAACATCTACGCCCACAACAAATTTGTGTTCTACTCGTGCAAAGAGAACTACGCATAGACCTAGCTCATGATGCCACTGTTGGAGAACGTTGCAGAAAATAAAATTATTTCTACGGTTTCACCAAGATCTATCTATGAGTTCATCTAGCAACGAGTGATCGGAGTGCATCTACATACCTTTGTAGATCGCGAGCGGAAGCGTTCAAAGAACGGGGATGATGGAGTCGTACTCGCCGTGATCCAAATCACCGATGACCAAGTGCCGAACGGACGGCACCTCCGCGTTCAACACACGTACGGAGCGGAAGACGTCTCCTACTTCTTGATCCAGCAAGGGGGAAGGAGAGGTTGATGAAGATCCAGCAGCACGACGGCGTGGTGGTGGATGCAGCAGTCACCGCAGCAGGGCTTCGCCGAGCTTCTGCAAGAGGGAGAGGTGTAGCAGGGGAGAGGGAGGCGCCAAGACTTCATGGTGCGGCTGCCCTCCCCCCCTTTATATAGGACCCCTGGGGGGCGCCGGCCCCGGGAGATGGGATCTCCTGGGGGGCGGCGGCCAAGGGGGGTGGAGTGCCCCCAAGGCAAGTGGGGCGCCCCCCACCCTAGGGTTTCCAACCCTAGGCGCAGGAGGGCCCAAGGGGGGGGGGCGCACCAGCCCACTATGGGCTGGTTCCCCTCCCCACTTCAGCCCATGGGGCCCTCCGGGATGGGTGGCCCCACCCGGTGGACCCCCGGGACCCATCCGGTGGTCCCGGTACAATACCGGTGACCCCGAATTCTCCCGATGGCCGAAACTGCACTTCCTATATATAATTCTTCACCTCCGGACCATTCCGAAACTCCTCGTGACGTCCAGGATCTCATCCGGGACTCTGAACAACTTTCGGATTACTGCATACTCATATCTTTACAACCCTAGCGTCACCGAACCTTAAGTGTGTAGACCCTACGGGTTCGAGAGACATGCAGACATGACCGAGACGACTCTCCGGTCAATAACCAACAGCGGTATCTGGATACCCATGTTGGCTCCCACATACTCCACGATGATCTCATCGGATGAACTACTATGTCGAGGATTCAAGTAATCCCGTATACAATTCCCTTTGTCAATCGGTACGTTACTTGCCCGAGATTCGATCGTCGGTATCCCAATACCTCATTCAATCTTGTTACCGGCAAGTCACTTTACTCGTACTGTAATGCATGATCCCGTGACCAACCACTTGATCACTTTGAGCTCATTATGATGATGCATTACCGAGTGGGCCTAGAGATACCTCTCCATTATACGGAGTGACAAATCCCAGTCTCGATCTGTGTCAACCCAACAGATGCTTTCGGGGATGCATGTAATATACCTTTATAGTCACCCAGTTACGTTGTGACGTTTGGCACACCCAAAGCACTCCTACGGCATCCGGGAGTTACACGGTCTCATGGTCTAAGGAAATGATACTTAACATTGGAAAAGCTTTAGCAAACGAACTACACGATCTTGTGCCAGGCTTAGGATTGGGTCTTGTCCATCACATCGTTCTCCTAATGATGTGATCCCGTTATCAATGACATCCAATGTCCATAGTCAGGAAACCATGACTATCTGTTGATCAACAAGCTAGTCAACTAGAGGCTCACTAGGGACATATTGTGGTCTATGTATTCACACATGTATTACGATTTCCGGATAACACAATTATAGCATGAACAATAGACAATTATCATGAACAAGGAAATGTAATCATAATCCTTTTATTATTGCCTCTAGGGCATATTTCCAACAGACAATGGGTTGAAGCCATAGACGATCTCGAAGGGGGACTTGCCGGTAGTCGAATGTCTTGCACGATTGTAGGCGTACTCGGCGATGGGTAGGCACTCTTCCCACTCCTTGATGTTCTTCTTTATCAACACACGTAGTAGGGTGGAGAGCGTTCGGTTGGTCACCTCCGTTTGGCCGTCGGTTTGTGGATGGTATGCCGAAGAGAACAAGAGCTTGATTCCGAGCTTGGTGCACAAGGTCTTCCAAAAGTAACTCAAGAACTTGACGTCGCGGTCTGAGACAATCGTCTTTGGCACTCCATGAAGGCGCAAGATTTCCCTACAAAACAAATTTGCAACATGTGAAGCATCGTCTATCTTGTTGCAAGGAATGAAATGAGCCATTTTGGAGAAACGGTCCACAACAACAAAAACGGAATCCTTGCCATTTCGAGTTCTAGGCAAACCAAGCACAAAGTCCATGCTAATATCTTCCCATGGTTGATATGGAATTGGAAGTGGCATATAGGGGCCATGAGATTGGGCTTTAGACTTAGCTTTGCGACATGTCGAACATCGGTTGGTGAAGCGATTGACGTCACGATGCATCTTGGGCCAAAAGTAGTTCTTGGAGAGCGTAGCAAATGTCTTGTCGCGACCAAAGTGTCCCATGAGTCCGCCTCCATGAGATTCCTGCAAAAGCAACAAACGAAAAGAGGACTCGGGGATGCAAAGTTTGTTAGCTCTCATAAGGTATCCATCTTTGATGTAGTATCGATCCCAAGAAGTATGCGTCAAACACTTGGCATAAGGAATAGCAAATGTAGGATCATGCTCATACAAGTCTTGTATATGCTCAAAACCAATGACATTCAACTCAAGTTGGGTGGCAAGCATGCATATACGGGAAAGTGCATCCGCCACAACATTTTCCTTGCCCTTAATATACTTGATGACATAAGGAAATGACTCAATAAATTCACTCCACTTAGCATGATGCTTGTTCAACTTAGTTTGACCCTTAAGATATTTAAGTGTTTCATGGTCGGTATGGATGATGAACTCATGAGGGCGAAGGTAATGTTCCCATTCACGCAAAACTCGCACTAAAGCATATAGCTCTTTGTCATAGATGGGGTAATTTAGTTGCGCTCCGGATAGTTTCTCACTAAAATATGCAATGGGGCGCTTCTCTTGCGTTAACACGCCTCCTATGCCATTACCACTAGCATCGCAATAAATTTCAAAAGGTTTGTCAAAGTTGGGTAATGCAAGCACGGGAGCATGAGTAAGCAAATTCTTAAGCTCATTTAAAGCAATATCTTGAGATGTTCCCCAAACAAACGGTGCATTTTTCTTACTCAAAGCATGCAAAGGTGAAGCAATGGTGCTAAAATCCTTCACAAGTCTACGGTAGAAACCGGCTAAACCAAGAAAACTACGCACTTGTTGCAAATTGGTTGGTTGGGGCCAAGTTTTAATAGCATTGATCTTAGATTCATCAACATGAACACCCTTAGAAGATACTACGAAACCCAAGAAAACAAGCTTATCAACACCAAATAGGCATTTTTCCATATTAGCATAAAGTTGCTCTTTTCGAAGAGTTTGTAGCACGATGCGAAGGTGGGTGACATGCTCTTTGAGAGATTTTCTAAACACAAGGATATCATCAAAGTAGACAACAACAAATTCACCAATGTAAGGGCGAAACACGTAATGCATAAGACGCATGAAAGTACCGGACGCTTCCGATAAACCCATAGGCATGAATAACCACTCATATAGACCAAACTTTGTTTTGAAAGCGGTTTTCCATTCATCACCCTCTTGTATGTGGATTTGATAGTAACCACTCTTAAGATCAATTTTGGAAAAGATAGTGGCACCACTAAGTTCATCAAGCATATCATCAAGGCGTGGAATGGGGTACCTATAACGAACGGTGATAGCATTGATAGGTCTACAATCGGAGCACATGCTAAAGCTACCGTCTCGTTTTGGCACAAGAATGACCGGTACGGCACAAGGACTCAAACTTTCACGCACATGTCCATGGTCTATGAGATGCTTTACTTGCCTTTGTATTTCTTTGGTTTCTTCGGGGTTGACGCGGTAGGGAGCTTTGTTTGGAAGTGGTGCTCCGGGGATGAGATCAATTTGGTGCTCAATGCCTCGTAGTGGAGGTAGACCCGGAGGTAGCTCATCGGGAAAGACATCTTGGAATTCCTGCAATAAAGAAGATAACACCAAAGGTAGATCGTGAGAGTTGTTAGTTTTTGTGACCTCGTCCTTGCACAATAGGTCATAGTGTAGGACACTGGATGGGTTCTCACACACTTCTCTCATCTCACGTTTGGTGGCAAAGAGAACTAAACTTTTCTTGTCGTTCATCGTGGAGGCACTCAATTTGGGCTTGTGGGGCTCACTCTCTTTTTGGTGATTCACTCTCTCACTATTCTCTCCACGATGGGTGGCTTGCTTGTCGGCGAGCACTTGACTTGGAGACATAGGACGTAGCACAAACTCCTTCCCTTTCATCTTGAAGCTATAGTGATTTGTACGCCCATTGTGAATGACACCTCGGTCAAATTGCCATGGCCGTCCAAGAAGGAGGTGGCAAACGGTCATTGGTAGGACATCACATTCCAAAGTGTCTTCATAGGCGCCGATCTTGAAAGAGACTTGTACCCTATGCTCGACTTGTATGGTGACGGTGTCGCTTAGTCATTGAACCTTGTAGGGGTGAGGGTGCTTCATATTGACCAATTGTAGCTTGGAGCATAGTTCTTCACTTGCTAAGTTGTGGCAACTACCTCTATCAATGAAGACCTTGACGGAACGTCCATTGATGCCGGCCTTTGTGTGGAAGATATGGCATCTTTGATATTCGTCTTGTTGATGTTGAAGAGTCAACACCTTGGAGACAACGAGAGCGGGACTTGAATCTTCGTCGCGAAAGACTTGATCATCTTCATTGTTCACTTGTCGATGCATGGCCACTTGCTCAAGAGCTTCCATTTCTCCTTCACTCATGGAGTCGTAGGTTCCGTCGTCGTTGAGGATCATGGTGCGCTTGTTTGTGCACTCGAAGGACTTATGGCCTCGACCTCCGCATGTGAAGCATTTGATGGAACTTGTCTTGATGGTCTCATCAGTTGGAGTTGATGATGATGAAGCTTTCTTGAAGTTGCTTGTAGTAGGAGGACGACTTGAGCTTGTCGAAGCTTTCTTGTAACTCGACTTGTCGCCGTTGCTTGTAGAAGGCTTGGTTGAGGTAGAAGGTGTTGCAGTCGTCGAAGCTTGATTGTTGGAGAAGCCGTAGGACTTGGATGAGAACTTAGCATACTTGAAGTCGTCTTGTACTTGCCGTTCCGCTTTGGTGGCTTGATGCACTAGCTCGATGAGGTTCGAGTATGGTTGGAAGTCGGCAATCTTCTTGATAGGATGATTCAGTCCATTCAAGAAACGTGCCATAGTTTGCTCATCATCTTCTTTGACATTGGCTCGTATCATGGAAATCTCCATTTCCTTGTAGTACTCTTCAACGCTCTTGGTTCCTTGCTTGAGTTGTTGAAGTTTCTTGAAGAGGTCGCGGTTGTAGTAGTTTGTCATGAATCGTGCTCTCATGACATCCTTCATTTGTGCCCAAGTGGTGATGGGTGGTTCACCTCTTGTTGCTCGGCGCTCAATGACTTGTCCCCACCAAATGAGGACGTAGTCTTGGAATTCGAGGGATGCCATTGCGGTCTTCTTCTCTTCTTCATAGTTGTGCAAGCGGAAGATTTTGTCAACCTTCAATGCCCATTAGATGTACTCTTCGGGGTCATTGCTTCCATTGAACTTGGGCATGGTGAACTTTAGCTTGCCATATCGTTGCTCTTCATTGTGTTGTGGGTGGGTATGATGACGCCCATGTCGTTGAGGATTTATGTTGTCATGTTGCTCTTGGCGGAGATGGTTGTTGTCCTCATGTTGCTCTTGGTGAGGAGGATTGTCGACCTCATGTTGCTCTTGGCGAGGGCGGGGTCCATTGTCTTCTTGCTCTCGATGGACTCGACGTTCTTGTCTCGCTTGAGGAGGAGCTCGTCGATCTTGATGAGGAGCTTGTTGATGCACACGTGCTTCGTAAAGCCTTTCTTGAACTTCGTCGCGAAGCGCTTCTTGATGTAGACGAGCTTGTCGGCCTCGATTGGCTACGGCACGACTTGAGTCATGAAGGGCACGTTGCGCTTCAAGTGCTTGAGCTTCACGTAGTTGTTGTTCTTGGCGTTCCGCCTCGGCGTCTTGTGCATCTTGATGTTGTCGCGCTCGCTCCTCTTGTTCTTGTTGTCGT
This sequence comes from Aegilops umbellulata, assembly GCA_032464435.1. Lineage (NCBI taxonomy): Eukaryota > Viridiplantae > Streptophyta > Magnoliopsida > Poales > Poaceae > Aegilops > Aegilops umbellulata. The sequence goes on from CP136057.1 coordinate 589,195,537, forward strand.
TGACGTTGCCGTTCTTGTGCTTGTGCGAATGCGGCTTGGTTTTGACGATGTCGATGCTCTTGAGAGTCGGTGTCGTGTAGAGGATTGCGGTTTGCTTGACGGTCTTGGCGCGCGGCACGACGAAGAGTATTCGATGTCGGTGTACTTGAATCGGAGATGATGTCGTCGGAGTGTCGACTTGAGAGGCTCTGTCTTGATGATGACGAAGTAGAAGAGCATAGCAACAAGGCATGAATCTCGTCCATTCTTGCGTCATTCTCAAGCTTGTGTTCGTCGAGCTTATTGTCGAAGTAATCCCTTGTACGTTGCTCGGATTGTCGTAGGTCGGTGGCGAGATTGTCGATGCGGTCGCCCAAAGCAAGTTGTTCTTGATGCAAAGCCCGTTGTGCACCAAATAGTTGAGTCTTGGTGACGCAGGAATACATGTCGTCGTCTTGCTCCAAGAAGAGTGGGTTGGTAGAAGTACTTGGCCTATCCATCATTCCAAACAAAGATATGTGAGTGGGAGATAAAGAAGAACCAATACCAAATGTACCTTGACCGAAGTTGAGAATGGATCAAAGATCACTTCAATGTGTATCAAGGAAATAGCACAATTGGTACCAATTCTTGTCGGTTCTCGCACCTACACAAGTAAAAGCTTATGGTGGAGCTCGGTTAGGATGGTGGCACAAAATTTGATGCAATTGTAAGTGAGACTCAATAATGTTGGAAAAGATTCACAAATTTGCAAATGCAACAAGTAGACCAATAGCAAGATATGGTACACGGAAACACACACGCAAATAGATAATATGGGGTTATGCAACCAAGGATGAGCCAAAATGTGGAATTCACCAAGATGCTCTTGTTGCACAACACTAGAGAGACGCTAGCACGATTGCACAATATGCGGATACGAACTTGTGCACAACCTACTAAGAAAAAATGCAACGACTTCTATCCCAAGTATGCTATATGTATGATGTTCCTATGCGTTGATCCAAGATGATCGAGTATGACAATCTTAATGTTGTATGATGCTATGGTTCTTGCTTATAAGCTATTTGCTTATCTTTCCTCTTTTGCTTAAAAGCTTGTTTGGCTCTTTGATGTTTGAGCTCTTTTCTCATGCAATGCTTCACGAACCAAGATAGCAATTGTGTATGCGGCAACAATTTTGTGACACAAGTGATGATACCAAGAGATGCAACACGATGATGGTATGCATGCTATGGAAAGTATGAACACTAATGTGCACAAGTCACGTTGCCGGCAATACTCAAAGGCTAGTCTCGATGGGTAAGTGACGCAAAAGTAAGGCTATGGGGTTATCAATGCAAAAGCAAGAGAGTAGGATGATATCACGATACCAAGGTGATATCCAAGGTGAAAGGTGATACCAAAGTGAAGTAGCTGTTCGTAGTAGTCCTTGGCGAAGATGAGCGGCGGTGATGTTGATGTCGAACCATACGTAGATAGCCGAAACACAAAAGGATACGGAAACCATAACTCAAATTCTCAAAGCAAAATGTGTCAAAATTGTTGGAGTTGGTAGCGGGAAAGGCTATGGTGGAGCTATGCGGAAATGGTGGTGGTATGCAGAAGTGTATGTGGGCACCAGGACAAATTTTGGCGAAAGATTAGGCGGTAAACGGAGTGGTGGATGGAAGTGGCTGCTGCCAGGGGTCGGATATCCGGGCTGGAAGCCGGATGTCCGGGGTGCCGATGTCCGGGCTGGTCGGGCCGGATGTCCGGGCTTTGGATCCGTGGACGAACTCGAAGAACACCGCGTGGAGAGGTCAAATCCAAGGCAAAATTCGGAAAATTTTGTGGATGGAAATTGGGGAAAAGGTGGGGGAATGCTAGATCTACCTGCAACACACGAAATCCGCGGATCAAATCCAACAAAACTTCATCACACCAACAAATCACAAAAAAAATTGGGGCTATTTTTGTGGGGCAATTTTCGGATTAGGATGAAAAACAACAAAATCAAGCTAGAAAACAAAGAGAGGGGGCTCCGAAATCGTGATCAACGTGGCTCATGATACCAAAGATGATGTAGGGTGGAACCCTAGATGGCCGATCTTTCACGAAAGGAGCGGATCCCAACTAAGAACACGAAGGACACGAGGGGGAAAACGAGGAGAAACACAAGTGAAACACTCAACCAACAAGATTCGATTACACATGCGCTAGATCCAAGAACACAAAGAGATACACATGATCCAAGGTCAACAACGGACGATACAAAGGTAATCGGTTCTTCTCCTAGAAGGAGGTCTTGATGGGGCCACCCAAGAGGGGGTCTTGAATCCAAGTTGATCTTCTCCGAAGAGGGGCCGCAGTCTCTCTCGAGGAGGAGATCCGTATGGATGAGCAAAGCTCTATCTCACATATGAGCTAAAACAATGCTAACCCTAGAAAGAGGAAGGGGGTGAAGTATATAGTCTAGCGGGGCGAAGAGGTACATGGGCTTCGGCCCTTTACTGTGCGCGGACAGGCGGAGCCGGATGTCCGGGCGTCGGGCCGGATGTCCGGGGCTTCAGGAGGGGCCGGATGTCCGGGCTGGGGTCGGATGTCCGGGCTGGCGGGGTAAGTTTTTGTGCTTTCTGGATAGACGGGGCCGGATTTCCGGGCTGATGGCCGGATTTCCGGGACTTCGGGAGGAGCCGGATGTCCGGGGCACGGGGCCGGATGTCCGGGCCCTGTAGCTTTTCTGTGGCTGGACTGCTGCTGTCTTGTGCATCTCCAGGGGCCGGATGTCCGGGGTCTTGGCCGGATGTCCGGGGCCTGGAAGGTGAACTTGCCTGTTTCCGTTGGTTCTCTTCATCCTTGGACTTGGCGGCTCGTCCGTTTTCACGTGCATCTTCGGGAGGCTCATCTTGACACCTGATCATGCATAGCATATCGGACTTAGGTAGTAGCCATGTCTCGAGTGCATCATATGTGATATCACTAAGGAAAGAAGTCACCTCGTTCTCGAGAGCTCTAGCTCGTGCTCGTGTCATAGGCCCTCTTGGCTCTTGATGAGACGATGGTAGGTTCATGGGGATGATCGTGAGATGCTCCGCATCACCCTCCGTTCCAAATTATTCATCGCGGAAATGGATGTATATAGAGTTAAAATACATCTAGATACATCCATACCTGCGACAAGTAATTCGAAACGGAGGCAGTAGTCACCAACATACTGCCTGTTGATTAGCAAATTCTCCCCAGGAGATTAGCATCTTCATTTCGAACGATTGTATGGCCCAAGTTGATTTAATGAAATGCTTTTCCCACCGAAGAAAGATATTATACGATAAGTGCCTCCAATTACATAATTTGCCTCCACTCAGAAGAAAATTTGTCTCTATCTTTTGCACCAATTTTTGAAAAAGACTAAGTTAACGCAATATTCCTGAAAACATAAACACAATAACAAACATGTACATATATTTTTAGAATTTTTACATCCCATCACAGAATGACTCTTCTGATTGAAGAGTCACCATGAACACATTTGATTTTTATATTTAGATAATAAAATAGGAGGATCAACGATTAGTGATGTGGTGGCGTGGCGGGGATGACTTCATCTACATGAGCTCTAACATGATACTCATGTTTACACATGAAACATCCGGGCACAAAGTAATTTTCTTACAAGTTCCAAGGCTTATACTTTGGTTTCTCAGAATGCAATAGCGCCATAGTAGTTGTCTGGACATCCTTTTCTGATACATTGCCTGCGGGATTTCCCGACAGTTACATAACACAACACACACAGTTGCTGATTTTGTATTCTAGTTCCCCGAAATGAATGAGTAGTAGCTTGAATATTTGCATGTTTCCAATACATCATCCTCCAAACAAACAAACCGTATTTTGCATGTCTTCGAATTTTCATCCTCAAAACATAGTGTGCTGTGAATCGAGTGCAGGTTTATTGTGGTGGAAGCAACCCGCCAGCGTTTCAGTCCTACACTTGATGTCGGTGCTCGTATTTTTCTGAACTTATTTTAGATCTTTCGGCGATGTTCGTTCAGTGAGAGAAGATGCTCCCATCAACTGCGAGGTGCTGGTGGTAAATTCGTCAATCTAAGACATTCTGCCGGCTCAGTCTTTCGAAGATGTTTATAGAGGTAAGCTCTGCATATGTGTGCATTTATAGAGATGAGTGTATATGTCATCCGCGTTTGTACTGTGTCATATAAAAAACATACAATTTGCCTTTAGACAAATTTTGAAAATTTAACACACCTTCTCGCGGCCACACGATAATAAAACGCGGCACCGTCTCGCTGTCCCGCTTTCCCGGCCCAGCAGCGCGAGCGCGGGGGATATCCGATAACCCCTCTCCCCTTCCCCATGGCCCTCGCCACCGCCGCGGCCGCCGCGGCCATCTCCATCCACCCATTCTTCAGCCGCCCGGCCAGCGTCCTCCGCTGCGGCCGTCACGTCCCGCCGCTCCTCCTCCTCCGCGCCACCTCCTCCGCCTCGGACTTCAACATCACCTTCGCGGAGCCCGCGCCCGCCCCGTCCAAGGCCTCCCCCGGCGGCCCGTCCGCGCAGCCGCTGGTCCCCTGGATCGCGCGCGGGGCCGACGGAAAGCCATCCCTCCACACCTCGCCGCCGCCGGACGTCCTCCAGGCCGTCGCCGCCGCGGAGGCGGAGGCCAAGAGGGCCGCCAAGAGGGGCCAGAGGCAGGGCCCCGCCGCCGACGCCCCCGTCGCCAGCGTCAGGGTCAAGGAGAAGAAAGCCGCCCCGACCGCGCCGCCCAAGTTCTCCAAGGCGGCCAGGCGGTTCTACAACGAGAATATCAAGGAGCACGAGCCGCAGCGTCTCGCCAAGGTCCTCGCCGCCGCAGGAGGTAGTCGTGTCGTCCTATCCTGCAGGGTTTTACATAAGCGAGCTTAACTGAACTGAATCGGACCAGCATTATATGTCTGTCTTGATGCTGACTCGGTGGCTCTTCCTAGTGGCCTCAAGAAGGACCAGCGAGGAGCTCATCTTCCAAGGGAAGGTGACTGTCAATGGTTCTGTCTGCACTGCTCCTCAGGTATGAAATTTCAGCCTGAAGCTCTGAGAGCGAGGAGGAGCTAGTTCATGTCTGCAAATATTTTAGCTCATGTCTGCATTTATGTAATGTCAATCTCAATCCAGTTGTCTAGTTGCGGCGAAAAAATAGCTGGTTTCGTTTAGCTAGATTCTGGCATTGTACCACTGTATGGAATTTGATTATTTTTTTTCATTTTGTCTGCATCTCGTTCATAATCAGTTTTTCTTTTGTAGACCAAAGTCGACATTTCAAAGGATTCTATCTATGTTAACGGGAATCGTATTTCCAAGAAGCTACCTCCAAAGCTCTATTTTGCTGTGAATAAGCCAAAAGGGTTTGTACCTTCTCTTCCATAGTATTGCAGTCCCCAGATCAGTAAAAAGTTGCCTTTTTTTATTCCAGCAAAATATTTTCGAATAATAGAAAATGAGCCATCAGCCCAGCTGTGCGATACCCTAAATGTTATTTCTGATGTCCTACAGGTATATTTGCTCATCCGGTGAAGAGAAGTCTGTTATCTCCCTACTGGATGACTACTTGAAAGGCTGGGTATGTTCTATAATTGGGCTTTTCATAAAATAGACATTATGCTGTTACTAATGAAACATCATCATAATCATGGTTTGCTGTATCTTCTATTTATTGATTCTCAACCTCGCATATCTATCTATCAATATGTGCAGAACAAACTTCAGCCAGGAGTACCAAAACCCCGCTTGTTTACTGTGGGTCGTCTTGATGTTGCCACAACTGGTTTGATAATAGTTACAAATGATGGTAATTTTGATGTACTTGCTAGAGAATATTTAGGAATCAGCAATTTAGCCATCCAAGGCGTAAAGTTAATTGCTCTCCTTTTAGGTGAATTTGCCCAGAAAGTCTCACACCCTTCATCAAACATAACAAAGGAGTAAGTTCGACCTCCTCTGTATCCTTTGTAGACTGTAGTACTGCACTGCAGAACTAAATTGTAATCTATAGTTCTATATTTGAAATACTGTAGATGCATTCAAAATTTCGTAGCAGACAAATTAGGATGTTGTTTTGGTACTACCCCCGCGTCGCCATCATTATTCATGATGTGGAGAAGGTCCATTGAAATGACACTAGTTTTAAACTAAAATATTCTTCTCTAGGAAATTGCTCATATAAATGTGCTCAAACATGGTAAATGGACAATGAAAAATACAGGACAATGAAAAATACACGAAAAACGAAATATAATTTGCATTTGTTCAATATTGCAGATATGTAGTAACTATAGATGGAGCAGTGCACAAGAAACACCTTGTAGCTATCAGTGGAGGAACAGTAATTGATGGCGTCAAGGTTGTACCTGATTTAGTAGAGCCACTGGATGCACAAGCTGATACAAAAAGGACGCGGCTTAAAATAGTGGTAATTGTCCTTTATACATGCCCCATTTTATTGTATTTGATGTCTGTTTTTAACTTCTGCGTATGGTACAAAACTATGTACTCCCTCCGTTCCTTTATGTAAGGTGTATTATTTTGGGCACGGTGACCAAGACACACAATTATAAAGGTGTTAGGACAAAAATACCCTTGGCAAATTTCTTGGTTAGTTGCAAGTAAATCAATGATTCCAGGAAAGTAAGATATACATGTAATCGTGAGAGACATAGTTTCCTTCCTTTGATATAGGGAGAGATACAGGAAATTAGGAGAGAGATACTTTCCTATTTTTTGGAGGGATAAAAAGGGAATTAAGAGGATTTAGAAGAAATGCACCTTACATTGTGGAATTTTATCAAAAAACAAATACACCTTATATAAAGGAACGGAGGGAGTATAATATAGGCATTCTGATTTGTTCGGTACAACAAAGAATAGATCGTAGCAATATTGTTCAGTCTTTTGTATGTTTATTATGCCAGGTTGATTGTGCAAATCCAATGTGTTCTACTCCCTCCATTCCTTTAATATAAGGTGTATTTGTTTTTTGAAAAGTCAAACGAGTGCAAGTCTGACCAAGTTTTTAGAAAAAATATATCAACATTCACAATACAAAATTTATGTCATTTGATCCATCATGAAAAGTAGTTCCATATTTTATATACTAGGCATTCCATATGTCGATATTTTATTCCATAATCTTGGTCAAATATTCACATGGTTGACTTGCACGGAAATCAATACACCTTATATTCTAGGACGGAGGGAGTATTAATTAGCCTTTCATTTGCACATAGGCTTGACTAAAGCAATTTTACATAAATTCAAAGGCATCTTATTAAGTTAATCTACTCACTGGCATTGATATTGTCGAGTTCTATTTCTGGTAGGTTCATGAAGGAAGAAACCACGAAGTTCGTGAACTTGTGCAGAATGCAGGACTAAAGGTTGTTTTGCGTGATAAATATATTTTTATCAGAGTTTTCTTTGTATTTTATTGGTACATATCTTAGTATTTCTTGTTCTACAACAAATGAGTAAGTAAATGTGATGTTTGGAAGAGTAAACATGTCAGCTTGCGCTTGGATGGCGAGGCCTTGAGTTGGAACGGCATTAGTGAAGGAGGGCACATACTGTGGCAGGAATAAATCTAGAATAGCTAGTCGTTGTCCACAGCAGGACTTTAGGGTCTAGGAGACTTTTCTTAATTCATCTTTGCTTCATTCAACTCAAATCCAATGGGCTGTGTTCCCTTTTATGGATATTACCCCTGATCAGATGGCTTCAGAGCTAAGCAATGCAAGCATAGAAGTATGAGCTTTATCACATAATAAGAAAAGATAATAGGTTCATATAAAAAAAAGATAATAGGCAGCGTTTTATAGTAGCGCACCATCTTGAAGCAGACATAGTTCTAAATTTCAATTGACAGCCAGATCTTGTTTTATCATTTCTGTTTTGATGTACTGCTGTAGAAGACAGTTGACCCTGTTTGTAATGGAAAACAGGCCGGAAAACCACAGAAGTCAGTTAATTAGAGGACATACTACTTAAAAAGAACATAAGGTTCCCATTTCACCTTTCTTTCCACTACCCCTTGTATATGATAATCTTCTGAACCAATTCCACTTTAATTTACTTACCTAACTTCTAATCAAAATATAAGGTAATTCACGGGCAGAATTTGATGAACATTTATTTACATAATCGCATTATTATTGACAGGTAAATCACAAGCTAACGTACTAGAATATTTATATCCCATTGCAACACACGGGCATTGTTCTAGTTAGAGGAAAAGCGTGTAGAAGCCCCGCAATTATGCTTATTTGTGTTATATAACTGTTGTGAAAGCAGCTGATTTTTTATCCCTGTATTTGACAGGTCTACGCTTTGAAACGTGTTCGTATAGGCAGGTTCCGCCTCCCATCAGACCTGGGGTAATGTTATTTAGCACATCAGTACATGTTCGGCATATACTTCCTTTTTTGCAGAGTTTCATAAGGTTTTTCCAAGTCTTTCTTTTTTTTTTGCACCTTTCAGAACATCTGAAACAGCATGGCAGCTGGTGCAAATGGTAAAATCAAATACTCCAGGAAATACATTTTTTTAGAAAGATCAACTTGGAAAGGCTCGTGTATCAAAAGGGATCATGTGTGTCAAATCTGGCATTCCAGCAGTAGATACCACCAAAATCAGTTCAGTGGAGTTAATTGGTTCAACTGATAAATCATCGTCTAGGGGCATGAGTTTTTATTGTGCCCAACAAGTAAAACTAATTTGACAGTCAACCCTTTTTTTGTGTTTGATAAACTCTTCATGTTCACAATGAGGCTGGCAATATAACACCGTATATTAACCCATTGTTGGATGTTACATGTACAGAATTGGGAAGATGGTTGAACTTAAAGAAGCTGACATCAAGGCACTAGATGGCAACAGCTAATAGAGTGCGCGCCTGAGTTCATGGGCTTTGTTTCCAAAAGCGGTGTGGACGGGTGGATAACATATATGTCGTACCTCCTGTGGCGTAAGGCACGACTACTCTGCGCCTGAGAGGCCTGCAATTCTGCCATCATAGATGTCAAATAGGACACTGATGGTCAGGTTTGATAGGCATGCCTTTGTTTTCAAGAACACATGAACTGCTTCGCTGAAGGATCTCCAAGATCCTACGTGGCAGCAGTGTTCGCTGGAGTTTTGGGATATGTTCAGCTAGGCTTGCTAGTACTGTAGTAGAGTTGTTGATAGCGTCTACTCTTATGCAGACCTACTGATTTATTATCTGTGGAAATGTAAATGTTGTCAGTCGAGTCATGAACTTTTCTTTAACTTAGTCGAGTCATGAACTGGCATTACTTCCAACAGTTTTTGCAACTTGTAACTTGTATGCCTGCCCTGCAAAAGAAAAAAAAAATCTGTATACCTGTTTTTGCTGTTGAGAAAGTCCTGATAATTCTTTTTTTTTCTACTTGTAAAAAAACACATTGCATTCTCAGATGGTTAGGTTCTTTGTGATGGAACTTAGCCCATCAGGTTTAAATCCCAGACTTGGCATTTGTACCTGTATTTTTTTGAATTTGTTTCAGACATTTCAACTTTTTATTGACTACGAGGCGCATGTCGTGACTTTGTCAACCTCAAGATGTACAGCTTAGTATCTTGAAGGTGCTCATGGGGGGCAGATTGTGCAGGCTCAATACCTCAAAGGTGCTCATAGAGACAGGGTGTATGTGTGTGCGTTCATAAGAGTGATGGTGTGTGCGTGTGCATATGTTGAGCATTTTGTGTTCGTACTGTGTTAAAAAATGCACTTAAAAAATGAACCATTTTTTATTTGAGGAGTAACCTTTTTTTAGGAAAAACCAAGTCTTTGTTCATCATGAGCCACAACGTGTGGGATACAGTTCAGGTCATGGGAATCACCAAACCTAGCGTCAAAGCAAACTTGGCTAAACTATGTGCCTCAAAATTGACTGCACGACCTTCAAAAGTAAAATTACACTGAAAAAATGATGCTCTAACATTAATCTCGCTAATAATGTCCCTGTAGGTGCCATGGCTAAAGTTTTTTTTATATCTTCCACCACTTGTTTTCGAGTGTGAAGCAACAATGAATTGTTGAATATGGAGATCCTTCGCCAAAGATATTGCTTTTCTGCATGCGATAGCCACTAATGTGGCAGGGTCGTCAACTCCCTAATTGACTAGATGTAAGGGCATATTTCATCCCATGTAGTTTGGTGATTGATGACAATGCTTTTGCGGATTAATCGTGTGCATTGAGCTTTTCAGATACCCTATGTTTAGGCACAAGACGATCCATTGCCCCTCGTAGTCTAGTGAAGACGGAGTTTTCTCTACGTTTCTTTTCGATGGATTTGAACCGTAGGAAAGCCGTACTATTAAGAGGGGGTCCGGTTTGGAAAGGTTTGGGTGGAATCATCACGTACACGTCTGTTCCTTTTACACCACCTTTCCTGTGGCTCTTTGAAGCAACCACCATTTGCCTGTGTCTCTGCAAAATAAAGGACTCCTAGTGTTTGTTGTGCTGTGGCATGCGGTAGTACTGCTCATGGGAGCAGTAGTACCGCAGAGGCCCACGGTAGTACCGGCCAGGTCCTTGCGGTAGTACCGCTCCACAGGCGCCGTAGTACCGTGGCCTCAGGCCGGGCACAGGAACACGAGTGGAAGTAGGGGCGGATGTAACTTTTTACATCGGCGCCCTACGCGGTAGTACCGCTCCAAGTTTGCGGTAGTACTGTGTCGGATTTTTGCACAACTCAAAACTCAGTGGAAGTAGCCACGGATGTATTTTTATATGTCCATGCCTTCCCAGCCTAGACAAACTCTGCCTTGCGGTAGTACCGCTCCGGCGGTTCTACCGCTCTCTGCTTCAATGCAATAGGGCTGGTTTAGCTCCTGCCGCGCCAGTGGTAGTAACGTAGCGCCCCGCGGTAGTACCGCGGGCCCTTACGATAGTACTGCATGTGTGGTGCGGTAGTACCGCACGTCACGGGCTGGGTAAGTGGATAACGGCTGGATTTGTCCTTTCACTATATTCACTATATAAGGGGAGTCTTCTTCTCCGAGTTGACCACCTCTTCCATCCCTAAGCTCCATTGTTGCTCTAAGCTCCATTTTCGCCCGATCTCTCTCCCTAGCCAATCAAACTTGTTGATTTTCTAGGGATTGGTTGAGAAGGCCCCGATCTACACTTCCACCAAGAGAAATTTAATTCCCCCCACTAAACCCTTGCGGATCTTATTACTTTGAGCACCCTAGACGGTTGAGGTCACCGCGGAGCCATATTCCATTGTGGTGAAGCTTCGTGGTGTCGTTGGGAGCCTCCAATTAAGTTGTGGAAATTGCCCCAACCTTGTTTGTAAAGGTTCGGTCGCCGCCTACAAGGGCACCAATAGTGGAATCACGACATCTTTCATTGTGTGAGGGCGTGAGGAGAATACGGTGGCCCTAGTGGCTTCTTGGGGAGCATTGTGCCTCCACACCGCTCCAACGGAGACGTACTTCCCTTCAAAGGGAAGGAACTTCGGTAACACATCCTCGTCTTCACCGGCTCCACTCTTGGTTATCTCGTACCTTTACTTGTGCAAGCTTATATTGTGTTGCATCCCTTGCTTGCGTGCCTCTTGTTGTTGCATCAAATAGGTTGCTCACCTAGTTGCATATCTAGACAACCTACTTTGATGCAAAGTTTAAATTGGTAAAGAAAAGCTAAAAAAATTAATTGCCTATTCACCCCCCCTCTAGTCAACTATATCGATCCTTTCAATTGGTATCAGAGCCTCGTCTCTTTATTAAGGACTTTGCCGTTCGAAGAGTATGGTTGACACCGTAGACGGGGGGGGGGGGGGGGGGAGCACTCCGTGTGAGTCCGTTCTCGTCTACGGCCGATGGGGGAACCGCGGTCTCTCATGAGGAGTTCAATGTGTCCTTGGACACATTGAAAACCTCCATGACGACCGAGGTTGAAAGCATGTTTAACAAATTCTTAGAAGGCCTTAAACTTTCCACTACACCAAGGAAAGTGGGTGATCCCGCTAACAAGGTGACGGATGCTAACTCCGACAAGGGGGAAGCTACTAGTGACAAAGTTCCTTTATCTAGTGGTAGAAATGTTAATGGCATCTTTGCCCATGTTGAACCTCCACCTACTTATGGAGGACCGGTTCCCTCCACTCTTTAAATCATGCTGGTTCTCCTCCTAAGATTGTGAAAAATGATGATTTTGACTCTTGGGTCTATCGTTTTAAACGTCATTTAAATCATGTTAATACTAATCTTTGGAGAATCATTGAGCAAGGTTTCTATCCGCATGACCCAAGAAACTTCACCCCTAGAGAAGCCGCGGATCATCAATTCAACGAGAATGCTCTCTTCATCATCCAAGATGCAATTCCATCCAAAGATATTGCACATCTCCGACCTTTCACCGTGGCCAAGGAAGCTTGGCACCATGTTGTTTCCCTTTACAAGGGACGCGCAAGCATTCAATGCTCCAACTATGAAGTGGTGCAAGATGAAGCCGATGAGTTTGCAATGAATGAAGATGAAGAACCTCGTGAGCTTTACCGGAGATTAACCACCCTCGCGGTCTCACTCCGAGATCATGGGAGCAAGGATACATATGAAAATTGGATCAAGCGCAAGTTCCTCAAGGCCATGATGCCTTACCACAAGGCCATGTCCTTCGTCATCCGTCAAAGGCTGGACTTCCACACCTTGTCCTCAAGTGAAGTGTTCGATGAGTTTGTGGCAATGAGGATCTTGGACAAGACCGCCGACAATGCAGTGTTGCGTTCTCAAAGAGCAAAGAAGCCCAACCTTGCCTTGAAGGCCAAGGCTAGTGTGGAAGAAGAGGACGAAGAGGAAGAAGAGGAGAGCAACCCCGAAGATACGAAATATGCTTTGCACATGGCTCTTGCCTCAAGGCAATTTTGGAGCAAGAAGAACACAAGGCCCAACTTCAACAAGAACAACTCAAGTGGCGTGAAGGGCAAGCAACGTGTGAGGACTTGCTATAATTGTGGCAATGTGAGCCATTTTGTTGCGGAGTGCCCATATGAGAAGAGGGAAGACAATGGTGGCAAGCTCATCCGAAAAGAAAAGGCCAAGTCCTTCCCCAACAAGAGCAACTTCACCAAGAAGGCTCCTCCCAAGGGGTTGGTGGCACAAGAAGAGTACAATGATGATGATGATGATGAGGAGGATGGTGAGTCGGTTGCCATGGCCTCCGTTGCCATTGTGACAACTCCACGGATGTCCCTCTTCGACTCACCCAATGAGAACGTCACCGCCAAGTGCCTCATGGCGAAAGCCACCAGCAAGGTAACCCCCAACATCAAAACTACCATCATTACTAATCCTTCTTTCACGGATTGCATTGATGAAAGTGAGGGTCTAATGAGGAGGAAAATGAATTTGAGTCTTTTATGAGTAAGCTCAAGGGTAAATCCAAGAAGCACTTTGTTGCTCTCCTGGAACAACTTGGTGAAGCCAATGACATGATCGAGGCTCACGAAGAAACCATCTCTAAGATGGAGGGGCTTAGTCGTGACTATGCCGATGAAATATCGGATCTCTCTAATGCTCTTGAGGAAGAGAGTGGTCATCGTTTGTGAGGGAGTCCTGGATTAGGGGGTGTTCGGATAGCCGGACTATACCTTCAGCCGGACTCCATGTAACGCCCTCGATGAGGCTATATCTCCCACGTGTCGAAGCACGACTTAGAGGCATAACCGCATTGAAAGCAATGTCGCAAGTGAGGTAATCTTCACACAACCCATGTAATACATAAGGGAAAGAGTTACATAGTTGGCTTACAATCGCCACTTCACACAATACATGAGTAGAGCATTACATCATACAGATACAATCAAGGACCGACTACGGAACCAAAATAAAAGAAGACTACCCCAAACGCTACACAGATCCCCGATCGTCCCGACTGGGCTCCACTACTGATCAACTGAAACGAAACAACACAATGAACAAGGTCTTCATCGAACTCCTCCTTGAGCTCGGGTACGTCACCTGCATGGTTTCATCGGCACCTGCAAACTGGTTTTGGAAGTATCTGTGAGTCACGGGGACTCAGCAATCTCACACCTGCGAGATCAAGACTATTTAAGCTTATAGGTAGGGTAAAAGGTATGAAGTGGAGCTGCAGCAAGCGACTAGCATATATGGTGGCTAACATACGCAAATGAGAGCGAGAAGAGAAGGCAAGAGCACGGTCGAACAACTATGATCAAGAAGTGATCCTGAAACTACTTACGTCAAGCATAACTCCAACACCGTGTTCACTTCCCGGACTCCGCTGAGAAGAGACCATCACGGTTACACACGCGGTTGATGTATTTTAATTAAGATCAACTTCAGGTTTTCTACAACCGGACATTAACAAATTCCCATCTGCCACATAACCACAGGCACGACTTTCGAAAGTTCAAACCCTGCAGGGGTGTCCCAACTTAGCCCATGATAAGCTCTCGCGATCAACGAAGGATATTCCTTCTCCCCGGGAAGACCCGATCAATCTCGGAATCCCGGCTACAAGACATTTCGACAACAATAAAACAAGTCCAGCAAAGCCGCCCGATGCGCCGACATCCTGATAGGAGCTGCACATATCTCGTTCTCAGGGCAACACCGGATAAGTCAAGCTACAAGTAAAGCCAAGTATCGAGTTTCCATGAGGTGGCCCTGCAGGTTGCTCGGTTCAGACCAACACTTAGACAAGCATTGGCCCGGGGGGGCTAAATAAAGATGACCCTCGGGTTAGCTACTCCCAAGGGAAAGGTATAGGTGGTAGGCAAATGGTAAAACCAAAGTTGGGCCTTGCTGGAAAAAGTCTTATTCAAAGCAAACTGTCAAGGGGGTCCCATAAATCACCCGACCATATTAGGGACGCAAAATCCGGGAACATAACACCGATATGACGGAAACTAGGGCGGCAAGAGTGGAACAAAACACCAGGCATAAGGCCGAGCCTTCCACCCTTTACCAAGTATATAGATGCATTAATTAAATAAGATATATTGTGATATCCCAACAAGTAAACATGTTCCAAACAAGGAACATCATCTCCATGTTCCAACAAGGAACAAACTTCATCTTCACCTGCAACTAACAACGCTATAAGAGGGGCTAAGCAGAGCGGTAACATAGCCAAACAACGGTTTGCTAGGACAAGGTGGGTTAGAGGCTTGGTTTAACAATATGGGAGGCATGATAAGCAAGTGGTAGGTATCGCAGCATAGGCATAGCAAAAGAGCGAGCAATCTAGCAAGCAAAGATAGAAGTGATTTCGAGGGTATGGTGATCTTGCCTGAGATCCCGCAAGGAAGAAGAACGAGTCCATGAAGAAGACAAACGGACGTAGTCGAATGAATCCTCACAACTTCGGAACGAAGCCGAAGCTAACGAGAGAAGCAACCCGGAAACAAACAAACAACATAGTAAACAACCACCACATACACATGGCATGATATGCGAGATGTGGTATGCAATGCATATGCATGCTCCGGAAGGAAAAGATGAACAAGGCATAATCTTGGCAAACCAAGTATGTCACTGGAAAGGTGAGGTTATTTCGGTTGAAATCGATATAAAGATCACCGGAATCGGATGCACGGTTTGCAAATGACAAGCAAAACAAGAATGACATGATTCTGCCATTAACAGCATGATGCCACTTAACATGCAACAAGAAACTAAGCTACTGCACTCAAACATATCAACAAAGCATATGACAGTAATCTACTCAAGATGCTTGACAAAAGATGAACACTGAGCTACGGCTAAATCACATAATAGCAGGTTCAAACAAGCATGGCAAAAGTGCAAAAGATAACAGATTCACAGACTTAGTGAAATCAACATGCCAGAATTTAACATCAGGATGACATGTTTAGAGCAAGGAAACAACATGCTACAGGAAGACAATATAGCGAAGCAAGGCATGGCATGAATCTACTCAAAGCATATAACAAAAGTCCCTTAATGACCATAAGCCAAAAAGGATCAGAAAATATAATAACACCCATGTCAATTAAGCAAATTTCGTTACAGGTTTCAGACTTAGCAGAAGAACTGGACATGTCAAAAACAGATAACAAGTAGGCATGTTCGTGAGCTCGATGCACTCACTACAGATCATTGCATGATAAACTAAGCATACATCCTTCAAGAAGACATGGCATAGAAGCTATACATGGCAAGAACAACATCATAGCATGCAAATATCAACTACAACAAGCTTGGCAAAATCGAATAACATGTAAACAATCTGCCAGTAACATTTTATAGCAAAAGTAGAGCTCGATTGACTCAAGCTATGGAACTCCATAATTATAAACAAAGGCATGGGTTGATATAGCAAATCCATATTCTCAAAACACTCTTACTGATCATGCTCAAAAGAGGCATAGAACTCTCTGAAACAACATGAACACATAGCATAAAAATAACAGCAGGACATGACTTAGCGAAATTACTGTCTCTGAAATCAGCAACATTATGTACCCTAGTTTGCATGCTTGTGCTAGTCACCACAAAGATCACAAAAATACATGGCATACACCCCTGGAAAGATAGCATGGCATATTTCAAAACACATGTAGGACTCAACTTCATGGGATGCACACATCAATCATGGCAAAAATGACAAAAGTGCATCTACTGAAACAGACCTGAAACTAACATCACATAGCCCTCTTCTAACAGCATTTCGGGCATCAAGATGAGCTCAAATGAAAATGATGCAATGAGATGAAATGATATACTCATCGGGGCGAACAATTTGACATATTACACGCACGGAACGGAGCCACGGGTGCAAAGTTATGATGCAATGAGCAAGACAACAAAAATTACTGCGGGAAAAGACTTAGAGGAAAAACTACCTCCGGATCTCGGGTTCTCCGAGGTCAACGGCGACGCCGGCAACTTCTCCGGCGATGTGGAAGCGGGGCGGCGCCGGAGGGTGGTCGGGGAGGTCGGGTCCGGGCGGATCCGGCCGGTCTCCGGTGAAGGGCGGCGCGGGGCGGCACGAGGAGCAGGGCGGCGGGGTCGGCGCGGTGGTGGTTGGCGGCGGCGGCGGAGCATGGCGGCGCGGAGCAAGCGGCGGGGAGCTGGAACGGCGGCGGAGGCGCGGGAGCCGAGGCGGCGGGCGGCGAACGGCGGCGGGGCGCGGCGCGGAGGCGAGCGGACGCTCGGGCGGCGGCGGCGACCGGCCGGGCTCGCGCGGGCTGGCAGCGCGGCCAGATGGGTCCGGCGGGCCACGCGCGGGCTCGGGCGGGCTGCGGCGGCGCTGGAGGAGAGAGAGAGGAGGCGCGGGTTTGACGTGGCGAGGTGGGATTGGCCCGGGGCGGCGACGCGGACATGTCCGGGGCGGTGGGATTTTGTCCGGCGGCGCGAGGAGCGGGGCTAGGGTTTGGACTGCGGGAAATTCGGAGGGGATCACATATTTATAGGTAGGAGGAGCTAGGAGGCTCCAAATGGAGTGCGGTTTTCGCCCACGCGATCGTGATCCGACGACCGAGAGGATGGAGGGATTTTGGATGGGTTTTGGGCCACTTAGAAGGGGTGTTGGGCTGCACCAAAAGAGGCCTTCACGGTTACCCGGTTAACCGTTGGAGTATCAAACGACCTCCGAATGACCCGAAACTTGACAGGCGGTCTACCGGTGCTATACCAAGGCCGCTTGACAAACCTCGGTCCATTCCGAGAAGGTTTAATACCCGCTCACGGGAAAAGGCAAAAGGGGACGCCGGGGAACATAGGAGCGCCGGATTGCAAAACGGATAACGGGGAAAATGCTCGGATGCATGAGACGAACACGTATGCAAATGCGATGCCCAAGATGACATGATATGAAATGCAGATGATGACATGGCAAAGTGCAACACGCAAGCACATGACATGGCAACGACGTCGAATAACTGACGGACACCTGGCGCATCGAATCCAGGGTGTTACACTCCAGGACTATGAAGATACAAGATTGAAGACTTCGTCCCGTGTCCGGAAGGGACTTTCCTTGGCGTGGAAGGCAAGCTTGGCGATGCGGATATTCAAGATCTCCTACCATTGTAACCGACTTTGTGTAACCCTAACCCTATCCGGTGTCTATATAAACCGGAGGGTTCTAGTCCGTAGGACAACTTCATCATACAACAACCATACCATAGGCTAGCTTCTAGGGTTTAGCCTCCTTGATCTCGTGGTAGATCCACTCTTGTACTACCCATATCATCAATATTAATCAAGCAGGAGTAGGGTTTTACCTCCATCGAGAGGGCCCGAACCTGGGTAAACTTCGTGTCCCTTGTCTCCTGTTACCACCTGGCCTAGACGCACAGTTCGGGACCCCCTACCCGAGATCCGTCGGTTTTGACACCGACATTGGTGCTTTCATTGAGAGTTCCTCTGTGTCGTCGCTTTTAGGCCCGATGGCTTCTTTGATCATCAACGACGATGCAGTCCAGGGTGAGACTTTTCTCCCTGGACAGATCTTCGTCTTCGGCGGCTTCGCACTGTGGGCCAATCCGTTTGGCCGCCTGGAGCAGATCGAAAGCTACGCCCCTGGCCATCAGGTCAGGTTTGGAAGTTTGAACTACACGGCTGACATCCGCGGGGACTTGATTTTCGACGGATTCGAGCCACAACCAAGCGCGCCGCACTGTCTCGATGGGCATGATCTAGCTCTGCCGCCGAACAGTGCCCTGGAGCCCGCACGCGCGTCGGTTCCGACCCTTACTTCGGAACCTGCGGTGCTGATCGAGGGTGAGCGGTTGGACGTCACCCCGGGGGCTGCGATCTCAAAAGCGATCGAGCCGAACGCCAGCCCCGCACCCTGCATGACCCGTGACTCCGAGGATCCGGATTCCCCTCCAGACTCCGAACCTCCCGCGCCCCTGCCAATCGAATCCGATTCGGTGCCGGTCATGGAGTTCACCGCCGCGGACATGTTTCAGCACTCGCCCTTTGGCGACATCCTGAACTCACTAAAGTCTCTCTCTTTATCGGGAGAGCCCTGGCCGGACTATGGCCAGCAAGGATGGGATACGGACGATGAAGAAATTCAAAGCCCACCCACCACCCACTTGGTAGCCACTGTCGACAATTTAAACGACGTGCTCAACTTCGACTCCGAAGACATTGACGGTATGGACGACGATGCAGGAGATACAGATGAGCCAGCTGTCGTGACCCCGATCCTAAGTCACACCGACCTAGCATGTAACACATCATATCACTTTGCGGCCTCACGCACGGTATTCCCACGGGTGCCACCTTACCTGGCCCGGGACCATTTGCGCCTTTTGGCTCACGTATATGATAGTGTCGCTAGTACCCATATGACAAAGAACTCGGGCCGACATGGCTAGTCGTGAATCCAAAGCGGCACTAACCCATGAGGACAGGCATACATGAATCACATTGAGCATGTCGGTCATCAACGTGTGAATCTGGGCTCTAGCACTGGGCTAACAGGACTCCGGTAACTCGGGCTGTAGCAGGCTAGGCAGGACTCCGGATATCACCGCGTGACATTTCCCCGAAGGGACAGACACAGGAACGAAGTGAAACACATGCGAGCCAGTCAAGTACTCCGAGCAGTAGTGCTGGGCTAGCAGGACTCCGGTGAACCGGGCTGTAGCAGACTACTATCGCTCAGAAAGCACTAGACTACATTTCCCCATATGATAGGCTGCCAAGGATAAACAACTAGATTGTCGGATCCCACACATAGCAATACACGTTACACGTACGCATAACATGCAAGTATGTGCTGTACAACATGGCATCACAACATAACGCAAACTCATATAGATAAAGGCTCGGAAGAGCCACATAGAATTTAATACAAGCAAGGGTCACATGACCCATCATTTAGAGCATACAAGGAACAAGCGGAAGCATTACATGTCTGAGTACAGACAAATACAAATGAAAAAGGCTGAAGAGCCTGACTATCTACAACATCCGATCAAGATCGTAGCTGAGGTACAAGCTACTCGTCGAAGTCCAAGCGGAACTACTAGTGAGACAGATGTCTCATCTGCAAAACATAAATAAAGCAAACGTGAGTACAAAGGTACTCAGCAAGACTTACATCAGATCCTATCATACATGCACTTGTATCAAGAAGGTAATGTGGGGTTTAGTTGCAGCAAGCCAGCTTTGACTCTGTGGCTATCCTGTTCTACGACTGCTGGTAACTCTTTTGAAATGGCGCACACGAGTCCACTAATCACCACATCAATACACTACTATGGATTCATCCCCGTCTCACTACGAGAAGGCCATCCATAGCACTCACACTTATCTTGAGCATTTTAGAGTATCCACTTCAAGTTGTCTATGAACCACGTAAGCATCCAAGAAGTCCATAACCGAGGACACGGCTATTCGAATAGATCATGATAACCCTGCAGGGGTGTACTTCTTCACACACGCTCTCACCACTTATCACCATGTACACGTCATGTATCTCGGCAACCTTCAAGCGGAAGCCTGGCGAGGGTGTCGGCCACGACCTGACTAACCACACAAGACTCTAGTCCAGGTTTATCGCCTATTCGGGTTCCATCCGCAAGGAGATCCGGCCGGGGTGTCGTTCACGGCCCCAAACGATGTGTGCAGGGTTCCCAAGCCCACCTCGCCGGATGGATCTACGCTTGGTACACCGTGCCACTTGTGCCTAGTCTGTCCCAAGCCCACCTGGCCGGGTGCCACTTGGTAGACTACTAACACTACCTACAAACACCGGAAACTAGTTGCGACTCCTGGACAGAGATCAAGTAGGTTAATAAGTCGAGAGAGTCAATTAAGGATCCCAATGTGTGGTAGTATCGAGTCATTGGACAACATACATAGAACTCAGTGCTTAGGGACGGTTCCAGTGAGACAACCCACCATGTACTCCTACATGGCCTCTCACCGCTACCTTTACCAAATCGTGTTCACACGTTCACTCTCAGCATCAGAACATATTATATCACTCCAATCCATTCCCAATGAATCAGACCTGACACAACTCTAAGCAATAGTAGGCATGGCATGGTAGAAGCACAACATGGCTCAATCAACTCCTACACATGCTAGTGGGTTTCAACTATTTACTGTGGCAATGACAGGTCATGCAGAGGAATGGGTTCAACTACCACAGCATAAAGTAGCAGTTGAATCGTTGTTGTCCTAATGCAATAAAAGAGAGCAGGAGCGAGAGTGGGATCATATCGGAATGAACAAGGGGGGTTTGCTTGCCTGGTAGATCAACAAGGGAGGCACTGCTTCATAGACAGGTACTCTGGAACGGTCTCCGGAGCAAGACCTATCGAGAAGGAACGGTGCCAACAATCAATACACAATCATATGCAACAATATGATGCATGAACATGGCATGAAGATGTGACGCTGTTTGAGCTAATGCAACTAGTATTCCAAATTGAATGAAGTCCATTTGAACCAAGGGTTCAAATGCAACTCCAAATTAAGCTCTTATATAAGCCATTTTAGTGTTTCACTTGTACAGCAGGTTTAACTTGGTTTTTCATGCATGAAACAGGTACAGATGGATAGATTGCATTTTTCTGATAATTTTTCATATATAAATTATTTTAATCTGAGCTACGGTTGAATTGATATGAATTTTTGAAGTTTTGATTAATTTCTGGAATTTCCTATTTAAAAATAATTCCAGGAAAAGATTAACAGCATCAGCATGATGTCATGCCTGCGTCAGTAGTCAACGGCGCTGAGCAGGTCAAAGCTGACGTGTGGGGGCCACACGTCAGTGTTATAGTTAGTTAACAGGAAGTTAATTAGTTTTAAACTAATCCTAATCCAAAGTTAGTCAGGGCCGGGACCCACATGTCATAGACCCTGGGTAGTCAAATCTGGTCAACTGGGGGGGTGGTTAGCGCGGTTGACCCGGTCAATCCCGCCGGCGTTTAGCCATCGGCGAGGCGAACACGGCGGAGGGGCTCGGGATCGCCGTTCCGGCGACCATTTGGGCGGCGGAGGCCACGGGAGCGAAGCCCACGCTCGCGCGCATCCAGTGGAACACGCGGGAGGCTGCGGGGGCGGCGGAGCTCGAGCTCGAGCGGCTGCGGGTTACAGAGCACGGGGAGGCAGGAGAGAAGGGGGAACCGACGCGGGGCTCACAGCGGTCCGGAAGAGCAGCTTGGCAGCCTCGGGGACGTTCTGACGACGGCGTACGGTCGCCGAAGATCTGCACGGCCGTGGGTTGAAGAAGGCGGCGGTGGGGGCGTTCGGGGGTGTCCGACAACGCGTGGCTTGACGGGAAGGACGAGGACGATGGCGTGTTGCTGCTGGACTTGTCGGAGAAGCGAGGGGGAGGCGGTGGCTACGGTGGTGCTCGTCGGCGGCGGCGGTGGCGCTCGGACGTTCGCGGGGAAGGGCGAGAGAGAGGAGGGGAGGCCACTGGAGAGAGGGAGAGAGGTGCGGGGCGGCGCGTGGTGTCGTGTGGAGCATCCAGACGACGAGGGGGAGAAGCAGGAGGTGGCGGGGACGTGGCCCCGGCCGGACGCGTGGCCACGCGCGCCGGTGCTTGCCCCTGTCCTCCTGGCGAGAGGTGGGGGACGACTGGCCTCGCCAGCTGGCTGGGCCGGCCTGTTGGCCACTGGGCCAGGCCAGGCCGCACAGTGCTGGGCCTCAGGGAGGTAAGTGCAGGTAAGCTTTTTCCCTTTTGTTTAACTTTTCTATTTTTCTGACATTTGTTTGGTTTAATAAAAATACTAAACCATTTTATTTTATTATGCCAATTTGTGTAGGGGCTAATGGTATTATTCCAGAGCTCCTCAATTACTGGCATAATTTTTGGACAATATTTCATATATATAACAATATATATCCAATGCAAATAACTATTGCATTAATTCCAAATGCCCAAAATAAATATTTATGAGCTCCTAAAAATATTGGTTGATTTTTATCTCTGCCCAATATTTTCAGAGAGAGACATGAACATTTTTGGAGCAATTTTTATTTGGGTCATTTCCAGAAAAGATTCTGAGGGTTTCACAAATCCTCATTTCAAAATTTAATGAAATTTTAAACATGATGCACACATGACTAGCTAGCCTTGAGCATACCAGAACTAGGGATGTGACAACTCGCCCCCACTCGAAAGAATCTCATCTCGAGATTCAGGGGTCGATGGAAAGAAAGTGGGGTACTCCAGTCGAAGACGATCATCACGCTCCCAGGTAGCTTCTCTCTCGGAATGATGAGACCACTGAACTTTGAGAAACTTGATGTTCTGACGTCGAGTGACACGCTCTGCTTGATCAAGAATGCGAACTGGGTACTCTCGGTATGTGAGGTTATCTTGGAGATCAAGCGTTTCGTGGTCCACTCCGCGGATGGGATCCAAGAAGCAACGCCTGAGTTGAGAGACGTGGAAGACATCATGAACTCGAGAAAGGTGTGGCGGTAGTTCCAACTGGTAGGCAACCTCTCCTCGTTTAGCGAGAATGAGAAAGGGACCAATATAACAAGGAGCCAACTTGCCCTTGATACCGAAACGATGGGTACCCTTCAAGGGGGTAACCCGAAGGTAAGCCTTGTCGCCAACTTCATAAGCCACTTCCTTATGACGACGGTCATACTGGCTCTTTTGACGAGATTGGGCTGTTTTCAAATTCTCACAAATGATGCGAACTTGCTCTTCTGCCTCCTGGATCATATCCGGTCCAAAGAATTGTCTTTCACCGGTTTCTGACCAGTTCAAAGGTGTTCGACATCTTCGTCCATACAGAATCTCAAAAGGAGCTTTCTTGAGACTGGATTGGTAGCTATTGTTATAAGCAAACTCGGCGAAAGGAAGGCACTTCTCCCAATCCATACCGAATGAGATAAAGCAAGCTCTAAGCATGTCTTCGAGGATTTGGTTAACCCTTTCCACCTGACCACTTGATTGAGGGTGGAAAGCGGTACTGAAGGAAAGATGGGTGCCCATGGCAGTTTGGAAACTCTCGCAGAAATGAGAAGTGAAAAGACTACCACGGTCTGAATTGATCTCTAGTGGAACACCATGAAGTGACACTATTCGAGAAATGTATAAGTCAGCAAGCTGACTAGCAGTGATACTCTCTCGAACAGGTAGGAAGTGAGCCACTTTGGAAAGACGATCAATGACTACGAAGATAGCATTATTTCCTTTCTTGGTCCTGGGAAAGCCGGTGATGAAGTCCATACCAACTTTATCCCATTTCCACTCAGGAATGGCTAAAGGCTGAAGGGTGCCAGCAGGTCTCTGATGTTCTGCCTTAACGCGACGAAAAACATCACAGTTAGCAATGAATTCAGCAATTTCTCTCTTCATCCTAGTCCACCAGTACCTCTGGCGTAGGTCCTGATACATCTTAGAACTACCGGGATGAATCGTGAGAGGAGATTCATGAGCCTCTTTAAGGATCAGTTGTCAAAGATGTTGCTTCTTGGGAACCACCAGACGGTTCTCGAAGAAAACAACACCTCGACCATCAATAGAGAAACTACCAGCAACTCCCTTCTTCACGTTATCCTTGATTCGAGAAATACACGTATCATACTGCTGGCTAGTTATGATCTGATCCTCAAGAGTGGGTTTCGCCACCAAGGTAGAAAGGAATCCATGAGGAGCAATGTGAAGGTTAAGCTTACAGAATTCCTCATGGAGAAGTGGTTGGCCCTGCTGCAACATGAGATTGTTGCAATAGGACTTACGACTTAGCGCATCAGCCATGACATTGCCCTTGCCTGGGGTGTAGGTAATCCCTAAGTCGTAATCTGAGATCAACTCCAACCAACGTCTTTGCCTAAGATTCAAATCTGGTTGGGTGAAGATATACTTGAGACTCTGGTGATCGGTGTAAATCTCGCAACGTTTACCAAGAAGGTAATGTCGCCATGTCTTAAGTGCATAGACTACGACTGCAAGCTCCAGATCATGTGTAGGATAATTATCCTCATGTGGATGCAACTGTCGAGATGCATAGGCAATCACATGACGATCTTGCATAAGAATACAACCTAGTCCCTGTCGTGAGGCATCACAATAGATAACAAAGTCCTTAGTGAAATCCGGTGGCACAAGTATGGGAGCAGAAGTCAGGCGTCTTTTCAGTTCCTGAAAACTGTACTCACACTGTGGGGACCACTCAAACTTTTTATCTTTCTTGAGAAGTTCCATGAGAGGTTTGGCCACTTTGGAGAAGTTCTCAACGAAGTGGCAACAATAACTAGCTAGACCAAGGAAACTCCTAACTTGTTTAACGGTTTCGGGTGGAGTCCAATCAAGAACGGCCTGAACTCTTTCGGGATTGACAGCAATGCCCTTACCAGAGATCACGTGGCCTAGGTAGGTCACTTCTGGCAACCAAAATTCGCACTTGGAGAACTTGGCATAAAGGCGGCGCTCTCTGAGTTTTTCTAACACAAGTCTAAGATGTTCGGCATGCTCTTCCTCGTTCTTCGAGTAAATAAGAATGTCATCGAGGTAAACCACGACGAACTTATCTAAGTACTCCATGAAGATCGAGTTCATCAAGCGGGAGAAGGTAGCTGGAGCATTGGTTAGACCAAAGGACATGACGGTGTACTCGTACTGGACATAACAAGTGACAAAAGCCGTCTTAGGAATGCCCCCATTTCTGATCTTGATTTGGTGGTAGCCTAACCTCAAATCCATCTTGGAAAAGACTGAGGATCCAGCGAGCTGATCATACAGATCGTTGATCCTGGGGAGCGGATACTTGTTCTTTATCGTGACCAAATTAACGGGACGATAATCTACAACCATCCGGTCCGTACCATCCTTCTTCTTGACGAAGAGGACGGGGCAAGCCCAAGGAGAAGAGCTAGGACGGATGAAACCCTTTTGCAAGGACTCATCAAGTTGTTTCTTAAGCTCAGCTAGTTCTAAGGGTGCCATCTTGTAAGGTCTCCTAGAGATTGGAGCGGTTCCTGGGATAAGATCTATGACGAACTCTACATCCCTGTCAGGTGGAATACCTGGCAGTTCTTCTGGAAAGACATTCGGAAAGTCACGGACTACCGGGATATCTTCAAGGTCTGGAAGAGGGCTGGCATTAAGAGAATAAAGCTGACGCTTTGCAATTTTGGTGGAGACAGTGACTATCTTGCCAGAGGGGTGTGTGAGCTGAACAGACCTGGTGTAACAATCAATCTTGGCATAATGAGCTTTCATCCAGTCCATACCCAAGATGATGTTAATATCTGAAGACTTAAGAGATATCAAGGAAGCTAGGAATACAAGTCTGTCAACATGTATTTCATTGCCATAACTTATCCTAGAAGTTTGCCAATTGGATCCAGGAGTCTGAATGAGTAGTGGGGAGGGCATCTCACAAAATGACATGTCGTGCAAGCGGGCATAACTTTCGGAAATGAAGGAATGAGATGCTCCAGTATCGAATAGAACCGATGCTGGATGACAGTTTACAAGGAGTGTACCAAGAACGACATCTGGATCATCATGAGCGTCTTTAGCCGAGACGTGATGCACACGTCCATGTTCAGTGGGAGCTGACTGGGCACTGATCATCTTGCGTGATGGCTTACTTCCACGGCCATCAAACTTCTCGGGCTGGGATGGAGCAACACTGGTCTGAGTGCAAATACGGGCAATGTGGCCTGGCTCTCCGCACTTGTAACAAATCTTAGAAGTAGGATGT
Organism: Aegilops umbellulata; assembly: GCA_032464435.1. Lineage (NCBI taxonomy): Eukaryota > Viridiplantae > Streptophyta > Magnoliopsida > Poales > Poaceae > Aegilops > Aegilops umbellulata. The sequence goes on from CP136057.1 coordinate 589,222,212, forward strand.
GGACCCGCATTGGCAGGCGGTCCACCAATAGGCCTGGATGGTGCAAATGGCTGAACTGGGTGAGGCGCCACATAAGATGGCGTCGGTGTGTAACCGGGTGGAAGAGCGGAGTTTGGAATCCAAATCCGACGCTTCTGAGAACTAGAACTGGAGGAAGAACCCAAATCACGTTTGTGCTTACGAGACTCCTCGTAAGTGAGCTGAGCTGTCTCCGCATTAATGGCCTTGTTCACAAGAGCCTGGAATGTATTGCAATGGTGCAAGTGAAGATCACGACGCAACTTGGGGTTGAGACCCTTCCGGAACCTAGCCTGCTTCTTGGCATCCGTGGACACTTCTTCTGTAGCATAGCGGGCGAGGTTCTCAAACTCTCTACTGTAAGCATCAACAACCATCTTACCCTGGGTGAAACTACAGAACTCTTCTCTCTTGCGATCGATGAGGGCTTCAGGAATGTGATGCTCGCGAAAAGCCTCGGTGAAATCTCTCTAGGTAGGAATCTGACCAGCGGGAAGCATAGCCTCATAGTTTTGCCACCAATGACTAGCAGGACCTTCCAGGTGATATGCATCATAGGTGACCTTGTCACCTTCAGCTACGTTCCCAGAACAGAGCTTGTTTGTGATACTACGGAGCCAGTCATCTGCATCGAGTGGTTCTGGAATGATGGAAGGTGGGTGGTTTCAGACCAATGAAATCATGGATGGTCGCTGACTCTTTGCACCGATGTGCGGTATTCTCCTCGATACGTGCCAACAAGCGGTTAGACTCACGCTTGTTCATCTCAACCTCTAACATGAACTCTGCCAACGAACGTTGGTCGGGTGGATCCCCTTCATCCCTACCACCTCCGTGGTTCAGGCAACGAGCAACAGAACTTTGGTTAAATGACGACATTCTGAGAAGTGGAACCAAGGACGAGGTCAACAACAACTATAGGATGTAATATGTAGCACAATGAAATTTAGTATCTCTCAAACTCCTAGGGCAATTCCGGCAGCATAACGGCAGTAAAATGCTCAGAATGAGACATTCTGCAAAAGATGGGGTAGCACCATACTCAACATCATCAGTCAAGGTTCTGAGACATTACTAAACAGACTACACCGGAGGTACTCAAACTGGGATAAGACTCTGATCAACCAATCCTAAGAGACTAGGGAGTAGTAACACGTGATCCTGATAGACAGAAGAGAAGGCCTAGTTCCTTAACCCCGTAGGAAAGATAGGATGACTCAGATCAGAAGGGCATGAGGTATAAGGAGTAAAAAGAGCCTTACGTTCCCTTCCACAATCAATTCCCCTACATAACTAAAGCATTTCTAGACTCAACTTCGACCAGGTTGGCTTGGAAATCCTACAGGCAGTCAGGCTCTGATACCAAAGCTGTCGTGACCCCGATCCTAAGTCACACCGACCTAGCATGTAACACATCATATCACTTTGCGGCCTCACGCACGGTATTCCCACGGGTGCCACCTTACCTGGCCTGGGACCGTTTGCGCCTTTTGGCTCACGTATATGATAGTGTCGCTAGTACCCATATGACAAAGAACCCGGGCCGACATGGCTAGTCGTGAATCCAAAGCGGCACTAACCCATGAGGACAGGCGTACATGAATCACATCGAGCATGTCGGTCATCAACGTGTGAATCTGGGCTGTAGCACTGGGCTAACAGGACTCCGGTAACCCGGGCTGTAGCAGGCTAGGCAGGACTCCGGATATCACCGCGTGACATTTCCCCGAAGGGACAGACACAGGAACGAAGTGAAACACATGCCGGCCAGTCAAGTACTCCGAGCAGTAGTGCTGGGCTAGCAGGACTCCGGTGAACCGGGCTGTAGCGGACTACTATCGCTCAGAAAGCACTAGACTACATTGCCCCATATGATAGGCTGCCAAGGATAAACAACTAGATTGTCGGATCCCACACATAGCAATACACGTTACACGTACGCATAACATGCAAGTATGTGCTGTACAACATGGCATCACAACATAACGCAAACTCATATAGATAAAGGCTCGGAAGAGCCACATAGAATTTAATACAAGCAAGGGTCACATGACCCATCATTTAGAGCATACAAGGAACAAGCGGAAGCATTACATGTCTGAGTACAGACAAATACAAATGAAAAAGGCTGAAGAGCCTGACTATCTACAACATCCGATCAAGATCGTAGCTGAGGTACAAGATACTCGTCGAAGTCCAAGCGGAACTACTAGTGAGACAGATGTCTCATCTGCAAAACATAAATAAAGCAAACGTGAGTACAAAGGTACTCAGCAAGACTTACATCAGATCCTATCATACATGCACTTGTATCAAGAAGGTAATGTGGGGTTTAGTTGCAGCAAGCCAGCTTTGACTCTGTGGCTATCCTGTTCTACGACTGCTGGTAACTCTTTTGAAATGGCGCACACGAGTCCACTAATCACCACATCAATACACTACTATGGATTCATCCCCGTCTCACTACGAGAAGGCCATCCATAGCACTCACACTTATCTTGAGCATTTTAGAGTATCCACTTCAAGTTGTCTATGAACCACGTAAGCATCCAAGAAGTCCATAACCGAGGACACGGCTATTCGAATAGATCATGATAACCCTGCAGGGGTGTACTTCTTCACACACGCTCTCACCACTTATCACCATGTACACGTCATGTATCTCGGCAACCTTCAAGCGGAAGCCTGGCGAGGGTGTCGGCCACGACCTGACTAACCACACAAGACTCTAGTCCAGGTTTATCGCCTATTCGGGTTCCATCCGCAAGGAGATCCGGCCGGGGTGTCGTTCACGGCCCCAAACGATGTGTGCAGGGTTCCCAAGCCCACCTCGCCGGATGGATCTACGCTTGGTACACCGTGCCACTTGTGCCTAGTCTGTCCCAAGCCCACCTGGCCGGGTGCCACTTGGTAGACTACTAACACTACCTACAAACACCGGAAACTAGTTGCGACTCCTGGACAGAGATCAAGTAGGTTAATAAGTCGAGAGAGTCAATTAAGGATCCCAATGTGTGGTAGTATCGAGTCATTGGACAACATACATAGAACTCAGTGCTTAGGGACGGTTCCAGTGAGACAACCCACCATGTACTCCTACATGGCCTCTCACCGCTACCTTTACCAAATCGTGTTCACACGTTCACTCTCAGCATCAGAACATATTATATCACTCCAATCCCTTCCCAATGAATCAGACCTGACACAACTCTAAGCAATAGCAGGCATGGCATGGTAGAAGCACAACATGGCTCAATCAACTCCTACACATGCTAGTGGGTTTCAACTATTTACTGTGGCAATGACAGGTCATGCAGAGGAATGGGTTCAACTACCACAGCATAAAGTAGCAGTTGAATCGTTGTTGTCCTAATGCAATAAAAGAGAGCAGGAGCGAGAGTGGGATCATATCGGAATGAACAAGGGGGGTTTGCTTGCCTGGTAGATCAACAAGGGAGGCACTGCTTCATAGACAGGTACTCTGGAACGGTCTCCGGAGCAAGACCTATCGAGAAGGAACGGTGCCAACAATCAATACACAATCATATGCAACAATATGATGCATGAACATGGCATGAAGATGTGACGCTATTTGAGCTAATGCAACTAGTATTCCAAATTGAATGAAGTCCATTTGAACCAAGGGTTCAAATGCAACTCCAAATTAAGCTCTTATATAAGCCATTTTAGTGTTTCACTTATACAGCAGGTTTAACTTGGTTTTTCATGCATGAAACTGGTACAGATGGATAGATTGCATTTTTCTGATAATTTTTCATATATAAATTATTTTAATCTGAGCTACGGTTGAATTGATATGAATTTTTGAAGTTTTGATTAATTTCTGGAATTTCCTATTTAAAAATAATTCCAGGAAAAGATTAACAGCGTCAGCATGATGTCATGCCTGCGTCAGCAGTCAACGGCGCTGACCAGGTCCCGTGTGGGGGCCACACGTCAGTGTTATAGTTAGTTAACAGGGAGTTAATTAGTTTTAAACTAATCCTAATCCAAAGTTAGTCAGGGCCGGGACCCACATGTCATAGACCCTGGGTAGTCAAATCTGGTCAACTGGGGGGGGGGGTTAGCGCGGTTGACCCGGTCAATCCCGCCGGCGTTTAGCCACCGGCGAGGCGAACGCGGCGGAGGGGCTCGGGATCGCCGTTCCGGCGACCATTTGGGCGGCGGAGGCCACGGGAGCGAAGCCCACGCTCGCGCGCATCTAGTGGAACACGCGGGAGGCTGCGGGGGCGGCTGAGCTCGCCGGAGCGGAGCTCGCAGCGGCGGCCGGAGCTCGAGCTCGAGTGGCTGCGGGTTACAGAGCACGGGGAGGCAGGAGAGAAGGGGTAACCGACGCGGGGCTCACAGCGGTCCGGAAGAGCAACTTGGCAGCCTCGTGGACGTTCTGACGACGGCGTATGGTCGCCGGAGATCTGCACGGCCGTGGGTTGAAGAAGGCGGCGGTGGGGGCGTTCGGGGGCGTCCGGCAGCGCGTGGCTTGACGGGGAGGACGAGGACGATGGCGCGGAGCTGCTGGACTTGTCGGAGAAGCGAGGGAGAGGCGGTGGCTACGGTGGTGCTCGTCGGCGGCGGCGGTGGCGCTCGGACGTTCGCGGGGAAGGGCGAGAGAGAGGAGGGGAGGCCACTGGAGAGAGGGAGAGAGGTGCGGGGCGGCGCGTGGCGTCGTGTGGAGCATCCAGACAACGAGGGGGAGAAGCAGGAGGTGGCGGGGACGTGGCCCCGGCCGGACGCGTGGCCGCGCGCGCCGGCGCTTGCCCCTGTCCTCCTGGCGAGAGGTGGGGGACGACTGGCCTCGCCAGCTGGCTGGGCCGGCCTGTTGGCCACTGGGCCAGGCCAGGCCGCACAGTGCTGGGCCTCAGGGAGGTAAGTGCAGGTAAGCTTTTTCCCTTTTGTTTAACTTTTCTATTTTTCTGATATTTGTTTGGTTTAATAAAAATACTAAACCATTTTATTTTATTATGCCAATTTTTGTAGGGGCTAATGGTATTATTCCAGAGCTCCTCAATTACTGGCATAATTTTTGGACAATATTTCATATATATAACAATATATATCCAAAGCAAATAACTATTGCATTAATTCCAAATGCCCAAAATAAATATTTATGAGCTCCTAAAAATATTGGTTGATTTTTATCTCTGCCCAATATTTTCAGAGAGAGACATGAACATTTCTTGGACCTTTTTGGAGAAATTTTTATTTGGGTCATTTCCAGAAAAGATTCTGAGGGTTTCACAAATCCTCATTTCAAAATTTAATGAAATTTTAAACATGATGCACACATGACTAGCTAGCCTTGAGCATACCAGAACTAGGGATGTGACACCAACGCCCATAGGGCATTGGATAGCCACCCCATCTCATGATGTGTACATGGTGGACACCCCTAAAGGAAACAATAGCGAGGAAAAAGGGGATGGAACGGGGGACCGATCCCTCGAAAAGCAATCAAAGCGTCGTTGTAAACGCCGACTCAAGCCCCGCCTCGATAAAGACCTAGCCATAGAGCAGGATGAGCCGGTAGACAACGAGCAGGCCTTAGAGCAACCGCCCGAACAGGGCAACACGGATAGAGAAACCGAACATCCCTCCCCCGGCGGAAACAGCACTCCGGACGATCTTACGCCGGACAAAACCACGAAGCAGAAGAACCTCCACAAAAGGCTCGTGGCAACAGCACACAGCCTGAAGAAGCAGAAGCGGAAGCTAAAAACGGCGGAAGATGCACTCAGGATCAGATGGAGCAGAGTAATCAATACCGCAGATAAATACGGCGACAATCGCCGCACTAAAAGCTATCCGAAGAGAAAGCTATTGCCCGAATTTGACGAAGAGGCCATAGAGCCATCGCATTCAAAAAACAAGAAAGCCACACGGTCGGATAGACGACCCCATAGCCAGCATAAAACGGCAAATGGCGCCGCACTTAAGTCGGCATGCGACCCACTTACGGATTCGCATCAAAAAGATGGCCCAGCCAAGTCCATTTATGGGCCAAGAAAGCAAGCTCTCGTAAGCAATGCAATAAAACCATCATCAGAATCCGACACACCCAAATACAGGGGCGCCGCACATCCCCTATGCTTCACCAATGAGGTCCTGGATTATGAATTTCCAGCGGGATTCAAACCCGTAAACATAGAGGCATATGATGGAACAACAGACCCTGGAGTCTGGATAGAGGATTATATCCTCCATATACATATGGCTAGAGGAGATGATCTCCACGCCATCAAATATTTACCACTAAAGCTCAAAGGACCAGCTCGGCATTGGCTCAAAAGCCTCCCTGAAAACACAAATGGAAGCTGGGAAGAGCTCGAGGACGCTTTCCGAGCAAATTTTCAAGGGACTTATGTCCGTCCTCCGGATGCTGACGACCTCAGTCACATAACTCAACAGCCCGGAGAATCAGCTCGGCAATTCTGGAATAGATTCCTCACTAAAAAGAATCAGATAGTTGACTGTCCGGACGCCGAGGCCTTAGCAACTTTCAGGCATAACGTCCGAGACGAATGGCTCGCCAGACACCTCGGCCAAGAGAAGCCAAGAACAATGGCCGCACTAACAAGCCTCATGACCCGCTTTTGTGCAGGAGAAGACAGCTGGTTGGCAAGACGCAGCCCCAGCGACCCAAGTACATCCGAAACTAGGGATGGAAATGGAAAACCGCGATGCAACAAGGACCGTCGCCGGACTAAGGAAAAAAGTCCGACGAGCACGGCAATCAACGCCGGATTCAAAAGCTCACGACAGAATCAGACAAAGCCGCCCCTCTAGGATAACAGGGATGATCCATCCAACTTAAACAAAATCCTGGACAGGACATGTTAAATACACAGTACTCCCGGGAGGCCTGCTAACCAAACCCACAGAGATTGTTGGGTCTTCAGACAATCTGGCAGACTCAACGCCGAACACAAGGGGCTCGAAACACCAAGTGAGGACGAAGACGAACCCCAAAAGCAGAGCACCAGGAAACAAAAGAACTTCCCACAAGAAGTAAAGACAGTAAACTTACTTCACATAACGAAACGTGCGGGGCCCATAAAGGTACGCACCACACGACCTATCCCAAAGAGGTCCTGCCACTGGTTGTCAAAACCAATCATCTTCGATCAACGGGACTATTCTAGAAGTATCAGGAACGCAGGATGGTCTGCCTTGGTACTAGATCCAATAATCGACGGACTCAAGTTTTCAAATGTCCTTATGGATGGCGGCAGTGGACTAAACCTGATATATCAGGACACAATCCGTCGCATGGGGATAGACCCAACAAGAATCCGTCACAGCAAAACCTCCTTTCAAGGGGTAACGCCAGGTTCGGACACCCGATGCATGGGTTTCCTCCGGCTTGAAGTTACATTCGGCTACCCCGATAACTTCCGTCGCGAAAAGCTAATTTTCCACGTCGTCCCATTCTCAAGTCGCTATCAAGCACTACTAGGACGCGAAGCTTTCGCCCGCTTTAACGCAATACCGCATTATGCATCTCTAACGCTTAAAATGCTCGGTCCACGAGGCATCATCTCTTTAAAGGGGAAGCATTGAGGTGCGCCTCCCACAAGCGGAGGACTATGCGGCCGCTTTAATAGCCCCACAGTAAAATGGCTTCACCGGCCAAAAAACTTCCGAATAGGTCTTTAAAAGACCACAAGCGCGGATAGATGAGTTCGGTACAAAATTATCATTGATACAGGCTTAGAGGCCATATACCTCCGCACTAGGGGCTCCGTACATATACAATAAGAGATAATAAAGCTCAATTTTTTGTACTTTACTTTATACTTTGTTTATTTTAAAATCTTGTTCAGCACGACCCATTTTCAACTCAGTTCCTCTCTTTTACAGATGAACGTCGTGCGGCGCCCGTCCAGGATACGGCACAACGGAGACACAGACGCAGACGTGCAGTAGGGACCCGTCCTAAGGATTCTTTTTAGATTAAGACCCTGCGTAAACCTTTTTTACTATCTCTTGTTGCTACATATCCCCTGGTTTTCTCTGCCATAACCAAGGAGGAGGCTGGCGTCTTGGCATGTGGCCACGTCAGAATTTTTGCGCGTACCTGGACACTAGGGGCTTTTCAATAAGGAGTGCTGTTTTGCCCGCACTTATAAAGACCGAACACCTTAGGGAGTGTTCGGCGTCGCGAGTTTTGGCATTATATGCATCAGCTCCAAATCATGTCTTTGGTCAAATGTTGGGCTGCCCGGCTCCTGAGTTCGGCTACCTTACGTTCCGCTCTATCGGCTAAGGTAGCACCAGGAGAACTACTGCGATTGTGCCCCGGCTAGGCCGGGCGAGCACCTCAGTAGAGAAAGCCGAAAACTGACTGTCATGATGTAGCGTGAGACTGGTCAGCCACTCGATGGCCTACTGGAATCTATAGGATTCCTCCGCTTTAACAAAGGGCCGTTTCCCGGCCAGGCACATACGCGCCCCGAACTCGGGCGAGCGCAGTCGCCACCAAGGGGCTGCTTAAATGGTCCCCCTGTCAAGCTCCTATGGCTAAGTGAAAGTGTTAAAGCATTATAGTCCGGTTGCCTGGCCCGCTGCGCTATCACCTCCTTTGTAGGACCAAGACGTTGGATTAAGTGTGAAAATGCGTCTTCTGCGAGCACCCCCGCACTATGTGCATGGGGGGTGAAGCCAATGACTGCCATCTTTCAGATTTTGTATATATATCTTAAAACGGCCGCACAGGAGGTGTTCCCAATACTTGAAGGCACAAGTATAAAAGGCCACTACAATTCATCAAAATATCGCTTTATAATTACATATGCTATCCTAACATAGCATCCTTCGAGCACTGCGTCTGTATTACATGAGCGCCCTCAAGGACTTCCTGAAAATAGTGCTTGGAGGGTACTCGGCTTTTGTCCGAATCTCGGGACGCAACAACGGTGATCTCCATCTCTACCCAGTATGTCTTGACACGGGCAAGAGCCATCCGTGCGCCCTCTACGCATGCTGACCTCTTCATCGCATTAATACATGGCACCGCGTCAAGGAATTGCTGCACCAAGCTGAAATAACTCTTCGGCTCCGATCTCCCCGGCCACAGATGACCCATGACGTACTTCATGGCAAGTGCGGACAACCTATTCAGTTCGGCCCATTGAGCCAGGCGATCGTCCACTGCCAGTGGGTGTTCTGGATTGTGGAACTGCGACCAGAAAAGCTTTTCCACTTTGCGATCTTTTAGATCTCGAAAGTGTTCGGTCGCATCAGCAGCACTCGCTGCCAAATCTAGATAGGTGTCCTCCACACTCCACATCCGGTCTAGCGGAGCAAACTCCGGATTGCAAAACTTCCTCCGCAGCATAAAGGGCTTTCCAGCCGCAATCTGTTCGGCCTGACGCAGCTCCTCCTTTGCAGCTCTCATCGCAGAGCGAGCGTCCTTGGCATCAGCAACGGCTTTCCCCAAGTCCGTCTGCCTTGCCCGTTCTTCTTCTTCAAGAAGATTGCAACGATCAGCAGTGCGCTCTAACTTCACGGTCATTTCGGCCATCTCCTCCTTGCTTCGGCAGTGAGCAGCCTGTTCGGCTCTCAGCTCTTCAAGAGCTTTCTGGGCAGCCGCATTGCTCTTTCGGGCTTGTTCTTTAGCTCGGGCAAGTTCTGCCCTAAGATTCTCGACGGCGGCCGCACCATCTGCGTCAAGCACATACACTATAAGACAATGGCATAAAACTCCTCTTACCCAATGCTGCCCGAGGAATTACATACCTTGAGCCTCATCAAGCCGCTGGTTGACAAGCGCGATGTCGGCATCAGCCACGTCCAGTTGCCGCTTTAGTTCGGCAAAATCATCAGTTCGGCTCGATTCCGGACACCTCGCCACCTACATTCAAGGGCGACACCTTAGACCTGGGATTATGATCCTCTGCGTGCCGTCATTTCTTGACAGCGCGCAGAGTCTCAGGGGCTACTATCTACACAGGGCGCAACTTACTTATGCGCAACTGGCAAAAGTGTACATTATCTAACGTACCTCAAAACCCGTCAATAAACTTTTGACGGCTTCATGCAATCCGCTTTCCGCGGATGAAATCCTTTCAATCACCGTGCCCATCAATGCACGGTGCTCCTCTGAGATAGAAGCTCGCCTCAGCAGAATCTTTAGCTCCTCCGGCCGAACACCAGACGGTGCCGGACTTGTCTTATGGCCTTTTTCGAAGGCCGGACGCGGAGAATCTTGGGGTGCCATATGGCTATCTTCCTCCCCTGCCAGATTTGGAGGAACCCTCCGCGACGACACCTCAGCGTCACCCGCCTCGCTAGGCGATACGGCAGGGGGAGGCGTCCCGCTCTCCATCATCTCCGGAAGAAGATCCCCCGAAGACGAGCTCTGTTGAGAAGGACTGAGGCCCGAGCTACAAGGTAAAATTTCAATTAATCTTCTTAGATATAAATCAAGGATTTCTCTCATCCCTCAAAAGGGAAACCTTTCTCTACTTACAGCTCGCTGGAGGGCTGATCCCTTTGAGGGCGTAGTTCGACCGAGGAACTCCCCGGTGTCGGACCCTTTGACGAAGATTTTCCCCCCTGCTTCGAGGCCATGGTCTCTGGGTCGTCAGTGGCGGCCCTCTTCTTCCCCTTAGGAGAGGAATTGTCGGTTCCTCCCTCTGAAGCAGCCTCCTTCGAGGAGGCCATAGTTCCCTTGTTCTTCCCCTTACTTCCCTCCAAAGGCATTATCTTGAACATCCTGACAAGCACGGGATCCGGCCTGGTTTCGGGAAGGGGAGCCGGACACCTGATCAGCTTTGCCTTCGCTATCCACTCCTGTTTAAAAGGACAGCTCTTTTAGGGGGCAAATTCATGACAATTATACGGATAGCGTGTCCGGGCACAAGGCTACTTCCTTGAGTATCTAGGCGATTGCAGCTTAGGCCTGCGTCCTCGGTCAAATCCGGACACATCGCTTGTGATGCGAAGAACAACTTATACATCTCCGCGGGTGTTGCGCCCATGAAATTCTGGAGAGCTCGCGGTCCCTCTGGATTAAACTCCCACAGGCGAAGGGAGCGACGTTTGCCGGGCAATATCCGGCGAATCAACATGACCTGCGTCACCTTGACCAGGCTGAGGTCTCCTTCTAAGAGATCCCTATTGCGGCCCTACAACAAGGGCACGTCTTTGGGTAACCCCCAATCTAACCCTCTGCTGACCCATGACGTTAGCCGTGGTGGGGGACCTGAGCGAAAGGCAGGAGGCGTCACCCACTTAGTGCCCCTGGGAGCAGTGATATAGAACCACTCTCGTTGCCAAAAACCGAGCTCCTCTTGAAAAGAGCCATCGGGCCATGGAGCATCAGCATTCTTGCTTATAACAGCGCCTCCGCACTCTACGTGCCGTCCCTCGATCATCTTCGGCTCCACTTTAAAAGTCTTGAGCCATAATCCAAAGTGAGGGGTAACACGGAGGAACGCTTCACACATGACGATGAATGAGGAAATGTGGAGGATGGACTCCGGAGCTAAGTCATGGAATTCCAGCCCGTAATAAAACAACAGCCCCCTCACAAAGGGATCCATCGGGAAGCCTAACCCTCGAAGGAAGTGAGACACGAACACCACGCTCTCACCGGGTTGGGGACTGGGAATGGCCTGCCCTTGAACAGGCAACCTATGCGAAATTTCGCCGATCAGGAACTTAGCCTCTCTCAACTTTAGCACGTCCTCTTCCGTGACGGAGGAGGGCATCCATCGGCCTTGAAGGTCGGAACCGGACATGGTCGAAGGTCCGAAGCGCCTGGAATCTGGAGCCTAGGGTGTTGGAACTCGAGGCGACGGGCGAACTTGTTTGAGGTGGGAAAAAGAAGTAAGGCCTTGGTCTCTTTATAAGAGGTTGAATACCAAGAGCCCCCCCGTAACCGTTTGGGACTCGCCTTTAATCGAGGAAACGTGCTAATAGGCACGATTGGGTTACCCACATCCGTATTGATGAGAATCCCGTAAAAAGGGGCACACGATCTCTGCTTTGACAAGACGTGCCAAGGAAACCGCCTCGCAAAACACGCTGAGGTGGAAGAGTAAAAACGATTCGAGAAAAGGACTTGGCCGTAGTGTGATGTCACGCTACGGAATACGTCAGCAGATTAGATTTGTGTTAATATTATTCTCTCTATGGCAATATGTGGAAATTTATTTTGCAGAGCCGGACACTATTCTTGGTGTTTAAAATCTTCTTGAAGAACTTGGAAGGGGAACCCGCCTTGCAATGCCGAAGACAACTTGCGCGCCAGACTCGTCGTCATTGAAGCCTGGTTCAGGGCTACTGAGGGAGTCCTGGATTAGGGGGTGTTCGGATAGCCGGACTATACCTTCAGCCGGACTCTAGGACTATGAAGATACAAGATTGAAGTCTTCGTCCCGTGTCCGGAAGGGACTTTCCTTGGCGTGGAAGGCAAGCTTGGCGATGCGGATATTCAAGATCTCCTACCATTGTAACCGACTTTGTGTAACCCTAACCCTATCCGGTGTCTATATAAACCGGAGGGTTCTAGTCCGTAGGACAACTTCATCATACAACAACCATACCATAGGCTAGCTTCTAGGGTTTAGCCTCCTTGATCTCGTGGTAGATCCACTCTTGTACTACCCATATCATCAATATTAATCAAGCAGGAGTAGGGTTTTACCTCCATCGAGAGGGCCCGAACCTGGGTAAACTTCGTGTCCCTTGTCTCCTGTTACCATCCGGCCTAGACGCACAGTTCGGGACCCCCTACCCGAGATCCGCCGGTTTTGACACCGACAGTTTGGCTCTTGAGGAGTCACACAACGATGATCATGCGAAATTAAATAAAGATCTTGATCATGCTCTTGTTGTATCTCGTGTGCACAATTCCGAAAAGGCCAAACTTGGGGTTGATCTTGCTAGACTCAAGGAGGAGTTTGATATACTTTACAAGGCTCACAAGGCCTTGAAGGGTACTCATGCTAGCCTTAAAGAGTCTCATGATCAAATCCAAGTGAAGCTAACTAAGTAGAAAGCCACATTTCCTCATATGGTTTTAATTGATAATGCAAATGCTACTAACCCATGTTGTGAGCATGTGCATCTTGTTGAGGAGAATGCAAAGTTGAAGGAACAACTTGATAAAGTCCTTGTGTCGTGCCTACAAGGTGAGAAGAACCTTAATGACCTTTTGAGCAATCAAAAGGAAGTTGTGGCCAAGGAGGGAATTGGGTTCGCACCCAAGTCCAAGAACAAGAAGAAAAATGACAAGGCCAAACAACCTCATCTTCTCAAGCAAACTTTTGTGAAAGAGGGAGAGGGTGCTTCTAAGGAGAAGAAGAACAATGTGAAGGGTGGTGGTGTCAAGAAGGGCAATGCCACTCCTTCCAACAAAGCAGGCGACTTTAACCCCTCTTATGTGTTATGCCGTGCTAGTGATGGGCATGTTTATGCTAAATTTGTTGGCTCTCCTTATGAGTATATTGAATGGTCTATCTGGGTTCCTAAGACCCTTGTTACTAACATCAAAGGACCCATTACAAAATGGGTACCTAAAACCAAGCATTGATCTCTTGTAGGTGTTTGCTTCCGGTGGGGGATCATGGTTGCTCGATAGTGGAGCCACAAATCATATGACCGGAAGCAAGGACTTGGTGGTGGACGTGTGCTACCTCTTGAGCATGCGTTGGTTTTTCCCTTGAAGAGGAAAGGGTGATGCAACAAAGTAGCATAAGTATTTCCCTCGGTTTTGAGAACCAAGGTATCAATTGAGTAGGAGGCCACACGCAAGTCCCTCGTGCCTACATAAACAAATAAGAACCTTGCAACCAACGTGATAAAGGGGTTGTCAATCCCTTCACCACTTGTAGAAGTGAGATCTGATAGAGATGATAAGATAATATTTTTGGTATTTTTATGATAAAGATTGCAAAATAAAAATAGATTGGAAACTTATATGATGCAAAATAGACCCGGGGGCCATAGGTTTCACTAGTGGTTTCTCTCAAGATAGCATAAGTATTATGGTGGGTGAACAAATTACTGTCAAGCAATTGATAGAAAAGTGCATAATTATGAGAATATCTAGGCACGATCATGTATATAGGCATCACGTCCGTGACAAGTAGACCGACTCCTGCCTGCATCTACTACTATTACTCCACACATCGACCACTATCCAGCATGCATCTAGAGTATTAAGTTCATAAGAACAGAGTAACGCATTAAGCAAGATGACATGATGTAGAGGGATAAACTCAAGCAATATGATATAAACCCCATCTTTTTATCTTCGATGGCAACAATACAATACGTGTCGTTTCCCCTACTGTCACTGGGATCAAGCAACACAAGATTGAACCCAAAGCTAAGCACTTCTCCCATTACAAGAAAGATCAATCTAGTAGGCCAAACCAAACTGATAATTCGTAGAGACTTGCAAAGATAACCAATCATACATAAAATAATTCAAAGAAGATTCAAATATTGTTCATAGATAATCTTGATCATAAACCCACAATTCATTGGATCTCGACAAACACACCGCAAAAAGAGTTACATCGAATAGATCTCCAAGAAGACCGAGGAGAACTTTGTATCGAGATCCAAAGAGAGAGAAGAAGCCATCTAGCTAATAACTATGGACCCGAAGGTCTTTGGTAAACTACTCACACATCATCGGAAAGGCTATGGTGTTGATGTAGAAGCCCTTCGTGATTGATTCCACCTCCGACAGAGCGCCGAAAAAGGCCCCAAGACGGGATCTCACGGGTACAGAAGGTTGCGGCGGCGGAAATAGGGTTTCGTGGTGCTCCTCAATGGTTTCGGGATACATGGGTATATATAGGAGGAAGAAGTAGGTCGGTGGAGCCACGAGGGACGCATGAGGGTGGGGGCGCGCCCGGGGGGCAGGCGCGCCTCCCTGCCTCGTGGCCTCCTCTTTGGTTTCTTGACGTCCACTCCAAGTCCTCGGGATCACATTTGTTACAAAAAATCACGCTCCCGAAGGTTTCATTCCGTTTGGACTCCGTTTGATATTCCTTTTCTGCGAAACACTGAAATAGGCAAAAAAACAGCAATTTGCACTGGGCCTTGGGTTAGTAGGTTAGTCCCAGAAGTAATATAAAAGTGTATAGTAAAGCCCATTAAACATCCAAAACGGATAATATAATAGCATGGAACAATAAAAAATTATAGATACGTTGGAGACGTATCAAGCATCCCCAAGCTTAATTCCTGCTCGTCCTCGAGTAGGTAAATGATAAAAATAGATTTTTTGATGTGGAATGCTACCTAGCATATTTCTCAATGTAATTTTCTTTATTGTGGCATGAATGATCAGATCCAAAAGATTCAAGATAAAAGTTTAATATTGACAAAAAAATAATAATACTTCAAGCATACTTACTAAGTAATCATGTCTTCTCAAAATAACATGGCCAAAGAAAGTTCATCCCTACAAAATCATATAGTTTGGTCATGCTCCATTTTCGTCACACAAGAATGTTCTCATCATGCACAACCCCGATGACAAGCCAAGCAATTGTTTCATACTTTAGTAATCTCAAACTTTTTTCAACTTTCACGCAATACATGAGAATGAGCCATGGATACAACACTATGAGTGGAATAGAGTAATGATGGGGGTTGTGTGGAGAATACAAAAAGGAGAAAGTCTCACATTGACGAGGCTAATCAATGGGCTAGGGATATGCCCATCAATTGATGTCAATGCAAGGAGTAGGGATTGCCATGCAACGGATGCACTAGAGCTATAAATGTATGAAAACTCAACAAAAGAAACTAAATGGGTGTGCATCCAACTTTCTTGCTCACGAAGACTTAGGGCATTTGAGGAAGCCCATTGTTGGAATATACAAGCCAAGTTCTATAATGAAAAATTCCCACTAGTATATGAAAGTGACAAAACAAGAGACTCTCTATCATAAAGATCATGGTGCTACTTTGAAGCACAAGTGTGGAAAAAGGATAGTAGCATTGTTCCTTTTTATTTCATTTTTCCTTTTTTATTCTTTTTTTGGGCCTTTTTTTGGCCTTTCTCTTTTTTGGGGGGGGGGGGGACAATGCTCTATTAATGATGATCATCACACTTCTATTTATTTACAACTCAATGATTACAACTCAATACTGGAACAAAATATGACTCTATATGAATGCCTCTGGCGGTGTACCGGGATGAGCAATGAATCAAGAGTGACATGTATGAAATAATATGCATGGTGGCTTTGCCACAAATACGATGTCAACTACATGATCATGCAAGACAATATGACAATGATGAAGCGGGTCATAATAAACGGAACAGTGGAAAGTTGCATGGCAATATATCTCAGAATGGCTATGGAAATGCCATAATAGGTAGGTATGGTGGCTGTTTTGAGGAAGATATAAGGAGGTTTATGTCTGATAGAGTGTATCGTATCACGGGGTTTGGATGCACCGGCGAAGTTTGCACCAACTCTCAAGGTGAGAAAGGGCAATGCACGCTACCGAAGAGGCTAGCAATGATGGAAGGTTGAGAGTGCGTATAATCCATGGACTCAACATTAGTCATAAAGAACTCACATACTTATTGCAAAAATATACAAGTCATCAAAAACCAAGCACTACGCGCATGCTCCTAGGGGGATAGATTGGTAGGAAAAGACCATCGCTCGTCCCCGACAGCCACTCATAAGGATGACAATCAAAGAACACCTCATGCTTCAAATTTGTTACACAATGT
Source organism: Aegilops umbellulata (assembly GCA_032464435.1). Taxonomy (NCBI): domain Eukaryota; kingdom Viridiplantae; phylum Streptophyta; class Magnoliopsida; order Poales; family Poaceae; genus Aegilops; species Aegilops umbellulata. Next base: position 589,238,962 of record CP136057.1, read on the forward strand.
TTACCATACGTGCATGCTACGGGACTTGCAACCATCAACAAAAGTATTTCTCAAATTCACAACTACTCAACTAGCACAACTTTAATATCACTATCTCCATATCTCAAAACAATCATCAAGTATCAAACTTCTCCTAGTATTCAATGCACTTATATGAAAGTTTTTATTATATCCATCTTGGATGCCTATCATATTAGGACTAATTTTATAGCCAAAGCAAATTACCATGCTGTTCCAAAGGACTCTCAAAATAATATAAGTGAAGCTTGAGAGATCAAAAATTTCTATAAAATAAAACCACCACCGTGCTCTTAAAAGATATAAGTGAAGCGATAGAGCAAAATTGTTTAGCTCAAAAGATATAAGTGAAGCACATAGAGTATTCTAATAAATTCCGATTAATGTGTGTCTCTCACAAAAGGTGTGTACAGAAATGATGATTGTGGTGAACTAAAAAGCAAAGACTCAAACCATACAATACGCTCCAAGCAAAACATATATCATGTGGTGAATGAAAATATAGCTCCAAGTAAAGTTACCGATGGACGAAGACAAAAGAGGGGATGCCTTCCGGGGCATGCCCACCCTTAGGCTTTTTGGGTTGTCCTTAGATTTTAACTTGGGGTTCCTTGGGCATACCCAAGCTTGCTCTTGCCACTCCTTGTTCCATAATCCATCAAGTCCTTACCCAAAACTTGAAAACTTCACAACACAAAACATAACAGAAAATCTCGTGAGCTCCATTAGCGAAGCAAAACAAAACACCACTTTAAGGTACTGTAATGAACTCATTGTTTATTTATATTGGTGTTAAACCTACTGTATTCTAACTTTTTTATGGTTCATAAACTCCATTACTAGCCATAGATTCATCAAAATAAGCAAACAACATACGAAAAAACAAAATCTGTCAAAAACAGAACAGTCTGTAGTAATCTGTATCAAATGCATACTTATAGAACTCCAAAAATTCCAAATTAAATTTCTGGACGTGATGAATTATCTATTAATCATCTGCAAAAATAATCAACTAAATAGAACTCTCCAATAAAAAGTTGTAGCTAATCTCGTGAGCGCTAAAGTTTCTGTTTTAAAAAAACAAGATCGCAAAGACTTTCCCCAAGTCTTCCCAAAGGTTCTACTTGGCACAAACACTAATTAAAACATAAAACCACATCTTAACATAAGCTAGATGGATTATTTATTCCTAAACATAACCAAAAACAAACTGTATTCCAACTTCTCTATGGTTTATAAACTATTTTACTAGCCATAGATTCATCGAAATAAGCAAACAACACATGAAAAACAGAATCTGTCAAAAACAGAACAGTCTGTAGTAATCTGTAACTAAAGCAAACTTATGGAACTCAAAAAATTCTAAAATAAATTGGTGGACCTGAGTAATTTGTCTAGTAATCATCTGCAAAAAGAATCAACTAAATAGAACTCTTCAGTAAAAAGTTCTAGCTAATCTCGTGAGCGCTAAAGTTTCTGTTTTTTAGAACATGATCATAAAGACTTCATCCAAGTCTTCCCAAAGGTTCTACTTGGCACAAACACTAATTAAAACATAAAACCAGATCTAAACATAATTTAGATGGATTATTTGTTTCTAAACAGAATCAAAAATCAAAAAACTAAAATAAAATTGGGTTGCCTCCCAACAAGCGCTATCGTTTAACGCGCCTAGCTAGGCATAAAGGCAAGGATAGATCTAGGTGTTATCATCTTTGGCATGCAATCCATAAGTAGCTCTCATAATAGATTCATAAGGTAATTTGATTTCATTTCTAGGAAAGTATTCCATGCCTTTCCTTAATGGAAATTGGAATCTAATATTCCCTTCCTTCATATCAATAATTGCACCAATCGTTCTAAGGAAGGTCTACCAAGAATAATAGGACATGAAGGATTGCAATCTATATCAAGAACAATGAAATCTACGGTCACATAATTCCTATTTGCAACAATAAAAACATAATTAATTCTTCCCATAGGTTTCTTAATAGTGGAATCCGCAAGGTGCAAGTTTAAAGAACAATCATCAAATTCATGGAAACCTAACATATCACACAAAGTTTTTTGGAATCGTGGAAACACTAGCACCCAAATCACACAAAGCATAGCATTCATGATCTTTAATTTTAAATTTAATAGTAGGTTCCCACTCATCATAAAGTTTTCTAGGGATAGAAACTTCCAATTCAAGCTTTTCTTCATAAGATTGCATTAAAGCATCAATGATATGTTTAGTAAAAGCCTTATTTTGACTATAAGCATGCGGAGAATTTAGCACGGATTGCAACAAGGAAATACAATCTATTAAAGAACAATTATCATAATTAAATTCCTTGAAATCCAAAATAGTGGGTTCATTGCTATCTAAAGTTTCGACCTCTTCCATCCCACTTTTACCAAATTTTGCATCAAGATCTAAAAACTCTGAATCATTGGGACGCCTTTTAACTAAAGTTGACTCATCTCCAGTCCCATCATTATCAAGATTCATATTGCAAAACAAAGATTTAATAGGGGACACATCAATTACTTTTAGATCTTCATCCTTATTATCATGAAAACTAGAAGAACACGCTTTTACAAAGCAATCTTTCTTAGCATGCATCCTAGCGGTTCTTTCTTTGCACTCATCAATGGAAATTCTCATGGCTTTGAGAGACTAATTTATATCATGCTTAGGTGGAATAGACCTAAGTTTCAAAGAATCAACATCAAGAGAAATTCCATCCACTTGATATATTGATCCCCTCTGTGTATGGGGCACAAGGCAGAACAACTTCTTTCACAACGCGAAATGAGCTTCGCAGCCTAGAAACAGCTCGCAAAGGGCCACGTAGCCAGCGATATGCAGTATGGAGGTAGGGGTGAGGTTGTGCAACTGGAGGCCGTAGAACTCCAGGAGCCCTCGGAGAAACGGATGGATTGTAAATCCGAGTCCCCTTAACAAATAAGGGACAAGGCATACCGGCTCTCCCTTAGAGGGGTTGGGAAAGCTCTCCGCTTGCTCTCCGCCATTATAGGTGGCGAGCCCGGCTCGAACTGGGACCATATACGCTGGGGGGAGAAATCCCTGGGTCTGCAGCTTTACTAATTAGCTGTGCGGGATGGAACACTTCTCCCAATCTCCGGTCTTAGGGCTGCCGGGGCGAAAGAGGAGCTGCGCTGGCCGGCCATGTTGGGATGGATTTTTTCGGGCGCGCTCCGATGAATGCTCGCTGAGGGAGGATGGTGTGGTTTGGATCTGAGAATCCTCGTCTCTTTAATAGACAGTTCATTCACATAGCAAGGGTGGTAAATGTAAAAACACCCTGGCTCCTCGCATTCGCTTGACACGTGGAAGATGGCCATTATTGGGCGCAGAAGCCGAGAAGCGCAACATTTACGAGAAGCCGGACACTATTTAACAGGTACTCAGAGTTTGGAGGAGAACCCGCCTTGCAATGCCGAAGACAATCTGCGCCGGACTCACCGTCATTGAAGCTTGGTTCGGGGGCTACTGAGGGAGTCCTGGATTAGGGGGTATCCGGACAGCCAGACTATATCCTTTGGCCGGATTGTTGGACTATGAAGATACAAGATTGAAGACTTCGTCCCGTGTCCGGATGGGACTCTCCTTAGCGTGGAAGGCAAGTTTGGCAATACGGATATGTAGATCTCCTTCCTTGTAACCGACTCTGTGTAACCCTAGCCCCCTCCGGTGTCTATATAAACTAGAGGGTTTAGTCCGTAGGACCAAGAACAACAATCATACCATAGGCTAGCTTCTAGGGTTTAGCCTCTTTGATCTCATGGTAGATCAACTCTTGTAATACTCATATCATCAAGATCAATCAAACAGGAGTAGGGTTTTATCTCCATCAAGAGGGCCCGAACCTGGGTAAAAACATCGTGTCCCCTGTCTCCTGTTACCATCCTCCTAGACGCACAGTTCTGGACCCCCTACCGGAGATCCGCCGGTTTTGACACCGACACTCACCCACCCACGACTATCATTTACTCAAAGAGGCCTTTGGAGCTCCTTCACTTGGATCTCTTTGGGCCTCCATCCTTTGATAGTCTTGGGGGATGAAAGTATTACTTGGTGATTGTGGATGATTATTCAAGATACACTTGGGTATACTTCTTCAAGAGGAAGAGTGAGACCCAACAAACCGTCATTGACTTTGCAAATGAAGCTCAATGCCAACACATGCAACGATCTCGACGATAAGAAGTGACAACGTGAAAGCACAAGTGCTCCCTGGGTGATTTTGGTAATTAATGTCAACATATCTCTTGTTGGACTAATGTTTCTACCTAGTATGTTTCAGATAAGTTCAACAATGGAGTGGCATGGACTAGAGGATGTGAAACCCCTTCAATATGCTAAGGACAAATGATTGGCTCGAGCTCAAAGCTCGGGACTCTACATTTTCTATTTTAGTGATCCAAGATCACATTGAGTCCATAGGAAAGCCAATACTATTAAGAGGGGATGAGGTGTTGCTTAATGGCCTGCTTGCTCAAAGTGCTTAGTGATATGCTCCAAAGCCCTCAACCACTTTCTCACATCCACATATGTCCCAAACCAAAAGTCAAACTCGGCCTCACCAATTCTTTCTATCTGGTGCCACCGAGTTTAGTTGACATAGCCACTACCAGAAACCCTAATCAGTTCGGTCTCACCGATGGGATCTCGGTCTCACCGAGATGGGATTGCAAACTCTCTGTTGCCTATTGCAATGTTTTCAGTCCCACCGAGATATGCAATCGGCCCCACCGAGTTTGCTTGACCAACTCTCTGTTTCACTCATTACCCAAATCGGTCCAACCGAGTTTTGGATTTACACTAACCCTAGCACATCGGTCCCACCGAGTTGATCCAGTCGGTCCCACCGAAATGCCTAACGGTCACATTATGAACCAAATTGGTCTGACTGAGTTCTTTGAATCGGTCCCACCGAGTTTGGTGATTTGTGTGTAACGGTTAGATTTTGTGTGGAGGCTATATATACCCCTCCACCCACTATTCATTCGTGGAGAGAGCCATCAGAAAATGCCTACACTTCCAGTACATATTTTTTGAGGGAGAACCACCTACACTTGTGTTGAGGTCAAGATATTCCATTCCTACCACATAAATCTTGATCTCTAGCCTTCCCCAAGTTGCTTTCCACTCAGATCTTCCTTCTACCAAATCCAATCCTATGAGAGAGAGTTGAGTGTTGGGGAGACTATCATTTGAAGCACAAGAGCAAGGAGTTCATCATCAACACACCATTTGTTACTTCTTGGAGAGTGGTGTCTCCTAGATTGGCTAGGTGTTACTTGGGAGCCTCCATCAAGATTGTGGAGTTGAACCAAGGAGTTTGTAAGGGCAAGGAGATCGCCTACTTCATGAAGATCTACCCTAGTGAGGCAAGTCCTTCGTGGGCGACGACCATGGTGGGATAGACAAGGTTGCTTCTTCGTGGACCCTTCGTGGGTGGAGCCCTCCGTGGACTCGCGCAACCGTTATCCTTCGTGGGTTGAAGTCTCTATCAACGTGGATGTACGATAGCACTACCTATCGGAACCACGGATAAAAAATCTTTGTGTCTCCAAATTGCGTTTGCACACTCCAATCCTGTCGTGGTTTTGTCACGGCAGATGTCCTCATAAAAGGACTTAGTCGTGGAGCCATCGCGACGGGTTAGCTTGAAGGGGTTAAAGCGGACACAGGGATGCGAGAGAATTTATACTAGTTCGGCCCCTTCGATGAAGGTAAAAGCCTACTTCTAGTTGTGATGGAATTGATGGGGTTTCAATGACTAGGGAGCAAACAAGCTTCGCCTAGGTCTCGAGTTGTTGTCTGTTCTCCTTGAACCGCCGCCGGGTCGTCCCCTTATATACACGGGTGACGCCCGTCGGTTTACAGAGTCCCAATACCGGCTCATAGACGTGTCCGGTTTGGTCTCTACTTATTCCTAACTTACAACACAAGTTACATACCGACGCCGGTTTACGGCTACATGCCTTGAACCGACTATGGGCCCTTAGCCCTCATCTACCTTCTTGGGCTTTAATATACTTAACTATTGGCGAAGTTAACCCGGCCCAGATAGGCCGGTTTACTCCCAGTAGTAATATCCCCAACATTAGTCCCCAGATTGATTTGAACAGGTTCATGTCAATCCTTAGCAAAAAAAATCTTCATCTTCAACATCTTCTTGTAGTTTGTTGAACCGCCATGATGTCATCTTTTCTGGCCGTTGTAAACCGGAGTGACGTCACTCGTCATAAAGACACCATCCATGATACCTTTTTCGTTTAATAGATCTGCGACAATCGAGGCGACAGCTCTATTTCCAAACTCATGGCTCCTTGATTCTCGCGCCTGTCACATATCCTTTTCCTTATAAATAGGACCGAAGGGTCATTTCCTTTTTTCCCTTCCGTGCCCTTCTGCTTCGTCTTCCTCGAGCCGCCCAGCCTCGGAGCTCCGCCGCCGCCGTCAACTTCTGCATCGACCTTGGCCGCTGCATCAACCTGATCGCACCAGAACACTGCGGCGATCTTCCGTGTCTTCCTCAGCTCCAGTAAGTCTTCTGCCCTTTCCAACACAGATCTGTTCTAGGGTTTCATGTTCTTCTTAGTGTTCATCGCCTGCTTCGCGTTCATATGATAATTTAGCATCCGCCTTCAGTTTCATGCCTCAAGACTGTAGATCCACCTATATCTCTATCCATTGATTCAACACTGTTCTGTTTGAACCTTTGAATATTTTTCTAATTTTCTGAACATTCTTTAGATCCAAAGTTGTAAAAGAATCTTGTGAAATCTGTTTCTGCCTACTTATTTATCTGCAATCTCAACTGTCTCCTCGTTTAGATCAGGCGGTTTAACTCTATATAAAACATTACCAAACTGGTATATATCATTAGTCCCCTTGTTGAACCGCCAGAGCTCCTTAGCTAGACACTGCCGCTTCACAAAACTCCGGTTTAGAAATAATTGTCTCCGGGTTAACAATATATACACCAGTGCGTATTTATCCAACATAATCTTGAACCGGAACTGCTGCCTTTGTAGATCGTGTCATGGCCAAACAAGTGTACGAGTGCAACTGGGTTCCCTCTCGCGTGACCGAGACTCAGTTGAACAACTTAGTCATAACTGGCGCTTTAAGCAGTAAAAAGGTTATTCATTGGAGAGTCCCCGGTACAGAATGTCCTCCCCAACCCCAAGAAGGAGAGGTTGTTGTTTTCGTGGATCATCTAGTCCGGGGCTTCGATCCTCCCGGTTCAAAGTTTTACCGGGATGTCTTAGCCAATTTCCAACTCCGTCCGAAAGACATTGGGCCAAACTCTATAACCAACATATGTCACTTTCAAGTGCTCTGTGAGGTATTCTTTCAAGAGGAGCCCACAGTTGAATTGTTCAGAGACTGCTTCCATCTAAACCGCCGTACTGAATGTACTGACGGTGCCAACACGGAGTTAGGCGGTATGGCGATCCAAAAGAGAAATGAGGTGACTTATCCTCATGCCAAACTGCACAGTCATCCTAAAGAGTGGAATCAAAGATGGTTCTACTGTAAAGATACTTCTCCTTCTGATGAAAATCCTTTACCGGGTTACCATCCAGAACGGCTTAGCAACACGCATCCCTTTCCGCAAAGGTTGACTGCCAAAGACTCCTCAATTATCCAAGCTCAGGGCCTTTATGGCTAACGGTTTAACAGCGGTCGACCTTGCTCGCTGTTGGATATCTTGGAGCATACTTTCCCTCAGCCAGCGCTCCGGTTTGATGTGCGAGTATACTGGCAGTGCCAGCGACCCGCTGCGACACATTGACATCCAGCTCACAGATGAAGAAGTCACTGAAGCTGTGAAGAAGATATTGAACGAATTGGAGGCTGTCTGCGCTCGAACTGGCTTGCTTCCCTTTTGTGCCACCAACAAACCGCCAGCTGTAAGATTCATACTTTACTTTTTATTGACACCGTCCTTGCTCAATCTACCCATTACTTAATATCAACATTTTTCAAACAGGGTGATGATCCGTTTTGGAGCAAGAAACTTCCACAGGAGAAACCAGAGAAGCCAGAGAAACCGGAGAGGCCGATCCGGCCTAAGACCAGAGTTGTTAAGAGGCCAGCAAACAGGAAGAAAACCACTGCATCCTCTGATCCGGCAGTTGACGATGATGTGGGTAACCCGGACCTTGAAGTAGAGCTTGATTCACTTGGATTATTTTTCACACGTCTTATTGACAATGACCATTGTCAGGATGATACGGAAGGCAGTCAGGCTGATGCTGTAGAGGTAATCACTTTGTCTTCCGACTCAAGCCCTTTACCTTCACAAAAAGTTCGTCAGGCAAACCGGAAAATTAAGTTTTCTCATCTCTTGCTTATTTGGATCCAAATTTTCTTATGAAGACACAACAGCGTGAAGCCCGTCGCACAACCCGGCACAGCGGCCAGGTAGTCACCTCCGCCGGTTTACGGTACACTCTGGTTCGGAAACACCGTTCAGAGGTCTCTAACTCTCTTGTTAAAGCTTGTCCTAAAGCAGGCTGTTTTCGTCAACCTCTTAATCCGTCTGACTCCGATTACCAGGGCACCTCCCATTCATCGTCCGGTGAGTCATCAGCCACCCAGCTACCACCGCTCAAAACGCTGCTTGGGTGAGTCATATTTCTTACGATGTTTCTGATTCATTACACTATAACATATGCTGTACTGACCATTTTATTTCTTTCAGGGCCAAGCCTAGACCCAGCAAGAAAGCTCACCTGGACAAAGCGGCTGAAGAAGAAGCTGAACCGGAAATGGACCGAACACTAGGTCCTGAAGCGGCCATCCATGAGGATGTACTGAACGACCCACCACCGCAAGACGATGATTTATTTGTTGAAGAAAGACATGTTGACGCATCCGGTCCTGTTGATCAGCCCACAAGCCCCATCCGGATTGAGAAATCCACCAGTCCTTCCAAGCCTGCTGTAAGCCGATGGCCCCAGTGCAAACCGGCGATGCCAAGGATGATGAAGTTGTTATTACTAGCATTGGCCGTACAGAGCCAGGCAATCCTGTCGCTTTATCCAGATATATTGCTAAAGAAGAATTTGCTGCTATTGGCAAAGGTAAATGGAACGCTGATCTGGCGACTTATGCTGCTCTAAACACCCAAGACCTCCATTCTGGTTATCTGAACCGGCTGTATACCGATCGTGATCATGAAGCCGGTCTGGTTAACATGATGAAAGATAAATATGAGGTAACTTCCATATACTTTCAGTTTGTATGTTTCAATCTTGTCTTCTCCTAGCCCCTAAGGGCCGGTTTAGGATCTCCGTTCAACCCAGGACTTGTCAATGCAAACTTTGCTGTTTCTGAATATGCTGATGTAGCGCCCAAGGGCCGGTTCAACTTTAGTGTAGTTAAACCGGGACTTTAGGTAATAAATAATTTAGCATAAGTACTCATTGAGAAAATAGCCATTAGCCCCCAAGTGCCAAGTTGAATACTTGTATTGAGCTTGGGACTTTTTCTACATGATTTTAGGATGAAGAGCAAATATGCATTAGCCCCCAAGTACAAAGGGAATAACTTGCTTATGTGGTTGGTACTTCAATTCTTGTACCGTCATCTGAATTGTAGAACTGTGTACATGCAGGCTGAACTGAACAAAAGAGAAGGCCAAATTGCTGATCTGCACGAAAATCTGAAGTGCCAACAAGCTGAAACCTCCAAAGCAAAAAAAGAATTAACCAGCGCTTTAAGTGCCATGGAACAGCTTAAGGAGGGCTTCAAGAAGGTTTGGGAGGATTGGGCCACTAAAAAATCCGCTTTAACCAAGCGAGCAGAAGATGCCGGGGCTGCACTCAAACCGGTAGTAGATGAACTGACCGGCCTAAAGCGCCAAGTGCATGCCATGACTGCTGCTGTCTTTGGTAAGCTTTCTTGATATCTGTAGTAACTCGGCCTTCTTGTGTATTGACCGGCTTGGTAATCCTTTGTAATGTTTACAGGTACATGCATTAGTCACTTGGGGTCAGATGTGTGGATGAAATTGAAAGCCGCCTACACATTGATCGAGCAACTGTATACTGGAGCGCAGTGGATCATCTCTACTGCGTCACATAACAACCCGGCGCCCACTTTGATTCAAGACACTCTTAAGAGGCTGTCGATGCTTCCTGCCCGGGTTGAAGAGCTGAAGAAATCTGCTGCTCAAACCGGTGCCATCAATGCCTTAATCCGGGCAAAAGCATGGGTGCCGGATTTTGACCCTGTTGAAGCAGCTCAGGGCTATCCCAGCTTGAAGGAAGACGGGTCAGAGTTTAGTGAAGAGGATCTGCGAGCAATAAACCGGGAGGTGCGTCCTCTAGCTTGTCAATTGGCTGAAGAGGCAGACTTGTCTCATTATCAAGCGCAGTACAATGACCAAAACAAGCGAGTAGCCGCACCGATTCCTGAAGCGGAAAATCTTATCCGTCCAATCCGTAAGCACACTTATGCTCCCGATATTGAACCGTCGCTGCTGATCCATGATGAAGCTGTATTTCAAGCATTAATGGGAATCGACTGGACAACTGTTGATTTCCAGCCGCTGGGTACAGAAGCAGAGGTTGAAGCGGCGCGGGATGACCCACACCCATCAGGCCAGGTAGGTGACCAAGCTTAAATCGGAAGCCGGTTTAAACTACTTCTCCTTTGCATTCTACAAAAAACAATGATCTTATTTGGGCACCGTGTTGCCTTGTAATAGGCTAGCCGATACTCTTGATTTTGATATGCCTTCGTGCATAAGTACTGCAATTTGTGCTTATTTTGGGTGATGAAATTGCCCAAGTATTTTCTGCAATCAAAAAAATCTTAAAGTGCCACCACGGTTGTACCGTCAGGCGGATTATGATGTCTGCATATCAAAATATCTGAAATTTAAGCATATGATCAAATTTTTGTGACACATAATACCTTCCATCGTTGGGCATGAAGTTGGTTCAGCCAATCTTGAAGTGGAGGTTTATAAACCCACACTGTTGTAGGAGATAGCAGCTCCTGTATATATATAATGCCGGTTTACCATGTAAACCGTGCCGGGTTATGATAAACACCATGTTACTCCATAATAGGAGTTTAACAAGAAAAATCAAACTGGGCAAATAGCGTCCGGACTAAAAAATGGACCGTGTTCCATCAATTGATAGTTGAACCGGCTAAGAAACTTTGTCGGTTTAAAAACGCAACAAAGAGATATTTATCAAATAAAATTGCAAGCAAAGGCAATTATAAGACCATTTGAACAAAGAGGCTATTGAGCCGATCAAGTGGTGTTACCATGGTCGGACACGACCAAGCCCCCTATAGGCGTGGCTATGGTTCAAGTCAGCCAGGTCCCCAAATGAAACAGTGGCATTATGCCGATCAAGTGGCGTGGCAACGGTTCGAGTTCGACCAAGCCCCCAAGTGATTCTATGGCCTTAGGCCGATCAAGAGGCGTGACTGGTTCAGACGTGACCAAGTCCCCAAGTGATCTGGTGGCTTGCGCCTATCAAAAGGTGTTGCATTGGTTCGGACACGACCAAGCCCCCAAGTGATATAACATGAAGCTTTGAGAAGCTAACTCAAGGGGTAAACCGGAGGCCACTTTAAGACAGAACAACTCCATGTAACCGCACATGATGTAAAAAGAAACAGATACCCCGCTTTAGCTGAGGCTCCGGTTTATTGTATTAATCATAATATATACATTATCATAATATGTACATAAGTAGAGCCAATGGCTCAGGTATAGTAAGGCCGAAGATGAGCTATGTTCCACGGCCTGTTGGTCTCCTCTTCTGATCTACGTGAGTCTTTATGCTCTCGAGTATCGATCAGATAGTACGACCCGTTGTGCAGATTCTTGCTGACCACGAAAGGTCCTTCCCAAGGTGGAGATATCTTGTGCATATCAGTCTGGTCTTGGATGAGCCGAAGTACCAAATATCCTTCTTGAAAAGTTCTGGTTCTGACTCAGTGACTGTGATAACGACGAAGATCTTGCTGGCAAATCGCCGAACGGGCGGCCGCTATGTCTCGCTCTTCATCCAACAAGTCCAAAGCATCTTGCCGTGCTACCTCGTTATCCGCTTCCACATAAGCCGCTACACGAGGTGAATCATGACGGATGTCGCTGGGGAGAACCGCCTCCGCTCCATAGACCATGAAGAACGGCGTATATCCTGTCGATCTGTTGGGCGTGGTGTTGATGCTCCATAATGCATATGGTAACTCTTCCACCCAACAACCCGGCATTCTCTGCAAAGGAACCATAAGCCAGGGTTTGATACCTCGCAAGATTTCTTGATTAGCCCTCTCTGCTTGACCATTGGACTGGGGGTGAGCTACTGATGAAACGTCAAGCCGGATGTGCTCTCGTTGACAGAACTCTTTCATAGCACCTTTGGACAAATTGGTACCATTATCAGTGATGATGCTACGTGTAAAGCCAAACCGGAAAATCACCTTTTTAATGAATTGAACCGTCGTGGCCGCATCACACTTGCTAACGGGTTCTGCTTCCACCCATTTCGTAAACTTGTCAACTGCTACCAGAAGGTGGGTTTTCTTGTCCTTGGACCTTTTGAAAGGCCCAACCATATCCAGCCCCCATGTCGCGAGCGACCAAGTGATAGGAATCATCCTCAATTCTTGAGCCGGCACATGAGCGCGTCTTGAGAATCTGGCAGCCGCCACATCATCTGACCAGATCTTCTGCATCAGCATGAGTAGTCAACCAATAAAAGCCGTGGCGAAACGCTTTAGCCACCAAAGATTTTGAACCGGCGTGGTGACCACAATCTCCTTCGTGGATCTCACGCAAGATTTCACAGGCTTCTTCAGAGGATACGCAACATTGAAACGCCCCTGACACACTGCAATGATGCAACTCGCCATTGACAATAGTCATGGACTTGGATCGCCGGATTATCTGCCGGGCCAGAGTCTCATCCTCTGGTAACTCGTCCCGGTTCAAGTATGCCAGGTAAGAAAGCGTCCAATCCAAAATGACATGAAGGGCTGCTACCAATTGAGCCTCCGGATCAGGAATAGCCAAATCCTCTTCACCAGGGAGCTTGACCGACGGGTTGTGCAGCACATCCAAGAAAACATTGGGCGGGACCGGCTTGTGTTGAGAGCCCAACCGGCTTAAAGCATCCGCCGCTTCATTCTTTCGACGGTCCATGTGATCCACCTGATAACCCTTGAAGTGAGCTGCAACAACATCCACCTCACGACGATATGCCGCCATGAGTGGGTCCTTGGAATCCCAAGTGCCAGACACCTGCTGAGCCACCAAGTCCGAGTCACTAAAGCACTTAACTCAGCTCAAATTCATCTCCTTAGCCATCTGGAGACCATGGAGTAAGGCTTCATACTCAGCTGCCTTGTTAGTACAAGGGAACATTAAGCGGAGTACGTAACAAAACTTATCACCTCGTGGGGAAGTTAACACGACTCCAGCCCCCGAGCCCTCCAATTGCCTGGACCCATCAAAATGGATAGTCCAATATGTGTGATCAGGCTTCTCTTCAGGTGCTTGCAGTTCTGTCCAATCATTGATGAAATCGACAAGTGCTTGAGACTTGACCGCCGTCCGAGGCACATATTTCAATCCGTGTGGTCCAAGCTCTATAGCCCACTTGGCAATCCGGCCGGTCGCTTCCCGGTTCTGGATTATATCTCCCAAGGGAGCAGAGCTGACCACTGTGATGGGATGTCCTTGGAAGTACTGCTTAAGCTTCCGGCTTGCCATAAAAACTCCATACACCTGCTTCTGCCAATGCGGATACCTTTGCTTGGACTCAATGAGTACTTCGCTGATATAGTAAACCGGACGCTGAACCGGATGCTCCTTGCCTGTCTCCTTTCACTCCACCACAATAGCCACACTGACTGCACGAGCATTGGCGGCAACATATAACAGCAATGGCTCCTTGTCAATTGGAGCGGCGAGCACAGGCGGATTGGCCAATTGCCGCTTTAAATCCTCCAACGCTTGGTCAGCGGCAGAACTCCAGACGAATTGATCCGTCTTCTTCAACATCTGATATAAAGGGATCGCCTTCTCACCAAGGCGGCTGATAAACCGGCTTAATGCGGCAATCCGGCCTGCCAGGCGTTGAACATCATTGGTACACTTCGGTTTAGCCAGGGAGGTGATTGCTGTGATCTTCTCCGGATTAGCTTCAATCCCCCTATTGGACACCAGAAAACCCAATAACTTGCCAGCCGGTACACCAAAGACACACTTGGCCGGGTTGAGCATCATCTTGTATGTCCTTAGGTTATCAAAGGTTTCCTTCAAATCGTCAACCAGAGTCTCCTTCTCTCTTGACTTAACTACAATATAATCCACATAGGCGTGTACATTACGGTCGATCTATTTATGAAGGCAATTCTGCACACACCGTTGGTAAGTTGCCTGGGCACTCTTGAGCCCAAAGGGCATAGATACATAGCAGAAGGCTCCAAAGGGAGTTATGAACGCCGTCTTTTCCTGGTCCTTAACCGCCATCTTGATCTGATGATAACCAGAATATGCATCCAGAAAACTCAAACGCTCGCAACCCGCCGTAGCATCAATAATTTGATCAATACGGGGAAGGGCAAAAGGATCTGCTAGACAAGCCTTGTTAAGATCTGTGTAATCCACACACATGCTCCAGGTGCCATTTTTTTAAGGACCAGCACCGGATTAGCCAGCCATTCCGGATGGAAAACTTCAACAATAAAGCCAGCTGCTAAGAGCCTGGCCACCTCTTCTCCAATAGCTTTGCTCCTTTCTTTGTTAAACCGGCGGAGGAACTGTTTCACCGGTTTATATTTAGGATCCACATTAAGAGTGTGCTCAGCGAGTTGCCTCGGTACACCTGGCATGTCAGAAGGCTTCCATGCAAAAATGTCCCGATTCTCACGGATGAACTCGATGAGCGCGCTTTCCTATTTCGGATCCAAATTGGTACTGATGCTGAACTGCTTGGACGAATCGCCAGGTACGAAGTCAACAAGCTTAGTCTCAGCAGCCGATTTGAACTTCAGGGCCGGATCATGCTCCGTAGTTGGCTTCTTCATCGGAGTCATGTCTGCCGGATCAACATTGTCCTTGTAATACTTCAGCTCCTCTATGGCACAAACCGACTCTGCGTAGGCAGCATCACCTTCTTCACATTCCAAAGCGGTCTTACGGCTTCCATGAACCGTCATTGTCCCCTTGTGAGCCGGCATCTTGAGCTGCAAATACACATAACAGGGCCGTGCCTTAAACTTGGCGTAAGCCGGCCGCCCAAACAGGGCGTGATATGGGCTCTGGATCTTTACCACCTCAAAAGTCAAAGTCTCTAACCGGGAATCACGATCATCTCCAAAGGCCACTTCCAGAGCTATCTTGCCAACAGGATATGCTGACTTACCAGGTACCACACCATGGAATACCGTATTGGACGGTTTAAGAATTTTATCTGTTAACCCCATACGACTGAAGGTCTCATTATATAGGATATTGATGCTGCTTCCTCCATCCATGAGTACTTTGGTGAACTTATAACCTTGTTGGAGTAATGGGCCACGGGTAGGCTAACTCGAAGCCCAGAACCTTTCAAGACATCGGGGCAGGCTGCGCCCCTCAAGACCCCAGCAGCACGTCCGACTACCCACTCTCGGCCGAGTCCCGGGGGCGACTTTGAGATGAGTCGACTCCTAGCTGCCGGCTTCCAGAGAAGCCGGCTATGGGGAGTCGGCCTGCGACTCCAACCACCTCATGCTCTCGGCAGGAGGGGCGGGACGGGGCATGGCCTCGGCAAGGTCCACGCCCGCCCCTTACCAAAGGCAGGCATGGCCACAGTATGCCGTACCATTGGAGATCTCCGTCCGGCGCGACACTGCTGCCATGCCAGCCTTGACATCAGCCCCAGCGGGCGGAACCCTGTACCCATGATGGCATGTCCGTACGGTCCAGAGACGGCAGGACCCACCAGTCAGCAGGCGTACCAAAGACGGCAAGAGTGCCACCAGTCGGACCCGGTGGGAGTCGGCCTTGAGGAGTCGGCTGGCCCCTCCCACGGGCCCCGCACGCCATTAACCAGACAAGACGGGGAATGGCAACAGTGATCGCCCGTTAGGCGGCGACACTATTGCCATGACCCCACGACCAAGTCAGCGTCATTAGAGGCATGACTACAGTAATCCGCAGCCGGCAAGACCCGCCCGCGGCGGACACGGCCTGACGGCTCCGTACCTGACCAGTCGGTGAAGCCCACCAGACGGCGGGCCCCGGCAGTCGGCGGAGAAGACGGCGGCCTGAGAGACAGAAGGCTGGGACCCGCGCCCAACCGGATTACCATTGTACCCCTGGGGGGTAGGCCTATATAAACCCCCAGGGCACCCATGCAAAGGGTTCGAATCCATTAGCACTAGACCTGATCATATCGGAAGGAGAGAGCTAGCCTTGCCTTCTCCTACCTCCAGGAAATAGCTCAAGGAGAAACCGTGTACACATTTTGCCATAGTGATCATGCGGAGACCCTGCAGGGCAGCAGTAGGGGTGTTATCTCCTCGGAGAGCCCTGAAGCTGGGTAAGATTCGTCGGCGTGCATGTCTTCGCCTCATCCCGTTTCCAGGCACCGGCGACGTTCTACTCGCTCCCACCATGATAAGCCATCCCTTCGCGTATGTCGCACCCAACCCCCGACATTTGGCGCCCACCGTGGGGCGAGGTGCACAGTCGTCCGAAGACCTGCTCTGGACGGGAACCCTTTTCCTCCCTGGCGAGCGCAGCCAGCCCGGCACGCTAGACGGAGTCTGCGCCGACGCGCTGCATGGCGCCGAGATCGCCTGCGCTGCGAGCTGCCTCGCCGAACTTGTCGGCGAGGTCCGCCTCTCCAACGAGCCTGCATCCAACGCAGGCACGGGCGGCCCCGAGAGCCTCCTTGCGGGCCTCCCTGACCAGCTCCACGTCGCCGGCGAGCCCGCCGTGGACTTGGAGTGCGTAGGCTCCACCGACCCGATGCTGGTCGACTCCGACACTGCGTCGCTCGACGCGTTTCCCACCAACGTGGTGGTCTATGACGAACCACTGCCTCACGCGGAGAGCGGCGGAAGCACCGTCACAGAGGTGCTCATCATCAGTCATGGCGAGCATTCCAGCGGAGGAACTCATGAGCCGCTCGACGCGGCGCTGCAAGACCTAACCGCGCCCATTCCCGAAGACGCCGACGCCGAGACACTGGAGGCACGCCGCCTCCAGTTGGTCGAAGGCGCGAAGAAGCTGGCTAGCATGAGGCGCTTGTCAGAGGCCTACCAGCGCGAGATGGATCGCGCTGTGGGTGGCTCGCCGGCTCTGACTGGGCCTAGCCGCCTTGGCACGGTCTAGCAGCGCGGCGTTGCCACCGCCAACCTGTTCGGGGCAAATCGCCCCGTATACGCCACGCCTGCAGAGAACATCCGAGCCGCCCAGGCGGCGGCCGACGAGCTAGACAATTTCGAGGGCGAAGAGCGTCGCCTGATGACGGAGCACCTCCAGCGGCTCCTCGACGCGGCCGCCGAGCGAAACGAAGCCGGCTGCCGCATAGATGCGCCGCGACGGCAGAATGACGACCCGCCTCCCCATCACGGACGCCGACTGGCGGCGTCCGCGGAAGAAAAGACAAGGATCCGGCTGTCAGCCACAGTCGGACTCTCGTCACCATCGAGTGCGACCAAGACGGCCGCCCAAGAGCAGTGGAACGGCGGGACGACTGCCCGCCTCCTCCCCCTCGCAGGGAAAGGCGAGTCTCCCCGCCGCCTGTTGAACATCCGACTCTCGGCGACCGCCTTGGCCGCCGAGAGGGAGTCGGAGAAAACGACGCACACCACCGGATCGACCGACTCCACCGGTCCCTGGCGCCAGAAGAAGAAGACGAGTTGGGTCTGCCGTGTTTCGGTCCCCGCATCCAAGATGAGCCCTTTCCTAGAGGGTTCACTCTCCCCAGAGATACGCCCAAGTACACCGGCTCTGTGAAGCCGGAAGACTGGCTGGTTGACTACTCCACAACCGTGAACATAGCGAACGGCAACAAGCGAGTCGCCGTAAAGTATGTTCCACTCATGCTCCAGGGCACGGCCCGGACATGGTTGAACAGCCTGAAGCCCCGCAGCATCAATAGCTGGGTCGACTTCACCGACGCCTTCGTCCGCAACTTCACAAGCACGTACAAGCGACCTCCCAAGCCTCGCCAGCTTTCCTTGTGCGTGCAAGGCCCCAACGAGTCAACTCGCGACTACCTCACGCGCTGGGCCGAGCTTCGGAACTCCTGCGAGGGCGTGCACGAGGTGCAGGCTATCGAGTACTTCACCGCCGGGTGCAGAGAAGGCACCCTCCTCAAGCACAAGCTTCTCTGCGACGAGCCAGAGACCCTCGACGAACTGCTGATCATAGCAGACAAGTATGCCACAGCCGACTCCTCCATGAAGGCGGAGATTCAAGTTAGTGCAACTGGCAAAGTGGCCCCTCAAGCCCCCAGAACTCCGGCTGGAGACGCCAGTCGGCGGCAGCAGCAGAACGACAGTTGAGGACCAGCAACCGGAGGGACACCCTCCGCCCAAGCGACAGAAAGGCGGCAAACCCAACTGGTTGCCGGCTTTCTATTATGAGCAAACTCTCGATGGCCCTTGCAAGTTCCATAGCGGCGCGAAGCCGTCTAACCACACCACCCGGAAGTGCCACTGGCTTACCAGGATCACCAAGGGAGACGGCCTCCTGCCTCCCTCGCCTGCTGGGCAGCCGCCTCCGCCTCCACCCCAGCAGCCGGCTGTCAGGCCTGTCGGCGCAGTACAAGATGAGTACCCAGAGGAGCATGGAGGCTATGTGGTGTTCACCAGCGTGGCTGACGATCGACGCAGCAGGCGGCTGCAGCAGCAAGAGGTGAACGCAGTAGTATCAGCGACACCAGAGTTCATGCACTGGTCCGAGAAGCCTATCAGCTGGAGCAGGGCTGATCACCCAGAGGTGATGCCAAGTCCAGGCTCCTACGCTCTGGTCCTGGACACCACCTTTGCCACGGATAAAAGAGCCGCTCGCTTCTCGCGGGTGCTGATAGATGGAGGCAGCAGCATCAACATCCTGTACAAGGACACAATGGAGAAGTTAGGAATCAAGCAAAGACAGCTTCAGAACAGTCGGACTGTGTTCCACGGCATTGTTCCTGGCCTTTCCTGCTCACCAATCGGCAAGATTCTGATAGACGTTCTCTTTGGGGACAAAGATCATTTCCGCCGAGAGTCAGTTTGGTTTGAAGTGGTGGACCTTGAGAGCCCATAGCATGCCTTGCTTGGCCGACCCACTTTGGCCAAGTTCATGGCGGTTCCCCACTACGCCTACCTTAAGATGAAGATGCCGAGTTCCAAGGGGATTCTGACCATAGCCGGCGACTACAGGAAGTCGTCCGCCTATGCAGCCGAAAGCAGTCGACTGGCTGAGTCCCTGGTGATCGCAGCCAAGAAGCGGCTCCTTGATCAGGTTGTGGCGATGGCCGGCAAGCGGCCGGAGATGTCGCCTGCCCCTAAGGAGTCGGAAGCTGAGGGTTCGTTCAAGCCGGCCAAAGAGACGAAGAAGATACCCTTGGACCCAGAGCACCCAGAGAGGTACGCTGTCATAGGCGCAAACCTTGATAGCAAATAGGAAGGTGAGCTCGTCAATTTCCTCCGTGAGAATCGGGACATCTTCGCATCGTCCCCTAAAGACATGCCGGGTGTGCCGACGGAATTCGTCGAGCACAAGTTACATGTACGATCTGATGCCAAGCCAGTCAGGCAGCCCTTGTGCCGCCTGTCAGAAGAAAAAAGAAGAGTTGTTGGAGAAGAGATAGCCCGACTCCTTGCAGCCGGCTTCATTATGGAAGTGTTCTTTCCAGAATGGCTAGCCAATCCGGTCCTGGTGCTGAAGAAGAACAAGCAGTGGCGAATGTGTATTGACTACACCAGCCTCAACAAAGCTTGCCCCAAGGACCCGTTTGCTCTGCCAAGAATTGATCAGGTGATATTCTCCACAGCCGGATGCGAGCTGTTGAGCTTCTTAGATGCATATTCAGGATATCACCAGATCAAGCTGAACCCGGCAGACAGATTGAAGACCGCCTTCATCACGCCGTTTGGAGCCTTCTGCTACCTGACCATGACGTTCGGCTTGAGGAATGCTGGCGCCACCTTTCAGCGTTGCATGCAGACCTGCCTCCTCAAGCAACTCGGCAGAAACGCCCACGTCTACGTGGATGATGTAGTGGTGAAGACGGAAAAGCGTGGAACACTGCTGGAAGACCTCAAGGAGACCTTTGAGAACCTGCGCCGATTCCAGATCAAGCCCAACCCTGAGAAGTGCGTCTTTGGAGTACCAGCCGGCCAACTCCTTGGCTTCCTGGTCTCTGAACGCGGCATAGAGTGCAACCCTGTAAAGATCAAGGCCATTGAGAGGATGGAAGTACCCAGGCGACTACTGGACGTGCAAAGGTTCACTGGCTGCCTGGCGTCCATCAGCTGATTCGTCAGTCGGCTGGGCGAAAAAGCTCTCCCCTTGTACCAGCTCATGAAGAAGACCACTTTTTTCGAGTGGAACCACAAGGCGGACGAAGCTTTTCTCCAGCTGAAGAAGATGTTGATTACTCCCCCTGTGCTGGCGGCCCCGACTCCTAAAGAGCCCATGCTTTTGTACATTGCCGCCACCAGCCGGGTAGTCAGCACAATCCTTGTAGTTGAACGCAAGGAGGAAGGCAAAGCACTACCTGTCCAGAGACCGGTATATTACCTGAGCGAAGTGCTGTCGACCTCCAAGCAGAACTACCCCCACTACCAGAAGATGTGCTATGGCGTGCACTTTACCGCCAAGAAGTTGAAGCCTTACTTTCAAGAGCATCCAATCACTGTGGTCTGCACGGCCCCACTAGCCGAGATCATCAGAAGCTGAGATGCTTCTGGCCGAGTGGCCAAATGGGCCATAGAGCTGGCCCTCTACACCATCTACTATCAGCCCCGCACCGCCATCAAGTCGCAAGCGTTGGCGGACTTCCTCGTCGACTGGGCCGAGACCCAGTACCTGCCGCCAGCGCCCGACTCCATCCATTGGCGGATGCATTTCGATGGCTCCAAGATGCGCACCGGCTTGGGAGCCGGCGTCATCCTCACTTCTCCCAAGGGCGACCAGCTCAAATATGCGTTGCAAATCCATTTCGCCGCCTCCAACAACGTCGCCGAATATGAGGCACTCATTCACGGGCTCCGGCTTCCCAAAGAACTTGGCATTCGCCGGATCCTTTGTTATGCCGACTCCGACTTGGTAGTCCAGCAGTCATCTGGCGACTGGGACGCCAAGGATGCAAACATGGCGAGCTACCGTTTCCTCGCGCAGTAACTCAGCGGATATTTCGAGGGGTGCGAGTTCCTTCATGTGCCAAGAAATGACAACAACCAAGCAGACACCCTGGCATGAATCGGCTCAACCCGCCAAGCAATACCATCCGGCGTCGCCCTTCAGCGCCTCCTCAAGCCGTCTGTCAAGCCTTCACCAGAATCAGACTCCATCTTCGTGCCGGCTCCCCCCGAAGAATTCGGATCCGACTCAAGAGCCCCAGCAGACGACACGAGAATTCTTACAGACGGCTCCAAGAACGCCGCGGTTGAAGCCGGCCCGGGGACTTTAGAACCCGGCCCGGGGACTGCGGCGACCAGCCCGAAGACTCCAGAACTCGGCTCGGGGACTGCACCAGTCGACCAGGGGACTTCATCAATCCAGCAAGCGGCCGCGGACTCCAGCCCGCCGCCTCCCAGCCCAGCCGCCCTCGTCTAAGTCGTAGTTCTGGTAGTTGAAGAAATAGCAGCACCCTCATGGGCCCAGCCCATCCTCAAATTCCTGGTGAGCAAAGAGCTGCCAACTGATGAGATCCTAGCTCGACAAGTACAACGCCGAGCAGCAGCCTACACCATAGTCAACAGAGAGCTGGTCAGACGCAGCGTCACAGGCGTATACCAGCGCTGCATCGAGCCAGAGCAAGGCTAGGCAATTCTCAAAGATATCCATCAAGGTGAGTGCGGCCACCATGCGGCTTCAAGAGCACTCGTTGCCAAAGCCTTTCGACATGGTTTTTTCTGGTCGACTGCCCTAGAAGAGGCCAAGGAATTGGTCCAAAAATGCAAGGGGTGCCAGAAGTTCCGTTCCAAGCCGCATCAGCCGGCTTCTGCACTCAAGACCATCCCCATCGCCTGGCCCTTTGCAGTTTGGGGCCTGGACATGGTGGGACCATTCAAGACGGCGCGAGGAGGCCTAACTCACCTACTTGTCGCGGAGGACAAGTTCACCAAGTGGATAGAAGCAAAGCCCATCAAGAAGTTGAATGGTCCGACTGCCGTGACTTTCAT
Source organism: Aegilops umbellulata (assembly GCA_032464435.1). Classification (NCBI taxonomy): domain Eukaryota; kingdom Viridiplantae; phylum Streptophyta; class Magnoliopsida; order Poales; family Poaceae; genus Aegilops; species Aegilops umbellulata. The sequence continues at coordinate 589,261,379 of CP136057.1, forward strand.
CTCTGACATCACAATTCGGTATGGCATACCACACATCATCATCACCGACAACGGCACAAACTTTGCCAAAGGTGCCTTGGCCCGTTTCTGCGTGACACAGGGCATCCGACTGGACTTAGCGTCCGTTGCCCATCCGCAGTCAAACGACCAAGTGGAGCGAGCAAACGGCCTCATCCTTTCTGGCATCAAGCCTTGACTGGTCGAACCACTGGAGCTTTCGGCCAGCTGCTGGCTTGACGAGTTGCCAGCCGTCCTCTAGAGTCTGCGCACGACTCCAAACAAGTCGACCAGCTTCACGCCCTTCTTCCTCGTCTATGGTGCTGAAGCCGTCATCCCAACGGACATAGAGTTCGACTCCCCGCGAGTCACCATGTACACAAAGGAGGAAGCAGAAGAAGCACGTCAAGACGGCGTCGATCTGCTGGAAGAGGGCCGGCTGTTGGCACTCAGCCGGTCCAGTATCTACCAGCAGAGCCTGCGCCGATACTAGAACAGGAAGGTCAGGCCGAGATCTTTCCAAGAGGGCGACCTTGTGCTCTGACTGATCCAGCGAACAGCCGGCCAGCACAAGTTGTCGGTGCCTTGGGAAGGCCCTTTCATCATCAGCAAAGTGCTGGGCAACGACTCCTACTGCCTAATCGACGCTCAGAAGCCCCGAGCACGTAAGAGGGACGACTCCAGCAAAGAGACGGAGCGGCCATGGAATGCAAATCTCCTCCGAAGATTTAAAGTTGATGCAGTATGTACCACGCTACCTTTTGTATTTAAGTACCAAGACTCCGGGCCCCCCGAGACGAGCTCGGGGACTACCCTTTTTGTTATCTATATGATAAGAATTATGCCTTTGAGTATGATACTCTTTGTATGCCGCTTGGCACCGGGCTCGACTAGTCGGCCCGGGGACTCGCCGCCTTGCGCTATGAAATGCTTCCTGCAGTCGGACAAGTAGTGTGTGGCGCCCAAGCCGTCTCCTGTCAGAAGCCGCAGCTCGTAGAGCGACTGTCTGGCGGGTAGCAGTAAGGAAGAATGGACGCCCACATAAAAAATGGCTAAGGACTCAAAGCATAAACATAGCTTAAGCCGGCTTCCAGCCTCTCTTCGCAAGCCGACTCTTGAGCAGTCGGCTCGCCGCCTTCTATTCAACTTGCTAAGAAACTCTAAAACGGCTAAGTACTTGCCTTCCCAAAAGTAGCCAAACATTTGATCCAGCGGCAGTCCGCAGAGCGGCTGTCCGGCTGGCAAGACGGCAACTAAGGGAAGGCAGCAAAGGAAAAAGCCAAAGGAGCAATGAGCAAGAAAAGATAGAACTCAGACGAATATTTACATAACATAGGCCCTTGGCCGAATCTTCGAGCAGAAGTTCAAAATACACCCCGCGGGTGGAATTGTGCGAATTAACAAGTTCCTCAAAGACTACTAAAATAGATAAAATAAAGACAAGGCAGCAACCTAGGAAGTAGCAGACGGGTTCGGATGCTCGGAGGAGATGGCGGTGTCAGACGTTGGGGCGGCCGGCTGGGCAGTCTCGGCTTGATCACCTCCGGCGGCAGCCGGCTCGGTTGGGCGCGGCTCGTTGCTGGAGGCGCGGTCGAGCTTTGGCTGGCCGTCCGCTCTGCCTCCTGGCGCCTCCGTCTCGCCTCCATCCTCCGCCTCGCCTTCCTCCTCAACGCTGGAGCCGATCACCTCCGCCGAGTCCTCGTCGTAGTCCGGGTTCATCCCAAACCACTCCGGCGGTGCCTCCTCGCCGTCTTCAGCCCGCTCAGGAATGAAGACACTGGTATCGGCGTACTCGGCGATCGCCACGGCACACTTGACGAGGGCGTCTTCCGTGGCTGCCAGCTTCGGCTGGGCCTTTGCCCGGAGCGTGGCCAGCCGGTCCAGGTCCAGCCCCGAATACCACGCCTTGACGAATTCCAAGGCCTGGCGCGCTCTAGCCCGGGCCGAGAAACCCTTCCAAGCCTCAAGATGGCCAGCTGCGACCTCCAGCCAGTCGGCAGTCCGAGTGGGGGTGCGCAGTGCCTACATGTCTGACCACAAGCCAGAGATCGCCTGGGCGCCGACACGTTGAAGCCGGCGCAGCATCCGGTGGGCAGGCCGCAAGCGAGCCTCAACGCTCAGAATCTGCTCGTCAAGGGTCCGGGGGGCATCGGCGGCGATCTTCACGCCTTCCGCCCTCCGCCTCTCGCGACCAGCCTCGATGGCTTGATTGGCGGCTTGCGAGTAGCCACGGAAGAAGTCTACCAAGGCGAAAAGAAGGAAGTGCTAGTCAAAAAACCAGGAGTCGGCCCGACCTATAGTCGGCAACTCAAAGAAGAAAAGTAAAGAGACTTACCGTCGACGATGTCCTCGATCTCGTGGAAGCCGCAGGCCAGCAACGCCTCCTTGTCAGTCCAGGAGGAGCGCTCGCTTGCGAACTCGGCCAGGAGGGCAGTCTCCTTCTCGTCCGCCTCCTCCTGCGCCTTCTTAAGCAGCTCCTTCTACTCCGCTAGTTGTGCAGCCAGCAGATCGCGCTCTGTAGCGAGCTTGCTGCACTCCTCCCCCTTGGCGCGCAAGGCGGTGTTGGCTTCGCCCAACTGTTGCTGAAGAGTGCTGTTGGCCTTTGAAGAAAAAGAAGAAAGAGGAAGATAAGTCATCAATAAAGAAGGTCGCCAGAAAGATCCGGCCCGAGTGCTCATCAGTCGGCCCGAATCTCGGGGAGTACAGCCCGCGGGTGCGCCAGCGCGCCCCCGTGAAGAAGAAAGAGAACTCACTCCGGCTCTCTGACAAGTCGGCAGTCCGCTTGCCCAGCTCCTCAACATTGCGGTTGAAGGCAGTGGCCCGAAGGTTGTGATAATCCCGTGATAAGTATTTCAAACAAAAGTAAGTACTTAGAACTCACCAGATGGAGTTCCGAGCCGCCTGCTCAGCAGCCGGCCCGGAACTCGGGGACTACACCCAGTGGGTGCGCTGGCGCGCCCCCACAAAGAAGAACAAGAAGACGGAGACAAGAGAAAAACACTTACCCGGATGGCAGCCCGCGACGCCATGTGCGCCTTGGTGCAGCTCCGGATGGCGTCGCCCTCAGCTCGCAGCTTGGCTTGGACGTCCAGAAGCGCTTGGTTCAGCGGGCCTGTGCCACCTCCTCGCACCCACCCAATGGGCGCGGCGCTCGTCGCCTCGGCGTCTGGGATTGTCGAGCTGGCGGCGCCGGTCTCCAAGGGGCGTGGCGCCGAAGTCGCCTTTTCAAGACGACGGTGCGCTGGTGAGCCGACTTGAAGGATTAGCTTCGCCACGGCTTCGTCCTTAGTCGGTGGCACCGGCAGGTCCGCCGGCTGTTTGTCACATGTGCCCCCAGACGGCGGCGGGGGTGGCGGCGGCGGCGCGGCCGTGCCCGACATGGAGGCATCGCCGCCTCCCCTCTCGACGATTGGGAACTCGCCGCCGGCTTCCTCCGACTGCGCCGTGAACTCCGGAGGCGGCCGCGCTGAGTTCAGCGGGATGACAAACACTGTCGACTGGCGGTGCGCGGCTTCCTCAGCCTGTCGCCTTGCCGCGACGGCGGCCTCAGCCTCATCCAGCTTTTTCTGGGCGGAGGCGGCCGCCTTCTTGGCCTCCGCCTTCTCCCGGCGGGCAGCTTCTTCCTCGTCGCGCTTCTCCTGCGCGTTCCCTTGAACTTCTTCGTCCGGCCGCCGAGCGTACTCGGCCCGACCCGGCGCTTCCTTGCACCGTCTTGACCATCCAAGACGGCGGAGGAACTCCCGCCGGGCTGGCCGGCTTTTGGCTGGTGGCACGGGGCAACTTCCCCCTCGGCGTCGTTGTCGGTCCAGTCAGCAAAGGTGGCCGAAGGCTTGAAGCCGCCTACTCCTCCTCCTCCTCCTTCGGCATCGGCCTCCATCGCCGCCGCCCCCAAGTCGGGGTCATCAATGTTGCTCTCCGCTTGGTCGGGGACGAACTGGCGGGCTGGCCCCGTGGTGCCGACTGAAGGCTGGATGAGAGGGTTCTGATTCAAAGACTAAAGAGGATTAGCAGTCGGAGTCGGCTGCAAAAGAAAGCAAAAGAAGAAGAGAAAGGACTTACAACAGGCGGGGGGTTGGCGCGCGAGTACGGCTCCATGCCGAACCGCCAATTCCTCGAGAGGCCGCAGTTCACGATATAGTTCACCATGTCCGCCACCTCCGCGTGGGGCATGTCCTTGGAGCACATCCGACCCGGGTCCCGGTGACCGCTCATCTGGCAGATCAGATGAGGTTGGCCTTGGAGCAGGAGGACTCGGCGCGCCACGAAGGCGGCCAGCAATTCGGCCCCGGTCAGACCCTCCGACTGCGCCAGCACTCGGAGTCGCGCAACGGCGGTGGCGCCGGCAGGATTCAGCGTCTTGGCCCGGTGGGACCAACTGGGGAGCCTCCCGGCCGGCGCGCCGGCTTTGTAGGCCGGCAGGTTGACCCAGTCGCCTTTTGGGGCGACGTTCTTCACATAAAAATAAGATCGCTGCCACATCTTCACCGATTTGATCAGCGTAATGGCGGGGAACGGGTTGTCGGCCCCTGTTCTCCGTATCGCGATGAACGCACCACACTGGGCTGGCACGCCGACGACATGGGTGCCGAGCTTGGGCTGGAAGAATTCTCCCCACAGCTTGATGGTGGGGAGAACACCGAGGAAGCCTTCGCACAGAGTGGCGAAGGCAACCAACAGCACCACCGTGTTCGGTGTAAGGTGGTGCGGCTGGAGCCCATGGAACTCCAAGAAGGAGCGAAAGAAACTGCTCGCCAGCAGCCCTAGGCCGCGCATGAGGTGCGAGCGGAATATGACCCGCTCGCCATCCTCCGGCGCCGGCGATACCTCCCCCGTCGGCGCGGCGCGGGCCCGTACTAGGTCCTGGCCGGGAAGGCGACGTGTCTTGCGAAGGAAATCGATGTGGTCGTCGTCGACCTCGGAGCTGTCCCACACACCGGAGCGCACGGCGGGAGGCGCGGCGGCGGAAGAAGAACTCATTGCTGCGGGCGTGGCGTGGTCCGGCGCAGTAGTGGCGAGAGGATGAAGAAGTAAGAGGGAGCAGAAGGGAGTAGGGAAGATGGGCGCGCGTGCTCTGCCGCCCCCCTCCTCCCGCCTACTTATAGCCCCATGGGCTGAGAAGACGAGGGGGTGATCGTGGGATTAACTGCGCTCGGAGCCCCACGACCCCCACGATTCACCACACGAAGTTATTGCTGCAGTTACTACGCGGGGAACCTAACCGCCCGCGCGGCCGCAACAGATCCGTTCGCATGTCGAGGCGTGATAGTGGCGGGCCCGGCCTTTAGGCCTGTCCCGTCGCACGCGTGGGTGGTCAGAGTGCCCCGGCCACGTGGCGCCGCGCGACGGATCCTCAACGGGCGACAACCCGGAAGCTTGTCAGGCACGCTGCCTGGACCCCGCTGCGACTTTCAAACTCTTCGAAGGCAAGACGGCCTTCCGCGAGTCCGGCTCCAGATAGTCGGCTCGAAGGAAGATGGCGAGCCAGGCCCAATTTCAACCACCGGAAGGAAGAAACTGTTGACGCTCCTCGACATGTCTCCCTCGGCGCCTCACCAGCTTCGGGGACTACTGTCGGAGTAATGGGCCACGGGTAGGCTAACCCGAAGCCCAGAACCTTTCAAGACATCGGGGCAGGGCGCGCCCCTCAAGACCCCAGCAGCGCGGCCGACTACCCACTCTCGGTCGAGTCCCGGGGGCGACTTTGAGATGAGCCGACTCCTAGCTGGCGGCTTCCAGAGAAGCCGGCTATGGGGAGTCGGCCCGCGACTCCAACCACCTCATGCTCTCGGCAGGACGGACGGGACGGGGCGTGGCCTCGGCAAGGTCCACGCCCGCCCCTTACCAAAGGCAGGCATGGCCACAGTACGCCGTACCATCAGAGATCTCTGTCCGGCGCGGCACGGTTGCCATGCCAGCCTTGACATCAGCCCCAGCGGGCGGAACCCTGTACCCAGGATGGCCTGTCTGTACGGCCCAGAGACGACAGGACCCAGCAGTCAGTAGGCGTCCCGAAGACGGCAAGAGTGCCACCAGTCGGACCCGGTGGTAGTCGGCTTCCAGGAGTCGGCTGGCCCCTCCCACGGGCCCCGCACGCCATTAACCAGACAAGACGGGAAATGGCAACAGTGATCGCCCGTCAGGCGGTGGCACTGTTGCCATGACCCTACGACCAAGCCAGCGTCATTAGAGGCACGGCTACAGTAGTCCGCAGCCGGCAAGACCCGCCCGCGGCGGACACGGCCTGACGGCTCCGTACCTGACCAGTCGGCGGGGCCCACCAGACGGCGGGCCCCGGCAGTTGGCGAAGAAGACAACGGCCTGAGAGACAGACGGCTGGGACCCGCGCCCAGCCGGATTACCATTGTACCCCTGGGGGGTAGGCCTATACAAACCCCCCAGGGCACCCATGCAAAGGGTTTGAATCCATTAGCACTAGACCAGATCATATCGGAAGGAGAGAGCTAGCCTTGCCTTCTCCTACCTCCAGGAAATAGCTCAAGGAGCAACCGTGTACACACATTGCCATAATGATCATGCGGAGACCCCACAGGGCAGCAGTAGGGGTGTTATCTCCTCGGAGAGCCCTGAAGCTGGGTAAGATTCGCCGGCGTGCATGTCTTCGCCTCATCCCGTTTCCAGGCACCGACGAAGTTCTACTCGCTCCCACCATGATAAGCCATCCCTTGGCATATGTCGCACCCAACCCCCGACAAACCTCCCACCTGAGGTGCCACCACCAACGCCAGCTGACCCGGATTATCAACCCGGCGAGGGTGATCTTCTCTGCTCCACAGGATAAGCTATTCAGACCAGCATAGATAACGGGGCACGGCCGGTTCAACAGAGTTTACTGCTCGCTTATGAAGCTTCTGATCCCGCTTGTCCAGGCTAGTGGTGAAAACATGATATTGCCCACTATTCAACTGCTTCGGGTGACTCTGATAACCCGACTGCCGCTGCTGCTGCTGGTTGTAACCACCTTGGCTATTCTGATGACCTTGACTATTATGTCCGCCCTGATTATCATTAAACCCTGAACCGGAATTTCCTCCGCCGTAACCCGGCCTGGATCCTGAGCCACCACCTGATCCGTGGTCATACCGGAAAGCATTAGAGTTTTTGAACTCCTGCATAATGTAACAGTCCTTCCAAAGGTGATTGGCTGGCACCTCCTTCGTCCCATGCTTTGGACATGGCTGGTTTAATAGATAAGACAGGCGGTCCGAATTAGGATTAGGCGCTCCACTGCGATTTGGTGTTTTACCCTTGCGTCGCTGGCCCTTGTCCTGCGCGTTGGTATTAGCACAAAATCCTTGCTGCCATCCGCCTTACGCTTGCCTCCGTTTCCATGACCTGCCGGGTTATGCTGCTGTCCTTTGGAGTTGCCGTTCTTCTTTCCCTTCCCTGCCTTGTCTTCTTCAGACTCGGGATCCTTGGTACTATCAGAATCATCATACTTCACTAACGCAGCCATGAGGGTCCCTATATCATTGCAATGGCGCTTCATTCGTCCCAATTTCAACTTTAGAGGCCCAAACCGGCAGTTGCCTTCCAAGGTTATACCGCTGTGTCGGCATTGATACGGTCTGACGAGTGCAAAATTTGTGAGACCCGACGCACCCAACGAGTCGTTGATTCTCCTTCTTCCTGAACACAGGCTGCTAAGTCCACTATCGACATGGGCTGTTTACATGTATCCTTGAAGTTCTGGATGAACCGGGCTCACAATTAGGCCCATGAACTGATAGAGTTGGCCGGCAAACTTTTTAACCAAGTACGGGCCGTTCCTTCAAGCATCATGGTGAAGTACTTTGCACACGCCACATCTCCACATCCAACATCTCCATAGCCATCTCATAACTCTCTATCCATGTCTCTGGAGGCTGATCAACAGTGTAATTCGGCACCTTGCGCGAGCCCTTAAAATCTTTGGGGAGGCGCACATTGCGTAAAGCAGGGACAAGACAAGGCACCCCCAAAGAGCTAGAAGAAACGCCAGGCTCGACCGAGGTAGTTGGACGAACCGGCGGGAGCTGGCGAGCCTCGTACTGTGCTGCTAACTCGGCCTCCCTGCACGCTCGGGCCCGGTCCACTACTTCCTGGGCATCACCAACACCACCCGCCGGGTTGTTACCGCGGGGTACTTCATGGTTTTGTGCATTACTTGATACAGCCGGTTCCTCCATACACCTGCTATAGCTCCGGCTTGGACGGGGGGGTGGAATGAATTCGGTCATGACTGTATGAATATGCTTCCTGCTGGACCAAAGCTGTTCGAAGAAGCTCCTTAACCCAACGCGTTTCCACCGCCTATGGCGAATCACCTTCAATTGGGATGGCCTCCAACCGTGCCGCAACAACAACAAGGTTATCCATTGGGTTAGAGTAGTGACCCGGTGGTGTCGGGACAGCCTGAGGTACAATAGCGTGTTGACAAGGCGGATCCATCAAACGAGGGTGAACCGGCGCGTCCGTCCCTGGTGCTTCCGCCCGGTTTACCACCGGCGAGTTGCTGGTTCCTGCTCCTGGGGTGTTGAAGAGATCTCTAGCTTCGAAAACTTGAGGCAAACGAGACCGGTATTTCCGCTTCAGGACCTCATGGGATGCATTCTGATCTAGCATGAGTCGGTAAGCTTGCGCATCCAAAGCGGCCCGCTCTGCGGTCATCCTGGCATTCTCAGCTGCTAGGTTGGCCTTGGCTTGAGTGATCTGATCCCTCACCTTTGCAATTTCCGCGTTTTGGGTGTTCTGATCCGCCGGATTAGCCTCTTCTATGAGCGTAGCCAACGCATCAAACAGATCAGATAAGACTTGAGCCGGTGGGTCTACAGGTCCTCCTGCCCTGGCTGCCGTCGCCGCTACTGATCCGGAGATCATTGTTGCTGCAGTCGAAGAGTGAAGTGCTGCTTCTGTCCGGGCCATGAATATTCCGACCCGGTTTGGCAGATCGGAGGGGTCCGGAATACTTTCGCCATCGGAATAGCCCCCAATCCGGCCATCTTGTAGCTGATAGAAAGATTCAGTTTCTCCGGTGGATGACTCGTCACCGGAATAAACGACGATCTCACCACCAGATTCCGATCCATCCTCATAGCTTCCTCCATGGATGACTCCCACGAAGGCATGCTTCACGGCCGGTTTAACCTGGGCAGATCGCGCACGCTGAGCCGTCTCGACGAGGTCGGTGCAGATGTCCGGCTCAGGGCCCGGTTCACCTATCTTGCCAATGAAGACGTGTATGCCACCAAAGGGGACCCGGTACCCGTACTCGATTGAGCCGGCCTCGGGGCCCCATCCTGCATCGTCGATATAGAGCTTGCCGCGACGATTCTTGGTCATCCGGCCCATAGCGTAGCCCTTGAGTCCTTTGAAGTTGCCCTCCAAGAACTTGAAACCATCGTGCGATGGCCCCACGGTGGGCGCCAACTGTCATGGTTTTGTCACGGCAGATGTCCTCATAAAAGGACTTAGTCGTGGAGCCATCGCGACGGGTTAGCTTGAAGGGGTTAAAGCGGACACAGGGACGCGAGAGAATTTATACTAGTTCGGCCCCTTCGATGAAGGTAAAAGCCTACGTCTAGTTGTGATGGAATTGATGGGGTTTCGATGACTAGGGAGCAAACAAGCTTCGCCTAGGTCTCGAGTTGTTCTCTGTTCTCCTTGAACCGCCGCCGGGTCGTCCCCTTATATACACAGGTGACGCCCGTCTGTTTATAGAGTCCCAATACCAGCTCATAGACGTGTCCGGTTTGGTCTCTACTTATTCCTAACTTACAACACAAGTTACATACCGACGCCGGTTTACGGCTACATGCCTTGAACCGACTATGGGCCCTTAGCCCTCATCTACCTTCTTGGGCTTTAATATACTTAGCTATTGGCGAAGTTAACCCGGCCCAGATAGGCCGGTTTACTCCCAGTAGTAATATCCCCAACAAATCCCTTCTCTCTATATTCTTGCAACTTGCATGCTTTACTTTCCGCTGGTCATATACTCTTGTATGCTTGCATGCTTGCTTGATATGTATTGTGAATGCCTAAACTTGTGCTAAAACTCCACATCAACTTAAGTGAAATTAAAAACTGCAACTTTACTTGATTAGAGTCTATTCACCCCCTCTAGACACCTCTTCTCGATCCTTTCAATTGGTATCAGAGCATTGGTCTCCATTGCCTTGGTTTAAACACCTTTGGAGGAAGATGGATGTGTCTACTTTGGGGAGTCCTAGACATAGAGTGCCTATTCTCGATGGAGAGTTTTTCTATGAGTGGAGAAATGAAATGCTTGAGATTTTCAATGAATATCATTTGAACAAGTACATTACTAGTCCTTGTGCACCTCATATTGATCCTTTGCATCCCACGCCCGAAGAGGATCTTGACATGATTCACAATCTTAGAACCATCAATCTTATCATTAGAGGATTGCCCAAAAATTTGATTGCTAATTTACCTACTCTTGATTGTGCCTATACTATATGGAGATTTCTTGAGGAACGATTTCCAGATTATTCCTTGAAAAACTTAGATGAAATCCCTCATAAATCTATCGCCTTGAGTAAGATGAATTCTAGTGATCCTAGCTTTGGTGATTGTCTATTTGAGCTTACCAATCTCATGCGTGCCAAAGGAGATGTTGGAATCATTAGCAATATCATTTCCGAAGCTATTAGAATTCATAAACATAACCATAGTAATGATCATTTATCTAATGATTTACCCTCTCTAGGAATTGATCAATCACAAGATGATGTTGAACATGGATACTATGATGAGGATGATGATGATAGTGACTATGATCTTGATGACGCAATGAGACACTTTGGTCTTATGGCAAACCTTCGCGGCTACATGGCTGGAGGAAAGGAATGGGTCCTTGCTAGTGGATGTACTGATCATATGACCGGAGAAAAGGATATGTTCCGTAAGCTTGCTGAAAACAACGGCCCTCGAAAGTATGTCACTTTTGGTGATAACTCAAAGGGTAAGGTGGTTGGCCTAGGTAAGGTGGCCATCTCACATGATAGCCCCATACAAAATGTCATGCTCGTTGAATCTCTTGGGTACAATTTACTTTCAGGATCTAGACTTGCTGATTTCGGTTTCAATGTCCTATTTACTGAGGTAGATTGCCAAGTGTTTCGTAGAGACAATCGTAAAATGGTCTTTAACGGTATACGTAGAGGTGATCTTTACATAGTTGATTTCACTAAAAAGGCTCAACCTAGAACTTGCTTAATTGCTAAATCTTCTAAGGGTTGGTTGTGTGTAACACCCCGGATGTAATTTGCCATATTTGTAACTCCAACTCTTGCCATTTTCGGCAACGTGATATGATATTCCCTCCGTGGTTGGGTTTCCCGTCATTTTGCATTTTGTTCATATCATGCATTTCATATCATGTCATCATGTGCATCGCATTCGCATACGTGTTCGTTTCATGATTCCGAGCATTTTCCCCGTTGTCCGTTTTGCAATCCGGCGCTCCTATGTTCCCTGGCGTCCCCTTTTACCTTTTTTCATGAGCGGGTATTAAACCTTCTCAGAATGGACCGAGGTTTGTCAAGCGGCCTTGGTATAACACCGGTAGACCGCCTGTCAAGTTTCGGGTCATTCGGAGGTCGTTTGATACTCCAACGGTTAGCCCGTCCCCGCGCCCCGCGCTGCCGCCCGCGTCGCCCGTCCCCGCTCCGCCCCGCCGCCGCGGTGCTCCTCCGCCGCCTCTACGCCGCCGCCGCGCGCGTCGCCCCGCCGGCCCGCCGCCCGCGCCGCCGCGTCCTCGCTCGCCGCCGGCCGGATCCGGCCAGATCCGGGCCGGGGCCGCCTACCCGCGCTTCCCCGCGCCGTTCCGAGCTCCGGCCGCCGCGCACCTCGATCCCGTCGACTTTCTCCGAGGTCGATTTTCTCTAAGTCCCGAAACCTGTTGCTATATCATGCCATGTTCATCGCATCATAAATTGCTGCATACTGCTCCGTTTCGTGCGTGTGATATGTCAAATTGTTCGAATCGATGAGTACATCATTTCGTATCATTGCATCATTTTCATTTGAGCTCATCTTGATGCCAGAAATGCTGTTAGAAGAGGGCTATGTGATGTTAGTTTTAGATCTGTTTCAGAACTTGCACTTTTGTCATTCTTGCCATGATTGATGTGTGCATCCTATGAAGTTGAGTCCTATATGTGTTCTGAAATATGCCATGCCATCTTTACAGGGGTGTATGCCATGTATTTTTTTGATCTTTGTGGTGACTAGCCCAAGCATGAAAACTAGGGTACATAGTGTTGCTGATTCCAGAGACTTGGTAATTTCACTAAGTCATGTCCTGCTGTTATTTTTATGCCATGTGTTCATGTTGTTTCAGCGAGATCTATGCCTCTTTTGAGCATGATCAGTAAGGGTGTTTTGAACATATGGATTTGCTCTATCCATCCATTCGTTTGTTTGTAATTATGGAGTGCTATAGCTTGAGTCAATCGAGCTCTACGTTTGCTATAAAATGTTACTGGCAGATTGTTTACATGTTATTCGATTTTGCCAAGCTTGTCGTAGTTGTTCCTTGCAGGCTATGATGTTATTCTTGCCATGTCTAGCTTCTATGTCATGTCTTCTTAATGGATGAATGCTTAGTCTATCATGTAATGCTCTGTAGTGAGTGCATCGAGCTCGTAAACATGCCTACTTGTTATCTGTTTTTGACATGTCCAGTTTTCTGCCAAGTCTGAAATCTGTAACGAAACTTGCTTACTTGACATGGGTGCAATTATATTTTCTGGTCCTTTTTGGCTCATGGTCAGTAAGGGACTTTTGTTAAGTGCTTCTACTAGATTCATGCCGCTCCTTATTGTGCTATGTCCTGTTCCTGTAGCATGTTGTTTGCTTACTCTAAACATACCATCCTGATGTTAATTTCTGGCATGTTGTTATTTTCACTAAGTCTGTGAACCTGTTATCTTTTGCACTTTTGCCATGCTTGTTTGAACCTGTTGTGGTGTGATTTAGCCGTAGCTCAGTGTTCATCTTTTGTCAAGCATATTGAGCAGATTACTGTCATGTGCTTTTCTGGTACGTTTGGGTGCAGTAGCTTAATTTCTTGTTGCTTGCTAAGTAGCATCATGCTGTTAATGGCAGAATCTTGTCATTCTTGTTTTGCTTGTCATTTGCAAACCGTGCATCCGATTCCGGTGATCTTTATATCAATTTCAACCGAAATCACCTCACCTTTCTAGTGGCATACTTGGTTTGCCAAGATTATGCCTTGTTCATCTTTTTCCTTCCGGAGCACGCATATGCATCGCATACCACATCTCGCATATCATGCCGTGTTTTGCATCATGTTGTTTGTGCATTGCATCGTGGTTGATAGTTGTTACTTTGCTTGTGCTCTTGTTTTGGGTAGAGCCGGGAGACGAGTACGTGAACGAGGAACCTGTTGAGAACGCTTACGAGGATCAAGCCTTCGACAACTCTGAGAACCTTGTAGGCAAGATGACCATACCCTCGAAATCACTTCTATCTTTGCTTGCTAGATGCTCGCTCTTTTGCTATGCCTATGCTGCGATACCTACCACTTGCTATATCATGCCACCCATATTGCCATGTCAGCCTCTAACCATCCATGTCCTAGCAAACCGTTGATTGGCTATGTTACCGCTTTGCTCAGCCCCTCTTATAGCGTTGCTAGTTGCAGGTGAAGATGAGGTTTGTTCCATGTTGGAACATGATTATTTTGGGATATCACAATATCTCTTATTTTAATTAATGCATCTATATACTTGGTACAGGGTGGAAGGCTCGGCCTTATGCCTGGTGTTTTGTTCCACTCTTGCCACCCTAGTTTCCGTCATACCGGCGTTATGTTCCTTGATTTTGCGTTCCTTACACGGTTGGGTGATTTATGGGACCCCCTTGACAGTTCGCTTTGAATAAGACTCTTCCAGCAAGGCCCAACCTTGGTTTTACCATTTGCCTACCACCTACACCTTTTCCCTTGGGTTTTCGCGAGCCCGAGGGTCATCTTTATTTTAGCCCCCCCGGGCCAGTGCTCCTCTGGGTGCTGGCCCGAAACGAGCAGACTGCGAGGCCACCTCGGGGAAACTTGAGGCTTGGTTTTACTCGTAGGATGTCTCATCCGGATGTGCCCTGAGACCGAGATATGTGCAGCTCCTATCAGGATTTGTTGGCACAATCGGGCGGCTTTGCTGGACTTGTTTTATTACTATCGAAATGTCTTGTAGTCCGGGATTCCGAGACTGATCGGGTCTTCCCGGTAGAAGGAATATCCTTCGTTGACCGTGAGAGCTTATAATGGGCTAAGTTGGGACACCCCTGCAGGGTATTATCTTTCGAAAGCCGTGCCCGCGGTTATGAGGCAGATGGGAATTTGTTAATGTCCGGTTGTAGAAAACCCGAAGTTGATCTTAATTAAAACACATCAACCGCGTGTGTAACCGTGATGGTCTCTTCTCGGCGGAGTCCGGGAAGTGAACACGGTGTTGGAGTTATGTTTGACGTAGGTTACTCTAGGATCACTTCTTGATCACTTCTAGCTTCCCGACCGTGCTTTGCTTCTCTTCTCGCTCTCTTTTGCGTTGTTAGCCACCATATATGCTAGTCGCTTGCCGCAGCTCCACCTCACAACCCCTTCCTACCTTTAAGCTTAAATAGTCTTGATCTCGCGGGTGTGAGATTGCTGAGTCCCCGTGACTCACAGATTCTACCAAAACAGTTGCAGGTGCCAACGATGCCAGTGTAGATGACGCAACCGAGCTCACGTGGGAGTTCGACGAGGAACGTGGCCGTTACTATGTGTCTTTTCCTGATGATCAGTAGTGGAGCCCAGTTGGGGTGATTCGGGGATCTGTGTAGCATTTGGGGTAGTCTTCTTTCATTTTGGTACCGTAGTCGGACCTTGAGTGTATTCTGGATGATGTATGTTTATTTATGTATTGTGTGAAGTGGCGACTGTAAGCCGACTATGTATCTCTTTCCCTTATGTATTACATGGGTTGTGTGAAGATTACCTCACTTGCGACATTGCTTTCAATGCGGTTATGCCTCTAAGTCGTGCTTCGACACGTGGGAGATATAGCCGCATCGAGGGCGTTACAAGTTGGTAATCAGAGCCTTCCCCGACCTTAGGAGCCCCCACTGATTGATCGTTTTTAGCGGTTGAGTTGTGTCTAGAAAAATGTTTTGAGTCATTTAGGAATTATATATCGGAGAGTCTAGGAATTCTTTTTACTTCCCAGTCTCCTCATCGCTCTGGTAAGGCATCCTGACGTAGAGTTTTGACTCTTCTCTTCTCAAATTTCACTAAATTTTTTTTTAGGATCACGCAGGTATCTTAGAATCGTTCCGATGGTTTTGTGATGACAACATTGTCTTGGTGCCTCCTGTCAGCAGGGGTTTAGTGGAGGTGTCCCGGGGAGTTGAGCTCCGAGGTGTTGTCATCATAATTTTATCGTTGCGGTTCTGGAATACCTGAGTTTAGTACGCCGACATCGAAAATCTCTTTTGTACAGTTGTTGGTGAGATAACCCTGATAGCCCAGTACTGAGGCGAGTGCGGGAGTATTGCCATAACTCGTATAACGGATGCTTTTCGAAGGTTGAGGTAGACGATTTCCGAGGGTTTCTTGGTTATGTGTTGAAGGATGGATACAGCTGGATCTAGGTATTGTTAGTTTGGGTGATATATTTTGTGTCCCCTGTATCCCCAACACCTGATTGCATAACCAGAAAGTTTCAGGAGTTTATAAGTGGGAATTCTTGTAGCTCTAGTATTTCTTCCCGCAGATATTTGGTTCGTGATTGGGTAATCCTTACCAAGTATTTGTTCACATCCGTACCTTGTTCATTTTATTCCATACTTTTTTTTCTAAGTGGCTTCTCAACTTATGGAAGTGTGATGATTTACTTTGGAATTCATTCGTTCACTCTTGTTCGAATGTTTATTGTGAAGACTATATGTTGCAATTTCGATCCTTTGATTCAGCTTGAATATATGTCTTTCAAGATGCTAATGGATGTCACCCTCTTCAGGATGGCTCCGCCAATGCGTCAGAATCCGGAACGCAATGAAGGAAGTCAGGCTAACCCTCCGCCACCACCTCGGCCTCCGGAGGCATGGCAAGCCCTGATGACAACCACCAATGCCAACACTCAGATTCTGATTCAGCTCTTGCAAGATCGCAACCAAGGGCAAGGTAATAAAGGAAATCAAGGCCAAGGCAACAATCAGCTGCACTTCGCTTCACTCAATCAGTTCCTTGCTAATCAGCCAAAGACCTTCAGCTACTGTGTCGAGGCCACAGACGCCGATGATTGGCTCGTGGACATCAACAAGCAATTCGAATGTAGCAATGTCAGACCTGAGGACTTTGTCAAGTTTGCCTCTTTTCAACTCAAAGATGAAGCTGCTAAGTGGTTCCAACAATACAAAGATTCCAGAGGAGGTCGTGTGATTACCTGGGATGATTTCCGCCGTGACTTCAAAGCTCATCACATTCCAGAAAGTGTTGTTGAGAGTAAGCGTGAGGAGTTCCGCAATCTCAAGCAAGGCAACATGTCTGTGTATCAATACAACACTCAGTTCCAGAAGCTCTCTCGTTTTGCGAAGCAAGACATCCTTGATGAGAAGAGCATGACCTACCAATTCAGGCGTGGTCTCAGAGAAGATTTGCAACTAGCTCTCGTGCTTTTTGAGCCATTAAAGTATGATGAATTCTACAACATGGCACTGAAACAAGAAGCTGCTCACCTCAAGTGTGAGGCATCTAAGAAGAGAGTTAGAGACGCAGTTCAGTCTTCTTCTTCCTCACTTGTGGCAGCTAAGCAACAGAAGTTCTGGTTGCCTCCTCCTCCTCCGTTCCATCAGCCTTACCAGCAGAAGAACTCAGGTGGTCGTGGATCTTCCCACCCACCCAACCCTGGCTATCAGAACAAGTCTCAGAACCAAGCTCCAAGACCAAATGCTCCTTATCATCGTCCGCTCTCAGAGGTGACTTGCAACAAATGTCAGCAGAAGGGTCTGTTGGGGAACGTAGTAATTTCAAAAAAATTCCTACGCACACGCAAGATCATGATGATGCATAGCAACGAGAGGGGAGAGTATTGTCTACGTACCCTCGTAGACCGAAGCGGAAGCGTTGACACAACATAGAGGAAGTAGTCGTACGTCCTCCCAATCCGACCGATCCAAGCACCGTTACTCCGGCGCCTCCGAGTTCTTGACACACGTACAGCTCGATGACGTTCTCCGGGCTCCGATCCAGCAAAGCTCTCGGGGACGAGTTTCGTCAGCACGACGGCATGGTGACGATCTTGATGAACTACCAACGCAGGGCTTTGCCTAAGCACCGCGACAATATGACCGAGGTGGAATATGGTGGAGGGGGGCACCGCACACGGCTGAGGAACGATCACGAAGATCAACTTGTGTGTTCTAGGGTGCCCCCCTGCCCCCGTATATAAAGGAGCAAGGGGGGAGGCCGGCCGGCCCTATGGGGCGCGCCAAAGGGAGGCGGGAGTCCTCCTCCTAGTGGGAGTAGGACTCCCCTTTCCTAGTCCAACTAGGAAGAGAGGGGGGAAGGAAAGAGAGGGAGAGGGAGAGGGAAAGGGGGGCCGCGCCCCCTCCTTGTCCAATTCGGACACCCCATGGGGGGGGGCGCGCCACCTCCTGGCCGCAGCCCTCTCTCTCCCCTCGGGCCCAATAAGGCCCATTACTTCCCCGGGGGGTTCCGGTAACCCCTCCGGCACTCCGGTTTTATCCGAAACCACTCGGAACCATTCCGATGTCCGAATATAGTCGTCCAATATATCAATCTTTTCGTCTCGACCATTCCAAGACTCCTCGTCATGTCCGTGATCTTATCCAGGACTCCGAACTAACTTCGGTACATCAAAATGCATAAAATCATAATAACTGTCATCGTAACCTTAAGCGTGCGGACCCTACGGTTCGAGAACAGTGTAGACATGACTGAGACAAATCTCTGGTCAATAACCAATAGCGGGACCTGGATGCCCATATTGGCTCCTACACTTTCTACGAAGATCTTTATCGGTTAGACCGCATAACAACATACGTTGTTCCCTTTGTCATCGGTATGTTACTTGCCCGAGATTCGATCGTCGGTATCCAATACCTAGTTCAATCTCGTTACCGGCAAGTCTCTTTACTCGTTCCGTAATACATCATCTTGCAACTATCTTATTGGTTGCAATGCTTGCAAGGCTTATGTGATGTGCATTACCGAGAAGGCCCTGAGATACCTCTCCGACATTCGGAGTGACAAATCCTAATCTCGAAATACGCCAACCCAACAAATACTTTCGGAGACACCTGTAGAGCTCCTTTATAATCACCCAGTTACGTTGTGACGTTTGGTAGCACACAAAGTGTTCCTACGGTAAACGGGAGTTGCATAATCTCATAGTCAAAGGAACATGTATAAGTCATGGAGAAAGAAATAGCAACATACTAAACGATCGGGTGCTAAGCTAATGGAATGGGTCATGTCAATCAGATCATTCAACTAATGATGTGACCTTGTTAATCAAATGACAACTCCTTTGTCTATGGTTAGGAAACTTAACCATCTTTGATTAACAAGCTAGTCAAGTAGAGGCATACTAGTGACACTCTGTTTGTCTATGTATCCACACATGTATTATGTTTACGGTTAATACAATTCTAGCATGAATAATAAACATTTATCATGACATATAAGGAAATAAATAATAACTTTATTATTGCCTCTAGGGCATATTTTCTTCAGTCTCCCACTTGCACTAGAGTCAATAATCTAGATTACACAGTAATGATTCTAACACCCATGGAGTCTTGGTGCTGATCATGTTTTGCTCGTGGAAGAGGATTAGTCAACTGGTCTGCTACATTCAGATCCGTATGTATCTTGCAAATCTCTATGTCTCCCACCTGGACCAAATCCCGGATGGAATTGAAGCATCTCTTGATGTGCTTGGTTCTCTTGTGAAATCTGGATTCCTTTGCCAAGGCAATTGCACCAGTATTGTCACAAAAGATTTTCATTGGACCCGATGCACTAGGTATGACACCTAGATCGGATATGAACTCCTTCATCCAGACTCCTTCATTTGCTGCTTCCGAAGCAGCTATGTACTCCGCTTCACATGTAGATCCTGCCACGATGCTTTGTTTATAACTGCACCAACTGACAGCTCCACCGTTCAATGTAAATACGTATCCGGTTTGCGATTTAGAATCGTCCGGATCAGTGTCAAAGCTTGCATCAACGTAACCATTTACGACGAGCTCTTTGTCACCTCCATATACGAGAAACATTTCCTTAGTCCTTTTCAGGTACTTCAGGATATTCTTGACCGCTGTCCAGTGATCCACTCCTGGATTACTTTGGTACCTCCCTGCTAAACTTATAGCAAGGCACACATCAGGTCTGGTACACAACATTGCATATATGATAGAGCCTATGGCTGAAGCATAGGGAACATCTTTCATCTTCTCTCTATCTTCTGCAGTGGTCGGGCACTGAGTCTTACTCAACTTCACACCTTGTAACACAGGCAAGAACCCTTTCTTTGCTTGATCCATTTTGAACTTCTTTAAAACTTTGTCAAGGTATGTGCTTTGTGAAAGTCCAATTAAGCATCTTGCTCTATCTCTATAGATCTTAATGCCCAATATGTAAGCAGCTTCACCGAGGTCTTTCATTGAAAAAAATCTTATTCAAGTATCCCTTTATGCTATCCAGAAATTCTATATCATTTCCAATCAGTAATATGTCATCTATATATAATATCAGAAATGCTACAGAGCTCCCACTCACTTTCTTGTAAATACAGGCTTCTCCAAAAGTCTGTATAAACCCAAATGCTTTGATTACACTGTCAAAGCGTTTATTCCAACTCTGAGATGCTTGCACCAGTCCATAAATGGATCGCTGGAGCTTGCACACTTTGTTAGCTCCCTTTGGATCGATAAAACCTTCCGGTTGCATCATATACAACTCTTCTTCCAGAAATCCATTCAGGAATGCAGTCTTTACATCCATTTGCCAAATTTCATAATCATAAAATGCGGCAATTGCTAACATGATTCGGACAGACTTAAGCATCACTACGGGTGAGAAGGTCTCATCATAGTCAATCCCTTGAACTTGTCGAAAACCTTTCGCGACAAGTCGAGCTTTGTAGACAGTAACATTACCATCAGCGTCAGTCTTCTTCTTGAAGATCCACTTATTCTCTATTGCTTGCCGACCATCGGGCAAGTCAACCAAAGTCCATACTTTGTTCTCATACATGGATCCCATCTCAGATTTCATGGCTTCAAGCCATTTTGCGGAATCTGGGCTCACCATCGCTTCTTCATAGTTCGTAGGTTCACCATGATCTAGTAGCATGACTTCCAGAACAGGATTGCCGTACCACTCTAGCGCGGATCTTACTCTGGTTGATCTACGAGGTTCTGTAGTAACTTGATCTGAAGTTGTATGATCATCATCATTAACTTCCTCACTAATTGGTGTAGGTGCTTCAGAAGCAGATTTCTGCGATGCACTACTTTCCAATAAAGGAGCAGGTACAGTTACCTCATCAAGTTCTACTTTCCTCCCACTCACTTCTTTCGAGAGAAACTCCTTTTCTAGAAAGACTCCGAATTTAGCAACAAAAGTCTTGCCTTCGGATCTGTGATAGAAGGTGTATCCAACAGTTTCTTTTGGATATCCTATGAAGACACATTTTTCCGATTTGGGTTCGAGCTTATCAGGTTGAAGCTTTTTCACATAAGCATCGCAGCCCCAAACATTAAGAAACGACAACTTTGGTTTCTTGCCAAACCATAGTTCATAAGGCGTTGTCTCAACGGATTTTGACGGTGTCCTATTTAACGTGAATGCGGCCGTCTCTAAAGCATAACCCCAAAACGATAGCGGTAAATCTGTAAGAGACATCATAGATCGCACCATATCTAGTAAAGTATGATTACGACGTTCGGACACACCATTGCGTTGTGGTGTTCCGGGTGGCGTGAGTTGCGAAACTATTCCGTATTGTTTCAAATGTAGACCAAACTCGTAACTCAAATATTCTCCTCCACGATCAGATCGTAGAAACTTTATTTTCTTGTTACGATGATTTTCAACTTCACTCTGAAATTCTTTGAACTTTTCAAATGTTTCAGACTTGTGTTTCATTAAGTAGACATAACCATATCTGCTTAAATCATCTGTGAAGGTGAGAAAATAACGATATCCGCCACGATCCTCAACATTCATTGGACCACATACATCTGTATGTATGATCTCCAATAAATCTGTTGCTCTCTCCATAGTATCGGAGAACGGTGTTTTGGTCATCTTGCCCATGAGGCACGATTCGCAAGTGCCAAGTGATTCATAATCAAGTGGCTCCAAAAGTCCATCAGTATGGAGTTTCTTCATGCGTTTTACACCGATATGACCTAAACGGCAGTGCCACAAATAAGTTGCACTATCATTATCAACTCTGCATCTTTTGGCTTCAACACTATGAATATGTGTATCACTACTATCGAGATTCATCAAAAATAGACCACTCTTCAAGGGTGCATGACCATGAAAGATATTACTCATATAAATAGAACAACCATTATTCTCTGATTTAAATGAATAACCGTCTCGCATCAAACAAGATCCAGATATAATGTTCATGCTCAACGCTGGCACCAAATAACAATTATTCAGGTCTAATACTAATCCCGAAGGTAGATGTAGAGGTAGCATGCCGACTGCGATCACATCGACTTTGGAACCGTTTCCCACGCGCATCGTCACCTCGTCCTTAACCAATCTTCGCTTAATCCATAGTCCCTGTTTTGAGTTGCAAATATTAGCAACAGAACCAGTATCAAATACTCAGGTGCTACTGCGAGCATTAGTAAGGTACACATCAATAACATGTATATCACATATACCTTTGTTGACCTTGCCATCCTTCTTATCCGCCAAATACTTGGGGCAGTTCCGCTTCCAGTGACCAGTCTGCTTGCAGTAGAAGCACTCAGTTTCAGGCTTAGGTCCAGACTTGGGTTTCTTCTCTTGAGCAGTAACTTGTTTGCTGTTCTTCTTGAAGTTCCCCTTCTTCTTCCCTTTGCCCTTTTTCTTGAAACTAGTGGTCTTATTGACCATCAACACTTGATGCTCTTTCTTGATTTCTACCTCCGCAGCCTTTAGCATTGCGAAGAGCTCGGGCATTGTTTTATCCATCCCTTGCATATTATAGTTCATCACGAAGCCTTTGTAGCTTGGTGGCAGTGATTGGAGAATTCTGTCAATGACACAATCATCCGAAAGATTGACTCCTAGTTGATTCAAGTGATTATAATACCCAGACATTCTGAGTATATGCTCACTGACAGAACCATTCTCCTCCATCTTGCAGCTATAGAACTTATTGGAGACTTCATATCTCTCAATCCGGGCATTCTGTAGGAATATTAACTTCAACTCTTGGAACATCTCATATGCTCCATGATGTTCAAAACGTTGTTGAAGTCCCGGTTCTAAGCCGTAAAGCATGTCACACTAAACTATCGAGTAGTCATCAGCTTTGCTCTGCCAGACGTTCACAACATCTGGCGTTGCTCCAGCAGCAGGCCTGACACCTAGCTGTGCTTCCAGGATGTAAATCTTCTATGCAGCAATGAGGATAATCCTCAAGTTACGGACCCAGTCCGTGTAATTGCTACCATCATCTTTCAACTTTGCTTTCTCAAGGAACGCATTAAAATTCAACGGAACAACAGCACGAGCCATCTATCTACAATCAACATAAACAAGCAAGATACTATCAGGGACTAAGTTCATGATAATTTTAAGTTCAGTTAATCATATTACTTAAGAACTCCCACTTAGATAGACATCTCTCTAATCCTCTAAGCGATCACGTGATCCAAATCAACTAAACCATGTCTGATCATCACGTGAGATGGAGTAGTTTCAATGGCGAACATCACTATGTTGATCATATCTACTATATGATTCACGCTCGACCTTTCGGTCTCCGTGTTCCGAGGCCATATCTGTTATATGCTAGGCTTGTCAAGTTAAACCTGAGTATTCCGCGTGTGCAACTGTTTTGCACCCTTTGTATTTGAACGTAGAGCCTATCACACCCGATCATCACGTGGTGTCTCAGCACGAAGAACTTTCGCAACGGTGCATACTCAAGGAGAACACTATTACTATGATAATTTGGTGAGAGTTCATCTTATAATGCTACCGTCAATCAAAGCAAGATAAGATGCATAAAAAGATAAACATCACATGCAATCAATATAAGTGATATGATATGGCCATCATCATCTTGTGCTTGTGATCTCCGTCTCCGCAGCACCATCATGATCACCATCGTCACCGGCGCGACACCTTGATCTCCATCGTAGCATCGTTGTCGTCTCGCCAATCTTATGCTTCTACGACTATCGCTACCGCTTAGTGATAAAGTAAAGCATTACAGGGCGATTGCATTGCATACAATAAAGCGACAACCATACTGCTCCTGCCGGTTGCCGATAACTCGGTTACAAAACATGATCATCTCATACAATAAAATTTAGCATCATGTCTTGACCATAACACATCACAACATGCCCTGCAAAAACAAGTTAGACGTCCTCTACTTTGTTTGTTGCAAATTTTACGTGGCTACTACGGGCTTAAGCAAGAACCAATCTCACCTATGCATCAAAACCACAACGATAGTTTGTCAAATAGACTCCGTTTTAACCTTCTCAAGGACCAGGCGTAGCCATACTCGGTTCAACTAAAGTTGGAGAAACTGACACCCGCCAGCCACCTGTGTGCAAACTGCAAAGCACGGCGGTAGAACCAGTCTCGCGTAAGCGTACGCGTAATGTCAGTCTGGGCCGCTTCATCCAACAATACCGCTGAACCAAAGTATGACATGCTTGTAGGCAGTATGACTTATATCGTCCACAACTCACTTGTGTTCTACTCGTGCATAACATCAAACCATAAAAACCTAGGCTCGGATGCCACTCTTGGGGAACGTAGTAATTTCAAAAAATTTCCTACGCACACGCAAGATCATGATGATGCATAGCAACGAGAGGGGAGAGTATTGTCTACGTACCCTCGTAGACCGAAGCGGAAGCGTTGACACAACGTAGAGGAAGTAGTCGTACGCCCTCCTGATCCGACCGATACAAGCACCATTACTCCGGCGCCTCCGAGTTCTTTACACACGTACAACTCGATGACGTTCTCCGGGCTCCGATCCAGCAAAGCTCTCGGGGACGAGTTTCGTCAGCACGACGGCGTGGTGACGATCTTGATGAACTACCGACGCAGGGCTTCGCCTAAGCACCACGACAATATGACCGAGGTGGAATATGGTGGAGGGGGGCACTGCACACGGCTGAGGAACGATCACGAAGATCAACTTGTGTGTTCTAGGGTGCCCCCTGCCCCCGTATATAAAGGAGCAAGGGGGGAGGCCGGCCGGCCCTATGGGGCGCGCCAAAGGGAGGGGGGAGTCCTCCTCCTAGTGGGAGTAGGACTCCCCTTTCCTAGTCCAACTAGGAAAAGAGGGGGGAAGGAAAGAGAGGGAGAGGGAGAGGGAAAGGGGGGCCGCGCCCCCCCTCCTTGTCCAATTCGGACTCCCCATGGGGGGGGTGCGCCACCTCCTGGCCGCAGCCCTCTCTCTCCCCTCGGGCCCAATAAGGCCCATTACTTCCCCGGGGGGTTCCGGTAACCCCTCTGGCACTCCGGTTTTATTCGAAACCACTCGGAACCATTCCGATGTCCGAATATAGTCGTCCAATATATCAATCTTTACGTCTCGACCATTCCGAGACTCCTCGTCATGTCCGTGATCTTATACGGGACTCCGAACTAACTTCGGTACATCAAAATGCATAAACTCATAATAACTGTCATCGTAACCTTAAGCGTGCAGACCCTACGGTTCGAGAACAGTGTAGACACGACTGAGACAAATCTCTGGTCAATAACCAATAGCGGGACCTGGATGCCCATATTGGCTCCTACACTTTCTACGAAGATCTTTATCGGTCAGACCGCATAACAACATACGTTGTTCCCTTTGTCATCGGTATGTTACTTGCCCGAGATTCGATCGTCGGTATCCAATACCTAGTTCAATCTCGTTACCGGCTAGTCTCTTTACTCGTTCCGTAATACATCATCTTGCAACTATCTTATTGGTTGCAATGCTTGCAAGGCTTATGTGATGTGCATTACCGAGAAGGCCCTGAGATACCTCTCCGACATTCGGAGTGACAAATCCTAATCTCGAATCCTAATCTCGAAATATGCCAACCCAATAAATACTTTCGGAGACACCTGTAGAGCTCCTTTATAATCACCCAGTTACGTTGTGACGTTTGGTAGCACACAAAGTGTTCCTACGGTAAACGGGAGTTGCATAATCTCATAGTCAAAGGAACATGTATAAGTCATGGAGAAAGCAATAGCAACATACTAAACGATCGGGTACTAAGCTAATGGAATGGGTCATGTCAATCAGATCATTCAACTAATGATGTGACCTTGTTAATCAAATGACAACTCCTTTGTCTATGGTTAGGAAACTTAACCATCTTTGATTAACAAGCTAGTCAAGTAGAGGCATACTAGTGACACTCTGTTTGTCTATGTATCCACACATGTATTATGTTTCCGGTTAATACAATTCTAGCATGAATAATAAACATTTATCATGACATATAAGGAAATAAATAATAACTTTATTATTGCCTCTAGGGCATATTTCCTTCAGGGTCACTATGCGTACAAGTTCTTCAACCAAAGGCGCCTTCCGCCTCCTCCTCCTGTGAGATCTTCCAGCAATGCAGTGGTCAAACATAATCCTAAGCATGCCAAGGTGAACATGTTGAACGCAGCTCAAGCAGAGGATTCTTCTGAAGTGATCATGGGTAATCTTCCTGTTAATGATATTCCTGCAAAAGTCTTATTTGATACAGGTGCATCGCATTCTTTCATGTCATATCCGTTTGCATCGAAGCATAATGTTGACACAGAGATTTTGTCCAAAGTTATGCAAGTTGTTTCTCCTGGAAAAATTTTGCCTTCTAGCTTGGTTGCTCCCGATGTCTCTATCAAGTTGGGCGACTATAGATTTCTGGCTAAACCAATTGTTCTTGGTGACTCTGATATTGATCTTATTCTCGGGATGGACTGGCTTTCTAAGCACAAGGCTCAGCTTGATTGTGCTGCGAGGGAAATTCAATTGACTCACTCTTCTGACGATGTGATCATTTATGCCGCTCATGATGATACCATTCGGTTGTTTTCTCTCAATGAGAAGGGCGAATTGGATGCTATCTCTCAGATTCCAGTCGTTTGTGAGTACCAAGATGTCTTTCCAGAAGAGCTTCCGGGTATGCCTCCTCACCGGCCAGTTGAATTCGTTATTGATCTTGAGCCTGGCACGGAACCCGTTTGCAAGCGTCCATACAAGCTTGGACCAAAAGAGTTGAAGGAATTGAAGAAACAACTCGATGAACAAGAGCGTCTGGGTCTGATCAGACCGAGTTCTTCTCCTTGGGGTTGTGGTGTTCTTTTTGTCCAGAAGAAGGATGGCACGGACCGACTTTGCGTCGATTTCGTCCATTGAACAAGAAGACTATCAAGAACAAGTACCCACTTCCCAACATCAATGAGCTATTCGAGCAACTTAAAGGTGCTAAGGTGTTCTCCAAGCTTGACCTTCGTATGGGTTATCATCAGATTCGCATTCGTGAAGAAGATATTCCCAAGACAGCATTCAGAACAAGCTTTGGTTCTTATGAATATACTGTCATGTCTTTCGGCCTTGTCAATGCTCCTCCAACGTTCTCTCGTATGATGAACTTCATCTTCAACCCCTACACCAATGAATTCGTCTTGGTCTATCTCGATGATATATTGGTCTTCTGCAAGAATAAGAAGGATCATGCCAAAAATTCACGATTGGTGCTCGACAAGCTCAGAGAGTATCAATTCTATGCGAAGTTCTCCAAATGTGAATTCTGGCTTGATGAAGTTCTTTACCTTGGGCATATCATCTCTGCCAAGGGCATTGCTATTAATCCTGAGAGAGTGTCTGCAGTTTTGAATTGGGAACCTCCTCAGAATGTCAAGCAGCTTCGCAGTTTTCTTGGACTTGCAAGCTATTGCCGAAGATTCGTTGAGAATTTCTCTAAGATTGCAAAGCCTCTTTCCAACCTCCTCCAGAAGCATGTGAAGTATGTCTAGTCTCCTGAGTGTGACGTTGCTTTCAACATTATCAAAGAGAAACTCGTCACTGCTCTAGTTTTGACTCCTCCTGACGAATCCAAGCCTTATGAAGTTTTCTGTGATGCTTCTCTTCAAGGCCACGGTGCTGTCTTAATGCAAGAGAAGAAAGTTGTGGCCTATTCCTCTCGTCAGTTGAAGCCCAACGAAAAGAACTACCCCACTCACGATCTTGAGTTGGCGGCAGTTGTCCACGCACTAATAACATGGAGACATGTCCTGTTGGGAAGGAAGGTGGACATATTCACCGATCACAAGAGTCTCAAGTACATCTTCACTAAGCCCAACCTCAACCTCAGGCAAACTCGATGGGTCGAAATGATTCAAGAGTATAATCCGAGTATTGAATATACTCCAGGCAAGGCTAATGTGATTGCAGACGCTTTGAGCAGGAAGGCTTATTGCAACAGCTTAATCCTCAAGCCCTTTCAACCGGATCTTTGTGAAGCTTTCCGCAAGTTGAATATCCAAGTTGTTCCTCAAGGTTTTCTTGCCAACCTCATCGTCTCTCCTACTTTGGAAGATCAAATTCGTGAGGCACAACTGATGGATACCATGGTGAAGAAGGTGAAACGTGGTATTGACAAGGGCATTTCCAAATACAAGTGCTATCGAGTTGATGACAGAGATACTCTTTTCTTCGAGGACCGGATCGTGGTTCCAAAGGGTGATCTACGGAAAGTCATTATGAACGAGGCGCACAATTCACTCCTATCAATTCATCCCGGAAGTACGAAGATGTACCATGATCTCAAGCAGTCGTATTGGTGGACTCGAATGAAGCGAGAAATTGCTCAATTCGTGAATGAATGTGATATCTGTCGAAGGGTGAAAGCAGAACACCAACGACCAGCTGGTCTCCTCCAACCTCTTGCTATTCCAGAATGGAAGTTTGACCATATCAAAATGGACTTCGTGACTGGTTTTCCTAAGTCCAAGCGTGGAAATGATGCTATCTTCGTCGTCATCGACAAGCTCACTAAAGTGGCTCATTTTCTTCCTATCAAAGAGTCTATCACAGCAGCGCAGCTGGCAGAGCTGTACACATCCAGAATTGTCTCCTTGCATGGCATTCCACAATTGATCTCTCCAGACCGTGGCAGCATCTTTACATCCAAGTTTTGGGATTCTTTTCAGAAGGCCATGGGCACAAATATTCGCTTCAGCACAGCTTTCCACCCTCAAACTAGTGGACAAGTCGAGCGTGTCAACCAAATTCTTGAAGATATGCTCAGGGCTTGTGTTATCTCTTTCGGCATGAAGTGGGAGGATTGTCTTCCTTATGCTGAGTTCTCTTACAACAACAGTTTTCAAGACAGCTCGGGCAAAGCCCCATTCGAGATTCTCTATGGAAGAAAGTGCCGTACTCCTCTCAATTGGTCAGAGACCGGTGAACGCCAACTTCTTGGCAACGATTTGATCTCAGAGGCTGAAGATATGTGTAAGGTCATTCGTGAGAATCTCAAAGCCGCGCAATCGCGCCAGAAGAGCTATTACGATAGCAAACACTGGGATTTGGCATTCGAGATCGGAGATCATGTCTACCTCCGCGTCTTTCCAATGAAAGGAACTCGTCGCTTCGGTATCAAGGGGAAACTTGCCCCTAGATACGTGGGCCCTTTCAAGATCATCGGCAAACGAGGCGACCTCTCCTATCAACTTGAGCTTCCGTCCAACATTGCAAATGTGCACGATGTGTTCCACGTGTCACAGCTTCGCAAGTGCTTCAAGACGCCTGAGCGCACCATCAACTTCGAAGAGATTGATCTTCAAAAAGATTTGTCCTATCATGAGCATCCCGTTGCTATTCTTGAAGAAACTGAGCGCAAAACTCGCAACAAGTCAATCAAATTCCTGAAAGTGAAGTGGTCACACCATTCAGACCGAGAAGCCACCTGGGAGCGCGAGGACCACCTCCGTTTCGAGTATCCGGAGTTCTTTCAGTCCTAGATCTCGGGACGAGATCCTCTCATAGTGGTAGAGTGTTGTAACACCCCGGATGTAATTTGCCATATTTGTAACTCCAACTCTTGCCATTTTCGGCAATGTGATATGATATTCCCTCCGTGGTTGGGTTTCCCGTCATTTGCATTTTGTTCATATCATGCATTTCATATCATGTCATCGTGTGCATCGCATTCGCTTACATGTTCGTTTCATGATTCCGAGCATTTTTTCCGTTGTCCGTTTTGCAATCCGGCGCTCCTATGTTCCCCGGCGTCCCCTTTTACCTTTTTCCGTGAGTGGGTATTAAACCTTCTCGGAATGGACCGAGGTTTGTCAAGCGGCCTTGGTATAACACCGGTAGACCACCTGTCAAGTTTCGGGTCATTCCGAGGTCGTTTGATACTCCAACGGTTAGACGGGTAGCCGTGAAGGCCTCGTGTGTGTTGCAGACCAAAACCCCTCCAAAACAGCCCAATAACCCATCTAAGTCACTCCCATGTCCATCGTCGTTCGATCACGATCGCGTGGCCGAAAACCACACCTCATTTGGATCCTCCTAGCCCCTCCTATCTATAAATACACCCCCTCCACCGAAATTTCGGATCACTCCACCCCTAACCCTAGACAAATCCCCTCTCCGCGCCGCCGGACGTGTCCTGACGGAGCCGGACGCGTCCGCTCCGCCCCGCCGCCGCCACGTGTCGCGCCGCGACTCGCCCGCGCCCGCGCCCCACTTCGCCAGCCCGCGGAGCCCGCGGCCGGCTCGCCCGCGCCGCCGACCGAGCCCGCGCCCCGCGCGCGCCGCCCGCGTCCCCCGCGTCGCCCGTCCCCGCTCCGCCCCGCCGCCGCGGTGCTCCTCCGCCGCCTGTACGCCGCCGCAGCCGTCGCGCGCGTCGCCTTGCCGTCCCCGCCGGCCCGCCGCCCGCGCCGCCGCGTCCTCGCTCGCCGCCGGCCGGATCCGGCCAGATCCGGGCCGGGGCCGCCTCCCCGCGCCTCCCCGCGCCGTTCCGAGCTCCGGCCGCCCCGGACCTCGATCCCGTCGACTTTCTCCGAGGTCGATTTTCTCTAAGTCCCGAAACCTGTTGCTATATCATGCCATGTTCATCGCATCATAACTTGCTGCATACTGCTCCGTTTCGTGCGTGTAATATGTAAAATTGTTCGACTCGATGAGTACATCATTTCTTATCATTGCATAATTTTCATTTGAGATCATCTTGATGCCCGAAATGCTGTTAGAAGAGGGCTATGTGATGTTAGTTTCAGATCTGTTTCAGAACTTGCACTTTTGTCATTTTTGCCATGATTGATGTGTGCATCCTATGAAGTTGAGTCCTACATGTGTTTTGAAATATGCCATGCCATCTTTACAGGGGTGTATGCCATGTATTTTTATGATCTTTGTGGTGACTAGCCCAAGCATGCAAACTAGGGTACATAATGTTGCTGATTCCAGAGACTTGGTAATTTCACTGTCATGTCCTGCTGTTAGTTTTATGCCATGTGTTCATGTTGTTTCAGAGAGATCTATGCCTCTTCTGAGCATGATCATTAAGGGTGTTTTGAACATGTGGATTTTCTCTATCCATCCATTCCTTTGTTTGTAATTATGGAGTGCTATAGCTTGAGTCAATCGAGCTCTACGTTTGCTACAAAATATTACTGGCAGATTGTTTACATGTTATTCGATTTTGCCAAGCTTGTTGTAGTTGTTCCTTGCATGCTATGATGTTATTCTTGCCATGTCTAGCTTCTATGTCATGTCTTATTAATGGATGTATGCTTAGTCTATCATGTAATGCTCTGTAGTGAGTGCATTGAGCTCGTAAACATGCCTACTTGTTATCTGTTTTTGACATGTCCAGTTTTCTACCAAGTCTGAAATCTGTAACGAAACTTGCTTATTTGACATGGGTGCAATTATATTTTCTGGTCCTTTTTGGCTCATGGTCAGTAAGTGCTTCGAGTAGATTCATGCCATGCCTTATTGTGCTATGTCCTGTTCCTGTAGCATGTTGTTTTCTTGCTCTAAACATACCATCCTGATGTTAATTTCTGGCATGTTGTTATTTTCACTAAGTCTGTGAACTTGTTATCTTTTGCACTTTTGCCATGCTTGTTTGAACCTGTTGTGGTGTGATTTAGCCGTATCTCAGTGTTCATCTTTTGTCAAGCATATTGAGTAGATTACTGTCATATGCTTTGTTGGTACGTTTGGGTGCAGTAGCTTAATTTCTTGTTGCTTGCTAAGTAGCATCATGCTGTTAATGGCAGAATCTTGTCATTCTTGTTTTGCTTGTCATTTGCAAACCGTGCATCCGATTCCGGTGATCTTTATATCGATTTCAACCTAAATCACCTCACCTTTCTAGGGGCATACTTGGTTTGCCAAGATTATGCCTTGTTCATCTTTTTCCTTCCGGAGCACGCATATGCATCGCATACCACATCTCGCATATCATGCCGTGTTTTGCATCATGTTGTTTGTGCATTGCATCGTGGTTGATAGTTGTTCCTTTGCTTGTGCTCTTGTTTTGGGTAGAGCCGGGAGACGAGTACGTGAACGAGGAACCTGTTGAGCACGCTTACGAGGATCAAGCCTTCGACAACTCTGAGAACCTTGCAGGCAAGATGACCATACCCTCGAAATCACTTCTATCTTTGCTTGCTAGATGCTCGCTCTTTTGCTATGTCTATGCTGCGATACCTACCACTTGCTATATCATGCCACCCATATTGCCATGTCAGCCTCTAACCATCCATGTCCTAGCAAACCGTTGATTGGCTATGTTACCGCTTTGCTCAGCCCCTCTTATAGCGTTGCTAGTTGCAGGTGAAGATGAGGTTTGTTCCATGTTGGAACATGATTATTTTGGGATATCACAATATCTCTTATTTTAATTAATGCATCTATATACTAGGTACAGGGTGGAAGGCTCGGCCTTATGCCTGGTGTTTTGTTCCACTCTTGCCACCCTAGTTTCCGTCATACCGGTGTTATGTTCCTTGATTTTGCGTTCCTTACACGGTTGGGTGATTTATGGGACCCCCTTGACAGTTCGCTTTGAATAAGACTCCTCCAGCAAGGCCCAACTTTGGTTTTACCATTTGCCACATAAGCCTTTTTCCCCCGGGTTTACGCGAGCCCGAGGGTCATCTTTATTTTAACCCCCCGGGCCAGTTCTACTTCGATTGCTGGCCCAAACTAGAGCGCTTTGCAGCGCCACCTCAAGGAAACTTGGGGTCTGGTTTTAGTTGTACGGACAGCTCATCCGGATGTGCCCTGAGACCGAGATATGTGCAGCTCCTATCAGGATTTGTCGGCACAATCGGGCGGCTTTGCTGGACTTGTTTTATTGGGAATTTGTTAATGTCCGGTTATAGAAAACCCGAAGTTGACCTTAATTAAAACACATCAACCACGTGCTTAACCGTGATGGTCTCTTCTCGGCGGAGTCCGGGAAGTGAACACGGTGTTGGAGTTATGTTTGGCGTAAGTAGTTCAGGATCACTTCTTGATCACTACTAGCTTCACGACCGTGCCTTGCTTCTCTTCTCGCTCTCGAGCAAAACATGATCAGCACCAAAACTCCATGGGTGTTAGAATCATTACTATGTAATCTAGATTATTGACTCTAGTGCAAGTGGGAGACTGAAGGAAATATGCCCTAGAGGCAATAATAAAGTTATTATTTATTTCCTTATTTCATGATAAATGTTTATTATTCATGCTATAATTGTATTAACCGGAAACATAATACATGTGTGAATACATAGACAAACAGAGTGTCACTAGTATGCCTCTACTTGACTAGCTCGTTAATCAAAGATGGTTAAGTTTCCTAACCATAGACAAAGGAGTTGTCATTTGATTAACGAGGTCACATCATTGGTTGAATGATCTGATTGACATGACCCATTTCCATTAGCTTAGCACCTGATCGTTTAGTGTGTTGCTATTGCTTTCATCCATAACTTATACATGTTCCTATGACTATGACATTATGCAACTCCCGTTTGCCGGAGGAACACTTTGGGTGCTACCAAACGTCACAACGTAACTGGGTGATTATAAAGGAGTACTACAGGTGTCTCCAAAGGTAGATGTTGGGTTGGCGTATTTCGAGATTAGGATTTGTCACTCCGATAGTCGGAGAGGTATCTCTGGGCCCTCTCGGTAATGCACATCACATAAGCCTTGCAATCACTACAACTAATAAGTTAGTTGTGAGATGATGTATTACGGAACGAGTAAAGAGACTTACCGGTAACGAGATTGAACTAGGTATTGGATACCGACGATCGAATCTCGGGTAAGTAACATACCGATGACAAAGGGAACAAACGTATGTTGTTATGCGGCCTGACCGATAAAGATCTTCGTAGAATATGTAGGAGCCAATATGGGCATCTAGGTCCCGCTATTGGTTATTGACCGGAGACTTGTCTCGGTCATGTCTACATTGTTCTCGAACCGTAGGGTCCGCACGCTTAAGGTTTCGATGACGGTTATTATGAGTTTATGTATTTTGATGTACCGAAGGAGTTCGAAGTCCCGGATGTGATCATGGACATGACGAGGAGTCTCGAAATGGTCTAGACATAAAGATTGATATATTGGATGACTACATTTGGATATCGGAATGGTTCCGAGTGAAATCGGCATTTTACCGGAGTACCGGGGGGGTTACCGGAACCCCCCGGGGGGTTAATGGGCCACTATGGGCCTTAAGGGAGAAGGGAGAAAGGGGAAGGAAGGGGCCGCGCGCCCCTCCCCCTCCTAGTCCGAATAGGACAAGGGAAGGGGGGCGGCGCCCCCCCTTTCCTTCTCTCCCTCCACCTCTTTCCCCCCTTCTCCTAATCCAAATAGGAAAAGAGGGAGTCCTACTCCCGGTGGGAGTAGGACTCCCCCCTTGGCGCGCCTAGCCCTGGCCGGCCGCCCCTCCCCCTGGATCCTTTATATACGGGGGCAGGGGGGCACCTCTGAAGGCACAAGTTGATCCTTGAGATCGTTCCTTAGCCGTGTGCGGTGCCCCCCTCCACCATATTCCACCTCGGTCGTATTGTTGCAGCGCTTAGGCGAAGCCCTGCGATAGTAGAACATCAAGATCGTCACCACGCCGTCGTGCTGACGGAACTCTCTCCCCGGAGCTTTGCTGGATCGGAGCCCGAGGAGCGTCATCGAGCTGTACGTGTGCCAAGAACTCGGGGGCGCCGGAGTAACGGCGCCGTGATCGGTTGGATCGCGAGGAGATCGTACGACTACTTCCTCTACGTTGTTATCGCTTCCGCTTCGATCTACAAGGGTACGTAGACAACACTCTCCCCTCTCGTTGCTATGCATCACCATGATCTTGCGTGTGCGTAGGAAAATTTTGAAATTACTACGTTCCCCAACAGTGGCATCCGAGCCTAGGTTTTTATGGTTTGATGTTATATGCACGAGTAGAACACAAGTGAGTTGTGGACGATACAAGTCATACTGCCTACCAGCATGTCATACTTTGGTTCAGCGGTATTGTTGGATGAGATGACCCGGACCAACCTTACGCGTACGCTTACGCGAGACCGGTTCCCTCGACGTGCTTTACACACAGATGGCTTGCGGGAGACATCTCACCAACTTTAGTTGAACCAAGTGTGGCTACGCCCGGTCCTTGAGAAGGTTAAAACGGAGTCTATTTGACGAACTATCGTTGTGGTTTTGATGCGTAGGTAAGATGAGTTCTTGCTTAAGCCCGTAGCAGCCACGAAAAACTTGCAACAAACAAAGTAGAGGACGTCTAACTTGTTTTTGCAGGGCATGTTGTGATGTGATATGGTCAAGACATGATGCTAAATTTTATTGTATGAGATGATCATGTTTTGTAACCGAGTTATCGGCAACTGGCAGGAGCCATATGGTTGTCGCTTTATTGTATGCAATGCAATCGCCCTGTAATGCTTTACTTTATCACTAAGCGGTAGCGATAGTCGTAGAAGCATAAGATTGGCGAGACGACAACGATGCTACGATGGAGATCAAGGTGTCGCGCCGGTGACGATGGTGATCATGATGGTGCTGCAGAGATGGAGATCATGAAGCACAAGATGATGATGACCATATCATATCACTTATATTGATTTGCATGTGATGTTTATCTTTTATGCATCTTATCTTGCTTTGATTGACGGTAGCATTATAAGATGATCTCTCACTAAATTATCAAGAAGTGTTCTCCCCGAGTATGCACCGTTGCCAAAGTTCGTCGTGCCCAGACACCACGTGATGATCGGGTGTGATAAGCTCTACGTCCATCTACAATGGGTGCAAGCCAGTTTTGCACACGCAGAATACTCGGGTTATACTTGACGAGCCTAGCATATGCAGATATGGCCTCGGAACATGGAGACCGAAAGGTCGAGCGTGAATCATATAGTAGATATGATCAACATGATGATGTTCACCATTGAGAACTAATCCATTTCACGTGATGATCGGTTATGGTTTAGTTTGATTTGGATCACGTGATCACTTAGATGATTAGAGGGATGTCTATCTAAGTGGGAGTTCTTAAGTAATATGATTAATTGAACTTAAATTTATCATGAACTTAGTCCCTGATAGTATCTTGCTTGTTTATGTTGATTGTAGATAGATGGCTCGTGCTGTTGTTCCGTTGAATTTTAGTGCGTTCCTTGAGAAAGCAAAGTTGAAAGATGATGGTAGCAATTACACGGACTGGGTCCGTAACTTGAGGATTATCCTCATTGCTGCACAGAAGAGTTACGTCCCGGATGCACCGCTAGGTGCCAGGCCTGCTGCTGGAGCAACGCCAGATGTTATGAACGTCTGGCAGAGCAAAGCTGATGACTACTCGATAGTTCAGTGTGCCATGCTTTACGGCTTAGAACCGGGACTTCAACGTCGGTTTGAGAACCATGAAGCATATGAGATGTTCCAAGAGTTGAAGTTAATATTCCAACAGAATGCCCGGATTGAGAGATATGAAGTCTCCAATAAGTTCTATAGCTGCAAAATGGAGGAGAATGGGTCTGTCAGTGAACACATACTCAGAATGTCTGGGTATTACAATCACTTGAGTCAGCTGGGAGTTAATCTTCCGGATGATTGTGTCATTGACAGAATTCTTCAATCACTACCACCAAGCTACAAAGGCTTCGTGATGAACTATAATATGCAAGGGTTAGTAAAGACTATGCCTGAGCTCTTCGCAATGCTAAAAGCTGCGGAGGTAGAAATCAAGAAGGAGCATCAAGTGTTGATGGTCAATAAGACCACTAGTTTCAAGAAGAAGGGCAAAGGGAAGATGAAGGGGAACTTCAAGAAGAACAGCAAGCAAGTTGCTGCTCAGGAGAAGAAACCCAAATCTGGACCTAAGCCTGAAACTGAGTGCTTCTACTGCAAGCAGACTGGTCACTGGAAGCGGAACTGCCCCAAGTATTTGGCGGATAAGAAGGATGGCAAGGTGAACAAAGGTATATGTGATATACATGTTATTGATGTGTACCTTACTAGAGCTCGCAGTAGCACCTAGGTATTTGATACTGGTTCTGTTGCTAATATTTGCAACTCGAAACAGGGACTACGGATTAAGCGGACACTAGCAAAGGACGAGGTGACGATGCGCGTGGGAAATGGTTCCAAAGTCGATGTGATCCCGGTCGGCACGCTACCTCTACATCTACCTTCGGGATTAGTATTAGACCTAAATAATTGTTATTTGGTGCCAGCGTTGAGCATGAACATTATATCTGGATCTTGTTTAATGCGAGACGGTTATTCATTTAAATCAGAGAATAATGGTTGTTCTATTTATATGAGTAACATCTTTTATGGTCATGCACCCTTGCAGAGTGGTCTATTTTTGATGAATCTCGATAGTAGTGATACACATATTCATAATGTTGAAGCCAAAAGATGCAGAGTTGATAATGATAGTGCAACTTATTTGTGGCACTGCCGTTTAGGTCATATTGGTATAAAGCGCATGAAGAAACTCCATACTGATGGACTTTTGGAGTCACTTGATTATGAATCACTTGGCACTTGCGAACCGTGCTTCATGGGCAAGATGACTAAAACGCCGTTCTCCGGTACTATGGAGAGAGCAACAGATTTGTTGGAAATCATACATACGGATGTATGTGGTCCGATGAATATTGAGGCTCGTGGCGGATATCGTTATTTTCTCACCTTCACAGATGATTTGAGCAGATATGGGTATATCTACTTAATGAAACACAAGTCTGAAACATTTGAAAAGTTCAAAGAATTTCAGAGTGAAGTTGAAAATCATCGTAACAAGAAAATAAAGTTTCTACGATCTGATCGTGGAGGAGAATATTTGAGTTACGAGTTTGGTCTACATTTGAAACAATGCGGAATAGTTTCGCAACTCACGCCACCCGGAACACCACAGCGCAATGGTGTGTCCGAACGTCGTAATCGCACTTTACTAGATATGGTGCGATCTATGATGTCTCTTACAGATTTACCGCTATCATTTTGGGGTTATGCTCTTGAGACGGCCGCATTCACGTTGAATAGAACACCGTCAAAATCCGTTGAGACGACACCTTATGAACTATGGTTTAGCAAGAAACCAAAGTTGTCGTTTCTTAAAGTTTGGGGCTGCGATGCTTATGTGAAAAAGCTTCAACCTGATAAGCTCGAACCCAAATCGGAGAAGTGTGTCTTCATAGGATACCCAAAGGAGACAGTTGGGTACACCTTCTATCACAGATCTGAAGGCAAAATATTTGTTGCTAAAAATGGATCCTTTCTAGAGAAGGAGTTTCTCTCGAAAGAAGTGAGTGGGAGGAAAGTAGAACTTGATGAGGTAACTGTACCTTCTCCCTTATTGGAAAGTAGCTTATCTCAGAAACCGGTTTCTGAGACATCTACACCAAATAGTGAGGAAGTTGATGATGTTGATCATGAGGCTTCAGATCAAGTTATTACAGAACCTCGTAGGTCAACCAGAGTAAGATCCGCACCAGAGTGGTACGGTAATCCTGTTCTGGAAGTCATGCTACTTGATCATGATGAACCTACGAATTATGAAGAAGCGATGGTGAGCCCAGATTCCGCAAAGTGGCTTGAAGCCATGAAATCTGAGATGGGATCCATGTATGAAAACAAAGTGTGGACTTTGGTTGACTTGCCCGAGGGTCGGCAAGCAATAGAAAACAAGTGGATCTTTAAGAAGAAGACTGACGCTGACGGTAATGTTACTGTCTACAAAGCTCGACTTGTCGCAAAGGGTTTCCGACAAGTTCAAGGGATTGAATACGATGAGACCTTCTCACCCGTAGCGATGCTTAAGTCTGTCCGAATCATGTTAGCAATTGCCGCATTTTATGATTATGAAATTTGGCAAATGGATGTAAAAACTGCATTCCTGAATGGATTTCTGGAAGAAGAGTTGTATATGATGCAACCAGAAGGTTTTATCGATCCAAAGGGAGCTAACAAAGTATGCAAGCTCCAGCGATCCATTTATGGACTGGTGCAAGCATCTCGGAGTTGGAATAAACGCTTTGATAGTGTGATCAAAGCATTTGGGTTTGTACAGACTTTTGGAGAAGCCTGTATTTACAAGAAAGTGAGTGGGAGCTCTGTAGCATTTCTGATATTATATGTGGATGACATATTACTGATCGGAAATGATATAGAATTTCTGGATAGCATAAAGGGATACTTGAATAAGAGTTTTTTCAATGAAGGACCTCGGTGAAGCTGCTTACATATTGGGCATCAAGATCTATAGAGATAGATCAAGACGCTTGATTGGACTTTCACAGAGCACATACCTTGACAAAGTTTTGAATAAGTTCAAAATGGATCAGGCAAAGAAAGGGTTCTTGCCTGTGTTACAAGGTGTGAAGTTGAGTAAGACTCAATGCCCGACCACTGCAGAGGATAGAGAGAAAATGAAAGATGTTCCCTATGCTTCAGCCATAGGCTCTGTCATGTATGCAATGCTGTGTACCAGACCTGATGTGTGCCTTGCTATTAGCTTAGCAGGGAGGTACCAAAGTAATCCAGGAGTGGATCACTGGACAACGGTCAAGAATATCCTAAAGTACCTGAAAAGGACTAAGGAGATGTTTCTCGTATATGGAGGTGACAAAGAGCTCATCGTAAGTGGTTACGTTGATGCAAGTTTTGACACTGATCCGGACGATTCGAAATTGCAAACCGGATACATGTTTAC
The DNA here is from genome assembly GCA_032464435.1 of Aegilops umbellulata. Taxonomy (NCBI): domain Eukaryota; kingdom Viridiplantae; phylum Streptophyta; class Magnoliopsida; order Poales; family Poaceae; genus Aegilops; species Aegilops umbellulata. The sequence continues at coordinate 589,300,868 of CP136057.1, forward strand.
ATTAAACGGTGGAGCTGTCAGTTGGTGCAGTTCTAAACAAAGCGTCGTAGCGGGATCTACATGTGAAGCGGAGTACATAGCAGCTTTGGAAGCAGCTAATGAAGGAGTCTGGATGAAGGAGTTCATATCTGATCTAGGTGTCATACCTAGTGCATCGGGTCCAATGAAAATCTTTCGTGACAATACTGGAGCAATTGCCTTGGCAAAGGAATCCAGATTTCACAAGAGAACCAAGCACATCAAGAGACGCTTCAATTCCATCCGGGACTTGGTCCAGGTGGGAGACATAGAGATTTGCAAGATACATACGGATCTGAATGTAGCAGACCCGTTGACTAAGCCTCTTCCACGAGCAAAACATGATCAGCACCAAAACTCCATGGGTGTTAGAATCATTACTATGTAATCTAGATTATTGACTCTAGTGCAAGTGGGTGACTGAAGGAAATATGCCCTAGAGGCAATAATAAAGTTATTATTTATTTCCTTATTTCATGATAAATGTTTATTATTCATGCTATAATTGTATTAACCGGAAACATAATACATGTGTGAATACATAGACAAACAGAGTGTCACTAGTATGCCTCTACTTGACTAGCTCGTTAATCAAAGATGGTTAAGTTTCCTAACCATAGACAAAGGAGTTGTCATTTGATTAACGAGGTCACATCATTGGTTGAATGATCTGATTGACATGACCCATTTCCATTAGCTTAGCACCTGATCGTTTAGTGTGTTGCTATTGCTTTCATCCATAACTTATACATGTTCCTATGACTATGAGATTATGCAACTCCCGTTTGCCGGAGGAACACTTTGGGTGCTACCAAACGTCACAACGTAACTGGGTGATTATAAAGGAGTACTACAGGTGTCTCCAAAGGTAGATGTTGGGTTGGCGTATTTTGAGATTAGGATTTGTCACTCCGATAGTCGGAGAGGTATCTCTGGGCCCTCTCGATAATGCACATCACATAAGCCTTGCAAGCACTACAACTAATAAGTTAGTTGTGAGATGATGTATTACGGAACGAGTAAAGAGACTTACCGGTAACGAGATTGAACTAGGTATTGGATACCGACGATCGAATCTCGGGTAAGTAACATACCGATGACAAAGGGAACAAACGTATGTTGTTATGCGGTCTGACCGATAAAGATCTTCGTAGAATATGTAGGAGCCAATATGGGCATCCAGGTCCCGCTATTGGTTATTGACCGGAGACTTGTCTCGGTCATGTCTACATTGTTCTCGAACCGTAGGGTCCGCACGCTTAAGGTTTCGATGACGGTTATTATGAGTTTATGTATTTTGATGTACCGACGGAGTTCGGAGTCCCGGATGTGATCACGGACATGACGAGGAGTCTCGAAATGGTCGAGACATAAAGATTGATATATTGGATGAATACATTTGGATATCGGAATGGTTCCGAGTGAAATCGACATTTTACCGGAGTACCGGGGGGGTTACCGGAACCCCCCGGGGGGTTAATGGGCCACTATGGGCCTTAAGGGAGAAGGGAGAAAGGGGAAGGAAGGGGCCGCGCGCCCCTCCCCCTCCTAGTCCGAATAGGACAAGGGAAGGGGGGCGGCGCCCCCCCTTTCCTTCTCTCCCTCCACCTCTTTCCCCCCTTCTCCTAATCCAAATAGGAAAAGAGGGAGTCCTACTCTCAGTGGGAGTAGCACTCCCCCCTTGGCGCGCCTAGCCCTGGCCGGCCGCCCCTCCCCCTGGATCCTTTATATACGGGGGCAGGGGGGCACCTCTGAAGGCACAAGTTGATCCTTGAGATCGTTCCTTAGCCGTGTGCGGTGCCCCCCTCCACCATATTCCACCTCGGTCGTATTGTTGCAGCGCTTAGGCGAAGCCCTGCGATAGTAGAACATCAAGATCGTCACCACGCCGTCGTGCTGACAGAACTCTCTCCCCGGAGCTTTGCTGGATCGGAGCCCGAGGAGCGTCATCGAGCTGTACGTGTGCCAAGAACTCGGGGGCGCCGGAGTAACGGCGCCGGGATCGGTTGGATCGCGAGGACGACTACTTCCTCTACGTTGTTATCGCTTCCGCGTCGGTCTACAAGGGTACGTAGACAACACTCTCCCCTCTCGTTGCTATGCATCACCATGATCTTGCGTGTGCGTAGGAAAATTTTGAAATTACTACGTTCCCCAACAGGATGGATACAGCTGGATCTAGGTATTGTTAGTTTGGGTGATATATTTTGTGTCCCCTGTATCCCCAACACCTGATTGCATAACCGGAAAGTTTCGTGAGTTTATAAGTGGGAATTCAAGTAGCTCCTAGAATATCTTTCCAACAGACACATGATACGATATGGGATCTATCATATGTTTGTTCCGGCTTACTCTACAAGCCAATCTTTTGTTTTGTTTTCAGTTGTGATATTCGAGTTTTTCCGAAGGCAGATGGTGATTCCATACCTTTTTCTAAGTGGCTTCTCAACTTATGGAAGTGTGATGCTTTACTTTGGAATTCATTCGTTCATTCTTGTTCGAATGTTTATTGTGAAGACTATATGTTGCAATTTCGATCCTTTGATTCAGCTTGAATATATGTCTTTCAAGATGCTAATGGATGTCACCCTCTTCAGGATGGCTCCGCCAACGCGTCAGAATCCGGAACGCAATGAAGGAAGTCAGGCTAACCCTCCGCCACCACCTCCGCCTCCGGAGGCATGGCAAGCCTTGAAGACAGCCACCAATGCCAACGCTCAGATTCTGATTCAGCTCTTGCAAGATCGCAACCATGGGAAAGGTAATCAAGGAAATCAAGGTCAAGGCAACAATCAGCCGCACATCGCTTCACTCAATCAGTTCCTTGCAATTCAGCCAAAGACCTTCAGCTACTGTGTCGAGGCCACAGACGCCGATGATTGGCTCGTGGATATCAGCAAGCATTTCGAGTGCAGTAATGTCAGACCTGAGGACTTTGTCAAGTTTGCCTCTTTTCAACTCAAGGATCAAGCTGCTGAGTGGTACCAACAATACAAAGATTCCAGAGGAGGTCGTGTGATTACCTGGGATGATTTCCGCCGTGACTTCAAAGCTCATCACATTCCAGAAAGTGTTGTTGAGACTAAGCGTGAGGAGTTCCGCAATCTCAAGCAAGGCAACATGTCTGTGTATCAATACAACACTCAGTTCCAGAAGCTCTCTCGTTTTGCTAAACAAGACATCCCTGATGAAAAGAGCATGATTTACCAATTCAGGCGTGGCCTCAGAGAAGATCTGCAATTAGCTCTCGTGCTTTTGAGCCGAAAAAGTATGATGAATTCTACAACATGGCACTGAAACAAGAGGCTGCTCAGCTCAAGTGTGAGGCTTCTAAGAAGAGAGTCAGAGACGCAGTTCAGTCTTCTTCTTCCTCACTTGTGGCAGCTAAGCAACAGAAGTTCTGGTTGCCTCCTCCTCCTCCGTTCCGTCAGCCTTACCAGCAGAAGAACTCAGGTGGTCGTGGATCTTCCCACCCACCCAACCCTGGCTATCATAACAAGTCTCAGAATCAAGCTCCAAGGTCAAATGCTCCTTATCATCGTCCGCTCTCAGAGGTGACTTGCAACAAATGTCAGCAGAAGGGTCACTATGCGAACAAGTGCTTCAACCAAAGGCGCCTTCCGCCTCCTCCTCCTGTGAGATCTTCCAGTAATGCAGTGGTCAAGCATAATTCCCAGTCTGCAAAGGTGAACATGATGAATGCAGCTCAAGCGGAGGATTCTTCAGAAGTGATCATGGGTAACCTTCCTGTTAATGATATTCCTACAAAAGTCTTATTTGATACTGGTGCTTCGCATTGTTTCATCTCAAGACCTTTTGTATCTAAGCATGAGTTGGGTTATCAAGTTTTGCCTAGCTCTTTATCAGTGGTGTCCCCGGGTAAGCAAATGACATCTAATATTTGCGTCCCGGATGTTTCCATCAAGATGGGCGACTATAGATTTTTGGCTAAACCAATTGTTCTTGGCGACTCTGATATTGATCTTATTCTCGGGATGGACTGGCTTTCTAAGCACAAGGCTCAGCTTGATTATGCTGCCAGGGAAATTCAATTGACCCACTCTTCTGACGATGTGATCATTTATGCCGCTCGTGATGATTCCATTCGGTTGTTTTCTCTCAATGAGAAGGGCGAGTTGGATGCTATCTCTCAGATTCCAGTCGTTTGTGAGTACCAAGATTTCTTTCCAGAAGAGCTTCCGGGAATGCCTCCTCACCGGCCAGTTGAATTCGTTATTGATCTTGAGCCTGGCACGGAACCCGTTTGCAAGCGTCCATACAAGCTTGGACCAAAAGAGTTGAAGGAATTGAAGAAACAACTCAATGAACAAGAGCGTCTGGGTCTGATCAGACCGAGTTCTTCTCCTTGGGGTTTTGGTGTTCTTTTTGTCCAGAAGAAGGATGGCACGGACCGACTTTGCGTCGATTACCGTCCATAGAACAAGAAGACAATCAAGAACAAGTACCCACTTCCCAACATCAATGAGCTTTTCGAGCAACTCAAAGGTGCTAAAGTGTTCTCCAAGCTTGACCTTCGTATGGGTTATCATCAAATCCGCATTCGTGAAGAAGATATTCCCAAGACAACATTCAGAACAAGCTTTGGTTCTTATGAATATACAGTCATGTCATTCGGCCTTGTCAATGCTCCTCCAACGTTCTCTCGTATGATGAACTTCATATTCAACCCCTACACCAATGAATTCATCTTGGTCTATCTCGATGATATATTGGTCTTCTCCAAGAATAAGAAGGATCATGCCAAACATTTGCGATTGGTGCTCGACAAGCTCAGAGAGTATCAATTCTATGCGAAGTTCTCCAAATGTGAATTCTGGCTTGATGAAGTTCTTTACCTTGGGCATATCATCTCTGCCAAGGGCATTGCTATTAATCCCGAGAGGGTGTCTGCAGTTTTGAATTGGGAACCTCCTCAGAATGTCAAGCAGCTTCGCAGTTTTCTTGGACTTGCAAGCTATTGCCGAAGATTCGTTGAGAATTTCTCAAAGATTGCAAAGCCTCTTTCCAACCTCCTCCAGAAGCATGTGAAGTATGTCTGGTCTCCTGAGTGTGACGTTGCTTTCAACACTATCAAAGAGAAACTCGTCACTGCTCCAGTTTTGACTCCTCCTGACGACTCCAAGCCTTATGTAGTTTTCTGTGATGCTTCTCTTCAAGGCCTCGGTGCTGTCTTAATGCAAGAGAAGAAAGTTGTGGCCTATACCTCCCGTCAGTTGAAGCCCAATGAAAAGAACTACCCCACTCACGATCTTGAGTTGGCGGCAGTTGTCCACGCACTAATAACATGGAGACATCTCTTGTTGGGAAGGAAAGTGGACATTTTCACCGATCACAAGAGTCTCAAGTACATCTTCACTCAGCCCAACCTCAACCTCAGGCAAACTCGATGGGTCGAAATGATTCAAGAGTATAATCCGAGTATTGAATATACTCCAGGCAAGGCTAATGTGATTGCAGATGCTTTGAGCAGGAAGGCTTATTGCAACAGCTTAATCCTCAAGCCTTTTCAACCGGACCTTTGTGAAGCTTTCCGCAAGTTGAATCTCCAAGTTGTTCCTCGAGGTTTTCTTGCCAACCTCATCGTCTCTCCTACTTTGGAAGATCAAATTCATGAGGCACAACTGATGGATACCATGGTGAAGAAGGTGAAACGTGGTATTGACAAGGGCATTTCCAAATACAAGTGCTGTCGCGTTGATGACAGAGATACTCTTTTCTTCGAGGACCGGATTGTGGTTCCAAAGGGTGATCTACGAAAAGTCATTATGAACGAGGCGCACAATTCTCTTCTGTCAATTCATCCTGGAAGTACGAAGATGTACCATGACCTCAAGCAGTCGTATTGGTGGACTCGAATGAAGCGAGAAATTGCTCAATTCGTGAATGAATGTGATGTCTGCAGAAGGGTGAAAGCAGAACACCAACGACTAGCTGGTCTCCTCCAACCTCTTGCTATTCCAGAATGGAAGTTTGATCATATCGAAATGGACTTCGTGACTGGATTTCTTAAGTCCAAGCGTGGAAATGATGCTATCTTCGTCGTCATCGACAATCTCACTAAAGTGGCTCATTTTCTTCCTATCAAAGAGTCTATCACAGCAGCGCAGCTGGCAGAGCTTTACACATCTAGAATTGTCTCCTTGCACGACATTCCACAATTGATCTCTTCAGACCGTGGCAGCATCTTTACATCCAGATTTTGGGATTCTTTTTAGAAGGCCATGGGCACAAATATTCGCTTCAGCACAACTTTCCATCCTCAAACTAGTGGACAAGTCGAGCGTGTCAACCAAATTCTTGAAGATATGCTCAGGACTTGTGTTATCTCTTTCGGCATGAAGTGGGAGGATTGTTTTCCATATGCTGAGTTCTCTTACAACAACAGCTTTCAAGCCAGCTCGGGCAAAGCCCCATTCGAGATTCTCTATGGCAGAAAGTGTCGTACTCCTCTCAATTGGTCAGAGACGGGCGAACGCCAACTTCTTGGCAACGATTTGATCTCAGAGCCTGAAGATATGTGTAAAGTCATTCGTGATAATCTCAAAGCCGCTCAATCGCGCCAGAAGAGCTATTATGATAGCAAACACCGTGATTTGGCTTTCGAGATCGGAGACCATGTCTACCTCCACGTCTCTCCAATGAGAGGCACTCGTCGCTTCGGTATCAAAGGGAAACTTGCCCCTTGATACGTGGGTCCTTTCAAGATTGTCGGCAAAAGAGGCGATCTCGCCTATCAACTTGAGCTTCCCTCCAACTTTGCAAATGTGCATGATGTGTTTCACGTGTCACAGCTTCGCAAGTGCTTCAAGACGCCTGAGCGCACCATCAACTTCGAAGAGATTGATCTTCAAGAAGATTTGTCTTATCATGAGCATCCCGTTGCTATTCTTGAAGAAACTGAGCGCAATACTTGCAACAAGTCAATCAAATTCCTGAAAGTGAAGTGGTCACACCATTCAGACCGAGAAGCCACCTGGGAGCGCGAGGACCACCTCCGTTCCGAATATCTGGAGTTCTTTCAGTCCTAGATCTCGGGACGAGATCCTCTCGTAGTGGTGGAGTGTTGTAACACCCCGGATGTAACTTGCCATATTTGTAACTCCAACTCTTGCCATTTTCGGCAATGTGATATGATATTCCCTCCGTGGTTGTGTTTTCCTTCATTTTGCTTTTTGTTCATGTCATGCATTTCATATCATGTCATCATGTGCATCGCATTTGCATACATGTTCGTCTCATGAATCCGAGCATTTTCCCCGTTGTTCGTTTTGCAATCCGGCGCTCCTACGTCCTCCGGCGTCCCCTTTTACCTTTTTCCATGAGCGGGTATTAAACTTTCTCGTAATGGACCGAGGCTTGACATGTGGCCTTGGTATAGCACCGGTAGACCGCTTGTCAAGTTTCGGGTCATTCGGAGGTCGTTTGATACTCCAACGGTTAACCGGGTAACCGTGAAAGCCTCTTTTGGGTTGCAGCCGAAAACCCCTCCAAATCAGCCCAATAACCCATCTAAGTCACTCCCATGTCCATCGCCGTTCGATCACGATCGCGTGGCCGAAAACCGTGCTCAATTTGGAGCCTCCTAGCCCCTCCTACCTATAAATATAGCTCCTTCCCAAAATTTTCGGGCAAACCCTAGCTCCTCCCTCTCCCTCCGCGCCGGACACGTCTGCCAGCGCCGGACACCGTCCGCCGCCACCGCCGCCCAACCGGGAGCCGCCATGTGGCGCCCCCGCGCCCCACATCGCCGCCGATCCGCGGGCCCACCGAATCCCACGCGCGGCCCTCCCCGCGGCCCGCATCGCGCCCCGCCGCGTGGTCCTCCCCGGCCGAAGCCGCCGCCGCCCGCTCCCGCGGAGCGCCGCGCCCCGCCGGCCGCCGCCGTTCGCCGCCACCCGCGCCCGCTCGCCGCTCGACCGCCGCCTCGTCGCCGGAGCGCCCCACCGCCCGTCGTCCTCGCCGCGCCCGCGCCCGGATCCGGCGAGATCCGGCCGGGGCTGACCTCCCCAACCTCTCCTTCCACCACTCCGGCCATCTCCACCGCGACTTCTCCGGCGAACCTCGTAAATCGCGCACCTGGATCCGGATCTGGAAACCCTAGGTTGACCTCGAATTTTCCCTAAGTCCTTTTATTCTTGCATCATATTGCTCTGTTCGCCTCGATGAGTACATCATTTAATATCATTGCATCATTTTCATTTGAGCTCATCTTGGTGCCCGAATTGCTGTTGAAAGAGGGCTATGTGATGTTAGTTTCAGATTCTCAGCAGAACATGCACTTTTGTCATTTTTGCCATGATTGATGTGTGCATCCTATGAACTTGAGTCCTACATGTGTTTTGTAATATGCCATGCCATCTTTACAGGGGTGTATGCCATGTATTTTTGTGATCTCTGTGGTGACTAGCACAAGCATGCAAACTAGGGATCATAATGTTGCTGATTTCAGGGACTTAGTAATTTCACTAAGTTATTTCCTGCTGTTATTTTTATGCCATGTGTTCATGTTGTTTCAGAAAGATCTATGCGTCTTTTGAGCATGATCAGTAAGGGTGCTTTGAACATATGGATTTGCTCTATCCATCCATGCCTTTGTTTGTAATTATGGAGTGCCATAGCGTGAGTCTATCAAGCTCTACTTTTGCTATAAAATGTTACTCGCAGATTGTTTACATGTTATTCGATTTTGCCAAGCTTGTTGTAGTTGATCCTTGCATGCTATGATGTTGTTATTGCTATGTCTATCTGCTATGCCATGTATTATTGATGGGTGTATGCTTAGTTTATCATGAAATGCTCTGTAGTGAGTGCATCGAGCTCACGAACATGCCTACTTGTTATCTGTTTTGACATGTCCAGTTTTCTTAATTGACATGGGTGTTATTATATTTTCTGATCCCTTTTGGCTCATGGTCAGTAAGGAACTTTTGTTCAATGCTTTGAGTAGGTTCATGCCATGCCTTGCTTTGCTATATTGTGTTCCTGTAGCAGGTTGTTTCCTTGCTCTAAACATGTCATCCTGATGTTAATTTCTGGCATGTTGTTATTTTCACCCAAGTCTGTGAACCTGTTATCTTTTGCACTTTTGCCATGCTTGTTTGAACCTGTTATGGTGTGATTTAGCCATAGCTCAGTGTTCATCTTTCGTCCAGCATCTTGAGTAGATCACTGTCATATGCTTTTCTGGTACGTTTGGGTACAGTAGCTTAACTTCTTGTTGCTTGCTAAGTAGCATCATGTTGTTAATGGCAGAATCTTGTCATTCTTGTTTTGCTTGTCATTTGCAAACTGTGCATCGGATTCCGGTGATCTTTATATCGATTTCAACCGAAATAACCTCATCTTTCCAGCGGCATACTTGGTTTGCCAAGATTATGCCTTGTTCATCCTTTTTCCTTCCGGAGCACGCATATGCATTGCATACTACATCTCGCATATCATGCCATGCTTTGCATCATGTTGTTTGTGCATTGCATCGTGGTTGATGGTTGTTCCTTTGCTTGTGTTCTTGTTTGGGTAGAGCCGGGAGATGAGTACGTGAATGAGGAACCTATTGAGAACACTTACGAGGACCAAGCTTTCGACAACTCTGAGAACCTTGCAGGCAAGATGACCATACCCTCGAAATCACTTCTATCTTTGCTTGCTAGATGCTCGCTCTTTTGCTATGCCTATGCTGTGATACCTACCACTTGCTATATCATTCCACCCATATTGCCATGTCAGCCTCTATCCATCCATGTCCTAGCAAACCGTTGATTGGCTATGTTACCGCTTTGCTCAGCACCTCTTATAGCGTTGCTAGTTGCAGGTGGAGATGAAGTTTGTTCCATGTTGGAACATGATTATTTTGGGATATCACAATATTTCTTATTTAATTAATGCATCTATATACTTGGTAAAGGGTGGAAGGCTCGGCCTTATGCCTGGTGTTTTGTTCCACTCTTGCCACCCTAGTTTCTGTCATACCGGTGTTATGTTCCTTGATTTTGCGTTCCTTACACGGTTGGGTGATTTATGGGACCCCCTTGACAGTTCGCTTTGAATAAGACTCCTCCAGCAAGGCCCAACTTTGGTTTTACCATTTGCCACCTAAGCCTTTTTCCCCCGGGTTTACGCGAGCTCGAGGGTCATCTTTATTTTAACCCCCCCGGGGCCAGTTCTCCTTCGATTGCTGGCCCAAACTAGAGCGCTTTGCAGCGCCACCTCAAGGAAACTTGGGGTTTGGTTTTAGTTGTACGGACAGCTCATCCGGATGTGCCCTGAGACCGAGATATGTGCAGCTCCTATCAGGATTTGTCGGCACAATCGGGCGGCTTTGCTGGACTTGTTTTATTACTGTCGAAATGTCTTGTAATCCGTGATTCCGAGACTGATCGGGTCTTCCCGGTAGAAGGAATATCCTTCGTTGACCATGAGAGCTTATAATGGGCTAAGTTGGGACACCCCTGCAGGGTATTATCTTTCGAAAGCCATGCCCGCGGTTATGAGGCAGATGGGAATTTGTTAATGTCCGGTTGTAGAAAACCCGAAGTTGACCTTAATTAAAACACATCAACCGCGTGCGTAACCGTGATGGTCTCTTCTCGGCGGAGTCCGGGAAGTGAACACGGTGTTGGAGTTATGTTTGGCGTAAGTAGTTCAGGATCACTTCTTGATCACTACCAGCTTCACGACCGTGCCTTGCTTCTCTTCTCGCTCTCTTTTGCGTTGTTAGCCACCATATATGCTAGTCGCTTGCTGCAGCTCCACCTCACCACTTTATCCTACCTATAAGCTTAAATAATCTTGATCTCGCGGGTGTGAGATTGCTGAGTCCCCGTGACTCACAGATTCTACCAAAACAGTTGCAGGTGCCAACGATGCCAGTGCAGATGACGCAACCGAGCTCAAGTGGGAGTTCGACGAGGAACGTGGTCGTTACTATGTGTCTTTTCCTGATGATCAGTAGTGGAGCCCAGTTGGGACGATCGGGGATCTGTGTAGCATTTGGGGTAGTCTTCTTTCATTTTGGTTCCGTAGTCGGACCTTGAGTGTAATCTGAATGATGGATGTTTATTTATGTATTGTGTGAAGTGGCGACTGTAAGCCAACTATGTATCTCTTTCCCTTATGTATTACGTGGGTTGTGTGAAGATTACCTCACTTGCGACATTGCTTTCAATGCGGTTATGCCTCTAAGTCGTGCTTCGACACGTGGGAGATATAGCCGCATCGAGAAGTACATGTCAACCTAGTAGACCCACAAGTCAGCCTCCAAATTTGTCCCAAACAGCATATACCCCGAAATTTCTAGCCAGATTCGAATTAATTTTAAATCTAAATATACCTTAATTTAAATTCAATGAAATTTTACCCGCACAAAAACAATGAAATTTAAAATATCAAAATCCGAAAGAAAACAGTATTTTGGAACTAATTGTCTGTTTGCTGTATTTTTTCATTTTACAGCCCATTTCTTATTACTTCTAGCCCATTTTCTGGGCAAAATGCATCCCTCCTCGTCTTGAAAGATTTCCGGGCCAGCAGGGCGTAGAAAAGCAAGTAGGCCTGCGTTGGTTATTCTGCAAAAAACAAAATAGCTGGCTAGCAATTTTCAGAAAGGAAAAAAACAAACTGGGCTGGTTATGTATTAAACATATGAAATAAAAGACTGGGCTAGACGGGCCACGTGTCCCGCACAACCCAGTTGATACCCTTCTCCGTCCCGAAAAAACAAAATTACTGCGCGCGCTGCTGGGTCCCTACTGTCATCCTCACCATGTACATTCATCTCCTTATTCCTCTCAATTGTTGACTATGTTGACAACACCGGAGGGCGGCGCCGCGGCGAGTGAACCAAGGCGGAGGACGATGGTGAGGCCTCGGACGGGAACGAACAGGAGCCGGGGCAGATCACAGCCAGCAGTGGGAGGCAGGAGCAGGCGGTCCCGCCGGCGCTGGTTTGGCTTCGGCGGCTCGAGGAAGAAGAGACTGAAGAAACGTGACAGACGTTGAATGTCAATCCAACGGTCAAGGTTGGCACAATCTGTCGGGGGTTGGGTGCGACATATGCCAAAGGATGGCTTATCATGATGGGAGCGAGTAGAACGTCGCCGGTGCTTGGAAGCGGGATGAGGCGTAGACATGTACGCCGGCGAATCTTACCCGGCTTCAGGGCTCTCCGTGAAGATAACACCCCTACTGCTGCTCTGCGGGGTTTCCGCATGGTCACTATGGCAAAGGGGATACAAGGTTGCTCCTCGAGCTGTTTCCTGGAGGTAGGAGAAGGCAAGGCTAGCTCTCTCCTTCCTGTATGATCCGGTCAAATGCTAATGGATGCGAACCCTTTGCATGGGTGCCCCGGGGGGTTTATATAGGCCTACCCCCAGGGGTACAATGGTAATCGACGTCAGTCTCTTGGGCCGCCGTCTTCTCCGCCGACTACCGGGGCCCGCCGGCTAGTGGGCCCCGCCGACTGGTCCGGTACGGAGCCGACAGGCCGTGTCCGCCGTGAGCGGGTCTTGTTGGCTGCTAATTACTGTAGCCGTGCCTCTAATGATGCAGGCTTGGTCATGGGGTCGGGGCTATAGCTCGGCCGCTTGGTGGGCGATTACTGTAGCCACTTCCCGTCTCGTCTGGTTAATGGCGCGTGGGACCCATGGGTGGGGCGAGCCTACTCCCAGCGTGTCCGACTGGTGGTGCTCTCGCCGTCTTCTGGACCCTCGCCGACCGGTGGGTCCCGTCGCCCCACGGCCGTACAGACAGGCCGTCGTGTGCGTAGGACTCTGCCTACGGGTGCTGATGTCAGGGCCGGCATGGCAATAGTGCCGCGCTGGACGGATATCTCCGCGGGTACGGTGCACTGTGGCCATACCTGCCCTGGAAAGAGGAGGGTGTGGGCTTTATTGTAGCCATTCCCTATCTCACCCCTCTTGACGTAGGCTTGGGTATTTGTTGGCGCCGTGGGCCGACTCCTGGCAGCCGACTTCTCTCGAAGCCGCCAGGCTGGAGTCGGCGTGTCTTGAACTCGCCCTCAGGACTTGGCCACGAGGGGGAGCCGGCCGCGCTTCCGGCCGGCTTTTAGAGGACAGCTCTTCGTCGTGGCATCTTTGAGGGGCGCGGCCTGCCCCGATGTCTTGAAAGGTTCTGGACTTAGGGTTAGCCTACCCATGGCCCATTACTCCGACAGTAGTCTCCGAAGCTGGTGAGGTGCCGCGGATGATCAGCCATGGAGCCTCAGTAGTTTCTCTCTTCGGGAGCCCGAGACTCGGATTTTGTCTGACTTCCGTCGGGCCGGCTAGAAGGAGTCAGACTCGCCCAACTCTGACTCGTCCAGTAATTCGAACGCCCCGGCGGGAACCAGGCAGCGTGCTGGCTAAGCTTCCAGGCCGCCGCCCGATTTGAGCCTGTCACGTGGCAGCGCATGGCCAGGCCAGTCTGCCTTCCCACGCGCGTGACGGGACAGATCTTCGGGCGGGGCCCGCCACTACCGTGCCTCGGCGCGTGAGCGGATCCGCTGCGGCCGTGGCGGACGGTTGGCGTTCCCACGGAGTTACTGCGCGCAGTAACTCCATGCGATAAACATGGGGGGTCGTGGGGTCCTTGCGCAGTAAATCCCACGACCACCCCTCGGCTTCGCAGCCCATGAGGCTATAAGTAGGGGGAGGATGGGGGAGCGGCAGAGCACGCGCGCCCCTCCTCCACACTTCTCCTCGCTTCTTCTTCTTCCTCCTCTTCTTCTTCTTCGCACCACCGCACCCGGAGCATCGTCGAGCGCTGCGACGACCGCCCATGATGAGCTCTTCCTCCGCCGTCGCGCCCCCTTCGGTGCATTCCGGCACCTGGGACGGCTCGGAGGTCCATAACGACCACGTTGATTTCCTCCGCAAGACGCGTCGGCTCCCCGACAAAGATTACGTGCGGGTACGTCTTGCTCCAAAGGGGGTGATCTCGCCAGCGTCGCAGGAGGGCGAGCGGGTCATCTTCCGCTCGCACTGCCTGTGCGGCCTAGGCCTGACGGCGAGAAGCTTCTTCCGCGCCTTCCTCGAGTTCTACGGCCTCCAGCCGCACCACCTCACGCCCAATACGGTGGTGCTGCTGTCTGCCTTCGTCGCCCTGTGCGAAGGCTTCCTCGGAGTCCTCCCCACCATCGAACTTTGGGGGGAGTTCTTCCACTGCAAGCTCGGCACCCAGGCCGCCGGCGTGCCGGCTCAGTGCGGCGCGTTCATCGTCGTGCGGAGGTCAGGGGCCGATAACCCCTTCCCCGCCATCAAGTTGATAAAGTAGGTGAAGGTGTGGCAGCGATCGTACTTCTACATGAAGAGCATCTTCGCGGAGGGCGATTGGGTCAATCTGCCGGCCTTCATAGCCGGGCCGCCAGCTGGGAGGCTGCCCAATTGGTCATACCGGGCCACGTCGCTGACGCCTGCAGGAGTTGGCGCCATCACGCGACTCCGAGTGCTGATGCAGGCGGAGGGCCTGACCGGCCCGGATCTGCTGGCCGCCTTCGTGGCGCGCCGAGTCCTCCCGCTCCAAGGTCGGCCCCATATGATATGCCAAATGAGCGGGCGCCGAGATCCGAGTCGGATGTGTACCAAGGACATGCCTCATGAGGAGGTGGCCTACATGGTGAACTACCTCTCGGATAGCAATCTCCTGGAGGACTGGCAGTTCGGCAAGGAGCCATACTCTCGCGCCAACCCCCCACCTATAGTAAGTTGCCTCTGTCCTTCTTTCCTTGAATTGTCTTCTTTCTTGCCGAGTTTGTCTTCTCCGACCTGACTAGTCGGCCTTGGTCAGAATCCCCTCCTCCATCCATCAGCCGGCACCGCAAGGCCGGCCCGCGAGTTCCTCCCGACCGGGCGGAGAGCGACACCGACGACCCCGATCTGGGGGCGGCGGCTTTGGAAGATGACGCCGAGGGAGGAGGCGTCCCGCGGCTCGGGGCCAGTCTAGAGTACTGGACCGACGACGAGGAAGGAGTCGCCCCCCGCCACCAACCAGGAGCCGGCCAGCCCGGCGCGAGCTCCTCTGCCGTGCCGGGCGCTCTAAGCGGCGGGAAGAAGCGCAGGGCTGTGCCGACTATGTTCGGTAGTCGGCCAAAAAAGCCCAAGATCTCGGCCGCGGCGACCAAGCGGGACGAGGCGGCCGCGAAGGCCAACCGCTTCCATAGGGAAGTGAAGAAGCCGGCGCTCATCGCCGCGTAAGTACTTCACCTTTACACCTTTATTTTTTCTTTGTAGCTTTTGGCTTGAGTCTTTATTTGCTTTCCTTGCTTCAGGGCTCCCCTCACTCTTGAGAGGGTCGCCGCCGCCTCCGTCATGGGGTCAGCGGAGACGTCCGCCACCACTCGGCGGGTTGACCCTGCCGCCGACCTCCGGGAGGCGACGGAGCAGAACGCGCAGGAGAAGCGCGAAGAGGAGGAGGCCGCCCGCCTGGAGAAGGCGGAGGCCTCCGCCAAGAAGAGGCTGGAAGAGGCCGAGGCCGCCGTCGCGGCAGGCTGAGGAAGCCGCGCACCGCCAATCGGCGGTGCTCGTCACCCCGCTGAACTCGGCGCCGCCGCCTCCAGAGTTCACGGGGCAGTCAGAGGAAGCCGGCGGCGAGTACCCGATCATGGAGCAGGAAGGCGGCGACGCCCTTATGTCGGACGTGGTTGTGCCGCCGCCGCCGCCATCTGGAAGCGCGCAAGGTGAGTAGCCGGCCGTCCCGCCGGTGCCGTCGACTGAAGACGAGGTCATGACGGGCTTGCTCCTTCAAGTCGGCTCGCCAACGCGCCGCCGTCTTGCGAAGGCCACTTCTGCGCCATGCCCCTTGGAGGCCGGCACCGCCAGCTCGACCATCCCAGACGCCGAGGCGACGAGCGCCGCGCGTACTGGGTGGGTGCGAGGAGGCGGCACGGGCCCGCTGAACCAGGGGCTTCTGGACGTCCACGCGAAGCTGCGGGCTGAGGGCGACGCCATCCAGAACTGCACCAAGGCGCACCTGGCGTCGCGGACAACCATCCGGGTACGTTTCCTTCTTTGGTTTTTTGTTTCTTGCTTTTCTCTATGGGGGCTGGCCAGCGCACCCACTAGGTGTAGTCCCCGAGTTCCGGGTCGGCTGCTGAGCAGGCGGCTCAGAACTCCAATTGGCGAGTTCCAAGTGCTAACTTTTATCTGAAATGCTTGTCTCAGGACTATCACAATCTCCGCGTCACCGCCTTCAACCGCAATGTCGAAGAGCTGGGCAAGCGGACTGCCGATTTGTCGGAGAGCTGGAGTGAGTCTTATTTCCTCTTCGCTGGGGCGCGCTGGCGCACCCGCGGGCTGTAGTCCCCGAGATTCGGGCCGACTGCTGAGCAGTCGGGCCGGATTGTCAGGACCCCGATCCTAAGTCACACTGATCTAGCATGTAACACATCATATCACTTTGCGGCCTCACGCACGGTATTCCCACGGGTGCCACCTTACCTGGCCCGGGACCGTTTGCGCCTTTTGGCTCACGTATATGATAGTGTTGCTAGCATCCATATGACAAAGAACCCGGGCCGACATGGCTAGTCGTGAACCCAAAGCGGCACTAACCCATGGGGACAGGCACACATGAATCAACCTCGAGCATGTCGGTCAACAGCATGTGAATCCGGGCTGTATCACTGGGCTAATAGGACTCCGGTAACCCGGGCTATAGCATGCTAGGCAGGACTCCGGATGTCACCGCGTGACATTTCCCCAAAGGGACAGACACAGAAACGAAGTGAAACACATGCCGGCCAGTCAAGTGTCCTGAGCAGTAGTGCTGGGCTAGCAGGACTCCGGTGAACCGGGCTGTAGCGGACTACTATGGCTCAAGGAAGCACTAGACTACATTTCCTCATAAGAGAGGCTGCCAAGGATAAACAACTAGATTGTCGGATCCCACACATACCAAGCATTTCAATCATACACACAATATGCCCGATATGTGCAAATACAACATGGCATCACAACATAACTCTACGACTCGAGTATTTATTCATCAGGCTCCGAGGAGCGAGATATTACAAACATGGGTCTCATGACCCAACATTCAGAGCATACAAGTCAAAGCACACACGGAAGCTTAACATGTCTGAGTACAAACATCTACAAATGAAAAAGGCTAAGAAGCCTAACTATCTACCAGATCCTGCCGAGGGCACAAGATCGTAGCTGAGGTAACAAGCTAAACATCGGAGTCCACACGGAACTACTAGCGAGACTGACATCTCTCTGCAAAAACATAAAATAGGCAAACGTGAGTACAAATGTACCCAGCAAGACTTACATCAGAACTAGCTACATATGCATCGGTATCAACTAAGGGGGTGGTGGAGTTTGACTGCAGCAAGCCAGCTTTGACTTAGTGGCTATCCTAAACTATGCCTGCAAGTAGCTCTTTTGGGGTGGTGCACACGAGTCCACATATTCACCATATCAATACACCACTATGGATCCGCTCCCGTCTACCTACGAGAACGCCATCCATAGCACTCACGCTTATCTTGCGAGTTTTAGAGTATCCAGTTTCACTTGTCTATGAACTGTACAGGCCACCCAGAAGTCCTTTACCGCGGACACGGCTATTCGAATAGATGATGTTAACCCTGCAGGGGTGTACTTCTGCACACACGCTCTCGCCACTTACCACCATGTACACATCGTGTATCTCGGCAACCTTCAAACGGAAGCCTAGAGAGGGAGTCGGCCACGACCTGACAAACCACACAAGTCCCTAGTTTAGGTTTATCGCCTATTCGGGTTCCATCCGCAAGGAGATCCGGCTGGGGTATCGCTCACGGCCCCAAACGATGTGTGCAGGGTTCCCAAGCCCACCTCGACGGGTGGATCTATGCTTGGTACACCGTGCCACGGTGCCTAGTCTGTCCCAAGCCCACCTATACCGGGTACCACTTGGTAGACTACTAACACTACCTACAAACACTAGAAACTAGTTGCAACTCCTGGACAGAGATCAAGTTGATTAATAAGTCGAGAGGGGCACTTAAGCATTCCAATGCGTGGTAGTAACTGTTCATGGATCACAAACACAGAACTCATTTCCTAAGAATGGCTGCAATGAGACAACCCTCCATGTACTCCTACATGGCCTCTCACCGCTACCTTTACCAAATCGTGTTCACACACTTAGCTCTCAACAGTAGGACATGTTCACCACATTCCAATTCATCCCTGATGAATCAGACCTGACTCAACTCTAAGAAGTAGCAGGCATGACAAACAAGCATGAATGAGTAGGCACATCAGGGCTCAAACAACTCCTACTCATGCTAGTGGGTTTCATCTATTTACTGTGGCAATGACAGGTCATGCAGAGGAAAGGGGTTCAGCTACCGCAGCATGTAACAGTTGAAACGTTGTTGTCCTAATGCAGTAAAAGGGAGCAGGAGCGAGAGAGTGGGATTGTATCAAGATGAACAAGGGGGTTTTGCTTGCCTGGCACTTCTGAAGATATTATAGCTCTTCATCGGTGTCATCGAACTCATCGTCGGGATACGTCTACCGAGAGGGGACAAGCACCGGCAATAGAGAAGAACACAATCAATGCAAATGCGACAATATGATGCATGATCATGACATGGCAATATGCTATGATTTGTACTAATGCATCTAGCAACAATTTAAATGAAGTCCATATGAACAAAGGGTTCATATGCAAACTCCATAAGGGGTATTTAAAATGCCATTATCATGTTTTCACTTATACAGGGGGTATAAGTTGGTTGAACATGCATGAAAGTAGCATAAATGGATAGATTGGATTTTTCTGATAATTTTTCATATATAAATTATTTCATTTGGAGTTATAGATTATTTTCTATGATTTTTACAAGTTTTAAACATTTTTTGGAATTTCCTAAATTAGATTTAATCTAGAAATTCCTTTACTGCGTCAGCAATGTGTAAGCATGATATCAACAGGTCAAAGGGGCTGATTCGGGTCAAACCTGACCAGTGGGCCCCACTGGTCAGTCTCACAGTGCTAGCTCGAGTCACAGACAGGTGGGACCGGTCAACGGCCACGTCAACAGAGTCAATGCCGACGCGTGGGTCCAGCAGAATTAGACTAATTCTAACTAATTCCATTAACTGGTTAATTATGCCGGTGGGGCCCGTCTGTCATTTGACGGTGGGGTTTAATTAGCGGCGTCATCAGGCTCTAACGACGGCCACGTCGGCAATCGTCGCAGCCTGGCCGACGGTGACCCAAACGATGGCGACGCGGCTCGGATTTGTGCCACGGGCGATGGTTTGGCACGCGGTTTGCGGCTACGGATTGCTGGCACACACGCGCATCCATTCCAGCAAGCGGCAGCTGCTGGGATGGCCGGAGCTCGCCGGAACAGAGCTCGCGGCGGTGGATGGAGTTCGGGTTTGAGCAGGCGCAGGGCTGCGGTGCGCTAGTAGGCCAACTAAGGGGCTGGGAGGCCCCCGAGGAGTGCCCTGAGTGCGGTGACGCGCTCAGGAGTGAGCTGCGATGGCTAAAGCGGCGGTGGCGACATGGCCGGTGGCAGAAGCTCTTTGGCGCGGCGGGGGATGGGGCTAGAGTCCACAAACGCAAGGGGAGGAAGAGGGGTTTGGAGCAGGGTCTCATGGTGAGGTGGATGGTGCAGACGGCAGGGTCGGGGAAGCGATGGTTGTCGCGAATCGACGGCGGCGATCCACGGCGGCCGAGGGCGAAGACGATGATGGTGGCGATGAAGCAGGGCCTCCGGGCGTCGTGTAGCTCGGTGGAGAGGGCGAGGAAGACGCAGCGGAGCTTCTGGACCTAGAGGCAGGGCGAGGGGTGGCCGGTGGCCACGGGTATGGCGGTCGGCGTCGGCGAGCTCGCTCGGTCGAGCTCGTGTTCTTGCGGGAGAGAGGGAAAGTGGGTGAGAGTGAGAGAGTTGTGCACGGGGCGTGCGTGGCGTCGTCCGGGAGGTCCAGAGGGAGGCGGCAAGCAGGAGGTGGCCGGGGCGCGTGCTTGCGTGCGGTGGCCACGCGCCTCTCATCCTCCTGGCGGGAGGTTGAGGGTGACTGGCACTGCGCTGTGGGCTGGGCCACACAGTAGCAGGCCGGCCAGCTGGACAGGTAAGCACCAGGTATGGTTTCCCTCTGCTCTTTTTTTTATTTTTTCTTCTGTTTTGTTTTATTTAATTGCCATTGAATTCAAATTCAAACAAATTTGAAAACAGTGCCAAAACTCCCCTGGATAATTTTATGTCACTTAAGGTCTACTCCTCATATACTTAAAATATCTCAGGCATTTGAAAATATATTCATTATATATTATGAATATAACTCCAAATTCAAATAGAATATTGATTTAAAATCAGAGCCCAAATAATTCCTTAGAAATGTTCCAAAATTTTGGTATGACTTATAACTCTTGCCAAAATTGTCAGAGCTATTTCTAGGGCATTTTGGATTTACTGATTACAATTTTAGGGTTTCTTGCCCTTTTATTAAAATGATTTCCGAGGCTTTCAATTTTCTCATTTCAACTTTCGGAATACAGACATGATGCACACATGAAGCTAGCCTAGAGCATTACCAGAACCTAGGGATGTGACACGGAGCTTCCTGGCGACCCTCTTTTGGTTGACGAGTGATGCCTTCTTTCTTCTTTCTTCAGAAGCCAACGCCATTCTGCAGCAGCAATTGGGTGAGGCCAACACCGCGCTGCGTGTCAAGGGAGAGGAGTGCAGCAAACTTGCCGCCGAGCGCGACCTGCTGGTCGCACAATTGGCAGAGCAGAAGGAGCTGCTCAAGAAGGCCAGGAGGAGGCGGAAGGAAAGGAGACCACCCTCCTGGCTGAGTTCACAATCGAGCGCTCCTCCTGGACTAACAAGGAGGCGGTGCTGACCTCCGGCTTCCACAAGATCGAGGATCTCGTTGACGGCACGCCTCCTCGTTTTTCTTCTTCGAGTCGTCGGCTGTTGGTCGAGCCGACTTCTGGTTTTTAACCTTTTCCTTCATTCTTTTGTCTTGGCAGACTTCTTCCTGGCCACTCGCAGGCTGCCAACCAAGCCATCGAGGCTGATCGTGAAGGGTGGAGGGCGGAAGGCGCAGAGATCGCCACTGACGCCCCCCGAACCCTTGATGAGCAGATCCTGAGCATTGAGGCTCGCCTGCGGCCGGCCCACCAGATGCTGCGCCGACTTCAACGTGTCGGCGCTCAGGCGATCGCCGCCCTGTGGCCGGATATGCAGGCTCCGCGCACTCCCAGTCTGACTGCCGATTGGCTGGAGGTTGCGAATGGCCGTCTTGAGGCCTGGAAGGGTTCCTCGGCCCGGGCTGGAGCGCGTCGAGCCTTGGAATTCGTCAAGGCATGGTATACGGGGCTGGACCTAGGCCGGCTAGCCACGTTCCGGTCAGAGGCCCAGGCGGAGCTGGTAGCTGTGGAAGACGCCCTTGTCAAGCGCGCGGCGGCGATCGCCGAGTACACCGACACCAGCATATTCGTCCCCGAGCGGGCCGAAAACGGTGAGGAGACGCCGCCGGAGTGGTTCGGGATGAACCCGGATTATGGCGAAGACTCGGCGAAGGTGATCGGCTCCAGCGTCGAGGAGGAAGGCGAGGCGGAGGAAGGAGGCGAGATGGAGTCACCAGAAGACGGGGTGGATGGCCAGCCTCAGCTCGATCGCGCCTCCAGCAACGAGCCGCGCCCGACCGTGCCGGCTGCTGCCGGAGGTGATCAAGCCGAGACCAACCAGCCAGCCGCCCCAACACCTGACACCGTCGTCTCCTCCGACCCTCCGAACCCATCTGCCGCCTCCTAGACTGCTGCTTTATCTTTGTTTTGTCTGCTTAGTTAGTCTTTGAAGAACTTTGTTAATTTGCACAATTCCACCCGCGGGGTGTATTTTGAACTCCTGTTCGAAGCTTCGGCCAAGTGCCTCTGTTATGTAAATATTTATCCGAATTCTATCTCTTTGCTCATTGCTCTTTTGGCTTTTTCCTTTGCTGCCTTCCCTCGGTTGCCGTCTTGCCAGTCGGACAGCCGCTCTGCGGACTGTTGCTAGAGCAAGTACTTGGCTACTTTGGTAAGGCAAGTACTTGGCCGTTTAGAGTTTGTTTAGCAATTTTAAGTAGATGACGGCGAGCCGACTGCTCAAGAGTCAGTTTGCGAAAAAAGGCTGGAAGCCGGCTTAAGCTATGTTTATGCTTTGAGTCCTTAGCCATTTTTCATGTGGACGCCCATTCTACCCTACTCCTGCCCACCAGTCAGTCGGTCTGCGAGCTGCGGCTTCTGACAGGAGACGGCTTAGATGCCGCACATTACTTGTCCGACTGCAGGAAGCATTTCATAGTGCAAGGCGGCAAGTCCCCGGGTCGACTAGTCGAACCCGGTGCCAAGCGGTATGACAAAAAGCAACATACTTGTAGGCATAATTCTTATCATATAAATAAAAGATGGCAGTCCCTGAGCTCTTCTCGGGGGGGCCGAAGTCTTGGTACTTTAATACAAAAGGTAGCGTGGTACATACTGCTTTTAACTGTAAAATCTTCTGAGGAGATTTGCGTTCCATGGTCGCTCCGTCTCTTTGCCGGAGTCATCCCTTTTGCGTGCTCGGGGCTTCTGAGCGTCGATCAGGTAGTAGGAGTCGTTGCCCAACACTTTGCTGATGATGAAAGGGCCTTCCCAAGGCGCTGACAGCTTGTGCTGGCCGGCTGTTCGCTGGATCAGTCGGAGCACAAGGTCACCCTCTTGGAAGGATCTCGACCTGAGCTTCCTGTTGTAGTATCGACGCAGGCTCTGCTGGTAGATGCTGGACTGGCTGAGTGCCAACAGTCGGCCCTCTTCCAGCAGATCGACGCCTTCTTGACATGCTTCTTCCGCTTCCTCCTCGGTGTACATGGTGACTCGCAGGGAGTCGAATTCTATGTCTGTTGGGATGACGGCTTCGGCACCGTAGACGAGGAAGAAAGGTGTGAAACTGGTTGATTTGTTTGGAGTTGTGCGCAGACTCCAGAGGACGGCTGGCAACTTGTCGAGCCAGCAGCCAGCCGAGCGCTCCAGAGGCTCGACCAGTCGAGGCTTGATGCCGGACAGGACGAGGCCGTTTGCTCGGTCCACCTGGCCGTTTGACTGCGGATGGGAAACGGAGCTAAGTCCAGTCGGATGCCTTGCGTCGCGCAGAAATGGGCCAAGGCGCCTTTGGCAAAATTTGTGCCATTGTCGGTGATGATGCTGGGTGGTATGCCGTACCGAATTGTGATGTCGGAGATGAAAGTTACGGCAGTTGAACCATTCAGCTTCTTGATTGGCTTTTCTTCTATCCACTTGGTGAACTTGTCCACCGCGACAAGTAAGTGAGTTAGGCCACCTCGTGCCGTCTTGAATGGTCCTACCATGTCCAGGCCCCAAACAGCGAAAGGCCAGGCAATGGGGATGGTCTTGAGTGCATTAGCCGACTGATGCGGCTTGGAGCGGAACTTCTGGCACCCCTTGCATTTTTGGACCAAGTCCTTGGCCTCTTCCAAGGCAGTCGGCCAGAAGAAACCGTGTCGGAAAGCTTTGGCGACGAGTGTTCTTGAAGCCGCATGGTGGCCGCACTCGCCTTGATGGATGTCTTTGAGAATTGCTTGGCCTTGCTCTGGTTCTACACAGCGCTGGTAGACGCCAGTGATGATGCGCCTAACCAGCTCTCTGTTGACTATGGTGTAGGCTGCTGCTTGGCGTTGTACTTGCCGAGCTAAGATCTCATCGGTCGACCGTTCTTTGCTCACCAGGAATTTGAAGATGGGCTGGGCCCATGAGGGTGCTGCTATTTCTTCGACTGTCAGAACTGCGACTTGGACGACGGCGGTTGGGCTGGGAGGCGGCGGGCTGGAGTCAGCAACCGCTTGCTGGGTTGACGAAGTCCCCTGGCCGACTGGCGCAGCCCCTGGGCCAAGTTCTGAAGTCTTCGGGCTGGCCGCCGCAGTCCCCGGGCCGGGTTCTGAAGTCCCTGGGCCGGCTTCGACTGCGGCGATCCTGGAGCCGTCTGCCGACATCCTCGTGTCGTCTGTTGGAGCTCTTGAGTCAGATCCGACTTCTTCAGGAGGAGCCGGCGCAAAGATGGAGTCTGACTCTAGTGAATGCTTGACAGACGGCTTGAGGAGGCGCTGAAGGGCGACGCCGGATGGTATTGCTTGACGGGTGGAGCCGATTCGTGCCAGGGTGTCTGCTTGGTCGTTGTTGTTTCTTGGCACATGGAGGAACTCGCACCCCTCAAAATATCCGCTGAGTTGCTGTACAAGGAAGCAGTAGCTCGCCATGTTTGCATCTTTGGCGTCCCAGTCGCCAGACGACTGCTGGACCACCAAGTCGGAGTCGCCATAGCACAGGATCCGGCGAATGCCAAGTTCTTTGGCAAACCGGAGCCCGTGAATGCGCCTTGTATTCGGCGACGTTGTTGGAGGCGGCAAAATGGATTTGCAGCGCATACTTGAGCTTGTCGCCTTTGGGAGAAGTGAGGACGACACCGGCTCCCAAGCCGGTGCGCATCTTGGAGCCGTCGAAATGCATCCGCCAATGGGTGGAGTCAGGCGCTGGAGGCAGGTACTGGGTCTCGGCCCAGTCAATGAGGAAGTCGGCCGGCGCCTATGACTTGATGGTAGTACGAGGCTGGTAGTAGATGGTGTAGGGGGCCAAATCTATGGCCCACTTGGCCACTCGGCCGAAGGCATCTCGACTTCCGATGAACTCTGCTAGTGGGGCTGTGCAGACCACAGTGATTGGATGCTCTTGAAAGTAAGGCTTCAACTTCTTGGCGGCAAAGTGTACGCCATAGCACATCTTCTGGTAGTGGGGGTAGTTCTGCTTGGAGGTCGATAGTACTTCGCTCAAGTAGTATACCGGTCTCTGGACATGTAGTGCCTTGCCTTATTCCTTGCGTTCCACCACGATAACTATGTTGACTACCCGGCTGGTGGCGGCGATGTATAGGAGCATGGGCTCCTTAGGAGTCGGAGCCGCCAGGACAGGTGGAGTAGTCAACATCTTCTTCAACTGGAGAAAAGCTTCATACGCCTTGTGGTTCCACTCGAAAAGAGTGGTCTTCTTCATGAGTTGGTATAGGGGGAGAGCCTTCTCGCCCAGCCGACTGATGAATCGGCTGATGGATGCCAAACAGCCGATAAACTTTTGCACGTCCAGCAGTCGGCTGGGTACTTCCATCCTCTCAATGGCCTTGATCTTTACGGGGTCGCACTCTATGCCGCGTTCAGAGACCAGGAAGCAAAGGAGCTGGCCGGCTGGTACTCCGAAGACGCACTTCTCAGGGCTGAGCTTGATCTGAAATCGGCGCAGGTTCTCAAAGGTCTCCTTGAGGTCTTCCAACAGTGTTCCACGCTTTTCCGTCTTCACCACCACATCGTCCACGTAAACGTGGGCATTTCTACCGAGTTGCTTGAGGAGGCACTTCTGCATGCAACGTTGAAAGGTGGCTCCGGCATTCCTCAAGCCGAACATCATGGTCAGGTAGCAGAAGGCTCCGAACGGCGTGATGAAGGCAGTCTTCAGTCTATCAGCTGGGTTCAGCTTGATCTGGTGATATCCTGAATAGGCATCTAAGAAACTCAGCAGCTCACATCCGGCTGTGGAGTCTATCGCCTGATCAATCCTCGGCAAAGCAAATGGATCCTTGGGGCAAGCTTTGTTGAGGCTTGTGTAGTCAATACACATTCGCCACTGCTTGTTCTTCTTCAATACCAGGACTGGGTTGGCTAACCATTCTGGAAAAAATACTTCCATGATGAAGCCGGTTGCTAGAAGCCGGGCTATCTCCTCTCCAACAACTCTTCTCTTCTCTTCTTACAGGCGGCGCAAGGGCTACCTGACGGGCTTCGCATCAGACCGGACATGTAACTTGTGCTCGGAAAATTCCGTCGGAACACCCGGCATGTCTTTGGGGGACCATGCGAAGATGTCCCGATTCTCACGGAGGAAATCGACGAGCTCGCCTTCCTATTTGCTGTCGAGGTTCGCACCTATGACAGCGTACCTCTCTGGGTGCTCTGGGTCCAAGGGTATCTTCTTTGTCTCTTTGGCTGGCTTGAACGAACCTTCAGCTTCCGACTCCATGGGATTGGGCGATATCTCCGGCTGCTTGCCGGCCATTGCCACAACCCGGTCAAGGAGCCGCTTCTCAGCTGCGATCACCAGGGACTCGGCCAGCTGACTGCTCTCAGCCGCACAGGCGGAGGACTTTTTGTAGTCGCCGGCTATGGTCAAAATCCCCTTGGAACTCGACATCTTCATCTTGAGGTAGGCGTAGTGAGGGACCGCCATGAACTTGGCCAAAGCAGGTCGGCCAAGCAATGCATGGTATGGGCTTTCGAGGTCCACCACTTCAAACCAAATTGACTCTCGGCGGAAGTGATCTTTGTCTCCGAAGAGGACATCTATCAGGATCTTGCCGATTGGTGAGCAGGAAAGGCCAGGGACTATGCCATGGAATACAGTCCGGCTGTTCTGAAGCTGTCTTTGCTTGATTCCCAACTTCTCCATTGTGTCCTCATACAGGATGTTGATGCTGCTACCACCGTCTATCAGGACTCGGGAGAAGCGAGCTGCCCGCTTGTCTGTGGCAAAGGTGGCATCCAAGACCAAGGCGTAGGAACCCGGACTCGGCATCACCTCTGGGTGATCAGCCCTGCTCCAGCCGATAGGCCTCTCAGACTAGTGCATGAACTCTGGTGTCTCCGATGCTACTGCATTCACCTCTTGTCGTTGCAGCCGCCTACTGCGTCGGTCGTCGGCCACACTGGTGAACACCACATAGGCTCCGTGCTCTTCTGGGTACTCGTCTTGTACTGCGCCGACTGGCCTGACCGCCGGCTGCTGGGGCGGAGGAGGAGGCGGCTGCCCAGCAGGTGGGGGAGGCAAGAGGCCGTCTCCCTTGGCGATCCTGGTGAACCAGTGGCATTTCCGAGTGGTATGGTTGGACGGCTTCGCACCACTATGGAACTTGCATGGTCCATCCAAAGTCTGCTCGTAGGAGAAAGGCGGCAACCAGTTGGGCTTGCCGCCCTTCTGACGCTTGGGCGGAGGCTGCCCCTCCGGCTGTTGGTCTTCGACTGTCGCCACCTGCCGGCTGCTGGAAGCCGGCTGTGGGGCCTTGCGCTTGTGGTCGCTCTGCTGCTGTCGCTAACTGGCATCTCCAGCCGGGGTTCTGGGAGCCTGAGGAGCCACTTTGCCAGTCGCACTAACTTGAATCTCCGGCTTCATGGAGAAGTCGGTCATGGAGTACTTGTCCTCTATGATCAACAGTTCGTCGAGGGTCTCTGGCTCGTTGCAGAGGAGCTTGTGGTTGAGGAGGGTGCCTTCTTTGCACCCGGCGGTGAAGTACTCGATAGCCTGAACCTCGTGCATGCCATCGCAAGAGTTCCGGAGCTCGGCCCAACGCGTGAGGTAGTCGCGAGTTGACTCGTTGGGACCTTGCATGCACAAGGAAAGCTCGCGAGGCTTGGGAGGTCGCTTGTACGTGCTGGTGAAGTTGCGGACGAAGGCATCAGTGAAGTCGACCCAGCTGTTGATGCTGTGGGGCTTCAGGCTGTTCAGCCACGTCCGGGCCATGCCCTGAAGCATGAGCGGAACGTACTTCACGGCAACACGCTTGTTGTCGTTTGCAATGTTGACGGCGGTGGAGTAGTCGACTAGCCAATCCTCTAGCTTCACGGAGCCGGTGTATTTGGGCGTATCTCTTGGGAGTGTAAACCCTCGGGGGAAGGGCTCGTCTCGAATGCGGGGACCGAAACACGGCGGGCCCAGCTTGTCTTCTTCTTCCAGTGCCAGGGATCGGTGAAGCCGGTCGATCCAGTGGCGGGCGTCGTTTTCTCCGACTCCCTCGCGGCGGCCAAGGCGGTCACCGAGAGTCGGATGGTCAACGGGCGGCGGGGAGACCCACCTTTCCTTGCCAGGAGGAGGGGGCGGACAGTCATCCCGCCGTTCCACTGCTCTTGGGGCAGCCGTCTTGGTCGCGCTCGATGGTGACGCGGGTCCGACTGCGGCTAGCAGCCGGCTCCTTGTCTTCTCTTCCACGGACGCCGCCAGTCAGCATCCGAGATGTCGCGCCTTGGTCTCGGCAGGGAGGTAGGTCGTCATTTTGCCGTTGCAGCGCCTCTGTGCGGCAGCCGGCTTCATTCTGCGTGGCAGCCGCGTCGAGGAGCCGCTGGACTCGCTCCGTCATCAGGCGACGCTCTTCGCCCTCGAAGTTGTCCAGCTCGTCTGCCGCCGCCTGGGCGGCTCGGATGTTCTCTGCAGGCGTGGCGCATACAGGGCGATTTGCCCCGAACAGATGGGCGATGGCCACACCGCGCTGCTGGACCGCGCCAAGGCGGCTAGGCCCAGTCGGAGCCGATGAGCCGCCCACAGCGTGATCCATCTCGCGCTGGTAGGCCTCTGACAGGCGTCTCATGCTAGCCAGCTTCTTTGCGCCCTCGACGAGCTGGAGGCTGCGCGCCTCCAGTGTCTCGGCATCAGCGTCTTCGGGAATGGGCGCGGTTAGGTCTTGTAGCGCCGCGTCGAGTGGGTCATGGGCTCCTCCGCCGGAATGCTCGCCATGACCGATGACGAGCACCTCTGTGACGGTGCTTCCGTCGCTCTCCGCGTGAGGGAGCGGCTCGTCGTAGACCACCACGTTGGTGGGGAATGCGTTGAGCGACGCGTTGTCGGAATCGACCAACATCGGGTCGGTGGAGCCTACAGACTCCAAGTCCACGGCAGGCTCGTCGGCGACGTGGAGTTGATCGAGGAGGCCCGCGAGGAGGCTCTCGGGGCCGCCCGTGCCCGCGTCGAATGCGGGCTCGTCGGAGAGGCGAACCTCGCCGACTAGATCGGCGAGGCAGCTGGCCGCGCAGGTGATCTCGGCGCCATGCAGCGCGTCGGCACATATTTCGTCTGGCGTGCCGGGTTGGCTGCGCTCGCCAGGGAGGAAAAGGGTTCCCGTCTAGAGCAGATCTCCGGACGACGGTGCACCTCGCCCCACGGTGGGCGCCAAATGTTGGGGGTTGGGTGCGAGATATGCCAAAGGATGGCTTATCATGGTGGGAGCGAGTAGAATGTCGCCGGTGCCTGGAAGCGGGATGAGGCGTAGATATGTACGCCGGCAAATCTTACCCAGCTTCAGGGCTCTCCGTGGAGATAACACCCCTACTGCTGCTCTGCGGGGTCTCCGCATGGTCACTATGGCAAAGGGGATACAAGGTTGCTCCTTGAGCTGTTTCTTGGAGGTAGGAGAAGGCAAGGCTAGCTCTCTCCTTCCTATATGATCTGGTCTAATGCTAATGGATGCGAACCCTTTGCATGGGTGCCCCGGGGGGTTTATATAGGCCTACCCCCAGGGGTACAATGGTAATCCGACGGGCCGCAGGGCCCAGCTGTCAGTCTCTTGGGCCACCGTCTTCTCCGCCGACTACCGGGGCCCGCCGGCTAGTGCGCCCCGCCGACTGGTCCGGTACGGAGCCGACAGGCCGTGTCCGCCGTGAGCGGGTCTTGTTGGCTGCTAATTACTGTAGCCGTGCCTCTAATGATGCAGGCTTGGTCATGGGGTCGTGGCTACAGCTCCATCGCCTGGTGGGCGATTACTGTAGCCACTTCCCGTCTCGTCTGGTTAATGGCGCGTGGGACCCGTGGGAGGGGCGAGCCGACTCCCAGCGGGTCCGGCTGTTGGTGCTCTCGCTGTCTTCTGGACCCTCGCCGACCGGTGGGTCCCGTCGCCCCAGGGCCGCACAGACAGGCCGTTGTGTGCGTAGGACTCTGCCTATGGGTGCTGATGTCAGGGCCGACATGGCAACAGTGCCGCGCCGGATGGAGATCTCCGCGGGTACGGTGCACTGTGGCCATACCTGCCCCTGGAAAGAGGAGGGTGTGGGCTTTACTGTAGCCATTCCCTATCTCATCCCTCTTGATGTAGGCTTGGGTATTTGTTGGCGCCGTGGGCCGACTCCTCGCAGCCGGCTTCTCTGGAAACCGCCAGGCTGGAGTCGGCGTGTCTTGAACTCGCCCTCAGGACTCGGCCGCGAGGGGGAGTGAAAATGCAACTATCCCTGGGTGGTTTTGGTAATTCCTAACAACATATAGCTCATTGAGCTAACATTATTCCAAGATTAATATTTCAGGAAAAGCTCAATGAATGGCATGGCATGGATGAGGAAAGTGGATCCCTCAAAATTCTAAGGACAAAGGATTGGCTGAAGCCTCAAGATCAAGACTCTACATTTTACATTTTTAGTGGTCCAATATCACATTGAGTCCATAGGAAAAGCCAATACTATCAAGGAGGGATGAGGTGTTGTTTAATGAGCCTCTTGCTTCATGTGCTTAGTGATATGCTCCAAAATCCTAAACTACTTTACCACATCCACATATGACCTAAACCAAAAATCAATCTCGGCCCCACCGATTCTTTCTATCCGGCGCCACCGAGTTCCAAATGTCATAGCCACTGCCACAAACCCTAGCCAAATCGGTTTCACCGATAGGGATCTCGGTCTCACCGAGATGGGATTGCAATCTCTCTGTTTCCCTTCGTAATGTTTCGGTCTAACCGAAGTGAGCGATCGGTCCCACCAAGATTGCAATGTAAATTCTTTGTTTCCCTTTTGTAACATTTCGGTCTCACCGAGATTACGTTATGCCCTAACCCTAACCATATCGGTCCTACCGAGTTGCATCTCAGTCCCACCGAAAATCCTAACAGTCACTAGGTTTGCTGAATCAGTCCGATCGAGTATAACGATTCGGTCCCACCGAGTTTGGCAGATTGTGTGTAACGGTTAGATTTTGTGTGGAGGCTATATATACCCTCCACCCACTCTTCATTCGAAGAGAGAGCCATCAGAACACATCTACACTTCCAATACACATGTTCTGAGAGAGAACCACCTACACTTGTGTTGAGCTCAAGATATTCCATTCCTACCATATGAATCTTGATCTCTAGCCTTCTCCAAGTTGCTTTCCACTCAAATCTTCTTTCTACCAAATTCAAATCCTGTGAGAGAGAGTTGAGTGTTGGGGATTCTATCATTTGAAGCACAAGAGCAAGGAGTTCATCATCAACACATCATTTGTTACTTCTTGGAGAGTGGTGTCTCCTAGATTGGCTAGGTGTCACTTGGGAGCCTCCGACAAGATTGTGGAGTTGAACCAAGGAATTTGTAAGGGCAATGAGATCGCCTACTTCGTGAAGATCTACCGCTAGTGAGGCAAGTCCTTCGTGGGGCGATGGCCGTGATGGAATAGACAAGGTTGCTTCTTCGTGGACCCTTCGTGGGTGGAGCCCTCCGTGGACTCGCGCAACCGTTACCCTCCGTGGGTTGAAGTCTCCATCAACGTGGATGTACGATAGCACCACCTATCGGAACCACGCCAAAAACATCCGTGTCCCCAATTGCGTTTGAATCCTCCAAACCCTTCCCTTTACATTCTTGCAAGTTGCATGCTTTACTTTCCGCTGCTCATATACTCTTTTGCATGCTTGCTTGAATTGTGTTGAGATTGCTTGACTTGCGCTAAGATAGTTAAAATCTTCCAAGAACTAAAATTGGGAAAAGGCTAGATTTTTATTTGGTCAAGTAGTCTAATCACCCCCCCTCTAGACATACTTCCGATCCTACAAGTTGTATCAGAGCTTTGGTCTCCATTTGCTTTGATTTCCATAGCTTCTGGTGGTCATAGCCTTGGTTTCACAACCTAGGAGAGTATGGCGTCTAGCGAGGGAAATTATCACCATAGAGGTCCTTACTTTGATGGAACTAATTTTGCTAGTTGGAAGCATAAGATGAAAATGCATATTCTTGGACATAACCCCGCTGTTTGGGCTATTGTGTGTATTGGTTTGCAAGGCAAATTCTTTGATGGGAAAGAACCGAACCGTGAAGCCACCGCGAAAGAGTTGAAGATGCCGCAATACAATGCTCAAGCTTGTGATATCCTCTTCAACGGATTGTGCCCCGAAGAATTCAACAAAATCAGCCATCTTGAGAATGCAAAGGAAACTTGGGATACTTTGATTGATATGCACGAAGGTATCGACCCCGTCAAGGAATCCAAATTGGATGTGCTTCAAAGTCAGCTTGACAAGTTCAAAATGAAGGATGGTGAAGGTGTCGTTGAAATGTACTCTAGGCTTGCTCTTATCACAAATGAGATTGCCGGCTTAGGAAGTGAAGACATGACCGATAGATTCATCATCAAGAAGATCCTAAGAGCCTTGGATGGAAAATATGATACCGTGTGCACATTGATCCAAATGATGCCCAACTACAATGATCTCAAGCCAACGGAAGTCATCGGAAGAATTTTTGCTCATGAGATGTCACTCAAGGATAAAGAGGAACTTCACAACAAATCAAGTGGTGCTTACAAAGCCTCATGTGAAGCTCCCACATCATCAAGTGAGAAACAAACCTTCAATGAAGAATTGAGCTTAATGGTGAAGAACTTCAACAAGTTCTACAAGAGTAGAAGCAAAGATAGAAGCTCCAAGACAAGGTCCTACAATGACAAAAGATCTTCTAGTCGAGAGCGAAAGTGCTACAATTGTGGAAGGCCCGGACACTATTCCAATGAGTGTACGCCCCCTACAAGAGAAGAGAAGAATCACCATCTAGAGAAAGGAGTAGAGATGATCATTATGAACGAAGATACTCACGGAGAAGCAAGGATTCGGAAAGAAAGGACAAGTCATCAAGGAGCTACACAAAACGAAGACATCAAGCTCATGTTGGCGAATGGGTATCTGGCTCCGACTCCGACAACCACTCCGAGAGAAGTTATCACTCCGATTCCGAATATACTCAAGATGAAGGTGTTGCTGGTCTAGCACTTGTGACAACCAACTCCTACGACATATTTGACTCACCAAATGAAGGAGTTGGAACGTGCTTCACGGCCAAAGGCCCAAAGGTATCACACCCCGAGTATGTTGATTTCAATAGTGATGAGGATGACTTGTTAGGTGATGATGATTTACTTGTTGACAACTCTAGTGATGAATACTATGATGAAACTTCAATTAATCATGCTAAAACGAATGACAATGATAAGGAGAAAATTGAGTCTCTAACTAAAGAACTAAACACTCTTAAGTTAGCTCATGAAACTATCTTAGGAGACCATCAAGAACTTTTAAGGACTCATGAGAAATTACGCTTTGAAAAGCTCAATCTTGAGCAAGAGCATGAGTTCCTAAAAGCAATCAATCATGATCTTCGTAAGAAAAGTTCTTCTTACATTGCCAAGCGTTTACTCTTATCCACTTACATGCCTCAAGTCAAGTCTAGCAACAAGAACAAGAAAGATCCTTCCTCTAGTAGTAACAATGATCATGCTAAATCCAATATTGTTGCTTCTAGTAGTTCTCTTGATTCCACTAATGATTCTCTTAGCCAAGTTACACTTGAGCAAGAAAATAGTTTATTGAAGGGAATTATAGAGAAAGGTGTTTACAAGAGCCTTGCCGGGAGTAAGCAATTCGAAGAAATTGTGCGCAAGGAAGGAAGACACCGGAAGAATCAAGGTGTTGGTTTTGAACGAAAGTTCAATGCCAATGGAGTTGAGTGGGAAGAAGATCAATACCCCAAGACGAAGTTTGTTCCTCAACAAGAGAAGTATGATCCAACTTCTTTCAAAGGGACACAAGCTCAAGATGATCTTCCACCACAAGACTACAAACAAAAAGGCAAGGACAAGCTTCAAGAGAAAATTGATGCGTTTGAAGAAGCTCCCAAGACCTTAGTCAAGTGGGTTCCCAAGACAACTTCAAGTTTCGCTTCGTCAAGTACAATTACAACACCAAGGATTCCCATCAAGATGGTGTGGATCCAGAAGAAGATGAACTAGAGAGTTCTTGAGGGTGACTCCGCCAACATACTTCACTCTTATCATCTTGGCAAGAACAAGTGCAATCAACTTCCACATCTTGCACTAGTTAAAGGAGTCACAAACCCTCTTGTTGGTAAGACAAGGGACAAGGTAACCTAAAAGCTTTCATAAGACATCATCTTGTATGTGCATCATTCTATGTCTATGGATATCCTTGTTTGTTCCTTGTGGGACTAACCCGTGTAGGTATTGAAAATGCAACTCACTCCAATGGAATGCTCCAAATGAACTACATCAACATTGAGCATCCACATCTTCAACATCTACATGAATTCATCATCGACAAAACCCAAGGTTAGTTCATCCCTCTTAGGGGGGATCTCACATCTAGGGGGAGCTTTACTCTAAGAATTGAGCTAAAGCAACTCTAATGGTGTGAACACAACAATACTTTATGTAAAAGTGGTAACCCCACTTGTGCTTAAACGATGAGTATGACTGAGGGAGTCCTGGATTAGGGGGTGTTCGGATAGCCGGACTATACCTTCAGCCGGACTCCAGGACTATGAAGATACAAGATTGAAGACTTCGTCCCGTGTCCGGAAGGTTCTTTCCTTGGCGTGGAAGGCAAGCTAGGCGTGCGGATATTCACGATCTCCTACCAATGTAACCGACTCTGTGTAACCCTAACCCTATCTGGTGTCTATATAAACCGGAGGGTTGTAGTCCGTAGGACAACCATCACAACAACCACAATATCATCATCATACCCATAGGCTAGCTTCTAGGGTTTAGCCTCCTCGATCTCGTGGTAGATCTACTCTTGTACTACCCATATCATCAATATTAATCTAGCAGGAGTAGGGTTTTACCTCCATCGAGAGGGCCCGAACCTGGGTAAAATAAAGTGTCCCTTGTCTCCTGTTACCATCCGACCTTGACGCACAGTTCGGGACTCCCTACCCGAGATCCGCCAGTTTTGACACCGACATTGGTGCTTTCATTGAGAGTTCCTCTGTGCCATCGCGATCAGGAAGGATGCCTTTTCCCGTCTTTAAAGACGGCGCCGTCACTGAGGGAGCTTTGGCTATCGGCCAAACCCTCCGGCTGGGTGGTTTTCTCATGACCGCCCGTTCGGCCATTACGCCGACGGTGACCTCTCGGGTCATCGAAAGCAATCTCCGCGTCAGCTCGGAATTGGCTGAGCTGCTAGATCCGGTGGAGCTCTCCTCCATAAACGAGCTCCTGGATCGCATCGCCGCCTTGGGGATCTCTACAAACTACGACCAGGTTGGGCCTAAACCCGATCTAAGGGAAATCAACTCCCCCCAAGCCACCCATCATGTTGCTGTGGTGGAAACACGATGCGACGACCCTTCATCGATCTTGAGGACCAGCTACGTCCGAATTCCGGAACCCTCCATGCCGGATATCCACGGAGGGGAGGATACAATCCAAGACCTGGGCTTGGAACCAGGCGAACCGGATAACATACAAGACTCCGGATCTCAGAATCTGGAGGTTGTTCGGCTTCCAACAGCAAACCGGGCGAAGTATCAGATTTAATGAATTCCGCCCGCCCGATCTCAAGCGATCTCTCTCAAATCAAGCAGATGCCCGAAGAAACAGTACATCATTACTGGGCCAGATTCCTC
Source organism: Aegilops umbellulata (assembly GCA_032464435.1). NCBI lineage: Eukaryota > Viridiplantae > Streptophyta > Magnoliopsida > Poales > Poaceae > Aegilops > Aegilops umbellulata. Next base: position 589,336,357 of record CP136057.1, read on the forward strand.
CTGCTTATGAACAGGATAAAGGACTGCCACGAGGGAGACGCGATTTCAATCTTCTGCAGTAACTGCATGGACAAGGGGATACTCAACGCCACAAGTCGTCGTAATATTACGCGCTTTGCTGACTTGGCGTCCATAGTACAAAAATACTGTGCGATGGAAAGTGCTCGGAAAACCGAAATTAAATTTTGGGATAATCCAGCTTTGAATAGCAATCCCGTCCGAATCAAAAGGGCGCACTACAGCAAAGCGCCCGGATTAAATAAAAAATCAAAACCCTCTAGGGGGCACGGAACCGTGCTAGAAAGGTGGCTCGATGGACCCTGCAAGATTCATAGTGCAGAGGATGCCACCCCAACTCACAGCCTCAGGGCATGTTGGATACTCCGGCAGGTGGCCAAAATTGGCGAGGACCTCCTAAATCCAGAGGTCGAAGGAAACCAGCCCGAGAATTTCAGTACCGTTCTCACAATCTCCGAGACTTTCGCACAACTGAACCTTGATGTAGACGCCGCACTGCGCGAGTTCCTACGAGAGAACTGGGACATTTTCTCCTGGCACCCTTCAGATATGCCAGGAATCCCACGCAGGCTGGCCGAGCACAGCTTAAATATCCAGAAAGGATTCAAACCTGTCAAACAAGCCCTTCGGCGTTTCTCCAAGCCAAAGAGACAGACTATGGGAGAGGAGCTAGCCAAACTATTGGAAGCCGGATTCATTAGAGATATAAAACACCCGGATTGGCTAGCAAACCTGGTAATGGTACCAAAGAAGGACAAATCCTGGCGCCTGTGTGTCGACTTCAAAGACCTTAATAAGGCCTACCCAAAGGATCCCTTTCCCCTCCCTCGAATTGATCAAATCATCGATGCCACTGCAGGACACGATTCCCTGTGTTTCCTCGACGCATATTCCGGTTACCATCAAATAAAGATGGCAGAATCCGACCAAGCTACAACAGCATTCATCACGCCATACGGCCCATTCTGCTTCAACACAATGCCCTTTGGGCTCAAAAACGCCGGCGCGACATATCAGCGCATGATTCAAACATGTCTGGCAAACCAGATCGGCAAAACAGTGGAGGCGTACGTAGATGCTATGGTCGTTAAATCAAGACACATCGAATCTCTAGTAGACGACTTGAGACTTACATTCGACAACCTGCGAAAATACGACATCAAGCTCAATCCGGAAAAATGTGTTTTCGGCGTCCCAGCCAGAAAGCTCCTGGGCTTCATTGTATCCGGCAGAGGAATTGAAGCAAATCCATCTAAAATCCGAGCTCTGTCACAATTGGATGTCCCAAAAGATCTCAAGCAAATTCAGAAACTCACCGGATGCGTGGCAGCTTTAAGCCGCTTCATCTCCCGCTTGGGAGAAAAGGCACTACCCCTTTACCGCCTCCTAAGGCACACCGAACACTTCGAGTGGACGGACGCAGCCACGGCCGGACTCGAGGAAATAAAGGCCATCTTGGCAACAAACCCCGTCCTGGCCGCGTCGAATACCGGCGAACCAATGCTGTTATACATTGCCGCAACTCATCAAGTTGTAAGCGCCGTACTCGTCGTCGAACGGGTATCGGACGGACACAAACTACCCCTTCAAAGGCCGGTTTACTACGTGTCCACTGTCCTCACACCATGCAAATCACGGTACCCGCATTACCAAAAGATTGCATACGCGGTGTTTATGGCATCCCGGAAGCTACGACACTACTTTCAAGAGTGTTCTATAACAGTAGCCTCAGAAGTACCACTCAATGATATTATCAACAACCGCGATGCAACGGGCCGGATAGCAAAATGGGCCATAGAGCTCCTCCCATTCGATATAACCTATAAACCACGGCGAGCCATTAAATCACAAGTCCTAGCCGACTTTGTCGCCGAATGGACAGAGGCCGAACTCCCTAAAGAGTACGGCACATACTCAAACTGGGTCATGCATTTCGACGGCTCCAAAATGTTGGCCGGACTGGGGGCTGGTGTTGTTTTGACGTCCCCTACAGGAGATACAGTCCAATATGTACTCCAAATCATGTACACGGACTCCAACAATGCAGCCGAATACGAGGCCCTCCTACACGGTCTCCGGATGGCAGTATCCATGGGCATTCAACGCCTGGAAGTACGCGGGGATTCAAACCTCGCGATATCCCAAATAAATGGCGACTTCGACGCCAAAGACCCAAAAATGGCAGCTTATCGCAATGCCGTACTAAAAATGCCAGCTCGGTTCGAGGGATTGGAGTTCCACCACATAGCCCGAGAAAATAATCAGGCAGCGGACGTCCTGGCACGCATCGGAGCAAAACGAGACGCAGTCCCCCCCAACATCTTCTTAGAAAGATTATTCAAACCATCCATAACAGGGGAGGGGGAACCCTCGGATAATAGCCCGGGCATAACCGCACAACCCAATGCCGAACAATCAGACATAATCGGCGGCCCCGCCACCGAAATTACACCCTCAGCCCACGCAATAATGGCGGTCATCGCCCCGTGGATGGAACCATTCCTAGCCTACCTTACTAGGCAAGAACTCCTCGAGGACCAAAACGAGGCACGCTGCATAGTGCGGCGATCTAAAGCCTATAAAGTCCACGAGGGAGAGCTATATAAGAAAAGCACTACAGGAGTCCTTCAAAGGTGTATCTCCGAAGAGGAAGGGCGGAGTCTGTTGGCTGAAATTCATGCCGGACTCGGTGGCCATCACGCCGCGGCTCGGTCCCTTGTAAGCAAGGCTTTCCGTACGGGCTTCTATTGGCCGACGGCTCGAGCAGACGCTCAGGACCTAGTCAAACGGTGCGTCGGTTGCCAGCTCTTTGCCAACCAAAGCCATATGCCACCCAACGCCCTCCGAACTATCCCCATCACTTGGCCTTTCGCGATCTGGGGGCTCGATATGGTGGGACCCCTTAAAGGCGGAACCCACAAGAAAAAAATACTTATTGGTCATGGTGCATAAATTCACCAAATGGATAGAAGCCAAGCCTGTCAAGACGGCCGAATCCGGACCTGTGATAGACTTCGTATCCGGGGTCGTACACCGTTATGGTGTCCCCCACAGCATTATCACCGATAACGGCACAAACTTCACCTCTGATGAAGTAAAGCTGTGGTGCAAAAACATGGGCATTAAGCTCGACTATGCTTCTGTCTATCACCCACAAACTAACGGTCAGGTCGAACGTGCAAATGGTCTCATTATGAGCGGCATCAAACCCAGACTAGTGCGGTCCCTCAAGGAATCTGATATGCACTGGGTAGAGGAGCTCGACTCCGTACTCTGAGGGCTGTGAACCACGCCAAATCGTACCACCGGATTCACGCCATTCTTTATGGTGTACGGCGCTGAGGCGGTTCTGCCCTGCGACATAATTCATGAATCACCTCGAGTGCACATGTACGAAGAAAGAGAAGCCGAGCTTGATCGGCAGGACAACCTGGACGCCTTAGAGGAAGAGCGTGACGTGGCTAAGGCCCGTTCCGCATTCTATCAATAGCAAGCTCGAAGATATCAAAGCAGAGAAGTACGGGCCAAAAATTACAATGTTGGTGAACTAGTTCTGCGCCTGCTGGATAAGCAAAAGAAAAAACTCAAGCCCAAATGGGAAGGTCCATTCATAATCGACCAAGTCCTAACTGGTGGAGCGTACCGCCTGCAAGATGCGTCGGACAACCGACTCGAGCCGAACCCATGGAACGCCACACGTCTCCGAAGATTCTATGCCTAGCGCCGGACTCTGTGTTTGTCTCCTTCCTCTGTCCATTATTTACATTTATACCTTTTTCTACTTTGTCTCCTACTCTTTTCTTTTCTAGCCCTTAAAAGGCTCATTATGTGACGCGCTATCCGCGCTCCTTAAACCTGGGGACTTCTTTAACAGAAGCTTGTCTATGTGGGTTTCACACCCAACGCATGCGTCAGACTTCCGCATGCACCTTTTCTTCGCCATTATATGCATCGATATGACTTAAGTTTTGGCCAAGCTGGGTTGCCTGGCTCCTGTGCTTACCCCTACGTTCCCGATTGTTCGGCTAGGTGGTAAAGGGAGCACCTCTGCGATTGTTACTGCCGGATAAGCCGGATGTGTACCTCAGAATGGGTGAAGCCGAAAGCTAGCGTTCTTAAGGGAATATTCGGTCGGTGAACTAAAGATGAACCTTTTTATTTTATACATGCCACCAGATGATCTTCTGCATTTGCAGTTCGGACGTGCACTTTAGGGCACGCCACCCCAGCGAAAGGAACCCTTAACGGAACTATTCTCTTTGGAAGATGTTTCTTACTAACCATGTAATATAACATAACTAGTTGGGCACTTGTCTGATAAAGCACTAATGACCTCTACGCCTGGTCTCCATGCATACCCCGGCTTTTATATAGCCGTTATGGTATTCGGACACACTCCGGACCGTCAGGTCCCGAGGTCGAAGCGAAAAGGTTGGCAACGACAAACGATCTACAATCCTGCTAGAAGGCATTACACATGTCAATTATAAATTACATAGTCTCTTGACTGATCGTATTCCTCCTCTATACCATCTAACAGGCTGTCTAATTTACAGTCTTGCTGGGAATACTTTGCGGCCAGCTCTACCTGGCCATACACCAAGCTCACAGGGATCTCCTCCCCGTCAGGCCCCACTGGTCCGACCTCGGCCATATGATTGGGGTCAGACTTCGTAAAGCGGGTCTTCACCATGGCCCAGGCCTCCCTCGCGCCTTGTCGGCAGGCTGATATCTTCCACAACTAGATGCGCCGCCGAGCTCCCGTCAGCTTCTCCGCAAGCTCTCCAAGGCCCTCGGGCGTGGAGTGGGCAGGCCATAAGGCTCGGGCAACCCCTCGCATTGCCTGCCAAATTCGTTCGTGCAGTTGCAGGAGTTTGGGGAGAAGGTCACCCGTAGAACCGGGCATCTCCTCTGCAGGACGACCTGTGAGCATACCTACAGACATAATCCTGTTATTCGTCTTCCTCGCCGAACCCCTTTTTTCAAGAGTTCGCTCAAGCACTTACTAAATATGCCGCGTCGAAGACGCTGATTCTCCTTCGGGGAGTCAGATAGCTGGCCACGAACGTCTTTCAGTTCAACATCCAGCTTGGTGTTGGCATCCTGAAGATCATTCTTCTCTCGCCTCACCCTTGTCAACGTACTCTCACCAGCCTTTAACTGGCGTAAGAGTTGTTGCCTCTCCGGATCTAGTCCGGCACCATCTGCAACATTAATTGTCAGATTCGCACACAAGCCGCACAATACTAATCTCTCAAAGTATATCGTACCTGAGGGGGTCCCTTTGGGCTCCCCTGTTGTGGCTAGTGCGGCCTCTAGTTGGGCCTTGCACTTTTCCAGCTCCAGGGACAGCACAGTGTTCTTCTCAGTAAGAACCTACATATGATCCTTAAATCAGTTAGTTTAACTATTTCAAGTCTCGGGGGCTACTGGTATATATATATTTAAATTTTCTTACCCGTATGTCTTTCACATACTGCTCCGTGGCTCTGGCTAAACCATCTTGAGCAGCACGAAGGTACACATCTCCCGAATTGAAGGCGTCTAAGGCCTCTCGGGAGAAACAAGCGTCGCGTAGGACTGTCCGGCGACGCCTATGGTTCATGGCGCTCTCCACTTCTGAATTTGTGGCAGATAGCCGGTCCACGTCCTCTGTTGGAGGAGCGTCCGGCGCAAGCCTGGTGTTCGTCCCCGCCTCCGGACCAGACGTTGGAGCCTGGCTGGTAGAGGCGTGGTTGGCGGCCCCTCCGGATATAGTCCGGCAAGGCCTCTTCGTCCTGGAAACAGTACGGATGTTAACATGCCTTGACAGAATAACGCCAGGGAGACAGAGGGCGCGTTATACCTTTGTGCCAAACTCTCCGTCCGGACTTCATCCCTTTTTACCCCACGGGGCCCGGCGGCTCCTCGTTGGCTAGCCGCCGCAGGTTCGGCCTCCCTCCTCGGAAATCTCCCCTGTAAAATACGGCTGTCGTCAGAAACACCGGAATATGTGAGGACGGAATCTCTCTTGCGGGAATAAACACTCCGGTTTCTGTCACCTGGAAGGCCGGGATTAACCCGGGATAATCAGCCGTAATGGCCACCAAGGTATTATCCTTGCTTAACTGGTGGAACACCCCGTCGATGAGCTCCACCGATATGTCCGGATCCTCTTCGGAGTCCGGATCGAGGGACCGTTCTGGGTCCTCAGGCTGTGGAGGGCAGCTGTTGATATCCTTTACCTCCTGTCGCAGCTCCTGCATTGAAATCATCAGATTACGTATCTAGTCATGGGAGCATTAAATAAACAGGCAAGTGCAATTGTTCACTTACCCAACTTGGAGGTTCATACATAGGGAATCCGGCCCGCGGGTTGACGCGGAGGAAGTCCTCCTTTTCTCCCTTGTACAAAGATGTTAGAATCTTTATTAGAGCGGTAGCTGTGGCTGGCCCCTTGCGGCCGTAACGGGTGGCGTCATCCTCCCCGTTGAAATCCCACATGGGGTGGCTCCTATATTGAAGCGGCTGCACCCCCCGCATAATACATGCGGCCATGACTCCAATCATGGTTAGTCCGAAATGAGCCAACAGTCTGATCCGGCCCATCAGGTAAAGAACGTCTCTGTTGCTTTCTCTCTGAAAGCTCCGCGGACGCCAACTTAAGCGTTTCTTTAAGGGAGCCATGCTGAACTCAGGGAGGCCGACCCGGACAGGGTCCGGCAGCGAGCGTCGTCTATGTAGAACCATTCTGAAGGCCATTCCTCGGACGCCTTCTTTGGGGTTCCGGATAGGTATCCGATCCCGGCGATGCGCCATATTTCGGCTCCGCCCACTTGGTATATAGACCCCTTCTGAGAACGGGGCACCAAGAAGAACAACCTCTTCCACAGCGCAAAATGAGCCTCGACGCCTAAAAATAGCTCGCAGAGGGCAACGAAGCCTGCAATATGTAGTACGGAGCCGGGCGTGAGATTGTGTAGCTGGAGGCCGTAAAACTCCAGAAGCCCGCAGAGGAATGGATGAATTGGAAATCCCAGTCCCCTTAATAAATAAGGGACAAGGCACACCCGCTCTCCTTTAGAGGGATTGGGGGTGCTCTCCGCTTGCTTTCCGCCGTTGTAGGTGGCGAGTCCGGCTCGGACCGGGACCATATATGCTTGGGGAAGAAGTCCCTTGGCCTGCAGTGACACTAGCTCACTGTGTGGGATGGTGCAACTCTCCCAGTCTCCGGATTTGGGGCTGGAAGGGCGAGGGGAGGAGCTACAACGGCTGGCCATGTTGGAATGGACCTTTGCTGGATTCGCTCTGATGATAACTCACGGGGAGGAGAAGATATGGTTTGGATCTAGATCCCCATCCTGTTAAATAGGCGGCTCGTTTATATGACCGAGGGTGTGAATATAAAAACACCCCCGGGCTTTTCGCATTCGTTCAACACGTGGAAGACAACAATTATTGGGCACTGAGACCGAGAAGCGCTACGGACATTATTCATACAGGTACACAAGATTCGGAGGGGGAACCCGCCTTGCAATGCTGAAGACAAATTTGCGCGACTGGACTTGACGTCATTGAAGCCTGGTTCGGGGGCTACTGAGGGAGTCCTGGATTAGGGGGTGTTCGGATAGCTGGACTATACCTTCAGCCGGACTCCAGGACTATGAAGATACAAGATTGAAGACTTCGTCCCGTGTCCGGAAGGTTCTTTCCTTGGCGTGGAAGGCAAGCTAGGCGTGCGGATATTCAAGATCTCCTACCAATGTAACCGACTCTGTGTAACCCTAACCATATCCGGTGTCTATATAAACCGGAGGGTTGTAGTCCGTAGGACAACCATCACAACAACCACAATATCATCATCATACCCATAGGCTAGCTTCTAGGTTTAGCCTCCTCGATCTCGTGGTAGATCTACTCTTGTATTACCCATATCATCAATATTAATCTAGCAGGAGTAGGGTTTTACCTCCATCGAGAGGGCCCGAACCTGGGTAAAATAAAGTGTCCCTTGTCTCCTGTTACCATCCGACCTTGACGCACAGTTCGGGACCCCCTACCCGAGATCCGCCGGTTTTGACACCGACAATGACCTATGATCAAATGTTCTCATTTGACTACTAAGTCAATATACTCATATATAGATGACCTAGTCATCGCCAATTGATTGATAGATGCTAGAATTGGTTGTGCATGCTTCACCACATATTTTAATTGCCATTTTACTGTGTGAGCATGTTGATTGCATATTTTACTCATTCGAGGACATCCACTTGTTGTTTTGATTGATTGGTTTTCTTTTCTTTTGCCAAGTGGATGGACAAGAATGCCTAAGAACCCTCTCTAGCTATCTATGCTTTTCTCATCTCAAACTCTATTCATGCTACATCACAAAATTTGATCAAGTCAGATTCAAACCACTCTGTGTGAGGAGCACTCGGAGTCCCCGATTTGTCATAGACTTAAACTTCCAAAACTTATTTGTGTGTTTCGGTCTGACCGATTCCTCCATTTCGGTCATACCGAGATCACTAAGTCGATCTAGGTTTTCATCTCGGTGCAACCGATTTGAACTTTTCGGTCACACCGAGTTGCTATAACTGTCAACAATTATGCATCTTGGTGCCACCGAGTTGTTCCACTCGGTCACACCGACAGGGTCGGGCTATATATACTCACGGGCAAAATTTTGGAAATTTCTCTGAAACCTCTTCACCCGCGCATAGCTCGCTCTGCCTCCTGGGTCTCCGGATCGTCCTCCTCGTCGCTAGCCGCCTCCTGTCGCTGGTCTCCGCCGCCGTCAATGGATTTCGTCTCCGCCGTTGCCGCCGTAGCGAGTTCATCGCCGAACTAGGGTATGGACTCGACCACAGTGCTATCCACGTCTGATTCCTAGCACATTGTGTTCATTATGATTGTTGCTACGATTGAAACACTTCTATCCAGGCAAAACAATCCTTAGAATAGATGCGATTCGAAAAATTAGGTTTAGGTTTCCGCCGAAACCATCTTGGACCCACCGGGTTGCAGAACTCGGTTCCACCGATCCGGCCAAGGCCCTTGCACATGTGATTCTCGGTCTGACCGAGAATTGCAAATCGGTGGGACCGAGTCAGGACTTTGTGAAACCCTAGCAGTCTCGGTGCCACCGAACTGTGACTCGGTCTGACCGAGTTCACTGGTTTTGGTTCCAAAAGCTGCTTCGGTATCACCGAGTTTGCAAATCGGTTGATCCGAAATGCTTTCTATGGAAAACTAAAACTAAGTCTTTGACTCATTCTTTTGCAAAAATCTCTGCATTTTGTGATGCTCATCCACTCTACCTCATCTACAATCTATTCACAGGGTTTGCAGTCAGTGTTTGCAACATGTCTGACCAAAGTGACAGCCAGAACAAGTCAAAGGAGCAGATTCACCTGAGTGAGGGCACTTGTCCCTCTAGTAGCTCTAATGAGGGTAGCAGAAGCACCCCAAGCAACTTGCCCAAGGCTGCCACTAGAGCAAGCAAGAGGAGAACTTCAGAATCTGAGGATGAAGATTATGTGGCAGAGGAAGAGGAAGGCACATCAAAGAAGAAAGTGCTCAAGAAGGAATATGGCACAGCTGCTTCAGTTAAGCCAGGAATGCAGAAGAAGGCACCTGCAAGGAGAGTTCCTACTTCCAAGCCTAGGAAGGTTGCCACTGGAGAAACCATGAAGTTTACCATGGAGTCTGAAGAAGAAGCTGGTGGCCAGGACAAAAAGAAAAAGAGAGTCAGAACCACTACAACCAGAGTTCTTGGCAAATCCTCCATGAGGAGAGACTCTGAGGAAGAAGAGGAAGAAGAGGTTGCTGCACCAGCACCTAAGGCACATAAGCTAATGGGTGATGCTATAAGGTCAGGGGCTGTAACATCAAAGCCCAAAGAAGCACCCAAAGCTGCTGCTAAGTCTACTACTCCAGCTCCAAAGCCAAAACCTAAGAGGAATACCAGGAACATATCTGCTGCTGAGAAGAACAAGGCCCCAGTGCCTGATGTTGTTGCTGAAGAAGATGATGAAGGACAAGTTCTGAGGAAGCTCAAACCCAAGATTCCAGACCACAACGATGCTCATCCTGTGGCTGAGAACATGAAGATCAGGAGAGATTCAGGGTTGTGAAAATGGAGAGAAACAGATCCATATGCTACAAGGAGAAGGACTGTTGTTGACTACAGGTTCCACACAAAGGAACAACAAGACTTCTATGGGACAGTGCTGCTGGACAAGAAACCCATAGTATGTGATATGAGGTGAGTCGACTGGGAGTATATCAAGAAGAATGAAGAACACTATCCTGGAGTGCTTGACAGCTTCAGAGCTTGTGGAGTTGCAGACTTTGTTGGGCAGAAGCTCACAAAGTGGAATGAGGAGCTTATAATGCAATTCTACTCCACAACACACTTCTATCCAGATGGCATGATAGTATGATTGTATGAAGGCACTAGATACCAGTCTACAGTTGCAGAATGGGCTCAGTTGATCAATGCCCCGGAAGAGCAAGAAGATGACTTGGATGTCTGTGCCAAGAAAAAGATGGACCACAACTCTATGGCAAACATGTACAAGGAAATTCCATATGCAGATCTTGAGACTCATCAGTTTGGGTCAGTAAAACACTTGCTGACAGGGCTGCCTACAATCAATTGGATCCTTAGGCACACTCTCTTGCCCAAGTCAGGTGATCACAGAATGATCAGAGGCCATGCAATAAACTTGCTACACATATTTGATGTACCACAGAAGTTCAAGGTCATGAGCCTCATAGTTGAGACCATCAAGAGGACAACAGCTGATCAGAAGAGGAGTTGTGGATATGCCCCACATATTCAGGAGTTGATTAACTCGAAGATGGGCACATGCACATACCTGTTGGATAAGGAACACCTGCCCATCCATCCAGATTTTGAGGACAATCAAGTTGTGATGAATGAGGATGAACCATCATCAGCACAAGCTCAAGCAAAGAAGGAGAAGGCAAAGATGGAGAAAGCTGCCAAGATGCCAACTCAAGAGGAGGCATCTGAGTACTTTCTGAAGAACAAGCAGGAGCAGCTTAGTTATCTGATAGCATCAACTCTGAGGATTGAGAAAGGGTTGGCCACCCTGACTCGAAACCAAGAGAGCTTGGAAAAAATCATGGAACAAAAGTTCTATGACTTACATGTGAAAGTAACTGAGATTCAGACTGTTGTGGAGCAATTACAGAATGATATGCAGGAGAGGAAGGGCAAAACAACAACTGATGCATTTGCCAGAGTGCCTAGAGCTCAGAGATCATCTGCAGTGCCAGTTCCTAACACCAGAGCCACTACTTCTGCACTAGCTATAGCCTCAGTTCCACCAGCTCCAGCACCTACCCCAGCAGCTCCATCTATTTCAACTGAAGCTTTCGTCCTTGGAGTTCTTCGGACTCCACCACCTGACGACCAAGCCTGAGAGTCGTCTTAGTGCTATGCATTTTCTATGAACTTTTTGGTAACTTGTTGCCAAAGGGGGAGAAAAATGTATAGATCATAGGCTTCGAGAGAGAGAGAGTTTGCTTTTGTTCTCTCGTGTCTTTTTGGCTGAACTTTGTTTTCTTTTGAGTACTTGAGATACTATGCTTTTATCTGTGAGACATTGATGATCATGTGTTTGATCATAAGCTACACTTATGCTTTTTGGATGATATTATCTTACTTATCCTTATATGATTACTCACTTTGCTTGGTGATGAGTGCATGTATTTTATTCTTATCATTTTGAGCGCTCCACCAAGATGTATGTGACATGGAAGAGTAATCCATGATCCTAACTCATTGTGCATTTGCATTCCAAAGCAAATCTTAAAATATGTACAAATTTAGGGGGAGCTCTTGCTTTTCACATACTTCTCAAAGCGACAATATCTTTCACTCTTATTATCATTTATCGAAGCTTTGATCTATATGTTGTCATCAATTACCAAAAAGGGGGAGATTGAAAGTGCAACTATCACTGGGTGGTTTTGGTAATTCCTAACAACATATGGCTCATTGAGCTAACATTATTCCAAGATTAATATTTCAGGAAAAGCACAATGAATGGCATGGCATGGATGAGGAAAGTGGATCCCTCAAAATTCTAAGTACAAAGGATTGGCTCAAGCCTCAAGATCAAGACTCTACATTTTACATTTTTAGTGGTCCAAGATCACATTGAGTCCATAGGAAAAGCCAATACTATCAAGGAGGGATGAGGTGTTGTTTAATGAGACTCTTGCTTCATGTGCTTAGTGATATGCTCTAAAATCCTCAACTACTTTACCACATCCACATATGACCTAAACCAAAAATCAATCTCGGCCCCACCGATTCTTTCTATCCGGCGCCACCGAGTTCCAAATGTCATAGCCACTGCCACAAACCGTAGCCAAATCGGTTTCACCGATAGGGATCTCGGTCTTACCGAGATGGGATTGCAATCTCTCTGTTTCCCTTCGTAACGTTTCGGTCTAACCAAAGTGAGCGATCGGTCCCACCGAGATTGCAATGTAAATTTTCTATTTCCCTTTTGTAACATTTCGGTCTCACCGATATGAACGAATCGGTCCGACCGAGTTTACCTGACCAACTCCCTGGTTAGCTTATTACCAAAATCGGTCCCACCGAGTTTGTGTAATCGGTCACACCGAGATTACGTTATGCCCTAACCCTAACCATATCGGTCCTACCGAGTTGCATCTCAGTCCCACCGAAAATCCTAACGGTCACTAGGTTTGCTGAATCGGTCCGACCGAGTTTAACGATTCGGTCCCACCAAGTTTGGCAGATTGTGTGTGACGGTTAGATTTTGTGTGGAGGCTATATATACCCTCCACCCACTCTTCATTCAAAGAGAGAGCCATTAGAACACATCTACACTTCCAATACACATGTTCTGAGAGAGAACCACCTACACTTGTGTTGAGCTCAAGATATTCCATTCCTACCATATGATTCTTGATCTCTAGCCTTCCCCAAGTTGCTTTCCACTGAAATCTTCTTTCTACCAAATTCAAATCCTGTGAGAGAGAGAGTTGAGTGTTGGGGAGACTATCATTTGAAGCACAAGAGCAAGGAGTTCATCATCAACACACCATTTGTTACTTCTTGGAGAGTGGTGTCTCCTAGATTGGCTAGGTGTCACTTGGGAGCCTCCGACAAGATTGTGGAGTTGAACCGAGGAGTTTGTAAGGGCAAGGAGAACGCCTACTTCATGAAGATCTACCGCTGATGAGGCAAGTCCTTCATGGGCGATGGCCGTGATGGAATAGACAAGGTTGCTTCTTCGTGGACCCTTCGTGGGTGGAGCCCTCCGTGGACTCGCGCAACCGTTACTGTCGGTGTTCTGTGAGCAGGGGTCCCCAGACTTGCCTGCCTGCGACCTACAGCATGGCTTAAAGGGGGCCCAACACGCCCCATCTTCATTAACACAAGACACAAGACCCTCGCGAGGGGCCAAGCCTCGCGGGGCGGACGACACGGAGCTTCCTAAGGTGCGGCCTCACCAGGCTGGCTCACGAGGAGGTGGAGAGATCAAGGTGGGGTACCTCACAAGGTGCCCATGACGCAAGCCATGACGACCAAGGGTGCCAGGCGGGCGCCAGCCCGCGCAGCGTCTCCCTTTCCTCTTTGGTGCAAAGGGGCAAGCGCAGGCGAGAGGATCGAGCAAAGGCATCCATTTCGGTGCAACGAGACCAAGACCAGTCCAACGGTGGGAAGGAGGTCATCGTGGATCCTAGAACAGCGTCACCACAGAGCCTTTGGCAGGCGAGGACCAACTTTAGTCAGGATAAGTATACTAGATGTTCCCCTTCAAAACAGCCAATTGTTGGCGCCCTTCCCGCTCAATATTTGAGAAGAGGCCCAGGGCCTTTGCCTATAAATAGGAATAGCCACCCCCAGGGTAGAGGGACCGGGCAACCGTGCATCTAGACATCCAGGGATCAAGGGGACGAGATCATCAGATCGTCAGGCAGCAGAGAGAGAGAGAGAGAGAGAGAGGGAGAGAGAGAGAGAGAGAAGGGCGGCTGAACTCCTCCTAGCAGTTCATCGTCCTTGCTAAGAGCAGACCCTCGCGAGGCTGTTCTTCCTTTTACTGTTCATCTTCATCAGCCCAAGAGGCAATCCACCCACCACAAACTAGAGTAGGGTATTACACCACAATGGTGTCTTCCACCGCTCCGCTCTCCTCCGACCGTCGCGTCCATGTCCGACGCACGTCGGGCCTGCGCCGAGCGCCGGGCCGCCATCGCTTCCCGCGTCGCCCAGACGGCTCCCATCGGCGGGTGTCCTCGTCGTTCCCCGTCGCCCGCCATCAACGCCGCCACCGGCCCGGCGGGGAACGAGCAGCAAGCATCGTCTCGGCACCCATCCGTGCGGCAAGACGGCCGCACCGCCACTCCATCGCTCACACCGGCTGGTTCTTCGTCCCGTGCGTTCTGCGCACCCTTGGAGGCTCGAGCTGCGCTCATCGCGGCGAACGAGCTCCTGCGCTACCGTCCCGTCGACGAAGTCTACGAAGAGTGGCTTGACCGCGTCGCCGAGCTCGTCCGCGCCGCAGGGGGCTCTCCCGCGCCGTCCGTTCCGATGCGTCGCACCCCGCCCCGCGCGGGCAACGAAGCTCCGAGGGCGTGCCAGCCGCCTCCTCTTCAAGAAGACGCGATGGCTCCAAGGCGCGCGGCCCCTGGCCGGAACCCGTTCCGTCAGGCGCCGGCGCAGCAAGAGCGGAGCTGCCAAGAAGTCCCTCGTCCGCAAGAAGCTGCCCGGGCGCTCCCTGCTCCGGAACGTCGCGACCCTGCTCCCGCTCCCGCACGTCAAGACCCCGCGCTGCTCCCAGCTGCAGTGCATGGGGACCCGCAAGACCAAGCTCTCCCTCGGCCAAAGCCTCCCGTGGCCACCGCAGACTGCCGTGCTTACACCACCGAGCTGCGTAGCGTCGCGTGGCCCAGCAAGTTCAAGCCAGACCTGCCTCCTCGCTACGACGGCACGACCGACCCTGTAGAGTTCCTCCAGCTCTATGAGCTGGGCATCGAAGCTGCCAGCGGGGATGAAAAGGTCATGGTGAACTGGTTCCCCATGGCGCTCAAGGAAGGAGCCCGCACCTGGCTCCTAAATCTAGCTCCAGGAACAATCTCTTCCTGGGACCAGATGCGCACCCGTTTCATCGCCAACTTCCAAGGTACTCGCGACCGCCCACCTGCCGTGAGCGACATGCGCCGCAGCAAGCAACAACCCGGAGAGACCCTGCAAAAGTACATCCAGCACTTCAATAGTGCGCGCCTCAAGATCCCCAAGGTGTCCGAGGAGGCCATCATCTCAACCTTCTCCGAGGGTGTGTGCGACTTCAAGATGAAGGAGGAGCTGGCGATGCATGAAGACCTATGCACCTCCCTGGAGCTATTCAACTTGGCGACCAAGTGCGCCAGGGCTGAGGAAAGGCGCCTCTCCCTCCTCGAGCTGCCTGCCACGGACACAGAAGAGAAGAAGCCCAAGGCCAAGGACGTGAAGCGCAAGGGGGCTGCCGTGCTCGCGGTAGAACCGGACACCAAGCGGGGCAAGGATCTGCCTGAATCCTCCAGGGGCAGTCGGTACTGTGTGTACCACGACCTCCACACCCACAACACCAACGAATGCCAGGAACTCCGCGCCGTGCGAGAAGGGAGGATCGGCCGTCGTCCTGACCATGCTGACCGGGGCTACGACCGAGGAGGATCAAGAAACGCGGGACGCTAGGAAGACTGCGGCCCGCGCCAAGGGTGGCATGATCAACCTCGCGAGGACCGCTGGCGGGACCTGCCTCGCGAGGGGGACTAGCGGATCAGCCTCGTGAGGATCGCCCACAAGGCAACGCAGGCCTCCCTCCACTGCCGCCTCAGCCAAGGAGGAACGAAGACCGCCATCAAGACGAGGGGGTTGGGGGCTTCCAGGAGCCATGCACGATCGCCTGCATCCTGGGCGGAGCTCAAGCCCCAGCCTCCCAATGCATCTTCAAGCAGTTTGCCCGCGAAGTGAATGCAGTCCTCCCCAAGCTCGAAGCAACGCGCCCTCTCAGGTGGTCGGCGTGCGCCATCACGTTCAGCTCAGCGGATCAGCTCAAGTGCGCGGCCACAGCCGGAGTCCTCCCGATGCTTTGCTCCCCAGTCATCAGCAACGTACTGGTCACCAGGACCCTCATCGATGGCGGGGCAGGGCTCAACGTCCTGTCCGTGGAAACATTCAACAATCTCCAAGTGCCCTATGACCAGCTTCAGCCATCCAAGCCTTTCTCCGGAGTCACCGACGGCTCCACGATCCCGATTGGGCAGGTCCGCCTCCCTATCACCTTCGGGGCACGCAACAACTACCGCACCAAGCTCATCGACTTCGACGTCGCCCACATCCGCCTTCCGTACAACACCATCCTCGGGTACCCAGCGCTGGCCAAGTTCATGGCCATGACTCACCATGGCTACAACGTCCTCAAGATGCCGGGAAGTGGCGGAGTCATCACGGTGCCATGTGAAGAGAAGGATGCAGTGTGTTCCCTGGAGCGAGCCTTTCAGGCCGTGTCACTGGAAGACCCTGATCGCGGAAGCAGGAGGCTTCCCGAGACTGCCCCCAAGAAGAAGAAGGCGTCGTCTGGACCGACCCCTCAAGAGGCGGGCCCCTCAGGGCCCGCATCTGCCCAAGGGGAACCTCCTTTCATCGCATAGGAAAGTGCGCCCGGAGCCCTCCTCAGGCAGGGCTCGGGGGCTCCCCTTGGAGGGCCATCGACCTGACCGAGGTCACGAGGGAGGCGCTTGGGCACCACGTGGAGGCGTGTTTCGAAGCACGCTTCCCTCAAGAAGGAGCAAGGCAAGGAAGGTCAGACCAGCAGGAGTTCGTCAACAAGGCCGTTCAAGAACTACAGGAGTCGAGAGTCATGAGAGGTTGCCGCCGTCTACCGGCTGTGGCTCCCCATCCAGGCAAGGATGGTGGGCCGCGCGTCTGCATCGACGTACCAGGGCTCAATCAGGTCGCCACGATGGAGCGCCTCTGGCCCTCGCGAGTGGGGCGTTGTGAAGGTCCGCCCCACAGCTACGTTCGCATGCCTTACGGCTTGCCGGGCGCGGCTGCTACGTACCAGCGCCTCATGAGGGGCATCATGGAGGCTCAGGAAGACAGGCGTTCCGCAGCCTTGGCGGAGATGGAGATGATTCGCGAGGAGCCACCAGTGCCTCCGGAGCCTCCCGAGGCCCCTGGGCCTGGGGGCTCGTGAGGATCGGCTTCCGCAGCCCACCGAGTCTGCTGCACCAACACCACTTCGCCGTCGACATCTCCAGGTGACGTCTTTCAAGTTTCGTTTTCAGCTGGAAGAGCTCACCCAGAGCTGCATTATTCCCAGGCCGCGTGGGTTCGTCCCTGTGGCGTGTATCCCTTTTATTTCATGTTGTTAGCTTGCTTTGTTGGGGCCGCCCCTCGGGCTGCATCATCACCAAGTCGCTCGGGCCAGGCCCAGCGGCATGTATCTCCTTTGCGTTAGTTCCGGTTATGCATTCGCCCATTATACTTGGCTACTTGATGCCTGTCCACGGCACCTCTTATTCTCCATGTCGACCACTTGCACGTTATAGGGGGGGTGCCTGAGCATCGTCACTCAGGGCTCTTACTAGCCCTCCAGCCCTCACCCTCTGGCCTTGTCCACGGCATCGCGACCTGGCATACCAGCGATGGCTGAGACAAGCTCGAGGGCCGGGACCCGAGGACGTAGAGTGCCGGCATCTAACCAAATTTACAGGAACACATCACAAGATAAGGCCCAGTGCCAAGCGCGACCCGCCTAGAGGTAGGGCCCCGTGAGTCCCGCACTGGCTCACGGGTGCCCAGATACACCTTACCTAGCCCTACCGTGCCGACCAGGTGTCAGGGCGGGGCTGTACACGCCCCGGGGGCTCCTCCCGGAGGGGAGCCCCCTCCCACGTACCAGTGGAAGCACCATGCTCCGCGCTAGCTGACGACACTGTCGAGGAGCGGCTATGCCCGTACACATACGGAAGCACTATGCTTCGCGCTGGTGATAAACAACTGAGGGTGGCCCCCGGGCCGCATCAACCTCAAGGAGCCCAGAGCTCAGTGTCTGGCCTCATCGCAACGCCTCCCCTCGGGAGCGCCGTGCGAGGGGGCTAGGCACGGGGGCTGCGCCTGGGTCACGCCCAGACATACGACACCCAGCCAGGCCCCTCGGGCCTGGTTCGTCACGCGTCTCTCCCCGAGCGGAGCTAAGGTATGAAGGCCGTTTGAGCGTCAAGGGGGACTCCTGAGCATCGCGACTCAGGAGCATAACTGGTCCCGTAGCCCCTCACTCCCTAGTTCCGAAAGGCTAGCGCTGGGTGAGGTACGCGCGGGTCCGGGCTCTGCAGACGTAGAAAGGCACAACCACCTATAATTTGTTGTTCGCGCGTCAAGGGGGACTCTTGAGCATCGCGACTCAGGAGCCTAACTGGTCCCGTAGCCCCTCACTCCCTAGTTCTGAAAGGCTAGCGCTGGGTGAGGTACGCGCGGGGCCGGGCTCTGCAGACGTAGAACAGAAGATCCACCCACATCACACCTCCCTACTTGTTGTTCGTGCGCCAAGGGGGACTCCTGAGCATCGCGACTCAGGAGCATAACTTGTCACGTAGCCCCTCACTCCTTTGGTCCCGTCCTGGTTACCGGTCGGGGCTAATGCTGGGTGAGGTACGCGCGAGGCCGGGCGCCGCCGGCGTAGAACACAAGCAAGTAGGGGGGAAAACCAGAAAATTCAAGGAATTCAAAAGCAAATATTACAGTCCATATTGTCGTCTCAATACCAAACGCAAATTTAAACGCCTCCCCGAGGCAAGATACATGTGCAGGGATCAAAGGCAGGACAGGAGCAGGAGCGGAGTCACTTGTCGGCGGCAGAGCAGTGCGGAGTGGCTTCGCCTCGTGGAGCAGCGGGGCCGGTAGCGCCTTGCTTCGGCTTGGTACTGAAGGCCCGGAACTTCCCCAGCAGAGCCTCCGCGGGACCCTTCACGGCCTCGGCAGCGGCAGCAGCACCCTCGCCGCTTACCGGCTCCAACAGGCTGTCGAGGTCGGCGTTGGGGTCGCAAAGGTAGATGTGGGCGAAGACCCGCGTCAGCGCTGCAGAAGACAGGACACGCGCCTCGGCCTCAGCCGTGGGGTCGAGGCCAAGGAGGACATCCTCAAGGGCACGCACCAGGAAGGGAAGCAGCTGGGCGGGGCCGTCCTCGGCGCCGGCCAGCGGGCTCTCCAGGCCGCTCTCGTAAAGCGTCTTCAGCGAGGAACGAGCCTTCTCCTCCATGTCAGCGAAGGCCACGCGATCCTCGGCAAGAACCAGGGCTTTGCCATCCAGCTCAGCCTTCGTCGCCTCCAGCTCCTTCTTCAGCGCGCCTAGACGGTCACGGCGTTTCTTGAGCTTGGCCTCCCGGCCCTCGACGGCCGCCTCGCGAGCCTTCACGCCTTCTTCTTGCTCCTGGCGAAGACGGGCCCCTTCCGCGAGCTGGTCGTGCAGACCTTGCAGCTCGTCCTCCAGCGCCTTGCAACGATCGCGGACTTCAACCACCTCCCCCAGGGCCGCGTCTCGAGCAGCCTTCTCCTTGAGGACAGCCTCCCTCTCTTCATCGCAGGCCGTCGAGGCCTAAACCAGCGCTGCCCGAATCGAGGCGTCGGAGCGAATCCATCTCGGAGCCAGCTCCAGGCGTCCGGCCACCAGGCGAGGGTCGGCGCCAAGAAGATCCTGCCATAGCCGGTCCAGTCCAGCAGCAGCACGCTCCAGGACGGCAAGAGGAGTTGGAGGAACAGCAGTCGGTGGAACAGGAGGAGAAGGCAGCGGCGGCGAGACCACAGCATCCTGAGGCGGGGTCTGCTGCGCCCCGACGGTCATGGTGGCGGCAGCAGGCAAAGGCACCTCAGGAGTCGCTTGGGCCATGGGGGCTGAGCTCGCCCCAGCCAGCTCAGCCAGGCCTTGCGAAGGCGACCGAGCAGGAGAGGCCCGTGCATCGCGGTCACCGTCCCCCGCAGGCGGAGGCGCTGTCACGGATGGAGCCTCAGGAGCCCCCTTCGGCTTCTTCGCCGCGGGGCCCAGCCTATTCAAGAGATGCGAACGTCAAGCCTCGGTAGTGGAACAAGAAATAAAGACAAGGATCAATCACTTACGGGTCGTCGCCGGTAAGCTCGGACAGCCTCCGGCCGAACTTGAAGCCCGACAGCCGGTTGGAAGGATCAACCCCGGAAGCAGAAGGCGCGTCTGCAGGCTGCCTCGAGGCTAGGGCAGACCTGCGGGAGATCAGCCCGGTCCTGTCCTTCTTCGGGATCAGGGGCAAGCTCCTGCCGACTTGCTCGTCTCCATCCTCGTCATCATCACTCGAAGAAAGGCGGAGACTGCGGGGCGTGCGCTGGGGGAGGGGAGCCCTCGACTCTCCGTCGGTCGCCTCGGAGTCAGGCCCCTTGTCCTACTCCTCTTCGTCCTCCTCTTTGTCGGAGTCGTCGGAGGACACGTCCACCAGCCCCTCGGGAGCCGCTACGGGCACGGACCCGTCCCCGTTGAAGACAGGCATGGACTCCACCACCTGCTCCCAGTCATCGCGAAGGAACAAGGGCGCAGGCGCGCCCTCCAACCTTGCCACCTCCGACCAGAGATTGGAAGACCGCGACCAAATCTTCGTCGCCCAGGGCCTCGGGGCTCGGGTGAGGCCTCCACATCGAAGGTGAGTACTGCCGAAGTGGAGCCAGCTGGTGCTCCAGGAACTCCCTCAGCAGCGACGCGCCGGTCAGCTTCGCCGCCGCCAAGCTGACCAGCCTCAGGTCCGCATCCATCTTCTCCAACACCGGTTTCGCGCGGAGGTCGGTGAGCTCCACTCGGCACCAGTCGTTGGAGCTCGCGGGCTGCTCCGCGGGCAAGATCAGCCGAGGGTGGATGTGCCCGGCATCTACCAAGACCCACTTGCTCCTGAAGCCCTCGATCCTCTTCCCGAGCTTCGAAATGGCAATGGTGCCGCCATACGCGACGAAGCTCGCACACGCGAAAGGAGAACCGCGGGTGACCCGGAGAGAGAAGTAGTGACGCAGCAAGGCCACTGAGGGCTGCACCCCCACGTGAGCCTCGCAGTAGTAGGCAAAGATCGCAAGGAGAAGGACGGAGTTGGGGTGGAGATGCAGAGCCTCTAAGTTGTAATGGCGGAGGACACAGAGGAAGAACTCGGAGAAGGGAGGCACTAGGCCAGCAGCGATGGAGCTTACGAAGAAAGGGTAAAAGGTACTCCCTCGGCCCTCAGGGGTGGCGGAGCCAGCCTTGAACACCTGCGCCCCGTCGATGCCCTGCGCCGCCGCCATTCGGCGCAGCCGGGCAAAGCCCGGCTCTGACACGCTCGGCGAGTCTAGAGCAGGCGAGTACCAAGCCCCGGCCGGAGACTGACGAGGCGCCATGGCTGTCTAGGTCAGGCGGATGAGATAGATCTGGAAACTTGGAGGAAGAGAGGAGAGACGCAAGAAAGGGGATCTGAGTAGCAACCGGAGAAAGAGAAGAGCAAGGCCTCGGCAGATGCTGCTCCTTTTATAACCTGCGCGGTTGCTGAAGCACTCACGTCCAATCAACCGCCCCTCGGCGCCCAAGGCCGCAGGCTGTTAGGGCCCGCGACGCTTCTCCCTTGCCCTTTCGCCTCTCGGCACGGCCAAGTTCGGGCGCGCCTTTGGCCCGGGGGCTACTGTTGGCGTTCTGGGAATGGGGGTCCCCTGACTTGCCTGCCTGCGACCTACGGCGTGGCTTAAAGGGGGCCTAGCACGGCCCATCTTCATTAACACAAGCATCAAGACCCTCGCGAAGGGCCAAGCCTCGCGGGGCGGACGACACAGAGCTTCCTAAGGCACGACCTCACCATGCTGGCTCACGAGGAGGCGGAGAGATCAAGGCGGGGTACCTCACGAGGTGCCCATGACGCAAGCCATGACGACCAAGGGTGCCAGGCGGGCGCCAGCCCGCGCAGCGTCTTCCTTTCCTCTTTGGTGCAAAGGGGGCAAACGCAGGCGAGAGGATCGAGCAAAGGCATCCATTTCGGTGCAACGAGACCAAGACCAGTCCAACGGTGGGAAGGAGGTCATCGTGGAGCCCAGAACAGCGTCACCACAGAGCCTTTGGCAGGCGAGGACCAACTTTAGTCAGGATAAGTGTACCAGATGTTCCCCTTCAAAACGGCCAATTGTTGGTGCCCTTCCCGCTCAATATTTGGGAAGAGGCCCAGGGCCTTTGCCTATAAATAGGACTAGCCACCCCCAGGGTAGAGGGACCGGGCAACCGTGCATCTAGACATCCAGGGATCGAGGGGACGAGATCATCAGATCATCAGGCAGCAAAGAGAGAGAGAGAGAGAGAGAGAGAGAGAGAGAGAGAGAGAGAGAGAGAAGGGCGGCTGAACTCCTCCTAGCAGTTCATCGTCCTTGCTAAGAGCAGACCCTCGCGAGGCTGTTCTTCCTTGTACTGTTCATCTTCATCAGCCCAAGAGGCAATCCACCCTCCACAAACTAGAGTAGGGTATTACACCACAATGGTGGCCCGAACTAGTATAAACCTCGTGTCTCTTGTGCTGTTCTTTTGGTAGTCTAGATCTTTGCGAGACGGAGAGGTAGAAGGCGAAGTCTCCACGCGCACCCCAGAGTTCGAACCTCAAGGGTCTGCCGGAACCCGAAATCCGACAGTTACCCTCCGTGGGTTGAAGTCTCCATCAACGTGGATGTACGATAGCACCACCTATCGGAACCACGCCAAAAACATCCGTGTCTCCAATTGCGTTTGAATCCTCCAAACCCTTCCCTTTACATTCTTGGAACTTGCATGCTTTACTTTCCGCTACTCATATACTCTTTTGCATGCTTGCTTGAATTGTGTTGAGATTGCTTGACTTGCGCTAAGATAGTTAAAATCTGCCAAGAACTAAAATTGGGGAAAGGCTAGATTTTTATTTGGTCAAGTAGTCTAATCACCCCCCCTCTCGCCTGCGCTTGCCCCCTTTGCACCAAAGAGGAAAGGGAGACGCTGCGCGGGCTGGCGCCCGCCTGGCACCCTTGGTCGTCATGGCTTGCGTCATGGGCACATCGTGAGGTACCCCGGCTTGCTCTCTCCGCCTCCTTGTGAGCCAGCCTGATGAGGCCACGCCTGAGGAAGCTCCGTGTCGTTCGCCCCGCGAGGCTTGGCCCCTCGCGAGGGTCTTGGGTCTGTGTTGATGAAGATGGGCCGTGCTGGGCCCCCTTTGAGCCACGCCACGGGCCGCAGGCAGGCAAGTCTGGGGACCCCCGTTCCCAGAACGCCAACAGTAGCCCCTGGGCCCAAGGCGTGCCCGGACTTGGCCATGCAGGGAGGCGGAAGGGCAAGAGCGAAGCGCCGCGGGCCCTAATAGCCTACGACCTCGGGCGCCGCGCGGCGGTTGATTGGACGTGGGCGACACTATTCCCCCACGCCCCCTTATTCTGCGCCATGCTAAGTGGACTCGTAGTTGTACACAGCCGCTCCCTTCCTTTCGTTCGTGTACCCTCTGTCCTTCCTCCGCTCGAACTCCAGCTCCTGTTTTCAGCCCAATCTTGAACCTTCTCTCCCCTTCCCATCGCCATGGTTCCGACGAAGAAGGGAAGAGGGAAGAAACCCACGCCTCTGCCTCGCTCGCCGCCGCTGGTGGCCCCCGCCGTCGGCCGGTCGATCATACTCAATCGAGAGGGCCTGGGCAAGGTCAGCTCGGCTCTGGCCACTATCTTCAACGAGTGCGGGAGGACGACGGCCTGGCCCAGGTCTCACTTCCCCACTGATAGGATAATCACCGAGGTCCATTATTTTGCTGATGCCCTGTGGGCGAGTCTGGTTCCCCCCTTTTCCGATTTCTTCAGGGCCGTGCTTTCCCACTACCAGATCCACATGATGCATCTGAGTCCTGAATCCATCACCCTTCTTTCAGTCTTCGCTTTTGTTTGCGAGGCAATGATGGGCATCCTTCCTTCGGTCGCCCTGCTGCGCCACTTCTTCTCTCTGCGCCTTGTCGACCCTACCCAATGCTTGGCGTGTGTAAGCTTCGTCGCCGCGTCTGAGACAGCGGCCTCAGGGATCGACTTCGGGCTTCCTTCGCCTTCGGTGGGGTTCCGCGAGCGGTGGCTGTACGTCGATGTCGGGGTGACCAGCCCCCTGCTGTCCAAACCAACTTCGCCTGCTGTCCCCAATTCGGGCTGGGGCCAGGAGACGCTCGAGAGCCCCCGGCTCGCCTTCGTCTGGCACCGCTTTACGTTCTTGAAGTCGATCGGCGTGATAGCGCCTAAGGTGGTGAAGGAGTTCATGTTACGCCGCATTGCTCCTCTCCAACGCCACTCCCGCAGGATGTGGGCCTTCAGTGGGCGTGCTGATCGTATGAGGCTCCAGGAAGAGGATCTGATGCCTGAGGTGCTGAGGAGAGTGCTCTTGACCCTGACTGGTGACCCCAGCCCGAGCAGCATCCAGCGGGGAGGGGCCCTGCTGTACCTCTGCAAGAACAGGGACGATTTTGTGAAGCAGATGCCTGTCTTCGATGAGTGGGGGCTGCACCCCGTCGGTCTCCAGGGGCCTCGCGAGAACCCAGTGGTGGTGACTGCCCTTCCAGTCGGCCAAGGCGACTCTTCCTCAAGTGGCGGGGCAGGGAGGCATGAGGCGCCAGAGGCCGAGGGAGCTCCTGGTAGGGCGACAGCGCCGGGTGATGCCCATGAATGGGCAGCTCCCGGGGTCGGTGCTGCTGAGGCTGAGAGTGGCGAGCAGCCGCCCCCAGCACCTGGGGCTGAGGCTCCTGAGGATCCAGCTGTGCTTCCTGGCGAGGCGATTGGCAGCACGTGTCAGGCAGGCACTCCTGACGCGGATCGCCTCGACGCTCCGTCCTCGTCGCAGGTCGATCACTGCGTTCTTCTCTTGGGCCGCTTCCGCGTGGACTTTGAGGCCCTCTGGAGGAAAAGGGAGGCCCTGGGCGACAACTACCCTTGTCGCCTGCTGAAGCGTAGGAAGTACTTCGCCACTGATGAGTAAGACTTCTCCCTTTCAGGCTCCCGATCCTCCCGTTGCTTTTACTGATCCCTGCTCTGCAGGCCCCTTTTGGCCGAGCTCGCGAAGGAGGCTGAGGGGCCGTCCCCCTTGGCTTCGCCTCCCCCACCGTTCTCAGGGGCTCCAAGCAGCACATCCCTCGTGGTGAGGGCGACCGGCGGGGTGGATCGTCCTGAGGTGCATTGGAGTCCTGCGTACCCCGCGATCCTTCCTCGCGGGCCTTCTCGTCGCATAGCCAGCCTGCCGTGGGCTTCTCGTTTGGTCGTGAACTGTGACTGGCTGAGGCGATTCCTGCACCCTTCATCCGGAGACGGGCTGGCTCCAGGCCGGGCTTCTAGCGTGGCGCGCCCGTTCGTCGCAAGGGCGCCAGCCCCCAGCCCCCTGCCTGGAGGGGGCGCTGATTTGTGGCCTCCGGCGCTTGCTTGGGGCAGATGATGGCGCGGAAGACGTGCTAGAGCGCGCCCGGGAGCACCGCGCTCGTTGTCAAGGATTCCTTCGTAGGGCGGCTGACGCGGTGAGTCTGCTTGGGGAGGAGCTTACTGACGAAGACACGCGCCTCGAGGCCGAGAGCCTGTGCCTGGCCGCAGAGAGGCGCGCGCTGGAGGGCGCAATTGCCCTTGCGCGTCATCAGCGCGATCTTGATGATGAAGAGGCGAAGGCGTCGTTGGAGGCTTCTCGGGAGGCCCGATCTCAGGCTGCTGAGGAGGCCCGGGAAGCCAACCGACGACGAGAGGCGGCGGAGGAGCGGGCTCGGGAGCTCCTGGCCTGGTGCCACTCACTGGAGGAGCAGGCGAAGCTGTGCGAGGCAGCTCTCGCGTCGATGAAGGTGGCCTCTGGTGACCCAACAGAGCTCCAGAAGCGTGAGGTGGTGTTGACACTGGAGGCCGCCGAGCGCACCCGCGAGTACGAGCGGCTGGAGACGAGGGAGCGCTTGGTGACGCGGGCGGAGGATGATGTCGCCGCGCGGGAAGCCCGTGTCCTGGAGGAGGTTGGACGTCGGGTGGCGATGGCGCGCGAAGACTTCGAGCGCGAGTTCGAGGGGAAGTTGGGGTTGATCCGGGTCGAGGCTGAAGGTAGGACCGCAGCCCTGAGGACTAAGCTGGATGAAGCAACACGGCAGGCCGATGTTCTTCGGGCCGCGCTTGAGGTAGCGCAAGGGGAGTCAACCACCTCCTGGGCCGAGGTGCTTCGTCTTCGTCAGCGGGTGGAGGAGGCTGAGGCCGTCACACGCCAGAATGCGGATGAGATACGCCAGCGGCAGGTCCTGGAGCATGAGCACGGCCCCATGCTCTCCACGCTCCGGGAGAGAGCCAACGCAGCCCTGGGAAACATCTGTGAGGCGGCAGTTGGCGAGCCGCACGCAATTAATTATGCCGGAAATCTTCAGTTCTTCACCGCCATGGTAACGCAGCGGGAGGCACGGTCGGTCAGGGCCGACAGGTTGGTGGAGGAGAGGAGCCGCGCCCTGCTCGGGCGTGCCTTTTCCCGTGTCTTCAGTCATCTCCGGAACATGGATCCCCACTTCGACTTCGACGCCGCCATTGCCCCAGTCCCCCAGGCCGTCCGAGATGACATGGCGCACTGGCTGCAAGACAATGTGGATGCTCTTGTCAGGGCCTTCACTTCGGACAATGACGACGTGATCGTGGCTGCTGACGAGGGCGGCGTGGTTAACGGCCCTGACGCCGCTGGCGGCGACGCAGACAGCGGTGGCGAGTCTAGCGACGCTAGCCACGGTTCGGGAGGTGCTCCTGAGGACGCACTGGGGTATTTATCCGAATGATTATGCATTGTCCCTGTTTCCTTACCCTGCATGAATAGAACTTAGGTTTTGGCCTCACGATTGTGAGAGCATTTTGAGAGGGGAAGCCCCTCATGTAAAACTTGTGTTCATCATATTAGTAGATGTTGCACTGTCCGTGCGTCCGCGCCTGGTGGTTGGCTAGTTTACCTTTGTTTCATGCGGGCCCCGAGGTAACCTGCGGGAGGCTGTGGCGTCTCGAGTGTTCTCTAATCGATTCCGTAGGATGTGAGAGTGTTGGGGGCGGCGAGCTTCATAGGCGTTGGCCTTCTTCACGGGCTCCGGGCCTTTTCCAAAAAGGATAATCTTCACAGGCATTCGCCTTCTTCACAGGCTCCGAGCCTTTTCCCAAAGGATAATCTTCACAGGCGTTCGCCTTCTTCACAGGCTCTGGGCCTTTTCCCGAAGGTTAATCTTCACAAGCTCCGGGCCTTTTCCCAAAGGATAATCTTCACAGGCGTTCGCCTTCTTCACAGGCTCTGGGCCTTTTCCCGAAGGTTAATCTTCACAGGCATTGGCCTTCTTCACAGGCTCCGGGCCTTTTCCAAAAAGGATCATCTTCACAGGCGTTGGCCTTCTTCACAGGCTCCGGGCCTTTTCCAAAAAGGATAATCTTCACAGGCGTTGGCCTTCTTCACAGGCTCCGGGCCTTTTCCAAAAAGGATAATCTTCATAGGCATTCGCCTTCTTCACAGGCTCTGGGCCTTTTCCAAAAAGGATAATCTTCACAGGTATTGGAAATCCTCCCGAGAGGACGCGGCGCGGTAGTTTGGGCTGCGCGCAAGCTAGGCCTGACCCGGCTCGCGAGGGGCTCGCGAGGGGAGGCAGCTGAGGCGAAGTGATAATCGAAACGCGAGAAACGGCTCGAACGAGACTAAGCACCCCTTCCCCAAACACACGCAAATTTCAAATTCGAATCCAACTTAAATCCAGCGAGGGAAAAATTACAACCAAAAGGGAAAAGCAATGAAAGCAGACAAAAGGCCGCGTCCGGCACCTAATCTAGTCTTGGACATCTTCTCACCAGCGCGGAGCTAAGTGCTGCCAGAGGGCGTGGGAGGGAGCCCCAGGGCCTGAGGCCGACACCCCTGAGACTCCGGGGCATGTACAACCCCATTCATTATTACGTGAGAGTGTCACGGGGCGGCGAGCTTCACAGACACTGGGCCTTCTTCACAGGTACCGGCCTTGCTTCATATCGCCAGACGAGGGCCCCGCCTTGCGCCACACTCTAGTGCCATCGACGACGACCAGAAACCAGGACGCCGCCGATGGGGTAGAGCGGTCGCCAGTGGTTCCCCCGACGACCACGGGTCCTCCGCCAGGGGCAGGCCCTGAGGCACCTCCCCAGCGGAGGGCCTACCTCCTGAGAACGCCTTGCTCCGAACGCCGCCGTGGCGATGTCGGATCTCTGCCCCTCTCCTGCAGCCCCTGTGCCCTCCTCCCGAGGGGTAGGAGACTGCGGGAGCGGGGCAGCTGCTTGCTGCGGCGACCTGCATCTCTTGCGATCCATGATTAGCGTATGCCTGCTCCTGAGGAAGTAGCGGTACCCGATAATCGTTGCCTCCAGTGTGGCCGGTGGGGCCGTCCTTGGGTTCCTGGAAGAGTTCAGCTTCTGGTGCCTCATCCCCCCAGCTTGGGATGAGGAGCGAGCCTTGTTCGCCCTCGTGAGGGTGCCCTTGATCCACCATGTGGGGCACGTATTCCTCCGGCGCCGTCATCCCAAAGGCCACGCCGTAGTGCTCCGCGTCCCACGCAGCTCTGCTTGACGCGCCCGCCGTGGGGTGGTAGCGCGGCCGCGCACCATGACCGTGGGCCGCGCCGAGTCCCTCTTCTTCACGGACCAGGGGCGGGGGCAGCGCCGCCGCTGATCCGGTGCCGAGAACTTCATTGGCGTTGGAGTAGCCTTGGAGCCCGCGGGCGCGCGCGGAGCCCCCGCTCGTGCCGCCCTAGGCTTGAGACGGGAGCTGGGTGCAGAAGGGGTCAGCCCCCGAGGCGGCGAAGCCCAGGAGCTCGGCAACCCGCTCCAGCAGCACGTCGCGGCAGCCTTCCAGCAGCTCTCGGGCCACCGTGAACGTGGCCCTCGAGTTTGCCTGCTCTCGGCGAGTGTACGGCGTCGTGGTCGCGGCGTGATTGGAGGGCCTCGTTGCCGATCGCGCCTGCCGCGGTGTGAGGGTTGTCGAAGCTTGTCCGCGTCGCCGGCGGCCCGTAGCGCCCTGCGGACCATGAGCTGCCTGGGGCGCGGGGTCGCCCGAGGCGAGCGGCTCTGTGCGGGCGGGCCATGCCGCCGATGGATCTGGGTTGCCCGCCTGGTCGCCGGACATGGTGATGGCGATGCGGCAGGGCACGAAGTGGTAGAAGGTGGATTCCGGCGCACCCCTACCTGGCGCGCCAAATGTCGGATTTCGGGTTCCGGCAGACCCTTAAGGTTCGAACTCTGGGGTGCGCGCGGAGATTACGCTTCCTACCTACCTGTCCCCCTCCGCATCGCAAGGATCTAAGCTACCAAAAGAACAACACAAGAGAGACAGAGTTTATACTAGTTCGGGCCACCGGTGTGGTGTAATACCCTACTCCAGTGTGGTGTGGTGGATTGCCTCTTGGGCTGATGATGATGAACAATACAAGGAAGAACAGCCTCGCGAGGGTGTGTTCTTGGCTGCGGGGATGAACTGCTAGGAGGAGTGCAGTTGCCCTTCTCTCTGGATCCTAGCTGATTAGATTTCTCCTCCCCCTACCCTGGGGGTGGCTAGTCCTATTTATAGGCAAAGGCCCTGGGCCTCTTCCCAAATATTGAGCGGGAAGGGCGCCAACAATTGGCCAGTTCGAAGGGGAACATCTGGTACACTTATCCTGACTAAAGTTGGTCCTCGCCTGCCAAAGGCTCTGGTGATGACGCTGGCTTGGGCTCCACTGTGACTTCCTCCTTGTCGCGGAGCTGGTCTTGGTCTCGTTGCACCCAAATGGGTGCATTTGCTTGATCCTCCCGCCTGCGCTTGCTCCCTTTGCACCAAAGAGGAAACGGAGGACACTGCGCGGGCTGCGCCCACCTGGCGCCTTTGGTCGTCATGGCTTGCGTCATGGGCACCTCGTGAGGTACCCCGCCTTGATCTCTTCGCCTCCTCGTGAGCCAGCCTGATGATGCCACACCTAAGGAAGCTCCGTGTCATCCGCCCCGCGAGGCTTGGCCCCTCGCGAGGGTCTTGGGTCTGTGTTGATGAAGATGGGCCGTGCTGGGCCCCCTTTGAGCCACGCCACGGGCCGCAGGCAGGCAAGTCTGGGGACCCCCGTTCCCAGAACGCCGATAGTCTCTCCCTTTCTTTCTTATAGTACAAGTTTATACAATTATGGCGGTTTACTATCATGAGCCCTAAATCGCCAGTGGGCTCTGGGCCTCTAAGCTTCATCCGTAAAGCGCCATCCTCTGGATTGTCTTGAGCTTCAGTATAGCTAAAGGTGAACCGACCCCTCCTGATCGGTTTACCCTTAGCAGTTATATCCTCAACATTAGGCCCCAGATTGATTTGGACCTGTTCATGTCAATCTTCAATCCTTAGGAAAAAATTGATAACAACCCTCGTAAACCTCCATATTGCCTTCTCCTGTGAACTTTAGTGAACCGCCGTGACGTCATCTTTTGTCATGGCAATAAATTATCGTGATGTCATCCCTACATAAAAAGATTTATGAAGATTCCCTTCTCTTTAATTAATTCCCGAAGATTGAGGCGACAACTGCATCCCCTTTTGCCGCTTCAGACTCCTCGATTTTCGCGCCTGCCGTTTTATCCTTCTTCCTTTATAAATAAGACTGGGGCTCCTTCCATTTTCCCCCTTGCCTCTTCGAATCGTCTTCCTCCTCGCGACCCGAAGAACTCAAGTATCGCCGCCGTCGTCGACCTTGAAGCTCTGCCTCATCTCAGGCCGCTGCATCACCCTGTTCGGACCAGAGCTCCTGCGATACTCCTCCGCCATTGTGTGGCCCTGGTAAATACTCCTTTCTCTCCTTATTAGATCTGCCTTAGGGTTTCGGAGTCTCTTTGGTGTTCATCGGTGTTCATCAGTGTTATCTGCTTTTCCTTTAGCATCTCACTGAATCTCGCTATGCCTGATAGTTTCTTTTTTGCGGCTGGATCTGTAGTTTTACTCTACCATACCACAGCATGTTGTTGTTCCTGGATAGATCCTTATCTGAACCTTCTCTGTTCCGCTTAACACCATTGTAGGGCTCAGAAAAATTTCTTTATTGACTGACGGTAGATCCAAAATTATATCACCATCTTGTGAAACTTGTTTCTGCAACACTTAGTAGATCCTCAGATTTGACCCTTTCAGCGAAAGGCGGTTTACCCTAGAATAATTGATACTCCGTCATATGCCATTAGCCCTCACTTAAACCGCCATCTAGACTTTGAATAGCAATGCCCGGTTCACCTCATAGGTACATTTTGATTAAATTGCCGGTTTAACGTTGACAACCATATATGAACCATAAACCGTCCATTTTCCCTTTACAAAATTTGTAATATGGCGAAGCAATTCTCTGCTTGCAACTGGGCTCCGTCACGGATCACAGAGACTCAAATCAACGGATATGTCACCACGGGTGCTTTAGCTCCAAAAAATGTCCTTCATTGGCAGGTTCCTGGCCCCGAGTGCCCTCCTGAGCCTCAAGATGGAGAAGTGATTGTGTTCATGCAACATCTATCTCGAGGCTTCAGTCCCCCCGGATCAAATAATTTCTGGGATGTACTTGCCAGCTTCCAGCTCCATCCTCAAGACATTGGACCAAATTCTATGTCCAACATATGTGATTTTCAAGTGTTTTGCGAGGTTTACCTGCAGGAAGAACCAACTGTTGACCTTTTTCGAGATCTCTTCCACTTAAACTGCCGGACTGAATTTTCTGACGGCCCCAATACCGAACTGCGCCCTTTTTATGCTTCCAATAAACCACCAGTGGTAAAAAAATAACTTAGTACTTTCCTGATATTTTCCCGCTTTAACATTGTTTACAATAATCCTTTGTACAACCTCGCAGGCCAACAACTCCTTCAGGAAAAAGAAACCGCAAGAAAAACCAGCCAGGGCTCCTCGTGTCAAGAGCAAAGTCACTAAGAGAACTGGCAAGAAGAAAACTGCTGAGTCTTCTGAACCGCCAGAAGATGCCAGCGACTCAGCTAAAGAGGTAAAACTTGACTCCCTTGGCTTCTATTTCTTACACCTTATTGATAACGATTACTCCCAGGACGATGCGGAGGCCAGCCGTGCAGATCATGTTGAGGTAATTTACCTTTCTGACTCAGAACTTGTGCTGGTTCAAAGGTTTCGCCGCGCAGTTCGGAAAGTGAAATGCTCTCACCCTCTTGCTTATGTGTGTCAAAAACTTTCTTTGAAGACACAGCAAAATGAAGGTCGTCGCACAACCTGGCACAGTGGTCAACAGGTCACTTCTTCCGGTTTACCTCAGACACCAACCCGGAAATGCCGTCCAGAGGTTGCTTGTTCTCCTAAAAAATGTTATCCTTTGAAGGTTTTTTTTATGCCCTCTCAATCCATCTGATTCAAATTATCAGGTATCTTCTAACTCGTCTGGCGGTTCATCCACTACTCAGCTACCTCCATTGAAAACCGTCCTTGGGTAAGCATACAGCCCTTCATTTTTCCTTTGTAATTCCATTGATCCTGCTAATTCTTGTTTTAATATTAGCGGCAAAGCTCGTCTGAGTAAGAAAGCTAAGACCAGTACCCCTACTGGCGAAGTTGAACCGGCTGAGATTCCTGAAGATGCCCGTGAGAACCTTGATAATACCACGGAAGATTTTGTCCTGC
Organism: Aegilops umbellulata; assembly: GCA_032464435.1. NCBI lineage: Eukaryota > Viridiplantae > Streptophyta > Magnoliopsida > Poales > Poaceae > Aegilops > Aegilops umbellulata. The sequence goes on from CP136057.1 coordinate 589,369,044, forward strand.
CAGAACCAATTGTAAATGCTGATCCGCCAGAAGCTGACCCGGCCACTCACGAGGGCACCTCAAGTCCACACGCCACACCTGCAAGTTCAGTTGTTAATCCTCTGAGCTCAACTGCCAATCCGCCAATTCCTCCTACCACTTCAAACCCAGAAAAAGATGACGAAGTTGTCGTCACCGGCACTGCTTATACCGCCCCGGGCAATCCGGTCATCTTGGCAAAGCATAAAGCCAAAGATGAGTTTGTTTTTATGGGCAAAGGGAAGCTGGAGATTGATTTGTCAAAATATGCTAATCTTTCTGCCCAGGATCTTCATTCTAGATTCCTGAACCGGCTTTATGCGAGCCGATATTCTGAAGCTGATTTGGTAAATCTGATGAAAGAACGCTATGAGGTATTCCTTCTCGTCTTTATCTTGTGTCCTCCCTACCTTGTATCCTGTAGCCCCCAAGGGCCGAGTTAATTTTGTAAAGTTAAACCGGGACATCTAATCCTTCCCATTCCTTATTGATGTTCTTTGAGCGAATATACATTAGCCCCCAAGTGCCAGGATTGAAACTTGTATTGATCCTCGGGACTTTGAACCAGCAGTAGTAAAGAAGCAATCCGCATTAGCCCCCAAGTGCCAAGTGTATAACTAGTTGTATACTTGGGACTTTGATATTGATATGCATTTGTGACTGACAGGTGGAGATAAACAATCAGCACGCTCAAATCGCTGACCTTCAAGAAATCATCAAATCCCAGCAAGAAGAATCTTCCAAGTCCAAAGATGAGCTAGAAGCCGCTTTAACTTCCCTGGAACAACTTAAAGAGGGCTTCAAGACTGAACATGCCAAGTGGGAAACTGAGAAGGATGCATTATGGAAACGAGCTGAAGACGCCGAGTCAGCTCTTAAACCGGTGGAAGAGGAGCTTTCTGGATTGAAACGCCAAGTGAATGCTATGACCTCTGCAGTTTTTGGTGAGTACTCCCACTAAGACATGAAATACTCCCTTTTGTAAAGCAACAGTTGATAATATAAAATCCTTAAACCGTTGTAGGAAGCCGTATTACTCATCTGGGCTCAGATGCACGGGTGAAACTGAAAGCAGCATATACTTTGATTGAACAACTGCATGCTGGTGCCCAACGGGTTATTTGCGCATCATCCTATGACGATTCGGCCCCAACCCTGATCAAGGAGACACTAGCAAGATTATCGATGATACCAGCACAGATAGAAGAGGTGAAGCGATCTGCTGCCAGGGCAGGCGCTTTGTTGGCCCTCACCCGAGCCAAAGCGTGGATAGCTGATCTTGATCCGGCTGACCTTGCAAAAGGCTTTCCCAGCACACAAGAAGACGAGTCGTTCTTTGATGACGAAGCCTTGAAAAACGTGACAAGGGAAATGCGTCCTCTGGCGAGTCAGCTGGCAGAAGATGCTAACTTGACTGTTCACCGGTCTCGTTATGATGCAAATAACAAACGGATTAACGCTGACATGCCGGAAGTGCAAAATCATATTCCGCCAATCCGTAAGCACACTTATGCCCCTGATGTTGATCCGTCAGAACTTATCAGTGAAGAAGCTGTCTTTCAGGCTTTAACCCGGATTGACTGGGCAACCACGGATTTCCAGCCACAAGGCGAAGAGGAAGAGGCTGATCCGGCATTAAATGACCCGTCAACTTCGCATCATCGTGACAACGAAACTTAACCAGGCAAGCTGATGGATGCTCCGTAAACTTTGTTCAGGGGGAAACAACACCATATTTTGGGCCTTGAAAGCGCCTTGTAATAGGCTAGAAAAATATTGTGATCCGTTTGCCATCGTGCACTGGGATATACTTTGCCTTGATTTGTCATGATGATTTCGGTACTGCCTTATGTATTTTCAATATTATGCAATCCCTGTGTCTGCATAAGAAAAAACCTGTCCGGACGGTTTACCGCCGGACGGGTCAAAACATCCAACACAACTAGGCAAGCAACCATGGTTGCCAAAACGTAGCAATAATGAATCATACCTGTGATATGAAACATTGCTATTATTTTACCAATTGTGATAGTAGGAAGGATGAAAGCCCAACTTCCATCATACCGTGCTGGTATATATGATGTCGAACCAGGTTGTGATAAACACCGGACGATTTCTGGAGACAAAGCGTCAAGCCAGACCGGTTTGAAGGATGCCGGGTTACCTTGAATTTTATGCCTTTACAGAATATCTGTAAGCCACACCAGGTTAAGAAACACCGGTTTCAATATAAACATGATGAAAGAATAAAAACTTAACATGGACAAACACAAAAACCAATGGCAAGGCTTTTCAAGGGCTGCCAGCCCCAAATCGAGGCTTTTCATGGGCTGCCAGGCCACTGAGTTGAACCATTTTAGCAAAGCCTTTTAAGATGGGCCTCCAACTAACCAATCATCGTTTTAACTTTGACGAGTTTAGGGTCTCAAAGAGAGTAACTGTCAAACGTTCGATGGGTCGTGCCAGGATTACCTGGATAGGAGTGGCTTACTTGATGAAGGCAGGTTAACCCGGGGTTTTAGGTGAATACACCAGGCTTCCAAGATGTGGGTCGATACCCGGCTACAAGGGTCCTTTCAAGCTCTTTGGTATTTGACACAAAGAGCCCCCAAGTAACTTTGTGAGCTGTGCTCAATGGGTGCCTATGTTTGAGTTGTGCTGTCAGCAATCAAACTCTCTTTGGCCCCGTGGGTGTGAAGCTCCCAAGCTAGGGGGTGGCATGATAGCCGATTTAACAGGTAGTACTCCGCTTTTCTAGCTAAAGCCCCCAAGTTAACAGATATTGGAAGAAAAAACGGCGGAGACCCTGCTTGATTAGCAAGGATGCCGGTTTATTTTATTCATCATAATATATACATTGTCGAAATATGTACATAAGAAAAAGCCGGTGGCTTCAAGTATAATAAGGCCGTAGGAGAGCTATGTTCCACGGCCGCCGGGTCTCCTCCTCACAGCTACGTGTGTCTTCTCGGACGTCAATGAGGTAGTATGACCCGTTGTGCAGATTCTTGCTGACCACAAAAGGCCCTTCCCAAGGCGGGGATAGCTTGTGCATATCAGTCTGGTCTTGAATGAGACGGAGCACCAGATCACCCACTTGAAAGGTTCTTGTCTTAACCCGGCGGCTGTGATAACGCCGCAGGTCTTGGTGATAAACCGCCGATCGAGCCAAAGCCATGTCCCGTTTCTCATCCAACAGGTCCAGCGCCTCCTGGCGTGCTTGCTCGTTGTCCGCTTCAACATAATTCGCAACCCGGGGCGAGTCGTGACGAATATCACTTGGAAGGACAGCCTCTGCCCCACAAACCATGAAAAAAGGTGTATAACCCATATATCGGTTTGGGGTGGTATTTATACTCCATAATAGTGATTGTAATTCTTCCACCCAACAACCCGGAGTCCGCTTCAAAGGGACCATAAGCCGAGGCTTGATACCCTTTAGGATCTCTTGATTCACCCTCTCCGCTTGACCATTAGACTGGGGATGAGCCACAGATGCTACATCAAGCCGGATGTGCTCTCGTTGGCAAAATTCCTCCATCTCTCCTTTAGAAAGGTTCGTACCATTATCTGTGATGATACTGTGTGGAAAGCCAAAACGGAAAATAATCTTTTTAAGAAATTGAACCGCCGTAGCTGCATCACACTTACTGATGGGCTCCGCTTCCACCCATTTAGTGAACTTGTCAACCGCCACCAACAGGTGGGTCTTCTTGTCCTTGGAACGCTTAAAGGGTCCAACCATATCAAGCCCCCAAGTAGCAAACGACCAAGTGATGGGAATCATGCATAACTATTGAGCCAGAACATGAGCTCGACGTGAGAATTTCTGACAAGCATCACACCACTTTACCAGATCCTCCGCATCAGAATGAGCTGTCAACTAGTAGAATCCATGATGGAAGGCTTTAGACACTAAGGATTTTGAACCGGCATGGTGACCACAATCCCCTTCATGGATTTCACGTAAAATCTCATGCCCTTCTTCAGGAGACACACAACGTTGGAATACGCCTGAAATGCTGCAACGGTGTAACTCGCCATTATGCACCACCATAGACTTGGACTGCTGGATTATCTGTCTGGCGAAAAGCTCGTCATCTGGTAACTCGCCCCAGTTTAAATATGCCATATATGGGACAGTCCAATCCGGAGTGGCATGTAAAGCGGCTACCAATTAGGCCTCCGGATCAGGAACAGCTAAATCCTCCTCTATAGGCAATTTCACAGATGGGTTATGCAAGATATCCAGAAAGGTATTAGGTGGTACCGGTTTACGTTGAGATCCCAGCCGGCTCAAAGCATCAGCTACCTCGTTTTTGCGCCAGTCGATATGCTCCACCTGATAACCCTTAAAGTGGCCTGCTATCATATCCGCCTCACGCCTATAAGCTACCATGAGTGGGTCCTTTGAATCCCAAGTACCAGAAACTTCCTGGGCCACTAGATCAGAGTCTCCAAAGCATCGAACCCGGCTTAAGTTCATTTCCTTAGACACACAGAGGCCGTGGAGTAAGGCCTCGTACTCTGCTGCATTGTTAGTACAAGGAAACATTAAGCGGAGGACATAACAAATTTTATCACCTCGAGGGGAAGTAAGGACAACCCCGGGCCCCGAGCCTTCCAACTGCCTGGACCCGTCAAAAATGAATCGTCCAGTATGTGTTGTCCGGTTTGTCCTCAGGTGCCTGTAACTCGGTCCAATCATTGATGAAGTCGACCAGCGCCTGAGATTTGATGGCTGTTCGGGGCATATACTTCAACCCATGGGGACCAAGCTCAATTGCCCACTTCGCAACCCGGCCAGTTGCTTCTCTATTCTGGATTATATCGCCCAAGGGAGCAGAGCTAACCGCTGTGATGGGATGGCCTTGAAAGTATTGCTTCAGCTTCCTACTTGCCATAAAAACTCCATACACCAGCTGCTGCCAATGCGGATATCTTTGCTTGGACTTGATCAATACCTCACTCATGTAGTAAACTGGCCGTTGAACCGGATACTCTTTTCTAGCCTCCTTACGTTCAACCACAATCACCACACTGACTGCACGAGCATTGGTAGCCACGTACAACAATAAAGGCTCCTTATCATCTGGAGTGGCAAGGAGGGGCGGTTCAGCCAGCTGCCGCTTCAAATCCTCAAATGTTGTAGTGGTGGCGTCACTCCAGACGAATTTATCTGTCTTCTTCAACATCTGATACAGGGGAATTGCCTTCTCTCCCAAACGACTGATGAACCAGCTGAGGGCTGCAATCCGGCCCGCCAAACGCTGAACATCATTGATACACGCCGGTTTAGCCAAAGATGTGATCGCTTTGATCTTTTCCGGATTGGCCTCAATGCCTCGGTTGGATACAAGAAAACCCAGAAGCTTGCCTGCCGGAACACCAAAAACGCACTTCTCCGGGTTAAGCATCATTTTATAAACCCGAAGATTGTCAAATGTCTCCTTGAGATCATCTATCAAGGTTTCCTGCTTCCTGGATTTTACCACAATATCATCCACGTAAGCATGAACATTGCGCCCGATCTGTTTGTGAAGACAATTTTGCACACAACGCTGATAAGTTGCTTGGGCACTCTTGAGCCCAAAGGGCATTGAAACGTAGCAGAAGGCTCCAAAGGGGGTGATGAAGGTTGTCTTCTCCTAATCCTTAACTGCCATTTTAATCTGATGATACCCTGAATATGCATCCAGGAAACTCAGGCGATCACAACCCGCCGTTGCATCAATGATGTGATCAATACGTGGGAGAGCAAAAGGATCGGACGGGCATGCCTTGTTCAAATCAGTGTAGTCCACACACATACGCCAAGTGCCATTTTTCTTAAGAACGAGCACCGGATTAGCCAACCACTCGGGATGAAATACTTCAACGATAAACCCTGCTGCCAGTAGCCGGGCTACCTCTTCACCAATGGCCTTGCTTCTCTCTTCGTTAAAACGGCGAAGGAACTGCTTGACCGGTTTGAACTTGGGATCAATATTGAGAATGTGCTCAGCGAGTCCTCTCGGTACATGTTGGGGATATTGCTATTTGGGGTAAACCGGCCTACAGGGCCCGGGTTAGCTCCGTCAATGGACCCGAGATGTTAAAGCCCAAGGAGAAATAGAAGGGCCCAAGGCCTATAATCGGTTTAGAGGTTTACGGCTGTAAACCGGCCTGAGGTAAACTTGCATTGTAAGTTAGGAATAGAGAGACCAACCCGAGCACGTTTATGAACCGGAGGTTGGGACTTTGCAGACTGACGGGCGTCACCCGTGTATATAAGGGGACGACCCGACGGCGGTTTAGGGACAGAGAACAACAACTCGAGGTTTAGGCGAGGCTTATCGCTCCCTAGCCCTCGAAACACATCAATCCCATCACAACTAGACGTAGGCCTTTACCTTCACCGAAGGGGCCGAACTAGTATAAACTCTGTGTCCTTGCGTCCGCTCTAACCCCTTCAAGTTAACCCGTTGCGATGGCTCCACGACTAAGTCCTTTTGCTAGGACATCTGCCGTGACAAATCCACGACAGTTGGCGCCCACCGTGGGGCTATCGCGAGATGGTTTCAAGTTTTTGGAGGGCCGCTTTGAAGGACTCGAGGGTTACGCTGTGGGTCGGATGACCAAAAGTCGTCGCGGAAAACTCTACATCGACAGCGCAGGCTGGGGCCCCGACGCCGGCTCGATCGAGTACGGGTACCGGGTCCCCTTTGGCGGCATCCATGTTTTCATCGGCAAGATCGGTGAACCGGGCCCCGAGCTGGGCGTCTGCACCGACCTCGTCGAGACAGCTCAGTGCACGAGATCGACCCTGGCTAAACCGACCAGGAAGCGCGCCTTCGTGGGAGTCATCCACGGAGGAAGCTACGAGGAAGGATCCGAATCCGGTGGCGAAACCGCCATCTACTCCGGCGATGAAACGTCAACCGGGGAAACCGAGTCTCTATACCAGCTGCAAGATGATCGGATTGGGGGCAGCTCCGATGGCGACAGTATTCCGGACCCCTCTGATCTGCCCTATCGGGTTGGGATCTTCATGGCTGGAACACAGGCGGCGCCACATTCATCAACTGCGGCAGCAGTGATCTCCGGATCGGCAGCGGCAACAGCTGCGCGGGCAGGAGGCCCTGCGGATTCACCAGCCCAAGTATTGTCAGACCTGTTTGACGCACTGGCAGCGCTCATGGCGGAAGCCAACCCGGCGGATCAGGAGGTTCACAATGCTGAGATTGCCAAAGTGAGAGAACAGATCACTCAAGCTAAAGCGGAGCTGGCAGCAGAAGAGGCCAGGATTACGGCGGAGCGCGCCGCTTTAGATGCACAGGCTTACAGGCTCATGATGGACCAGAATGCGTCTCAGGAAGTCCTGAAGAGGAAATTCCGATCTCGATTGCCCGCAGCCCTCGATGCCCGAAATCTCTTCAACACCCCGGGGATAAACCGTGCGGAGGCAACAGTTGGCGCCCCGGTTCAGCACCGGATAATAAACCTGCCTCGTCACAACACTGGTACACCACAGGCCGTGCCAACACCGTCGGGCCATTATTCCAACCCGATGGATAACCTCGTCGCGGCGGCAGCTCGGTTGGAAGCCATTCCGATCGAAGGCGATTCACCGCAGGATGTAGAGACACGCCAGGTCAAGGAGCTCCTTAGGACCGCGTTGGCCCAACAAGAAGCATATTCGCAAAGCCGTGATCGGATTCATTCCACCCCTCGCCCCAGCGGGAGCTATAGTAGGCGCATGGAGGAGCCGGCTGTTTCAAGTAATGCCAGGCGTGAAGCGCTCTGCGGCAACAATCCGGCGGGCGTCGACAAGGCTCAGGAGAATGTGGATCGCGCTCGTGCACGGGAGGCCGGATTAGCAGCACAGCATCAGGCTCATCAGCTTACACCTATCTTCCCAGCTGCTACGGTAGAACCGGGGGTGGTTTCTAGTTCTTTGGGAGTACCGTGCCTTGTTCCCGCATTACGCAACGTACGCCTGCCCAAAGACTTCAAAGGCCCCCGCAAGGTACCAAACTACACGGCAGATCAGCCTCCGGAGACATGGGTGGAGATCTATGAGATGGCTATGGAGATGCTGGATGTGGATGACACGGCGTGTGCCAAGTATTTTACTATGATGTTAGAAGGAACGGCCCGGACTTGGCTAAAGAGCTTGCCGCCTAATTCCATTAATTCGTGGGCCCAGTTGCGCACCCGGTTTATCAAGAATTTCAAGGACACGTGCAAACAGCCAATGTCGATAGTTGACCTAGCAGCTTGCGTTCAGCAAGAAGGGGAATCAACTACCCATTGGGTACGCCGGGTATCAGAAGTTTTGCACTCGTCAGATCGCATCAACGCAGACACCGCCGTAGTGCTGTTGGAAAACAACTGTCGGTTTGGCCCTTTGAAGCTAAAGCTAGGCCGGATGAAGCGTGATTGCACGGATATAGGAACGCTCATGACCGCTTTAGTGAAGTATGCGGATTCTGACAGTACCAAGGATCCTAACTCTGGTGACGACAAAGCAGGGAAGGGAAAGAAGAATAGCAACACCAAAGGCCAGCAGCATCGACCGACAGGTAATGGAGGCGGAGGTAAGCGTAAACCGGAGGGGAGCATGGATTTTGTGGCCAACACAAGTGCACAGAATAAGGGCCAGCGGCGTAAGGGGAAGCAGCCAAGTTTTCGCGGAAATCCCGGTCCTAATCCGGAGCGTTTGAACTTTTTCTTAAACCAGCCCTGTCCGAAGCACGGAACAAAAGAGGAGCCAGCAACCCATCTTTGGAAGGATTGTTACATCATGAAGGAATTCAAAAGCTCAAACACTTTCCAATATGATCACAGCTCTGGCGGCGGTTCAGGTTCCGGATCAGGATACGGCGGCGGAAATTCCGGTCCAGGGTTCCAAGGTAATCCGGGCGGACAGGACAGCCAAAATAATCAAGGTAATCAAAGTGGTTACGGACAGCAGCAATCAGGTTATCAGAGCAACCCGAAACAGTTGAGTGGTGGACAATATCATGTCTTTACTACAAGCTTGGATAAACGGGATAGAAAGCTTCAGAGGCGGGCAGTTAGTGCCGTTGAACCGGCCACGCCTCAATATCTGCGCTGGTCGGAACAACCGATCATATGGAGCCGAGAAGATCATCCTCCCAGGGTTTATAATCCGGGTCAATTAGCATTGGTGGTGGCGCCTCAGGTGGGAGGTTATAAGCTCACCAAGGTACTCATGGACGGAGGAAGCAGCATCAACATCTTGTATTATGAAACCTTCCGTCGCATGGGACTGGCAGATAAAGATCTCAAACCGACCAATACAGTGTTCCACGGGGTGGTGCCAGGCAAGTCTGCATACCCGGTTGGTAAGATAGCACTTGAAGTGGTCTTCGGCGATAGTCATGATTCCAGGTCAGAGACGCTGACGTTTGAAGTAGTTAAAATTCAAAGCCCATACCACGCTTTGTTCGGACGACCGGCCTATGCGAAATTTATGGCGCGGCCCTGCTATGTATATCTGCAACTCAAGATGCCGGGTTACAAGGGCACTATAACGGTTCATGGGAGCCGTCAAATCGCTTTGGAATGTGAGGAAGGAGATGCGTCTTATGCAGAATCGGTTTGTGCTACGGAGGAGCTAAAGCAGTACAAAGACAGTGTTGATCCGGAGGACATGACTTCGTTAAAGAAGCCAACTACGGACCACGATCCGGCCTTGAAGTTCAAATCGGCTGTCGAGACTAAGCTTGTTGACTTCGTACCTGGCGATTCGTCCAAGCAGTTCAGCATCAGTGCAAACCTGGATCCAAAATAGGAAAGCGCGCTCATCGAGTTCATCCGTGAGAATCGGGACATCTTTGCATGGAAGCCGTCTGACATGCCTGGTGTACCGAGGCGACTCGCTGAGCACACCCTTAATGTGGATCCTAAGTATAAACCGGTAAAACAGTTCTTACGCCGGTTTAACGAAGAAAGACGTAAAGCGATTGGTGAGGAAGTGGCCAGGCTCCTGGCAGCTGGTTTTGTTATCGAGGTTTTTCATCCCGAGTGGCTTGCTAATCCGGTGCTGGTTCTTAAGAAAAATGGCACCTGGCGCATGTGTGTGGATTACACAGACTTGAATAAAGCCTGTCCAGCGGATCCTTTTGCTCTCCCCCGTATTGATCAAATCATTGATGCTACGGCAGGTTGCGAGCATTTAAGTTTTTTGGATGCCTATTCGGGTTATCATCAGATCAAGATGGCAGTTAAGGACCAGGAGAAGACGGCGTTCATTACTCCCTTTGGAGCCTTCTGCTATGTTTCTATGCCCTTCGGGCTTAAGAGTGCACAGGCTACTTATCAACGGTGTGTGCAAAATTGCCTCCACGAGCAGATTGGTCGTAATGTGCATGCTTATGTGGATGATATTGTGGTCAAGTCACGAAAGAAGGAGACCCTGGTTGACGATTTGAAGGAAACTTTCGATAACTTGAGAGTGTACCAACTGATGCTCAACCCAGCTAAATGTGTTTTTGGTGTACCTGCAGGCAAGTTGTTGGGATTCTTAGTGTCCCATAGAGGAATTGAGGCCAATCCGGAAAAGATCACAGCCATCACCTCCCTGGCCAAACGGAAATGCGTCAATGATGTTCAGCGCATGGCCGGACGGATTGCAGCGTTAAGCCGGTTTATCAGCCGCCTCAGTGAAAAGGCGATCCCCTTGTATCAAATGCTCAAGAAGACAGATCAATTTGTCTGGAGTCCGGAGGCTGATAAAGCGTTTGAGGACTTGAAGCGACAGCTAGTCAATCCGCCGGTGTTGGCAGCCCCTGTAGATAAAGAGCCACTCCTGTTATATGTTGCTGCGAACGCCAGAGCGGTCAGTGTGGCGATGGTGGTAGAACGAAAGGAGGCTGGGAAGGAACATCCGGTTCAGCGACCGGTTTACTATATCAGTGAAGTGCTTATCGAGTCCAAGCAAAGGTATCCGCATTGGCAGAAGCTGGTATATGGTGTTTTTATGGCAAGCCGGAAGCTGAGGCAATATTTTCAAGGACACCCCATCACGGTGGTCAGCTCTGCTCCTTTGGGTGACATCATACAGAACCGGGAGGCGACCGGTCGGATTGCCAAGTGGGCTATCGAGCTTGGGCCGCACGGTTTAAGATACGTACCCCGGACGGCCATAAAGTCACAAGCACTTGTCGACTTCATAAACGATTGGACAGAGTTACAAGCACCTGAGGAGAAGCCAGATAACACATATTGGACTATTCATTTTGACGGATCCAGACAATTGGAAGGCTCGGGGGCTGGAGTCGTTTTAACTTCCCCACGAGGAGATAAGTTTTGTTATGTCCTCCGTTTAATGTTCCCCTGTACAAATAATGCGGCTGAATATGAAGCTTTACTTCATGGTCTTCGGATGGCTAAAGAGATGAATCTGAGCCGAGTTAGGTGCTTTGGTGATTCGGATCTAGTGGCTCAGCAGGTATCTGGCACCTGGGATTCTAAGGACCCGCTCATGGCTGCATACCGACGTGAAGTAGATATGGTGGCCGGGCATTTCAAAGGGTATCAAATGGACCATGTGGACCGCAGAAAGAATGAGGCAGCGGACGCTTTAAGCCGCTTGGGCTCTCAGCGTAAACCGGTCCCACCCAATGTTTTCTTGGATGTATTGTATCACCCATCGGTACAGCTACCCGGTGAGCTGGAGTTGGCTATTCCTGATCCGGAGGCTCAATTAGTGGCGACTCTTCACGTCACCCCGGATTGGACGCTTCCTTATCTGGCGTATATGAACCGGGGTGAGTTGCCAGAAGATGAAACCTTGGCTCGGCAGATAGTACGGCGGTCCAAGTCTATGACCATTCTCAAGGGAGAGCTACATCATCGCAGCGTGTCAGGAGCGCTGCAACGGTGCGTATCCCCTGAGGAGGGGTGCGAGATATTACGTGAAATACATGAAGGGGACTGCGGCCACCACGCCGGTTCAAAATCATTGGTGGCTAAAGCGTTCCGCCACGGTTTCTACTGGTTAACTGCTCATGCTGATGCAGAAGACCTGGTCAGGTTATGTGATGGTTGCCAGAAATTTTCCAGACGAGCGCACATACCGGCTCAAGAATTGAGGATGATTCCAATTACTTGGCCGTTTGCGACTTGGGGGCTCGATATGGTTGGACCTTTTAAACGTTCCAAAGATAAGAAGACCCACCTATTGGTGGCGGTTGACAAATTTACAAAGTGGGTGGAGGCAGAACCTGTCAGTAAATGTGATGCGGCCACGGCGGTGCGGTTTATAAAGAAGGTGATTTTCCGGTTTGGTTTTCCACACAGCATCATCACAGATAATGGTACCAATCTATCCAAGGGTGCCATGAAAGAGTTCTGCGCACGTGAGCATATACGGCTTGATGTTTCTTCAGTAGCTCACCCACAGTCTAATGGTCAAGCAGAACGAGCGAATCAAGAGATCTTGAGAGGTATCAAACCCCGGCTTCTGGTCCCTTTGCAAAGGACGCCGGGTTGTTGGGTTGAGGAGCTACCGTCTATATTATGGAGCATCAACACCACGCCTAACAGATCCACGGGGTTTACGCCGTTTTTTATGGTCTATGGAGCAGAGGCGGTTCTCCCAAGTGATATACGACATGACTCACCTCGTGTGGCAGCGTATGTTGAAGCGGACAACGAGCAGGCACGACAGAACGCTCTTGACTTGTTGGATGAGGAACGTGACTTAGCAGCTGCCCGTTCAGCGATTTACCAGCAAGATCTTCGCCGTTACCACAGCCGTCGGGTTAAGACCAGAACCTTTCAGGAGGGGGATTTGGTGCTCCGGCTCATCCAGGATCAATCGGATCAGCATAAATTATCCCCGCCTTGGGAAGGGCCTTTTGTGGTCAGCAAGAATCTGAATAACGGATCATACTACCTGATTGATATTCGAGAGCGCAAAGATTCACGCACATCAGAGGAGGAGACCAGCAGGCCGTGGAACATAGCTCATCTTCGACCTTATTATACATGAGCCTTGGGCTCTGTTTATGTACATATCATGACCATGTATATATTATGATCAATACAATAAACCGGAGCCTCGAGTAAAGCGGGGTCTCTGCTGTTCTTCACATCATGCGTGGTTACATGGAGTTGATTCGCTTTAATGCAATTTCTGGTTTACCCCTTGAGGTCGCTTCACAGAAGATGAAAGTGAAGATTCCGGTTTAAAATCCGGTTCAAGGGAAGATGTCTCCCACAAAGCTTTGAAGCTCCTAATATCCAGTTCAAGATCCCGGTTCAAGCATGGGGCTTCCTGTTCAAACATAGGTCGTATTCGAACCAAAGAGAACATAGCTATCCTTACAAAGTCAGTTGGGGACCTAGTCGACCTGAACCATAAGCTACGCCTCCGGGGAGCTTGGTCATGTCTTGACGACGGTAATGCCTTCTGGCTGGCACATTTGCCACTGAGTCAGTTGGGGACCTAATCGGCTTGAACCGTAGTTACACCTTATGGGAGCTCGGTCATGTCTTGATGATGGTAATGCCTTCTGATCGGCTTTTTAGCCAATAAGTCATTTGGGGGCTTGGTCGTGTCCGAACCAACGCAATGCCACTTGATCGGCCCTAGGCCACTGAGTCACTTGGGGGCTTGGTCGAATCCGAACCAATGCAATGCCACTTGACCGGCATATTTGCCACGATTCAGTTAGGAACCTAGTCGACTTAAACCGTAGCTACACCTCTTGGGGGCTTGGTTTCTTTTGTCTTGACGATGGTCACGCCTTCTGAACGGTTCATAGCAACCACTATTTGCATGCGTTTTACTATCGCGTTGTCCTCTCGTATTTGGTTTTTTTGTTTTCTGCCTTTATTGTGGTGTTTTTGTTCTTCGGAACGTCAAATACTTTTAAACCGATTCAGCTGACACAGCCTGGTCCGTTTTTTTAACCCGGAGGCAAGTTGCCCGATTTGGCAAAGGCGCAGCACGGTTCGTATGGTCAAAAGACCGTCCTTTGTACTCAGTAAAGACAGGAAACATAAGTTGGAAAAAGTCAATGGAAAGGGCATCGGTACCCGTGCACAAAGGCGCATTCAAAGGCAGAGGTATTAACTATCTTATTACAAGGCAGCGTAGTGCCTGAATATATTGTTTTTTGATGGATTAAACGTCGCCAGTTAAGGTGAACCGAAGCATTGATTATGCCTGTTCGCCGCCTCGGTTCGAAGGCTGTGGATCATCTTGCGCCGCTTCAGCTTTCTCTTGGCTACCCATTGGCTGGAAATCAGCAGTGGTCCAGTCAATTCCCATTAGCGCTTGAAAGACAGCTTCTTCATGAATCAGCAAAAACGGTTCAATGTCAGGGGCGTAGGTATGCTTACGGATTGGAGGAATAAGGTTTTCCGCTTCAGGGACCGGGGCAGCTACTCGCTTGTTCTGGTTATCATATTGGGCCTGATAATGTGTCAGATCTGCTTCTTCAGCCAATTGACAAGCTAGGGGGCGCACCGCCCGGTTTATCGCCCTCAAGTCATTTTCGCCGAAGTCTGAACCATCTTCTTTCAAGCTGGGGTACCCTTGGGCCGCTTCGACAGGATCAAAATCTGGTACCCACGCTTTGGCCCGGATCAAGGCAGTGATGGCTCCGGTTCGAGCAGCTGATCTTTTTAACTCTTCAATCCGGGCTGGAAGCATGGATAACCTTTTTAACGTGTCTTGAATCAGAGACGGTGCAGGGTTGTTATGCGATGCAGTGGTGATAGCTCTCTGTGCTCCGGTGTACAACTGTTCAATCAAATATAGGCGGCTTTGAGTTTCATCCGCACATCAGAACCCAAGTGTCCAATACGTGTGCCTGCAGTGTTTCAAGAGGGATTACAAACCGGACATAGGATATAGCAGACAAGTTACAAATTGGAAGAAGGGCATCGAAAGAAATTTACCAAAGACGGCAGAGGTCATGGAGTGTATTTGTCGCTTTACGGTGGATAATTCATCAACCACCGGTTTGAGAGCAGCTTCGGCATTTTCAGCCTTTTCCATCAAAAGAGCCTTTTCAGTAGCCCAATCAGCTTGTTCCTTTTTGCGGCTTTCTTTCAGCTGTTCCATAACGGTTAAGGCATTGGTCAATTCCTCCTTCGCTTTTGCAGTTTCAGCCTGCTGGGTTTTTAGGATTTCCTGAAGGTCCGAGACTTGTTTCTCTTTGGTCTTCAGATCCCCCTGCGGCAGGTCGTCAGCAGTGTTCAGAAAATATTGCACGGTTTGGAAGTATCAACCACACAAGCAAGTTATGTGCTCGATACTTGGGGGCTAATGCATACTTGATCTTAACGCATGTTTTCCATTACAAAAGTCCCAGGATTAATACAAGTATTTAAACCTGGCACTTGGGGGCTAATGGTTATTGGATGATGTTTCTGGTTAACGGCCTATGTTGAAGCCCTGGGTTTTTAAACCGGGCCTTAGTTGTCAAGGCAGCATGATTCGGATTACCATCTCGGATTGGAAAAAATTGAGAAGCTAGGTTGCAACAGAATGAAGCACAAGAGAGTTACCTCAAGTTTTTCTTTCATCATCCTGATCATACCAGCTTCATAATCGCGACTGGTGTATAGTCGGTTCAGGTACCCAGAATAAAGATCTTGGGCGCTTAAAACGGCGTAAGTTGAGGAATCAACGTCCCATTTGCCCTTTATGGCCGAGATTTCTTCCTTGACAGTATGCTTGGCTAAAGTAGCAGAGTTCCCCGGTTCAGAGCGACCAATGCCGGTAATCACAACATCATCATCTTTGGAGTCGCTGCTCTGCATTGGCACTGTCGGTTTATCAACAGTTCCAGAAGGGGGGATGGATTCCTCAACCCGAACAGGACTGGCAGGCTGATCAGTACGGCTGGCAGGATTGGTAGGCCTTTCTTCAGCATAGGCGTCATCTTGTGGAGGTAGATAATTCTGAATGTCTTCACGAACTAGAGCATCAGCACCAGGAGTTCTCTCCGGTTCAGGAGCGGCAGTTCCTTCAGCCGGATTATCCAGACGAGCCTTCTTGCTCGGTCTAGGTTTAGCCCTGGGAAAGACCCAAAGATTGAAAGAACGGTGTAAGATGGATTAAGAAACCCATATAGAAATATGTTGTGATCGGTCCAACTTACCCAATAACTGTCTTTAGCGGTGGCAGTTGAGTGGCTGAAGATTCACCAGAAGATGAATGGGAAGTGACCTGATAATCGAAGTCAGATGGATTAAGAGGCTGACGAGTTAAACCTGCTTTAGGAGGAAAGCTAGTGCATAAATCGGAGACCTCTGAGCGGCGTTTCCGAACCGGGCTGTTCGGTAAACCGGCGGAGGTAACTACCTGGCCGCTATGCCGGGTGGTGCGTCGAGCTTCATGTTGCTGGGTCTTCACAAGAAATTGGGGATCCAAGTAAGCAAGAGGATGAGAAAATTTAATTTTCCGGTTTGCTTGGCGAGGTTTTTTCAAAGGCAAAGGAACTGCATCAGAAGAAAGAATAGTTACCTCTGGGCCTTCAGCATTACTCGCTTCAGCGTCGTCCTGACAAGTATCATCATCAATAAGACGTATAAAAAGTAAGCCAACTGAATCGAGGTCTACCTCAAGGTCCGGATTACCCACATCATCCTCCTCTAAATCCGGGGTAGAGGAAGCGGTGTTCCTTTTCTTCTGAGCGGGCTTCTTCACCCTTGTTTTGGGTCGGGTTACCTTTTCGGTCGGCTCTTGAAACTTCTTGCTCCAAAACGGATCATCTCCCTGTCTCAGAAAGGACTGGAGTTAACAATATGTGTATAAGGAGATCATAAATTCTATAACAAACAGAGGTGAGATGCTTACAGCAGGTGGTTTATTTGTAGCACAAAAGGGAAGCAGGCCGGTTCGAGCGCAAACATATTCCGGTTCATTCAGCATCTTCTTCACAGCTTCAGTAACTTCGTCTTCCGTCAGCTGAATGTTGCAGTGCCTCAAAGGATCATTAACCCGGCCCGTGTATTGGCACATTAAACCGGAGCGGATGCTAAGGGGCAGGATGCTCCATGAAATCCAGCAACGGGCAAGATCTACCCCCGTTAAACCGTTAGCCATGAAGGCTCTGAGCTTGGACAGCTGAGGGGCGTACTTACTCCTCTCTTTGGCGGTTAGCCTTGGGGGGAAGGGGTGTGTATTGCTAAGTCTCTCTGGACGGAAGCCAGGTAGAGGGTTTTCTTCGGCAGGGGAAGTATCCTTGCAATAGAACCAAGTGTGATTCCATTCTTGCGGATGGCTATGCAATTTGGCGTGAGGATAATTCACTTCTTTCCTCTTTTGAATCGCCATACCACCCAGTTCCATATTAGGGCCGTCGGTGAATTCAGTACGTCGGTTCAAATGAAAACAGTCTCGGAACAGCTCTACAGTAGGTTCCTCCTGGAAGTACACCTCACAAAGCACTTGAAAATGGCAGATATTCGTGACTGAGTTTGGACCAACATCTTGTGGGCGCAACTTAAAATTAGCCAGGACGTCCCGATAAAATTTTGAACCGGGTGGATTAAAGCCCCGGGCCAGGTGATCCGCAAACACCACCACTTCTCCTTCCTGTGGGGTAGGAGGACATTCATCCCCTGGAACCCTCCAATGGATGGCATTTTTGCTACTCAAGGTGCCAGTCAGAACTAAGTTGTTTAATTGGGTCTCGGTGATGCGAGAGGGAACCCAGTTGCATTCGTACACCTGCTTTGCCATGAGGAAATCTACAAGACAAGGGTATTCCGGTTTGAGAACAGGTGTGATTGTAAACCGAAGATGCTCTTATATAGAGTGAAGTTATCTACAATGATATCATCTGGCGGTTCATCAAGGGGACTAATGGATATATAGATTGGGTTGTTCGCTCTGCTAAAAGTTAAACCGACCAGATCTAACAGTTGTGAATATGAAAGCAGAAACAGATCCCGTACGGATTCTTTCAAAGCAATGGATCTACAGCTAGGGCGAAAAAGAAGTAAAAATATGAGGATTGGCTCACAGCAGGACGGCATAAGTTCGACAAGCAGGGAAATGAGTGGGATCTAAGGAGATGAGTGCAGATTTATGGCGAATATTGAGATTGACTACAAATCACAATATAAGTATCGTAATCTGTTCGCAAAAGCTGCTATGAAGATGAACAAGGAACAGTGGCAGGATGACGAACCCTAGAACAGATCTAAAGCAAGAAGAACAGGAGCCTTACCGGGTTCCAAACGGATGTGGAGGGTCGCCGCGGTACTCTGGTCCGGTCAGGTCAATGCAGCGGCCGGAGTTGGTGCAGTAGCTGACGGCGGCGGCGGAGCTCCGAGGTCTGGGTCGCGAGGAAGACGAAGAAGGGGACGAAAGGGAGGAAAGGAAGATGGCCTTCAAGTCCTATTTATAAGGCGCGGCGCGCGTGCCAGGCGCGCGAATCCAGGGGCCGGTGATTTCGGGAGCCCAGCCGTCGCCCTGATTATTGCGGATTAGCAAAAGGAGACAGTAACTTTGCGCTGACGTCATATCGGTTTACCGCAGCAAGAGGAGACGAAGAAACGGCGGCTTAACAGTTACTGGAAGACATTTGAAGACAGAAATTATTATTAAGAATTGACATGAACCTGTTCAAATCAATCTGGGGCCTAATGTTGGGGATATTGCTATTTGGGGTAAACCGGCCTACAGGGCCCGGGTTAGCTCCGTCAATGGACCCGAGATGTTAAAGCCCAAGGAGAAATAGAAGGGCCCAAGGCCTATAATCGGTTTAGAGGTTTACGGCTGTAAACCGGCCTGAGGTAAACTTGCATTGTAAGTTAGGAATAGAGAGACCAACCCGGGCACGTTTATGAACCAGAGGTTGGGACTTTGCAGACCGACGGGCGTCACCCGTGTATATAAGGGGACGACCTGACGGCGGTTTAGGGACAGAGAACAACAACTCGAGGTTTAGGCGAGGCTTATCGCTCCCTAGCCCTCGAAACACATCAATCCCATCACAACTAGACATAGGCTTTTACCTTCACCGAAGGGGCCGAACTAGTATAAACTCTGTGTCCTTGCGTCCGCTCTAACCCCTTCAAGTTAATCCGTTGCGATGGCTCCACGACTAAGTCCTTTTGCTAGGACATCTGCCGTGACAAATCCACGACAGTACACCTGGCATGTCAAAAGGCTTCCATGCAAAAATGTCCCGATTCTCACGGATGAACTCGATGAGCGTGCTTTCCTATTTTGGATCCAGATTGGCACTGATACTAAACTGTTTGGATGAATCACCAGGGACAAAGTCAACGAGTTTAGTCTCATTAGCCGGTTTGAATGTGAGGGCCGGGTCATGTTCCGTTGTGGGCTTCTTCAAAGGGGTCATGTCTGCCGGATCAACATTGTCCTTATAAAACTTCAACTCCTCTGTAGCACAAACTGATTCGGCAGAGGCCGCTTCACCTTCCTCGCAATCCAAAGCAATCTTGCGACTCCCATGTACTATGATCGTCCCCTTATAACCCGGCATTTTGAGCTGTAGATAGACATAACAGGGTCTCGCCATGAACTTCGCATAAGCCGGTCGTCCGAACAGCGCGTGATATGGACTCTGGATCTTCACCACCTCAAAGGTCAGGGTCTCAGACCTGGAATCATGCTCATCTCCAAACACAACTTCCAAAGCAATCTTCCCCACAGGGTATGCCGATTTACCTGGGACCACACCATGAAAAACTGTATTCGACGGTTTAAGATTCTTATCCGTCAACCCCATGCGACGGAAAGTCTCGTAGTACAGGATGTTAATATTGCTTCCTCCATCCATTAGAACTTTGGTAAATTTGTAACCCCCCACCTGAGGTGCTACGACCAAGGCTAGCTGACCCGGATTGTCAACTCGGGGTGGGTGATCCTCTCTGCTCCACACAATGGGCTGCTCCGACCATCGTAGATAATGTGGCACAGCTGGTTCAACAGTATTAACAGCCCTCTTGTGAAGCTTCTTATCTCGCTTGCACAGGCTACTCGTGAACACGTGATATTGTCCGTTGTTCAGCTGCTTGGGATGACTTTGGTAGCCTGACTGCTGCTGATTCCCTTGGTTGTTCTGCTGGTTATTGATATGGTTGTTCTGATGGCCTTGGTTATTTTGAAACCCTGAGCTTGAACCGCCGTCCCCATGGAAACCGGGACCTGAACCGCCCGGCGGGCCCTGATCATACCGGTAGAGGTCAGAGTTTTTGAACTCCCTCATTATGTGACAATCTTTCCAAAGGTGTGTGGACGGGGCCTCCTTGGTTCCATGCTTCGGACAGGGCTGGTTTAACAAACGCTCCAGATTCATCCCTCCACCGCGCTGGGGCGGTTTACCTTTACGATGCTGCATATTTGTGTTAGCCACAAAATCTGAATTATCTGCTTTGCGCTTACCGTTATTCCCATGGACTCCTTGGTTATGGTGCTGCCCTTTTGCACCACCGTTCTTCTTTCCCTTCTCCGGTTTCTCCTCATCAGACTCGGGATCCTTGGTATTATCAGAATCGGCGTATTTTACCAAGGCTGCCATGAGTGTTCTGATGTCATTGCAATGTCTCTTGAGTCGTCCCAACTTCATCTTGAGTGACTTAAACCGGCAATTGCGCTCCAGTGTTAAGATTGCTTGGCCAGCATTAATTCGGTCTGAGGAATGCAAAATCTCTGAAACCCGGTGCCCCCAGTGAGTTGTTAACTCACTCTCCCCTTGAACACAGGCATCCAGATCCACAATGGACATGGGCTGTTTGCAGGTGTCTTTGAAATTGGCTATGAATTGGGCCTTCAACTGACCCCATGACTCGATGGAGTTGGCTGGTAAGTTTTTCAACCAAGTACGGGTTGTCCCCTCAAACATCATCGTGAAGTATTTTGCACAAGCCGCTTCATCCACCTCCAGCATCTCCATCGCCATCTCGTAACTCTCGACCCATGCCTCAGGCGGCTGATCCGCATTGTAATTGGGTACCTTCCATGGACCCTTAAAATCCTTAGGCAGTCGTATGTTACGGAGGGCCGGAATAAGACACGGCACTCCCTAGGAACTGAAAGCGACCCCGGTGCCTCGGTCTACCGACGCCATTGGTTGAAGCGGGGCGGTTTGATGGCGGCCTGCCTCCCTTCGTGCCCTGCCATTGTCTACCACATCCTGAGCATTTATCTCACCGTGGGCCGCATTACGGCGCCTGGCACTGCTAGACACTTCTGGCTCATCCATGTGTCTGCTATAGCTTTTGCTTGGACGGGGGGTCGGATGAATTCTATCCCGGCTATAAGAATAGGCCTGCTGCTGTACCACGGCGGTTTGAAGAAGATCCCTGGCTCGCCGTGTTTCGATCGCCGCCAGTGAGTCGTCCTCTATCGGAATAGCCGCCAGACGAGACGCTGCTGCAATCATATTATCCAAAGGGCTCGGGAAGTGACCCGACGGCGCAGGTACATACGGCGGCGGGTTGTCCATTCGTCGAGGTGGTTCTGTCAGGCGTGGCTGATCCGGCGCCGCTCTAGGCGCATCGGTCCGGTTTACGGCTGCTGGATTGCTCATCCCCGCCCCTGGCGTATTAAAGAGGTTCAAACCTTCAAAGACCGGCGGCAGGCACGATCGATATTTCCGCCGCATTACCTCATTCGATGCATTTTGATCCAACACCAGCCGTTAATTCTTTGCCTGTATCAACTATGACTGGGCATCCAAAGCGGCCCGTTCCTCAGCCATCCTCGTATCCTCAACCGCCAGGTCCTCCTTGGCCTGTGCTATCTGGTCTTTCAGCTTTGCAACGTCCGCATTATGCTGGTCCTGCGTCTCCGGGGTAACTACCGCGGTTAGCAAGGTCGCCCAAGCATCCATCAGATCGGAGAGAACTTGAACCGGCCGGCGCACCGGGCCTCCTGCCGCGGCTGCTGTTGAAGATTGCAAAGTGGGCTGTGTTCCGGCCATGTAAACAGTAACCCAACTTGGCGGTTCAAGGAGATCCGGAATACTGCCGCCGTCGGAATATCCTTTGAACCCATCGTCATGGACTTGGTACAGGGACTCAGTTTCACCGGTGGATGATTCGCTCTAGGAATAAACAGCTGTGTCACCTTCAGACACCGGTTCAGATCCAGCCTGTCGGATTTCGGGTTCCGGCAGACCCTTAAGGTTCGAACTCTGGGGTGCGTGCAGAGATTACGCCCTCTACCTCTCCGTCTCGCAAGGATCTAACTACCGAAAGAACAGCACGGGGAACACAGAGTTTATACTAGTTCGGGCCACCGTTGTGGTGTAATACCCTACTCTAGTGGTGGATGGATTGCCTCTTGGGCTGGTGATGATGAACAATACAGTGAAGAACACCCTCCCGAGGGTCTACTCCTGGCCAGGGGGGTGAACTGCTAGGGGGAGTTCACCCGCCCTTCTCTTCCTTCTCTCTTCGCTCTCTCCTCGCTCTGATCCTGGGTTCTGCTGGCCTGATAACTCGATGCTCGATGCTCGATGCTCGATGCCTCTACCCTGGGAGTGGCTAGTCCTATTTATAGGCAAAGGCCCTGGGCCTCTTCCCAAATATTGAGCGGGAAGGGCGCCAACAATTGGCCAATTCGAAGGGGAACATCCGGTACACTTATCCTGACTAAAGTTGGTCCTCGCCTGCCAAAGGCCATGTGGTGATGCCGTTCTGGGCCCCACGATGACCTCCTTCCCGCCGTTGGACTGGTCTTGGTCTCGTTGCACCTAAATGGATGCCTTTGCATGGTCCTCTTGCCTGCGCTTGCCCCCTTTGCATCAAAGAGGAAAGGGAGGACACTGCGCGGTCTGGCGCCCGTCTGGCACCCTCGGTCGTCATGGCTTGCGTCATGGGCACCTCGCGAGGTACCCCGCCTTGATCTCTCCGCCTCCTCGTGAGCCAGCCTGACGAGGTCGTGCCTGAGGAAGCGCTGTGCCATCCGCCCCGCGAGGCTTGGCCCCTCGCGAGGGTCTTGGGTCTCGTGTTGATGAAGTTGGGCCGCGCTGGGCCTCTTTTGAGCCACGCCGCGGGCCGCAGGCAGGCAAGTCTGGGGACCCCCGTTCCCAGAACGCCGACAGTAGCCCCCGGGCCCAAGGCGTGCCCGGACTTGGCCGTGCCGAGAGGAGAAAGGGCAAGGGCGAAGCACCGCGGGCCCTAACAGCCTGCGGCCTCGGGCGCTGCGTGGCGGTTGATTGGACGTGGGCGGCACTGTTCTCCCACGCTTCCTTATTTTGCGCCTTGCTATGTGGACTCGCAGTTGTACACAGCCGCTCTCTTTCCTGTTGCTCGACCGTCCCCTATCCTTCCTCCCTTCGACCTCCGACTCTTGTCTCCAATCCCATCTCTCATCTTCCCCCTTCCTTCCATCGCCATGGCTCCGACGAAGAAGGAGAAAGGGAAGAAACCCATGACTCCGTCCCGGTCGCCGCCGTCGGTGAACCCCGCTGTCGGCAAATCGATCATACTCAACCAAGAGTGCCTGGGTAAGCTCAGCCCGGCTCTGGCGACCACCTTCAACGAGTGTGGGAAGACGACGGCCTGGTCCACGTCTCACTTCCCCACTGATAGGATAATCACTGAGGTCCATTATTTCGCCAATGCCTTGTGGGCGGGTCTGGTTCTCCCTTTTTCTGATTTCTTCAAGGCCGTCCTCTCCCATTACCAGATCCATATGATGCATTTGGGTCCCGAATCCATCACCCTCCTTTCGGTCTTTCCTTTTGTTTGCAAGGCGATAATGGGCATCCCTCCTTCCGTTGCCTTGCTGCGCCACTTCTTCTCTTTGCGCCTTACTGACCCCACTCAATGCTCAACGTGTGTGAGCTTCGTTGCCGCAGCCGAGACTGCGGCCTCGGGGATTGACTCCAAGCTCCCTCCGCCTTCAGCTGGGTTCCGCGAGCGGTGGTTGTACGTTGATGTCGGGGTGCCCAGCCCCCTGCTGGCGAAGCCAACTTCCCCTGCGGCACCCAATTCGGTCTGGGGCCAGGAGACGCTCGTGAGCCCCCGGCTCGCCTTCATCTGGCACTGCTTCGCGTCCTTGAGGTCGCTCGGCGTGATGGCACCCAAAGTGGTGAAGGAGTTCTTGTTACGCCGCATCGCCCCTCTCCAATGCCACTCTCGCCGAATGTGGGCTTTTAGCAGGCATGGTGATCGCATGAGGCTCCAGGAAGAAGACCTGACGCCTGCGGCGCTAAGGACCATGCTCTTGGTCCTGACCAGCGACCCCAACCCGGGCAGCATCCAGAGAGGAGGGGCCCTGCTGTACCTCTGCCAGAACAGGGACGACTTCGTGAAGCAGATGCCCTCCTTCGATGAATGGGGGCTGCGACCCGCCGGCCTCCAAGGGCCTCGCGAGAACCCTGTGGTGGTGACCGCCCTTCCGGTCGGTCAAGGCAAATCCTCCTCGAGCGGCGGGGCAGGGAGGTGTGAGATGGCGGAGACCGATAAGGCTCCCGAAGGGGAGACTGCGCCTGGCGATGCCCTTGAGGAAGCAGCTCCTGAGGCCCATGCTGCAGAGGCTGTAGGTGGCAAGCTATCGCTCCCAGCGCCTGGGGCCGAGGCTCCCGAGGCCCCGGCCGCGTCTTCTGCCGAGGTGATTGGTAGCACGCGCCAGGCAGGCGCCCCTGACGCGGATAGCGTTGGTGCTTCGTCCTCGTCGCAGGTTGATCCCTGCGCTCTTCTCTTGGGCCGCTTCCGTGTGGACTTTGAGGCCCTTCGGAGGAAAAGGGAGGCCCTGGGGGATGACTTCCCTTGTCGCTTGCTGAAGCGCCGGAAGTACTTCACCACCGACGAGTAAGCCTTCTCCTTTCCTGGATCATGATCCCCTTGTTGCGTCTACTGATCCTTGCTCTGCAGGCCTCTTCCTGCCGAGGTCGTGGAAGCTGCTGAGGTGCCGCCTCCTTTGGCTTCACCTCCCCCGTTGCCCCAAAACGTCCCGAGCAGCACGGCTCTTATGGTGCGGACGAACGAAGGGGCAGACCGTCCTGAGGTGCCTCGCAGCCCTTCTCTTCATGCGATATTCCTTCGTGGGCCCTCTCTTGGCATGGCCAGCCTGCCGTGGGCTTCTCATCTGGTCGCGGGCTGCGACTGGCTGAGGCGCCCCCTGTGCCCTTCTTCAGGAGACGTGCTGGCCCCAGGCCGAGCTTCTGGTGCGGCGCGCCCGGCCGTAGTGGGGGCGCCAGCCCCCAGCCCCCTGCCCGGAGGGGGAGCGATGATTCGTGATCCCAGGCGCGTGCCTGGGGCAGACGATGGTGCGAGAGACGTGCGCGAGCGTGCTCGGGAGCGCCGTTCTCGCCGCCACGAATTCCTTCGAAGGGCGAGTGGCGCGGTAGACCTGCTTGGGGAGGAGCTCGCTGATGAAGACGCGCGCCTGGAGGCCGAGGGCCTACGCCTGGCCGCGGAGAGGCGTGAGCTGGAGGCCGCCGTCGCCCTCGCGCGCCACCAGCGCGATCTTGAAGACGAAGAAGGGAAGGCGTCGCTGGAGGCCTCCCGGGTGGCCCGGCCGCTGAAGAGGCCCTGGGAGCCGACCGACGGCGAGAGGCAGCGGAGGAGCGGGCTCGGAAGCTCCTGGCCCGATGCCACTTGCTAGAGGAGCAAGTGGAACTGCGTGAGGCGGCCCTTGCGTCGATGAGGGTGGCCTCTGGCGACCCTGCTGGGCTCCAGAGACGCGAAGAGGTGCTGATGCTGGAGGCCGCCGAACGCACCCGCGAGTACGAGCGGTTGGAGACGAGGGAGCGCCTGGTGATGCTGGCGGAAGATGAAGTCGCTGCGCGGGAGGCAGGCGTCCTGGAGGAAGTTGGTCGTCGGGTGGCCACAACGCACCAAGGCCTCGAGCGCGAGTTCGAGAGGAAGCTGGAGTTGATCCGGGTCGAGGCTGAGGGAAGAACCGCAGCCCTGAGGGCCCAACGGGATGAGGCAACGCGGCGGGCCGACGCTTCCCGGGCCGCCCTTGAGGCAGCGCAAAAGGAGTCGGCTGCCCTTCAGGCCGAGGTACTCCGTCTTCGTCAACGGGTGGAAGAGGCCGAGGCCATCAAGCGCCAGAACGCTGATGAGATACGCCAGCGGCAGGTCCTGGAGAACGTGCACGGCCCCATGCTGGCCACGCTCAGGGAGAGGGCTAACGCAGCCTTGGGCAACATCTGCGAGGCGACTGTCGGCGAGCCGCACACGATCAACTATGCCAGCAACCTGCAGTTCTTCACCGCCGTGGTGACGCAGCTGGAGGCGCGGTCGGTCAGGGCCGACAGGTTGGTGGAGGAGAGGAGCCACGCCCTGCTCGGGCGCGCCTTTTCCCGTGTCTTCAGCCACCTTCAGGACATGGATCCCCACTTCGACTTCGACGCCGCCATCGCCCCAGTCCCCCAGACCGTCTGAGGCAACCTGGCAGACTGGGTGGAAAACAACGTGGACGCTCTTGTGAAGGACTTCACTTTGGATGACGATGACGTGATCGTGGCTACCGACGAAGGCGGTGTGGTGGATGACCTTAACGCCGCTGGCGACGATGCAGGTAGCGGTGGCGAATCCAGTGATGCCAGCGGCAGCTCGGGAGGTGCTCCCGAGGATGCCTTGGGGGATTTGTCAGACTGACCGTGTGTTGCTCCTGTCTTTTGCCCTGCATGGATAGAACTCAGGTGTTTGGCCTGATGGTCGTGAGAGCATTTTGGGAGGGGAAGCCCCTCATATAAAACTTGTGTAGATCGTATTAGCAGCTATTGTGTTGCGCGAGCATCCGCGCCTGGCGGCTGGCTGGTTTACCTTTGAGGCAGCTTGTGGGAGGACGTGGTGTCCTGAGTGTTCTCCAGTTGATATCGTAGGGCGTGCAGGTGCTGTTAGCGAGGGGCTTCACAGGCGCTGGCCTTCTTCACAGGCTCCGGGCCTTTTTATGAACGTGATAGCTTCACAGGCATTCGCCTTCTTCACAGGCTCCGGGCCTTTTTATGAACGCGATAGCTTCACAAACATTCTCCTTCTTCACAGGCTCCGGGCCTTTTTATGAACGCGATAGCATCACAGGCATTCGCCTTCTTCACAGGCTCCGGGCCTTTTTATGAACGCGATAGCTTCACAGGCATTCGCCTTCTTCACAGGCTCCGGGCCTGTTTATGAACGCGATAGCTTCACAGGCATTCGCCTTCTTCACAGGCTCCGGGCCTTTTTATGAACGCTATAGCTTCACAGGCATTAGCCTTCTTCACAGGCTCCGGGCCTTTTTATGAAGGGACATCCTCCGCAGGTACTGGGAAGTCCTCCTGAGAAGGAGCAATAACGGCAGTCTGGGCTGCGCACGAGCCTGGCCCGGCCCGACTCGCGAGGGGCTCGCGAGCGGAGGCAGCTGTGGTGAAGCGGTAACCAGAACGCGAGAAATAGCTCGAACGAGACTATGCATCCCTTCCCCGAACGCACGCAAATCTCAAATTAGAATCCAACTTAAATCCAGCAGGGGAGAAGTTACAACCAAAAAGAAAGCAATGAAAACAGGTAAATGGCCGCGTCCGGCACCTAATCTAGTCTTGGACGTCTTCTCACCAGCGCGGAGCTAAGTGTTGTCCACTGGGCGTGGGAGGGAGCCCCAGGGCCTGAGGCCGGCACTCCTGAGACTGTGGGGCGTGTACAGCCCCACTCATTATTACGTGAGAGTGTCACGGGGCGGCGAGCTTCACAGGCACTAGGCCTTCTTCACAGGTACCGGCCTTGCTTCATATCGCCAGACGAGGGCCCCGCCTTGCGCCACACTCTAGTGCCACCAACGACGACCGAAAACCACGACGCCGCTGGTGGGGTAGAGCGGTCGCCAGCGGCTCCCCCGACGACCACGGGTCCTCCGCCAGGGGCAGGCCCTCAGACGCCTCCCCAGCGGAGGGCCTACCTCATGAGAACACCTTGCTCCGAACGCCGCGGTGGTGATGTAGGGTCCCTGCCCCTCTCCTACAGCCCCCTGCGCCCTCCTCCCGAGGGGTAGGACACTGTGGGAGCGAGATAGATGCTCGCTGCGGCGACCTGCACCTCCTGCGATCCATGATTAGCGTATGCCTGCTCCTGAGGAATTAGTGGTAGCCGATAATTGTCGCCTCCAGCGTGGCCGACGGAGCCGTCCCGGGCCCCTGGAAGAGCTCAGCTTCTGGTGTCTCGTCTCCCCAGCTTGGGCTGAGAAGCGAGCCTTTGTTCGCCCTCGTGAGCATGCACTTGGTCCATCATGCGGGGCACGTATTCTTCTGGCGCCGCTACCCCGAAGGCGGTGCTGTAGTGCTCCGTGCGCCACGCGGCGCTGCTTGACGTGCCCACCGCGGTGTGGTAGCGCGGCTGCCCGCCGGCGCCGTGGACTGCGCCGAGCCCCTCTTCCTCACGCGCCGGGGGCGGGGGTAGCGCTACTGCCAGCTCAGCGCCGACGGGCTCGCTGGTGTTGGGGTAGCCCTGAGGCCCGCGGGAGCGTGCGGGGCCCCCGCGTGTGCCGCCCTGAGCTTGAGACGGGAGCTGGATGCAGAAGGGGTGAGCCCCCGAAGCGGCGAAGCCCAGGAGTTCGGCGACCCACTCCAGCAGCACGTCGCGGCCGCCTTCCAGCAGCCTACACTGCGGCAACTCTCGGGCCACTGTGAGCGCGGCCCTCGAGTTCGCTTGCTCTCGGCGGGTGTACGGTGTCGTGGCCGCGTCATGATTGGAAGCCCTTGCTGCCGACCGTGCTTGCAGCGGCGTAAGGGTCGCTGAAGCCTGTCCGTGTCGCCCGCGGCCCGCACTGCCCTACGGACCGCGAGCTTCCTGGGGCGCGGGGTCACCCGAGGTGGGTGGCATCGCGCGGGCGGGCCACGCCGCCCATGGATCTTGGTTGCCCGCCTGTTCGCGGGACATGGTGACGGCGGTGAGACGAGACGCGGAGCGGTAGAGAGGTGGACTCCGGCGCACCCCTACCTGGCGCGCCAAATGTCGGATTTTGGGTTCCGGCAGACCCTTAAGGTTCGAACTCTGGGGTGTGCGCGGAGATTACGCCCTCTACCTCTCCGTCTCGCATGGATCTAACTACCGAAAGAACAGCACGGGGAACACAGAGTTTATGCTAGTTCGGGCCACCATTGTGGTGTAAGACCCTACTCTAGTTTGTTGTGGATGGATTGCCTCTTGGGCTGGTGATGATGAACAATACAGTGAAGAACAGCCTCGCGAGGGTCTGCTCCTGGCCAGGGGGGTGAACTGCTAGGGGGAGTTCACCCGCCCTTCTCTTCCTTCTCTTTTCGCTCTCTGCTCGCTCTGATCCTGGGTTCTGCTGGCCTGATAGCTCGATGCTCGATGCCTCTACCCTGGGGGTGGCTAGTCCTATTTATAGGCAAAGGCCCTGGGCCTCTTCCCAAATATTGAGCGGGAAGGGCGCCAACAATTGGCCAATTCGAAGGGGAACATCCGGTACACTTATCCTGACTAAAGTTGGTCCTCGCCTGCCAAAGGCCATGTGGTGATGCCGTTCTGGGGCCCATGATGACCTCCTTCCCGCCGTTGGACTGGTCTTGGTCTCGTTGCACCGAAATGGATGCCTTTGCATGGTCCTCTCGCCTGCGCTTGCCCCCTTTGCATCAAAGAGGAAAGGGAGGACACTGTGCGGGCTGGCGCCCGTCTGGCGCCCTTGGTCGTCATGGCTTGCGTCATGGGCACCTCGCGAGGTACCCCGCCTTGATCTCTCCGCCTCCTTGTGAGCCAGCCTGACGAGGTCGTGCCTGAGGAAGCGCTGTGCCGTCCGCCCTGCGAGGCTTGGCCCCTCGCGAGGGTCTTGGGTCTCGTGTTGATGAAGTTGGGTCGCGCTGGGCCTCCTTTGAGCCACACCACGGGCCACAGGCAGGCAAGTCTGGGGACCCCCGTTCCCAGAACACTGACACAGCCCCATGGACGCATCCTACGACCGCCCGCTTCACAGCAGGTTTGACCGGGGTAGGGCTTGCACGATGAGCTGTTTCGACGAGGTCGGTGCAGATGTCCAGCTCAGGACCCGGTTCGCCGATCTTGCCGATGAAGACATGGATTCCTCCAAAGGGGACCCGGTATCCGTACTTGATTGAGCCGGTCTCGGGGCCCCACCCTTCATTGTCGATTTAGAGCTTTCCGCGACGACTCTTGGTCAGTCGGCCAACTGCGTACCCTTTGAGTCCTTCGAAGATGCCCTTCAAGAACTCGAAACCATCATGCGATAGCCCCACGGTGGGTGCCAACTGTCGTGGAATTAACATGTCAGATGTCTTCTTGGAAAGACTTAGTCGTGGAGCCATCGTGACGGGTTAGCTTGAAGGGGTTAAACCGACAAGGGACACGGGAGTTTATACTAGTTCGGCCCCTTCGATGAAGGTAAAAGCCTATGTCTAGTTGTGATGGAATTGATTGGGTTTCGATGCGCAGGGAAAGAATACGCTAGCCTGAGCCTCGAGTTGTTGTCTGTCCCTAAACCGCTGCTGGGTCACCCCTTTATATACTCAGGAGGATCCCGGCCGGTCTACAAAGTCCTAAGGATGGCGTACACGTG
This sequence comes from Aegilops umbellulata, assembly GCA_032464435.1. Taxonomy (NCBI): domain Eukaryota; kingdom Viridiplantae; phylum Streptophyta; class Magnoliopsida; order Poales; family Poaceae; genus Aegilops; species Aegilops umbellulata. Next base: position 589,399,537 of record CP136057.1, read on the forward strand.
CCAGCCTGGGTCTCTCCCTTTCCTTCTTATAGTACAAGTTTATACAATTATGGCGGTTTACTATCATGAGCCCTAAATCGCCCGTGGGCTCTGGGCCTCTAAGCTTCATCCGTAAAGCGCCATCCTCTGGATTGTCTTGAGCTTTAGTATAGCTAAAGGTGAACCGGCCCCTCCTGATCGGTTTACCCTTAGCAGTTATATCCTCAACAGTTAGCCTACCCGTGGCCCATTACTCCGACACAATCATTTGTTGACTAAGCGGACACCAAGTAGCATACTTTTTTATATATAGGAAGAAAACTGCGAGGAAAATGTGTTCGTTTGCCGACTTCTCACAGGGAACGTTCGCCACATAAGTGACTAGCACCCTTGGTTTTCAACTGAGAGGTCTTGGGTTCGAGTCCCAGGAACTCTCAAATTTGTCATTCTTCCTTCCTCGCAAAAAAAGGGAAAGAAAATCAAAGACTTGGGAAGGCGTACAGAACAAGCTAGTGTACCAGTAAAGAGACGTTGCCGAGTTTTAGAAAAAAGAAAGACGTGCTCCTGTAGCTGGTTCGAATCCAAACATAGACTATGGCTATATATGGTGCTATGCTACTCTGCAAGTAATGAAACTGACATATCCAATGTTCGCTTCTCCTCTTCTCTACTTACTCTGCCTAGCATCAGAAGCTCTGGCCGCAGCAACCATGTCCGCTGGCTACTCGTGCACCTGCTCTTCAGCAGGCAACAACCAGATATGCGCCAAGTCGCAACCAGTACCATCGCCTGTGGGTCTCATCACACCCTTGCCGGCACACGCACCGCAGGCGATTGCTCATCGCAACCCGCTGCCGTTGGTGTGGTGCCACTGCTGCAAATCACGCAGAGTCATCCGTCGCGTCTCAACCACAATCCGCAACCCTGGCCGAGTCTTCTACAAATGCCTGAATCATGGGGTAATAATATGTTTAAGTGTTGTTCTGCTGCTTTCAGTTGCTAATTTTTTTAATAGTTTGGTTGATGATCTACCAATTTGATTCGTGCAGAAAAGGGAAGATTCATGTGATTTGTATTTCTGGGAAGTTGCTGATGTGGGGGAATGCAACTACGCTGATTATTTGGTTAGCCGAGGAATCCCAATACCAGAAGGGGTGGGTGTTGGACAAGTAACTGAAGGAACGACAGAAGAGGAAGATGTAGAGCAGAAGGTTAAAGATGCAGTTCCTCTGATCATGGCCAAGCAATAGCTGCTGAACGGCCTTGACAGCAATGAGGATATGAAAGAGCTTGTGAAGATAATGGGCAAAATCGATGTGCTCTGTAGGATGATTGTCTCTTTATTTGAAGTGTATGTAGCACTCGTGATGTATTCAGTGGCTACGACATGAGCACTTTGCTGAAACTAGTAATGAATGAAACCTATGTAGCAGGCTGGGTGTAGTGTTGTGAACATCTAATGATTTCTATTAACGGAAATCAGGGGGTATCCCCTTTTGCTCATATAAATAAATAAATAAATAGCAGAGGCCCTGTTGGATCAGCTTTGTTCTCATTCGAAGACGTCGAGAAAATTGCAGCCCAACAGCAAACTATGACATCAAATTCAAGTTTCACAGCCAAATATGAGTACAACTAAACAACAATGTCATCATGTTTTAGTTGTCATACAATCACCAAACACAAATCAGCTGTCACACCCCTAGTTCTGGTATGACCTAGGCTAGCCCTGTGCATCATGTTTAAATTTCATTTAAATTTGAAATGAGGATTTGTGAAACCCTCAGAATTCATTTCTGGGAATGACCCAGATAAAAACTGCTTCAATTTGGCCCAAGAAAATGTTCCTGATTTTCTCTAAAAATATTGGCCAGTGGTAAAATTCCAACCAATATTTTTGGGAGCTCAGAAGTATTTAATTTTGGCCATTTGAATTAATCCAGTAATTATTTGCTTTGGATATATATTTGTTATATATATAATATATGTCCAAAAATTATGTTAGTTGTTGAGGAGCTCTGGAATAATACCACTAGCTCCTGCAAAAATTGGCATAAGTAAATAAAATGATTTAGTATTTTATTAAATCAAACAAATGTCAGAAAACCAGAAAACAGAAACAAAAATGGAAAAAAACCTTACCCGGACCTACTGGGCCACCTGCTGGCCTGGCTCTGTGCCGGCCCAGCCAGCTGGCCGAGGCCAGTCATCCCCTTCCTCGCGCCAGGAGGACAGGGGCACGGGCTCGGTGCACGCGGCCACGCGTCGGGCCACCTCCTGCCTGCCTGCCTCACCTTCCCGTCGCCCTGGAAGCCCTGGACGACGCCACGCGCCGCCCCGACCCCCTCCCACTCTCCCCCGTGCTCCTCCTCTCCTCTGGCACCCACTCTCGCACGCACCCGAACGCGCCCGCCGCCGCCGACGAGTACCACCGCGGCCGCCGCCTCCCCCTCGCCCTCTCTTCGAGTCCGGGTGCTCCGGCTCGTCGCCCGCATCGTCCTCGACGAGCCAAGCGACCAGGGACGCGCTGCATCGCCGCCACCATCGTCGTCTTCAACCTCCCGACACCGGAGATCCGCCTCGCCGCCCTGCCGACTCCAGCCTTCCCCGAGCTCGCCGAAGCCTCCATCGGAACCGCAGTGAGCTCATGCCCCGTTCCTCTCTCTCCGTTTAGCCCCTCCGCCGCGTCTGGCCTCGCCGGCGTCGAGTCGCCGGCGGGTTTGACCCCGCTACCCAGGGGTTTGACCCTTTGACCTCGCCGGAGTGACAAGTGGGCCCAGGCCCTTGCTAATTTTAGTTATATGTTAATTAAACTTAATTAACCTGCTGATACTGACATGTGGGCCCGAGGCCACTAACTAAACTAGATTAGTTAGGTTAGACACTGACATAAGGGTCCCACTGGTCAGGTTTGACCTGGACCTGGTCGTTGACTCGCTGACGTCACGCTGACGTCAGGCTGACGCAGTTATTCATTTTCTGGATTTAAAATTAATCAGGAAATTCCAGAAAATATTCTAAACTTCAAAAATTCATATAAATTCAACCGTAGCTCGGATTGAAATAATTTATATATGAAAAATTATCAGAAAAATACAATCTTTCCATCTGTACCAGTTTCATGCATGACAAAACAACTTATACATGCTGTATATATGAAAACATATGAATGGCATTTATGAAGGCTTAAATTAGAGTTGCATTTGAACCCTTGGTTCAAATGGACCTCTTCCAAATAGAATGCTAGTTGCATTAGCTCATATAACATCACATTTTCATGCCATCTTCATGCATCATACTGTTGCATATGATTGTGTATTGATTACCGACACCGTTCCTTCTCGATAGGTCTTTGCTCCGGAGACCAATCCAGAGTACCTGTCAGAGGAGCAGTGCCCCCCTGTTGATCTACCAGGCAAGCAAACCCCCTTGTTCATTCCGATATGATCCCACTCTCTTGCTCCTGCTCTCTTTTATTGCATTAGGACAACAACGATTCAACTGCTACTTACGCTGCGGTAGTTGAACCCATTCCTCTGCATGACCTGTCATTGCCACAGTAAATAGTTGAAACCCACTAGCATGTGTAGGAGTTGATTGAGCCATGTTGTGCTTCTACCATGCCATGCCTGCTATTGCTTAGAGTTGTGTCAGGTCAGGTTCATTGGGAATGAATTGGAGTGTTATGATATGTTCTGATGCTGAGAGTTAAGCGTGTGAACACGTTTGGTAAAGGTAGCGGTGAGAGGCCATGTAGGAGTACATGGTGGGTTGTCTCATTGGGACCGTCCTTAAGAACCGAGTTCTGTGTAAGTTGTCCAATGACTAGCTACTACCACACATTGGGCTCCGGGCGCTCCAAGCTCTCTCGACTTATTAACCAACTTGATCTCTGTCCAGGAGTTGCAACTAGTTTCTGGTGTTTGTAGGTAGTGCTATTTTTCTACCGAGTGGCACCCGGCAGGGTGGGCTTGGGACAGACTAGGCACACGTGGCCCGGTGTACCGAGTGGCACCCGGTTGGTGGGCTCGGGAACCCTGTACACATCATTTGGGGCCGTGAGCGACACCCCGGCCGGATCTCCTTGCGGATGGAACCCGAATAGGCGATAAACCTGGACTAGAGTCTTGTGTGGTTAGTCAGGTCGTGGCCGACACCCTCGCCAGGCTTCCGCTTGAAGGTTGCCGAGATACATGACGTGTACATGGTGATAAGTGGTGAGAGCGTGTGTGAAGAAGTACACCCCTGCAGGGTTATCATGATCTATTCGAATAGCCGTGTCCTCGGTTATGGACTTCTTGGATGCTTATGTGGTACATAGAAAACTTAAAGTGGATACTCTAAAATGCTCAAGACAAGTGTGAGTGCTATGGATGGCCTTCTTGTAGTGAGACGGGGATGAATCCATAGTAGTGTATTGATGTGGTGATTAGTGGACTCGTGTGCGCTGCTTCACCTCAAGGAAGTTTCTTGTAGTCGTAGAACAGGATAGCCACTGAGTCAAAGCTGGCTTGCTGCAACTAAACCCCACATTATCTCTTTGATACTAATGCATGTATGATAGGATCTGATGTAAGTCTTGCTGAGTACCTTTGTACTCACGTTTGCTTTATTTATGTTTTGCAGATGAGACATTTGTCTCACTAGTAGTTTCCGCTTGGACTTCGACGAGTAGCTTGTTACCTCAGCTACGATCTTGTACCCTTGGGAGGGTCTTGTAGATAGTCAGGCTTCTCAGCCTTTTTCTTTTGTAGTTGTCTGTACTCAGACATGTAATGCTTCCGCTTGTTGCTTGTATGCTCTGAATGATGGGTCATGTGACCCTTGCTTGTATTTATGTTATGTGGCTCTTCTGGGCCTTTATCTATATGAGTTTGCGTTATGTTGTGATGCCATGTTGTACAACACATACTTGCATGTTATGCGTACGTGTAATGTGTATTGCTATGTGTGGGATCCGACAATCTAGTTGTTTATCCTTGGCAGCCTATCATATGGGGAAATGTAGTCTAGTGCTTTCTGAGCGATAGTAGTCCGCTATAGCCCGGTTCACCGGAGTCCTGCTAGCCTAGCACTACTGCTCGGAACACTTGACTGGCCGGCATGTGTTTCACTTCGTTCCTGTGTCTGTCCCTGCGGGGAAATGTCACGCGGTGTTATCCGGAGTCCTGCCTAGCCTGCTACAGCCCGGGTTACCGGAGTCCTGTTAGCCCAGTGCTACAGCCCGGATTTATACGTTGTTGACCGACATGCTCGATGTGATTCATGTATGCCTGTCCTCATGGGTTAGTGCCGCCTTGGGTTCACTACTAGCCATGTCGGCCCGGGTTCTCTGTCATATGAATGCTAGCGAAACTATCATATACGTGAGCCAAAAGGCGCAAACGGTCCCGGCCAGGTAAGGTGGCACCCGTGGGAGTACCGTGCGTAAGGCCGCAAAGTGATATGATGTGTTACATGCTGGATCGATGTGGCTTAGGATCGGGGTCCCGACATCAGCATACATAACAAGTGATGTTCTCACAGCAAAATACTAAACAACATGTTCATCAGGTTTCAGTTGTCATAGCAAACACAATTTCACATAGTAGATAAAAAAACGTCTTCTGACAGGCAAATACGACAAAAGCAATGTAATCATCATCCGCAGCAGCAGCGTCAACATCTTCGCCATGTGTATCAGTCTGAATCGTAATTCCCCATGGTGTCATCTTCTTCTTCGTCCTCAACGTCCTCGAACGTTGGCTTCTTCTTGATCAACTCTTGTATGTCCACAGCACGACAGGCAATCTTTTCGCCGGCGTCATTGACGTGATGGTTCTCAAAGATATTAGGAACATCTGTATTATCTTGTACATCAGGAGCGGTGTAAGCATCATCTTGTTGTGCAACTTCATTAAACGAATTCCTCTGCTCAAACCTTTGCAATACTCTCTAGTCATCGCTACGTGCAAATGTGTCTTCCAAGAAAAATATCTGTGTTGCTTGATTTACCAAAATAAAAGGCTCGTTGGTCTGGTATGCCGCCTTGACATTGATGGATTTGAAATAATCATCAGCTCTGGGTTTTGCGATCCTGGAAAACAGGTTATACCAACGACAGCACAACAGAACCACACACCGATGATTCTCGAAACTGGAGATATACTGCAACTGAATAATGTCTGTTATGTTAGCATACATTTTAGTTGTCTCTTTGTCATACGTATCCGTGCTCATGATGGCACTGTTTTATGTCTTCCTGCCTTCGTCTCGTGCAAGGGTGTTGTAGCGCACATCTCCAACAACGCAAGATTCATAATGTCTTACCCAAGTATCAGGACCCATTGCTAGTGAGTAAAGGGCATCATCAACTGCCTGCCCATCCTACCGCATCTTCTTAATCTATGGTTAGAAAATAGACAAGCTGATCATCTTTGTACTCAATATATTAAAAAAACTGACAGTGCACTTCAAAAGCTTACATGGTTCTTGAACCATTTCACAAATCCTGCCATAACCAGTTTGTCAATGTTTCTTGGATTTTGCGGCAGTAACTCCTCTTTGTAGATGTTGCACAACATAGTGATCACGTCAAACATCTAAATATATAATAATGTGCTGCAAGTTTAGTAGATTACGATGTATAAGCTGCAGTACTGCACTTACTTGATATAAGGTAGTATCTCAGGACAGTTATTCAACACATACCAAACCATTTTGTCCAAATCTTTAGGTTTGTCCTCTTGTCGACTCTTCCCCGTAACTTGAACAGAATAATCGAAAACATTGAGCCCGGGATTGTCTTCACCCACCTCTTTGCTAAGCTGATCAGCTGTTTCAATGTATTTTGAGCAGAATGTCAACGCTTCTGTAGCAATGTAGGCCTCTGCAATGGAACTCTCGGGTCTAGCTCTGTTCCTAACATATCCCTTGAAAGTGCCTAGCCGCCTTTCAATAGGGTACATCCAGCCATACTATATTGGACCTCTAAGTAGTGCCTCATCAGGTAGATGAACAGCCAAATGCACCATCACATCAAAGAAGGCTGGAGGATATATCTTCTCAAGGTCGCATAGGATAGTTGGTATCTTGTCTCTAAGACGCTCCAAAGCATCTATCCTGATATTCCTACCGTAGAGTTCCCTGAAGAATTGTCCCAACTCTGCAACTGCTCTGTATAAGTCAGGGCGGCCCAATCCTCTAAGGATAACAGGTAAAACCCTTTGAAGTAGGACGTGGAAGTCATGAGTTTTCAACCCTTGTACCTTGTTTCCATCTGCACTGACTCTCCTTTCAGGGTTGGAAGCAAATCCATGTGGGAATCTCACATGTGACAAGACCTCGCAGAATTCTTTTCTTTTTACCTTGTCCAAGACGTACACAGTTGGTGCCATATCCCTTGGTTTACCTTCATCTCGCACCTGCAAATCCTTTCTGATACCCAGGTTTGTCAAATCAATCCTAGATTTTAAGGTATCTTTCGTCTTGCCTTCAATATTAAGAAGTGTGCCGATAATGTTGTCACATATATTTTTCTCGATGTGCATCACATCAAGATTATGCCGCAGATCCAAATCTTTCCAATACTCCAAGTCCCACAAAGTGCCCTGTGGGTAAACAATAATCTCTCTTCTACCCTGCCACGCTTCCTTTTCCCGCTACCATTACGAGGATGGTTTCCTGGTGTAATATGCCTGACCTTCTCTAATTCCACTTGCAACTCATCGGCGGTGAGCCTCTTTGGCGCATCACGGTTTTCATGTTTTGCATTGAACACATGTCTTCGGTATTTTTAGGATGCGACTTGTCCTTGGCAAGGAAACGGCGGTGTCCAATGTAACAGATCTTGCTAAGTATTGCGTATGACAGCGGATTCCGGTCACAGCGAACACATGCATTGTAACCATGTGTCGTTCGCCCTGACATAGTGCCCAAAGCTGGATAATCATGGATGCACCAAATTATAACAGCACGTAGAAAGGAATCAGCTGGTGGGCTGCTATATAGGTCTCGTGTGAGAACACCCTTCCATAGCTGTTGAAGTTCCTCCACAAGAGGCTCCATGAACAAATTAAAATCCTTTCCAGGACTTTTTGGACCTGGGATGAGCAAGGCCATCATGTAGTTTGATTCTTTGGTGCAGACATTTGGAGGCATGTTGTAAGGGATAACAAGCACTGGCCACATGCTATATGTGGCGCTCTGGTGGCCAAATGGGTTAAATCCATCTGAAGTTAAGGCAAGTCTAATGTTTATCGGGTCAGCAACAAACTCTTTGTGTTTATCATTGAAGCTTTTCCTGTTGGAAATATGCCCTAGAGGCAATAATAAATAGGTTATTATTATATTTCCTTGTTCATGATAATCGTTTATTATCCATGCTAGAATTGTATTGATAGGAAACTCAGATACATGTGTGGATACATAGACAACACCATGTCCCTAGTAAGCCTCTAGTTGACTAGCTCGTTGATCAATAGATGGTTACGGTTTCCTAACCATGGACATTGGATGTCATTGATAACGGGATCACATCATTAGAAGAATGATGTGATGGACAAGACCCAATCCTAAGCCTAGCACAAGATCATGTAGTTCGTATGCTAAAGCTTTTCTAATGTCAAGTATCGTTTCCTTAGACCATGAGATTGTGCAACTCCCGGCTACCGTAGGAATGCTTTGGGTGTGCCAAACGTCACAACGTAACTGGGTGGCTATAAAGGTACACTACGGGTATCTCCGAAAGTGTCTGTTGGGTGGCACGAATCGAGACTGGGATTTGTCACTCCGTGTAAACGGAGAGGTATCTCTGGGCCCACTCGGTAGGACATCATCATAATGTGCACAGTGTGATCAAGGAGTTGATCACGGGATGATGTACTACGGAACGAGTAAAAGAGACTTGCCGGTAACGAGATTGAACAAGGTATCGGGATACCGACGATCAAATCTCGGGCAAGTATCGTACCGATAGACAAAGGGAATTGTATACGGGATTGATTAAGTCCTTGACATCGTGGTTCATCCGATGAGATCATCGTGGAACATGTGGGAGCCAACATGGGTATCCAGATCCCGCTGTTGGTTATTGACCGGAGAACATCTCGGTCATGTCTGCATGTCTCCCGAACCCGTAGGGTCTACACACTTAAGGTTCGATGACGCTAGGGTTATAAAGGAAGCTTGTATGTGGTTACCGAATGTTGTTCGGAGTCCCGGATGAGATCCCGGACGTCACGAGGAGTTCCGGAATGGTCCGGAGGTAAAGATTTATATATGGAAAGTTGTTGTTCGGGTTTCGGGAAAAGTTCGGGTTTTTCGGTATTGTACCGGGAAGCTTCTAGAAGGTTCCTGAGGACTCCGGAGGGGTCCGGAGGTCCGGAGATTGTTCCACCACGTCCAATACAGCAGCATGGGCTGTAAGGGGGCGCCCTAGCCTTAATGGGCCAGGGGAACCAGCCCCCCAAGGCCCATGCGCATGGAGAGGGGAAACCCTAAGGGGAAGGGCCTCCACTTGACTTGGGAGGCACTCCTTTCCCCCTTGGCCGCCGCCCCCCCTAGGGGAAACTCTAGGGCGCCTCCCCTCCCCCCTTGCCCCTATATATATGAGGCCTAGGGGCTGCCCAAACACACATGTGATTCGATCTCTCGTTGGTGCAGCCCTGCGTCTCTTCTTCCTCCTCTTCTGTGGTGCTTAGCGAAGCCCTGCAGGATTGCCACGCTCCTCCATCATCACCACGCCGTTGTGCTGCTGCTGGATGGAGTCTTCCTCAACCTCTCCCTCTCTCCTTGCTGGATCAAGGCTTGGGAGACGTCACCGGGTTGTACGTGTGTTGAACGCGGAGGTGCCGTCCGTTCGGCACTTGGTCATCGATGATTTGAATCATGACGAGTACGACTCCATCAACCCCGTTCACTTGAACGCTTCCGCTTAGCGATCTACAAGGGTATGTAGATGCACTCTCCTTCCCCTCGTTGCTGGTTTCTCCATACATTGATCTTGGTGATGCGTAGAAAATTTTGAATTTCTGCTACGTTCCCCAACAGTGGCATCATGAGCTAGGTCTATTGCGTAGATTCTATGCACGAGTAGAACACAAAGTAGTTGTGGGCGTTGATTTTGTTCAATATGCTTGTCGTTACTAGTCTTATCTTGATTCGGCGGCATCGTGGGATGAAGCGGCCCGGACCAACCTTACACGTACTCTTACGTGAGACCGGTTCCACCGACAAACATGCACTAGTTGCATAAGGTGGCTAGCGGGTGCCAGTCTCTCCCACTTTAGTCGGATTGGATTCGATGAAAAGGGTCCTTATGAAGGGTAAATAGCAATTGACATATCACGTTGTGGTTTTGCGTAGGTAAGAAACGTTCTTGCTAGAAACCCATAGCAGCCACGTAAAACATGCAAACAACAATTAGAGGACGTCTAACTTGTTTTTGCAGGGTATGCCTTGTGATGTGATATGGCCAAAGGATGTGATGTATGATATATGTGATGTATGAGATGATCATGTTCTTGTAATAGGAATCACGACTTGCATGTCGATGAGTATGACAACCGGCAGGAGCCATAGGAGTTGTCTTTATTCATTCATGACCTGCGTGTCAACATAAACGTCATGTAATTACTTTACTTTATTGCTAACCGTTAGCTGTAGTAGTAGAAGTAATAGATGACGTGACAACTTCAAGAAGACACGATGATGGAGATCATGATGATGGAGATCATGGTGTCATGCCGGTGACGATGATGATCATGGAGCCCCGAAGATGGAGATCAAAAGGAGCAAAGTGATGATGGCCATATCATGTCACTATTTGATTGCATGTGATGTTTATCATGTTTATACATCTTATTTGCTTAGAACGACGGTAGTAAATAAGATGATCCCTTACAACAATTTCAAGAAGTGTTCCCCCCTAACTGTGCACCGTTGCTACAGTTCGTCGTTTCGAAGCACCACGTGATGATCGGGTGTGATAGATCCTTACGTTCACATACAACGGGTGTAAGACAGTTTTACACATGCAAAACACTTAGGGTTAACTTGACGAGCCTAGCATGTACAGACATGGCCTCGGAACACAGAAGACCGAAAGGTCGAGCATGAGTTGTATGGTAGATACGATCAACATGAAGATGTTCACCGATGTTGACTAGTCCGTCTCACGTGATGATCGGACACGGCCTAGTTGACTCGGATCATGTAATCACTTAGATGACTAGAGGGATGTCTATCTGAGTGGGAGTTCATAAGATGAACTCAATTATCCTGAACATAGTCAAAAAGATTTCGCAAATTATGTCGTAGCTCGCGCTTTAGTTCCACTGTTTTAGATATGTTCCTAGAGAAAATATAGTTGAAAGTTGATAGTAGCAATTATGCGGAGAATAGAAGGCTTATGTCCTTAATGCACCGCTCGGTGTGCTAGACCTCGAACGTGGTCTGTGGATGTTGCGAACATCTGACATACACGTTTTGATGACTACATGATAGTTCGGTAATGTTAAATGGTTTAGAATTGAGGCACCGAAGACATTTTAAAATGTCGCGGAACATATGAGATGTTTCGAGGGCTGAAATTGGGATTTCAGGCTCGTGCCCACATCAAGAGGTATGAGACCTCCGGCGATTTTCTTGGCCTGCAAACTAAGGGAGAAAAGCTCAATCGTTGAGCTTGTGCTCAGATTGTCTGAGCACAACAATCACTTGAATCGAGTGGGAGTTGATCTTCCAGATAAGATAGTGATATTTCTCCAAAGTCATTGCCACCAAGCTGCGAGAGCTTCATGATGAACTATAACATATCAGGGATAGATATGATGATCCTTGAAATATTCGCAATGTTTGACACCGCGAAAGTAGAAATCAAGAAGGAGCATCAATTGTTGATGGTTAGTGAAACCACTAGTTTCAAGAAAGGCAAGGGCAAGAAGGTATACTTCATGAAACGGCAAATCAGCTGCTGCTCTAGTGGAGAAACCCAAGGTTGAACCCAAACCCGAGACTGAGTGCTTCTGTTATAAGGGGAATAGCCACTGGAGCAGAATTACCCTAGATACTTGGTAGATGAGAAGGCTGTCAATAGAAGTATATTAGATATACATTATGTGAATGTGTACTTTACTAGTACTCCTAGTAGCATCAGGGTATTAGATACCGGTTCGATTGCTAAGTGTCAGTAACTCGAAATAAAAGCTACGGAATAAACGGAGACTAGCTAAAGGAGAGCTGACGAGATGTGTTGGAAGTGCTTCCAAGGTTGATATGATCAAGCATCGCACGCTCCCTCTACCATCGAGATTCGTGTTAAACCTAAATAATTGTTATTTGGTGTTTGCGTTGAGCATAGACATGATTGGATTATGTCTATCGCAATACGGTTATTCATTTAAAGAGAATAATGGTTACTCTATTTATTTGAATAATACCTTCAATGGTCTTGCACCTAGAATGAATGGTTTATTGAATCTCGATCATAGTGATACACATGTTCATGCCAAAAGATATAAGATAGTAATGATAGTACCACCTACTTGTGGCACTGCCATGTAAGTCATATTCGTATAAAACGCATGAAGAAGCTCCATGTTGATGGATCTTTGAACTCACTCATTTCTGAAAAGATTGAGACATGTGAACCATGTCTGTTGGTATATACGCATGAAGAAACTCCATGCAGATGGACCGTTTGGACTCACTTGATTTTGAATCACTTGAGATATGCAAATCATACCACATGGGCAAGATGACTGAAAGTTTCGGTTTCAGTAAAATGGAACAAGAAAGCAACTTGTTGGAAGTAACACATTTTATGTGTGCAGTCCAATGAGTGCTGAGGCACGCAGTGGATATCGTTATGCTCTTACTTCACAGATGATTTGAGTAGATACTGAGCATATTTACTTGATGAAACACAAGTCTGAATTATTGAATGATTCAAGTAATTTCAGAATGAAGTTGAATATCGTCGTGACAAGAGGATAAAATATCTATGATATGATCATAGAGATGAATATCTGAGTTGCGAGTTTGGTACACAATTGAGACATTGTGGAAATTGTTTCACGACTAGTACCGCCTGGAACACCATAGTGTGATGGTGTGTCCGAACATCATAGTTGCACCCTATTGGATATAATGCATACCATGATGTCTCTTGTCGAATTACCACTATCGTTCATGGGTTAGGCATTAAAGACAACCACATTCACTTTAAATAGAGCACCACATAATTCCGTTGAGACGACACCGTATGAACTATGGTTTAGTGAAACCTAAGTTGTTGTTTCTTAAAAGTTTGGGGCTACGACGCTTATGTGAAAAAGTTTCAGGCTAATAAGCACGAACCCAAAGCGGATAAATGCATCTTCATAGACACCCAAAACAGTTGGGTATACCTCCTGTCTCAGATCCGAAAGCAATAAGGATTGTTTCTCAAATCGGGTCCTTTCTCGAGGAAAAGTTTCTCTCGAAAGAATTGAGTGGGAGGATGGTGGAGACTTGATGAGGTTATTGAACCGTCACTTCAACTAGTGTGTAGCAGGGCACAGGAGTTGTTCCTATGGCACCTACACCAATTGAAGTGGAAGCTTATGATAGTGATCATGAGACTTCGAATCAAGTCACTCCCAAACCTCATAGGATGAGAAGGATGCGTACTACTTCAGAGTGGTACGTAATCCTGTCTTGGAAGTCATGTTGCTAGACAACAATGAACCTACGAGTTATGGAGAAGCGATGGTGGGCCCGGATTCCAATGAATGGCTCGAGGCCATAAAATCCGAGAAAGGATCCATGTATGAAAACAAAGTGTAGACTTTGGCAGAACGGCTCGATGGTCGTGAGGCTGTTGAGTACAGATGGATTTTAAAAGGAAGACGGACAATGATGGTAAATGTCACCATTAAGAAAGCTCGACTTGTCATTAAGATGTTTTCCGACAAGTTCAAGGAGTTGACTGCGATGAGACTTTCTCACTCGTAGCGATGCTAAGAGTCTGTTGGAATTATGTTAGCGATTACTGCATTATTTATGAAATTGTGCGGATAGGATGTCAAAACATTGTTTCCTCGACGATTTTCTTGAGGAAAGGTTGTATGTGATACAGCCAGAAGGTTTTGTAAATCCTGAAAGATGCTAATAAGTATGCAAAGCACCAGCAATCCTCCTGAGGACTGGAGTAAGCATCTCGGAGTTGGAATGTACACTTTGATGAGTTGATCAAAGATTTTAGGTTTATATAAAGTTTATGAGAAACTTGTATTTCCAAAGAAGTGAGTGGGAGCACTATAGAATTTCTGATGAGTATATGTTGTTGACATATTGTTGATCAGAAATGATGTAGAATTTCTGGAAAGCATATAGGGTTATTTGAAGAGTGTTTTCAATGGAAAACCTGGATTAAGCTACTTGAACATTGAGCATCAAGATCTATAAGGATAGATCAAAATCGCTTAATAGTACTTTCAAATGAATACATACCGTGACAAGATTTTGAAGGAATTCAAAATAGATCAACAAAGAAGGAGTTCTTGGTTGTATTACACATGTGAGTATTGAGTAAGACTCAAGACCTGACCACGGCAGAATAGAGAGAAAGGACGAAGGTCGTCCCCTATGCTTAGACATAGGCTCTAAAGTATGCTATGTTGTACCACACCTGAAGTGTGCCAAGCCATGAGTCAGTCAAGGGGTACAAGTGTGATCCAGGAATGAATCACAGGACAACGGTCAAGGTTATCCTTAGTAACTAGTGGACTAAGGAATTTTCTCGATTATGGAGGTGGAAAAGAGTTCGTCGTAAAGGGTTACGTCGATGCAAACTTTGACACTGATCCAGATTATACTAAGTAGTAAATTGGATTCGTATAGTAGAACAGTTATTTGGAATAGTTCCAAATAGAGCGTGGTAACTGCATCTAGGATATGACATAGAGATTTGTAAAGGACACACGGATCTGAAAGGTTCAGACCCGTTGACTATAACATCTCTCACAAGCATAACATGATCAAACCAAAAACTCATTGAGTGTTAATCACATAGTAATGTGAACTAGATTATTGACTCTAGTAAACTCTTTGGGTGTTAGTCACATGGGGATGTGACCTTGGGTGTTGGAATCATTGCAATCACATATCGATGTGAGCTGGATTATTGACTCTAGTGCAAGTGGGAGACTGTTGGAAATATGCCCTAGAGGCAATAATAAATAGGTTATTATTATATTTCCTTGTTCATGATAATCGTTTATTATCCATGCTAGAATTGTATTGATAGGAAACTCAGATACATGTGTGGATACATAGACAACACCATGTCCCTAGTAAGCCTCTAGTTGACTAGCTCGTTGATCAATAGATGGTTACGGTTTCCTAACCATGGACATTGGATGTCATTGATAACGGGATCACATCATTAGAAGAATGATGTGATGGACAAGACCCAATCCTAAGCCTAGCACAAGATCATGTAGTTCGTATGCTAAAGCTTTTCTAATGTCAAGTATCGTTTCCTTAGACCATGAGATTGTGCAACTCCCGGATACCGTAGGAATGCTTTGGGTGTGCCAAACGTCACAACGTAACTGGGTGGCTATAAAGGTACACTACGGGTATCTCCGAAAGTGTCTGTTGGGTGGCACGAATCGAGACTGGGATTTGTCACTCCGTGTAAACGGAGAGGTATCTCTGGGCCCACTCGGTAGGACATCATCATAATGTGCACAGTGTGATCAAGGAGTTGATCACGGGATGATGTACTACGGAACGAGTAAAAGAGACTTGCCGGTAACGAGATTGAACAAGGTATCGGGATACCGACGATCGAATCTCGGGCAAGTATCGTACCGATAGACAAAGGGAATTGTATACGAGATTGATTAAGTCCTTGACATCGTGGTTCATCCGATGAGATCATCGTGGAACATGTGGGAGCCAACATGGGTATCCAGATCCCGCTGTTGGTTATTGACCGGAGAACATCTCGGTCATGTCTGCATGTCTCCCGAACCCGTAGGGTCTACACACTTAAGGTTCGATGACGCTAGGGTTATAAAGGAAGCTTGTATGTGGTTACCGAATGTTGTTCGGAGTCCCGGATGAGATCCCGGACGTCACGAGGAGTTCCGGAATGGTCCGGAGGTAAATATTTATATATGGAAAGTTGTTGTTCGGGTTTCGGGAAAAGTTCGGGTTTTTCGGTATTGTACCGGGAAGCTTCTAGAAGGTTCCTGAGGACTCCGGAGGGGTCCGGAGGTCCGGAGATTGTTCCACCACGTCCAATACAGCAGCATGGGCTGTAAGGGGGCGCCCTAGCCTTAATGGGCCAGGGGAACCAGCCCCCCAAGGCCCATGCGCATGGAGAGGGGAAACCCTAAGGGGAAGGGCCTCCACTTGACTTGGGAGGCACTCCTTTCCCCCTTGGCCGCCGCCCCCCCTAGGGGAAACCCTAGGGCGCCTCCCCTCCCCCCTTGCCCCTATATATATGAGGCCTAGGGGCTGCCCAAACACACATGTGATTCGATCTCTCGTTGGTGCAGCCCTGCGTCTCTTCTTCCTCCTCTTCTGTGGTGCTTAGCGAAGCCCTGTAGGATTGCCACGCTCCTCCATCATCACCACACCGTTGTGCTGCTGCTGGATGGAGTCTTCCTCAACCTCTCCCTCTCTCCTTGCTGGATCAAGGCTTGGGAGACGTCACCGGGTTGTACGTGTGTTGAACGCGGAGGTGCCGTCCGTTCGGCACTTGGTCATCGATGATTTGAATCACGACGAGTACGACTCCATCAACCCCGTTCACTTGAACGCTTCCGCTTAGCGATCTACAAGGGTATGTAGATGCACTCTCCTTCCCCTCGTTGCTGGTTTCTCCATAGATTGATCTTGGTGATGCGTAGAAAATTTTGAATTTCTGCTACGTTCCCCAACATTTCCACTCACTACCATGAGATGGATGGCTCATTACATTCTGATCTCTGTACTCCTAGTTCCTAGAATGCCAAGTACATCCTCTCTTGTTTCAGCATCATGAAACAACCTCTGCAATCTTGGTGTAATTAGAAAATGTCTCAGAACATTATGTGGAATCCTCTTCACAGCATCGCCATCTTTCCATCTTGATGATTTGCATTTCGGGCATTCACTTAAGTTGGCATAATCCTTCCGAAACAGAACACAATTATTCTTACAAACATGGATCATATCGTATCCAATTCCAACTGCACGAAGGAAATTCTTCATTTTACTGTAGGTGTGTGGCAGCTCAGACGCATCTGGGAAAGATTCGCGGAAAGCAGCCAACATCGCATTGAATGATTTGTTGGTCATCCGCTTAGATGCCTTCACCTGAAGAAAGGTGACCATAGCTGAGAATACTGACAGCTTATTTCCTGGGGTGACAGCAACGTTGCATTGTTCCAACATGTGGGCCCGCCGTTTTTCTTCTGTAGGTGAAAGTTCACGGAATGCACGAGCATTTCGTAGCATTGTTTCAATGTTGGTCAACCTCACTGGCTCCGCCACCACCTCCTCCTCCTCCTTCGCTTCCACCTGAGCATCAGGCAGATCAAGATGGTGATCTGCTGCTTCCACGTAGTCAATAACATTGACGTTCACAGCTTCACCATGATGAACCCACCTAGTATATGTGACCGACATACCATACAAGTGTAGATGATTTTGCACAGTTGACTGGGGTCTTGTAACTGAATTCATACAGCTGCTACATGGGCAGAGCACATATGATTTCGGACCACCGTACTTAGCTCTGATAAAGTTCATGAAATTTTCAACCCCCTCGACATATGAAGCGGAGAATCTTCGAGCAGAAGTTATCCAAGTCATGTCCATCTGTTAGACATACAAATTAGTTCTTCTACTAGATATTACAGGAAAAAATATATGCTTTTTTATGAAGTCCAGAAAGAAAATACCTAGGTCGATGTCTAAAGCTATGGCAAGATATTTGGACGAGCAGATCTAAGTAACGAAATATATGTAAAGCTAATTCACCAAACAGATTTGAGTGCCAAATTATGGCAGGCTATTTCAGTAGTCAATGAGGCCGAGCACACAGCCATCGAACTACCGAAGGCCATCGCGCAACAAAGATCGAGTATAAAACGGTGTTGAGCTATTTCACCTAACAGATTGGCTACTAGACCATGGCAATTTGTGTCACAATAAATATATGGAAGGATATTTTAGCAACTAATCGGCCTTGGCATGCCATCTTAGCTAAGCAGATTGAGTGCAGAACAGGGCAAGGAAGCTTCTTAAGCAGAGCATATTAACAGTAAACTACTTCGGCAAACAGTGAGATTAACAGCGTCTATCAGCTAACATTCAGCGCAACACCGACATGAATGGGGCCTCAGTCTAGAATGCGCGTACCATGGGAGAAGCTGACCGCCGTGCCTCTCCACACGAACGTCGCCAGCGGTGGCGGCGCTGACCGCCGTGCGCCTCCACAAGAACGTAGCCAGAGGTGGCGGCGCAGCTAGAGGACGGCAGTCTTCGAGAGCGTACTGTGGGAGCGAGAGGATCGCCGAACCGCGGCGCCGACGTATCGGCGCGGCGGGGAGGGCGGCTTTGGCGGAGCGAATGGAGTGGAGGGGGACAGTGGGGAGGGGGGTTTGGGGAATATTATTGGCTAGTTGGCCGAAGGGCGGTTGAATCGGATTTTGGGGGAATTTTTGGGTGTGTGGGGGGGGGGAGGATTTTCGCATGGTGGGCGGGGGGAGTTTGGCGCATGGTCGGTTTCTCCAAATGCAGTCCCACGTGTCAGTGAAGAGGCAAGCCGAAGCGCGTTCCGTTTGCGTGATCCGTGTGCAGGACAGAACGTGTGTGGGGTGCAATGCGACCACGACAGGAGTGATGTGAGTGTACCACATTTTTTCCTTTTAAACTAGGTGCTTCGCCCCCTCAAAAAAAATATGTTGCTTCGCGCGATCCATCGATACTACTACTACTAATCCGGTAATCCCGACTAAAATGGCGCGACCGAGTCTTTTCCCGCGCGATATGCTAGGAGGTTGGCTTAGTTGGGTTTTTTAGGACGAGTAATGCTACACCTACGTAATCCCAGTTACGTAATTAACGTAATGTGAAACGTGTGAGCTATTGATTGTAGATTGGGGGGAGGTAGGGGCCCACCACCATGAAAATTAGGGGAGGAGAGAGAGAGGCAATTTACGTTAACCCTTTCGTAGGTTCTCGTAGATGTAGAAAGATGTGTCCAATCCTGCAATATAGGCCTTCCGATCTATATCTAACGGATAGGAAGGAAACTATGAAAATTTACCCGCACTCCTCTCCACATTTGCAGATAAGGCTTTCCCTCGTTCATCCTTTTCTTCCACAAGATCTTGATCTTCCGTGCAACGCACGGGCATCTTGCTAGTACTCCTACAATATGTATATTATTTTGAAAGTTCATATACACCGGCCGAGATTAATGCAAACACAGCAGATTTTCATTACATTTCAAACTTTTATAGGACAAAAAAATAAAAGAAACCCGACCCTAAACCTATTCTACGGCGGCGACCGACGTCCTCCATCTGTGATCTCCATGTATGGGGGCGGGGTTCAAGACCCGTGAAGTGAAGGTGCGGTCTCCGGCAAGGAAAAGTAGAACACGGGAGACGGACCGGCCAGTTGGCACACCATGCCATGCCGCCTCCCATGCCCTACTCATCCTCGGAGGAGTCCCCGACCTCGGCGGTGCCAGAAGTTGGACGGCAGCAAGTAGGACGCGTGGCTGACGGTGCTCCCGTCGTCGGCCGCCAGCGTGGCCACCGCTTGTGCGGCGACTTGAGCGAGGGCGGCGACCTTGAGCTCCATCCCCGAAGACAAGATCTCCCGTAGAGCATTCACGCTTGCGGTCATGGCGGATGTGGTTCCAGGCAGGAGGACGATGCGCTATGGTGTGGAGGTTAGCTGGGCGTTGCCACTTTAAGTAGCGCATTCCGGTGAGGCCAAGCATCCGGGTGCGTCATTAAGTCGTCGGAGTTGGTTCCTCGGGCACCGAGCCTTTTAACGATGACATACGAACGGACGACATGAATGCGGGCAGCTGGCGCCGGCTGGGAACGCACCGCGCGACGGCGCGAGGGACGAGGGTTTTGGTGTGCCAGGGTAGTCAGCTGCGGTCGTGGCAACGTTGGAGATGCCCTTTGCTCACATGTGATCCCCGCATGTCATTGAAAAAGCAAGACGACCCGGCATGGTCTCAGGTCCAGAGGATGCAGTTGGCCGCGCTACACCACTCCGCGGACGTGTTGCGGCGCCCCATGCATCCTCGACGAGCCGGGTGTTGGGGTGTGTTTGGATTGTGGCCAAAGTGCACCTTGCCAAAATTTTGGTCATGACCAAAAGATTGGTCTTTGTTTGGATGGTTGCCATTTTTTTGCATGCCAATGAACTCTAGCCAACTCTAGTTCATTTTTCTTGCCAATGTCGGCCAAATCATGGGCAACCAATACCTCAACCAAAATTTTGGTCATGACCCAAAGATTGGTATTTGTTTGGATGGTTGCCATTTCTTTGGCATGCCAATGAACTCTAGCCAACTCAAGTTCATTTTTCTTGCCAATGTCGACCAAATCATGGGCAACCAATACCTCAACCAAAATTTTGGCTACCCAATGCTTTGATGGGGCAACCTTGGGCACAAACCAAACATACCGTTGGTCATGCCACAACACTAACGCCACCCTCGGCAAACTGAAACCGACCGTGTCTAGCAACGATATGAGTGTGTCGTTCACTATGCTCGTCGTGTCCAGAGGCGGTGCTGGAGCGGCGCCCCGTTGTTGGCCCCAACGACCCACATGAATGGTTGTCGGTGGCGAGGAGGTCGTGGGCCAGCTCCTCCATTGGACTAGTCTGCGCTATGTCGTCCCGACGGGTGTGCCCCACATGTCTGTTTCCCTGTTTTCCCGGCCATATTCGAGCGTCAGTGCTCCGCATTGCGCATTAGGCCTTCACTATGTAGGCCAAGCGAGACAACTTATTGTTTATTTGAGCCGTTCGAGTATAATCATGTGGCATTTGCTTATTTCTCATTCCTCTCCAACCCTCTTCTCCATCGATCATGTCACCCTCTAGTCGTGTCCATCCTCCCGCATGCCTCATTTGAACATTCTGCCAAGTATCATTTGCATGTACCCACCCTAGTCCTCTTTCAATAGATCTTCGTACCCCGAGATGAAATCGAGAGGGAACGAGTGGGGGCACGTGATACCTAAGGCAGATTCAAAATTTTGAACCGGTGATCATAGCATCCGCAAATCATATATAAAGGGTATTCAATGTTCGTTTCGTTTTTGAACGTACAATATACTCCCTCCTATCCTTTCTAGTTTACATATAAGTTTTATGTGTAGTCAAAGTATATCTACTTTGATAAAAAGGTATCAACATTCAACAACGCCCAATCAATATTGTTAGATTCGTACGTACTCCTAGATTTGTACTCGAGATGGTTTCCAATTTGACTATTGACAAGATTAGTAGTACATGAGATGTATAATGTTAAAATTATATCATTGGAAACTCCTTTCACATACGAATTTGACCGTGTGCTTTGTGTAAGTTGCATGTCATTTATTATTACTCTAACATTTGGTCAAAGTTAGCCTCGAAAAACACATTAGACCTTGTATGCTTTGTGTAAGTTGCATGTCATATATTATTACTCTAACATTTGTGTAAGTTGCATGTCATATATTATTACTCTAACATTTGGTCAAAGTAGTATAGTGGAAGTGGATCCTCTGACGTAGGTATCCCTGTCTTACCCTCCCTTTCGGTCACTTACTGGCGGACCCCATGCTTGCTAGGCCCCGCATGTCAGTTACTCAATGGGATCGGCCACGTCAGGGGATCCTCATCCGTAGTATAGTCCCTCTGTTTTTTATTTACTCCGCACAAAACGGAGGGAGTGGTGGTATAATAAATGATGCGGGCGGGGAGGGGGATGGACGTCGGTTTGCTCTCAACTGCGGTCCCACAAGCGAGCGAAAACGCAAGACGAAGCGCGTTCCATTCGGTGAGCGACGTGGAGGGTCCAGCGTGCTGGACTGCAACACGAACGCGACAAGAGCGATGTACAGACAAAACCTATTGACCGGTCGTCACCGGAACCACTATTCACACCAGAACCTTCGCTGCTCGGCCTACGCCAGCCACTGCCCTAAAACCACACCAAATATCCATCCCATTCCCCCACCTTTCGATCCCCTAGTGTAGGATCGAAAGTATGTCTAGAGGGGGTGATTAGACTACTTGACCAAATAAAAAACTAGCCTTTTCCCAATTTTAGTTCTTGGCAGATTTTAGCTATCGTAGCACAAGTCAAGCAATCTCCACACAATTCAAGCAAGCATGCAAAAGAGTATATGAGCAGCGGAAAGTAAAGCATGCAACTTGCAAGAATGTAAAGGGAAGGGTTTGGAGGATTCAAACGCAATTGGAGACACGGATGTTTTTGTCGTGGTTCCGATAGGTGGTGCTATCGTACATCCACGTTGATGGAGACTTCAACCCACGGAGAGTAACGGTTGCGCGAGTCCACGGAGGGCTCCACCCACGAAAGGTCCACGAAGAAGCAACCTTGTCTATTCCATCATGGCCGTCGCCCACGAAGGACTTTCCTCACTAGCGGTAGATCTTCACGAAGTAGGCGATCTCCTTGCCCTTACAAACTCCTTGGTTCAACTCCACAATCTTGTCGGAGGCTGCCAAGTGACACCTAGCCAATCTAGGAGACACCACTCTCCAAGAAGTAACAAATGGTGTGTTGATGATGAACTCCTTGCTCTTGTGCTTCAAATGATAGTCTCCCCAACACTCAACTCTCTCACACAGGATTTGGATTTGGTGGAAAGAAGATTTGAGTGGAAAGCAACTTGGGGAAGGCTAGAGATCAAGATTCATATGGTTGGAATGGAATATCTTGAGCTCAACACAAGTGTAGGTGGTTCTCTCTCAGAAAATGTGTATTGGAAGTGTAGGTATGTTCTGATGCCTCTCTCCACGAATGAAGAGTGGGTGGAGGGGTATATATAGCCTCCACACAAAATCTAACCGTTACACACGATTAGCCAAACTCGGTGAGACCGAATAGTTAAACTCGGTAGGACCGATTCAGCAAACCTAGTGACAGTTAGGATTTTCGGTGGGACTGAGATGCAACTCGGTAGGACCGATATGGTTAGGGTTAGGGCATAACGTAATCTCGGTGTGACCGATTACACAAACTCAGTGGGACCGATTTTGGTAATAAGCTAACCAGAGAGTTGGCCAGGTTAACTCGGTGGGACCGATTCGCTCATCTCGGTGAGACCGAAATGTTTCAAAAGGGAAACAGAGAGTTTACATTGCAATCTAGGTGGGACCGATCGCTCATCTCGGTAAGACCGAAACGTTACGAAGGGAAATAGAGAGATTACAATCCCATCTCGGTGAGACCGAGATCTCTATTGGTGAGACCGATTTGCCTAGGGTTTGTGGCAGAGGCTATGACATTTGAAACTCGGTGGCGCCGGATAGAAAGAATCGGTGGGGCCGAGTTTGACTTTTGTTTTAGGTCATATGTGGATGTGGGAAGGTAGTTGAGGATTTTGGAGCATATCACTAAGCATTTTGAGCAAGCAAGCCATTAAGCAACACCTCATCCCTCCTTGATAGTATTGGTATTTCCTATAGACTCAATGTGATCTTGGATCACTAAAATATAAAATGTAGAGTCTTGAGCTTCAAGCTTGAGCCAAACTTTTTGTCCTTAGAATTTTGAGGGATCCACTTTCCTCATCCATGCCATGCCATTCATTGAGCTTTTCCTAAAATATTAATCTTGGAATAATGTTAGCTCAATGAGCTATATGTTGTTAGGAATTACCAAAACCACCCAAGGATAGTTGCACTTTCAATCTCCCCCTTTTTGGTAATTGATGACAACATATAGATCAAAGCTTCGACAAATGATAATAAGAGTGAAAGATATTGTCGCTTTGAGAAGTATGTGAAAAGCAAGAGCTCCCCCTAAATTTGTGCATATCTTAAGATTTGCTTTGGACTGCAAATGCACAATGAGTTAGCATCATGGGTTACTCTTCCATGTCACATACATCTTGGTGGAGCGCTCAAAATGATAAGAATTAAATACATGCACTCATCACCAAGCAAAGTGAATGATCAAATAGGGATAAAATGATAGTATCATCCAACAAGCATTAATGTAGCATATGATCAAACACACATGATCATCCAAGTATCACAAACAAGCAAATAAAGTTCAACCACCAAAGCAAGAGAATAAAAAGCAACGCTCTCTCTCGAAGCCTATGATCTATACATTTTTCTCCCCCTTTGGCAACAAGTTACCAAAAAGTTCATAGAAAATGCATAGCACTAAAACGTCTCTCAAGCTTGGTCTTCAGGTGGTGGTATCCGGATAACTCCAAGAACGAAGGCTTCAGTCGAAGTAGATGGAGCTGCTGGGGTAGGTGCTGGAGCTGGTGGCACTGAAGCTGTAGCTGGTGCAGATGAAGTGGCTCTAGTGTCTGGTACTGATATTGTAGTTGACCTCTGAGCTCTAGGCACTCTAGCAAATGCCTCAGTTGTTGTCTTGCCCTTTCTCTCCTTCATGTCATCCTGAAGTTGCTCCACAGCAGACTAGATCTCAGTTACCTTCACATCCATGTCATAGAACTTCTGCTCCATGATTCTTTCCAAGCTCTCCTGGTTTCGAGTCAGGGTGGCCAGTCCTTTCTCTATCCTTAGAGTGGATGCAATTAAGTAGCCAAGCTGATCTTGCTTGCTTTTTAGAAGATACTGATATGCCTCCTCCTGGGTTGGCATCTTTGCAGCTTTCTCTGCCTTTTCCTTCTCCCTCTTGGCTTGTGCTTGTACTGAGGATGGTTCATCTTCATCCATAACCACTTGGTTGTCCTCAAAACCTGGATAGATGGCCAAGTGATCCTTGTCCAACAAGTATGTGCCAGTACCCATCTTTGAGTTAATCAACTCCTGGATCTGTGGGGCATATCCACAGCTTCTCTTTTGGTCTGCAGTAGTCCTCTTGATAGTTTCAACAATGAGACTCATGACCTTGAACTTCTGTGGCACATCAAATATATGTAGCAAATTTATGGAGTGGCCTCTGATCATCCTGTGATCTCCAGACTTGGGAAGAAGAGTATGCCTTAGTATCCAATTGATAGTAGGCAGTCCTGACAGCAAATGTTTCACTGACCCAAACTGGTGAGTCTCAAGGTTTGCATCTGGAATTTCCTTGTACATGCTGGCCATGGAGTTGTGATCCTTCTTCTTCTTGGCATAGACATCCAAGTCATCTTCTTGCTCCTCTGGGGCATTGATCAACTGAGTCCATTCTGCAACTGTAGACTGGTATCTAGTGCCTTCAGACATCCAGACAATTCTTCCATCTGGGTAGAAGTGAGCTGTGGAGTAGAACTGCATGATAAGCTCATCATTCCATTTAGTGAGCTTTTGAGCCACAAACTCATCTACTCCACAAGCCTTGAAACTTTCATACACACCAGGATAGTGTTCCTCATTCTCCTTCATGTAGGTCCAGTCGACCCGCCTCATGTCACACACTATAGGTTTCTTGTCAAGCAGCACTGTCTCATAGAAATCTTGTTGTTCCTTGGTGTGGAACCTGTAATCCACAATAGTTCTTCTTCTTGTAGCATATGGATCTGTCTCTCTCCATTTCCTCAGTCCTGAGTCTCTCCTGATCTTCATGTTCTCAGCCACAGGATGAGCATCATTGTGGTCTGGAATTTTTGGCTTCAATTTTCTCAGAACATGCTCTTCATCTTCTTCTTCAGCAACAGTCTCAGGCACTGGGCCTTGTTCTTCTCAGCAGCAGATATGTTTCAAGTATTCCTCTTTGGTGCAGTCTTGGGCTTGGAGGCAGCTTTGGGTGCTTCTTTGGGCTTTGATGAAGCAGCCCCTGTCCTGATAGCATCACCCATAAGCTTCTGGGCCTTAGGTGCTGGTGCAGCAACCTCTTCTTCTTCTTCTTCTTCTTCTTCTTCTTCTTCTTCTTCTTCTTCTTCTTCTTCTTCTTCTTCTTCTTCTTCTTCTTCTTCTTCTTCTTCTTCTTCTTCTTCTTCTTCAGAATCTCTCCTCATAGAGGGTTTGCCAAGCACTCTAGCAGTAGTGGTTCTGACTCTCTTTTTCTTCTTATCTTGGCCACTAGCTTCCTCTTCTGACTCAATGGTAAACTTTATGGTTTCTCCAGTGGCAACCTTCCTAGGTTTAGAAGTGGGAACTCTCCTTACAGGTGCCTTCTTCTGCATACCTGGCTTTGTGGCTGTAGCTGAGCCATATTCCTTTTTCAGCACTTTCTTCTTTGATGTGGCATCATCCTCAATGGCCACATAGTCTTCATCCTCAGACTCTGAAGTTTTCTTCTTCCTTGTTCTGGTGGCAGCTTTGGCCAAGTTGCTGGGAGTGCTCCTGCTTCCATCATCTGAGTTGCTAGAGGGACTAGTGCCCTCACTCATGTGAACCTGCTCCTCTGACTTGTTCTGACTGTCACTCTGATCAGACATGATGCAAACACTGACAGCTGACCCTGTGAATAGATTATAGATGAGGTAGAGTGGATAAGCAACACAAAATAGAGAGGTTTTTTGCAAAAGAATGAATCAAAAACTTAGTTTTAGTTTTCCTCAGATAGCATTTCGGATCAACCGATTTGTAAACTCGGTGATACCGAAGCAGCTGCTGGAACCAAAACTAGTGAACTCGGTCAGACCGAGTCACAGTTCGGTGGCACCGAGACTGCTAGGGTTTCACAAAGTCCTGAACTCGGTCACACCGATTTTCAATTCTCGGTCAGACCGAGAATCTCATGTGCAATGGCCTGAGCCGAATTGGTGGTACCAAGTTCCACAACTCGGATGGTCCGAGATGGTTTCGGCGGAAACCTAACCCTAAATTTTCAATTCAACTCTAATCTACGGAGTGTTTTGACTTGATAAGATCGTTTCAATCGTGGCAAGATTCATGGCAAACACAATGTGCTAGGAATAGGATTGAGGATAGCACAGTGATCAAGTTCATACCCTAGTTCGGCGATGAACTTGCTACGGCGGCAACGGCGGGAATGATTTCCGTTGACGACAACGGAGACCAGCGACAGGAGGCAACTGGCGACGAGGAGGACGATCCGGAGACCCTGGAGGCAGAGCGGGCTAAGCGCGGGCGAAAAGACTTTGGAGAAATTTCCAAAATTTTGCCTCTGGATATATATAGTCCGACCCTGTCGGTGTGACTGAGTGGAACAACTCGGTGGCACCGAGATTCATAACTGCAAGTAGTTACTGAAACTCGGTGTGACCGAAAGGTTCAAATCGGTTGCACCGAGATTGAAAACCTAGATCGACTTAGTGATCTCGGTATGGATGAATCGGTCAGACCGAAACGCACAAAGAAGTTTTGGAAGTTTAAGTCTATGACGAATCGGGGACTCCGAGTGCTCCTCACACAGAGTGGTTCGAATCTGACTTGATCAAATTTTGTGATGTAGCATGAATAGAGTTTGAGACGAGAAAAGCATAGATAGCTAGAGAGGGTTCTTAGGCATTCTTGTCCATACACTTGGCAAAAGAAAAGAAAACCAATCAATCAATACAACAAGTGGATGTCCTCGAATGAGTAAAATATGAAATCAACATGCTCACACAATAAAATGGCAATAGAAATATGTGGCAAAGCATGCACAACCAATTCTAGCATCTATCAAACAATTGGCGATGACTAGGTCATCTATATATGAGTATATTGACTTAGGAGTCAATGAGAACATTTGATCATAGGTCATACTCATCGTTTAATCACAAGTGGGGTTGCCACTTTTACATAAATCATTGTTGTGTTCACACCATTAGAGTTGCTTTATCTCAATTCTTAGAGTAAAGCTCCCCCTAGATGTGAGATCCCCCCTTAAGAGGGATGAGCTAACCTTGGGTTTTGTCGATGATGACTTCATCTAGATGTTGAAGATGTGGATGCTCAATGTTGATGTAGATCATTTGGAGCTATCCATTGGAGTGAGTTGCACTTTCAATACCTACACGGGTTAGTCCGACAAGGAACAGACAAGAATATCCATAGACATAGAGTGATGCACACACAAGATGATGTCTATGAAAGCTTTTAGGTTACCTTGTCCCTTGTCTTACCAACAAGAGGATTTGTGACTCCTAGAACTAGTGCAAGATGTGGAAGTTGATTGCACTTGTTCTTGCCAAGATGATAAGAGTGAAGTATGCTGGCGGAGTCACCCTCAAGAACTCTCTAGTTCTTCTTCTTCGAGATCCACACCATCTTGATGGGAATCCTCGGAGTTGTAGTTGTACTTGATGAAGTGGAACTTGATGTAGTCTTTGGAACCCACTTGACCAAGGCCTTAGGAGCTTCTTCAAATGCATCAATTTCCTCTTGAAGCTTGTCCTTGCCTTTTTGCTTGTGGTCTTGTGGTGAAAGATCATCTTGAGCTTGTGTCCCTTTGAAAGAAGTAGGATCATACTTCTCTTGTTGAGGAACAAACTTCGTCTTGGGGTATTGATCTTCTTCCCACTCAATTCCATTGGCATTGAACTTTCGTTCAAAACCAACACCTTGATTCTTCCGGTGCCTTCCTTGCTTGCGTACAATTTCCTCGAATTGCTTACTTCCGGCAAGGCTCTTGTACACACCTTTCTCTATAATTCCCTTCAATAAGCTATTTTCTTGCTCAAGTGTAACTTGGCTAAGAGAATCATTAGTGGAATCAAGAGAACTACTAGAAGCAACAATACTGGATATAGCATGATTATTGTTACTACTAGAGGAAGAATCTTTCTTGTTCTTGTTACTAGACTTTACTTGAGGCATGTAAGTGGATAATAGTAAACGCTTGGCAATGTAAGAATAACTTTTCTTATGAAGATCATCATTGATTGCTTTTAAGAACTTATGCTCTTGCTCAAGGTTGAGATTTTCAAAGCGTAATTTCTCATGAGTCCTTAAAAGTTCTCGATGATCTCCTAAGATAGTTTCATGAGCTAACTTAAGAGTGTTTAGTTCTTTAGTTAGAGACTCAATCTTCTCCTTATCATTGTCATTTGTTTTATCTTGATTAGCATGATTAATTGACGTTTCATCATAGTATTCATCACTAGAGTTGTCAATAAGTAAATCATCATCACCTAACAAGTCATTTTCATCACTATTGAAATCAACATACTCGGGGTGTGATACCTTTGGGCCTTTAGCCATGAAGCATGTTCCAACTCCTTCATTTGGTGAGTCAAATATGTCGTAGGAGTTGGTTGTCACAAGTGCTAGACCGGCAACACCTTCATCTTGAGTATATTCGGAGTCGGAGTGATAGCTTCTCTCGGAGTGGTTGTCGGAGTCGGAGCCGGATACCCATTCACCAACATGAGCTTGATGTCTTTGTTTTGTGTAGCTCCTTGATGACTTGTCCTTTCTTTCCGAATCCTTGCTTCTCCGTGAGGGTCTTCGTTCATAACGATCATCTCTACTCCTTCTTTCTCTAGATGGTGATTCTTCTCTTCTACTTCTTCTCTTGGGAGAATCTTCTCTTCTCTTGTAGGGGGTTGTACACTCATTGGAATAGTGTCCGGGCCTTCCACAATTGTAGCAGTTTCGCTCTCGACTAGAAGATCTTTTGTCATTGTAGGACCTTGATTTGGAGCTTCTCTCTTTGCTTCTACTCTTGTAGAACTTGTTGAAGTTCTTCACCATTAAGCTCAATTCTTCATTGAAGGTTTGTTTCTCACTCGATGATGTGGGGGCTTCACATGAGGCTTTGTAAGCACCACTTGATTTGTTGTGAAGTTCCTCTTTATCCTTGAGTGACATCTCATGAGCAACAATTCTTCCGATGACTTCCGTTGGCTTGAGATCTTTGCAATTTGGCATCATTTGGATTAATGTGCACATGGTATCATATTTTCCATCCAAGGCTCTTAGGATCTTCTTGATGATGAATCTATTGGTCATCTCTTCACTCCCTAAGCCGGCAATCTCATTTGTGATAAGAGCAAGCCTAGAGTACATTTCAGCGACACCTTCACCATCCTTCATTTTGAACTTGTCAAGTTGACTTTGAAGCACATCCAATTTGGATTCCTTGACGGAGTCGGTACCTTCGTGCATATCAATCAAAGTATCCCAAATTTCCTTTGCATTCTCAAGACGGCTGATTTTGTTGAATTCTTCGGGGCACAATCCGTTGAAGAGGATATCACAAGCTTGAGCGTTGTATTGCAGCATCTTCAACTCTTCCGCGGTAGCTTCTGGTTCGGTTCTTTCCCATCAAAGAATTCACCTTGCAAGCCAATACACACAATAGCCCAAACGGCGGGGTTATGTCCAAGAATATGCATTTTCATCTTATGCTCCCAACTAGCAAAATTAGTACCACCAAAGTAAGGACCTCTACGATGATAATTTCCCTCGCTAGACGCCATACTCTCCTAGGTTGTGAAACCAGGGCTATGACCACCAAAAGCTATGGAGATCAAAGCAAATGGAGACCAAAGCTCTGATACCACTTGTAGGATCGAAAGTATGTCTGGAGGGGGGTGATTAGACTACTTGACCAAATAAAAAACTAGCCTTTTCCCAATTTTAGTTCTTGGCAGATTTTAGCTATCTTAGCACAAGTCAAGCAATCTCCACACAATTCAAGCAAGCATGCAAAAGAGTATATGAGCAGCGGAAAGTAAAGCATGCAACTTGCAAGAATGTAAAGCGAAGGGTTTGGAGGATTCAAACGCAATTGGAGACACGGATGTTTTTGTCGTGGTTCTGATAGGTGGTGCTATCGTACATCCACGTTGATGGAGACTTCAACCCACGGAGGGTAACAGTTGCGCGAGTCCACGGAGGGCTCCACCCATGAAGGGTCCATGAAGAAGCAACCTTGTCTATTCCATCATGGTCATCTCCCACGAAGGACTTGCCTCACTAGCGGTAGATCTTCACGAAGTAGGCGATCTCCTTTCCCTTACAAACTCCTTGGTTCAACTCCACAATCTTGTCGGAGGCTCCCAAGTGACACCTAGCCAATCTAGGAGACACCACTCTCCAAGAAGTAACAAATGGTGTGTTGATGATGAACTCCTTGCTCTTGTGCTTCAAATGATAGTCTCCCCAACACTCAACTCTCTCACACAGGATTTGGATTTGGTGGAAAGAAGATTTGAGTGGAAAGCAACTTGGGGAAGGCTAGAGATCAAGATTCATATGGTTGGAATGGAATATCTTGAGCTCAACACAAGTGTAGGTGGTTCTCTCTCAGAAAATGTGTATTGGAAGTGTAGGTATGTTCTGATGGCTCTCTCCACGAATGAAGAGTGGGTGGAGGGGTATATATAGCCTCCACACAAAATCTAACCGTTACACACGATTAGCCAAACTCGGTGAGACCGAATAGTTAAACTCGGTCGGACCGATTCACCAAACCTAGTGACCGTTAGGATATTCGGTGGGACTGAGATGCAACTTGGTAGGACCGATATGGTTAGGGTTAGGGCATAACGTAATCTCGGTGTGACCGATTACACAAACTCAGTGGGACCGATTTTGGTAATAAGCTAACCAGAGAGTTGGCCAGGTAAACTCGGTGGGACCGATTCGCTCATCTCGGTGAGACCAAAATGTTTCAAAAGGGAAACAGAGAGTTTACATTGCAATCTAGGTGGGACCGATCGCTCATCTCGGTAAGACCGAAACGTTACGAAGGGAAATAGAGAGATTACAATCCCATCTCGGTGAGACCGAGATCTCTATCGGTGAGACCGATTTGCCTAGGGTTTGTGGCAGTGGCTATGACATTTGAAACTCGGTGGCGCCGGATAGAAAGAATCGGTGGGGCCGAGTTTGACTTTTGTTTTAGGTCATATGTGGATGTGGGAAGGTATTTGAGGATTTTGGAGCATATCACTAAGCATTTTGAGCAAGCAAGCCATTAAGCAACACCTCATCCCTCCTTGATAGTATTGGCTTTTCCTATAGACTCAATGTGATCTTGGATCACTAAAATATAAAATGTAGAGTCTTGAGCTTCAAGCTTGAGCCAAACCTTTTGTCCTTAGAATTTTGAGGGATCCACTTTCCTCATCCATGCCATGCCATTCATTGAGCTTTTCCTGAAATATTAATCTTGGAATAATGTTAGCTCAATGAGCTATATGTTGTTAGGAATTACCAAAACCACCCAGGGATAGTTGCACTTTCACCTAGACCGCATAAAGCGTCCCCTAGTTCGCCGGAAAGCCATGGTGCGCCGCAAGATCACTTACTACAAGATGCTGACGTCGGAGCGCCGCGCAGAAATCACTGCGGCGGTCGGTGCCACAGACCTCCGTTCCCAAGCTCGCTTTGCGGCGGGCCAATCCTCGAGTTCTCTGGAGCCAAGCTACGAGGAGGAGGAAGCCGATCCAATGTTCATGGCGGAGGTCGCGGCGCAGAAGAGCCCCGATGGGTATGAGACGATGG
This sequence comes from Aegilops umbellulata, assembly GCA_032464435.1. NCBI lineage: Eukaryota > Viridiplantae > Streptophyta > Magnoliopsida > Poales > Poaceae > Aegilops > Aegilops umbellulata. The sequence continues at coordinate 589,432,057 of CP136057.1, forward strand.
ACGTCGACTTCGTGCCGGCGTCCGAGTCCCCCATGGTGCAGGCGGACCAGCGGTTCTACATGGCGATACTAAAGGAGGACCGGGAGGCAGAGGCTCAACTCGACGCGGAGCGCGCGCATGCCACTGCCATCGAGGCTCTCCTGCAGGCAGAACCGGATGTCGTGGATGTGAGCGGGGCGGCGGAGGCTCAACTTGAGGCGGAGCGCGCGGATGCCGCTGCCATCGAGGCCCTCCTACAGGCGGAACCGGACGTCCTGGACTTGAACTGGGCGGCAGAGGCTTGACTCGACGCAGAGCGTGCGGATGCCGCTCTCATCGACGCCCTCCTGCATGCGGAATCGAACGTCCTGGACTTGAATCGGGAGGCGGAGGCTCGACTCGACGCGGAGCGCGCGGATGCCGCTGCCATCGAGGCCCTCCTGCAGGCGGAACCGGACGTCCTCGACTTGAACCGGGCTGTGCTCTCGTCCGTGCAGAGCGCCCGCACGCTCCGCTTGAACGAGTAGCTGGAGGCCGAGGACAACCCACGGTACGGATACACACGTCGGCAGCGACGGCTGGTTCACGCCGGCAGCCAAAGACGACGAGGCCGTCTCTTTCCGCGAGCAGTGATAGTTTTTCTTTATGTTATTGTTTTCATGGATCTTTTGTTTTGTAAAAACATATATTTGTTATGCAAGTCGCCTGACTTGGGTCAGTCTACCATTTAATGCGGTTGGATGAATATCCTACGTCTCCTAACCCTTCTTTCCTTCTTCCTCACCTCTTCTTCTTCCCCAACAGACCACCGCACGGGCCGTACGGATACTCCCCAACATGAGGTTGGATAAACATACTCTATGAATGAAAATTATGTGTCAGCGATAGGATGGCTGAGTTTGGTGTGTTCACATGCGACAGCACGTGTCAGTGAGGGTGCGTTCCCTTGGTTGGGTTTGCAGCGTGCAGGAGCGACTGTGTGAGGGTGCGGTGCGACCGCGGCGTGCAGGAGCGACCGTGTGAGGGTGCGGTGCGACCGCGGCGTGCAGGAGCGACCGTGTGAGGGTGCGGTGCGACCGCGATAGTCGTGCGCAAGTGTACCTCCTTCTCATTTTGAAAACTTTAGGCAAGCTTGGCAAAAATGTGTGGCGAAGATTGGCAATGCAAGGCCTAGACCCAAACAGGATAAATACGTACGTACTAGGAATACTAGTGTTAAAAAAGAAAGGCTGGGTTTTCCTTCGCGGGATTTAATCGATAGAAATCCTCGTTTCACGTGTCAATTAATGCGCATTTTTTTCTCCAAAGACCAAAGAGCTAACCATCTCACTCCTCATCGCTTGATCAATGCAGCGCCATGCAAACCAACCTTCTCACTTCCGCATGCATGCAAGGGATATTAATGTCCTTGGTTGCTAACCCCATCAATTTTGCCTCGGTTAGTGTTAGTGGCCCTTTGCAAATTGTAATTTTGATATATACTGGCCTTGTGTACAAAACATGGAGGTAGTAACTATATTTGACTTCCTTCCCCATTGCGGCGACGTCGACGATATTTTTTTTTTTTTGTGGTTTGGCGAAGTGCGTTCGACGGAGAACACCATTGAGGGAGACCACGGTAAGTCGTTCGCAAGTGCCGCCTGCAAGCCGAGACAACCGCCTTATTTGCATCCAGGAAGTCGTTTACTAGTACTACTAGGAGTAACTAATGCGGTGAGATGGCTTCTCGAAGAAGACGATGGAGAAGCGGAGTCAGCGAAGAGTGAAATGATGGTTGCTTCATCCGTGCTTTTATGATTTGACGCCTCACTGCTTTGTGATTTGTGATAGAAGGGACAGGGGAGTAGACTCTATGCTCTATACTGTACTACATGCGTCCAAGCATGGGATAAAGAGGAGAGACATTGCATTTTTCTATTCCTTCAATCAATCAATCAGGGAGCTTCGGTTCCATCTTTTTGGCTTTGGCAACACCGTCCACAATGGTTCCCACGATGCCAAAAGCTATTTTCACATTTGGCTACACATTGTGGATGCCCTTAACCGTACCACTTGGTTTTGCTCCTGTGTGCTATCTATACAAATCTCAATTATATTGATCTAAAAAATTATAGAATCGAGATTAGTAAAAAGGAGGTGATTTTGCCGCGCGGATGGCGGGGGAGGTTTCTTGTTTGAGCAATGCTACATCCACGTAATGGTTTACGTAAAGTTATGAACTGATGTGATGTGGGACTATTTGATTGGATTAAAGGACAGGATTAGGCCACCCCACCTGAAAATCAGGGGGGCATATATAGATTAGATGGAAAGTATATGTAGCAGCTATGTAGCCCTTTGTAAGTCTAGGATTAGGATTCTTATTTTCAGAGAACGTTGTCCTGGCGGTTTGCTAACATGCGGTCCCACGTGTCAGTGCTTTACCAAGCTGATCCGCGTCCCACATGAGGCAGAACAACAGCAGAAGAAACACGTGGTTAAGTTGAAGAAGATGAGGGAGAAGCGGATTTAGCAACGAGTGAAATGATGGTTGCTTCATCCCTCCAACTTAACCATGGGAAAGGTGCAGCTTTGTGATTTGACGCCTCATTGCACATTACTATGCCGGCGCCATGACTGGGGTGCTTCACCCCGGCTGCTCTGCACTGTATTCTGGTATGGCACGTGGACCCGGTAGCTTGATGTCCCACATGTCGGCGAAAGGGACTAGAAGATTTATGAAAGCGAGCGCTCCACTCTTACGACGGAGGAGTAGACGACACAACGGCCCAGTGAACTGTCACTTGTACTGTATAGTACTATAGTTTTGCTGTTTCGCACGATCCATCGATACAAACCCGATTAAACAGGAAAGGGCGGGATTTTTCCCGTGCGGTAGATGATACTGGCCATACATTTCAAAGGAAATTTTAATGTATGCAAACTGAATAATTATAAGTAACAATATGGTATCTAGTAAAACTAAAAACACATATGATTTATTGTGTTAGAGTGTAGTAGTAGTGCTGTATTGCATAGTTGTTAGATGTAACATGCGAGAACGTGTAGAGATGTAGTTTTGGAGGGCCTACAGAGAGAAAAGCGTAATACGGTCAACGAACTTCAGAATAAGTTGATTACGGTCACTATATACATTTTGCGGTGATTATACGGTCACTTGCTCACAGCTCAGGATCGGATTGCACTCTGTTGACCGGCCAAATAGTCTGCGTGGCGCCATGTTGACTAGTTAAATTGACCACGTTTGTTGTGGGTCCCACCTGTCAGTTCGCATAGGCAAAGGTCAGATAAACACAAATTTACGCAGGCGCGACAAGGCTCCAACATGTGCGCGGGAATCACCTGGTTGTGTATGTGTCTGTCATGGCCTGATGTGTGCGCATGCACGTCTAGGTTGAGCACTTGAGCGTGAGAGTGTGTGTTGGTCGTGTGGTGTACTGGTGTGTGCATGCATGCGTGCGTGTGTGCGTGTGAGTGTTGCGTGCGTGCGTGTGAGTGTTGCGTGCATGCGTGGCCGCGTGTGTACGTGTGAGTGTTGCGTGCGTGCGCGGGTGCATGTGTTTGTGTGAGTGTTGTGTGGATGCAGTTCGTGTGCATGCGTGTGTGTGTGTATAATCACCACACCAGCTCCTGTGTGTTAAAACAGATGGCTCAGCATACCAATACAAGGCCACCTTTTCCGATGTGCCCGCGGTCATGACTTCGAACCACCATCCAATATTTTTTTGTCGTTTGTTTTCATTCTTACTAGCAAGATGCCCGTGCGTTGCACGTAACATCAAGATGCATTTGTATGACTTGTTTATCTTGTGAGAGAAAAGGATGAACGAGGGAAGGCCTTATTTGCAAATGTGGAGAGGTGTATGGGTACCTTGTTGCAAAATTTCCATAGTTTCTTTCCTATCCGTCAAATATAAATCGGACGGCCTATATTGCAGGATGGCAGGCACACCATCATCACCAACTCTGTTTTTTATAAGAGTTTGTATTTTATGTATTTTATAAGAGTGTAGATGTAGAGTAGATACAAGTCGACAGGTGGGCATGATGGTAGTGAGATAATGTGTGCAACACTAGAGGTGCCACGTGGAGCGTTTAACTGGTCAACTAGTCATGTCATGAGCAAATACAGAGTTGTACGGTGAGCCCGTGACTGCATAATAACCACTAAACGGAAATGGTGACCGTAATGAGTGGATTCTGAAGTCCAATGTACGTATCGTGCTTTCGCTGCAAATACAATGATCGTGATTGCATATATCGCGAGAGAAAGATGAAACATGCGTGCATTTTCTGGGGGCTTACTTTTAGAGGACCTGGAGATAGTTTTGTGTGCATACGTGAAAGGGGCGTACAGGAGGGTATGCGATGGAGAGAGAGATGCTCTTCGTTTCTCTTTATTATGACTAACTTTGTATATAGTATAAAAATATAAAAATTCACAGTGCGGAATAAATATCATTGTGGGCACCATGTAATGCAAATTAGCGTTCATACTCCTCCATATAACTTTGTAATGTTGTATGTATGTAGAAACTCTAAAATAATTTTTTGGCCACACTTTATTCAAAAGGAATGTTGTATGCGAAATAAACGTGAAGAGAGGGCTTTTTAGATCAATGGGGTACGTGATGTAACATGTGTGAATGTGTAGTGGATGCATTTGGCTGGGCCTAGAGAGGTATGTGTGTGTATTACGTATTCGAGAGAGGCATGGATAGAGGGGCCGACGGGGGGGCGTGGGAGAGATAGCACGAGAAATGAGAGTGGTCTAGAGAGAGAGATGAATATGACATTACGACAAGAGATTCCATTCCCTTGAGTGTGTATATGCAAGGGGGGAGGGAATAGAGGTACCAGGAGAAACTTTCTGTGTGTGTGGTGTTTGTGTTGGTATGTGTGGGTGTGAGAAGATAATGAGACGTGGGGGCAGAGGGAGTGTCATCGCGTGAAAGGTTGTCAGAATCGCGATTCTATTATATGATTCTACGACTTTACGATCCAAACTAACCCCTCTGATTCTACGATTTTAGTTCATAGAAGCTACGTTTCTACGATCCTGATAGTGAAGATTCTACGATTTGCGATCCTACCATCGGACCTCCGATCCGATTCAAAATCACGCTTCTAACAACCTTGGCGTGAGGTCCGGTGGGTCAAGGTGAGGCCCTTCGTTCTGTTCCGTCCTGCGCCACACTGGTCGGCCCGTGACGCATTTAGGAAGACCCATGGATGACTAGTCGTACAAAACAAAGATAGCAGAATTGTGAAGGACTCTGTGTCCACTGACAAAGCCGGCTAGGATTTGTAACCCTAGGTTCTCAGACTAAGGTAACCCCTTTATCTCTGATATTACTATTCATCCAACCTAACTTTAAGGGGCATCCTATAGAATGCGTAGGTAGGTCCATGTATATAGAAAGGGTCGATGACGATTGTGCGTGTGTATGTTTGCGAGAGGAAGAGTGCTTGTGATAAAGGTTATTGAAAACAGTTGTAAATGGTTACGAGAGGGAGGGAGGGTTATATCTAGAGCATGTGTGCGAGAAAGACACCTCGGGAGAGAGTGTGTGAGCATGTGTGAGAGACCACCGATGGAGAGTGAAACTACACGTAAAAGACTGCTCTACACATTGATTAAAGATATAAATTGTATCCAAATATTAGGATGGGACCATGATATTTGCAATTCGCGTAAGGAGCGGTCATTGATCCATTAGACATCTAGATCCTATCGAATTTGAGCATGTCTATGTTATTATTCGACACAATTGATCCACATAGTTAGTATTTTGAACTCCAGACAATGCATCGCTTTAGCAATCGAATATAAACGTGAGTATAGTTCATGTTGTGTGTGTAAAGCACATTATACATACGAAAGTCACACAATGGACATTATAAATAGCTACTACCTATGAACTAGCATATATTTGAATTCAACTTAAGGTGGTTTAAAAAAATCGAATTCAACATGAAGTCCATTCAATTATTTGAATTTGATATTATGGCATTTGTAAACCATACCTAAATTATGGGGGAACCAATCTTTGCTCTGATTTTGTACATAATAGCATATGTAGTCGTGTACAAAATAGATTCAAATTTAGCTCCTCCATTCCAAAATAATCATAGTTATAGGATTTTCAAGTGTCAAAATTTCAAAAAGAAGCAGATAATTTAATGAGGTTTTCAAACATACAAGGTCAAATATAACGTTGTATATTTAGGTCAATCCTCGTAGTTCAAGAGTACTCTAAACGTGAATGCTTGTGTTTCAAAATTTCGAACGAAGCGCCATCAGAGCCTCTACTTGCCCGAAACCGCGTGAGACCAATGTTTGGTAGTCCAAGGAAATTACTTTTCTAATAACTCCGACCCGTGAAACCTACCGGCCCGACGTCCAAAGGTCTAAACCGGGGTAGGTTTGTAGCTTCATCTAGACGCCATGCAACCGCATCCGAAAAACATTCATACACAATGGCCTCCTAAGCACACATGCGCGCGGCCGAAATTGCTCCCGCCCACCTGGGACACCTGGGATTACCATCCTACCCCCGACCCGCAGTAGGTACGAAATTTAAGAGGGGGGCAAAGTTTGTACCTTCCCCAAATTTCAAACAAGCGCGTCCCATCTTATATTCAAAAAAGCCAAAAACAAGCATGTCCCAGACCGAAACATGGTTCCCCCCACCCGTCCGATTCCCCATTCATACTCCACGGGCGCCAAAACTACCTCTCCACCAGCCGTGAAACCCTGGCGTCCTCTGTCCGCCACCCCATCCCACCCATCAACCGCCGCCCTCCTCCATCACGCCGGAGCCGATACCCCGGTGTCGTCGTCCACCGCAACCTCAACTGCAACGCCCTCCACGACTAGTAGTTGAAGCCGAGGCCGAGCCGTCCGTACCCGAGCCAGTTCAACCACGCCGTCCTGCGCCTCACCGCTGCCGCTCCAACTTCGTCACCCTCCACCGCACCGGAGCTATTCCTGTTACGTCGTCCTTCGCTGCCTCGGATCTGCTTCCCCTCCGCCGACATACGACCATGGCAACACAGTCAACAATTTGGCCAAGGGTTCGTCCAAGCCTGCACCCTCCAGAACATCGGTTTCCCTGGTAAAAAGAAGAAAATCGGCGCGACTTGTGAAGGTGACCACACCGGCAACCGAAAAAGGTACTCCTCTTCCCTTATTCCTGCAAATCTTACGTCTCTGCTTGCACGGTATTCATCCCATAGAAGACACTAGTTGACCGCTTCTTCTTGATACTAGATGTTCCTAGTAACTCGTGATGCACAAGGTTTCTCCTCATATATTATTTCACCTTAGCTAGAGGTCCGTCACCCCCCCTGAATTTCAATTTCTGGCCACTTGATTCCCAATTAATGGAAGCATTCCCCGGCGTAACAGGTGCTAGTACGCCTATTACGCCGGGGAAGCGGCGCCTTGGTGTTTATCTTAGGGGTGTGTGCGGCCTAGAGCTACTGGCGCCCGATCTGGAGGTCGGCCGGGATTAAAGGGATGGCCTGGGGGCGCTGCCAAGCACGGCGGTGGTGTGAGGTCGATGGGAGGGCGGGGCGGCGAAGGCAGGGGTCTGGGCTGGTGGTCGCTGGCGGTTCGAGAAAGATCGTCAATAGTGACTGGCGGGAGGAAGACGAAGGACATCTGCCCGTTCCTTATAGATCGGACGGTTCATTAAAAAATCGACTGACCTATTTATTTTCAGTCGACTGTTATCTTAGATATGACCACATGTGGTGGTGTGCTGGAGGAGTACCTGCATTTCCTGTGCTCATATATTACAAAATCATACATAGTAGAATCTAATTTTGTTTGCCATGCAATGTTGTAGAGCTATCATATGTCTCCTGTCATTTATTTTTCAGCCACTTGCTATCTGCTACTTTTACAGTGCACTAGTTCTACACACACTTCACCCTTACTCTCACCGTTGTGTTTTTATGCAAGGGTATTTCAGACTCTGCTGCCATGAGAGAAGCCAAAAAGAAAAGAGAGAAGTCGCTCCAGTTTGGTGTGCGGCTAGGCAAGACACGTTTCAACGCTTTAAAGGATGTAGTGTCAGCAGATGGAGACGGGGAACGTAGCTCTAGAGTTGATGACCTCGCTCGCAATGAACCACCATCCCAGGTGCTTGCTTTAACTTCATGGTGTCTTACGTGGTTGCATGTTCCATATGGTGTCTAGCTTGTATTCGAAAGGCCGAAGTCGGTAAGATAAGGAAAGATATTTTTTACATGAACCACCATCCCGTGAGCACCAAAAGACAAATAGCTAGTCAGGGCACTGGCCGAGCCAGTGACAAGCCCAACAAAGATAGGCTTCACCTGGAAGCCAACTAAAAAGCTGCGATGGTGGCGAAGCAGCCCGCCTCCCACCAGGCTCTCAGGTCCTAGATGATCATGCTCACCACTCCAGCCGGATGTCTAGCTTGTATTGCTTCCAATTTGGTTAAATTGCATCTGCTTAGCTTACACATTATACCTTTGAATATGACATGCCTTTCTGTTTTTGGTACATACTAGTACATCAGTGTATTAACCATGTTCTTACATCAAACTAATGTTCTTGTGTATCCCTCATCAATCACTTATGACGAGGCAGGCATGCAAGGGAACTACTCCTCATTTAAAGAATGCAGCGTCAGCCTCCCGACATGATTCTCAAGAAACAGAAATGCTAGATGAAGATAGTGAACGTAGCTCTGTAGTTCATTACAACATTTCCCCTACACTAGCATCGCAGGTGCTTGCTCTAACTTGGCAGCGTGATATGTGGTTGCATGTTGCATATGGTGTCTAGATTGTAATTCTTCCAATCTGGTTAAACTGCATGTGCTAGTTTGCTTAGCTTATACATTATACCTGTTAATGTGACATGCCTTCCTGTATTTAGTACATAGTACATCTATCTATTAAGCATGTCCTTACATAAAACTATTGTTTTTTTGTATCCCGCATCAATCAACATGACGAGACACCTTTAGTATATGCAGTGCGATATTAGTTGCATCTTTCATATGATTTATAGCATGCGCTGCTTCTAATTTGTTGAAATTCCATTTATGATGGGACGCTTTTAACTTGGCAGAGTCATATTGGTTGCATCTTTCATGTGGTGTCTAGCTTGCATTGCTTCTTATTTGCTGGAATGGTTTATGCTTAGTTTACACAAACAGATGTGAACATGCCATGCCATCCTGTTTTTCGTACATATTCCATCCTGGTATCATGTGTTTGCCTTACATCAAAGTAGTGATTGTCAGTATCATGCATGAATGAGTTCCGAAGAGAGAATTTTATTGCTTTTTCTTGTCGGTTTTACTTGACAATTCAAAATCAATAAAGCGTAAGGAAGTTAGCAAGGCAGCGGATAAAGGTGCTCCTTCCGAATGGAGGGCCTCTACAGTTTCTACTCCTCCACACCCCCAAGATGATTTACAAGACAACACATTCATAGACACTCAACAAAGCTGTGTTTATGATGAGCACGTCTCTCCTAGTGCAGCATCACCGGTGCTCCCTCTAACTTGGCACTGTTATATGTGGTTGCATGTTATGTGTGATGTCTAGCTTGTATTGCTTCTAATTTTGTTGAATTCCATCTGCTTACTTTACACATTATACTTGAATAAGACATGTGTTCCTGTTTCTAGAACATACAATATCTGTCTATCACACCATGTTCTTACATCAAATTACTACTGTTGTGTAACCTACAACAATCACTTATCATAAGACACGTTTGACTTCGGAGTGTGATATAGGTTACATCTCATATTCTTTTCTAGCTTGTACTACTAATTTGTTGAAATGGCACTTATGACGAGACAGTTTTAACTTGGTAGAGTGATATTCGTTGCATCTTTCATATGGTGTCTAGCTTTCATTGCTTCTAATTTGTTGAAATACCTTCTCCTTAGTTTACACATCATAAGCTGTGAATATGCAATGCTGTGAATATGCAATGGCACTAATGACGAGAGACCTCTAACATGGTAGTGTGATGTTGTTTGCATCTTGCATATGATTTATTTCTTGTACTGCTTCACATTTGTTTAAACGCCATTTATGATGAGACACTATTAACTTGACAGAGTGATATTTGTAGCATCTTTCATATGGTGTCTACCTTCCATTGCATTGCTTCTAATTTGGTGAAAGGTCTTCTTCTTAGTTTACACATCATAGTTCTGGTTATCTCTTCCGTCCTGTTTTTCATACATATTGCATCCTCCTATCATGTGGTTGTCTAACATCAAAGTTCCGTTCGGCTGCATCACGCATCAATTTGTTCTGAAGAACTAAATTGTTATTCGTTTTTCTTGTCGGCTTGACTTAACATGGCACAGAGAAAGAGGAAGAAACATAGAATGGCAGGGAATAAGAAGCGGATGAATCCTGCAGATTCTGCTGGTACTGATGGTGCAATAGAAGGTCAAAGTCCAGCAGAAAATTCTACAAACACAGCATCCCATGCTACACGAGTTGCAAAAAAAGACAAACAGAAACAAATAGCTGCCACCAAACAAGCAGAGACAGCCCTGGTTCTTGCAACACCTACCACAGTACTACCAGCTTCACGACGTACTCGTGCGTCAACTGAGCTAGCAGCACGTTCCCAAGCTCCCTTGCCACCTGACACTACTTCCCAAGCACTCTTGACACAAGACGAGTTGGCAATATCAGATGAACCTAGTGAGCTTCAACAGCAAGAAGGTAGTTGCTGGAGTCAAGTTACAGTTGCATGCTTCTTTATATGTAGTCTCACAGTTTGATGTACACTAACACTTCCTGTGTTTATTGTTGGACTAGCACCTAGGCGCAAGAGGAAACAAACATCAGGGATAATGCTCGATAGGTTAACTAAATCTAGAGGAGGAAGAATGGAGATCCGTTTTGAGGCAGGTTTAAGAAGGCCACGTGATGCTACAGAGTCAGCCAAGTTAGTATCATAGGCAGCGGTTGCTGTTAGGTGTCATGTACGTATCCTCCCAACATGGATTCAGTACAGGAATGACAAAGACGAAACCTAGTTCAACATCTTCCTCGACCATTTATCTGTAAGTATGGTTATGTATGGAAACTAGTAATATCATCTTGCTCTGTCCAATACTTTCTAGGTTGCTGATAATGAGACTCCCATAATTTTCAACATATGAGGTTCAAGTTGGATAGCCAAGATGATGCAACCAGACAAGCTTGCACCCATGTTTTCAAGTCTGCTTTGCGACAGTATCGGTATAACTTGAGGAAAACTCACTTTGAAGGCAAGGCTAACAGTGAACTTGCCCAAACATCTCCAGTGGAAAATATATCTGATGAACACTGGAGAGGCCTCGTTAAACACTGGTCCGATCCGAAGTATCAGGTACATTATATATATGTCATCAGATCACATGTTGAAGTCCTATTTACGCATGTGCCACACAAATCTATCTTCTTGTAGGTGAACTGTTCAAAGAACAAGGCCAACCGTACGAAAGTGAAATTCCAACAGACGACAGGATCTCGTAGCTATATTGCACACTGCGAGGCTCTTGTAATTAGCTGTTGTTTCACTTTTTTCGTTGTACCATATTATCAGATCTATATTGACTTGTTCCAAATGCATAGGAAAGCCCGCAAGGACCAAAAAGTACCTGAACCAAATGTTGTGGAAATCTTCAAGGACTGTCACACCAGCAAGAAGAAGGGCATGACTACACCAGTCAAAGCCGATGTTGTAAGTCCTTAATCCTCATGCCTTTTAACTACTACTTACTCTGACTTGTGCCTTGAACTGCATGGTTTGCAGCCAATGTCTATTACTCTTTTCAATTGTATACACAATTGTCTTAGCGTATCATTGCACCTTACAAGGTTTAAAAGAGAGGAGTGATGTTCCTTTGATCTTGACCCGTAATCTAGTTCTGTGCTGGACTTGCCCACACAACGTTACAATTGCCTGTTTGTCTGTTCTCAGTTGTTTTGTGATATGAATGATGTCATACTATGCTTACCGTATTATAAACTTCGTCTCTTTATCCTTAGCCCTCAATACAATGTGAAGAAATAGACAATACATTAGTGATGGTACATGGTCATATGTTTGGAACCTGGTTTTATTATGTACTTTGCAATAAAATACAACTAATATTTTACATGGGTTCACCAGAATAAGTTCTGTATATAGACCAAAGCTATTTTGTTTGGTTTTGCTGCCTCCTTAATATCTTCTGTTCTGGTACTACTAATGTAAAACCTCAACTTTTCGGAGAGCTATGGAAAAAATTGTGGAACCGCCACCTTCTGAAGGTGGCGAGGCAATTATAACCGCAATGTCAGCTCTTGCTGCAGTGGGTCAGTACATGTCCACTAACAGTGCCAAAAGCACGTTCCTGCGTAATACTGGGTTGGTTGTTAAGGCAATATCGTCCAAACTGCCTCATGATCAAGATATGCATGCTCAAAGCAATGTTGTATCTGTGCCCCAGACACAAGTCCATTCCCTAACAGAGACCCTTTGTGAAACAAGGAAAAACATTGCTCAATGTCATCAAGATATGCATGGTTTTGAAACCAAACTATCAGACATTTGCTATGTTGTTCAGGAGCCTGGGGGAAATGAAGGCGAGGGTTATGGTGCTCCATCGGACAATACAGCATGAAAATGTAACAGTCAGGTCAAATGAACTAAGCTTCTGAACTTTTGGTGGTGCATTTATCTGCTAGACTGTTAAGTTTTATGCCAACCTTCCTTTTGTTATATAGTTGTAATTTGTTTTGGTGCGATACAAAATTTATTCTTAACGTGCAGCCACCGCCTGAAGAAAACAGCAAGCCATTTTTGTATAGTCTAGGGTGTTCCCTATATATGCACTGGTGGCGATCTTTGATGCCGAGTGGATGTAATCTGTGCAATCGCCTTAATAGCCTAGCATTAGTTTCTGCCTTATTTATTTCCTAGTCTTCTTTTTCCCTAGTTTGCTAGTGGCCGCAACTACCATGGGCCATATACAGGCCTTAGGATCCATGGGTCTCCTACGGGCCATCGATAAATGGGCCTGTAATCGGTGGGCCTCCGGCCGTCGGATAAATGGGTCTACATGGGCCATAATCGGGCGTAATTGGTATCGGCCCAGCACGGAAACAGGCCATTAACAGGCCGTAGGACAGCAAAGGCTTAATTCTGTCACACGCATAACGGGTCGTTAATGGGCCAGAATATAGGATGGGCTGGAAACGGCGCAACGGGTTAACAGGCCAGAAACGGGCCGCCTCTTGCCATGGGCCGAATTTGGCCCGTTAGGGTAACAGGCCAGTAACGGGCCGACTCTTACCATGGGCCGAATTTGGCACATTAGTGGAACAGGCCAGTAACGGGCCGACTCTTGCCATGGGCCGAATTTGGCCCATTAGGGGAACAGGCCAGTAACGGGCCGGAAGTAATCGAAGGCCGAAAAGGAGCCCAAGAACATATGGGCCGTCAATAGGCCAAAAGCTAACACGGGCTGGAAACAGCCCATGTAAATCACGGGCCGTTAACGGGTACAAAGAAAATTACTGTTCACTATGGGCTAGAGTCACCGTGGGCCTGTAATGGGCCGAAAGATACGAAGGCCTCATATGGGCCGAAAGACGTTGTGGGCCATACATGGGCCAAAAGTGAAATGGCTTGGTATTATATTCGACGGCCCACATGACGTTGTTGGGCCGATTTCCTTTAGGGCCTAACGGGCCGTGAGTTAACGGGCCGTAAAATGGGCTATTTGCGAAGAGACCATTAACAGGCTTTTCATGGGCCAGCCCGTTAACTTTTAACCAAGTCAAATGGGCCGGCTTTGTAAGCTAAATGGGCCACTGTTGGGTCGTGCCACGTGTCGACATATCATAGGCGCCTATCTGACCCACTGACGAGCTGACACGTGTTTCATCCGGCCAATAAGAATTTTACACGTGGAAATTTCCCATTGGTCGGGGCTGTTAACGGGTTATCGGATCCAAAACCCGACCCGATAGCTTAACGGCGTTCTATTACGGTGGATGCCACGTGTCGGTCACCCTTGACGAAAGCACTTTTGTGACGCGCGATTTATCGTCATGGAAGTGGACACTTCCGTGATGATAATTTTGGTAATGTCATGGAACACTTCTACGACAGCACAGGTATGACTATCTTGATTTTGTCATAAATTTGTCATGGATGTACATGCATGACAAAAAACGTGACCTACTATGACAAACACGTATCATCACGGAAGTGTATTTTTTTTGTAGTGCTCCTAGGTATCCACACGTACGGGGAGCAGCGTCGAGTGGCGGACTGCTAGGTCCGCTCGCGCGGCATGGGCGTGGGGAGTGGCCGTGGCTAACCAGGGTTCAATTTGATCAACCCTAAGTGGTGTGCCCACTCCCCTTTATATAGACCTCCAAGGTGGGCTCAACTCTTGAGCCCACTAGGAGTCCACATCCATTTTCCACTCAAATCCAATCCGAATGGGCTGCAGCCCCTTAAGTGTGCGACCCTGTAGGTTCACGTACACATGGACACGACCAGAGTCGATAGTTGGTAGCGGCTCCTAGCAGAACGTGCCAACTCCCATGTGGGCGTAAAGTCGTTTGACGAACCTCAACAATGTGGCATATACAACATTCCTTTTGCCTCACGATATTTGTTATCTAGCTCAAGGCGAGTACTTGTCACCCTTGTGTTAACTCGACCTCTCTTCTCGAAACCATGATACAGATTCCCGAACTGGGTTAACACTTAACCCAAGTCGCATGGCCATGCTTTCCGAATCTGATCACTCGAGAGGGCCCAGAGAATATCTCTCCAAATAGGAGGGGCAAATTCCATCTTGGTCAACCATGTCTCGCGGCATGTCTCACGACTCACCCGAAAGCTACCTTTATAACTACCCAGTTATGGAGTAGCGTTTGATAGACCCTAAGTGGGTCGATCCTCATCCCGAGAACATGCGAGGACCTCAGGTCTAGGACATGGCATAGACATTGCACTTGAGACTAACAGATGACTATATCTCGCTGCGTCCCAAACTGGGTCTGTCCGGCTCGGTGATCTCCATCCCCGAGCCCATACTATCGGTTTAGCATCTCGATGCACATGACTTGTGAAACATAGTCATCAACCGAGTCGTATACTAGTCAAGGATATGTGTCCGCATAACCTTATCAACTAGGGACCATTAAAACAATCATCATACAATACATAGTTCCACAAACAAGTCACATACTTATTGATACATATCATTGATGATGTTCAAGGACAATACAAAGGACTCATGAATACATATGGAAATATCATCATCACATGATTGCCTCTAGGGCATATCTCCAAGAGTCTCCCACTTGCACTAGAGTCAATCATTTAGGCGTCGTATGCCCATGGAGCTCATGTGCGCCTCATGCTTTGAACGTGGGAGAGGCTTCGTCAATGGATCAGCAACATTTGCATCCGTGTGTACCTTGCATATGTTTACATCACCTCTTTCGACAATGTTGCGAATAAGGTTAAAACGCCTGAGTATGTGTTGGGTTTTATGATGGTTCCATGGTTCCTTGACTTGTGCAATGGCACCACTATTATCACAATAGAGGTCCAATGTATTAGATGCGCCCTCAACCACACCAAGATCAGAAATAAAATTCTTCACCCAAACACCTTCTTTTGCAGCTTCAGAAGCCGCAATGTACTCGACCTCTGTTGTAGAATCAGCTACCGTATCTTGCTTGGAGCTCCTCCAGCTCACTGCTCCTCCGTTTAGAATGAACACAAACCCAGATTGTGATCGACTATCATCCCTATCTGTTTGGAAACTAGCATCGGTGTAACTCTTTACAACGAGCTCATCCTCACCTCCATAAAACAGGAACATATCCTTAGTCCTTCTCAAGTACTTAAGGATATTCTTAACCGTTGTCCAGTGACTCTCCCCTGGATCAGCCTGGTATCTGCCCACCACACTAAGAGCAAAACTAACATCGGGACGAGTACATACCATAGCATACATGATGGACCCAACAGCCGAAGCATACAGAATCCCATCCATGCGTCTTCGCTCATCGGGAGTCGTAGGACTCTGGGTCTTGCTAAGACTAATGCCATGTGACATGGGCAAGAAACCTTTCTTGGCATCTTGCATGTTGAACCGCTTCAACACCTTGTCAATATACGCACTCTAGCTTAATCCAATAAGCCTTCTCGATCTATCTCTATAGATCTTGATTCCCAAAATGTAAGCTGCTTCTCCCAAGTCCTTCGTAGAAAAACTATTTTTCAATAGTCCTTGACAGATTCAAGCATTTGAACATCATTTCCAATCAATAATATGTCATCCACATATAAGATCAGAAATGTAACTGAGCTCCCACTGACCTTCTTGAATACACAATGATCACAGTCATTCTTGATGAAGCCAAACTCTTTGACAGCTTCATTAAAACGAATGTTCCAATTTCGAGATGCTTGACTTAATCCATAAATGGATCTCTGAAGCTTGCATACCATGCTAGACTTCTTTGGATCGACAAAACCCTCGGGTTGTGTCATATAAACATCCTCCGTTAAATTTCCATTAAGGAAAGCCGTTTTGACATCCATCTGCCATATTTCATAGTCGAAATATGCCGCTATAGCAAGAATGATCCGAATTGATTTAGGCATCGCTACCGGTGAGTAAGTCTCATCGTAGTCAACTCCTTGTACTTGTCGATAACCTTTAAAAACAAGTCGAGCCTTATGGACTATGACATTTCCGTCCATATAAATTTTCTTCTTAAAGATCCACTTGCACTCAATGGCTCGAACGCCATCTGGCAGATCAACCAAGTTCCAAACTTGATTGTCATCCATGGACTTTAATTGGATCTCATGGCCTCAAGCCATAACTCGGAATCAGGGCTCTCCATCGCTTCCGTATACGTAGTCGGCTCGTTGTTCTCCAAGAACAACACATTGCAGTCATGCAAATCGTGTAACCTTTCTGACCTCCGTGGAACCGGTGTCGACTCCACTACGGGTTCCCTGACTAACTCCGGTGTGACAGTATCACCTACCGGAACGTCCCTGTGTGGTTCTCGAATTTCTTCTAGTCGGACCGTCCTCCCACTAGCCTTCCGATTGAGAAACTCTTTCTCAAGGAAAACTCCATGTCGAGAGACAAACACTTTGCCCTCTTCATGGCTGTAGAAGTAATATCCCAAGGTTTCCCTTGGATATCCCACAAATATGCACTTGTCCAATTTGGGTGTGAGCTTATCCGATTGGAGTCGCTTGACATATGGTTCACATCCCCAAATTTTCAGAAAAGACAAATTGTAACTCTTCGCAGTCCATATCTCATATGGTGTCCTATCTACGAACTTAGATGGTACCCTGTTTAGTGTGAAAGCTGCAGTTTCTAGTGCGTATCCCCAAAATGACAAGGGTAAATCCGACTGACTCATCATTGATCGGACCATGTCCAACAGGGTCTGATTCCGCCGTTCTGACACACCATTTCTCTGTGGCGTACCCGGAGGAGTCAGTTGTGGAACTATTCCATGATTCTTCAGATGATCATCAAACTCCTGGCTCATATACTCACCGCCACAATCAGATCGTAGAAGTTTGATTTTCTTGCCGAGTTGATTTTCCACTTTGTTCTGAAACTCCTTGAACTTTTCAAAAGTTTCTGACTTGTGCCTCATCAAGTAGACATATCCATATCTACTCAAGTCGTCGGTGAAAGTCATGAAGTATTGGAAACCACCTCTGGCTACCATGCTCATTGGTCCACATACATCACTATGTATAAGTTCCAACAACTTGGACGCCCTCTCGCAACTCTTTGCAAAAGGAGTCTTAGTCATCTTACCGAGTAGGCAAGACTCGCATGTCTCGAATGATTCAAACTCAAACGAAGTTAGAATTCCATCATCATGGAGATTCTTCATGCGCTTTTGACTAATGTGTCCTAGTCGACAATGCCAGATGTAAGTCGGATTTATCTCATTAGGCTTATGCATCTTGACATTTATGTTATAGACTGATTCACCTTCAAGATCTAGGATAAATAACCCATTTATAACGGGTGCAAAGCCATGAAACATATTATTCAAGTGAATAGAACAACCATTGTCCTTAATACTGAATTCAAAACCTTGTCTCATCAAACATGAGGCAGAAATAATGTTTCGACTCAAAGCACGAACATAATAACAATTATCAAGTTCCATTACAAATCTTGAAGGTAAATTAAGTTGCATAGTGCCGACTGCCAATGCAGCAACTCTTGCTTTATTCCCGACGCGAATGTCAACTTCTCCTCTTGCGACATTCCTAGTTCTGCTTAGCCCCTGCATCGAGTTGCATATGTGAACAACCGATCCGGTATCATATACCCAACAGCTACTAGAAACATCAATAAGATAAATGTCTATAACATATACAACAAGTGTACCTGAAGAAGAAGTCATACTTCCAGTCTTCTTGCCCTTCTCGGCAAGCCACTTGCTACAGTTCCTTTTCCAGTGTCCGGGTTCCTTGCAATGAAAGCAAATACTCCCCGAAGCCATCCCTGACTTAGGCGCAGCGGCTGCAGTTGGAGTTGCCTCCTTCTCTTTGCCCTTTTCCTTAGCCTTTTTTCTTGGACCAACTCTTCTTGAACTTAGCCGAGTTCTGCACCATCAACACTTGACGATATGTACCTTTCTTGATATCCTGCTCTTCCACTTTGAGCATCCCATGCAATTCAGTGAGCTTCTTTCCCATCCCATGCATATGGTAGTTCGAGATGAACGGCCCATAGCTGTCCAGAAGAGAACCCAGAATTGTACCTGTGGACAACTCATCCCCAAGTGGGAAGCCCAGCCTATCCAGAGCTTGCATGTACCCGATCATCTTGATCACATGCGGGCTCAGTGGATCACCCTCTTTCAGCTTACAATCCATCAAGGATCGCCAGACGTTGAACCTTTCGGTCCTAGCCTGCATTTGAAACATGCTCTTAAGGTTCTCGATCATATCAAAAGCCTCAATATTTTCGAACTGCTGCTGCAGATCGGGCTCCATAGAAGCCAGCATGAGACAGCTGATCTCGTTTGATTCATCCACGAGTTTCTGGTAGGCATTTCTGGTTGTGGCATTAGCATTATCAGCAGGTTCCTCTGGAAGCGAATTCTCTAGAACTTGTTCCTTTTTCTCATGCCTAATAATAATTCTCAGGTTTCTATACCAGGTGGTAAAGTTTGTTCCATTCAATTTATCTTTTTCCAGCATTGATTTCAACGCAAAAGGGGTAACTTGTGCAGGTGGTGCCATTGATCTACAACAGAAATATGCAAAACACTAAGACATGTATTCATGAAGAGTAATTCATATTAAACATTTTAATAAGATCATTAATCCCACTAAAATCAACATCCCTTGGTTGATACTTAGTGATTCAAGATCCAAGATCAACATGTCAACTAGTGAGCTTTTGCATCACCGCTAGAGGACAAGATCACTCGGTAAGCAACTCATGCTAATCGTATCTCCATACGACTCTTGTTATTGGGGACATCTCATGCCTCGCCAACTCCTATGCCTCGTAGCCCAAAACTGTTTTGATAGCCACCACAAGTCAACCAATGCTCCGCGTGTAAGTGTCCGACACAAACCCATCACTTCAAGGAGATCTAGTGGCACCCTAATTTCATAGGCCCGCCACTAAATATACTTGACATGTGAAGGTGCAGCAATTGGGGAGGCATTTGTAATTGACATTCTTTGAGGGATCACCCTACTTAAAACATCTACCATGCAAAAGGAAGGGTGCATAAATGGGATAAACTTTCACACGCAGTTTATGTATGTGTGATATGGTATAGCCCCTTTTCACAGCGTGTGGTGATCTCCATCTCCACGTGCGCGGTCTGCCCATGCATGGTTGTCCTCGTGGTGATCTCCATCTCCATGCCATGGTGTCAACCGCCAAGTGTTACATAAGATACTATGCTATTAAAAACTAATAGCTACTGAAAGTAAATTACATTACATGGCTTCTCATGTTGACATGCAGGTCATTAATACAATAATGGGACAACCATATGGCTCCTGCCGGTTGCCGCACTCATGACACGCAGGTCATGAAACAATAATATACAGGCAACATACATGGGCTATACCAAATCACAATCATTCCCTGCAAAAATGAGTCAGACGTTCTACCGCCGAAGATAAAACCTCCTGAAACTCTATCTTCCAAGCGGATTTTGACCTAGCCAGATGTGGGGACCCCGACTCATAAGTCGTGATCACCGAATGCACGTGTACAGTGATCCCAGGGATCAATGCTCACTAAACACACAGAAGCTGAATAACAAGAGTCTTACATCCATACATACCGTCTTACACAAATTATGACCATTATGGTCAAGTCTTACATAGATAGAGCCTTAAGGGCTGAATATCAAATGAAACACAAGCAGCGGAAATCTTCGTCGAAAAGCAGAACCCATGCCATCTGCCTTAACCCTACAGGCATTCTGACTGGGAAGCGTCCTAGTTCGCGTGTTCGTCACCAAAGAACTCTTCCTCGAACTCATGTTCTTCCATGCCTGTCCAATTAAATAACCAGTGGCAAGCCAGTGAGTACTTTGAATGTACTCGCAAGCAACCCATGTTTTGGTCCAAGATGTAACAATACATGATATGGTAAACTTTTGCAGAAAGCTAGTTTTGAGTGCAACGACATGTTCAACAACTTGCAAGACACGCATCAGGAGAATTTAAGTAACCTTGAGGACAGGTTACAGATATCAACATAAATAGAGTGGGCACCAACCCAACTCAACCATGTCAAGTCCCTTGACTTGACCCAAGTAGTTATCCAAACACACACACTGGTTTGCAAACACGTGGACGTAGCCCAAGAGCGGTTACCCAACTGCCCTTGACCGTGGACACGGCTATTCGAATAGTTTTACACTCTGCAGAGGTTGCACACTTTACCCACAAGATCCGGGGAACTTCCATGTCATCCACGACCCGCGGTATCTCAAGTACCCGAGGTAAGCACCCGATCACTATCTTTCCCTAGACGACACTAACAAAGAGTCCACTCGTTGTTCCGTATCCTCACGATGTACATCATACGAGACTCGCTCGAGATCGTAACATCCGAGAGGGGACACAACGGTGTATCCGGTGCCCTGTAAAAACAGTCATGGCCGCCCTACCTGGCACGACCCCGTCCCGAGAGAGAGCACCAACTCTCCCCCATCACTAGTAATGCGGGCTCCAAGCTAGTATCGGCCTAGGTAATCAATAATGCCCTTTTCCCATATAAGGGTAGAGTGGTTGCGCATGTACGGTTGGAATAACGGCCGCAACTTAAACCAATCCGTTTTGAAAAAAACAACGCACACACTTGCCTCGGTACACCACTTCGTCATCAAGTGGTTACCCAACTCATCATCTCCCTTGGGCATAAGTGGCACCCGATGGGCTTTTCGAAAAGTCCTTTGAAAATACTTTGTCTCCATCACCATGCATATTCACGTCCCTTTTTGTGTAGCAACTACTTTAGCATCCTATCTACTCCCACCAACATAACCCTCATAGGAAGGTAGGGTCATGCATAATGCAAGTATCAATGAGGAAGTAACGAAGGCAACCCACCAAAGTGGCTACCATCTCATCATGATTTCGATGCAAGCAATAAAAGTGCCATATGACATGCATAAAAAGGGTTTCATAGACATGGTCAAAGGGCTGCTTGCCTTGATTGGCTTGTTCTTCGAGGTTTTCAAATCCTTCTCCTCCTTCCTCTTCAGCTACTTCGTCAAATACGGGATCTAAACGTCGCAGGAAAATAACGGAAAAATAAGACAGTGATAAAAACAGAAAAATCAAAGTGCTTAGAAAAATGTCAACTTATTTTTGTAAAATACTAGGAGGAAAACTAGGAAGGGGAAAATTCCTAGTTTTGGATTTGGAGTTATATAAGAGGGAATATGGATTTCCAAACAGAGATTAAACTGCTCAAATTTAAATTTAAATTTTAACAGTACATAAAAGTTGGTTGAATTTGAATGAAAGTTGCACCATTAAATAGGTGGGATTTGTAAAAGATTTTAGGAACTGGAATTGTTGCATTTGGATTATTATTTAATCCTGTGGAATTTTTGGAAAAGTGACAGAAAAAGAAAAAGAAAAGTGGCGCTGTGCCACTGGGCCAGAGAGGCCACGGGCAGCAGGCCCAGAGGGGAAATCGGCCCGCGCGAGGCCGCCACGTCGAAGGCGTAAAGGCGGGGTACTCCTTCTGCCGACGGGCGAACCGGTGCGCGCACAGCGCGTGCGTTCAAACCTGACGGGTGGATCCCACCCGTCAGGGCGTGAGGCTGACGGGCAGGGCCCACGGCCGTCGTCGTCTACCTCCGTCCAGAGGCAACGACGAGCTCGCCGGCGGCGATATAGGGCACGGGGGATGCATGGTTGGTACCGTTGGACTCGGGAGGATGTCGCCGTTTGGGTGGTGGTGGAGACGATCGCCGGAGCAGCCTGGTTCGCCGGCGACGAGGTCACGCGGCGGAGGTGCTTCGGGCATCGATGGTTCCGGCCGTTCCCGACTGCAAAAAGAGTGGGGAAGAGAGGGGAAAGGGTTAGCGTGGCCGCGCGGTTCCAGATCGAGAGAAAACGGGGGCCGAGGAGGCCTGTACCGCGCGAACGCCGACGAGCCAAGGCGGCGGGGCTCGAGCTCGATCTCGAGCTCGAGCGGCTCTGGAGACCAATGGGTGGTGTGGGAGGTGGATTAAGAGTGTGGGGGAGCGACAGGGAGCGAGAGAGAGGCTCAGGGTCGCCTTTTATAGGCTGCCGAGGTCCACCATGGGCGCGGCCTACGGGTTCCTGCGGGATCGGCTCGGGTGGCCGTTAGAGACGGAATGGGGGGCTCGGTGGTGTTCGTGGGAGTGGTGTAGGGTGCCAGGGAGAGAGAGGAGGAGCGGGACGAGCTGCACGCGGGCCACAGGAGTGGCGCGAGTATTGGCCGAGCGGGGCGGCGCTCTGGCGCAAGCTGCAAGAGAGAGAGGAGGGCGCGGAAGCAAGTGGGCGGCCTGCTGGCGTGGAGCGGACGTCGAGGGGCCTCGACTGGCGCGCGAGGGAGGCTCGAGGTGGCCGGGAGACGCGGCGTCAATGGTCGGGTGCCCTGCCAGGCGCTCCATAGCGCGACTTTGGCCGGCATTCATGGCTTTCCCACGTCCGCGCGTGTCCACTTGTGTCTGGAGGCTGCAGGGGGCATGGGCAAAAGCTGGAACGAGCCTTGGATGCTCTGGAAAGCTGAGGGGAGAGAAGGAGGCTGAGAGAGAGAGGGAAATCTGTTGTCCAGAGAAGAAAAATGGGGTTCTCCCCCCCTTCATCATTGCTTCCTCGGGCAGCAAAGCACATAGGTGCTAGAGGGGGACTAGGAGGTGCTGTGGTAAAAAGTTGAGCCTACGGAGATTAGTGGAAGAGGCCAAAATGGGATTTTTGTAAAGTGGCAGAAGGTGTTTGATGCTGGTTTGGGCAAGTAGATGGCTGCCATTTGCCATGAGACTCCACAGGGTGAAATGACACATATATTTAGGGCCTTCCACCAATTTGGAGCTTATTTGAGCAAAGTTGTCAATGCAACTTTTGTAAACCCTAGAAATGAGCAGAAATAGACTTGTGTAGATCTAGTTGAGCATAACTCTTCTCCTTGATGCACTACTTGGTGTAGTGGCCTCATTTGGTCATGTGAATATGCTCACAAAAGTTGGGGTCAAGGAGAGAAAGTTTGTAGTACAGACTTGTTCAAGTTTGATTCTGGTCAGAGGAGGTTTTGGGGCATTTTGGTGAACCAAAATGAATTTAATTGACATGAGGCTTTGCAAGGTGGTCACAATATGCATTTGTGACTTGCTGGATTTTCCTTGGATTTTTATGAAAATATTTCCTGTAGAAATATTTCAAATCCTTGAAATGGGCAGAAATAGTTTTGGGAGGTTTTGTCCAATATTTTGATCACAACCATATGTTGAAACTCATATATATGGAAAATACATGTCCACTGAGTCTCCCTAATTTTTCTCAAATATTTTTAAAGCTATTAAATAATTTTAACCTATTTAAGACCATTTCTGGCCATAAGAAAAAGCCTTCAAATAAAATAGGAAAATAACTTTTAAAATTATATTTTTGTGGTTTCTGGTTATCCTCTATCTAATAGGAGTCAAATATATTTTTGGAAAGATTTTTACTGCCCTTTATTAAGTACTTGCAGTGCAAACCTCAATTCAGGGGTTTTTGGAAAACTAATTTTTGAAAATTACTTTTTGGCCAAATTATTTTTGTAAGATAATACTATATTGCTCTATACACATGGCATGATCATTGGGCAGAAGTTTGGGGCTAGGATATGAAGTATAGAAGGTGGGGTAGTTGACTTTAAAGAGCACTTGAAAAAACACACAGAGAAATCCAACTTCAAAATAAAAGCCAAATAATGCAAAAGTTTTTGTTGGTCCAAATTTTTATGCTTTATTAATGCAAATGACATGTTACAAACTGCAGGGTGATTTCGGCGCTAATCCAACTTTTCGTTAGCTTCAGTTTGACACGTCGTGGAGCAAAATCGGAGTTCGTATGCAAAAGTTACAGCCGTTTTAGCGAGACCGCTCCAACAGATTTCAGCACCGCGGAAATCACATTTCCAAGGTGTTGATCTATGTTCCGATTCGATCAATCTCATTGATCTTCGCGTGCTGCATCCGGATTTACGTTCTACCCCGATGGCGGACAACCAACCGGTAGGGGTAAGTCGTGTCACGACCTCTGCATCACGATCACGGAAACAAGATCATGAAACCAACCTTCAACACTGACATGCGCGACCGATCTCATCGACCCGCACCTGAACCGATCCACACATCTCATATGCATATCATCGAATCTATTACCACACAGTGGAGGCTCTGATACCATTGTTGGAACACGCGGTACGCTACGCTAGCGCCAAATAAAATTTTCTACCGCGCACCCAAGATCATGCTGCTGGAAATAGATCACGGGATCGGGCATACCACTAGACGCGCAGTCACCGTAGCGGAAGTAGAGTTGGTGGTGCGTGTAGTCGATCTCCCGGGCCGTCTCCTCCTCGTGTTGTCGATCTCCCGCGAACAGTGAAGACCCGTGAACGGTGATCTCCCGCGAACGGCACCTCGCGGTTCCCTCGAACGGTTCGTCCAAGCACCGCAGATGCGATGCCTCCTAGGTATCCACACGTACGGGGAGCAGCGTCGAGCGGCAGACTGCTAGGTCCGGTCGCGCGACATGGGCGTGGGGAGTGGCGGTGGCTAACCAGGGTTCAATTCGATCAACCCTAAGTGGTGTGCCCACTCCCCTTTATATAGACCTCCGAGGTGGGCTCAACTCTTGAGCCCACTAGGAGTCCACATCCATTTTCCAATCAGATCCAATCCGAATGGGCTGCAACCCCTTAAGTGTGCGACCCTATAGGTTCACGTACACATGGACACGACCAGAGTCAATAGTTGGCAGCGGCTCCTAGCAGAACGTGCCAACTCCCATGTGGGCGTAAAGTCGTTTGACGAACCTCAACAATGTGGCATATGCAACATTCCTTTTGCCTCACGATATTTGTTGTCGAGCTCAAGGCGAGTACTTGTCACCCTTGTGTTAGCTCAACCTCTCTTCTCGAAACCATGATACAGATTCCCAAACTGGGTTAACACTTAACCCAAGTCGCATGGCCATGCTTTCCGAATCTGATCACTCGAGAGGGCCCAGAGAATATCTCTCCAAATAGGAGGGGCAAATTCCATCTTGGTCAACCATGTCTCGCGGCATGTCTCACGACTGACCCGAAAGCTACCTTTATAACTACCCAGTTACGAAGTAGCGTTGGATAGACCCTAAGTGAGTCGATCCTCATCCCGAGAACATGCGAGGACCTCAGGTCTAGGACATGGCATAGACATTGCACTTGAGACTAACAGATGACTATATCTCGGTGCGTCTCAAAGTGGGTCTGTCCGGCTCGCTGATCTCCATCCCCGAGCCCATACAATCGGTTTAGCATCTCCATGCACATGAATTGTGAAACATAGTCATCAACCGAGTCGTATACTAGTGAAGGATATGTGTCCGCATAACCTTATCAACTAGGGACCATTAAAACAATCATCATACAATACATAGTTCCACAAACAAGTCACATACTTATTGATACATATCATTGATGATGTTCAAGGACAATACAAAGGACTCATGAATACATATGGAAATATCATCATCACATGATTCCCTATAGGGCATATCTCCAATAGTTTGAGCCCAACTATGTAAACACTCTTGATAACATTGCGGATATCTTCACGAAGCCCTTGGATGAAGCAAGATTCCACGAGTTAAGGCATGAGCTAAATATCATTGATTCGAGCAATGTGGCTTGAACCCGTGCACACCACACCATACTCATCTTGATATCTTGTTTAGGTGTACGCATGGACATAGGGGGAGTGTTGTTCTCTCAATGAACTCTCCCTCCCCCCATTATGCATAAATTTATCAACTCTTTCACATTAGCCATTTTTAATGGTACTTGTTCTTCAAAGACGAGTTTTGGTCATGGGCCCAAGGATAATTCTTCGCGGTGCCATACCAATTGACTCAAACATAGGTGGCTTCGGCCACCGCCCTCTCCTCTAGAGAGGTTTTGGTTTATGTTTACTCCTTGTTGCCTTTTTCTTTCTTGTTGAGCCGTGCTTATGGTTGAGTTGCCTCGTGTGTGTGTGTGTGTGTGCGTGTGCGTGTCTGGTCGCTTGAAGGCTGCTGTGCAAAGGTCGTGTTTCTCCGTTTTGTCAAAACATGCACTTTCTTGTGTTTAGGTACTACTGTGGCAAGCCACGGTACTACCGCCGGAGCTATGTACGGTACTACCGCTACCAGCACGGCAGTAATTTTTTACTGCCGCTGGAAGAGCGGTACTACCGCCCTGCATGCGGTACTTCCGCCCTGGCGATACTACCGCGATGACCCATAGTACTACCATGCCGTCGCGAGCGGGTGGGGGTCAAGAGCAGGCAGGGGAGTTCCAACTCCCCCATACCCATTCGACTCAGTTCCCCACTTTGTCTCTCTCTCTCCTTCCCAATACCGGCGCCGGAGGACCTCGCCAGATCTCCGTCTCCTGCCGCTCTCCTCGTATTCCGACAAGTGGGATCGATCCCCACCTCGCCCTCTTGCCATGGAACAAGGTTTCTCCCCAAATCCCTCTCTCTTTGCTTCGTAGTTTTGCTTCTAGGTTTTCGGGAGATGCTTGTTGTTCTTGAGATTTTAGGCCAAATCTTTGCAAGAGAAGGATGCAGGAGAGCAGTAGTGCAGTAGAGATGTTATTTGGTATGTTGCCCCATGGTATTTTTGATCAACCGTAGTACCGATCCAAAGTTGCGGATGTGCCTAGATCCGTTTCATGCCAGATCTGATTCCGAGCGGTACTACCGCACCACCCGTGCGGTACTACCGCTCTAGCCGTGTCTGCCTCGTGCGGTACTACCGTTCCTCTAGAGAGGTACTACCGCTCGGGCCGCGAAAGTAAAATTTTACTTCTGCTCTAGGCGCGGTACTACCATGCCATCCTGGCGCGGTACTACCGCGGCTAGAGCAGCAGTAAACTTTTATTTCCGCTTAGTGGTGAGGTACTACCTTTGACTTCAAAACTACCTTGTGGCGACTACCCAATCTTATTTCTACGTGTTTCGCTTGTTTTGGTTGTGGTCTTTGCATTGATCCTTCTCGTTTCTCTCGTGTGTTCTTGTGTTGTGTGTCATAGGTTGTGGCTCCAATGTTCGTCGCCCAAACCCAAGCCGCGACACGAGCTCCAAGCATCTTCGCAATCAAGAAGCTCCGAAGAGCTCCAATGCCCAACAACACAGTGTCAAGAAGACTGCCAATAGGTACAAGGAGCCAGTTCAGGGCATGGACGAGATGCCTTAGTCTGAGTTCATCATTCGAAGGAGGATCAATCCCTATGTGAATCCTCGTGAGAATGTCACAGGGAGTGAGTTGTTATGGACCAAGCAGCAGCATCTCATATACATTGATGTGATCAAGTCCAATCACAACCTCTATGTTCCAATGCAATGGATTGATATGAATCATCCGAGGAAGGACCAGAAATACTTTGGTGAGGCACTGGACTTGGTGGAGCAGTTTGGCATTGAAGACTTCATCACGTTCCATATGGACTTTGACCCGGAGCTAGTGGCGCAGTTCTTTGCCTCCGTCCACTTTCACACGGATGGGGAACGGACTATGTCATGGATGACCAATGGGAAGAAGTTGTCTGCTACTTGGAAGGAATTCATGACACTGCTGCATGTCCGTGATGAGGGGCTCGATAAACCCGTTGGCGCCCGCCCTCACGGCAACACCGAGTCCGCCAACAAGGACAAGCTTATGTCGTTTCTTGTGGAGAAGAACCTTCCCAATGGCTCTCGGACTTGGGTGCTCAACCCCTTCCTAGATATCATGCACCACATCTTCCGCAACACTCTCTTTCCACGCGTCGGTGACAAAGATAAGGTGCATGCTTATCTCGTGGATACGATGCTTCTGTATGAGGAGGCGCGTCTTCATGCTGCCCAGCCTCTGGACATATCTCATATCATGCGGAATGAGCTCAGGTATGCGGTCTACAATCGCAAAGTTTCCATCTATGGTCCATACCTGCACCTTCTGATCTCGAAGACTTGGGACAAGATGTTTCTGGAGGAAGAATTTTCTGTTGCAAACTGGGTCCGCCACGAGCCTATCAAGCTGCGTCAGAAGAACAAGTGGGCAAATACAACTACCAGGGCTGAGGCTGAGGCCAAGAGGATGAATGTGGATGAGGACGAGCTTGAGGAGGAGGAGGAGGCTGAGGACAGTTCTGCTGGGTATGCTCCACCATCTATTGAGCCCTCTTGGGCTAAGAAGCTGAAGGCAAAGATGAAGACCCTGTTCTGTATGCAAGCCAAGGGGCAGTACAGGACCCATGTTGCTTCCAAGGAGAGTCGTCAGCGCGACAAGCGGATCTTGAGGACCTTCGACGAGATCGTGGAGAGCGGGTCAGAGGTGAACATCACTCTGGAGGCTGAATGGTTAGCCAAGCAGGGCTATCAGTGGACTGAGTCAGAGGAGTGTTGGGGAATGTAGTATTTTTCAAAAAATTCCTACGATCACGCAAGATCTATCTAGGAGAAGCATAGCAACAAGTGCGGAGAGTGTGTCCATGTACCCTCGTAGACCGAAATTGGAAGCGTTTAGTAACGCGGTTGATGTAGTCGAACGTCTTCGCGATCCAACCGACCCAAGTACTGAATGCACGGCACCTCCACGATCTGCACACGTTCAGCTCGGTGACGTCCCTCGAACTCTTGATCCAATTAAGGCCGACGGAGAGTTTCGTCAGCACGACATCATGGTGACGGTGATGATGAAGTTACCGACGCAGGGCTTCCCCTAAGCACTACAACAATATGACCGAGGTGGAAAACTGTGGAGGGGGGCACCACACACGGCAAAGAGATTGTCTGTTGTGCCTGCCCCCGTATATAAAGGAGGGGAGGAGGAGGCCGGCCAATAAGGGGCGCGCCAGGGAGAGGGGAGTCCTACTAGGACTCCAATCCTAGTAGACTAGGACTCTAGTCCTAGTAGGATTCGGCCCCACCCTTTTTTCCTTCTACCGGAGGGGGAAAAGGGGAAGGAGAGGGAGTAGGAGAAGGAAAGGCGGGTAGCGCCCCCTTCCCAAGTCCAATTTGGCCTCCTACCATGTAGGGGGCGCACCAGCCCCTTGTGGGCTGGTTACCCTCCCTCCTATGGCCCATAAGGCCCATATCTTTCCCCGGGGGGTTCCGGTAACCTCCCGGTACTCCGGCAAAATGCCTGAATCATTCGGAACTATTCCGATGTCCGAATGCAACCTTCCAATATATGAGTCTTTACCTCTCGACCATTTCGAGACTCCTCGTCATGTCCGTGATCTCATCTGGGACTCCGAACAAACTTCGGTACATCAAATCACATAACTCATAATACAAATCCTCATCAAACGTTAAGCGTGCGGACCCTACGGGTTCGAGAACTATGTAGACATGACCGAGACACATCTCCAGTCAATAACCAATAGCGGAACCTGGATGCTCATATTGGCTCCTACAGATTCTACGAAGATCTTTATCGGTCAAACCGCATAACAACATACGTTGTTCCCTTTGTCATCGGTATGTTAGTTGCCTGAGATTCGATCGTCGGTATCATCATACCTAGTTCAATCTCGTTACTGTCAAGTCTCTTTACTCGTTTCGTAATACTTCATGCCGCAACTAAATCATTAGTCACATTGCTTGCAAGGCTTATAGTGATGAGCATTACCGAGAGGGCCCAGAGATACCTCTCCGACAATCGGAGTGACAAATCCTAATCTCGATCTATGCCAACTCAACAAACACCATCGGAGACACCTGTAGAGCATCTTTATAATCACCCAGTTACATTGTGACGTTTGATAGCACACTAAGTGTTCCTTCGGTATTTGGGAGTTGCATAATCTCATAGTCATAGGAACATGTATAAGTCGTGAAGAAAGCAATAGCAATAAACTAAACAATCATAGTGCTAAGCTAACGGATGGGTCTTGTCCATCACATCATTCTCTAATGATGTGATCCTGTTCATCAAATGAAAACACATGTGTATGGCTAGGAAACTTAACCATCTTTGATTAACGAGCTAGTCTAGTAGAGGCATACTAGGGACACTCTGTTTGTCTATGTATTCACACATGTACTAAGTTTCCGGTTAATACAATTCTAGCATGAATTATAAACATTTATGATGATATAAGGAAATATAAATAAAAACTTTATTATTGCCTCTAGGGCATATTTCCTTCAGTCTCCCACTTGCACTAGAGTCAATAATCTAGTTCACATCGCCATGTGATTTAACACCAATAGTTCACATTACCATGTGATTAGTTCACATCGCCATGTGATTAATGCCCAAAGGGTTTTACTAGAATTAATAATGTAGTTCACATCGCTATGTGATTAACACCCAAAGACTACTAAGGTGTGATCATGTTTTGCTTGTGAGAGAAGCTTAGTCAATGGGTCTGTCACATTCAGAGCCGTATGTATTTTGCAAATTTTCTATGTCTACAATGCTCTGCATGGAGCTACTCTAGCTAATTGCTCCCACTTTCGATATATATCCAGATTGAGACTCAGAGTCATCTGGATCGGTGTAAAAGCTTGCATCAGCGTAACTCTTTATGACGAACTATCACCTCCATAACCGAGAAATATGTCCTTAGTCTTGTAAGGATAATTTTGACCGTTGTCAAGTGATCCACTCCTGGATCACTATTGTACCCTCTTGCCAAACTCATGGTGAGGTTCACAATAGGTCTTGTACACAGCATAGCATACTTCATAGAACCTATGACTGAGGCCTAGGGAATGAATTTTCATTCTCTTTCTATTTTTCTGCCGTGGTCGGGTTTTGAGTCTTTACTCAACTTCACACCTTGCAACACAGGCAAGAACTCCTTCTTTGACTGTTCCATTTTGAACTACTTCAAAATCTTGTCAAGGTATGTACTCATTGAAAAGAAAAACTTATCAAGCGTATTGTCCTATCTCTATAGATCTTGATGCTCAATATGTAAGCAGCTTCACCGAGGTCTTTATTTGAAAAACTCCTTTCAAACACTCCTTTATGCTTTCTAGCAAAATTCTACATTATTTACGATCAACAATATGTCATTCACATATACTTATCAAAAATGTTGTAGTAGTCCCACTCACTTTCTTGTAAATACAGGCTTTACCGCAAGTCTGTATAAAACAATATGCTTTGATCACCTTATCAAGGCGTATATTCCAACTCCGAGATGCTTGCACCAGTCCATAGATGGATCGCTGGAGCTTGCACACTTTGTTAGCACCTTTAGGATTGACAAAACCTTCTTGTTGCACCATATACAACTCTTCTTTAAGAAATCCATTAAGGAATGTAGTTTTGACATCCATTTGCCAGATTTCATGAAATGTGGCAATTGCTAACATGATTCGGATAGACTTTAAGCATCGATACGAGTAAGAAAATCTCATCGTAGTCAACAGCTTGAACTTGTCAAAAACCCTTTTCGACAAGTTAAGCTTTGTAGATAGTAACACTACTATCAGCGCCCGTCTTCCTCTTGAAGATCCATTTATTCTCAATAGCTTGCTGAACATCAGGCAAGTCCACACTTTGTTCTCATACATGGATTCTATCTCAGATTTCATGGCCTCAAGCCATCTGTCAGAATCTGGGCTCATCATCGCTTCCTCATAGTTCGTAGGTTCATCACGGTCTAGTAACATGACTTCCAGAGCAGGATTACCGTACCACTCTGGTGCGGATCGTACTCTGGTTGACCTACGAGGTTCGGTAGTAACTTGATCCGAAGTTTCATGATCATCATCATTAATTTCCTCACTAATTGATGTAGGCATCACTGGAACCGACTTCAGTGATGAGCTACTTTCCAATTCGAGAGAAGGTACAATTACCTCATCAAGTTCTACTTTCCTCCCACTCACTTCTTTCGAGAGAGATTCCTTCTCTAGAAAGGATCCATTATTAGCAACAAAGATCTTGCCTTCGGATCTATGATAGATGGTGTACCCAACAGTCTCCTTTGGGTATCCTATGAACACACATTTCTCCAATTTGGGTTCGAGCTTATCAGGTTGGAACTTTTTCACATAAGCATCGTAGCCCTCAACTTTAAGAAACGACAACTTAGGTTTCTTGCCAAACCACACTCCATATGGTGTCGTCTCAACGGATTTAGATGGTGCTCTATTTAACATGAATGCAGCTGTCTCTAATGCATAACCCCAAAATGATAGTGATAAATCGGTAGGAGACATCATAGATCGCACCATATCTAATAAGTACTGTTATGACGTTCGGACACACCATTACGCTATGGTGTTCCAGGTGGTGTGAGTTGCGAAACTATTCCACATCGTTTCAAATGAAGACCAAACTCGTAACTCAAATATTCGTCTCCGCGATCAGATCATAGAAACTTTATTTTCTTGTTACGATGATTTTCCACTTCACTTTGAAATTGTTTGAACTTTTCAAATGTTTCAGACTTATGTTTCATCAAGTAGATATACCCATATCTGCTCAAATCATTCGTGAAGGTCGGAAAATAACAATACCCACCGCGAGCCTCAACACTCATCGGACCGCATACATCAGTATGTATTATTTCCAATTAGTGAGTTGCTCGCTCCATTGTTTCGGAGAACGGAGTCTTAGTCATCTTGCCCATGAGGCATGGTTCGCAAGCATCAAGTGATTCATAATCAAGTGATTCCAAAAGTCCACCAGCATGGAGTTTCTTCATGCGCTTTACACCAATATGACCTAAACGGCAGTGCCACATATAAGTTGCACTATCATTATTAACTTTGCATCTTTTGGCTTCAGTATTATGAATATGTGTATCACTACGGTCGAGATTCAATAAACCATTTATATTGAGTGTATGACCATAGAAGGTTTTATTCATGTAAATAGAACAACAATTATTCTTTGACTTAAAGGTGAGAATACCTTGGGGCTAACTGATGCATGGCGCACCTCACCTCTCCCCCACTCGGTGTCCTAGGTTCTCCGGCGATCTCCCTCTCCCACCACTAAATCCTGGTCCTTCTCCACACATCATCTCCGGCGTCCTCTGATCTTTCTCCCTATACCCATCTTGTCACAACCCTAGAATTTGCTTGTCATTAGTTGCATTAAGGCATTCATGTCATCATGTTTAAATTGCTTTTAAACTTGAAATGGGGATGTTCAAACCCTAGCATCAAAAGGAATTCAAATAGGTGCAACCAAAATATTTTTCAATGATTTCAAAATGCCCTTTAAAAATGTTCATCATTTCTGGATCAAGGTGGAAGCATCTACCAAAAATGGTTCACATTTTTGCAGGACATATTTGGGGTTTGAATTAATCCAAACATATTTGAATTGGAGCTATTTAAATGCTATATATATTTTAGATGCTCCAAAAATGTTGGAAATTGTTAAGGGTCACTGGAATAATTCAGAAAGCACCCATAATTATTTCCAGGATTTTATGAAATGGTTTAGCATTATTACTAAACCAGAATAGAAAACATAAAATAGAAAACAGAAACAGAGAGAATTAGAGAGGACAGAGAGAGAATGACTCACCTGGGCCTTACCTCTGCCGGCCCAGCACTGTTGGCCCAGGCCAGTCATTGCCTACCTCCTGCCAGGAGGACAGCGCAGGCGTGGCCGGCGCGCGTGAGCCCACGCCTCGCCATCTCCTGCTTGCCGCCGAGGGCCTGAACGCCCCCACGAGCGCCACGCAACACCCCGGCCCTCTCACTGCTCCCCCCCCCCCGTGCTCATCCCCTTCCCTCCCTCGTCTCTCTCTCTCTCTCACGGCCGCCCGAACGAGCTCGTCGTCGCCGACACCGTTTACCACGGCCACGGCCACCCCCTTGCTCCCCTGACGTGTTCAAGAGCTCTCGGACGTCTTCCTCATCCTCTCCACCGAGCCATGGAACGACGGACACGCCACAACGTCGCCAGCATCGCCTTTTCCATCGCCGACCACCGCAGATCCTCGCCGTCGATTCGGGAGCTACCGGGCGTCCCCGACCCCGACCTCGCGCTCGTTGGACTCGCTGTGAGCCTCCGCACCGAACCCCTATCTCTCCGTTGCCGATTTCATCCTCTAACCATGGCCTCTGTTGAGCCCGAGAGCTCACCGCCGACGAGTTCGCCATCGCCGCTGCTAGCAACCTCGAATGACCAAACCGAGCACGTAGTTGTGATCAGCGTGCTCCCAGGAGGCCATAACACTGCTCACCTCGTTGTCTTGTTCACCGTAGCATTGCATCGGTCGAGCCAAACTCCGGCCGCCGCCGAGGTCGACGCCGTGCCCAACTCCGTCCACCTCGCACCCTCCCCCTGCCACATTTGGATGCGCACGAGCCCCAGCTCCTCGTAGGTGGGCTCGGCCATCGATTTGGTCGCTGGAGCGCGAATCCCGCGCTGCCCCGCCGCGTCTGGTCGTCGCCGGCGGCTAAACGCCGGCGAGTTGACCCCTTTTGACCCTGGTTGACCCCGTGTGGGCCCAGGTTGACTCCCCCTGACTCCATGACAGGTGGGGCCCATCTTCAAATTAAATTAGTTTAGTGCTAACTAAAAACTAGTTAGGCTAATTACACTGACATGCGGGACCCACAGGTCAGGGTTTGACTTGGACCGCATCTGTTGACCAGATGACGTCAGCATGATGCAAGGCTGACGCAGTAATGCTTTTCTAAATCTAAATGTTTTATTTATTTCTAGAAAATGTCCTAAACTTCTAAAAATCATAGAAATTCAACCGTAACTCCAAATGAAATAATTTATATATGAAAAATGATCAGAAAAATCCAATCTATCCATCTGTACTATTTTCACGCATGTTAGAAAAACTTATAGCTACTGTTTTGGACAAATCATATGAATGGCATTTAAATAACCATATGTGGAGTTTGAATTTGAACCTTGGGTTCAAACCAACTACACTTAATTGTGTTGCTAGTTGCATTAGGCCAAATCACAAGCATGTTGCCATGTCATGATCATGCATCATATTGTTGCATTGCATTGATTGTGTTCTTTCTATGTTTGCCGGTAACCGTCCCCTCTCAGTCGACGATGTTTCCGACGACGTGATCGATGACACCGATGAAGAACTATATTATCTTCAGAAGTGCCAGGCAAGCAAAACCCCCTTGTTCATTCCGATACAATCCCACTCTCTCGCTCCTGCTCTCTTTTACTGCATTAGGACAACAGCGATTCAACTGCTACATGTTGCGGTAGTTGAACCCCTTTTCCTCTGCATGACCTGTCATTGCCACAGTAAATAGATGAAACCCACTAGCATGAGTAGGAGTTGTTTGATCCCTGATGTGCCTACACATTCGTGCTTGTTTGTCATGCCTGCTACTCCTTAGAGTTGAGTCAGGTCTGATTCATCGGGGATGAATTGGAATGTGGTGAACATGTCCTACTGTTGAGAGCTAAGTGTGTGAACACGATTTGGTAAAGGTAGCGGTGAGAGGCCATGTAGGAGTACATGGTGGGTTGTCTCATTGCAGCCGTCCTCAGGAACTGAGTTCTGTGTTTGTGATCCATGAACAGTTACTACCACACATTGGGTTCCGGTAACTCGACCCCTCTCGACTTATTAATCAACATGATCTCTGTCCAGGAGTTGCAACTAGTTTCTGGTGTTTGTAGGTAGTGTTAGTAGTCTACCAAGTGGCACCCGGTACAGGTGGGCTTGGGACAGACTAGGCACCATGGCACGGTGTACCAAGCGTAGATCCATCCGTCGAGGTGGGCTTGGGAACCCTGCACACATCGTTTGGGGCCGTGAGCGACACCCCGGCCGGATCTCCTTGCGGATGGAACCCGAATAGGCGATAAACCTGGACTAGAGACTTGTGTGGTTAGCCAGGTCGTGGCTGACTCCCTCGCCAGGCTTCCGCTTGAAGGTTGCCGAGGTACATGACGTGTACATGGTGGTAAGTGGCGAGAGCGTGTGTGAAGAAGTACACCCCTGCAGGGTTATCATTATCTATTCGAATAGCCGGATTCCTCGGATATGGAAACTTGGACCCCTTGCATAGTTCATAGACAAGTGAAAGTGGATACTCTAAAATGTGCAAGATAAGCGTGAGTGCTATGGATGGCCTTCTCGTAGGAAAACGGGAGCAGATCCATAGTGGTGTATTGAAATGGTGAATATGTGGACTCGTGTGCGCCACCTCAAAAAGAGTTACTTGCAGTCGTAGTTCAGGATAGCCACGAGTCAAAGCTGGCTTGCTGCAGTTAAACTCCACCACCCCCTTTGTTGATACCGATGCATATGTAGCTAGTTATGATGTAAGTCTTGCTGGGTACATTTGTACTCACGTTTGCCTATTTTATGTTTTGCAGAGAGACGCCAGTCTCGCTAGTAGTTTCGTGTGGACTTCGACGTTAGCTTGATACCTCAGCTACGATCTTGTGCCCTCGGCAGGATCTGGTAGATAGTCAGGCTTCTCAGCCTTTTTCATTTATAGATGTTTGTACTCAGACATGTTAAGCTTCCGCATGTGCTTGTTGCTTGTATGCTCTGAATGTTGGGTCATGAGACCCATGTTTGTAATATCTCGCTCCTCGGAGCCTAATGAATAAATACTTTGAGTCGTAGAGTTATGTTGTGATGCCATGTTGTATTTACACATATCGAGCATATTGTGTGTATGATTGAAATGCTTGGTATGCATGGGATCCGACAATCTAGTTGTTTATCCTTGGCAGCCTCTCTTATGGGGAAATGTAGTCTAGTGCCTCCATGAGCCATAGTAGTCCACTACAGCCCGGTTCACCGGAGTCCTGCTAGCCCAGCACTACTGCTCAGGACACTTGACTGGCCGGCATGTGTTTCACTTCGTTCCTGTGTCTGTCCCTTCGGGGAAATGTCACGCAGTGACATCCGGAGTCCTGCCTAGCATGCTACAGCCCGGGTTACCGGAGTCCTGTTAGCCCAGTGCTACAGCCCAGTTTCACACGCTGTTGACCGACATGCTCGAGATTGATTCATGTATGCATGTCTCCATGGGTTAGTGCCGCTTTGGGTTCACGACTAGCCATGTCGGCTCGGGTTCTTTGTCATATGGATGCTAGCGACACTATCATATACATGAGCCAAAAGGCGCAAACGGTCCCGGGCCAAGTAAGGTGGCACCCGTGGGAATACCGTGCGTGAGGCCGCAAAGTGATATGATGTGTTACATGCTAGATCGGTGTGACTTAGGATCGGGGTCCTGACAGCTTTGGTATCAGAGCCTGACTGCCTGTAGGATTACCAAGCCAAACTGGTCGAAGTTATGTCTAGAAATGCTTTAGTTATGTAAGGGAATTGATTGTGGAAGGGAACGTAAGGCTCTTTTTACTCCTTATACCTTATGCCTTCTGATCTGAGTCACCCTCTTCTTTTCTATGGGGATTAAGAACTAGGCCTTCTTATCTATCTATTAGGATGACGAGTTACTATGATAGAGACTTATAGGATTGATGGATTCAAGTCTCAGTTCGGTTTATAGTACTTCCATGTGTTCTTAGTTGATCTCAGAACATTGATATTGTGATGTTGAGTGGTTATGCCACCATTTTGTAGGATGTCTCAAATTATTTTGAGCAATTACAGCCGTTATGCTGTCCGAGTCATCCCAGGTTTCTAATTAGTCTAATGCATTTACAAATCCCTTCTTTCCATCCCGATGTCCTTTGGGCTAGATTAAGCACACTAACCGGTGCATTGAGGTAATTTATTGCCTTGACGTATATGTTGGAGCTACTATTATGACCCTAGGTGTTTTATGAAACCATCTAGTAATCTAGCCATGTTTGGTGTTCTAGTGTGATGATTCTGGCCATCATTCGGGAAAGCATCCCGTGATGCCATTTAGTAGTAGGTATTCTACTCCTGGGTTCTTGACCCGAGATTCACCCTACTTACCTCATGTTGATAGTGTTGCTAGTTCCTTTAGGATATTAGTAACCTTTGCGATAGTCCTCGAGGTCTGTGGTATTTCCTTCTTCCAAATACCATGAATTGCTTATGGCAGAAGTTCTTTTGAACCAAAAGATCACAATAAAAGTGCTCTTAATGAGTTCTCCTTTCAAATTGTGAATCTGCCAGTCCTTCTTCTTCTGCATGGGTTATCCGGAAGAAATATGTTGAACTTGTTCGACATACTAATCCATGCGTACACAACTCAGAAAGTTATATGTTCTTTTGAGTTGTCTCTCTCCAGATGTTTTCTGGCCCTCGTCTATCAATTGATAGTAAGGAGTAGTTGGCAATCGTGTTTATCGATGCCTATTACTCTAGTGGTCCGTCGAGCCATTGTATTTTAGAATGACTAGGATAAACAAACTCCAGTACCTCATCCATATCTAGGATTGGGTCAAAGCAGTTGTATTCCGCAGATCAAAATGCCAATCCAGCTTTTGATTCTGTTCTACCCTGAAGTATTACCCACTTTATGTCAGGAACGTCATGAGAATTGCACCTTCCCTTATGAATTCTTGACGTAGTGATACTTCTCGCCATCATCATTCGCTCCTCGGTTCCGTGTTATTGAAACTGGAATACCGACAAGTGAACCATGATGTGTGAAATCAATACTCCTAGCAACTGTGTTGCTTGGTAGTTAATGGACACTATTCTCGTTCTTAGTGTGTTGTTTTTGAATCATCACTCTAAGATTGATCGTGCTACCTAGTCCTTATTCCTGGTGCACTCTTCGACCAATGAGTTAGGAATGTGTCAATCCCTCACTCTTTTGATCATATCATCTTGCCCTGAAAAGCAAGGATGTTCACGAGCTTAGTAACATATCGGTGGTTTGTGATTTTCCGAATATCTTCTCGGAAGTATCACCAGGTCGTCACCTGACCGCTATGTTGAGCTCGTGATCAAGTTGGTTTCTTGTGAACTACCCCTTCTCCAAGAGTCTGTGTTGGATATCCCTGAGCTAGTTGGTTGAGCTAGACAACAACTTGGAGAGTTGGAAGATAGAAGCTTTGCTTAACTTGGTTCATCTCTAAGGGATATCTTTTGTGTGTGTGTGTTGAAGAAAGATGATATCTCCATTGATTGGTCCTCGTGATCAGTTGTTGGACCTATTGCCTTGTCAAAACTTTGACTTGAGTATGGGCTATTGTCAAGTCAAATCAGAACCAACGATGTTCTTAATGTTGTTTTACTCGTGGTTGATCCCTCGAGCATACACCATTACATCCTTTGGTCTGACCAATACTATCATATTGTTCACATAATGGTGGAAGTCCAGATATGGAAATTCCGATGAGTTGTTGTTGAGCCCATCAGCAGCATCTTGTCTCCCCCATGATTCGTGTTAAACATTAAGCTAGTGTTGGAAACTTTGTAAACAATACCTTCATGTTCCGTTCATGAAGCATATGTTTGGATGAAAGTAGTGACTTCCTCTTATTCATGTGCATCTGATGCAAGTTGCCGCCATGAATTTGAGAAAGTTTGTTTCGCTTCCTCTGGAATCATCCCAAGTCATTCATGCATACGTGCGAAGTATTTTGTGGTCTGGAGACTTGCAACCTTCATGCTATATGAATCCCTAGCACACCAAGCCACTGATTGACTTGTTCAAGGAAAAGAAGTATATGCTTGGGATCTAATCCATGGACTTGCGTAAAGACTTCGATATCGTTGATGATGGTTCCCGACCAGAACTCGATAGTGTTTTATTATAAGACTACTATGTGGTCATTCTTGTCTTGGACAACATGCTCACATGTATGTAGCAGAACCGGCTCATGTTTTGGAGCTTGCTATCATAGTTCAATTCCCGAGAATCTCGCAACTCATCTCGTTGGTTTGTGTTGCCAATTTTCTTTTTCAGACATGCTGTCTGCAATATCCTGTTACCAACTAGATCTGAATCTCAGGCAGGTATGATGGTTGGAACTTTTCCAAGATCTATGACGTAGGTTCTGGCAAGGTTGATGTTTTGGCCGACACACCTAGTTGGAAGACCTATTATTGTAGTATCTTGATTGAGCAAGTTGACCAATCTTCTCCATGAGGAATTCGAGTGACTTATTATAGAAGTTGTCCCTTATGGATTTTTTTGTGCTCCCGAAGTCCGACCTTTACTTGATGACCATGTTGATGCTTTTAATCATTGACCGTGGTACCTAGTACATCAAGGAGAACATTAGAAGCGGAGTGCTAAATGTCTCTCAGTCGATCGTCCAGATTTGCTTCTTTGGCATTGCTAAGGAAAAATCTGAGAAAGTGATGTCCTCCTTTGCATCTGCATCCTCCATCACCATTTATCATGGTAGTATGATGTGTTGCCAGGATCCTCGGCACAGATATTGGTAAAACCTTGATGAATACGGAAATTCTCAAGTTCTTGAGAGCACGCTCAGCCATTGGGTTATATCCTTGATATCAATTGGAATGTGCCTTCCGTTGCCGAGTTGTCCTATAACTCTAGTTTCCTCTCCAAACTAAGTATTGCCATTCTTTCGAATTCATTCAAATGACCAATTGTGTTTTTCCTTAGGCTGGTATAGAGAGTTTCAATGATCTCTGTATCAAAAGTAAATCTTTTTGCCACTTAAGGGAATAATTCTACCAGTCACCTTCCCCGAGGTGTCCCGTTATGGTATCATGGGCAACTTAACTCCTCGCTACTTTGAAACCCCCCTCACCATCTATTTAAGCATCGAATTGTTGCCTACCAAATTAAACCTTCGTCAATTGTTTCTTCCCTTCCTCTCGATGTGTGTTTTGTGTCTCAGCTCAAGAGATGTTTCAACATCTCGCTCCATGAGTTGGTCTTGAGTTACCCGATCTTTGAGAAGATCGTTTTCTGTAGAGTTTCTTCCTATCGTCATCGTGTTGGATGAAGATTTCGAAAGCAAGGATGCCAAGATCAAGATGATGACCGAATCAACGTTCTTGAGAAGGGCAATTGGATCATGCTGATTGTGATAGTTTTGTGACCCCCTTTCCTCTTACCTCACGTCTTGAATCTCGGGACGAGATTCTTGTTTAGTAGGGGTGAGTTGTCACAGCCCTAGAATTTGCTTGTCATTAGTTGCATTAAGGCATTCATGTCATCATGTTTAAATTGCTTTTAAACTTGAAATGGGGATGTTGAAACCCTAGCATCAAAAGGAATTCAAATAGGTGCAACCAAAATATTTTTCAATGATTTCAAAATGCTCTTTAAAAATGTTCATCATTTCTGGATCAAGGTGGAAGCATCTACCAAAAATGGTTCACATTTTTGCAGGACATATTTGGGGTTTGTATTAATCCAAACATATTTGAATTGGAGATATTTAAATGCTATATATATTTTAGATGCTCCAAAAATGTTGGAAATTGTTAAGGGTCACTGGAATAATTCAGAAAGCACCCATAATTATTTCCAGGATTTTATGAAATGGTTTAGCATTATTACTAAACCAGAACAGAAAAACATAAAATAGAAAACAGAAACAGAGAGAATTCGAGAGGACAGAGAGAGAATGACTCACCTGGGACTTACCTGTGCCGGCCCAGCACTGTTGGCCCAGGCCAGTCATCGCCTACCTCCTGCCAGGAGGACAGCGCGTGCGTGGCCGACGCGCGTGAGCCCGTGCCTCGCTAGCTCCTGCTTGCCGCCGAGGGCCTGAACGCCCCCACGAGCGCCACGCAACACCCCGGCCCTCTCGCTGCTCCCCCCCCCCCGTGCTCATCCCCTTCTCTCCCTCGTCTCTCTCTCTCTCTCTCACGGCCACCCGAACGAGCTCGTCGCCGCCGACACCGTTTACCACGGCCACAGCCACCCCCTTGCTCCCCTGACGTGTTCAAGAGCTCTGGGACGTCTTCCTCATCCTCTCCACCGAGCCATGGAACGACGGACATGCCACAACATCGCCAGCATCGCCGTTTCCATCACCGACCACCGCGGATCCTCGCCGTCGATTCGGGAGCTACCGGGCGTCCCCGACCCCGACCTCGCGCTTGTTGGACTCGCTGTGAGCCTCCGCACCGAACCCCTCTCTCTCCGTTGCCGATTTCATCCTCTAACCACGGCCTCTGTTGAGCCCGAGAGCTCACCGCCGACGAGTTCGCCATCGCCGCAGCTCGCAACCTCGAATGACCAAACGGAGCACGTAGTTTTGATCAGCGTGCTCCCAGGAGGCCATAACACTGCTCACCTCGTTGTCTCGTTCACCGTAGCATTGCATCGGTCGAGCCTGAACTCCGGCCGCCGCCGAGGTCGACGCCCTGCCCAACTACATCCACCTCGCACCGTCCCCCTGCCACAGTTGGATGCGCATGAGCCCCAGCTCCTCGTAGGTGGGCTCGGCCATCGATTTGGTCGCTGGAGCGAGAATCCCGCGCTGCCCCGCCGCGTCTGGTCATCGGCGGCGGCTAAACGCCGGCGAGTTGACCCCGTTTGACCCTGGTTGACCCCGTGTGGGCCCAGGTTGACTCCCCTGACTCCATGACAGGTGGGTCCCATCTTCTAATTAAATTAGTTCAGTGCTAACTAAAAACTAGTTAGGCTAATTACACTGACACGCGGGACCCACAAGTCAGGGTTTGACCTGGACCGCATCTGTTGACCAGATGACGCCAGCATGATGCAAGGCTGACGCAGTAATGCTTTTCTGTATTTAAATAAATCTAAATGATTTATTTATTTCCACAAAATGTCCTAAACTTCTAAAAATCATAGAAATTCAACCGTAACTCCAAATGAAATAACTTATATATGAAAAATGATCAGAAAAATCCAATTTATCCATCTGTACTATCTTCATGTATGTTAGAACAAATTATAGCTACTGTTTTGGACAAATCAAATGAATGGCATTTAAATAACCATATGTGGAGTTTGAATTTGAACCTTGGGTTCAAACCAACTACACTTAATTGTGTTGCTAGTTGCATTAGGCCAAATCACAAGCATGTTGCCATGTCATGATCATGCATCATATTGTTGCATTGCATTGATTGTGTTCTTTCTATGTTTGCCGGTAACCGTCCCCTCTCAGTCGACGATGTTTCCGACGACGTGATCGATGACACCGATGAAGAACTATATTATCTTTAGAAGTGCCAGGCAAGCAAAACCCCCTTGTTCATTCCGATACAATCCCACTCTCTCGCTCCTGCTCTCTTTTACTGCATTAGGACAATAGCGATTCAACTGTTACATGTTGCGGTAGTTGAACCCCTTTTCCTCTGCATGACCTGTCATTGCCATAGTAAATAGATGAAACCCACTAGCATGAGTAGGAGTTGTTTGAGCCCTGATGTGCCTACTCATTCATGCTTGTTTGTCATGCCTGCTACTGCTTAGAGTTGAGTCAGGTCTGACTCATCGGGGATGAATTGGAATGTGGTGAACATGTCCTACTGTTGAGAGCTAAGTGTGTGAACACGATTTGGTAAAGGTAGCCGTGAGAGGCCATGTAGGAGTACATGGTGGGTTGTCTCATTGCAGCCGTCCTCATGAACTGAGTTATGTGTTTGTGATCCATGAACAGTTACTACCACACATTGGGTTCCGGTAACTCGACCCCTCTCGACTTATTAATCAACATGATCTCTGTCCAGGAGTTGCAACTAGTTTCTGGTGTTTGTAGGTAGTGTTAGTAGTCTACCAAGTGGCACCCGGTACATGTGGGCTTGGGACAGACTAGGCACCATGGCACGGTGTACCAAGCGTAGATCCATCCGTCGAGGTGGGCTTGGGAACCCTGCACACATCGTTTGGGGCCGTGAGCGACACCCCGCCCAGATCTCCTTGCGGATGGAACCCGAATAGGCGATAAACCTGGACTAGAGACTTGTGTGGTTAGTCAGGTCATGGCCGACTCCCTCGCCAGGCTTCCGCTTGAAGGTTGCTGAGGTACATGACGTGTACATGGTGGTAAGTGGCGAGAGCATGTGTGAAGAAGTACACCCCTGCAGGGTTATCATTATCTATTCGAATAGCCGGATTCCTCGGATATGGAAACTTGGACCCCTTGCATAGTTCATAGACAAGTGAAAGTGGATACTCTAAAATGCGCAAGATAAGCGTGAGTGCTATGGATGGTTGTCGGTGTCAAAACCGGCGGATCTCGGGTAGGGAGTCCCGAACTGTGCATCA
The DNA here is from genome assembly GCA_032464435.1 of Aegilops umbellulata. Lineage (NCBI taxonomy): Eukaryota > Viridiplantae > Streptophyta > Magnoliopsida > Poales > Poaceae > Aegilops > Aegilops umbellulata. Next base: position 589,476,892 of record CP136057.1, read on the forward strand.
AGGTCGGATGGTAACAGGAGACAAGGGACACTTTATTTTACCCAGGTTCGGGCCCTCTCGATGGAGGTAAAACCCTACTCCTGCTAGATTAATATTGATGATATGGGTAGTACAAGAGTAGATCTACCACGAGATCAAGGAGGCTAAACCCTAGAAGCTAGCCTATGGTATGATTGTGTATGATGATGGTTGTCCTACGGACTACAACCCTCCGGTTTATATAGACACCGGATAGGGTTAGGGTTACACAGAGTCGGTTACAATGGTAGGAGATCTTGAATATCCGCACGCCTAGCTTGCCTTCCACGCCAAGAAAATATCCTTCCGGACACGGGACGAAGCCTTCAATCTTGTATCTTCATAGTCCTGGAGTCCGGCTAAAGGTATAGTCCGGCTATCCGAACACCCCCTAATCCAGGACTCCCTCAGTAGCCCCTGAACCGGGCTTCAATGACGACGAGTCCGGCGCGCAGATTGTCTTCGGCATTGCAAGGCGGGTTCCTCCTCCAATTTCTTCAAGAAGATTGTAAACACCAAAAATAGTGTCTGGCTCTGCAAATTAAGTTTCCACATATTGCCATGTAGAGAATAATATTAACACAAATCAAATCTGCTGACGTATTCCGCAGTGCGTCATAACACTGCGGCCAAGCTCTTTATATAAATTGTTTTCATTGTTCCACCTCAGCGTGTTTAGCGAGGCGGTTTCCTTGGCACGTCTTGTCAAAGCAGAGATCGTGTGCCCCTTTTAACGGGATTCTCATCAATACGGATGTGGGTAACCCAACCGCGCCATTTACCACGGTGCTTGGGAGGCAAGTGAGTTTTATTACGTGGGTGGGGATGCCTAACCGCACCCGCTTGTATAAAGGGATAAGGATTCACCTTTTTAACCTACGCCTTTTTCCTCCTTCGCCAATCCATCTCTCGCGCACTCAAGCTCCAGCGCCCAAGTCCGCTCTTCCTTCCTCAACCTTCTCCAACAATGTCCGGAGCGGGAGGCAAGTGGATGGCCTCCTCCGTTACGGAGGCCCAAGTAAAAAAGCTAAGGAAAGCCGGATACTTGTCCAAGGACATCCCGCATCGGCTTCCTGAGAAGGGGCAACTTCTTCCTACCCCAGGGCCCCATGAGAGGGTAGTTTTTCTTCCCCACTTCCTCCGCGGACTGGGCTTTCCACTTCACCCGTTTGTCCGGGGGCTCATGTTCTACTACGGCCTGGATTTCCACGATCTGGCCCCGAACTTTGTCCTCAACATCTCGGCGTTTATCGCCGTGTGTGAGGCCTTTCTCCGCGTCCGCCCCCACTTCGGCATCTGGCTCAAGACCTTCAACGTCAAGCCCAAGGTGGTGTCCGGCACCCAGGCGGAGTGCGAAGGCGCTATGGCCGGCAAGATGGCCAACGTCCTCTGGTTCGATGGATCCTATGTGGAGTCCCTAAAGGGGTGGCAGGCTGGGTGGTTTTACATCACCGAGCCACGCGATCTGAAATGGGTCACAGCCCCCGAGTTCAGATCCGGACCCCCCACGCGGCTCATGTCCTGGAAAGAGACGGGCCTGTCGTGGGGCAATGAGGAAGAAGTGACTGGGTTGTAAATGTGCATCCAGTCCCTGGTGAATAGGCCAATCCGGCTGATCAATGTGATTCAGGTCATGCTCGTTCGCCGGATCCTCCCGTGCCAACAACGGGATTTTACTTTGTGGGAATTCGACCCGGCGCAGCACCAAACCCTCAGTAGGCTCTTCGACACGACGTATGAAGACGTCTGGAAGGTACTGACCAAAGGCGCCGAGTCCCCCACATCCGCTTCCGAGGACCGCGGATACAGCTCGTAGCATCATGCCAGCGAGGTGAGCTATCTATACCTTTGACAGGTTTGTTAAGCTCTTCTTCATAGATTAACTCTATGCGGGATCTAAACTCCCTTTACCTTTGACAGGCTTGGCGGGCTATATCCGGACCAATTAACTGTCCGGCTCCCCTGCCCGAAGACCCAGCCCCAGCTCTCTTGGTGAAGCTGCTGGCTCCGGCACCTTATGTGGTGCCGGAGAAGAAGGCCAAGAAGAAGAAAACCACCGGGACTCGAAAAAGTTCCCGCAACATGGTGGTGTCGGACTCGTCATCTGACGAGTCCGCGACGCTCTCCTCTCGTGAAAGCGAGGAGGAGGAACAAGAAAGCTCTCCCCCACAGCGAGGGGAGAAAAGAAGAAGAAGGCCATCCCAACGGGGGAGGCCGAGGGGTCGAGGAAAAGGAAGACCCCTCCGCCGGACTACTCCCACGACGCCGAAGAGGGCGGAGAGGAGTGGTCGGACAGAACCAAGCGTCCGGCGAAATCGTAAGTATTTATATACCAGAGTGACTCATGATATTCTTTTAATGTGCGGCTTTCCCTAATATCGCTCGTAATTTATGCAGCCCGCCCCGGGCCGAACTCGACGATTCGTCGAGCGGCTCCCTGGATTCGTCGGACGTGAACTCTGTTCCGCCCGCTGTCTCCCCCTGCAGGGCGGACGACGCTGAAGTGGCGTCCCGCCAAGCAGGGCAGGAGGAGACTGTCCTGGAGGAGCCGCAAGGCAATCCTCCGGACCCCAGGAGTAAAGGGGATGAAACCCCCCAGGGCTCCAAGTCCGGCTTTGTGCCGGACACCGCGCCGGACTCGACAGTCCTGGTCCGCGGTGGGCGAACTCCCTCCGAGAGGAGTAAGCCGTCTGAGCCGGCGACCTCCGTCCAACCAGAGGCGCCGGACAATCTGCTGGAGGTGCTTGAGGGCGCCGCCATCGACGAGGAGCACCGTACTGTTATGAGTATGGTGATCCAAAGGGTTCAGTCCGCCAAGAGCGGACTGACTGAAGCTTGCACTAGCCTTCTAACAGGCTTCGAGGTAAGTAAAAATATGTCAAATTATTTACCGCATAGACAGTAGCCCCTGATGCTCTGTTCGGTGTTAGGAAAGAAAAGCCGAATAGAGGATCTAGTAATTTTCGCAGGAGTCTAACAACAAAAAGTCAAATATGCGTATGCAAGCTTTGCTGTTGTCCACCGCCGCACTGACTGCGCAGGTGGATGTCCTCAAAAAGGACCTCGGGCGGACCGAGCAAGAGCTCGGCCTTGCCAAACGGCAGCTCGAGGAGAAAGAAGGTAAGAAATACCCTAAAAAAAGAAAAAAGGTGCCTATAGAGAAGCTTGATTGCAGAAAGAAATAACAAGATTGTACTGCTTATTGTAGGGGCCACAACCGAGGTGGCAACCCTGAAGCAGGCGCTGGATGAGGCCGGAAAGAAAATGGCCGAGGAGCCCGCCGAGCGAGAAAGGCTTGGGGTTCAGGTCGGCGAGGTGCAGCAAGAGCTGCAAGCTCTCATGAAAAAACATGAGAGTTTGGAGCTTGAGTCAAGAGCGCAAGCATCCGAGCTCGCGTCGGCCCTTGAGACCGCCAAGAGTGCCAAGGCCGAAGCCCAAAAGGCCCTCCAAGAGTTGGAGGAGGTGAAAAAGATAGCAACGAGTAAGGCATTCTTAATGCAAAGTAGGAATATAAAAGTAAACTACCTGTTACTTACTCGAATCCGGAGTTCTCCAGGGGCGTGTGCCGATCTTCCCCACAGCGTATCCGACGCCGCCGCGTTCTACCGAGCTGAAGAGGGCAGCTCGACGGAGAGTGTGTTCTGGTCTCAGTATTCTGAGGCCGGACACCCTGTGCCTTTGAGTGATCAGCTGAAACAGCTCGTCGAGCTCCACAAGGCGGCCGAACAGGCCATGAAGGGCTTACTAGTTCGGCTGTGGCCTGGAGAGGCCCTGCCTGGGAGCTATTTCGGGCTTGTGCGGCGGCTGGTGGAGGCTTGTCCACGGCTTGAGGTCATCAAGCGCTCCGCCTGCATTGAGGGTGCCCGGAGGGCCCTTGCCCGTGTAAGGGTACACTGGGGTAAGTTGGACGGAGAGAAGCTGGTGAAGGATGGGCCGCCGCCAGGGAAGGAGCATCGCAAGCCCGAGAACTACTACAAGGAAGTTCTTGCCGGAGCCCGCCTTGTCGCGGATGAATGTACTAAAGATGTAGTATTTGAATGAACTCGCTCGTTTGTATCTTGTGCGCTGAAAACTTGTTCATATGCGCTAAGCAATGCTTATTGAATTTAAAATATTATTTTCTGTGCGGCCGTTTATCAAAAATTGAGAGATGGCCAGTCGTCGGCTTCTGCCCCCATGCCACTAGTGCTGGGGTGTTCGGGATAAACCCGAGGGATCTTTTTCCCATAGTTGGGTCCTTCGAGGGAGGCGCTCAGCACAACGAACCAGGCAATCGGACTATAATGCTTGAACACTCTCACTTAGCCATAGAACGTTATAATTTTAAATTTCGGCGAAGCCCCTAGTTCGGAAGGCCGAATTCAGGGCGCTATCCACGCCTTTGGCCGGACATAGCCAGCTCCTCGCTCGAAGTGGCATAAGTCTTTAAGGACTCGAAAAACCTCTCGAACAGCGACCGGTCTCACGCCTTATCATGACAGTCTGTTTTAGCTTTCTCCACTGAGGTGCTTAACCCAGCTGAACTGGGGCACAATCGCAATGGTTCTCCTAGTGCTACCTTAGCCGATATAGCGGAACGTAAGGCACCAAAACATAGGAGCCGGGCAAACCCAACATGTGACCAAAATCATGATTCGGAGCCGATGCATATAGTGCTATAAGTTCGGGGTGCCGCACTTGTGAAAGTGTACGGACTTCTCACACTAGATAGAAGGGTAATGAAGCCCCTGGCGTGGTTTGCCGTACCATGGTGTACGGTTGCGATCATGTTTTTTAATGAACATATATATTAAAAGAGGACAACGCAAAAAATAGGCGAAAAGCTATGCATTGCTTATAGAGAGGCTATTTATCAAAGCCGAACGATACAAGTAGTGCGATAAGCAAAAAAGATATTAGACTATTTAACATGTCCTGACCAGGCGCAGGCCGCGGAATTTAGAAACAGATATATCGCTCGAAATAGAGACCACCTAAGAGTTCCGTAATGCGGCGTAGCTTTGTCTGCTTTCCTGGGTCTTGCATCGTCTGTGCGGCAGCAAAGCCGAACAGGTTATCCAGAGTGTGGAGTCCTGAAAGTAAAAAAAAATCCGGCAGCCCCTACTATGTTTGACGCCGTATTGTAAGCATGCCGCTAATGTGCCCCTCCCCCTGTGCCCATGGAATTTCGAGGGCGTAATTGTGTACCCGAGGTACTGGCTCCGCTATGTTGCGATGGCTGGGGTTGGGGCCGTATTGCTACGCTTGCTCCGAACGTGCTAGGCGGTCTTGTTGCAGGTTACTCCGGACGCGCTTTGCATTGTCCGGCTTTTTAACAGCCGGACTGGAGAGTTGCCTTGAAAGGCTGCTTTGTACTTCCACTGCGAGGGCCGCCGTGTGCTCCTCCGTACGGATGGAGCGTTCTGTGTTTCCGTTGACCGTAATTACTCCTCGAGGGCCTAGCATCTTGAGCTTGAGATATGCGTAGTGCGGCACCGCATTGAATTTAGCGAATGCGGTTCGTCCGAGCAGGGTGTGATAGCCACTGTGGAACGGGGCTATATCAAAGATTAACTCTTCGCTTCGGAAGTTATCCAGAGATCCGAAGACCACATCAAGTGTTACCGAGCTTGTGCAATTAGCCTCTACACCTGGTATGACGCCTTTAAAGGTCGTCCTTGTGGGCTTGATCCTTGATGGATCTATGCCCATTTTCCGCACTGTATCCTGATAAAGCAGGTTCAGGCTACTGCCGCCGTCCATGAGGACTCTTGTGAGATGAAATCCGTCAATGATTGGGTCAAGAACCAATGCGGCAAAACTGCCGTGACGGATGCTAGTGGGGTGGTCTCTTCGATCAAAAGTGATCGGGCAGGAGGACCATGGGTTGAACTTTGGGGCGACTGGCTCCATCGCGTATATGTCCCGTAGCACACGCTTCTGCTCCCTCTTGGGAATGTGGGTCGCGTATATCATGTTCACCGTCCGCACTTGTGGGGGAAACCCCTTCTGTCCATTGTTGTTCGGCGGCCTGGGCTCCTCCTCGTCGTCGCTATGCAGCCCCTTGTCTTTGTGTTCGGCTCTTAACTTGCCTGCCTGCTTGAACACCCAACAATCCCTGTTGGTGTGATTGGCTGGCCTCTCGGGGGTGCCATGAATCTGGCACGAGCGGTCGAGTATCCGGTCCAAACTAGACGGGCCCTGGGTATTCTTTTTAAATGGCTTTTTCCGCTGACCGGATTTATAGCCTCTGAATCTGGCATTTACTGTCGTATCCTCATTGCTGTCGCTGCTAACGCGGCGCTTTTGCTTATTTCGACGTGTCCTACCACTTTTGTCCTTGGTATCCGAATTACCAGGGTTCTTCGATAAGTTGTTGCTGCGAGCTAGCCAGCTATCTTCGCCCGCGCAAAAGCGGGTCATGAGTGTCGTGAGGGCTGCCATAGATTTCGGCCTTTCCTGTCCCAGGTGCCGGGCAAGCCACTCGTCGCGGATGTTATGTTTGAAGGCTGCTAGGGCCTCTGCATCCGGACAATCGACTATCTGATTTTTCTTTGTTAGGAACCGTGTCCAAAATTGCCTGGCCGATTCTTCTGGCTGCTGAATTATGTGGCTTAGGTCGTCTGCGTCCGGTGGCCGCACATAGGTCCCCTGGAAGTTGTCGAGGAATGCGGCTTCCAGGTCTTCCCAAGAACCGATTGAGTCCGCTTGTAGGCTGTTAAGCCAGTGCCGGGCTGGTCCCTTGAGCTTAAGGGGGAGATATTTGATGGCGTGTAGATCGTCGCCACGTGCCATGTGGATGTGAAGGAGATAATCCTCAATCCATACTGCCGGATCTGTCGTACCATCGTACGACTCGATGTTGACGGGTTTGAAACCCTCTGGGATTTTATGATCCATTACTTCATCTGTGAAGCATAGTGGGTGTGCGGCGCCCCTGTACTGGGCTATGTCACGATGCAGCTCGGAAGAGCTATGCCTGTTGTGTTCGGCCCGGCCGGATTTATTGTGTCCGGAGTGAAGATCATCACGTGTCGTCGGGCATCTGCGCGATCCATAGATCGATCTTGTTTGCCTTGCTTTATCCTCCAGTACGTCTCGTAGGTCTAGCTCATTTTCCCGTGCCTTAGTTGAGCGGCACCGGGGCATGGCTTCTTTAGAGGTTCGACAGGCCTCTCTGTCGCAGCCGTGAGGTGGCCGGTCTGCCATGTCATGCATTGGTAATGTAGGTGTTTCCCCCTCTGATTGGGGTAGCGGCCTGCGCTTAGGATAATTTTTGGAGGGGCGCTCGAGTTCATACTCTTCGGCCGCAAGGACTTCAGTCCATCTGTCAGCTAGCAAATCTTGATCAGCTCTAAGCTGTTGCTGCTTTTTCTTTAGGCTATTCGTCGTGGCTAGAAGCCTGCGTTTAAAACGCTCTTGTTCGGCGGGGTCTGATGGTATGATGAATTCATCGTCGTCGAGGCTTGCCTCGTCTTCGGAGGGAGGCATGTAGTTATCATCCTCAACCTCTCGCTCTGCCGCTCTCTCATGAGGGCTGGCTTCTCCATCTTCCTGTGTCGAATCTTGCTGGACTTGGTGTTCTTCGGCGCTATCCGGGGTAGTATTATCTCCCGTGCCGGAATCACCGTTTCTGCTGTGGCGGGATTTAGAGCGGCGCCGTTGACGCCGGCGTTTTGGCTATTTTTTCGAGCTGTCATCCTCCACTGTTCCATCGCCATCTCCATCCTTTGGAGCGTCCACCATATATATGTCATATGACGAGGTGGCGGTCCAGCGCCCTACAGGTGCTGGTTCTTGTTCATCTCCTCCTTCGTCGTCCATACCGTCGAAGTCTTCGGAGCCGAAGTCAAGTATGTCGGTTAAATCATCAACAGTGGCTATTAAGTGGGTGCCGGGTGGGCTTTGAATTTCTTCGTCGTCTGAATCCCAACCTCTCAGACCATAGTCCGGCCTGGGCTCTCCTGACAGAGAGAGAGACTTGAGAGAATTCAGGATATCACCGAAAGGTGAGTGCTGAAAGATGTCCGCGGCGGTGAACTCCATTATAGGCGCCCAATCGGATTCGATCGGCAGGGGCACGGGAGGCCCGGAGTTCGGAGAAGAATCCGACTCCTTGGAGTCATGGCCGTGCGGAGTACGGGGCTGGCGTTCGGCTCGATCGCCTTCAAGATCGCAGCCCCCGAGGTGACGTCCAACCGTTCATCCTCAAAGAACGCAGCGGGCTCTGAGTCGAGGATCGGGGCCGGTGCGTGTGCGGCCTCCAGGGCACTATTCGGAGGCAGAGCTATATCATGCCCCTCGAGGTAGTGCGGCGCGCTTGGTTGTGGTTCGAACCCGTCGAAGATCAAGTCTCCACGGATATCTGCCGTGTAGTTTAAGCTTCCAAACCTGACTTGATGGCCAGGGGCGTAGCTTTTGATCTACTCCAGACGACCAAGCGAATTGGCCTGCAGAGCGAAGCCGCCGAAGACGAAGATTTGTTCGGGGAGGAAGGTCTCACCCTGGACCTCATCGTTGTTGATGATCAAAGGTGCCATCGGGCCTAAAAGCGACGACACAGAGGAACTCTCAATGAAAGCACCAATGTCGGTGTCAAAACCGGCGGATCTCGGGTAGGGGGTCCCGAACTGTGCGTCAAGGTCGGATGGTAACAGGAGACAAGGGACACTTTATTTTACCCAGGTTCGGGCCCTCTCGATGGAGGTAAAACCATACTCCTGCTAGATTAATATTGATGATATGGGTAGTACAAGAGTAGATCTGCCACGAGATCAAGGAGGCTAAACCCTAGAAGCTAGCCTATGGTATGATTGTGTATGATGATGGTTGTCCTACGGACTACAACCCTCCGGTTTATATAGACACCGGATAGGGTTAGGGTTACACAGAGTCGGTTACAATGGTAGGAGATCTTGAATATCCGCACGCCTAGCTTGCCTTCCACGCCAAGAAAAGATCCTTCCGGACACGGGACGAAGCCTTCAATCTTGTATCTTCATAGTCCTGGAGTCCGGCTGAAGGTATAGTCCGGCTATCCGAACACCCCCTAATCCAGGACTCCCTCAATGGCGTTCTCGTAGGAAAACGGGAGCAGATCCATAGTGGTGTATTGAAATGGTGAATATGTGGACTCGTGTGCACCACCTCAAAAGAGTTACTTGCAGTCGTAGTTCAGAATAGCCACGAGTCAAAGCTGGCTTCCTGCAGTTAAACTCCACCACACCCTTTGTTGATACCGATGCATATGTAGCTAGTTCTGATGTAAGTCTTGCTGGGTACATTTGTACTCACGTTTGCCTATTTTATGTTTTGCAGAGAGACACCAGTCTCGCTAGTAGTTCCGTGTGGACTTCGACGTTTAGCTTGATACCTCAGCTACGATCTTGTGCCCTCGGCAGGATCTGGTGGATAGTCAGGCTTCTCAGCCTTTTTCATTTATAGATGTCTGTACTCAGACATGTTAAGCTTCCGCATGTGCTTGTTGCTTGTATGCTCTGAATGTTGGGTCATGAGACCCATGTTTGTAATATCTCGCTCCTCGGAGCCTAATGAATAAATACTTTGAGTCGTAGAGTTATGTTGTGATGCCATGTTGTATTTACACATATCGAGCATATTGTGTGTATGATTGAAATGCTTGGTATGCGTGGGATCCGACAATCTAGTTGTTTATCCTTGGCAGCCTCTCTTATGGGGAAATGTAGTCTAGTGCCTCCATGAGCCATAGTAGTCTGCTACAGCCCGGTTCACCGGAGTCCTGCTAGCCCAGCACTACTGCTCAGGGCACTTGACTGGCCGGCATGTGTTTCACTTCGTTCCTGTGTCTGTCCCTTCAGGGAAATGTCACGCGGTGACATCCGAAGTCCTGCCTAGCCTGCTATAGCCCGGGTTACCGGAGTCCTGTTAGCCCAGTGCTACAGCCCGGATTCACACGCTGTTGACCGACATGCTCGAGGTTGATTCATGTATGCCTGTCCCCATGGGTTAGTGCCGCTTTGGGTTCACGACTAGCCATGTCGGCCCGGGTTCTTTGTCATATGGATGCTAGCGACACTATCATATACGTGAGCCAAAAGGCGCAAACGGTCCCGGGCCAGGTAAGGTGGCACCCGTGGGAATACCGTGCGTGAGGCCGCAAAGTGATATGATGTGTTACATGCTAGATCGGTGTGACTTAGGATCGGGGTCCTGACACATCTCCCATGGGTCATCATGGGGGGTCAACTTTGGATCTGGATTTTTCTAAAGGATTGGCTTTTGCGGAGGATGTTTTCAGATCGTGTGGAAAATGCATTCATCCAGTGGATGACACGAGCCATTTTATTATGGTCGTGTCTTTTAGCAGGCACAATTTCGTCTTAATGATGATTTAGTGGCGGTGGCTTTGGAATCTGCAATTGGTGGATCTGCAATTGATCTGTCTGTTCAGCTCATTAAAGACAAGGTATTCTCATTTATTGACTCATGCAAACGTGTTGGCCTTCTTGTTCTTCAATTGAGATCTTTTGCGTGCCCCCAATTCAAATGTTTCTTCCATCTTTGGGGGAATGGTGGCCCTAATTGGAAACGTGAGTTTCTAATTTGGAAGAAGGAATGTGATGCTGAGTGGATCTTAATCAGTCCCTCTAAGAGGCGTGCTTCTCTTGGTTTGATCGCAATGCACAAACCACCATCCAAGTCCGCTCTGCGTTCAGGTGCTGGATCTTCAAAGAAAATTTCGTTTGCAACGTTTCAGCAATACAATGTTTGCAAGGGGTATAGTTATCCTGCTTCGCCTGGTCTGGTTGATGTTGTTGCTCATGCTGGGTATTCTGTTCTTCCTCGTGAACGGCTAATTTTGCCTCCGCCGCCGGCGACTGATCTCCGATGGACGGTGGCTGAGCCACCCATCACTTTCGGAACAGTTAACGTTCGTGAGATTTCTTCGGCGAGGTCTTTTGAGAATGCGCAAACCACCCTCGACGTCAATCTGCATGTGCATGGGGATGAGCTGGTTGGATCAGATTCGATTCCAGCCCAAGATGTTTCCCCGGCCCAATCGTCAAATCCGGTGCTTCCCGTGGCCCAGGCTGTTACCCCGGCCCTATCAAACCGGGATTTCTCTGATATATCTCCATCTGGTTTTGGCAACGAGGCGAATATAGATTTGCAACCAACTGAATTATCTGGAAATCCTTCTGATTTAAATGAATTTATTGACAACATGGTTTTTAATGTGTGGAAATGTCAGAATTGCTTATCCATGGTTCATTTAACCAAAGCGTCTACCAGCAGGGTACGTTGCCGTAGATGCTTTCGGTTGGGGCATAGGGCAAAGGGTTGTTCGGGCTCTACTCCTTCTCCAGCTTACAAGTGGGTCCCAGGGATCAAATCTGGCGATTCCAGCCGGTCGGCGGGTTTTTCTACACTGGACGCCTCGATTCCCTCCATAGCTAGTCCCGCTGGGTCTCTGCCCAGTCCCGTCGAGCCTGCCACCCCATCTATTCCACCTCTGCCTGCAGAGTCGCCGCCCATAACGCCTCAACCTCCCTCCTCGCCGTCTGCATCGCCTCCTCCGCCTCGCCCGTCGCCTGCTGCATCGCCGCCCAACTGCGCCACCTCTGCTCAGCGCTTCTCTTCTTCGGCCCCGACAATGGCGACCTTTGCGCTGAACCCCATGGAGTTTGTTCCGCAAGGCTTTGACATCATCGATGGTGGTGAGCTGTGTCTGCCCCGTACCTTCTTCACGCCTGCGGTGGCTCCAGATCGGCAGCATGAAGACTATGCCATCGCCATCGTCGAGCCAGCTCCTCTGCCTGAAGAAGTCGCCATCTTTCGGAACATGGTCAGTAACTTTGTTGTCAATGATCTCGGAAGAGCAGTTCTGGATGCCCAACCTTGGATACAAGGAGTTGGGCTTTTTCGTTTCCATAGTGCTCTGGCTCGTCAAGCCCTTGTGGATCATCCGCCTTTCAATCTGGGCAATGATAGATTTGTTAGATTCATCCCGCATGATGAGGGCGTAAATTACAGAGCTACTCAGGGTTTTTGCCGTGGATGGGTTATGTTGCTCGGTGTTCCATTGGATTATAGGCGCACATAGTACCTTGCGGACGTAATTAGCACCTTTGGAAGATTTCATCATTGGCATCAAGATGACCCCATGCTTGTCCGCTCGCTGGCTTATGTCTCTTTTCCAGCGCTGACTTTGGTTCCTCGCTCTGTCACTTACAGAGAATATGCAGACTTTGGTGGTGCTAGGATCTCTTGGTCTACACCTATGTACATCCTGTCAGCGGATTTTGCAGATATTCTTCCAGCAGATGAGGATCCCATGCCTTTCAATGGCAATCCGCACCCCCTCCCGTGCAATCTGCACTTTGAGAACTACAATTGGGTTATGCCAGAATTTCCTGAACTGGGATGGAATGATGTGCCACAGCCAGTCAATGAGCAGCAAAACAATGAAGTGCATCAGGTTCAGGAAGATGTGCAGCATGAGGAAGTTCAGGAAATACAGTCCCAGGAGTCCATTGTTCTGCAACATTCAGATGTTTCAGTTAACAATGTTGACAATGATGCAGAAGTTGCTCTCTTCCAGCCCCCAATGGGTCCACAGCAACCTCCTCTTATGATTGGACAAGTTCTCACCATCTATGGACCAGTTTTGCCGCCTGTGATGCAGTGGCAGCGCTCCTTCCAGAAGATGTTGCCGTTTATATGGTCTTCAAACATTCCTCAGTTTGTTTTCAAGTCTGACATAGGTGCTTTGCTAACCAAGCATTCCTCTGAAGATCACTGCAGTGGCCCAGTTTCCACTCTTAAACTCCTGCCTGCACCTGAGTCCTCAATCAGCATCGTTTCGGATGTGCCAAATACTCCTGTTAAAAGGCCTGTTGCTAGAGCTCTCTGCTTTGATGATCTGGATGCCCCAGTCTCTGAAACATTTGAATTCTCTGCTGTGCTTGAGGTATCTCTGAAGAGGGCAAGGAAGTCTCATGCCTCAAGAATTATTGTTGATACTGAGGTTCGGCGCAGTGCACGGCTGAGCGCTCTCCGTGATGGCTACCGCAAAGTAACTAGTGGTATTTCTTCCAAGAAGTCTCATACTTTGAAGAAGCGCAAGACCAGCAGCTCCCAGTCTGAGAACACTCCTTCTGTGCCACCACCAACTGCTATTGCAGATCTTCAACGCATTAGCGCCCGTCTTCGCATTGCACCTGAGAAGATCTCCACGGATAAGCTTGTTGCTGATCCGGCCAAGTCATGCAGCAGCCGGAGTTCTGATGATTAGCTACAACCTGCAGGGATGTGGTCTATGGCGTACCATAATCGCCATTTATCTTTATTTTCTTGTTCAGAACTATGTGATGCCTGTCTGCTGTGTGGGTCAGTATAGGACATTGCGTGGCCTATTTACTATGCTTTTACTTTTGGTTTGTAATGAATCAGACAAGGTTTAAGGAGTGGAAGGTGTTATGTTGGAATGTTCGTGGCCTCAATTCTGAAGCGCGTCAGCTTGCAGTTAGGCAGAAGATCGATTAAACTGGTTGTTCTGTTGTCTGTCTCCAGGAAACTAAATGCATGCAAATGGATCAGCGATTCATTAGGAAGTTTTGCCCGAGGCGCTTTGATAATTTTGTTTTCATACCTTCTGATGGTGCATCTGCTGGGATGGTGGTTGTTTGGAATTCATCCTTTTTCATAGGTTCTTTAATCGAGTCCAAACCCTATGGGATAATTGTGGAGTTTAAATCCAAACACACCTCAGAAACTTGGAGTCTAGTCTCTGTTTATGGCCCGTGTCAAGGCCCTGCCCGTGATGAATTTGTTCAGTGGCTATATAATCTTGATATTCAGTTTGGGCAGAACTGGCTGCTTTTGGGTGACTTCAACTTCATGAGATCATTGGAGAACCGCAACCTTCCGGGAGGTGATGTTAATGATATCTTCTTGTTTAATGAGATAATTGGTCATTTAGGTCTTGTTGAGTTGCCGATCAAGGGGCGTCAATATACTTGGTCGAATATGCAAACCTCACCGCTCCTAGAACAGATAGATTGCTTTTTCACTTCGGTCACTTGGACATATGATCACCCCAACACAATAGTTTTCCCACTTGCACGCACTGCCTCTGACCATGTTCCGTGCGTAGTCTCGATTGCCACTTGTATCCCCAAGGCAAAGGTTTTCCGCTTTGAGAATTATTGGATGGATTTTCCCGGGTTTGCAGACTGTATTGCTGAGGTTTGGAATAGGCAAGTGGTCAAATCGTCGATTGCATTAACAATTTCAGCTAAGTTTAAGTCCCTCCGTTACGCGCTCAAGAAATGGCATTTAAATATGTCTACAGTCAAAGCTTTAATTGCTGATTGTAATAAAGTGATTATTTTCCTGGATAATCTTGAGGAAATTAGGCCTTTGAGTTGGCCGGAGTTCAATTTTAGAAGAATTGTTAAATTACATCTTGAGGATATCTTACATTGGCAATTTATCTATTGGAAGCAGCGTTGCACGATCAGAAACATCAAAGTTGGAGAAGAGAATTCAAAAAATTTTCATGCCATGGCTACGGACAGATTCCGTAGGAATACTATCTCCTCGATCAAGTCTGCGGAGGGGGATGTGGTCACGGACCATCAACAGTTGGCAGGAATGTTCTGGGCTGATTTTAATCAGTGGATGGGCCAATCAAAAGGCATTCAGATGGGTTTTGATCTAGACACATTAATTACCCGAATTGATGGTCTAGAGGAGTTGTCTCTACCGTTCACTGATGCTGAGGTGGATGCAGTAATTAAGAATATGCCTATTGATCGTGCTCCGGGACCAGACGGGTTTACTGGGCTTTTCTTAAAGAAATGTTGGCCTATTTTGAAGGATGACTTTATGAAACTTGTGCAAGAATTCTATGAAGGAAAATGTAATTTGGAGTGTCTTAACACGTCTCTTATCACCCTCATTCCGAAGAAGCTAAGCCTTGAATATGTTGGTGATTTTAGGCCCATATCGTTGACCAATACTTGTTTAAAGTTCTTAACCAAGCTCTTGGCAAATCGTCTTCAGGGTGTGATCCTGAAATGTATCCACCGCAACCAATATGGTTTTCTTCGGTGTCGATCCATACAAGACTGTTTGGCGTGGTGTTTTGAATACATTCACCAATGCAAAGCTTCCAAGAGGCCTATCATTCTTCTTAAACTTGACTTCACAAAGGCGTTTGACACCATTGAGCATGAGTTGATACTTAGGATTTTGAAATGTAAGGGATTTGATGAACGTTGGAGAAGTTGGATTGACAGCATTCTGTCCACAGGCTCCTCTTCGGTCCTTTTGAATGGAGTGCATGGTAATCATTTTGTCTGTCGTTCAGGTGTTCGTCAAGGTGATCCGCTATCTCCATATCTCTTTGTGATCGCGGTGGATTTACTTCAATCGGTTGTAAATGAGATGTGCTCCAGGAATATTCTCACCTTGCCAATCCCAACTACCTCGATGGACTATCCGATCGTACAGTATGCTGATGATACACTCATCGTCCTTCCTGCTGTTGATAGCCAGCTCACTGCATTCAAAGAAATGCTTGAAGTCTTTACCAAATCAACCGGTCTCAGGGTGAATTTCAATAAGTCCTCTTTGATACCAATCAATATGTCTAATGATGAGGGCACACGTGTTGCTGCCCTGCTTGGATGTGATGTTGGTTCCATGCCATTCACTTACCTCGGCCAACCAATGGGTACTTCCCGGCCAACAATTTATGATCTATTGCCTCTGGTGGATCGTATTGAAAGACGATTATCTGCGTCTTCTTGTCTCTTGAACCAAGGAAGCCGGCTCCAACTTTTACAGTCTGTACTTAGTTCTATGCCAATATATTTCTTGTGCACCCTTTCGTTGCCGCATGGTATCTTGAAGCAGATCGAGCGGATTATGCGGCAATGCTTATAGAGAGGGAACACGGATACACCTCGGCAATCTTTGGCGGCTTGGGATTTGGTATGTCGTCCTAAATCTTTTGGTGGTCTGGGAGTTATGGATTTGAGCATTCAAAACGATGCCTTGCTCATGAAGCATCTTTTCAAGTTCTTCAATAAGATGGACGTACCATGGGTATCTCTTACCTGGGACACTTATTACGCCTCTGCGCCCCCCCCCAAGTCACGCAAAGCTGCGGTTCTTTCTGGTGGAGAGATGTATTCAAGCTGTATGATAAGTTTTGTAAGTTGGCAGTTCCACAAGTTCAATCGGGGGATACGGTGATCTTCTGGCTTGACCGTTGGCAATTTGGCAACAATACGATTAACATACGGCTTCAGTTTCCGAGACTCCACTCCTTTGTGATCGATGACACTCTAACAGTCAAGGATATTCTGGAACTACCAGACCCAACTGACAACCTCCACCTGCCACTGTCTGCCCAGGCCTTTGACGAGTTTAATCAACTTCAGGTGTTCCTTAATATGGTTAATCTTCAAGATGGGGAAAAGGACGTCTGGAAATGGCCTTCCAAGACTGGTGACTACCAGTCCAGGATTTATTACTTGTCATGCTTTTCGGACACAAAGGTTGACCCCATATTCAGGTGGATTTGGAAATGTTCTTGTACACTGAAGTTTAAGGTTTTTGGGTGGCTCCTTTTGATGGATCGTCTAAACACTAGGGACATGATGCAGCGGCGGCACTGGATTATACAGGATGACACTTGTGTTCTATGCCACTTGGCATCACATGAGGACAGAACACATCTCTTCTTCGCTTGCAATTTTAGCCAGCGTATCTGGAACTACCTGGGTATTTCATGGAACCCACAACCAAACCAGACCACTTATGACATGGCTTCTGATGCTAGGAGGGATTTTGGGCATCCTTTTTTCTCTGAGGTAGTATTCACTGCCACTTGGAATATTTGGACACAAAGAAATGGGAAGATCTTCATGAATGAATCACCTTCATTCAGGGCATGGAGGAGGAATTTCTTGCATGACATCTCTCTCTTAGCTCATAGAATCAAATGTAAATATAGGAATAGTCTAATCTCTTGGATAGCTTCCTTACCCTAATCACTTCTTTTGTAAGTATTACTCTCTCCTCCTCTCTCTTAACTTTGTAACTTTGTACTCTTTGGCTCTGTGTTTTAATAAAAGACTGTGAGGCTGTTGCCTTGCAGTACATAGTCAAAAAAAATATTCTTTGACTTAAATGAATAACCGTATTGCAATAAACATGATCCAATCATATTCATGCTTAACGCAAAACACTAAATAACATTTATTTTAGGTTCAACACTAATCCCCGAAGGTAAAGGGAGTGTACGATGGTGATCTTATCAACCTCTGGAATCACTTCCAACTCACATCGTCACCTCGCCCTTAACTAGTCTCTGTTTATTTTGCAACTCCTGTTTCGAGTTACTACTCTTAGCAACAGAACCAGTATCTAATACCAAGGGGTTGCTATAAACACTAGTAAAGTACACATCAATAACATGTATATCAAATATACCTTTGTTCACTTTGCCATCCTTCTTATCCACCAAGTATCTAGGGCAGTTCCACTTCCAGTGACCATTTCCTTTGCAGTAGAAGCACTCAATTTCAGGCTTGGGTCTACTTCGAGCTTTTTCATGGGAGTGGCAACTTGCTTGCCATTCTTCTTGAAGTTCCCTTTCTATCCCTTGCCCTTTTACTTGAAGCTAGTGGTCTTGTCAACCATCAACACATGATGCTTTTCTTGATGTCTACCTTCGCTGATTTCAGCATCGCGAAGAGCTCGGGAATCGTTTTCATCATCCCTTACATATTATAGTTCATCACGAAGTTCTAGTAACTTGGTGATAGTGACTAGAGAACTCTGTCAATCACTATCTTATCTGGAAGATTAACTCCCACTTGATTCAAGCGATTGTAGTACTCAGACATTCTGAGCACAAGCTCACTGGTTGAGCTATTCTCCTCCATCTTGTAGGCAAAATACTTGTCAGAGGTCTCATACCTCTCGACTCGGGCATGAGACTGAAATACAAATTTCAGCTCTTGGAACATCTTATATGCTCTGTGGCGTTCAAAACATTTTTGAAGTCCCGGTTCTAAGCCGTAAAGTATGGTGCACTAAACTATCAAGTAGTCATCATACCGAGCTTTGCCAAATGTTCATAACGTCTGTATCTGCTCCTGCAATAAGTCTGTCACCTAGCGGTGCATCAAGGACATAATTCATCTATGCAACAATGAGGATAATCCTCAGATCATGGACCAAGTCCGCATCATTGCTACTATCATCTTTCAACTTATTTTTCTCTAGGAACATATCAAAAATAAACAGGGAGCAACATCGCGAGCTATTGATCTACTACATAGTTGTGCAAATACTATCATGACTAAGTTCATGATAAATTAAAGTTCAATTAATCATATTACTTAAGAACTCCCACTTAGATAGACATCCCTCTAGTCATCTAAATGATCACGTGATCCAAATCAACTAAACCATGTCCGATCATCACGTGAGATGGAGTGGTTTTCAATGGTGAACATCACTATGTTGATCATATCTACTATATGATTCACGTTCGATCTTTCGATCTCAGTGTTCTGAGGCCATATCTGCATATGCTAGACTCGTCAAGTTTAACTCGAGTATTTTGCGTGTGCAAAACTGTCTTGCACCCGTTGTATGTGAATGTAGAGCTTATCACACCCGATCATCACGTGGTGTCTCAGCATGAAGAACTGCCGCAACGGTGAATACTCAAGGAGAACACTTATACCTTGAAATTATAGTGAGAGATCATCTTATAAAGCTACCATCGTACTGAGCAAAATAAGATGCATAAAAGATAAACATCACATGCAATCAAAATATGTGACATGATATGGCCATCATCATCTTGTGCCTTTGATCTCCATCTCCAAAGTACCGTCATGATCTCCATCGTCACCGGCTTGACACCATGATCTCCATCATCTTGATCTCTATCAACGTGTCGTCACATGGTCATCTCGCCAACTATTGCTTTTGCAACTATTGCTATCACATAGCGATAAAGTAAAGCAATTATATGGTGCTTGCATCTTATGCAATAAAGAGACAACCATAGGGCTCCTGCCAGTTGCCGACAACTTTAACAAAACATGATCATCTCATACAACAATTTATATATCATCATGTCTTGACCATATCACATCACAACATGCCCTGCAAAAACAAGTTAGACGTCCTCTACTTTGTTGTTGCAAGTTTTACGTGGCTGCAACGGGCTTCTAGCAAGAACCATTCTTACCTACGCATCAAAACCACAATGATTTTTCATCAAGTGTGTTGTTTTAACATTTAACAAGGACTGGGCGTAGTCAAACTCGATTGAACTAAAGTGGGAGAAACTGACACCCGCTAGCCACATGTGTGCGAAGCACGTCGGTAGAACCAGTCTCATGAATGTGGTCTGATACGTCCATTTTGCATCATGCTTTTATATCGATATTTATTGCATTATGGGTTGTTACTTCACATTATGTCACAATACTTATGGCTATTCTCTCTTATTTTACAAGGTTTACATAAGGAGGGAGAATGCCGGCAGCTGGAATTCTGGGCTGGAAAAGGAGCAAATATTAGAGACCTATTCTGCACAACTCCAAAAGTCCTAAAACTCGACGGAATATCTTACAATAAATAATAAAAAATCCTCACCAAAGATGAAGGCCAGGGGGGCCACACCCTGTCCACGAGGGTGGGGGCGCCCCCTCCCTAGGGCGCGCCCCATACCTCGTGAGCCCCCTGGTGGCTCTCCGATGCCCATCTTGTGTTATATGAAGTCTTTCGTTGAGAAAAAAAGAAGAAGCAACCTTTCAGGACGAAATCCCGCCGCCACGAGGCGGAACCTTGGCGGAACCAATCTAGGGCTCCGGCAGAGCTGTTCTGCCGGGGACACTTCCCTCCGGGAGGGGGAAATCATCGCCATCATCATCACCAACGCTCCTCTCATCGGGAGAGGGCAATCTCCATCAACATCTTAACCAGCACCATCTCATCTCAATACCCTAGTTCATCTCTTGTATCCAATTCTTGTCTCCAAGTCCGGGATTGGTGCTAGTAGATTGCTAGTAGTGTTGATTACTCCTTGTAGTTGATGCTAGTTGGTTTATTTGGTGGAAGATCATATGTTCAGATTCTTTATGCATATTATTACCCCTCTGATTATGAACATGAATATGCTTTGTGAGTAGTTACGTTTGTTCCTGAGGACAAGGGAGAAGTCTTGCTATTAGTAGTCATGTGAATTTGGTATTTGTTCGATAATTTGATGAGATGTATGTTGTCTAGCCTCTAGTGGTGTTATGTGAACGTCGACTACATAACACTTCACCATTATTTGGTCCTACAGGAAGGCACTGGGAAGTAATTGTCACAGCCCTAGAATTGTTTGCAACTAGTGGCATTGCATCTATGCATCATGTTTAAATTTTATGAAACTTGAAATGGGGATGACAGAAAACCCCAGCACCACTTAAACCAATTAGGGTTATAAAAAAATACTTTTCAATGAACCTGAAATGCCCTTCCAGAATGTTCATCATCTTTGCCTTGGTCTAGAACCTCTGACAAAAATGATGCACACTTTTCTAGGACAACAGAGGGTCACTGGATTAAATCATATAGTATTTGCATTTGGGCATTTAAATTCTATAAAATATTTTAAATGCTCAAATAATCATAAACTAAAATGTTTACTATTAGATATATTCTAAGCAGTAGCCATGATTAGTTTTATGATTTTTGGAAATGCACTGGCATTTTTAATAAAGCCCTGAAGTTACAGAAATAATAGAAAACGGAAAATATAAAAGAGAGAGAGAGAGAGACTAACCTGGGCCAACTCACCTGTGCAGCCCACCTGGCGGCCCAAGTGGCCGGCCCAGCCCCCCAGCGCCCCTTGTCATCTTCCTCCTCTGCCAGGTGCGTGGCGAGTGCCGACGCTGCTCTGGCCACCTCCTGCTTCCTCCCCGGACCTTCTAGCGATGCCACGGAGATGCCCCGCAGCCCCCTCTCCCTCTCCCCTCACTCTAGATCTCTCTCCCTCTCCTCTAGCGCCTTCCCGCAGCACCACCGGATGCGCCGTCGCCGCCGCTCGTCGTTACCGTGGCCACCAGCATCCCCACGCCCGGCCAGCGCCCCACGAGCTCCGCCTCGACGCCGTAGAGCCACACGCCAAAGCACGCGATCCCGGGAGGCCAGCAACGTCGCCATCACCGTCGCCTTCCACCTCGGGCTCCGGCCACCATCGTCATCGATTCGCCGCACGCAGGATGGCCCTGAGCCTGCTAACCATTCCTACGGCACCGCTGTGAGCTCCGCCACCATTTCCCCCTCTTCCCCGCTTCGTTGGATCGTCGTAGCCCTCGCCCGCACTTGACCGAGCTCCGGCCGCCGCTGTTGTCATCGCCGTCGCCGCTGCAGTCCGACCCAGCACCGCCCACGGCCACCAAGCGAAGCGCCTCCTCGTACAGCAGCCGTAGAGGCCAACCCCGCCCCCTCTCGTCGTCGAAATCACCGGAACGGGAGCCGCCGCCGCGTCTGTGTGTCACCGGCGGTTAGCCGCTGACGTGGACACTTAATTAGGGCCTAAACACCCAGCTAATCACCCCCTAGTGCCACTGCCAAGTGGGCCCCCGTGCCTAAATTAATTTGCTTAACTTCTCTATTAAATTAATACTAATCTCAGTGGGCCCCGCCTGTCACCGTTGACTTGGCCACGTCAGCATTGACCGGACCCACACGTCAGCCTCTGTAGTTGACACTGTGTCACTGACCAGTGGACCCCACTGGTCAGGTTTGACCTGGACGCGCTTGTTGACCTGCTGACGTCATCATGACCTGATGCTGACGCAGTAATACATTTTCTGGATTTATTAATATTTAGGAAATTCCAGAAAATAATGCTAACTTCAAAAATTCATAGAAATTAATCTGTAACTCCAAATCAAACAAATTATATATGAAAAATTATCAGAAAAATTCAATCTATCCATCTGTACTAGTTTCATGCATGAAAAACGGACCTAAACCTGCTGTATAGATGAAAACACATAAAGGGCATTTAAAATGCTTAAGTTTGGAGTTGCATTTGAATCCTTGATTCAAATGAGCTCCATTGAACTTGTTGTTGTTTCATTGGCACAAACACATCACATATACATGCCATGTCCATGCATCATATTTGTGCATTGCATTGATTGTGTTTATTCTCTGTTTGCCGGTGTTGTTCCCCTCGGTAGACGTTGTTCCGACGCTATGATCGTTGACACTGATGAAGACCCAATGCTATCTTCAGAAGTGCCAGGCAAGCAAAAACCCCTTGTTCATTCCGATACAATCCCACTCTCTCGCTCCTGCTCTCTTTTACTGCATTAGGACAACAATGATTCAACTGTTACATGCTGCGGTAGTTGAACCCCTTATCCTCTGCATGACCTGTCATTGCCACAGTAAATAGATGAAACCCACTAGCATGAGTAGGAGTTGTTTGAGCCCTGATGTGTCTACTCATTCATGCTTGTTTGTCATGCCTGCTACTACTTAGAGTTGAGTCAGGTCTGATCCATCGGGGATGAATCGGAGTGTGTAAACATGTCCTACTGTTGAGAGCTAAGTGTGTGAACACGATTTGGTAAAGGAAGCGGTGAGAGGCATGTAGGAGTACATGGTGGGTTGTCTCATTGCAGCCGTTCTCAGGAACTGAGTTCTGTGTTTGTGATCCATGAACAGTTACTACCACACATTGGAATGCTTAAGTGCCCCTATCGACTTATTAATCAACCTGATCTCTGTCCAGGAGTTGCAACTAGTTTCTGGTGTTTGTAGGTAGTGTTAGTAGTCTACCAAGTGGCACCCGGTACAGGTGGGCTTGGGACAGACTAGGCATCGTGGCACGGTGTACCAAGCGTAGATCCACCCGTCGAGGTGGGCTTGGGAACCCTGCACACATCGTTTGGGGCCATGAGCGACACCCCGGCCGGATCTCCTTGCAGATGGAACCCGAATAGGCGATAAACCTGGACTAGTGACTTGTGTGGTTAGTCAGGTCATGGCCGACTCCCTCGCCAGGCTTCTGCTTGAAGGTTGTCGAGGTACATGACGTGTACATGGTGGTAAGTGGCGAGAGCGTGTGTGAAGAAGTACACCCCTGCAGGGTTATCATTATCTATTCGAATAGCCGGATTCCTCGGATATGGAAACTTGGACCCCTTGCATAGTTCATAGACAAGTGAAAGTGGATACTCTAAAATGCGCAAGATAAGCGTGAGTGCTATGGATGGCCTTCTCGTAGGGGGACGGGAGCGGATCCATAGTGGTGTATTGATATGGTGAATTTGTGGACTCGTGTGCTCCACCTCAAAAGAGTTACTTGCATTCGTAGTTCAGGATAGCCACCGAGTCAAAGCTGGCTTGTTGCAGTTAAACTCCACCACCCCTTTGTTGATACCGATGCATATGTAGATAGTTCTGATGTAAGTCTTGTTGGGTACATTTGTACTCACGTTTTCCTATTTTATGTTTTTGCAGAGAAACGTCGGTCTCGCTAGTAGTTCCACGTGGACTTCGACATTTAGCTTGTTACCTCAACTACGATCTTGTGCCCTCGGCAGGATCTGGTAGATAGTCAGGCTTCTCAGCCTTTTTCATTTATAGATGTCTATACTCAGACATGTTAAGCTTCCTCATGTGCTTGTTGCTTTTATGCTCTGAATGTTGGGTCATGAGACCCATGTTTGTAATATCTCGCTCCTCGGAGCCTAATGGTTAAATACTTGAGTCGTAGAGTTATGTTGTGATGCCATGTTGTATTTACACATATCGAGCATATTGTGTGTATGATTGAAATGCTTGGTATGTGTGGGATCCGACAACCTAGTTGTTTATCCATGGTAGCCTCTCTTTTGGGGAAATGTAGTCTTGTGCTTCTATGAGCCATAGTAGTCCGCTACAGCCCGGTTCACCGGAGTCCTGCTAGCCCAGCACTACTGCTCCGGAACACTTGACTGGCCGTCATGTGATTCACTTTGTTCCTGTGTCTGTCCCTTTGGGGAAATGTCACGCGGTGACATCCGGAGTCCTGCCTAGCCTGCTACAGCCCGGGTTCCCGGAGTCCTGTTAGCCCAGTGCTACAGCCCGGATTCGCACGCTGCTGACCGACATGCTCGATGTTGATTCATGTACGCCTATCCCTGTAAGTTAGTGCCACTTTGGGTTCACGACTAGTCATGTCGGCCCGGGTTCTTTGTCATATGGATGCTAGCGACACTATCATATACGCGAGCCAAAAGGCGCAAACGGTCCTGGGCCAGGTAAGGTGGCACTCGTGGGAATACCGTGCGTGAGGCCGCAAAGTGATATGATGTGTTACATGCTAGATCGGTGTGACTTAGGATCAGGGTCCTGACAGTAATTAGTAGATGATGGGTTGCTAGAGTGACAGAAGCTTAAACCCTAGTTTATGCGTTGCTTCGTAAGGGGCTGATTTGGATCCATATGTTTCATGCTATGGTTAGGTTTACCTTAATACTTTTGTTGTAGTTGCGGATGCTTGCAATAGATGTTAATCATAAGTGGGATGCTTGTTCAAGTAAGAACAGCACCCAAGCACCGGTCCACCCACATATCAAATTATCAAAGTACCGAACGCGAATCATATGAACGTGATGAAAACTAGCTTGACGATATTCCCATGTGTCCTCGGGAGCGCTTTTCCTTATATAAGAGTTTGTTCCGGCTTGTCCTTCGCTACAAAAAGGATTGGTCCATCTTGATGCACCTTATTTACTTTTGTTACTTGTTGCTCGTTACAATTTATCCTATCACAAAACTATCTGTTACCACTTATTTCAGTACTTGCAGAGAACACCTTGCTGAAAACCGCTTATCATTTCCTTCTGCTCCTCGTTGGGTTCTACACTCTTACTTATCGAAAGGACTACTATAGATCCCCTATACTTGTGGGTCATCAAGACTCTTTTCTGGCGCCTTTGGTAGGTGGAATTTGGTAAGGAAAATTTTATATAGTGTGCTGAAATTTACTGTCACTTGTTACTATGGAAAGTAATCCTCTGAGGGTCTTGTTCGGGGTATCTTCACCCCGACCAGTAGAGCAAAGAGTTGCTCCTCAACCTACTGAACCTATTGAAAATGAAATTCCTTTTGAATTTCCTTCAGGTATGATAGAAAAACTGCTAGCTAATCCTTTTACAGGAGATGGAACAAAGCATCCTGATGAGCACTTAATATATGTGGATGAAGTTTGTGGATTATTTAAGCTTGCAGGTATACCCGATGATGTTGCTAAGAAGAAGGTCTTTCTTTTATCTTTGAAGGCAGACGCATTGACATGGTATAGGCTATGTGATAATACAAGATCATGGAACTATAAAAGATTGAAATTGGAATTTCATCAAAAGTATTACCCTATGCATCTTGTTCATCATGATCGCAATTATATATATAATTTTTGGCCTCGCGAAGGAGAAAGCATCGCTCAAACTTGGGGAGGCTTAAATCAATGTTATATTCATGCCCCAATCATGAGCTCCCAAGAGAAAAAATTATTCAAAAAAATTATGCTCGACTTTATGAAAATAATCGCACCATGCTCGATACTTCTTGTGCTGGCTCTTTTATGATGAATACTATTGGATTTAAATGGGACCTATTGGATAGAATTAAACGCAACTCTGAAGATTGGGACCTCGACGAAGGTAAGGAGTCAGGTATGACACCTAAGTTTGATTGTGTTAAATCTTTTATGGATACCGATATTTTCTGTAAGTTTAGCACTAAATATGGACTTGACTCTGAGATAGTAGCTTCTTTCTGTGAATCTTTTGCTACTTATGTTGATCTCCCCAAGGAGAAGTGGTTTAAATATCACCCTCCCATAGAAGTAAAAGTAGCTGCACCTATTAAAGTTGAAGAAAAGACTGTCACTTATAATGATCCTATTGTTCCTACTTCTTATGTTGAGAAACCACCTTTCCCTGTTAGAATAAAGGATCATGCTAAAGCTTCAACTGTGGTTCGTAAAAGCAATATTAGAAATTATACACCTCCTGAGAAAGTTAAAGTAGAACCTAATATTGCTATTGTTAAAGATCTCTTGACTGATATTATTGATGGGCATGTTATTCAGTTCTGCGGTGAAACTGCTAGAATTGCTAAACCTTGTGCTAAAGATAAACATAGACCTATGGTAGGCATGCCTATTATTTCTGTTAAAATAGGAGATCATTGTTATCATGGCTTATATGATATGGGTGCTAGTGCTAGTGTTATACTGTATGACTTGTATAAAGAGATTAAGCATGAAATTGCACCTGCTGAGTTAGAAGATATTGATGTCACAATTAAACTTTCCAATAGAGATACTATTTCAGCAATGGGAATTGTTAGAGATGTTGAAGTCTTGTGTGGGGAAACTAAATATCCTGCTGATTTTCTTGTTCTCAGTTCCCCACAAGATAGCTTTTGTCCCATTATATTTGGTAGACCCTTCTTGAACATTGTTAATGCTAAGATAGACTGCGAAAAGAATGTTGTTACTATTGGCTTGGATGATATGATTCATGAGTTTAATTTCTCTAAATTTAGTAAACAACACCGTGAAGAAGAATTACCTAGTAAAGATGAAATTATTGGTCTTGCTTCTATTGGCGTACCTCCTAGTGATCCTTTAGAACAATATTTGCTAGACCATGAAAATGATATGTTTATGAATGAAAGAAGGGAAATAGATGAAGTATTCTTTAAACGGGAACCTATTCTGAAACACAATTTGCCTGTTGAAATCCTAGGGGATCCCCCTCCACCTAAGGGTGATCCCGTGTTTGAGCTTAAACCGTTGCTTGATAATCTTAAATATGCTTATCTTGATGAAAAGAAGATATATCTTGTTATTATTAGTGCTAACCTTTCAGAGCATGAAGAAGAAAGATTATTGAAAACTTTGAAGAAGCACCGTGCTGCTATTGGATATATTCTTGATGATCTTAAGGGCATTAGTCCCACTCTATGTCAACATAAAATAAATTTGGAGGCAGACGCCAAACCAGTTTGTGATCCTCAAAGACGCCTGAATCCTAAAATGAAAGAAGTGGTAACAAAATAAATACTAAAGCTTCTCGAGGCAGGTATAATTTATCACGTTGCTGATAGTCAGTGGGTAAGTCCTGCCCATTATGTCCCTAAGAAGGGAGGTATTACTGTTGTTCCTAATGATAAAGATGAATTAATTCCACAAAGAATTATTACAAGTTATAGGATGGTAATTGATTTTTGCAAATTAAATAAGGCTACTAAGAAAGATCATTACCCCTTACCTTTTATCAATCAAATGCTAGAAAGATTATGCAAACATACACACTATTGCTTTCTAGATGGTTATTCTAGTTTCTCTCAAATACCTGTGTCGGCTAAAGATCAATCAAAGACTACTTTTACATGCCCTTTTGGTACTTTTGCTTATAGACGTATGCCTTTTGGTTTATGTAATGCACCTGCTAACTTTCAAAGATGCATGATGGCTATATTCTCTAACTTTTGTGAAAAGATTTGTGAGGTTTTCATGGACGACTTTTCCGTCTATGGATCCTCTTTTGATGATTGCTTGAGCAATCTTGATCGAGTTTTGCAGAGATGTGAAGAAACTAATCTTGTCTTGAATTGGGAAAAGTGCCACTTTATGGTTAATGAAGGTATTGTTTTGGGGCATAAAGTTTCTAAAAGAGGTATTGAAGTTGATAAAGCCAAGGTTGATGTTATTGAAAAGATGCCATGTCCCAAGGACATCAAAGGTATTAGAAGTTTCCTTGGTCACGCCGGATTTATAGGAGGTTCATTAAGGACTTCTCAAAAATTTCTCGGCCTTTGACTAATTTATTACAAAAAGATATACCATTTGTCTTTGATGATGATTGTGTAGAAGCATTTGAAATACTTAAGAAAGCATTGATCTCTGCACCTGTTGTTTAGCCACCTGATTGGAATTTACCCTTTGAAATTATGTGTGATGCTAGTGATTATGCTGTAGGTGATGTTCTAGGGCAAAGAGTTGATAAGAAATTAAATGTTATCCATTATGCTAGTAAGACTCTAGACAATGCTCAAAGAAATTATGCTACTACTGAAAAGGAACTTTTAGCAGTTGTATTTGCTTGTGATAAGTTCAAACCTTATATTGTTGATTCTAAAGTAACTATTCACACTGATCATGCTGCTATTAAATATCTTATGGAGTTGATAAGAAATTAAATGTTATCCATTATGCTAGTAAGACTCTAGACAATGCTCAAAGAAATTATGCTACTACTGAAAAGGAACTTTTAGCAGTTGTATTTGCTTGTGATAAGTTCAAACCTTATATTGTTGTTTCTAAAGTAACTATTCACACTGATCATGCTGCTATTAAATATCTTATGGAGAAGAAAGATGCTAAACCTAGACTTATTAGATGGGTTCTCTTGCTACAAGAATTTGATTTACATATTGTTGATAGAAAGGGAGCTGAGAACCCCGTTGCAGACAACTTATCTAGGTTAGAGAATGTTCTTGATGACCCACTACCTATTGATGATAGCTTTCCTGATGAATAATTAAATGTCATAAGTACTTCTCGTAGTACTCCTTGGTATGTTGATTATGCTAATTACATTGTTGCTAAATTCATACCACCTAGCTTCATATACCAACAAAAGAAAAAGTTCTTCTATGATTTGAGACATTACTTTTGGGATGGCCCACATCTTTATAAAGAAGGAGTAGATGGTGTTATTAGATGTTGTATACCTGAGCATGAAAAGGAACAGATCCTACGCAAGTGCCACTCCGAATCTTATGGAGGACACCACGCGGGAGACAGAACTGCGTATAAGGTATTGCAATCCGGTTTTTATTGGCCTACTCTCTTCAAGGATGCCCGTAAGTTTGTCTTGTCATGTGATGAATGTCAAAGAATTGGTAATATTAGTAGACGTCAAGAAATGCCTATGAATTATTCACTTGTTATTGAACCATTTGATGTTTAGGGCTTTGATTATATGGGACCTTTTCCTGCCTCTAATGGATATACACATATTTTAGTTGCTATTGATTACGTTCCTAAGTGGGTAGAAGCTATTCCAACTAGTAGTGCTGATCATAACACTTCTATGAAAATGCTTAAGGAAGTTATTTTTCTGAGGTTTGGAGTCCCTAGATATTTAATGACAGATGGTGGTTCACACTTTATTCATGGTGCTTTTCGTAAAATGCTTGCTAAGTATGATTTTAATCATAGAATTGCATCTCCTTATCACCCACAGTCTAGTGGTCAAGTAGAATTGAGTAATAGAGAGCTCAAATTAATTTTGCAAAAGACTGTCAATAGGTCTAGAAAGAATTGGTCCAAGAAACTTGATGATGCATTATGGGCCTATAGAACTGCATATAAAAATCCTATGGGTATGTCTCCATATAAAATGGTTTATGTAAAAGCATGTCACTTACCTCTTGAACTAGAACATAAGGCATATTGGGCTATTAAAGAGCTCAACTATGATTTCAAACTTGCCGGTGAGAAGAGGTTATTTGATATTAGCTCACTTGATGAATGGCGAACCCAAGCTTATGAAAATGCCAAGTTGTTTAAAGAAAAAGTCAAAAGATGGCATGACAAAAGGATACAAAAGCGTGAGTTTAACATAGGTGATTATGTATTGCTATACAACTCTCGTTTAAGATTTTTTGCAGGAAAACTTCTCTGTAAATGGGAAGGCCCCTATGTTATCGAGGAGGTCTATCATTCCGGTGACATAAAGATCAACAACTTCGAAGGTACAAACCCGAAGGTGGTAAACGGTCAAAGAATCAAACATTATATCTCAGGTAATCCCATAAATGTTGAAACCAATATTATTGAAACCGTAACCCCGGAGGAATACATAAGAGACACTTTCCAGAACGTTTCAGACCCCGAAAAGGAATAGGTATGTGGTACGCTAAGTAAACCGACTCCAAAACAATTTTTAAGGCAATATTTCTCTGTTTGGAACATTTAGAAAAATAGAAAAATAAGTAGCAGTCCGGGAAGGACACGAGGGCCCCACGAGGGTGGAGGGCGCGTCCTACCCCCTGGGCGCGCCCCCCTACCTCGTGAGCACCTCGTGTGCCTTCTGGACTCCGTTTACTTGCACGATACGTATTTTGGTCGGTAAAAATTCATTATATAATCTCCTGAAGGTTTTGACTCCCGTATCACGCAAATATCCTCTGTTTTTGTTTCGAGCTGTGCTGCTGCAGATTGGATCAACATGTCTTCCCAGGATTCGGAAGGAGAAAGCTATGTGTATGATTACTTAGCCAATCCTAAGGTCTATGGAGATGTGGAGCACGATGGTTGGACCACGGAGGAAGAAGAGGACTATGAACCCAAGGGGAAGGAGGAGACGAGCTCAGATGAAGATGAAGCCCCATTACCTCAACCTGGGGACATGCATGTGGAATTCAAAAAGTCAAGTCTCCCTGGTAGGGTAAAGAAACCCAAGTTCGAGTTTATCCCTTTTCGTCTCTTGCAAGAAAATAAGCAGGACCTATGCAAAAAGATATTAACCCTGGAGTGGGAGATTGATGATCTGAGGGATCAAAATGCCGTCCTCAAGCGTAAATTAAGGGAGAAGTCTACGTCATCAACTAAGTCAAAAACACCATCATCCTCTCCACCAACAACAAAGGAGATATAATCACATGGGTATGGGCACTCCCCTTGGCAACTGCCAAGCTTGGGGGAGGTGCCCTGGTATCGTATCACCATCACAACTCCTATCTTTACCGTTTTTCTTAGTTCGATCCTATTAGTAGTATTTTGATCTAGTAGAATAAAGTTTATGGCATGATCTAGTTTTGAGTTTTGCCTTATGATCTCTCTATGTAATCGAGTTCGTGAGCTATATAATAAAGATTAGTGTTGAGTCAAGGGCTTGATTTTCTTGCTATAATCTTGAATAAATAAAAGAAGAAAAGAGAAAAAGAATAAAAAGAAACAAAAGTTCATATTGATCTTATTGAGAGTAATGACTTCACATAGGAGGAGTATGATGATTTAAAAGTTGTTGGGAGTTGGCAGACATAGCTTTGGTCATCGTTGCAATTAATAGGAAGTAATAAGGAAAGAGAGGTTTCACATATAGATGTATTATCACTGACATCTTTTATGATTGGGAGCACTCATTAAAATATGACATGCTAAAGAGTTGATGTTGGACAAGGAAGACAATGTGATGAGTTATGTTTTCTTATATCTGAGATAAAGTATGTTGTCATGGATCCTCCAACATGTTGAGCTTGCCTTTCTCCCTCATGCTAGCCAAAAGCACCAAGTAGAGATACTACTTGTGCTTCCAAATACCCTTAAACCAGTTTTGCCATGAGAGTCCACCATACCTACCTATGGATTGAGTAAGATCCTTCAAGTAAGTTGTCATCGGTGCAAAGCAATAAAAATTGCTCTAAATATGTATGATTGATTGGTGTGGGAGAAATAAGTTTTATACGATCTTGTGATGTGGAAGTAATAAAAGCGACGGACTGCATAATAAAGGTTCATATCACAAGGGGCAATATAAAGTGACGCTCTTTCGCATTGGGATTTTATGCATCCAACCATAAAAGCGCATGGCAACCTCTGCTTCCCTCTGCGAAGGGCCTATCTTTTATTATTATCTTCAACCTTATGCAAGAGTCATGGTGATCTTCACCTTTCCTTTTTATTTTTATCCTTTGGCAAGCCCAGCATGTTGGAAAGAACCTTATATATATATATATATATATATATATATATATATATATATATATATATATATATATATATATATATATATATATATAATTGGATGTAGGGGAGCATGAGTTATTGTTGTTGACATTACCCTTGAGGTAAAAGGTTGTGGGGCAAAACTATAAGCCCCTATCTTTCTCTGTGTCCGATTAAAACTCCGTAACCACAAGTATTGCGTGAGTGTTAGCAATTATGAAGGACTAGATGATAGTTGAGTATATGGACTTGCTTTTAAGCTCTCACATAGACTCTTTCTGATATTATGATAAATTGCAATTGCTTCAACGACTGAGGTTATAGTTTGTTGGTTCTCAATAAGGTTTCTGATTCATACTTTTGCATTGGGAATAGATCATCACTTGAACATAAGTGATCATATGACAATATCTATATATGTTGCTGTTATGAGAATAATCATGATGCCTTCATGTGCATATTTTATTTTTATCGACGCCTCTACCCCTAAACATGGGGACATATTTATTGTTATCGGCTTTCGCTTGAGGACAAGCGAGGTCTAAGCTTGCGGGAGTTGATACGTCCATTTTGCATCATGCTTTTATATTGATATTTATTGCATTATGGGTTGTTACTTCACATTATGTCACAATACTTATGGCTATTCTCTCTTATTTTACAAGGTTTACATAAGGAGGGAGAATGCCGGCAGCTGGAATTCTGGGCTGGAAAAGGAGCAAATATTAGAGACCTATTATTAACAACTCCAAAAGTCCTGAAACTCCACAGAATATCTTACAATAAATAATAAAAAATCCTCGCCAAAGATGAAGGCCAGGGGGCCCACACCCTGTCCACGAGGGTGGGGGCGCCCCCCTAGGGTGCGCCCCCTACCTCGTGGGCCCCTTGGTGGCTCTCCAATGCCCATCTTCTGCTATATGAAGTCTTTCATTGAGAAAAAAAGAAGAAGCAACCTTTCGGGACGAAACTCCACCGCCACGAGGCGGAACCTTGGCGAAACCAATCTAGGGCTCCGGCAGAGCTGTTTTGCCGGGGACACTTCCCTCCGGGAGGGGGAAATCATCGCCATCATCATCACCAACGCTCCTCTCATCGGGAGAGGGCAATCTCCATCAACATCCTCACCAGCACCATCTCATCTCAAAACCCTAGTTCATCTCTTGTATCCAATTCTTGTCTCCAAGTCTGGGATTGGTGCTAGTTGGTTGCTAGTAGTGTTGATTACTCCTTGTAGTTGATGCTAGTTGGTTTATTTGGTGGAAGATCATATGTTCAAATCCTTTATGCATATTATTACCCCTCTAATTATGAACATGAGTATGCTTTGTGAGTAGTTACGTTTGTTCCTGAGGACAAGGGAGAAGTCTTGCTATTAGTAGTCATGTGAAATATGTATTCGTTCGATATTTTGATGAGATGTATGTTGTCTAGCCTCTAGTGGTGTCATGTGAATGTCGACTACATAACACTTCACCATTATTTGGGCCTAGAGGAAGGCATTGGGAAGTAATAAGTAGACAATGGGTTGCTAGAGTGACAGAAGCTTAAACCCTAGTTTATGCGTTGCTTTGTAAGGGGCTGATTTGGATCCATATGTTTCATGCTATGGTTAGGTTTACCTTAATACTTTTGTTGTAGTTGCAGATGCTTGCAATAGAGGTTAATCATAAGTGGGATGCTTGTTCAAGTAAGAACAGCACCCAAGCACCGGTCCACCCACATATCAAATTATCAAAGTACCGAACGCGAATCATATGAACGTGATGAAAACTAGCTTGACGATATTCCCATGTGTCCTCGGGAGCGCTTTTCCTTATATAAGAGTTTGTTCCGGCTTGTCCTTTGCTACAAAAAGGATTGGGCCATCTTGCTGCACCTTATTTACTTTTGTTACTTGTTGCTCGTTACAATTTATCCTATCACAATACTATCTGTTACCACTTATTTCAGTACTTGCAGAGAACACCTTGCTGAAAACCGCTTATCATTTCCTTCTGCTCCTCGTTGGGTTCGACACTCTTACTTATCTAAAGGACTACGATAGATCCCCTATACTTGTGGGTCATCATGGTCATGTAATGTCGGTCCGGGCCGCTTCATCCAACAATACCGCCGAATCAAAGTAAGACGTTGCTGGTAAGCAGTATGACTATTATTGCCCACAACTCTTTGTGTTCTACTCGTGCATATAACATCTACGCATAAGCCTGGCTCAGATGCCGCTGTTGGGGAACGTAGTAATTCAAAACAATTCCTACGATCACGCAAGAGCTATCTAGGAGAAGCATAGCAACGAGCGGGGAGAGTGTGTCCACGTACCCTCGTAGACCGAAAGCGGAAGCGTTTAGTAACGTGGTTGATGTAGTCGAACATCTTCGCGATCCAACCGACCCAAGTACTGAACGCACGGCACCTCCGTGATCTGCACACGTTCAGCTCGGTGACGTCCCTCGAACTCTTGATACAGTTGAGGCCGATGAAGAGTTTCGTCAGCACGACGGTGTGATGCCGGTGATGATGAAATTACCGACGCAGGGCTTCACCTAAGCACTACGACAATATGACCGAGGTGGAAAACTGTGGAGGGGGGCACCACACACAGCTAAGAGATTATCTGTTGTGCCTTTGGGGTGCCCCCTGCCCCCGTATGTAAAGGAGGGGAGGAGGAGGCCGGCCAACAAGGGGCGCGCCAGGGAGAGGGGAGTCCTACTAGGACTCCAGTCCTAGTAGGATTCGGCCCCACCCGTTTTTCCTTCTACCGGAGGGGGAAAAGGGGAAGGAGAGGGAGTAGGAGAAGGAAAGGGGGGTGGTGCCCCCTTGCCAAGTCCAATTCGGCCTCCTCCCTTGTGGGGGGTGCACCAGCCCCTTGTGGGCTGGTTAGCCTCCCTCCTATGGCCCATAAGGCCCATATCTTTCCCCGAAGGGTTCCGGTAACCTCCCGGTACTCCGGAAAAATGCACGAATCACTCAGAACTATTCTGTCCGAATGCAACCTTCCAATATATGAATCTTTACCTCTCGACCATTTCGATACTCCTTGTCATGTCCGTGATCTCATCCGGGACTCCGAACAAACTTTGCTACATCAACTCATAATACAAATCATCATCAAACATTAAGCGTGCGGACCCTATGGGTTCGAGAACTATGTAGACATGACCGAGACACATCTCCAGTCAATAACCAATAGCGGAACCTGGATGCTCATTTTGGCTCCTACATATTCTACGAAGATCTTTATCGGTCAAACCGCATAACAACATATGTTGTTCCCTTTGTCATCGGTATGTTACTTGCCTGAGATTCGATCGTCGGTATCATCATACCTAGTTCAATCTCGTTACCGGCAAGTCTCTTTACTCGTTCCGTAATACTTCATCCCGCAACTAACTCTTTAGTCACATTGCTTGCAAGGGTTATAGTGATGAGCATTACCGAGAGGGCCCAGAGATACCTCTCCGACAATCGGAGTGACAAATCCTAATCTCGATCTATGCCAACTCAACAAACACCATCGGAGACACCTGCAGAGCATATTTATAATCACCCAGTTATGTTGTGACGTTTGATAGCACACTAAGTGTTCCTCTAGTATTTGGAAGTTGCATAATCTCATAGTCATAGGAACATGTATAAGTCATGAAGAAAGCAATAGCAATAAACTAAACGATCATAGTGCTAAGCTAATGGATGGGTCTTGTCCATCACATCATTCTCTAATGATGTGATCCCGTTCATCAAATGACAACACATGTGTATGGCTAGGAAACTTAGCCATCTTTGATTAACGAGCTAGTCTAGTAGAGGCATACTAGGGACACTTTATTTGTCTATGTATTCACACATGTACTAAGTTTCCGGTTAATACAAATCTAGCATGAATAATAAACATTTATCATGATATAAGGAAATATAAATAAAAACTTTATTGTTGCCTCTAGGGCATATTTCCTTCAAGGAGGAGACCATCCCAGCTGCCGAGTCTGATGAGGAGCGTGCTGAGTGATCTCTGCAGAGGATGCTACCACCTGTGTCTTAGGTGTCCTCTCTGCCTTTTTTGGTGTCTCGATGCCAAAGGGGGGAGCATAGAATTTGCTTTCGGGTCTCTTTGTGTTCGTTTCGTTGGTCCTTCGTTTGTGTTTCTTTGGTTTGGTTTGGTTTGTGCTTGTGAGACCTGGTACCCTATCATATGGTGTAAGACATGTGCATTCTAGCTTATTTTATTGTCTTTCATGCTTAGTCTCCCCGTGAGCCTATGCTATCTTGTGCCATTTACTTTATGCTCATAATTCATTGCCTTGCTGATACGTCTCCAACGTATCTACAATTTATGAAGTATTCATGCTATTATACTATCCTTCTAGGATGTTTTATATGCATTCATATGATATTTTATATGATGGACTAACCTATTAACCTAGAGCCCAGTGCCAGTTTCTGTTTTCTCCTTGTTTTAGAGTATCGCAGAAAAGGAAAACTAAACAGAGTCCAATTGACGTGCCACTTGACGTAGATCATTTTTGGACCAGAAGAACCCCACGGAGTACCAGAAGCAGGCCAGAAGAGTCCCGGGCTGCCCACGAGGGTGGGGGGTGCGCCCACCCCCCTAGGGCGCGCCCCCTACCTCGTGGACAGCCCGGAGACCCCCCTGACGTGAAATCAACGCAAAACTCTTCTATATATACCCAAACTTCCAGAAAGAAACCTAGATCGGAAGTTCCGCCGCCGCAAGCCTCTGTAGCCACGAGAAGTCAATCTAGGCCCTCTCCGGCACCCTGCCGGAGGGGACCATCATCATCGATGGCCATGGAGGAGTATCCCAGAGGGGCCATCATCACCATGAAGGCCAAGGACCAGAAGGTGGAGGCCATGGAGGAGGAAGCACAAGGGGGAGAACATCTCCTCCTCTCTTCCGGTGGCGCCGGAGTGCCATCGGAAGGGGAATCATCGCCACGGTGATCGTCTTCATCAACATCACCATCATCATCACCATCCTCATCTCTTTTACGCGGTCCACTCTCCCGCACCCCGCTGTAATCCCTACTTGAACATGGTGCTTTATGCCACATATTATGATCCAATGACGTGTTGCCATCCTATGATGTTTTGAGTAGATATCTTTTGTCTTTGGGTTGATTGATGATCTAGATTGGTATGAATTGTATGTTTTACTTTGGTGCTGTCCTATGGTGCCCTCCGTGTCGTGCAAGCATGAGGGATTCCCGCTGTATATGATCCAAGTAGAGAAAGTATGTTAGCTTATGCCTCTCCCTCATATGAAACTGCAATAGCGATTACCGGTCTTGTTAACAATTGCCTAGGACAATTCCGCACACCGATCCACCATTATTCCACACTCGCTATTTATAATATTCAGTAATATATTCTAACTTTATGATAGCAGCACCTACTTTTATATTTTATCTCTCCGTTACCATGCAAAGTTATCCTCTTCATACCCACAACGTAGTTTTATTTCTCGTTTCTAGTTGGAAGCAAACGTTCGGTGCACGTAGAGTCATATCAGTGGTAGATAGGGCTTGAGAGAATATTGATCTTACCTTTAGCTCCTTGTGGGTTCGACACTCCATACTTATCACTTCCACCTTTGGAAAGTGCTATATTCCTTGCACTTGGGGATTATCAAGCTCTTTTCTGGCGCCGTTGCCGGGGAGCAATAGCGTGGGGTTGTTATTCTCGTGTGTGCTTGTTTGATTTCTTCACTAAGTAGATTTTGTTTTTCCTTTTTGTTTCTGTTTAGTTCTGGGTGAAACATACAAAAAATTAAAAGAATGAAAATACAAAAAATTATTACTTGCCTCTCATGCCTAAAAAGTTTTTCAAAAAGAGAAGTGATTGGAAAGTTATGCATTGAAGAAGTGAGGGTCGACCTTGAGCACTTGTGTTCATGCTCACGGAAACAATGTAGAATTTTTCATGGAAGTTTCTCTGTGAATAATTATCCCCTTGTATATATCCATTGTATTATAAAAATAATGTGCCAAGCTTTGGTTTTAGGATAATTAGATTGCTTGTTTACTATGTGCGGAACAAAACAGAAACTTTGGCTGTAGTGCGTGAATTTACATTTTTCACTGGAAGGTCAAATGGGTCTGAAACGTTTTGCACATTACTTCTGTACAAATTGTTCAAATTGTCAAATTTAGTTCATAATTTTAGGAGTTACAGAAGTTTGCTAAACTTCCATATTACTATAGACTGTCCTGTTTAAGACAGATTCTGTTTTGATGCATTGATTGCTTGTTTTGATGAAACTATTGATTTCTATCAGTAGATTAAGCCATGGAAAATTTATATTACAGTAGCTACAATGCAAAAACAAAATATGAATTAGTTTGTAGTAGTACTTATAGTAGTGATTAGCTTTGTTATACTAACGGGTCTCACAAAGTTTTTGGTAAGTTTTTGTGGATGAAGTGTTCGAAGAACGAGGAGTTACCGATGCGAGTGTCGGATTTCGGGTCCCGGCAGACCCTTAAGGTTCGAACTCTGGGGTGCACGCAAAGATTACGCCCTCTACCTCTCCGTCTCGCAAAGATCTAAACTACTAAAAGCACAACACAAGAGACACAGAGTTTATACTGGTTCGGGCCACCGATGTGGTGTAATACCCTACTCCAGTGTGGTGTGGTGGATTGCCTCTTGGGCTGGTGATGATGAACAATACAAGGAAGAACAACCTCGCGAGGGTCTGTTCTTGGCCTGGGGGATGAACTGCTAGGAGGAGTTCAGCCGCCCTTCCCTCTCTCTCTCTTACTGATTAGGCTTCTCGATTGCTAGATGTCTAGATTGCACGGTTGCTCCGTCCCTCTACCCTGGGGGTGGCTAGTCCTATTTATAGGCAAAGGCCCTGGGCCTCTTCCCAAATATTGAGCGGTAAGGGCACCAACAATTGGCCATTTTGAAGGGGAACATCTGGTACACTTATCCTGACTAAAGTTGGTCCTCGCCTGCCAAAGGCTCTATGGTGACGCCGTCCTGGGCTCCACGATGACCTCCTCCCCACCGTTGGACTGGTCTTGGTCTCGTTGCACCGAAATGGATACCTTTGCTTGATCCTCTTGCCTGCGCCTGCCCCCTTTGCACCAAAGAGGAAAGGAGGACACCGCGCGGGCTGGCGCCCGCCTGGCACCCCTGGTCGTCATGGCTTGCGTCATGGGATCCTCGTGAGGTACCCCGCCTTGATTTCTCCGCCTCCTCGTGAGCCAGCCTGATGAGGCTGCGCCTGAGGAAGCTCCGCGTCGTCTGCCCCGCGAGGGTCTTGGGTCTTGTGTTGATGAAGATGGGGTCGTGCTGGGCCCCCTTTAAGCCACACCGCAGGCCGCGGGCAGGCAAGTCTGGGGACCCCCGTTCCCAGAACGCCGACAGTAGCCCTCGGGCCCAAGGCGCGCCCGGACTTGGCCGTGCTGAAAGGCGAAAGGGCGAGGGCGAAGCGCCGCGGGCCCTAACAGCCTGCGGCCTCGGGCGCCGTGTGGTGGTTGATTGGACGTGGGCGACATTGTTCCCCCACACCTCCTTATTTTGCGCCCTGCTTGGCGGACTCGTAGTTGTACACAGCCGCTCCCCTTCCTGCTGCTCGAGCGTCCTCTGTTCTTCCTTCCCTCGAACGCCAGCTCCTGCCTCCAATCCAATCTCGAATCTTCCCCCTCCTTCCCATCGCCATGGCTCATACGAAGAAGGAGAGAGGGAAGAAACCCATGCCTTCGTCTTGCCCGCCGCCATCGGTGGCCCCTGCCGTCGGCCGGTCGATCATACTCAATCAGGAGTGCCTGGGCAAGGTCAGCTCGGCTCTGGCTACCATCTTCAACGAGTGTGGGAGGACAACGGCCTGGCCTATGTCTCACTTCCCCACTGACAGGATAATCACTGAGGTCCATTATTTTGCTGATGCCCTGTGGGCGGGTCTGGTTCCCCCCTTTTCCGATTTCTTCAAGGCCATTCTTTCCCATTACCAGATCCATATGATGCATTTGGGTCCTGAATCCATCACCCTTCTTTCGGTCTTTGCTTTCGTTTGCGAGGCAATGATGGGCATCCCTCCTTCTGTTGCCTTGCTGCGCCATTTCTTCTCCCTGCGCCTTGCCGACCCTACCCAATGCTCAGCGTGTGTGAAATTTGTCACGGCGCCTGAGACTGCGACCTCAGGGATCGACTTCGGGCTTCCTTTGCCTTCGGCTGGGTTCCGCGAGCGGTGGTTGTATGTTGATGTCGGGGTGCCCAGCCCCCTGCTGTCGAAGCCAACCTCGCCTGCTGTCCCTAATTCGGGCTAGGGCCAGGAGATGCTCGAGAGCCCCCGGCTCGCCTTCGTCTGGCGCCGCTTCGGGTTCTTGAAATCAATCGGCGTGACAGCGCCCAAGGTAGTGAAGGAGTTCCTGTTGCGTCGCATTGCCCCTCTCCAACGCCACTCCCGCCGGATGTGGGCCTTCAATGGGCGTGGTGATCGCATGCGGCTCCAGGAAGAGGACCTGATGCCTGAGGTGCTGAGGACAGTGCTCTTGATCCTGACTGGCGACCCCAACCCGGGTAGCATCCAGTGGGGAGGCGCCCTGCTATACCTCTGCTAGAACAAGGACGATTTTGTGAAGCAGATGCCTATCTTTGATGAATGGGGGCTGCGCCCTGCTGGCCTCCAGGGGCCTCGCGAGAACCCAGTGGTGGCGACTGCTCTTCCAGTCGGCCTAGGCGACTCTTCCTCAAGTGGCAGAGCAGGGAGGCATGAGGCCAGAGGCCGAGGGGGCTTCTGATGAGGTGGGAGCGCCGGGTGATGCTCTCGAAGGAGCAGCTCCCGGGACTCGTGCCGCTGAGGCTGAGGGTGGCAAGCAGCTGCTCCCGGCGCCTGGGGCTGAGGCTCCTGAGGCCCCAGCCGCGACTTCTGGCGAGGCGATTGGCAGCATGCGTCAGGCAGGCGCCCCTGGCGCGGATCGCCTCGACGCTCCGTCTTCGTCGCAGGTTGATCCTTGCGCTCTTCTCTTGGGCCGCTTCCGCATGGACTTTGAGGCCCTCCGGAGGAAAAGGGAGGCCCTGGGTGATGCCTTCCCTTGTCGCCTGCTGAAGTGCGGGAAGTACTTCGCCACTGATGAGTAAGTCTTCTCCTTTTCCAGCTCCTGACCTTCTTGTTGTTTTTACTGACCCTTGCCCCGCAGGCCCCTTCCGGCCGAGCTCGCGGAAGTAGCTGAGGTGCCGCCTCCTTTGGCTTAGCCTCCTCCACCGTCCCCAAGTGCTCCGAGCAGCGCTGCTCTTGTGGTGAGGGCGATCGATGGAGCGAACCGTCCTGAGGCGCACTGCGGCCCTTCACTCCCCGCAATCTTCCTTCGCGGGCCCTCTCGTGGCATAGCCAGCCTGCCGTGGGCTTCTCGTCTGGTCGTGGACTGTGACTGGCTAAGGCGCCCCCTGCGCCCTTCATCTGGAGACGGGCTGGCTCCTGGCCGGGCTTCTGGCGTGGCGCGCCCGGCCGTCGTGAGGGTGCCAGCCCCCAGCCCCCTGCCCGGAGGGGGAACGATGATCCGTGGCCCCCGGCGCTTGCTTGGGGCAGATGATGGTGTGGAAGACGTGCTCGAGCGCGCCCGGGAGCGCCGCGCTCGCCGCCAAGGATTCCTTCGAAGGGCGACTAACGCGGTGAACCTGCTTGGGGAAGAGCTTGCCGATGAAGACGCGCGCCTCGAGGCTGAGGGCCTACGCCTGGCCGCAGAGAGGCGTGCGCTGGAGGGTGCAATTGCCCTCGCGCGTCACTAGCATGATCTTGATGATGAAGAGGCGAAGGCGTCGTTGGAGGCTACTCGGGAGGCCCGATCACAGGCCGCTGGGGAGGCTCGGGAAGCCAACTAACGACGGGAAGCGGTGGAGGACCGGGCTCGGGAGCTCCTGGCCTGGTGCCACTCACTGGAGGAGCAAGTGGAGCTGCGCGAGGCGGCCCTCACGTCGATGAAGGTGGCCTCTGGCGACCCAGCTGAGCTCCAGAAGCGTGAGGAGGCGTTGACGCTGGAAGCCGCCGAACGCTCCCGCGAGTACAAGCGGCTGGAGACGAGGGAGCGCTTGGTGACGCAGGCGGAGGACGACGTCGCCGCACGGGAAGCCCGTGTCCTGGAGGAGGTTGGACGTCGGGTGGCGATGATGCGCCAAGACCTCGAGCGCGAGTCCGAGAGGAGACTGGAGTTGATCCGGGCCGAGGCTGAAGGAAGGACCGCAGCCTTGAGGGCCAAGCTGGAGGAAGCGACGCAGCAGGCCGACGCTTCTCAGGCCACCCTTGTGGTAGCGCAAGGGGAGTTAGCCGCCTCCCAGGTCGAGATGCTTCGTCTTCGCCAGCGGGTGGAGGCGGATGAGGCCGTCGCGCGCCATAACGCGGATGAGATACGCCAGCGGCAGGTCCTGGAGCACGTGCACGGCCCTATGCTCGCCACGCTCCGGGAGAGAGCTAACACGGCCTTGGGCAACATCTGCGAGGCGGCTGTCGGCGAGCCGCACACAATCAACTATGCCGGCAACCTTCAGTTCTTCACCGCCGTGGTGACGCAGCTGGAGGGGCGGTCGGTCAGGGCCGACAGGCTGGTGGAGGAGAGGAGCCGC
The DNA here is from genome assembly GCA_032464435.1 of Aegilops umbellulata. Taxonomy (NCBI): domain Eukaryota; kingdom Viridiplantae; phylum Streptophyta; class Magnoliopsida; order Poales; family Poaceae; genus Aegilops; species Aegilops umbellulata. The sequence goes on from CP136057.1 coordinate 589,519,292, forward strand.
GCCCTGCTCGGGCGTGCCTTTTCCCGTGTCTTCAGCCATCTCTGGAACATGGACCCCCACTTCGACTTTGACGCCGCTATCACCCCAGTCCCCCAGGCCGTCCGAGACGACCTGGCGCACTGGGTGGAAGACAACGTGGACGCTCTTGTCAGGGCCTTCGCTTCGGACGACGATGACGCGGTCGTGGCTGCTGACGAGGGCGGTGTGGTGAATGGCCCTGACGCCGCTGGTGGCGATGCAGACGGCGATGGCGAGTTCAGCGACGCCAGCCACGGCTCGGGAGGTGCTTCCGAGGACGCATTAGGGGATTTGTTTGACTGAGCATGTATCGCTCCTGTTTTTTTCTTTACCCTGCATGAATAGAACTCAGGTTTTTGGCCTGATGGTTGTGAGAGCATTTTGGGAGGGGGAGCCCCTCATGTAAAACCTGTGTTCATCGTATTTGTAGTTGTTATATTGCGTGAGCGCCCGCGCCTGGTGGTTGGCTGGTTTACCTTTGTTTCGTGCAGGCCCCGAGGCAGTCTGTGGGAGGACGTGATGTCTTGGGTGTCCTCTAGTTGAATCCGTAGGATGTGAGAGTGTCGCTGGCGGGGAGCTTCACAGGCGTTGGCCTTCTTCACAGGCTCCGGGCCTTTTCCCAAATGCGATGGCTTCACAGGCATTTGCCTTCTTCACATGCTCCGGGCCTTTTCCCAAACGCGATGGCTTCACAGGCAGTCGCCTTCTTCACAGGCTCTGGGCCTTTTCCTAAACGCGATGGCTTCACAGGCAGTCGCCTTCTTCGCAGGCTCTGGGCCTTTTCCTAAACGCGACAGCTTCACAGGCAGTCGCCTTCTTCACACGCTCTGGGCCTTTTCCTAAACGCGACAGCTTCACAGGAAGTCGCCTTCTTCACAGGCTCTGGGCCTTTTCCTAAACGCCATAGCTTCACAGGCAGTCGCCTTCTTCATAGGCTCTGGGCCTTTTCCTAAACGCGACAGCTTCACAGGCAGTCGCCTTCTTCACAGGCTCTGGGCCTTTTCCTAAACGCGACAGCTTCACAGGCAGTCGCCTTCTTCACAGGCTCTGGGCCTTTTCCAAAAAGGATGATCTTCACAGGCATTGGAGAATCCTACCGAGAGGGAGCGACAGCGGCAGTTTGGGTTGCGCGCGAGCTAGGCCTGACCCGACTCGCGAGGGGAGGCAGCTGTGGTGAAGTGGTAACCAGAACGCGAGAAATGGCTCAAACGAGACTAACCACCCCTTCCCCGAACACACGCAAATCTCAAATTCGAAACCAACTTAAATCCAGCGGGGGAAAAGTTACAACCAAAGGAAAAGGCAATGAAAGTAGACAAAAGGCTGCGTCCGGCAGCTAATCTAGTCTTGGACGTCTTCTCACCAGCGCGGAGCTAAGTGATGTCCACTGGGCATGGGAGGGAGCCCCAGGGCCTGATGCTGGCACCCCTGAGACTCTGGGGCGTGTACAGCCCCACTCATTATTACATGAGAGTGTCACGGGGCGGCGAGCTTCACAGGCACCGGGCCTTCTTCACAGGTACCAGCCTTGCTTCATATCGCCAGACAAGGGCCCCGCCTTGCGCCACACTCTAGTGCCACCAACGACGACCGGAAACCAGGACGCCACCGGTGGGGTAGAGCGGTCGCCAGCGGTTCCCCCGATGACCATAGGTCCTCCGCCAGGGGCAGGCCCTTAGGCACCTCCCCAGCGGAGGGCCTACCTCCTGAGAACGCCTTGCTCCGAACGCCGTGGTGGTGATGTCGGATCTCTGCCCCTCTCCTGCAGCCCCCTGCGCCCTCCTCCCGAGGGGTAGGAGACTGTGGGAGCGGGGCAGCTGCTCGCTGTGGCGACCTGCACTTCCTGCGATCCATTATTAGCGTACGCCTGATCCTGAGAAATTAGCGGTACCCGATAATCGTTGCCCCCAGCGTGGCCTGCGGAACCGTCCCGGGGCTCCTGGAAGAGCTCAGCTTCTAGTGTCTCGTCCCCCCAGCTCGGGCTGAGGAGCAAGCCTTGTTCGCCCTCGTGAGCGTGCCCTTGGTCCATCATGTGGGGCACGTATTCTTCTGGCGCCGTCATCCCGAAGGCTACGCCGTAGTGCTCCGTGTGCCATGCAGCTCTGCTTAACGTGCCCACCGTGGGGTGGTAGCGCGGCTGCCCGCTGAGGCCGGGCCGCGCCGAGTCCCTCTCCTTCACGCCCCGGGGGCGGGGGTAGCGCCACCGTCGGTCCGGCGCCGACAGCTTCACTGGCGTTGGAGTAGCCTTGAGGCCCGCGGGCGCGCGCGGGGCCCCCGCGCGTGCCGCCCTGGGCTTGAGACGGGAGCTGGACGCAGAAGGGCTGAGCCCCCGAAGCGGCAAAGCCCAGGAGCTTGGCGACCCGCTCTAGCAGCACGTCGCGGCCGCCTTCCAGCAGCCTACACTTCAGCATCTCTCGGGCCACCGTGAGTGCGGCCCTCGAGTTCGCCTGCTCCCGGCAGGTGTATGGTGTCGTGGTCGCGGCGTGATTGGAGGCCCTTGCTGCCAACCGTGCTTCCCGCGGTGTGAGGGTCGTTGAAGCCTGTCCGCGCCACCCATGGCCCGCAGCGCCCTGCGGACCACGAGCTGCCTGGGGCGCGGGGTCGCCCGAGGCGAGCGGCTCTGCGCGGGTGGGCCACGCCACCCATGGATCTTGGTTGCCCGCCTGGTCGACGGACATGGTGATGACGATGCGACGGGACGCGAAGTGGTAGAAGGGTGGATTCCGACGCACCCCTGCCTGGCGTGCCAAATGTCAGATTTCGTGTTCCGGCAGTCCCTTAAGGTTCGAACTCTGGGGTGCGCGCGGAGATTACGCCCTCTACCTCTCCGTCTCGCAAAGATCTAAACTACTAAAAGCACAACACAAGAGACACAGAGTTTATACTGGTTCGGGCCACCGATGTGGTGTAATACCCTACTCCAGTGTGGTGTGGTGGATTGCCTCTTGGGCTGGTGATGATGAACAATACAAGGAAGAACAGCCTCGCGAGGGTCTGTTCTTGGCCTGGGGGATGAACTGCTAGGAGGAGTTCAGCCGCCCTTCCCTCTCTCTCTCTCTTACTGATTAGGCTTCTCGATTGCTAGATGTCTAGATTGCACGGTTGCTCCGTCCCTCTACCCTGGGGGTGGCTAGTCCTATTTATAGGCAAAGGCCCTGGGCCTCTTCCCAAATATTAAGTGGGAAGGGCGCCAACAATTGGCCATTTTGAAGGGGAACATCTGGTACACTTATCCTGACTAAATTTGGTCCTCGCCTGCCAAAGGCTCTGTGGTGACGCCGTCCTGGGCTCCACGATGACCTCCTCCCCACCGTTGGACTGGTCTTGGTCTTGTTTCACCAAAATGGATGCCTTTGCTTGATCCTCTTGCCTGCGCCTGCCCCCTTTGCACCAAACAGGAAAGGAGGACACCGCGCGGGCTGGCGCCCGCCTGGCACCCCTGGTCGTCATGGCTTGCGTCATGGGCTCCTCGTGAGGTACCCCGTCTTGATTTCTCCGCCTCCTTGTGAGCCAGCCTGATGAGGCTGCGCCTGAAGAAGCTCCGCGTCGTCCGCCCCGCGAGGCTTGGCCCCTCGCGAGGGTCTTGGGTCTTGTGTTGATGAAGATGGGCCGTGCTGGGCCCCCTTTAAGCCACACCGCAGGCCGCGGGCAGGCAAGTCTGGGGACCCCCGTTCCCAGAACGCCGACAGCGAGAAGAATAAAGAGAGGAAAGAGTTCAAGCTTGGGGATGCCCAAGGCACCCCAAGTAAATATTCCAAGGATACTCAATCATCTAAGCTTGGGGATGCCCCGGTTGGCATCCCATCTTTCTTCTTCAACAAATATCGTTATAACTCGGTTTTTGCTTTGTTCACATGATTTGTGTCTTTTGTGTTTTTGTTTTTCCTTTAAGAACCATGCTAGCATGAGATAGCCCTTCATTGATTTATAGAATACTTCATGTGCTTCACTTAAACCTTTTCAGTATGATCTTATAGAATTGCTCTTTGTGCTTCACTTAAATCTTTTGAGTATGGTTTTATAGAATGCTTCATGTGCTTCACTTATACATTTTGAGCTTGGATATTGGTTAGTTTATATTAATTGTAGAATGCTCCATGAACTTCACTTATATCTTTTGGAGTATGAATAATACTATCATTTAAAGTGGGTTTAGATGAGTGTCAACTTTAGGAATTAGTGATCCCACTATTTTGGAGGGTGTTGAATCTTAGTGTGATATTTATGAAAGTGGATTTGGAAGAGTGTCAACTTTAACTAGTAATGATTCCACTATTTCGGAAGAGGTTCCAATTGAGTATGAGAACAAAGTTTCTATCCATGATGCTACTGAAAATTATTATGAGGGAGGAATACATGCTTGTAGGAGTTGCAATAATATCAAGTTTCCTCTCTATGTGCTTAAAGTTTTGAAGTTATACTTGTTTTGCCTTCCTATGCTAGTTGATTCTTGTTCGCATAAGTTGTGTGCTCACAAAATACCTAGGCATAGGAAGTGGGTTAGATTTAAATGTGCTAGTCATATTCTTCAAGATGCTCTCTTTGTGTTTCGATTCTTTTCTATTATGTGAGCATCATTGAAATCATCATTCCTAGCTAAAAGGCATTAAAGAAAAGCGCTTGTTGGGAGACAACCCAATATTTACCCTTAATGTTTTTGTATGTTTTCATGATTAAGCTACTGTATTAATCATGTTTTATAGCTTTTGTTTCAATAAAGTGCCAAGTAAGACCTTTGGGAAGACTTGGGAGAAAGTTAATGTGATCTTGCTGTAAAAAACAGAAACTTTGCGTTCGCGAGAATAGATGTCATTTTTTACAGAAGAGTGATTTCGAGTTGATTCTTTTTGCAGAAGATTAATAGAAAAATTCCTCACATCCACCAATTTATTTCATAATTTTTGGAGTAGCAGAAGTATGGTTGTTGTTCAGATCATTACAGACTGTTCTGTTTCTGACAGATTCTGTTTTCATCGCATAGTTTGCTTGTTTTTTAGTTTCTATGGCTTATATTTATCAATATAAATTGTATAAATGATATGGTACAGTAGGCATTGTGTGAGAACAATTATGAAACTTGTCCTTAACAGTACCAAAGTGAATGGTTTACTCTTTATCATACTAACCTATCTCACGAAGATTGGTTAAGTTTTGTGTGATTGAAGTTTCCAAGCTTTGGGTGAGATATCAATATGAGGAGAATAAGGAGTGGAAAGAACCTAAGCTTGGGGATGCCCAAGGCACCCCAAGGTAATATTCAAGGAAGACTCAAGCGCCTAAGCTTGGGGATGCCCCGGAAGGCATCCCCTCTTTCGTCTTCAAAACTATCGGTACACCTTACTCGGAGCTATATTTTTATTTGTCACATGATATGTGTTTTGCTTGGAGCGTATTTTCAATTTTACTTGTTGTTTGAATAAAATCATTGTATCTGAATTATTGAATGAAAAATAATCCTCCCATGGCTAGTTAATTATTTGACTACTCAGTGTTCTTCACTCGTATCTTTTTGGATTAGTTTGTCATTTGCTCACGTGCTTCATGTATATCCTATGTGTAAATGGTTGAATGAATCGAATGTCATAAATCTGAATTTATATGTGTTTCATATACTTATAACATGGGGAGTAATGACTTCACACATAATAAGTATAGGTAGTAAACTTATTGAAAGTTAGCAAACGTAGAATTGGTCACTTGAACAATTCATGAAAGAATATTGAAGGAAGAGAGGTTTCACATATAAATATACTATCTTGGACATCTTTTATGATTGGGAGCACTCATTAAAATATGACATGCTAAAGATTTGATGTTGGACAAGGAAGACAACGTAATGGGTTATGTTTTCTTATATCTGATATAAAGTATATTGTCATGGATCATCCAACACGTTGAGCTTGCCTTTCCCCTTCATGCTAGCCAAATTCTTTGCACCGAGTAGAGATACTACTTGTGCTTCCCAAAACCCTTAAACCAGTTTTGCTATGAGAGTCCACCATATCTACCTATGGATTGAGTAAGATCCTTCAAGTAAGTTGTCATCGGTGCAAGCAATAAAAATTGCTCTCTAAATATGCATGATTGATTGGTGTGGAGGAAATAAGCTTTATACGATCTTGTGATGTGGAAGAAATAAAAGCGACGGACTGCATAGTAAAGGTTCATATCACAAGGGGCAATATAAAGTGACGTTCTTTCGCATTTAGATTTTGTGCATCCAACCCTGAAAGCGCATGGCAACCTCTGCTTCCCTCTGTGAAGGGCCTATCTTTTATTATTATCTTCTACCTTATGAAAGAGTCATGGTGATCTTCACCTTTCCTTTTTACATTTTATCCTTTGGCAAGCACAGGGTGTTGGAAAGATCCTGATATATATATCTAATTTGATGTAAGTTAGCATGACCTATTATTGTTGACATTACCCTTGAGGTAAAAGGTTGGGAGGCGAAACTATAAGCCCCTATCTTTCTTTGTGTCCGATTAAAACTCCATAACCACAAGTATTGCGTGAGTGTTAGCAATTGTGAAAGATTAAACGATAGTTAAGTATGAAGAGTTTGCTAAATCAAAGCTCTGACATAGACTCTTCCTGAAAATAAGATGAATTGCAATTGTTTGATGACTAAGAATATAGTTTGTTAGTTTTCAAGAAAGTTTATGATCTATACTTTAACATCTGATTAGCTTGTTACTTGATCATGAAAAGTTTTATGAGATAAGCTATTTTTATGACAAATAATGATGCTAGAAACAGTGATTGGAATTATCATTGATCAAACTTAGCACTTGCTAGCATTCACACTTCATAAATTATTTCTTTTATCATTTACCTACTCAAGGACGAGCAGGAATTAAGCTTTGAGATGCTGATACGTCTCCAATGTATCTATAATTTATGAAGTATTCGTGCTATTATACTATCCTTCTAGGATGTTTTATATGCATTCATATGATATTTTATATGATTTTTGGGACTAACCTATTAACCTAGAGCCCAGTGCCAGTTTCTATTTTCTCCTTGTTTTAGAGTATCGCAGAAAAGGAAAACTAAAGGGAGTCCAATTGACGTGCCACTTGACGTAGATCATTTTTGAACCAGAAGAACCCCACGGAGTACCAGAAGCAGGCCAGAAGAGTCCTGGGCTGCCCACGAGGGTGGGGGGTGCGCCCACCCCCCTAGGGCGCGCCCCCTACCTCGTGGACAGCTCGGAGACCCCCCTGACATGAAATCAACGCAAAACTCTTCTATATATACCCAAACTTCCAGAAAGAAACCTAGATCGGAAGTTCCGCCGCCGCAAGCCTCTGTAGCCACGAGAAGTCAATCTAGGCCCTCTCCGGCACCCTGCCGGAGGGGGCCATCATCATCGATAGCCATGGAGGAGTATCCCAGAGGGGCCATCATCACCATTAAGGCCAAGGACCAGAAGGTGGAGGCCATGGAGGAGGAAGCACAAGGGGAGAACATCTCCTCCTCTCTTCCGGTGGTGCCGGAGTGCCATCGGGAGGGGAATCATCGCCATGGTGATCGTCTTCATCAACATCACCATCATCATCACCATCCTCATCTCTTTTACGTGGTCCACTCTCCCGCACCCCGCTGTAATCCCTACTTGAACATGGTGCTTTATGCCACATATTATGATCCAATGACGTGTTGTCATCCTATGATGTTTTGAGTAGATATCTTTTGTCTTTGGGTTGATTGATGATCTAGATTGGTATGAGTTGTATGTTTTACTTTGGTGCTGTCCTATGGTGCCCTCCGTGTCGCGCAAGCGTGAGGGATTCCCGCTGTATATGATCCAAGTAGAGAAAGTATGTTAGCTTATGCATCTCCCTCATATGAAACTGCAATAGTGATTACTGGTCTTGTTAACAATTGCCTAGGACAATTCCGCACACCGATCCACCATTATTCCACACTCGCTATTTATAATATTTAGTAATATATTCTAACTTTATGATAGCAGCACCTAATTTTATATTTTAGCTCTCCGTTACCATGCAAAGTTATCCTCTTCATACCCACAACGTAGTTTTATTTCTCATTTCTAGTTGGAAGCAAACGTTCGGTGCACATTGAGTTGTATCAGTGGCAGATAGGGCTTGAGAGAATATTGATCTTACCTTTAGCTCCTTGTGGGTTCGACACTCCATACTTATCACTTCCACCTTTGGAAAGTGCTACGATGATTCCTTGCACTTGGGGATTATCACTTGCATCATCGCTTAGTGTTAGTTATATTGTTGCAAGATATGCCTCGGCTATAAAATATATGGGGGGTGTTGATTCTTGTATGTGTGTCGTGCAGTCCAAAGCATTTATATAGAGTGCACACATCTAGGGGGAGCATGTCTATATTTTGTAGATGGTGGGTTTGCTTATATTCTTTTGTGTACTCTTATGTGCAAATCTCGTATTGTCATCAATCCACCAAAAACGGGGAGATTGTAAAGGGCATATTTCATCCCATGTAGTTTTGGTGATTGATGAAAATGCTTTTGCGGACTAATCGTGTACATTGAGCTTTTCAGATACCTCATGTTTAGGCACAAGACGATCCATTGACCGTCGGAGTCTAGTGAAGACGGAGTTTTCTCTACGTTTCTTTTCGGTGGATTTGAGTCGTAGGAAAGCCGTACTATTAAGAGGTGGTCCGCTTTGGAAAGGTTTGGGTGGAATCATCACGTACACGTTTGTTCCTTTTATACCACCTTTCATGTGGCTCTTTGGAGCAACCACCGTTTGTCCGTGTCTTTGCAAAATGAAGGACTCCTAGTGTTTGTTGTGCTGTGGCATGCGGTAGTACTACTCATGGGAGCAGTAGTACCACAGAGGCCCACGGTAGTACCAGCCAGGGATGCGGTAGTACCGTAGGTCCTTGCGGTAGTACCGCTCCACGGGCGCCGTAGTACCGTGGCCTTAGGGCGGGCACAGCAGCACGAGCGGAAGTAGGGCCGGATGTAATTTTTTACATCCGCGCCCTACACGGTAGTACTGCTCCAAGTTTGCGGTAGTACCGTGTCGGATTTTTGCACAGACCGAAACTCAGCGGAAGTAGCCACGGATGTATTTTTATATGTCCATGCCTTCCCAGCCTAGACAAACCCTGCCTTGCGGTAGTACCGCAAGGGCGAGCGGTAGTACCGCTCCGGCGGTTCTACCGCTCTTTGCTTCAACACAACAGGGCTGGTCTAGCTCCTGCCGCGCCAGCGGTAGTAACGTAGCGCCCCACGGTAGTACCGTAGGCCCTTACGGTAGTACCGCATGTCTGGTGCGGTAGTACAGCACGTTGCGGGCTGGGTAAGTGGATAATGGTTGGATTTGTCCTTTCACTATATAAGGGGAGTCTTCTTCTCTGAGTTGACCACCTCTTCCATCCCTAAGCTCCATTATTGCTCTAAGCTTCATTTTCACCCGATCTCTCTCCCTAGCCAATCAAACTTGTTGATTTTCTAGGGATTGGTTGAGAAGGCCCCGATCTACACTTCCACCAAGAGAAATTTAATTCCCCCACTAATCCCTTGCGGATCTTGTTACTCTTGGGTGTTTGAGCACCCTAGACGGTTGAGGTCACCGCGGAGCCATATTCCATTGTGGTGAAGCTTCGTGGTGTCGTTGGGAGCCTCCAATTAAGTTGTGGAGATTGCCCCAACCTTATTTGTAAAGGTTCGGTCGCTGCGTCCAAGGGCACCAATAGTGGAATCACGGCATCTCGCATTGTGTGAGGGTGTGAGGAGAATACGGTGGCTCTAGTGGCTTCTTGGGGAGCATTGTGCCTCCACACCGCTCCAACGGAGACGTACTTCACTTTAAAGGGAAGGAACTTCGGTAACTGATACATCTCCAACGTATCAATAATTTTTGATTGCTCCATGCTATATTACCTACTGTTTTGGACAATATTGGGCTTTTTCATCCACTTTTATATTATTTTTGGGACTAACCTATTAACCGGAGGCCCAGCCCAGAATTGCTGTTTTTTGCCTATTTCAGTGTTTTGAAGAAAAGGAATATCAAGCGGAGTCAAAACGGAACGAAATCAACTGGAGAAGTTCTTTTTGGAAGGAAAGCTGCCGGAAAAGCTTGGAATGCACGTCAGGAAAGAAGGGAGGTGGCCACGAGGGTGGGGGCGCCCCCTGCCTCGTGCCCCCCCCCCCCGAAGGTCCACTGAGGGAGTCCTGGATTAGGGGGTGTCCGGATAGCCGGACTCCTGGACTATGAAGATACAAGATTGAAGACTCCATCCCGTGTCCGGAAGGGACTTTCCTTGGTGTGGAAGGCAAGCTTGGCGATACGGATATGTAGATCTCCTACCATTGTAACCGACTGTGTGTAACCCTAACCCTCTCTAGTGTCTATATAAACCGGAGGGTTTTAGTCCGTAGGACAACACATAACAATCATACCATAGGATAGCTTCTAGGGTTTAGCCTCCTTGATCTCGTGGTAGATATACTCTTGTACTACCCATATCATCAATATTAATCAAGCAGGACGTAGGGTTTTACCTCCATCGAGAGGGCCCGAACCTGGGTAAAACATCGTATCCCTTGTCTCCTGTTACCATCCGCCTAGACGCATAGTTCGGGACCCCCTACCCGAGATCCGCCGGTTTTGACACCGACATTGGTGCTTTCATTTGAGAGTTCCTCTGTGTCGTCGCTTTTAGGCCCGATGGCTCCTCCGATCATCAATAGCGATGCGGTCCAGGGTGAGACTTTTCTCCCCGGACAGATCTTCGTCTTCGGCGGCTTCGCACTGCGGGCCAATTCGCTTGGCCATCTAGAGCAGATCGAAAGCTACGCCCCTGGCCATCGGGTCAGATTTGGAAGTTTAAACTACACGGCTGACGTTCGCGGGGACTTGATCTTCGATGGATTCGAGCCATGGCCGAGCGCGCCACACTGTCACGATGGGCATGATCTAGCTCTGCCGCCGAACAGTGCCCTGGAGGCCGCACACACATCGGTTCCGACCCTCGATTCGGAACCAACTGCGCCGATCGAGGGTGAGTGGTTGGACGCCGCCTCGGGGGCTGTGATCCCAACAGTGATCGAGCCGAACACCAGCCCCGCACTCTGCAAGGCCCGTGACTCCGAGGGGCCGGACTCCTCTCCGGACTCCGAGCCCTCCGTGCCCCTGCCGATCGAATCCGATTGGGCGCCGATCATGGAGTTTACCGCCGCGGACATCTTTCAGCACTCGCCCTTTGGCGATATTCTGAAGTCATTAAAGTCTCTCTCTTTATCAGGAGAGCCCTGGCCGGACTGCGGTCAGCAAGGTTGGGATACGGACGATGAAGAAATTCAAAGCCCACCCACCACCCACTTTGTAGCCACTGTCGATGATTTAACAGACATGCTCGACTTCGACTCCGAAGACATCGACGGTATGGACGCCGATGCAGGAGACGATCAAGAACCAGCACCTATAGGGCACTGGAAAGCCACCTCGTCGTATGACATATACATGGTGGATACCCCAAAAGAAGGAGATGGCGATGGAACAGCGGGGGATGACCCCTCCAAGAAACAGCCTAAGCGCCGGCGTCAGCGGCGCCGCTCTAAATCTCGCCAGAGCAAAAACGGTGATTCCGGCACAGGAGATAATAATACTCCGGATAGCACCGAAGAACACCCCCTCCAGCAAGATTCAGCACAAGAGGATGGAGAAGCCAGCCCTCACAAGAGAGCGGCAGACAGAGAGGTCGAGGATGATAATTATATGCCTCCCTCCGAAGACGAGGCAAGCCTCGACGACGACGAATTCGTCGTGCCAAAGGATCCCGTCGAACAAGAGCGTTTCAAACGCAGGCTTATGGCCACGGCAAGCAGCCTCAAGAAAAAACAGCAACAGCTTAGAGCTGATCAAGATTTGCTAGCCGACAGATGGACTGAAGTCCTTGCGGCCGAAGAGTATGAACTCGAACGCCCCTCCAAGAGCTACCCAAAGCGCAGGCTGCTACCCCGATTAGAGGAGGAAGCACCTAAACCTACATCACCAGCGCATGATACGGCCGATCGGCCACCTCGCGGCCGCGACAGAGAGGCCTCTCAGCCCTCCACTCAAGCCGCACCCCGGCGCCGCTCAAAACATTTTAAGGCACGGGAAAATGCACCAGACCTGCGAGACATATTGGAGGACAAGGAAAAACAAACAAGATTGATCTACAGATCGCGCGGGCGCCCCACGGCACGTGACGATGATCGTCACTCCGGATATAATAAATCCGGCCGGGCCGAACACAATAGACAAAGCTCGTTTGAGCTGCGTCGTGATATAGCCCAATACAGAGGCGCCGCACACCCCCTATGCTTCACAGATGAATTAATGGATCATCAAATCCCTGAGGGTTTCAAACCCGTGAACATCGAATCATACGATGGCACAACAGATCCCGCGGTATGGATCGAGGATTATCTCCTTCATATCCACATGGCCCGCGGCGACGACCTACACGCCATTAAATACCTCCCACTCAAACTTAAGGGACCAGCTCGGCATTGGCTTAATAGCTTGCCAGCAGAATCAATTGGTTGTTGGGAGGACCTGGAAGCCGCATTCCTCGACAATTTCCAGGGCACCTATGTGCGACCACCAGACGCCGATGACCTAAGCCACATAATTCAGCAGACAGAGGAATCGGCCAGGCAATTCTGGACACGGTTCCTAACAAAGAAAAACCAAATAGTCGACTGTCCGGACGCTGAGGCCCTAGCAGCCTTCAAGCATAATATCCGCGACGAGTGGCTTGCCCGGCACCTTGGACAGGAAAAGCCGAAATCCATGGCAGCACTCACGACGCTCATGACCCGCTTTTGCGCGGGAGAAGACAGCTAGCTAGCTCGTAGCAATAACTTGACCAAGAACCTTGGTAATTCGGACACCAAGGACAACAGTGGCAGGTCACGTCGGAACAAGCAAAAGCGTCGCGTTAACAGCGACAGCAACGAGGATACGGCAGTCAATGCCGGATTTAGAGGCTATAAATCCGGTCAGCGAAAAAACCATTCAAAAGAAATACTCAGGGCCCGTCCAGTTTGGACCGAATACTCGACCGCTTATGCCAGATACATGGCACCCCCGAAAAGCCAGCCAATCACACCAACAGGGATTGTTGGGTGTTCAAGCAGGCAGGCAAGTTAAATGCCGAAAATAGAGACAAGGGGTTGTGTAGCGATGACGAGGAGGAGCCCCGGCCGCCGAACAACAGTGGACAGAAGGGTTTCCCCCCACAAGTGCGGACAGTGAACATGATATACGCAACCCACATCCCCAAGAGGGAGCGGAAGCGTGCGTTAAGGGACGTATATGCGATGGAGCCAGTCGCCCCAAAGTTCAACCCATGGTCCTCCTGCCCGATCACCTTTGATCGAAGGGACCACCCCACTAGCATCCGTCATGGCGGATTCGCCGCATTGGTTCTAGACCCAATTATTGACGGATTTCATCTCACAAGAGTCCTTATGGACGGCGGCAGCAGCCTGAACCTGCTTCACCAGGATACAGTGCGGAAAATGGGCATAGATCCCTCGAGGATTAAGCCCACCAAAATGACCTTTAAAGGCGTCATACCAGGTGTAGAGGCCAACTGTACAGGCTCAGTCACACTTGAAGTGGTCTTCGGATCTCCGGATAATTTCTGAAGCGAGGAGTTAATCTTCGACATAGTCCCGTTCCGCAGTGGCTATCACACACTGCTCGGGCGAACCGCATTTGCAAAGTTCAATGTGGTGCCGCACTACGCATACCTTAAGCTCAAGATGTCAGGCCCTCGAGGAGTAATCACGGTCAATGGAAACACCGAACGCTCCCTCCGAACGGAGGAGCACACGGCGGCCCTCGTAGCGGAAGTACAAAGCAGCCTCTCAAGGCAGCTCTCCAGTCCGGCCGTTAAACGTCCGGACACTGTCAAGCGCGCCCGGAGTAACCTACAACAAGACCGCCTGGCACGTTCCGAGCAGGCGTAGCAACGCGGCCCCAACCCCATCCCTCGCGAAATAGCGAAACCAGTGCTTCGCGTACATAACTATGCTCTCGAAATACCATGGGCACAGGGGGAGGGGCACCATCACGGCACGCCCGAAACACGGCTTAAACCGCACTAGGGGCTGCCGATTTCTTTATTTTCTCTTACTTTCAGGACTCCATACTTCGGAAGACCTGTTCGGCAATCCAACTGCCGCACAAATGATGCAAGAACCAGGGAAGCAGAAAAGCTACGCCGCATTATAGAACTCCCAGGTGGTCTCTATCACGAGCAGTATACCTGTTTTGCATACTATTTCGCAGCCTGCCCCTGGAAAGGACATGTTAAATAGTCCCGCTTTTGCTTATCGCACTATTTGTATCGTTCTGCTTCGATCGCAGCCTTTCTATAAACAATGCATAGCTTTTGTCTACTTTTGCATTACTGTTTTTTACAAATATATGTTCATTAACGACATGTTGCACCCGTACACTTTGGTACGGTCAATACGCCAGGGGCTTCAGTACCCCCTCAATATGGTGTGAGAAGTCCGAACACTTTAACAAGTACGGCACCCCGAACTTATAGCATTATATGCATCGGCTCCGAATGATGTCTTGGGTCAATAGTTGGGTTTGCCCGGCTCCTATGTTTTGGTGCCTTACGTTCCGTTGTATCGGCTAAGGTAGCACTAGGAGAACTACTGCGATTGTGCCCCAGTAGAGCTGGGCGGAGCACCTCAGTAGAGAAAGCTAAAACTGACTGTCATGACGAAGCGAGAGACTGGTCGCTGTTCGAGAGGTTTTTCGAGTCCCTAAAGACTTATGCCGCTTAGAGCAAGGAGTCGGCTTTGTCCGGCCAAAGGCGTGGATAGCGCCCCGAACTCGGTCTTCCGAATACTAGGGGCTTCGCCGAAATTTAAATTATAGAATTCTATGGCTAAGTGAGAGTGTTCAAGCATTATAGTCTGATTGCCTTGTTCGTTGTGCTGAGCGCCTCCCTCGAAGGACCCAAACATGGGAAAAAGAGCGCTCAGGTTTATCCCGAACACCCCAGCACTAGTGGCATGGGGGCAGAAGCCGACGACTGGCCATCTCTCAATTTTGATAAACAGCCGCACAGAAAGTAATATTTTAAATTCAAAAAGCATTGCTTAGCGCATATGAACAAGTTTTCAGCGCACAGGACAATACGAGCGAGTTTACTCAAAAATTACATCCCTGGAACATTCATCCGCCATAAGGCGGGCACCCCTCAGAACGTCCTTATAATAGTTCTCGGGCTTGCGATGCTGTTTCCCCGGCGGTGGCCCGTCCTTCACAAGCTTCTCACCATCCAGCTTGCCCCAGTGCACCTTAGCGCGGGCAAGGGCCCTACGGGCACCTTCGATGCAGACGGAGCGCTTGATGACTTCGAGCCTTGGATAGGCCTCCACCAACCGCCGCACCAGCCCGAAGTAGCTCCCAGGCAGAGCCTCTCCGGGCCCCAGCCGAACTATAAGGCCCTTCATGGCCTGTTCGGCCACCTTGTGGAGCTCGACCAGCTGCTTCAGCTGGTCGCTCAGGGGCACTGGGTGTCCGACCTCAGCATACTGAGACCAGAATACCTTCTCCGTCGAGCTGCCCTCCTCGGCTCGGTAGAATGCGGCGGCATCGGACACGCTACGGGGAAGATCTGCGAATGCTCCTGGAGAACTCCGGATTCGGGTAAGTAACAAGAAGCTCACTTTTACATGTTTGCTTTGCATAAAGAATGCCTTACCCGTCGCTATCTTTTTCACCGCATCCAACTCCTGGAGGGCCTTCTGGGATTCGGTCTTGGCACTTTCAATAGCGGCCGCGAGCTCGGACGCTCGCGTCATTGAGTCAAGCTCCAAACTCTCATGTTTTTCCATGAGAACCTCGAGCTCTTGCCGTACCTCGCCAACTTGCGCCTCATATTTCTCCCGCTCGGTGCGCTCCGCGGTCGCTCTCTTCTCGGCCTCGGTCAGCGCTTGCTTAAGGGTCACCACCTCAGTTGTGGCCCCTACAATAGCCATGTTAATCCTGTCATATTTTTGCAATTGCGCTTTTATATTTTTGTTTTTTCTATAAGGTATCTCTTACCTTCTTTCTCCTCGAGCTGCCACTTGGCAAGGCCGAGCTCTTGCTCGGACCGCTCGAGGCCCTGCTTCAGTGTGCCCACCTCCGCAGTCAGTGCGGCGGTCGCCAGCAGCGAAGCCTGCATACGCATATTGACTCTTTTTCTGTTAGACTCCTGCGAATTTTATTAGATCCTCTATTCGGCTTTTCTTTCTGAACGCCAAACAGAGCATCAGGGGCTACTGTCTATGTGGTAACATTTTTACATATTATGTACTTACCTCAAAGCCTGTTAGAAGGCTGGCACAAGCTTCAGTTAGTCCGCTCTTGGCGGACTGAACCTTCTGGATCACCGCACTCATAATAGTGCGGTGCTCCTCGTCGATGGAGGCGCCGTTAAGCACCTCCAGGAGATTGTCCGGCGCCTCCGGTTGGATGGGGGCCGCCGGCTCAGCAGGCTTGCTCCTCTTGGAAGGAGTTCGCCTACCGCGGTCTGGAACCATTGACGATTCCGGCGCGGTGTCCGGCTCAAAGCTGGACTTGGAGCCCTGGGGGGTTTTATCCCCTTCATTCCTGGAGTCCGGGAGGTCGCCTTGCGGCGCCTCCAGGACCACCTCCTCCTGGCTTGGAACCTGTTGGGACAACACTTCGGCGTCGTCCGTAGGGCGGGGGGAGGTAGCCGTCAGAAGTGAATTCACATCCGACGAATCCAGGGAGCCGCTCGACGACTCGTCGAGCCCGGCTTGGGCGGACTGCATGATCATATTCGACATAAGGAAAGGTTGTGCCATAAAAGAGTACTATAAATTACTCCGACATCCGAATAACATACGATCTCGCCGGGCGCTTGGCCCTGTGCGGCCACTCCTCTTCGCCGTCATCGGCGTCGGCGGAGTAGTCCAGAGGAGGGGTCCTTCCCTCCCTGGACCCCTCGGCCTCCCCTGTTGGAGCGGCCTTTCTCTTCTTTCCTCCCCCCGCTGGAGGGGGAGAGGGTTCTTCTTCCTCCTCCTCATTTTCACGGGAGGAGCGTGTCTCGGATTCGTCGGATGATGAATCCGACACCTCCAGGCGCCGGGAACTCTTTCGAGTCCCTATGGCCTTCTTCTTGGCCTTCTTCTCCGGCACCACATAAGGTGCCGGAGCCAGCAACTACGCTAGGTGAGCATCGGCTGGGTCTTCGGGCAAAGGGGCCGGACAGTCGATCTGTCCAGACTTCGCCTGCCAATCTTGTCAAGGGAAAGGGAGTTTAGATCCCGCATAGTCAAACTATGGAAAACTAACATCCTGTAAAAGGTAAAAATAGCTTACTGCACTAGCGTGACGCTGCGTGCTGAATCCGCGGTCCTCGGAAGCGGATGCGGGAGCCTCGGCGCCTTTGAATAGCACCTTCCAGGCATCTTCATACGTCGTGTCGAAGAGCCCGCTCAGGGTTTGGTGCTGCGCCGGGTCGAACTCCCATAGATTGAAATCCCGTTGTTGACACGGGAGGATCCGGCGGACGAGCATAACCTGGACTACATTGACAAGCTTGAGATGCTTGTTCACCAGGGCTTGGATGCATTTTTGTAGTCTGGTTACCTCTCCTTTGTTGCCCCATGACAGGCCCGTCTCTTTCCAAGACGTGAGCCGCGTAGGGGGTCCGGACTGGAACTCGAGGGCTGCGACCCACTCAGGGTCGCGTGGCTCGGTGATGTAAAACCACCCCGATTGCCACCCTTTTAGGGTCTCCACAAAGGCCCTCGAGCCATAGGACGTTGGCCATCTTGCCCGCCATGGCACCTCCGCACTCCGCCTGGTTGCCGAGCACCACCTTTGGCTTGACGTTGAAGGTCTTGAGCCATAGGCCGAAATGAGGGCGGATGCAGAGGAAAGCCTCGCACACGACGATAAACGCCGAGATGTTGAGGATGAAGTTCGGGGCCAGATCGTAGAAATCCAGGCCGTAGTAGAACATGAGCCCCCGGACGAACGGGTGGAGAGGAAAGCCTAGTCCGCGGAGGAAATGGGGAAGGAATACTACCCTCTCATGGGGCCTTAGGGTGGGGAGGAGCTGCCCCTTTTCGGGAAGCCGGTGCGTGATGTCGTCAGACAAGTATCCTGCTTTTCTCAGTTTTTTTATGTGCCCCTCCGTGACGGAGGAGACCATCCACTTGCCTCCCGCTCCGGACATGGCTGGAGAAGGTCGAGGTGGGAAGTGCGGGCTTGGGCGCTGGAGCTCGAGTGCGCGGAAGATGGATAGGCAAAGGAGGAAGAAGGCGTAGGTAAAAAGGTGGATCCTTATCCCCGTATATGGGCGGATGCGGCCAAGCGTCCCCACCAGCCTGATAAAACTCGCTTATCTCCCAAGCGTTGTGATAAATGGCGCGGTTGGGTAACCCACGTCCGTATTGATGAGAATCCCGTAAATAAGGGGACACGATCTCTGCTTTGACAAGACGTGCCAAGGAAACCGCCTCGCAAAATGCGCTGAGGTGGGGGAGTAAAAACGATTCGAATAAAGACTTGGTCGTGGTGTGGTGTCACGTTACGGAATATGTCAGTAGATTAGATTTGTGTAAATATTATTCTCTCTATGGCAATATGTGGAAACTTATTTTGCAGAGCCGGACACTATCCTTAATGTTCAAAATCTTCTATGAAGTATTTGGAGGAGGAACCCGCCTTGCAATGCCGAAGACAATCTGTGCGCCGGACTCGTCGTCATTGAAGCCTGGTTCAGGGGCTACTGAGGGAGTCCTGGATTAGGGGGTGTCCGGATAGCCGGACTATACCTTCAGCCGGACTCCTGGACTATGAAGATACAAGATTGAAGACTTCGTCCCGTGTCCGGAAGGGACTTTCCTTGGCGTGGAAGGCAAGCTTAGCGATACGGATATGTAGATCTCCTACCATTGTAACCGACTGTGTGTAACCCTAACCCTCTCTGGTGTCTATATAAACCGGAGGGTTTTAGTCCGTAGGACAACACATAACAATCATACCATAGGCTAGCTTCTAGGGTTTAGCCTCCTTGATCTCGTGGTAGATCTACTCTTGTACTACCCATATCATCAATATTAATCAAGCAGGACGTAGGGTTTTACCTCCATCGAGAGGGCCCGAACCTGGGTAAAACATAGTGTCCCTTGTCTCCTGTTACCATCCGCCTAGACGCACAGTTCGGGACCCCCTACCCGAGATCAGCCGGTTTTGACACCGACATCCACCGACGTACTCCTTTCACCCATATATACCCACGTATCCTAAAACTTCCGAAGACGAGAATAGATCGGGAGTTCCACCGCCGCAAGCCTCTGTAGCCACCAAAAGTCAATCGGGACCCTGTTCCGGCACCCTGCCGGAGGGGGGAACCCTCACCGGTGGCCATCTTCATCATCCCGGCGCTCTCCATGACGAGGAGGGAGTAGTTCACCCTCGGGGCTGAGGGTATGTACCAGTAGCTATGTGTTTGATCTCTCTCTCTCTCTCTCTCTCTCTCTCTCTCTCTCTCGTGTTCTTGATTTGGCACGATCTTGATGTATCGCGAGCTTTGCTATTATAGTTGGATCTTATGTTGCTTCTCCCCCTCTTCTCTCTTGTAATGGATTGAGTTTCCCCTTTGAAGTTATCTTATCGGATTGAGTCTTTAATGACTTGAGAACACTTGATGTATGTCTTGTCGTGCGTATCTGTGGTGACAATGGGATATCACGTGCCACTTGATTTATGTTTTGGTGATCAACTTGCGGGTTCCGCTCATGAACCTATGCATAGGGGTTGGCACATGTTTTTGTCTTGATTCTCCAGTAGAAACTTTTGGGCACTCTTTGAAGTACTTTGTGTTGGATTGAGTAGATGAATTTGAGATTGTGTGATGCATATCGTATAATCATACCCACGGATACTTGAGGTGACATTGGAGTATCTAGGTGACATTAGGGTTTTGGTTGATTTGTGTCTTAAGGTGTTATTCTAGTACGAACTCTACGGTTGTTTGTGACACTTATAGGAATAGCCCAACGGATTGATTGGAAAGAATAACTTTGAGGTGGTTTCGTACCCTACCATAATCTTTTCGTTTGTTCTCCACTATTAGTGACTTTGGAGTGACTCTTTGTTGCATGTTGAGGGATAGTTATATGATCCAATTATGTTATTATTGTTGAGAGAACTTGCACTAGTGAAAGTATGAACCCTAGGCCTTGTTTCCTAGCATTGCAATACCGTTTACGCTCACTTTTACCACTTGTTACCTTGCTGTTTTAATATTTTCAGATTACAAAAACCTATATCTACCATCCATATTGCACTTGTATCACCATCCCTTTGCCGAACTAGTGCACCTATACAATTTACTATTGTATTGGGTGTGTTGGGGACACAAGAGACTCTTTGTTATTTGGTTGCAGGGTTGTTTGAGAGAGACCATCTTCATCCTACACCTCCTACGGATTGATAAACCTTGGGTCATCCACTTGAGGGAAATTTGCTACTATCCTACAAACCTCTGCACTTGGAGACCCACAACGTCTACAAGAAGAAGGTTGCGTAGTAGACATCAAGCTCTTTTCTGGCGCCGTTGCCGGGGAGGCTAGGTAAGCGGCACTCACACCCCGTCAACTAAGCTCTTTTCTGGCGCCGTTGCCGGGGAGGTTAGTGCTTGAAGGTATATCTTTAGATCTTGCAATCGAATCTTTTTGTTTCTTGTTTTAGCACTAGTTTAGTTTATAAAAGAAAACTAAAAAATGGAATTGAGTTTGCCTCATACGCTTCATCTTTTTAATATCTTTTGTGAGTATGATGGAAAAGAAAATTGTGCCAAAGTGTTAGAAGAAGAATGCATTAAAATGTTTGGCACTAAATCTTTGAATGATGAGCATGATTGCAATGTTGTTAGTATGAACTCCTTGAATATCCATGGTACTAATGATGATTGCACTAGTCATGATGAAAATATCTCTCTAAGCATGTCGATTTTTGTGGAGTATATTGGGTTTGCAAGTACACACCAAATAGGGAAGATAGATATTGCAAGAGGCATAAGTACTTGGAAACTAAATGGTTGCAAGAAAGGCTAGATGCTTGTGCTGAAAATTTAAATTTTCTTAGCCGTACTTGTGAACTTTGCAATGAACGTGATCATTTCAGTACCCAGTGCAAATTGTTTCATGATTGTATCGTGTCCAGAAATTGTGATGACTTGATTTCCCTTGCACATCATAATGAACTTAGTTTGCTCTTGGGTTATGAAGAAATGAAACGTATAACTAAGGATATTCCAAATTTTTCCCTTGATAGAGTTCTTCATTTTAATCTAGAGAAAATTTATATGTGTTGTGCGGTGAATTGCATTGAAAATCCTTATATTGCCAATTACATAAAGAAAAGAAAACCAATAGAAGATGAAGACAATGCTAACGAAAGGGAAGAGACTTCCCAATATCCTCCTATTATTTCTTATGATGAATCAGGTAACGAGGAGGAGCCTTCTATTCGACCAATCTCATTAATAAGGAGCTCCAAAACGAAGATTGAACCCACACATGATGTGGTAAAGAAGAAGAAAAGAAAAAGGAAGAGAGGTAAAAAGGTATCTCTCCCAAATAATATTACTCCTATTATTGTTGTGCCTCATGAAAATGAATCAAAAATAATTATGGAAGATGATGCACTTAATGATGATCTCGTTATGCCTATTGCTTGTTGTGATGATTATGATTGGGAAGATAATGATACTTCTTATGATCTTGAAAATCTTTTTGGCACTTGCTTGGAAGAATATGATAATAATGTTTGCTATACTATTGGTGCTATCCATACTATTAATGATGAGAGTGATTATGCTTATGATATGAAAAGGCCCAAGCTTGGGGAAGCTATGTTTGATGAGGATGACATATTTGAGAATATATTTGCTGCAATTAATGTTTGTCCCAAGCTTGTGGATGCTATGTTTAATAATGATGATATTTTTTGCCTCCCAAGTTTTGATATGCAAATTTATAAGGATGATAGCATGCCTTCTACCTATGATGGTTATATTGATGAAAGTGGGTTTGGAAGAGTGTCAACTTTAGGAAGTAGTGATCCCACTATTTTGGAGGATGTTGAATCTTATAATATTTATGAAAGTGGATTTGGAGAGGTCATGACTTTATTTAGTGATGTATCCACTATTTCGAAAGAGGTTTCAATCGATTATGATGAGAACAAAGTTGCTACTTATGATGATTATTGTGATGAAACTTATGCTATAAAGAGTAGTGATGATTATATTTATAAACCTTGTCATGATTATGAGTACCCTTTCTCTGAACATTACTCTTTTAATGTCGAAACAATTTATAGTATTCAAGTCTCTTATGATACTCCCACTACTATTGATGAGAAGAATTTTGCTTATGTGGAGAGTAATAAAATTTCTATGCTAGTAGATCATGAAAAGGATGCTTTAGGTGCTGGTTATATTGTTGAATTCATTCATGATGCTACTGAAAATTATTATGAGGGAGGAATATATGCTTGTAGGAATTGCAATAATATCAAGTTTCCTCTCTATGTGCTTAAAATTTTAAAGTTATGTTTGTTTTGCCTTCCTATGCTAGTTGATTATTGTTCCCATAAGTTGTTTGCTCACAAAATCCCTATGCATAGGAAGTGGGTTAGACTTAAATGTGCTAGTCATATTCTTCATGATGCTCTCTTTATGTTTCAATTCCTATCTTTTATGTGAGCATCATTGAAATCATCATGCCTAGCTAGGGGCGTTAAACGTTAGCGCTTGTTGGGAGGCAACACAATTTTATTTTAGTTTCTTGCTTTTTGGTTCTGTTTAGTAATAAATAACCCATCTAGCTTCTGTTAAGATGTGGTTTTATGTTTTAATTAGTGTTTGTGCCAAGAAGAACCTTTGGGAAGACTTGGGTGAAGTCTTTATGATCATGCTGTAAAAAACAGAAACTTTAGCGCTCACGAGATTAGCTTCAACTTCTTACTGGAGAGTGCTATTTAGTTGATTCTTTTTGAAGATGATTACTAGACAAATTCCTCAGGTCCACCTTATTTTAGAATTTTTGGAGTTCCAGAAGTTTGCATCAGTTACAGATTACTACAGACTGTTCTGTTTTTGACAGATTATGTTTTCATTGTGTTGCTTTCTTATTTTGATGAATCTATGGCTATTAAAATAGTTTATAAACCATAGAGAAGTTGTAATACAGTAGGTTTAACACCAATATAAATAAAGAATGAGTTCATTACAGTACCTTGAAGTGGTGTTTTGTTTTCTTTCGCTAACGGAGCTCACGAGTTTTCTGTTAAGTTTTGTGTTGTGAAGTTTTCAAGTTTTGTGTAAAGATTCGATGGACTATGGAATAAGGAGTGGCAAGAGCCTAAGCTTGGGGATGCCCAAGGCACCCCAAGGTAATATTCAAGGATAACCAAGCGTCTAAGCTTGGGGATGCCCCGGAAGGCATCCCCTCTTTCGTCTTTGTTCATCGGTAACTTTACTTGGAGCTATATTTTTATTCACCACATGATATGCGTTTTGCTTGGAGCGTCATGTCATTTTATTTTATTTAGCTTTTCTTGCTGTTTGAATAAAGTATCAAGACCTGAAATTCTTAAATGTTAGAGAGTCTTCACATAGTTGCATAATTATTCGACTACTCACTGATCTTCACTTATATCTTTTGGAGTAGTTTGTCGTTTGCTCTAGTGCTTCACTTATATCTTTTAGAGCACGGTGGTGGATTTATTTTATAGAAACTATTGATCTCTCATGCTTCACTTAGATTATTTTGAGAGTCTTAAATAGCATGGTAATTTGCTTAAATAATCCTCATATGCTAAGCATACAAGATTTGTAAGAATTCTTATGAGTGCGTTGGATACTAAGAAAAGTTTGATGGTTGATAATTGTTTTGAAATATGGAGGTGATAATATCAAAGTCATGCTAGTTGGGTAGTTGTGAATTTGAGAAATGCTTGTGATAAAGTTTGTGATTCCCGTAGCATGCACGTATGGTGAACCGTTATGTGATGAAGTCGGAGCATGATTTATTTATTGATTGTCTTCCTTATGAGTGGCGGTCGGGGACGAGCGATGGTCTTTTCCTACCAATCTATCCCCCTAGGAGCATGCGCGTAATACTTTTCTTTGATAACTTCTAGATTTTTGCAATAAGTATATGAGTTCTTTATGACTAATGTTGAGTCCATGGATTATACGCACTTTCCTTCCTTCCACCATTGCTAGCCTCTCTAATACCGCGCACTTTTCGCCGGTATCATACACCCACCATATACCTTCCTCAAAACAGCCACCATACCTACCTATCATGGCATTTCCATAGCCATTCCGAGATATATTGCCATGCAACTTTCCACCATTCCGTTTATTATGACACGCTCCATCATTGTCATATTGCTAGCATGATCACGTAGTTGACATAGTATTTGTGGCAAAGCCACCCTTCATAATTCTTTCATACATGTCACTCTTGATTCATTGCATATCCCGGTACACCGCCGGAGGCATTCACATAGAGTCATATTTTGTTCTAAGTATCGAGTTGTAATTGTTGAGTTGTAAGAAAAATAAAAGTGTGATGATCATCATTTTTAGAGCATTGTCCCAGTGAGGAAAGGATGATGGAGACTATGATTCCCCCACAAGTCGGGATGAGACTCCGGACGAAAAAAATAAAAGAGGCCAAAAAAAAGAGAAGGCCCAAACAAAAAAATAAAAAATAAGAGAAGGGGCAATGCTACTATCCTTTTACCACACTTGTGCTTCAATGTACTACCATGATCTTCATGATAGAGAGTCTCTCATTTTGTCACTTTCATATACTAGTGGGAATTTTTCATTATAGAACTTGGCTTGTATATTCCAATGATGGGCTTCCTCAAAATGCCCTAGGTCTTTGTGAGCAAGCGAGTTGGATGCACACCCACTTAGTTTCTTTTGTTGAGCTTTCATATACTTATAGCTCTAGTGCATCCGTTGCATGGCAATCCCTACTCACTCACATTGATATCTATTGATGGGCATCTCCATAGCCCGTTGATATGCCTAGTTGATGTGAGACTTGTTGGGGAACGTTGCAGAAAATTAAAACTTTTCCTACGGTTTCACCAAGATCCATCTAGGAGTTCATCTAGCAACGAGTATTCAGATTAGATAGCATCTACATACCACTTTGTAGATCGCAACGGAAGCGTTCGAGTGAACGTGGATGAGGTAGTCGTACTCGCCGTGATCCAATTCACCGATGATCTAGTGCCGAACGGACGGCACCTCCGCGTTCAACACACGTACGGAAAGCGTGACGTCTCCTCCTTCTTGATCCAGCAAGGAAAAGGAGAGGTTGGGGAAGAAAGTTCCAGCAGCAGCACGACGGCGTGGTGATGGTGGAACTGCAGTACTCCGGCAGGGCTTCGCCGTGCTCAATGGAGGAGGAGGAGGTGTTGGAGAGGGGGAGGGAGGCGCCAGGGCAATGGGTGGTCAGCCCCCTCTCCCCTCCCCCCTTTATATAACCCCCAAGGGGGGGCGCCGGCCCTAGGAGATGAGATCTCCTAGGGGGGGCGGCGGCCAGGGAAGGGGGGCTTGCCCCCCAAGCAAGGGGGCGCCCCCTTTAGGGTTTTCCCTCCCCCCAAACCCTAGGCGCATGGGCCCATGGGGGGGAAGGCGCACCAGCCCACTATGGGCTGGTTCCCTCCCTCATACAGCCCATGGGGCCCTCCGGGATAGGTGGCCCCACCCGGTGGACCCCCCGGGACCCTCCGGTGGTCCCGGTACAATACCGATAACCCCGAAACTTGTCCCGATGTCCGTATGATGACTTTCCATATATAAATCTTTACCTCCGGACCATTCCGAAACTCCTCGTGACGTCCGCGATCTCATCCGGGACTCCGAACAACATTCGGGTCACTGCACATACATATCCCTACAACCCTAGCGTCACCGAACCTTAAGTGTGTAGACCCTACGGGTTCGGGAGACATGCAGACATGACCGAGATGGCTCTCGGGCAATAACCAACAGCGGGATCTGGATACCCATGTTGGCTCCCACATGCTCCACGATGATCTCATCGGATGAACCACGATGTCAAGGATTCAATTAATCCCGTATACGATTCCCTTTGTCAATCGGTATTTTACTTGCCCGAGATTCGATCGTCGGTATCCCAATACCTCGTTCAATCTCGTTACCGGCAAGTCACTTTTTCTCGTACCGTAATGCATGATCCTTTGTGATCAAACACTTTGATCACCTTGAGCTCATATGATGATGCATTACCGAGAGGGCCCGGTGATACCTCTCCGTCAAGCGGAGTGACAAATCCCAGTCTCGATCCATGTCAACCCAACAGACACTTTCAGAGATACCGTAGCATACCTTTATAGTCACCCAGTTACGTTGTGACGTTTGGCACACCCAAAGCACTCCTACGGTATCCGGGAGTTACATGATCTCATGGTCTAAGGAAAGGATACTTGACATTGGAAAACTCTAGCAAACGAACTATGCGATCTTATGCTATGTTTAGGATTGGGTCTTGTCCATCACATCATTCTCCTAATGATGTGATCCCGTTATCGATGACATCCAATGTCCATAGTCAGGAAACCATGACTATCTGTCGATCAACGAGCTAGTCAACTAGAGGCTTACTAGGGACATGTTGTTGTCTGTTATTCACACATGTATTACGATTTCCGGTTAACACAATTATAGCATGAATAAAGACAATTATCATGAATAAGGAAATATAATAATAATGCTTTTATTATTGCCTCTAGGGCATATTTCCAACAAGACTATCTTCCCCTCTTTTTGTCTTCTCCACAACCACCATTCTATTCCACATATAGTGCTATATCCATGGCTCACGCTCATGTATTGCGTGAAGATCGAAAAAGTTTTGAAAATGTCAAAAGTATGAAACAATTGCTTGGCTTGTCATCGGAGTTGTGCATGATTTAAATACTTTGTGTGGTGAATATAGAGCATAGCCAGACTATATGATTTTGTAGGGATAACTTTCTTTGGCCATGTTATTTTGAGAAGACATGATTGTTTTGTTAGTATGCTTGAATTATTATTATTTTTATGTCAATATGAACTTTTGTCTTGAATCTTCCGGATCTGAATATTCATACTACAATTAAGAAGAAGTACATTGAAATTATGCCAACTAGCATTCCACATTAAAAATTATCTTTTTTATCATTTACCTACTCAAGGACGAGCAGGAATTAAGTTTGGGGATGCTTGATACGTCTCCAACGTATCTATAATTTTTGGTTGCTCCATGCTATATTATCTACTGTTTTGGACAATATTGGGCTTTTTCATCCACTTTTATATTATTTTTGGGACTAACCTATTAACCGGAGGCCCAGCCCAGAATTTCTGTTTTTTTTGCCTATTTCAGTGTTTTGAAGAAAAGGAATATCAAGCGGAGTCGAAACGGAACGAAATCAACTGGAGAAGTTATTTTTGGAAGGAAAGCTACCGGAAAAGCTTGGAGTGCACGTCAGGAAAGAAGGGAGGTGGCCACGAGGGTGGGGGCCCCCCCTAGGGCGCGCCCCTTGCCTCGTGCCCCCCCCGAAGCTCCACCGACGTACTCCTTTCACCCATATATACCCACGTATCCTAAAACTTCCGAAGACGAGAATAGATCGGGAGTTCCGCCGCCGCAAGCCTCTGTAGCCACCAAAAGTCAATCGGGACCCTGTTTCGGCACCCTGCCAGAGGGGGGAACCCTCACCGGTGGCCATCTTCATCATCCCGGCGCTCTCCATGACGAGGAGGGAGTAGTTCACCCTCGGGGCTGAGGGTATGTACCAGTAGCTATGTGTTTGATATATCTCTCTCTCGTATTCTTGATTTGGCACGATCTTGATGTATCGCGAGCTTTGCTATTATAGTTGGATCTTATGTTGCTTCTCCCCCTCTTCTCTCTTGTAATGGATTGAGTTTCCCCTTTGAAGTTATCTTATCGGATTGAGTCTTTAATGACTTGAGAACACTTGATGTATGTCTTGCCGTGCGTATCTGTGGTGACAATGGGATATCACGTGCCACTTGATGTATGTTTTGGTGATCAACTTGCGGGTTCCGCTCATGAACCTATGCATAGGGGTTGGCACACGTTTTCGTCTTGATTCTCCGGTAGAAACTTTTGGGCACTCTTTGAAGTACTTTGTGTTGGATTGAATAGATGAATCTGAGATTGTGTGATTCATATCATATAATCATACCCACGGATACTTGAGGTGGCATTGGAGTATCTAGGTGACATTAGGGTTTTGGTTGATTTGTGTCTTAAGGTATTATTCTAGTACGAACTCTAGGGCTGTTTATGACACTTATAGGAATAACCCAACAGATTGATTGGAAAGAATAACTTTGAGGTGGTTTCGTACCCTACCATAATCTTTTCGTTTGTTCTCCACTATTAGTGACTTTGGAGTGACTCTTTGTTGCATGTTGAGGGATAGTTATATGATCCAATTACGTTATTATTGTTGAGAGAACTTGCACTAGTGAAAGTATGAACCCTAGGCCTTGTTTCCTAGCATTGCAATACCGTTTACGCTCACTTTTACCACTTGTTACCTTGCTGTTTTAATATTTTCAGATTACAAAAACCTATATCTACCATCCATATTGCACTTGTATCATCATCTCTTCGTCGAACTAGTGCACCTATACAATTTACCATTGTATTGGGTGTGTTGGGGACACAAGAGACTCTTTGTTATTTGGTTGCAGGATTGTTTGAGAGAGACCATCTTCATCCTACACCTCCTACGGATTGATAAACCTTGGGTCATCCACTTGAGGAAAATTTGCTACTGTCCTACAAACCTCTGCACTTGGAGGCCCAACAACGTCTACAAGAAGAAGGTTGCGTAGTAGACATCAGTAACACATCCTCGTTTTCACCGGCTCCACTCTTGGTTATCTCGTACCTTTACTTGTGCAAGCTTATATTGTGTTGCATCCCTTGCTTGCGTGCGTGCCTATTGTTGTTGCATCATATAGGTTGCTCACCTAGTTGCATATCTAGACAACCTACTTTGATGCAAAGTTTAAATTGGTAAAGAAAAGCTAAAAATTGTTAGTTGCATATTCACCCCCTCTAGTCAGCGATATCGATCCTTTCACTAGGGCTGAACTTTCGAGGAAATAGCCATCTCTATCTCTAAACACCGTAGCTGCTGAGCCTCCTCTTCCTTGTCGGACACCAGCATCCACATG
Source organism: Aegilops umbellulata (assembly GCA_032464435.1). Taxonomy (NCBI): domain Eukaryota; kingdom Viridiplantae; phylum Streptophyta; class Magnoliopsida; order Poales; family Poaceae; genus Aegilops; species Aegilops umbellulata. Next base: position 589,548,630 of record CP136057.1, read on the forward strand.
AATCTTTGCAAAGCCCTGAGGGGGAGCTCGTGATCGCTGGTTGACGGTTCCTAGAACCATGGGTCTATTGGAGATATGCCATAGAGGAAATCATGTATGATGATATTTCCTATGTGTTTATGAATAAGATAGTCCTTGGACATTATCAATGATTTCTATCATCAAGTACGTGACTTGTTTGTGGAATTATGCATTGTGTGATGACTGTCCTAAAAGGCCCCTGGTTAAAAGGGTTGTGTGGACGCGCAACCAACAAGACTAGCATATGACACGGTGGATGGCTCGGTCTCACTAGCCATGGAGCATTGGATGCTAACTGGATAATATGGACTCGGAAGGATCTGATCGGATTCGATGTAGTCGGATCCGAGTCGAGATAAGGTCCGAGTCGGACAGACCCGACTATGAGACGCAGCGATATGTCTCTGTGAGTCTCTAGTACAACATATGTTCTATGTCCTAAGACCTGAGTTGGCGCATGTACTCGGGATGGTGACAGACCTGCTTTGGGCCGACCAAACGCTACTCCGTGACTGGGTAGTTACAAAGGTAGGTTTCGGGCTTGTCTAGAACCATGCTGCGAGACATGGTCGAGCAAGATGAGATTTGCCCCTCCGATCAGGAGAGATATACTCTGGTCCCCTTGTGTGATCCGACCAAGATAAGCATGGCCATGCGACTAGGATTATGAGATAACCCAGTTTGTCGTCATCATCACTGGAACGAGAAAGAAGTTGAGCTAGCACAAGGATGACAAACTCGCCTTGAGCCCGACAACATATATCGTGTGACAAAGGAAACAGAAGTGTGACATGTTGTACAGGTTTGCCAAACGGTTTCATTGTCTACTTAGTGATTGGCACGCCTTGCTAGAGGTCGCTACCAACCGAGCAGGTCAGAGGTGATCCGACCTGCGACCAAGTCGACTTGAACGTAAGGGGTCGCGCGCTTAAGGAAAGGAACATGCGATGTTGGATCCGACTCCACGAGTCAGATGTGATCCTACTCGGACTCGGATCCAGGCCGAGCAGACTTTGGGCTTTAGGATCCATGCAAGGCCCAAGTGTTGAGCCCGCGACGGATGTCTGTATAAAGTGGAGGTGCAACACACTCATGTGGTTGATCGCTTCGGCGCTGTCACTAGTTTTTGCATTGTGTTGCGAATAGCCACCTCCACTGGCCGCCGAATGTGTGATCGGATCTAGCAGTCTAGCACACGGTGTTCCTCTTGCACGCGCGGATACCGTTAGAGGCGGTGCACTTGCGCCGCTCCGGCAAACCAGTGCGTGGGATCCGACGATCGACTGTTCGAGGGAGATCGGACGAGGAGGAGACGACTCCGGAGACGTGCTGCCCCAACTCTACTTTTGCTGCACGGCACTGCGCGTCTAGTGGTAACGATCCACGATCCATTCCCATAGCATGTTCCTGGTTGTTCTACGCGTAGGAAAATTTTAATTTGCAGTCGATGCACCCTACGGTAGAGCCCAACAGGGTCGCCCACCATCCGATGACGGTTGTTTATCTTTGAGTATATTGAGCTCTGCAATTAACCCCCTGATGAAGGAATGAGTTCCTTGAGGGCTCTGGAAGAAACCTTCGTGAATCGCCCTACGTCTAGCTGACCAAATCGCCCAAAGGGTGACAGATAGTTTTACAAACAATTTATGTGATAATGAATCCCTGAGCGTAAACAGCTAATGCTTTGCGTTTAGTTTACTAGTCGTCGCTATAGTTTCATCCAACTCGCTGTCTATCAATGTCCACGTGCATCTGAGACCGTGCATTCGACCGGTGAATGTTTCCAAGAGTTTCCATCCCGTAGAAACCGCATGTACTCGTATCAGTCATGTTTCTGCGCACTCTAATGTCATTTCTCGGAATTGATTGCCAGGTGAGTCTCCGTAGGAACATCCAGATCTTTGTCGGTACTTTTGTCTTCCACATACCCTTCGAGCTACCCTCCTTCGCTGAGCTAGAGGAGCCGGCCGAACCTTCGAGCCATGCCTCTCGCCTCTGTGTAATGGTAATGAGTATCTTGTATGCTAACTTCATAGAGAAATTATCATGCCGCTCAATTTTCCAGCTTCAAAAATCATTCATATTTCTTGTACATAACGGGATACCAAGAATGACACGCGCGTCCATAGGCATAAAAACCTCTGCCACTTTCTGTCTGTTCCAAGCTGCCGAGGTAGCATCAATCAAATCTGACACTGTATCTGGTGGATTTGGTATTATGCAACCATAGGGTCGCATCATCTCCTCTTAGGGAAGCCAATCGCCAGCCCATATATATGTTGTAGCTCTGTTGCCTCTCCGTCTAAACAGCCCCTGCTTCAAAGTGTCTCTTCCCTTCATAATAGCTCTCCATATCTGGCTGGGGTAGCCTCCTAACTCCGCATCAGAATATTTGAATTTGGGTAGTATATGCTCTTGAGAAGCCGAGCATACAGATTCTCTAGATTTTTCAGGAGCCGTCAAGCTTGTCGAGCCAGCATTGCCAAGTTAAATAACTCAAAATCTTTAAAGCCTAAATCACCATATCTTTAGGTTGCGTCATTGCCTTCCATGATAACTAGTGTGGCTTCCGTTTACCTTCATTGTTTCCTCACCAAAACTTTCGAATTAACATGTTCAAATGTTCACACAAGCCTCTAGTAAATTTGAATAGAGTAACCATTTTTTTATCGAGCATAAAAGAATCCGCCGTACGCAGACAGAGGTGGCTGGGCCCAGCCGTTTGGGCCGCGAGTTGGGCTGGGCCCTGTGCTAGTTGGCAACGAGGGGGGGAGCAAGATTAGTTTAAGCCATGGATCATCGTCGTCTCCGGCTCAGTCAGATCTGCCTGCCCCGCTCGACGCCGAGGGACCACCCACCATCACCACCACCACCCCCCACGACTCCACCAGCAGGGCGCAGCTCCTCCTCTTCCTCCCCTCCCCCCCCCAGCACCTCCCGCGATCCCACCCCGAGATCCCCGTCCCCCGACCCGCGCCGCCGCGCGGGGGCCCGACGGGCTCGGACCGCCCTCGGCCGCCCTCGCTCTGCCGCGCGGAGTCGACCCAGGAGGACGCCCGCCAGGCCCATTCCGCGGCCCCCCCTGCTCGCGCGGCTGACGGCGAGCGGCCATGAATTTCCTCTACCGAGCCGCGCAGCCCGAGCTGCCGCGTATCCCCGAGCAGCAGGGGGTCCTCAAGACCCTGGAGGGCCTCATCGCCGACGATCCGCTCCGCATCTCCGCCGCGGCGGAAGACGACGAAGCTGCCAGCAACGGAGCCGGGGAGATCGGCGGCGACACCGCTGCTTCCTCCCCTTCCGCTTCTTCAGATTCGAAAAGTACAGCTCCGGCAGGGAAGCACAGCGACGTTTCCCAGGACGAAGGATGGATCACGATTCCCAACAGTTGGTGCCCCTTTCCCCTTGCTTGGATTTCTCCTCGTTGCATTGCAGATTCACCACTGCCACATTTCTCCTTGGAAATGCCAGCCCGGTAGCTTACTGATTTACAATTTTACTTCCGCAGAGGAGCTTCCCTGGGATTGGGGTGAGGTTTCGGACATGCTGCAGCTGCGGCCTCTGGACCGCCCCTTCCTCTTTCCTGGTAAATGCATTTCCCCTGCTGAAGTTACTGGAGTGCATCTTGCTCCCTGTGCCTGTTTCTTTGTTTTTGTTTTGGTATCTGAATTAGTTTGGTCATCAGGCGAGCAGGTTCATATACTGGCGTGCCTATCAGCCTCTCAGCAAGATACGACCTGCATATCTCCGTTTAGAATTGCTGCCGTGATGTCTAAGAGCGGAAATCCGCAGCGGCACCCCACAAATAAATCTAGCTCTGTCAGTGAGAATGGGGATGCAAATGGAACAGCCAGAGTAGATAGTTCTCATGGTGCCGAGGATAACATGGAGAGTGTTGAACTCAACGACAAAGTATCTTCTCCTTCAAAACAAGATATCCTGGAGACTGAATCCCTCCTTCGGAAGGAAGATCGCAAACAGCAAATAGAAACCACGCTGCAAAAATTCAAAAGATCTAACTTCTTTGTCCGAATTGCGGAGTCAGATGAACCTCTCTGGTCCAAGAAAAGAGTAGCTGCAACTAAGACGGCAGAGGAACAATTATATTTGGACAGCCAGGGAAATAACACAGTTTCAAGGAGTACTGCTTACAATACCATTTCTGATAAAGGAGTTTTTGATGGTAGCACATCCGGAGGAGTCGCTCGGGATACTGTAAGGTGCTATGCTCTGCAGAATGGAGACATCGTGGTATGTTTTGAACGATCCGTCTGTTTACTTGCTGGGTGACATTATACATTAGATTCTTTTTTGCAATGATTAACTTTGGGAAGTTTATGGACTATGCATAAATAGTTGACCAATCATATATGATGTGTATGTTAAAAAGGTATACAGTCGAATTCGTATTTGAAAGGGGTTTCCAATGGTATAATTTTTATAGCATGTCTCTCGCAGATATTATTGATTTTATTGATAGTCAAAGTAAATCTCGAAATACGTATTAGACCCTATATATCCAGATGGAGGGAGCACTATACATTGCTTCTCTTCATTTAATGCACCTTTATATCCGTCATGTTGGTAAGTAGGGTCCTGCGAAGTTTAGAGTTATGTCTCACCATCTTTGGTGAAATCAGCTAATACGCTTTAAGCAAATTTATGTAAAAATCCTTTGCACAACTACTGCAGTTGTCTATATACTAATCAGGTTTGTTGTTAGTTTATTAGACACACATGTTTATTTTGTTTTATTTTAAAGAAAGCAACTTCACAAAGAAGTTGATGGTGCTACCATGCAGTTAGCTTTCATTCATGTACTTTTGCGTGATTTTGGGTTGCTTATGTTTGTGCTGATTAATCACTCATATTCTCTGTTGGAAGGATGCAGGTTGTTTTGCAAGTGAATGTTGGTGTTAGCAATATGGTAGATCCAGTGCTTGAAGTTCTTCAATTTGAGAAGTGTACATCAAGCAATTATATGCGTGAGAATCTTGTAAGCGGGCTTCCTAATGGTTATGAGGATCCTTGTCAGGAGCTGCTTAGCTGGTTGCTCCCTTTAGATCGCACACTACCTCCTCCTCGTTCTTTATCACCTCCTACTCTCAATCCCAGTATATCACACAAGCAATCTTTTTCTGCTTCTGGGTCTCAAATATTTTCGTTAAGTCATTTCCGAAGCTATTCAATGCCTTCATCCTCCTTTGCCCTTGCCCAGCTTCCCAACCTAAGATCACCCCCAATATCTGAAAATCAAGAATTTGTGCCTGAAAAGCCTGCAAAAACACCTGATGTTATAAATGATGGACAGCTTTCCTTTAGAGGAGTTCCTTTGGAGCCTGAACGGTATTCTGTACGCTGTGGTCTAGAAGGTGTATATCTACCAGGGAAAAGATGGTCAAGAAAAGTTGAAATAATTCAACCAATTGAAGTTCATTCTTTTTCTGCCAAATGTACTGCAGAAAATCTTCTTTGTGTCTTAATAAAGGTTACTATTAACATCCAAATCCTTCATTTTTCTCATAGTTTCTGAAGAAACTTTCAAAACTAATGCTTATATCTTCAATTCTCAGAACATTGCTCCACGGCATGTGCAAGACATAGTTGTATTCATAGATGCAATTACTGTTGTCTTTGAGGAGGCATCCAAAGGCGGCTCTCCTTTATCTCTACCAATTGCCAGTATTGAGGTCGGACATGGTCACAGTTTACCAAATCTGTCACTCAGGTACATGCAAAGTTTATCATGGATGCTTCCAAAGACCCACAATTGCAGCTTAAAGTTTAAGTATGACGTGGTTCCTGCCATAAATTGATTCCCCTTTGGATTTGCAGACTGCAGTACTTTGACCTTGCCTTTTTCTTAGCAAAGAAATTCTTGCAATGTGTTGCCATGTTATCGCTGTTATCCATCTTTCTCTTAGTTTTCAGTTTTGGTTTGAACAAGTTGGTTTTGTATAACATGCAGTACTGTCTGGTCTCCTTAATGCTGGATCGGGCCAAACCTTACTTCCACATGATTCCTTTTAGTTATTTATGCAAGCAATAAACACAGGAAGATGTATCGCACTACATATACTATAACTTGGTTTGAAGTTTCTGCCAGAGACCAACAGTTTCCATATATCTTAAGTATTACTTGTTTCCTTCCAGGCGGGGTGAAGAGCACTCGTTTATTTTGAAGCCAGCAATTATGTCCTCCAGGGATCGGAGGATCAACAGTGATGTACCTCTGACTTTGTCACTCCCAAAGATGAGTGGAGCTGCCACAAATACTTCCACGCCTAGGGTTAGCGAGCTCAGCACTGGTCTTACTGATCAGTATGCTGTGCTTATATCATATCGCTGCAATTATACAGGTGAACTGTTGGAAAAATAGAACATGTGCTTGAGAACAAGTGTAGGCTGATAATTCTGACTTCCAGCCCTTTTTATCCTCTGTAGAATCAAAACTTTTCTTCAAGCAAGCCACAAGCTGGCAACCCTGTGCAGCTAGTGATCTTATGATCTCTGTGTCTTCTGAACTGTCATTACGAAATCCTAGCCCGAGTGCTCGAGTTCCTCAACTCCCCGTGCAGGTTATTTCGGTGCTTCTTTAGGTCTTGCTGCATTTTCCATGCCTTGCACTGATAGTGTTAATTGGTGGTTTTCAGGTCTTAACCCTTGAAGCTACTAATATGACTTCAGAAAACCTCACATTAACTGTTCTTGCTCCAGAAGCATCTGGTTCTTCTTCAGTTGTATCATTGAACTCAGCTCCAACCACACCAGATGGTTCTTATGATAATCTTAATGAGCCTCTGAGAAAGTCTGGCTTGGGAAAACATGGAACTGGTTTTCGGAGACTGAATTCAGTTGTCGCCGGATCTCCAAAAGAAAGTGACAATGGAGGAAATAGAATGAGCACTTCAGCAGGCTGTACTCATTTGTGGTTGCAGAGTGCAGTTCCCCTAGGGTATGGCTATCCATTCTCGCCTTTTTCCATCTGTTGAGAGTTACAGCACGGCATGTCGGTATGCTGAAGAATTGCATTTGTTGTGGTTAACAGGTGTGTTCCTGCACGGTCAAGCACCACTGTCAAGCTCGAGCTACTCCCGTTAACAGATGGGATCATTACACTAGATACATTGCAAATAACCATAAAGGAGAAAGGTAAAGTTTCATAAAAAAAGCGAAGTAGAGATCATTAGCTTACCAGTTAGATATAGTGCCTACCCAGGGAGCAGAACTTGTTATTGCTACTGTTTACTACTCCCTCCGTTCCGAATTACTTGTCTTAGATTTTTCTATATATGGATGTATCTAGACACGTTCTACTGTTAGATACATCCGTATCTAGACAAATCTAAGACAAGTAATTTGGGATGGAGGTAATGCCTGTCATAGTCTGAATCCACCAGATTCATCAGATTAAAATATTGCCTTTGCAGAATAAATTTTAATATAGTGTTTCTATGGCGCGACCAAACCTCAAGTATGCTCTGTCTTTGGCTGCTGATTCACGCCATGTATCTTTGCACCGCAGGTCTTACGTACATACCGGAGCACTCTTTGGAGATACACGCATCGTCTGCCATCTCAGCAGGAAGGTCATAGTAGGAATTAGCAGAGTATTAATTACTCTATGTCTTCTATGGTTGAACCCCTCTGCGTGGAGTGCGAGTCCAATTGCGCAGCTGCTCATTTGAATTGGATGTTGGACAAGGCAGCTCATACAGCAGGATCCAGCAGCTCATATTTCTGCAGAAGGCGGTGGCCTCCGCATCAAGTGGATAAACTGGGACCAACGCTTTGTGTTGTCCGGGTTCGCATATATGCATTTATACGCGGAGTGCTGACCGATTGGGCAGGCTCGTTGAAAAACCTGTAATGTTGTGTTGCATAGTTTTGATATAATTTTTGTGGCTTTCCATTCTTTTTGGTTACATGTAAACCTGGCGCTTGGCCTTGTCTTAGTTGGCGGGAGTATGTATCATGTGATGTACCATCAAAAAAATGAGAAATTTACGCATATTCGTTTTCATCTTCTCATTTTATTGGTATTTTATAGGTGAGCTGATCTTGACTGCTGACATATCATATATGCTTGTTCTAAATACAAGTTGGTATGCATATTGCAAATCCTAATTGCTGAACTTCATAACACCCGACTAAAATATAAGTGTAGACCATATGAACAATGTTGGGTAGTTTTTGCTGATATTACAAGGTTAAAACAAACTACAGGTAAACTAAGCATGCAATCCAGAATGTCCTATGTGCACACAAGAAATATGACAAACAATTCCACGACACACCAATGTTTTGTCAGCACAAGAACTAAGGAGACCCAAAAAAATACAGCTATCTCCGGTTACCATTGATTTAATAAAATTAATAACATGCTAGAACTCTGGCTATTTTTGTGTGTGTTCTTAGGTGCACATGCATGAATACTTTTTGATTGTCATCGACAAGGTCAAGTCGGCTTCGATAGGGGGAGCGGCGACAACAACACATTGGCAGCTCGTTCTGACGAGGGTAGTGGTCATTCGATGGTCTAAGAATCTTGATATAATTTTTATTGTGTTTGAGGTGCTTCGTACTTTCGATGAACTTTTGTAATAAATTTGAATCCTTTCGCACAAAATGCCATCGAAGACATGGCAGGCTGGCGTTGGTGTTGGCCGGGGGCCGAATCTCGTTCCCTGGCCATGACCAGGGGCGGATCTGGGCCCCAGGCCCCCAGGGCCCAGGCCCGGGGGTGGCTTTTTTTTATAGTTATTACCTAGCCATGTTTTCTAATTGGGCCCGAGGCTTAGCCCAAAACACAGCCAGGGCCCAGGCTATCGATCTTCACACTCGCGCAGGGCGCACGCCGCAGCCCAGCTCGCCCTCGTCGCGCAGACCTAGCACGCCCCGAGTCCCCGTCCCCTGCTCGCCTGCGCCCTCCGCCGCTCGTGACGGCCGCCGGCGACTCCGCCGCTCGCCCGTGCCCTCCGGCCTCCGTCGCTCGTGAGTCGTGATGGCCACCAGTGACTCCGCCGCTCGGTCCCGCTCCTTGTCCCTGCTCTCATCTGGACAGACCGAGTCCGACAGCGCCCCTGCCCTCCGCCGCTCATCCGCCTGGCCTGCTCCGCTGCTCGCGCTGTCGCCCGTCCCGCCGTCCGCCAGTCCCCTGCTCGCTTGATGCCCTGCTTCGCCGCTCGCGCAGCCCAGCTCGTCGTCTCCCTGCTCTGCTGGCTCCTGCTCTCGCCACGCGCTGGACTGCTCTCTGCTGCCCAGGATTGGTAAGTGGCTGGGCACACCAAGACTATAACTTGCTGTTTTCTGAACATTTTTTATCTGCTATACTGCATGTAATGTTTGGATTTGCTACTACTGTACTACAGTACTGCTTATGGTTCACTGCTGCTGTCAAATATTCAATCTCATTTTGTTTTGTAGAAATAAAAAATGAAGTGATATTTTTCATTTGTGGCCGCAACAGAAGTGTCTACCTCCTCGTAGTAGTAATTTTTTTGTACAATGTTTGTTTCACTTGATGTTTATGTCTTCACTCATGAAAGTTTGCTTCTGATTTCTCTAAAGTGTTGACTCTTCTTCCACCGTTGATCAAGTTATGGAAAAGACACCGATGAAGCAAGCCATTGATTTGGTATTCTTTTTATCTATTTTGTTATATCTCTAAGCATTGAGTTTAAATTCCAAATTTTTGGTACAATTGAGCCATATTTGAGGTAGCTATAGTTTGATGGACATTAAGTTTTTGTCTCGCGTCGAAAAAAATTTTTTGGGCCCGGGGCTTGCTCCAATTCTGGATCCGCCACTGGCCATGACTTGTCATTGTAATGTCCCACCTGACGGAAGGCCGGACGTATCTAGTTTTTGTACAATATAGGATTTTCTAGGTATAGTTTTTTTTTCTTCTGATTATGCCGTTAAGTATTTTTATTATATAATAGACTAACTTGGCAATTTTCTTTTAGCATCTTGTTCCTAAGATTCTTCCTCCCTAAAGAAATGTGCAAGTCCTCGTCCCAAACGCTCCACTTGCAAGTGGATAATCGTGTCTAATTGTTCCATGTCGACATGTCGTCATGTCACTGATCCACTAAAATCCGGCTTCATATATTAATGCCGCAGAAAATAACGTCATCATTTGAATGGAATTCGTGCAAATTAGTTAGCAGTATCAGCCTATCAGGAGTAGATGAACACAGCATATGCAAGCCACACATTGTAGGAGCAACTTTTCATGTAGGAATATTGTGGTAGCCCACTTCACTTTCATGTTTGGCCACTTCCTACGAATAGATAAGAACAGGTAATTTTCTAGTACAAATCAAGCCACACTTTGTAGGAGTATAATCAGAAGAGAAGGCAGAGACGGGGTGCATTTGTAATTTATACGAAGAAGATAGCTACCCCTGAGCAGTAAAATATGCACCACGCATTATACAACTACCCATACAACTTCTTCAATGATTGGTCAAACACGCTAATTATTGAAACCCTCCCAACAAAAATATGCTTTTCTTGAGATGCTTCATCCGTCCGCAGATCAACATAAACTTAAGAATATCAAATTACTACTCCATCATTGAAGAATATTCTTATGAAGGTAAAAGAATACAAGCGAGTGAGCATCCATCCAACAGTAAGCTACAAAGGCTAACACCTCCGTTGTCATCATTTGTCAAGTAAGCAAAGCCGCCAGCTCGGACCCAATCAAACCCAAAGAAAGCAAGAACTTCCCGGGCCGTCCATGGCCACCTACCCCCTCCTCCTCCTCCTCCTCCTCGCCGCCGTCGCTGTAGCCGCGGCGGCGTCGTCGGCGGTGGAGGACACGCCAACGGCGTACGAGATGCTGGAGCGGTACGACTTCCCGCGGGGCATCCTGCCGGAGGGGGTGGACGGGTACGAGCTCGGCCCGGACGGCGGCTTCGAGGTGTACTTCCCGCGGGAGTGCGAGTTCCTGCTGGCGAAGCAGTGGCTGGTCAGGTACGACGCCCGCATCGCCGGCGCCGTCACCGCGGGCAGGCTGGCGGCGCTGGAGGGCGTCCACGTCAAGGTGCTCTTCCTGTGGCTCCCCGTCGCCGAGGTCGACCGCGCCGGCGACCGCCTCAGCTTCTACGTCGGCCCCGTCTCCACGTCCTTCCCGCTGAGCTCCTTCGCCAGCAGCCCGCACTGCCGCGGCTACGACGCCGTCGCTGCGGCCGTCTCGTGAATCATAAGCCATTGTTTATCATGATTTGAACAAGATTCACACGAGTAATTGTTTCAGTTAACCTTCTGTACCCTCGTGGATATCACAAATTCACAATGAGCTCTATACGGTTCCGGTTTAGCATGAGAGTCTTGAGTTTTCTTGAGATGCTATCTATTTATTGGTCACAGATTAGCTTATGTTAAGCAATAGTTTAAGCACTTCTGGATAAAAGAACTTGTCCGGAATGCCTGGCCTACCAGATTTATGGTCGGAGTCGCAATCCTCAGGCCAACCGTCGTCGAAGGAACTTGATAGCTACCGACCATAATTATTAAGTGATCATTATTTTTGGAACGGTGGCTCGAGGTCGGCTTTGAATTATCGAAGTCATCCACTAGCTACAGCTAACCACAACTTACAACCAGAAAAAAAAAATGGAAACCGGACATATGCAGCCCCACACGGCAAATACAAAGTGCTGAAGGAAAGTTAAGTGCATCTCCAAGGCGAATCCGTAAACCGTTCGCTGTCTGGACCACTGAAGTCATCCAAAGTTGATCTGTATCGGTCCGTGGAGCAGCTCGAACGCGATTTTTCCCGCAAACCGGAGACAAATGTCGAAAGATTTGTGATAAGTCCATTTTGCATCATGTTTTTATGTTGATATTTGTTGCATTATGAACTGTTATTTCACTTTATGATACAATTCTTATGCCTCTTTTCTCTTATTCTGCAAGTTTCACATAAAGAGGGAGATTGACGGTAGCTGGAATTCTGGACCGGAAAAGACTACATCGAAGACACTTTTTTTGAACATCTCCAAATGAGCTGAAAATTGACAGAGAATTATTTTGAAATATATTAAAATTATTTATGAAAGAAATACCAAAGGGGGACCCACCAGGCAGCCACAAGCCTGGGTGGCGCCCCCCCCCCCCCCGGGTTTGTGGCGCCCCTGGCAAGGCCTTCGGGGTCCATCTTCTCCTATATGATGCCATTTTCCCTAGAAAAATCAGAGGAAAGGTTTGGGGACGAAGCGTCGCCGTCTCGAGGCGGAACCTGGGCAGGGCACATTTGCTCTCCGGCGGAGAGATTCCACCGGGGAAACTTCCCTCCGAGAGGGGGAAATGAAAGTCATCGTCATCACCAACTATCCTCTCATTGTGGGAGGATCAATCTTCATCAGCATCTTCACCAACACCATGTCATCTCAAACCCTAGTTCATCTCTTGTATTCAATTTTTGTCTCAAAACCTCATATTGGTACCTGTGGGTTGCTAGTAGTGTTGATTACATCTTGTAGTTGATGCTTGTTCGTTTATTTGGTGGAAGATCATATATTTTTCAGATCCTTGATGCTATTCAATACCCCTCTGATCTTGAACATGAATATGTTTTGCGAGTAGTTACGTTCTTCTTGAGAACATGGGAGAAGTCTTGTCATAAGTAATCATGTGGATTTGGTATTCGTTCGATATTTTGATGATATGTATATTATTGTTTCCCTTGTTGGTGTTATGTGAACGTCGACTACATGACACTTAACCATCTTTGGGCCCAAGCGAAAGTATTGTGGAGTTAGATGATGGGTTGCTAGAGTGACAAAAGTTTAAACGCTAGTTTATGCGCTATTCTGTAAGGGACTGATTTGGATTCATATGTTTCATGCTATGGTTAGATTTATCTTAATTCTTCTTTCTTAGTTGCGGATGCTCGTGAGAGGGGGTAATCACAAGTGGGAAGCTTGTTCAAGTAAGAACATCGCCCAAGTACTGGTCCACCCACATATCAAATTATCAAAGAACGAACGCGAATCAAACAAACATGATGAAAGTTACTAGATGAAATTTCCGTGTGTCCTCAAGAACGCTTTGCTTATCATAAGAGACTATTCCAACATATCCTTTGCTACAAAAAGGATTGGGCTACCTTTCTGCACCTTTGTTACGGTTACTATTATTTGCTCGTTACAAATTGCCTTGCTATCAAACTATTTGTTACTGACAATTTCAATGCGTGCAGATAACACCTTGCTCAAAAACGCTTGTCATTTCCTTCTGCTTCTCGTTGGATTCGACACTCTTACTTACCGAAAGGACTATGATTGATCCCCTATACTTGTGGGTCATCAGTTTGCGGGAGTCCAGACCGATACCAAACCCACTTTTGATCGCCCTAGCCTACCAAAAGCTCCTCTCCCCTCCCGCGCGCGCATCCCGCCCTGTGTCAGCTGTCCGCATTCATGCCGCTGTAGAGCGTGCCGCTCCGCATTGAAGGCGGCTCAGGGCAGACGCGACCTCTCACTGCCTCCGTCATTGAAGCGGCGCGCTGGCCTAGGGCGCCGCCCGCTGCACGCACGGCTGAACACGCATGTTCGCCACATTCATATGCCTCCATTAAACCCGCGTGGAAGCCGAGAAACCTACTCCGACCACACGCCCGTTCATGAGCGTGTCGACATTAAACGCAACATCGGCGAACTCCTCCCGTCCGCCTTCTATTTAAACGAGGCCAGACACCGGGCAAGAATCGCACCCCTTCGGTGCTCCCCCACCTCCTCCTTCACCACTCTTCTGATGGCTTACGAAGAGCAGTTATCCGGCATATAAGCCGGCGGGGTGGCCTGCCGAGCCCGCTGGATACGAGTGAGGCAGCTCGCTACTCCACCTCTCGCGCCTGACCCAATAAAGTTGCCGCCCCAAGCTGCTGCGTGGTTCAGCAACTCGTGGCTGCTCCAGGCCAACTAGATGAGGAGAGGTGAGTTGCTCCACACCGCACGACACGGAACACGACGGCATAGGCATCGCCGCATCCAATGCATGCGACCGCGCCATCCGTCGACACGCGTGTAGCTGCACCATGCCCATAGAGAAAGAAGTCGGCTGCATGGATGTGGACGAGGTGGTGGCCAGCACATCCAAACCCACCGCCATCATCGAGGAAAAGTAGAACATGGGAGACCACCGCGGCTTGGGTCCCAGGAAGGCCACCGCCGGTTACCCGGTCGATTCTGCTCTATCTCAGACCATCCTGTGAACCCGCCTGAGCTTCACGGAAGCACCCTTCCCCTCCGGCTGAAGCACCCTCTTTTTCGCTCCGATGAGCGGCGCAGTGGTACGTCTCCAACGTATCTATAATTTTTTATTGTTCCATGCTATTATATTATCTGTTTTGGATGTTTTATATGCATTAATATGCTATTTTACATTATTTCGGGACTAACCTATTAACCTAGAGCCCAGTGCCAGTTTCTGTTTTTTCCTTGTTTTTGAGTTTTACAGAAAAGGAATATTAAACGAGTCCAAACGGAATAAAACTTTCACGATGTTTTTCTTGGACCAGAAGACATTCAAAGGACTTGGAGAGGGGTCCAGAAGGTTCCCGAGGAGGCCATAAGCCTGCTAGGAGCACCCGGGGGGCGCTCTGAGGGCTTGTGGGCCCCTCGCAGGTCTTCTAGCCCTAAACTTTGCACTATAAATTCCCAAATATTTTCAAACCATTAGAGGCGTCCACCAAAATACTTCTCCGCCGCCACAAGCCTCGATTCCCGTGAAATCCCATCTTGGAGCCTTTTTCGGCACCCTACCGGAGGGGGATTCGATCATGGAGGGCCTCTACATCAACCTTACCGCTTTTCGGATGAAGCGTGAGTAGTTTATCACAGACCTACGGGTCTATAGCTAGTAGCTAGATGGCTTCTTCTCTCTCTTTGATCTTCAATATAATGTTCTCCTCGATATTCTTGGAGATCTATCTGATGCAATATTCTTTTGCGGTGTGTTTATCGAGATCCGATGAATTGTGGATTTATGATCAAATTATCTACGAATATTATTTGAGTCTTCTCCGAACTCTTTTATGCATGATTAAGATATCTTTGTATTTCTCTTCGAACTATCGGTTTGGTTTGGCCAACTAGATTGGTTTTTCTTGCAATGAGAGAGGTGCTTAGTTTTGGGTTCAATCTTGCGGTGTCCTTGATGACCCACAAGTATAGGGGATCTATTGTAGTCCTTTCTATAAGTAAGAGTGTCGAACCCAACAAGGAGCAGAAGGAAATGACAAGCAGTTTTCAGTAAGGTATTCTCTGCAAGCACTGAAATTATCGGCAACAGATAGTTTTGTGATAAGGTAATTTGTAATGGGTAACAAGTAACAAAAGTAAACAAGGTGAAGCAAGGTGTCCCAATACTTTTTGTAGCAAATGACAAGCCTGGACAAACTCTTATATAAAGGAAAGCGCTCCCGAGGACACATGGGAATTATCGTCAAGCTAGTTTTCATCATGCTCATATGATTCGCGTTCGTCACTTTGATAATTTGATATGTGGGTGGACCGGTGCTTGGGTACTGCCCTTCCCTGGACAAGCATCCCACTTATGATTAACCCCTCTTGCAAGCATCCGCAACTACGAAAGAACAATTAAGGTAAACCTAACTATAGCATGAAACATGTGGATCCAAATCAGCCCCTTACGAAGCAACGCATAAAATAGGGTTTAACCTTCTGTCACTCTAGCAACCCATCATCTACTTATTACTTCCCAATGCCTTCCCCTAGGCCCAAACAATGGTGAAGTGTCATATAGTCGACGTTCACATAACACCACTGGATGAAAGACAACATACATCTCATCAAAATATCGAATGAATACCAAATTCACATGACTACTTATAACAAGACTTCTCCCATGTCCTTAGGAACAAACGTAACTACCCACAAATCATGTTCATGTTCATAATCAGAGGGGTATTAATATGCATAAAGGATCTGAACATATGATCTTCCACTAAATAAACCAACTAGCATCAACTACAAAGAGTAATCAACATTACTAGCAACCCACATGTACCAATCTGAGGTTTTGAGACAAAGATCGGATATAAGAGATGAACTAGGGTTTGAGAGGAGATGGTGCTGGTGAAGATGTTGATGGAGATTGACCCCCTCCCGATGAGAGGATCAATGGTGATGACGATGGTGACGATTTCCCCCTCCCGGTGGGATGTTTCCCCGGCAGAACAGCTCCGCCGGAGCCCTAGATTGGTTTCGCCAGGTTCCGCCTCGAGAAGGTGGCGCTTCCTCCCAAAAGCTTCCTTCTGATTTTTTCCAGGGCAGACGACACCTTCTACCAGAAGATGGGCATCGGGGGGCTGCCAGGTGGCCCACGAGGCAGGGGCGCGCCCAGGGGGGTAGGGCGCGCCCTCCACCCTCGTGGATGGTGGGTGGCCCCCCTCTGGTGCTTTCTTTGCCTGATATTTTTAATATATTCCAAAACTGACTTTCGTGGAGTTTCAGGACTTTTGGATTTGTGTAGAATATGTCACTAATATTTGCTCCTTTTCCAGCCCAGAATTCCAGCTGCCGGCGTTCTCCCTCTTCATGTAAACCTTGTAAAATAAGAGAGAAAAGGCACAAGTATTGCGACATAATGTGTAATAATAGCCCATAATGCAATAAATATAGATATAAAAGCATGATGCAAAATGGACGTATGAACTCCCCCAAGCTTAGACCTCGCTTGTCCTCAAGCGGAAGCCGATATCGAAAAATAAGTCCACATGTTTAGAGATAGAGGTGTCGATAAAATAAAATACAGACATGAGGGCATCATGATCATTCTTAAAACAACAACATATATATATATATATATATATATATATATATATATATATATATATATATATATAGTGATGCTATTCATCACACAGGGTGCAGAATAAGTTATTCTTCACCGGACGTAATCTTACGATCACTTCATAATTAAATTAAATTTGGAATTCAAATAGTTACATTCCTATTGATTCACTACGTAAAATTTGGTATAAGAAAAAAAATACAGGTCATATGACAAGAAAATTTGGAGTTTATGTATATTTTACACTATGTTTCTGCGTTTGTAATTTCACATAATATAAAATATTTTTACGGCGATTATATATTTTCTTACGGTCTCTTTATACGCCAGAAATAAGACAAAACTTACGAAACGTAAAATTACAGTGCATTGGTGGTAAAATAGAAGGGGTGAAGAATAACTATTCCTCACCTAGGGTGACGATAGCCAATCCCTATATATATATATATATAT
This sequence comes from Aegilops umbellulata, assembly GCA_032464435.1. Taxonomy (NCBI): domain Eukaryota; kingdom Viridiplantae; phylum Streptophyta; class Magnoliopsida; order Poales; family Poaceae; genus Aegilops; species Aegilops umbellulata. Next base: position 589,565,931 of record CP136057.1, read on the forward strand.
ATATATATATATATATATATATATAGTCATATGATTTCTTATGCTAAAGTAACAATCTATTCACAATGTAAAGTATGAATCAGAAACTTCATTGAAAACTAACAAACTATAATCTCGGTCATTGAAGCAATTGCAATTTATCATAACATCGGAAAGAGTCAATATAAGAGCTTTTCAGCAAGTTCACATACTCAACTATCTTTTAGTCTTTCATAATTGCTAACACTCATGCAATACTTATGGGTATGAAGTTTTAATCGGACATAGAGAAAGATAGGGGCTTATAGTTTTGCCTCCCAACCTTTTACCTCAAGGGTAATGTCAACAATAATGCTTTATGAAAAGCCACATCCAATTGGATATATATCAGGATCTTTCCAACACATAGTGCTTGCCAAAAGATAAAGTGTAAAAAGGAAAGGTGAAGATCACCAAGACTCTTGTATAAGGTATAAGACAAGAATAAACGATAGGCCATTCGCAGAGGGAAGCAGAGGTTGTCATGTGCTTTTATGGTTGGATGCACAAAATCTTAGTGCAAAAGAACGTCACTTTATATTGCCACTTGTGATAGGGACCTTTATTATGCAGTCCGTCGCTTTTATTTCTTCCATATCACAAGCTCATACAAAGCTTATTTTCTCCACATTAATAGATCATACATATTAAGAGAGCAATTTTTATTGCCTGCAACAATGACAACTTACTTGAAGGATCTTACTCAATCCATAGGTAGATATGGTGGACTCTCATGGCAAAATTGGATTTAAGGAAGCACAAGTAGTATCTCTACTTGGTGCAAAGACTTTGGCTAGCATGAGGGGGAAAAGCAAGCTCAACATGTTGGATGATCCATGACAATATAATTTATTTCGGATGTAAAAAACATAACCCATTACATTGTCTTCCTTGTCCAACATCAACTTTTTAGCATGTCATATTTTAATGAGTGCTCACAATCATAAAAGATGTCCAAGATAGTATATTTATATGTGTAAACCTCTCTTTCTTTATTACTTCCTATTAATTGCAACGATGACCAAAACTATGTTTGTCAACCCTCAACAACTTTTATTCATCATACTCTTTATATGTGAAGTCATTACTCTCCATAAGATCTATATGATCTCTTTATTTCTTTTTATTCTTTCTCTTTTTTTTTTCTTTTTTCCATCAAGATCATAGCAAGATGACCAAGCCCTTGACTCAACATTAATCTTTATTATATATAGCTCACGGACTCGACTACATAGATAAGGATCAACACAAAAACTCAAAGCTAGATCAACTGAACTTTATTCTACTAGATCAAGATATAACCAAAAGGATCGGACTAAGAAAAACGGTAAAGATAGAAGTGTGATGGTGATACGATACCGGGGCACCTCCCCCAAGCTTGGCAGTTGCCAAGGGGAGTGCCCATACCCATGTGTTTATGTCTCTTTTTTCGGAGGTGGTGATGATGGAGTTGTTGATGACGTAGGATTCTTCCTTAATTTGCGCTTAAGGATGGAATTTTTCTCCCTTAGGTCATCGATCTCCTGCTCAAGGCTTAATATCTTTTTGCACAATTCCTGTTTGTTCTCCTGCAAGAGGCGAAAAGGGACAAACTCGACCTTAGGTTTCTTTGCTCTATCAGGGAGTCTTGACTTTTTGAACTCGACATCCATGTCCCGAGGTTGAGGTAATGGGATTTCATCTTCATCCGAACTCGTCTCCTCCTTTCCCCTAGGTTCATAGTCTTCTTCTTCCTCCGTGGTCCAACCACAATGCTCCAAGTCCCCGTAGACCTTAGGGTCCACAAGGTAATCAACCACATAGCCCTCTCCCTCCGAATCCCGGGACGACATATTGCTCTATCTGCGGCAAAAACGGCTCAAAACAAAAACAGAGGATTGTGTCGTGGTACGGTGGTCAAAACCTTCGGGAGATTATATAATGAATTTTTACTGACCAAAAGAAGTATCGTGCAAGAAAACGGAGTCCGGAGGGCACACGAGGTGCCCACGAGGCAGGGGCGCGCCCTCCACCCTCGTGGATGCCTCGTGTCCCTTTCGGACTACTTCTTATTTTCCTATTTTCTTAAATATTCCAAAACGGAGAAAATTTCTATTAGAACTGTTTTGGAGTCGCTTTACTTACCGTATCACATACCTATTCCTTTTCGGAGTATGAAACGTTCTGGAAAGTGTCCCTTATGTATTCCTCTGGGGTTACGGTGTCAATAACATTAGCCTTTGGATTTGTTCCTTCGAAGTTGTTGATTTTTATGGCACCGGAACGATAGACCTCCTCGATAACGTAAGGACCTTCCCATTTAGAGAGGAGTTTTCCTGCAAAAAGTCTTAAATAAGAGTTGTATAGCAGAACATAATCACCTACATTAAACTCACGCTTTTGTATCCTTTTGTCATGCCATCTTTTAACTTTTTCTTTAAACAGTTTGCCATTCTCATAGGCCTGGGTTCTCCACTCATCAAGTGAGCTAATGTCAAATAGTCTCTTCTCACCGGCAAGTTTGAAATCATAATTGAGCTCTTTAATGGCCCAATGTGCCTTATGTTCTAGTTCGAGAGGTAACTGACATGCTTTTCCATAAACCATTTTATACGGAGACATACCCATAGGATTTTTATATGCAGTTCTATAGGCCCATAATGCATCATCAAGTTTCTTGGACCAATTCTTTCTAGATCTATTAACAGCCTTTTGCAAAATTAATTTAATCTCCCTATTACTTAGTTCTACTTGACCACTGGATTGTGGATGGTATGGAGATGCAATTCTATGATTAACATCATACTTAGCAAGCATTTTACGAAAATCACCATGAATAAAATGTGAACCACCATCAGTCATTAAATATCTAGGGACTCCAAACCTCGGAAAAATAACTTCTTTAAGCATCTTGATAGAGGTGTTATGATCAGCACTACTAGTTGGAATAGTTTCTACCCACTTAGTAACATAATCAACAACAACTAAAATATGTGTATACCCATTAGAGGAAGGAAACAGTCCCATATAATCAAAGCCCCAAACATCAAATGGTTTAATAACAAGTGAATAGTTCATAAGCATTTCTTGACGTCTACTAATATTACCAATTCTTTGACATTCATTACAAGACAAGACAAACCTATGAGCGTCTTTAAAAAGAGTAGGCCAATAAAAACCGGATTGCAATTCCTTATGCACAGTTCTATCTCCAGCATGGTGTCCTCCATAAGCCTCGGAGTGACACTTGTGTAGGATCTGTTTCTGTTCATGCTCAGGTACACAACGTCTAATAACACCATCTACTCCTTCTTTATAAAGGTGTGGGTCATCCCAGAAGTAATGTCTTAAATCATAGAAAAACTTTTTCTTTTGCTGATATGTGAAACTAGGTGGTATAAATTTAGCAACAATGTAATTGGCATAATCAGCATACCATGGAGCAGTATGAGAAGCATTTATAACGGCTAATTGTTCATCAGGGAAGCTATCTTCAATAGGTAGTGGGTCATCAAGAACATTCTCTAACCTAGACAAGTTGTCTGCAACGGGGTTCTCGGCTCCCTTTCTATCAATAATATGCAAATCAAATTCTTGTAGCAAGAGAACCCATCTAATAAGTCTAGGTTTAGCATCTTTCTTTTCCATAAGGTATTTAATAGCAGCATGATCAATGTGAATAGTTACTTTAGAATCAACAATATAAGGTCTGAACTTATCACAAGCAAATACAACTGCTAAAAATTCGTTTTCAGTAGTAGAATAATTTCTCTGGGCACCGTCTAGAGTTTTACTAGCATATTGGATAATATTTAATTTCTTATCAACTCTTTGTCCTAGAACAACACCTACAGCGTAATCACTAGCATCACACATAATTTCAAAGGGTAAATTCCAATCAGGTGGCTGAACAATAGGTGCAGAAATCAAGGCTTTCTGAAGTATTTCAAATGCTTCTACACAATCATAATCAAAGACAAAAGGAACATATTTTTGTAAGAGATTAGTTAGAGGCCTAGAATTTTTTGAGAAGTTTTTAATGAACCTCCTATAAAAACCGGCATGACCAAGGAAACTTCTTATACCTTTAATGTCCTTAGGACACAACATCTTTTCAATAGCATCAACTTTAGCTTTATCAACTTCGATACCTCTTTCAAAAATTTTATGCCCCAAGACAATACCTTCATTAACCATAAAGTGGCACTTCTCCCAATTCAAGACAAGATTAGTTTCTTCACATCTCTACAAAACTCGATCAAGGTTGCTTAAGCAATCATCAAAATAAGTTCCATACACGGAGAAATCATCCATGAAAACCTCAACAATCTTTTCACAAAAGTCAGAGAATATAGCAGTCATACATCTTTGAAAGGTAGCAGGTGCATTACATAAACCAAAAGGCATACGTCTATAAGCAAAGGTACCGAAAGGGCAAGTAAAAGTGGTATTTTCCTGATCCTCTTTTGACACGGGTATTTGAGAGAAACCAGAATAACCGTCTAGAAAGCAAAAATGTGTATGTTTAGATAATCTTTCTAGCATTTGATCAATAAAAGGTAAAGGGTAATGATCCTTTCTAGTAGCTTTATTTAATTTGCGGAAATCAATTACCATTCTATAACCTGTAACAATTATTTGTGGGATCAATTCATCTTTATCATTAGGAACAACAGTAATACCTCCCTTCTTAGGGACACAATGGACATGACTTACCCACTGACTATCAGCAACGGGATAAATTATACCTGCCTCTAGAAGCTTTAGTATTTCATTTCTTACCACTTCTTTCATCTTAGGATTTAACCGTCGTTGGTGATCAACAACCGGTTTAGCGTCTTTTTCCAATTTTATTTTGTGTTGGCATAGAGTGGGACTAATGCCCTTAAGATCATCAAGAGTATATCCAATAGAAGCATGGTGCTTCTTCAGAGTTTTCAATATTTTCTCTTCTTCCTGCTATGAAAGGTTAGCACTAATAATAACATGATATATCTTCTTTTCATCAAGATAAGCATATTTAAGAGTATCAGGTAATGGTTTAAGTTCAAACACGGGATCACCCTTGGGTGGAGGAGGATCCCCTTGAATTTCAACAGGCAAGTTGTGTTTCAAAATAGGTCCTTGTTTAAAGAATACTTCATCTATTTCCCTTCTTTCATTCGTAAACATATCATTTTCATGGTCTAGCAAATATTGTTCTAAAGGATCATTAGGAGGCACAACAATAGAAGCAAGACCAATAATTTCATCTTTGCTAGGCAATTCTTTATCATGCGGTTGTCTACGAAATTTAGCAAAATTAAAATCATGAGACATATCCCATAAACCAACAGTAACAATATCCTTTTCGCGATCTATCCTAGCATTAACAGTATTCAAGAAGGGTCTACCAAATATAATGGGGCAAAAGTCATCTTGTGGGGAACCAAGAACAAGAAAATCAGTAGGATATTTAACTTTCACACACAAGACTTCAACATCTCTAACAATCCCAATTGGTGAAATAGTATCTCTATTGGCAAGCTTAATTGTAACATCAATATCATGCATAATTTCTTTGTATAAGGAATGAGGTATTGCACTCGCACTAGCACCCATATCACATAAGCCATGATAACAATGATCTCCTATTTTAACAGAAGCAATAGGCATGCCGACAACAGGTCTATGTTTATTTTTAGTATCGGGTCTAGCAATTCTAGCAGCTTCATTATAGAAGTAAATAACATGCCCATCAATATTATCGACCAAGAGATCCTTAACCATAGCAATACTAGGTTCAACTTTAATTTGCTCAGAGGGTGTAGATGTTCTAGCGTTACTCTTACGAACCACAGTTGAAGCTTTTGCATGATCCTTTATTCTAACAGGGAAATGTGGTTTCTCAATATAAGCGGTAGGAACAATAGGATCAACATTAGAAGTGATAGTCTTTTCTTCAACTTTAATATGTTCAACTACTTTTACTTCAATGGGAGGATGGTATTTAAACCACTTCTCCTTAGGGAGATCAACATGAGTAGCAAATGATTCACAGAAAGACGCTACTATCTCAGAGTCAAGTCCATATTTAGTGCTAAACTCATGAAAAACATCGGTATCCATAAAAGATTTAACACAATCAAACTTAGGTGTTATACCTGACTCCTTACCTTCATCGAGTTCCCAATCTTCAGAGTTGCGTTTAATTCTTTCCAATAAATCCCATCTAAATTCAATAGTCTTCATCATAAAAGAATCAGTACAAGAAGTATCGAGCATGGAGCGATTATTGAGAGAAAATCGAGCATAAAATTTGTGAATAATAATTTCTCCTGAGAGATCATGATTGGGGCATGAATATAACATTGAATTAAGCCTCTCCCAAGCTTGAGCGATACTTTCTCCTTCGCGAGGCCAAAAATTATATATATAATTACGATCACGATGAACCAGATGCATAGGATAAAACTTCTGATGAAATACCAATTTCAATCGGTTGTAGTTCCATGATCCAATATCATCACATAGCCTAAACCATGTCAATGCCTTTCCCTTCAAAGAGAAACGGAAGACCTTCTTCTTGATAACATCCTCGGGCATACCTGCAAGCTTAAATAATCCACAAACTTCATCCACATAGATTAAGTACATATCGGGATGTAATGTTTCATCTCCTGTAAACGGATTAGCTAGCAGTTTCTCTATCATACCCGAAGGAATTTCAAAGTAAACATTTTCAGTAGGTTCAGTAGGTTGAGGAGCAACTCTTTTCTCTACTAGTCGGGGTGAAGATACCCCGAAAAAGCCTCAAAGGATTATTTTCCATGGTAACAAGTGACGGTAAATTTCAGCACACTATATAATTTTTTCCTTACCAAATTTCACCTACCAAAGGCGTTTCACTCCCCGACAACGGTGCCAGAAAAGAGTCTTGATGATCCACAAGTATAGGGGATCTATCGTAGTCCTTTCGATAAGTAAGAGTGTCAAACCCAACGAGGAGCAGAAGGAAATGACAAGCGGTTTTCAGTAAGGTATTCTCCGCAAGCACTGAAATTATCGATAACCGATAGTTTTGTGATAAGGTAATTTGTAACGGGTAACAAGTAACAAAAGTAAACAAGGTGAAGCAAGGTGTCCCAATACTTTTTGTAGCAAAGGACAAGCCTGGACAAACTCTTATATAAAGGAAAGCGCTCCTGAGGACACATGGGAATTATCGTCAAGCTAGTTTTCATCATGCTCATATGATTCACGTTCGTCACTTTGATAATTTGATATGTGGGTGGACCGGTGCTTGGGTACTGCCCTTCCTTGGACAAGCATCCCACTTATGATTAGCCCCTCTCGCAAGCATCCGCAACTATGAAAGAAGAATTAAGGTAAACCTAACCATAGCATGAAACATGTGGATCCAAATCAGCCCCTTACGAAGCAACGCATAAACTAGGGTTTAAACTTCTGTCACTCTAGCAACCCATAATCTAATTATTACTTCCCACTGTCTTCCCCTAGGCCCAAACAATGGTGAAGTCTCATGTAATCGACGTTCACATAACACCACTAGAGGAAAGACAACATACATCTCATCAAAATATTGAACGAATACCAAATTCACTTGACTATTTATAACAAGACTTCTCCCATGTCCTCAGGTACAAATATAACTACTCACAAATCATATTCATGTTCATAATCAGAGGGGTATTAATATGCATAAAGGATCTGAACATATGATCTTCCACCGAATAAACCAACTAGCATCAACTACAAGGAGTAATCAACACTACTAGCAACACACAGGTACCAATCTGATGTTTTGAGACAAAGATCGGATACAAGAGATGAACTAGGGTTTGAGAGGAGATGGTGCTGGTGAAGATGTTGATGGAGATTGACCCCCTCCCGATGAGAGGATCGATGGTGATGACGATGGTGACGATTTCCCCCTCCCGGAGGGGTGTTTCCCCGGCAGAACAGCTCCGCTGGAGCCCTAGATTGGTTTCGCCAGGTTCCGCCTCAAGACGGCGGCGCTTCGTCCCGAAAGCTTCCTTCTGATTTTTTTTCAGGGTAGAAGACACCTTATACCAGAAGATGAGCATGGGGGCTGCCAGGTGGCCCACGAAGCAGGGGGCGCGCCCAGGGGGTAGGGCGCGCCCTCCACCCTCGTGGATGGTGGGTGGCCCCCCTATGGTGCTTTCTTCGCCTGATATTTTTAATATATTCCAAAACTGACTTTCTTGGAGTTTCAGGACTTTTGGAGTTGTGCAGAATAGGTCTCTAATATTTTCTCCTTTTCCAGCCCAGAGTTCCAGCTGCCGACATTCTCCCTCTTCATGTAAACCTTATAAAATAATAGAGAAAAGGCATAAGTATTGTGACATAATGTGTAGCAACAGCCCATAATGCAATAAATATCGATATAAAAGCATGATGCAAAATGGACGTATTAGTCCTCACCCAGTGACGGAAGGGGTAGCGAGGCACGTATTATATTGGTGCTATCAAGGATAAAACGATGGGGTTTATATCATATTGCATGAGTTTATCCCTCTACATCATGTCATCTTACTTAAGGCGTGAATCCGTTCTTATGAACTTAATACTCTAGATGCATGTTGGATAGCGGTCGATGTGTGGAGTAATAAATGCCGAATCGTTTCAGTCTACTTGACACAGACGTGATACCTATATTCCTGATCATTGCCTTAGATATCGTCATAATTATGTGCTTTCTATCAATTGCTCGACAATAATTTGTACCCACCGTATGTTTTCTTTCAAGAGAGAAGCCTCTAGTGAAACCTATGGCCCTCGGGTCTATTTTCCATCATATATTTTCAGATCTATAAACCAAAAAACCCAAAAATACCTTATTGCACTTTATTTATATGGGATTTTTACATCTGTGCCCCTAGTTCCTTAGCTCTACTCATCCATCGCCATGCTCTTAACTTTTGCTCAGTTTTCCCCACTCCCTTGTCTGAAACCCTCAGAAGAGGTCACAACGGACGTCGTCGTCAGGTCAGTTCTTTGACGTTAACTCTGACGAGTGGGGTCGCATTGGGGGTGTAGTTGTTCGACCGTTGGGCCATGGTTTCGTTGGGCCGTCCCTTGCATTAAACGCCTGCGTGCACCGCCACGACAGAAGCCTGCTATGCATGCACCCAACAAGCCTACCTGCATGCGTCGATGCGCCGACCGAGCATGCATGCGCCGACCGAGCCTGTGCTACCTCTTGAGCTTGCGTTGGTTTTCCCCGAAGAGGAGAGGATGATGCAGCAAAGTAGCGTAAGTATTTCCCTCAATTTTTGAGAACCAAGGTATCAATCCAGTAGGAGGCCACGCTCAAGTCCTTCGTACCTGCACAAAACGATAGCTACTCGCAACCAACGCGATTAGGGGTTGTCAATCCCTTCACGGTCACTTACGAGAGTGAGATCTGATAGAGATGATAGATAATATTTTTGGTATTTTTGATATAGAGATGCAAAGTTAAAAGTAAAAGGCAAAGTAAAAAAGCAAAGCAAGATTAAAGTGATGGAGATTGATATGATGAGAATAGACCCGGGGGCCACAGGTCTCACTAGTGGCTTCTTTCAAGAGCATAAGTATTCTACGGTGGGTGAACAAATTACTGTTGAGCAATTGACAGAATTGAGCATAGTTATGAGAATATCTAGGTATGTTCATGTATATAGGCATCACGTCCGACACAAGTAGACCGACTCCTGCCTGCATCTACTACTATTACTCCACTCATCGACCGCTATCCAGCATGCATCTAGAGTATTAAGTTAAAAACAGAGTAACGCCTTAAGCAAGATGACATGATGTAGAGGGATATATTCATGCAATATGATATAAACCCCATCTTGTTATCCTCAATGGCAACGATGCAATACGTGCCTTGCTGCCCCTTCTGTCACTCGGAAAGGACACCGCAAGACCGAACCCAAAGCTAAGCACTTCTCCCATGGCAAGAAAAACCAATCTAGTAGGCCAAACCAAACTGATAATTTGAAAAGACTTGCAAAGATAACCAATCATACATAAAATAATTCAGAGAAGATTCAAATATTATTCATAGATAGACTTGATCATAAACCCACAAATCATCGATCTCAACAAACACACCGCAAAAAGAAGATTACATCGAATAGATCTCCACGAGAGAGGGGGAGAACATTGTATTGAGATCCAAAAAGAGAGAAGAAGCCATCTAGCTACTAACTATGGACCCGAAGGTCTGAGGTAAACTACTCACACTTCATCAGAGAGGCTATGATGATGTAGAAGCCCTCCTTGATGACGACCCTCTCCGGCGGAGCTCCGGAACAGGCCCCAAGATGGGATCTCGTGGATACAGAAAGTTGCGGCGGTGGAATTAGGTTTTTGGCTCCTTCTGTGATCGTTTGAGGGTACATAGGTATATATAGGAGGAAGGAGTACGTCGGTGGAGCTCCGAGGGGCCCACAAGGCAGGGGGCGCGCCCTAAGGGGGTGGGGGCGCCCCCCCCCCCACCCTCGTGACTGCCTCTTGGCTCCCTTGGAGTAGGTTCCAAGTCTCCTGGATCACGTTCGATGAGAAAATCACGTTCCCGAAGGTTTTATTCTGTTTGGACTCCGTTTGATATTCCATTTCTTCGAAACACTGAAATAGGCAAAAAAACATCAATTCTGGGATGGGCCTTCGGTTAATAGATTAGTCCCAAAAATAATATAAAAGTGGAAAATAAAGCCCAATATAGTCCAAAACATTAGATAATATAGCATGGAGCAATCAAAAATTATAGATACGTTGGAGACGTATCAGGCATCCCCAAGCTTAATTCCTGCTCGTCCTCGAGTAGGTAAATGATAAAAAGAGAATTTTTGATGCGGAGTGCTACTTGGCGTAACTTCAATGCAAATCTTCTTAATTGTGGTACGAATATTCAGATTTCGAAAGATTCAAGACAAAAGTTCATATTGACCTAAAAATAATAATACTTCAAGCATACTAATAAAGCAATTATGTCTTCTCAAAATAACATGGCCAAAGAAAGTTATCCCTACAAAATCATATAGTCTGGCTATGCTCTATCTTCACCACACAAAGTATTTAAATCATGAACAACCCCGATGACAAGCCAAACAATTGTTTCATACTTTAACATTTTCAAAACTTTTTCGATCTTCACGCAATACATGAGCGTGAGCCATGGATATAGCACTATATGTGGAATAGAATGGTGGTTGTGGAGAAGACAAAAGGAGGGGAAGATAGTCTCACATCAACTAGGCGTATCAATGGGCTATGGAGATGCCCATCAATAGATATCAATGTGAGTGAGTAGGGATTGCCATGCAACGGATGCACTGGAGCTATAAGTATATGAAAGCTCAACAAAAGAAACTAAGTGGGTGTGCATCCAACTCGGTTGCTCACCAAGACCTAGGGCATTTTGAGGAAGCCCATCATTGGAATATACAAGCCAAGTTCTATAATGAAAAATTCCCACTAGTATATGGAAGCGACAAAATGAGAGACTCTCTATCATGAAGATCTTGGTGCTACTTTGAAGCACAAGTGTGGTAAAAGGATAGTAACATTGTCCCTTCTCTCTTCTTCTCTCATTTTTTTGTTTGGGCCTTTTGTTTTTTTTATGACCTCTTTTTTTTCTCTTTTTCTAATTAATTTTTCGTCCGGAGTCTCATCCCGACTTGTGGGGGAATCATAGTCTCCATCATTCTTTCCTCACTTGGGACAATGCTCTAAAAATGATGATCATCACACTTTTATTTTTCTTACAACTCAACAATTACAACTCGATACTTAGAACAAAATATGACTCTATATGAATGCCTCCAGCGGTGTACCGGGATATGCAATGAATCAAGAGTGGCATGTATGAAAGAACTATGAATGGTGGCTTTGCCACAAATACTATGTCAACTACATGATCATGCTAGCAATATGACAATGATGGAGCGTGTCATAATAAACGAAACGGTGGAAAGTTGCATGGCAATATATCTCGGAATGGCTATGGAAATGCCATGACAGGAAGGTATGGTGGCTGTTTTGAGGAAGGTATATGGTGGGTGTATGATACCGGCGAAAAGTGTGTGGTATTAGAGAGGCTAGCAATGGTGGAAAGTGCGTATAATCCATGGACTCAACATTAGTCATAAAGAACTCATATACTTATTGCAAAAATCTTGAAGTTATCAAAGCAAAGTATTACGCGCATGCTCCTAGGGGGATAGATTGGTAGGAAAAGACCATCGCTCGTCCCCGACCGCCACTCATAAGGAAGACAATCAATAAATAAATCATAACGGTTCACCATACGTGCATGCTACGAGAATCACAAACTTCAATGCAAGTATTCTTTAAATTCACAACTACTCAACTAGCATGACTTATATTACTACCTCCATATCTCAAAACAATTATCAAGTATCTATCTTTTCTTAGTATTGAACGCACTCAAAAGAAAGTTTCACAAATCTTGAATACCAAGCATATTATTATTAGGCAATTTACCATGCTATTAAGACTCAAAATAATCTAAGTGAAGCAAGAGAGATCAATAGTTTCTTTAAAACAGGTCCACCACCGTGCTCTAAAAGATCTAAGTGAAGCACATAGAGCAAAATTATAAAGCTCAAAAGATATAAGTGAAGCACATGGAGCAAAACTACATAGCTCAAAAGATATAAGTGAAGCACATAGAGTATTCTATCAAATTTTAATTCATAAATGGCTCTCTCAAAAGGTGTGTACAGCAAGGATGATTGTGGCACACTAACAAACAAAGACACAAATAATACAAGACGCTCCAAGCAAAACACATAACATGTGGTGAATAAAAATATAGCTCCAAGTAAAATTACCGATGGAAGTAGACGAAAGAGGGGATGGCTTCCGGGGCATCCCCAAGCTTTGACTTTTTGGTGTCCTTGGATTATCTTGGGGGTTCCATGGGCATCCCCAAGCTTAGGCTCTTTCCACTCCTTGTTCCATAATCCATCAAAAGATTTCACCCAAAACTTGAAAACTTCACAACACAAAACTCAATAGAAATCTCGTGAGCTCCGTTAGAGAAAAAAAACAAAAGACCACTTCAAGGTACTGTAATGAACTCATTCTTTATTTATATTGGTGTTAAACCTACTGTATTCCAACTTCTCTATGGATAATAAACTATTTTACTAGCCATAGATTCATCAAAATAAGCAAACAACACACGAAAAACAGAATCTGTCAAAAACAGAACAGTCTGAAGTAATCTGTAACTAACGCAAACTTCTGGAACTCCAAAAAATCTACCAAAATTGGACGACCTAGACAATTTTTTTATTTATCAGCAGCAATTGGAATCAGTATTTATCACGTTCTGGTGATTTTTAATAATTCGTCCACTGAACGCAAAGTTTCTGGAAATTACAGCAAGATCAAATAACTATCGTCCAAGAAGATCCAATAGGTCTAACTTGGCACAAACACTAACTAAAACACAAAACCACATCAAAACAGAAGGTAGATGGGTTATTTATTCCTAAACATAAGAAAAACACAAAAAACTAAAAATACAATTGGGTTGCCTCCCAACAAGCGCTATCGTTTAACGCCCCTAGCTAGGCATAAAAGCGAGGATAGATCTAGGTATTTCCATCTTTGGTAGGAAATCCATAAGTGGCTCTCATGATAGTTTCATATGGCAATTTTATTTTATTTCTAGGAAAGTGTTCCATGCCCTTTTTTAATGGAAATTGGAATCTAATATCCCCTTCCTTCATATCAATAATCGCACCAGCCGTTCCAAGGAAAGGTCTGCCAAGAATAATAGGGCAAGAAGGATTGCAATCTATATCAAGAACGATAAAATCTACAGGCACATAATTCCTATTTGCAACAATAAAAACATCATAAATCCTTCCCGTAGGTTTCTTAATAGTGGAATCCGCAAGATGCAAGTTTAGAGAGCAATCATCAAAATCACGGAAATCTAGCAAATCACACAAAGTTTTGGGGATAGTGGAAACACTAGCACCCAAATCACACAAAGCATAAAACTCATGATCTTTAATTTTAATTTTAATAGTCGGTTCCCACTCATCATAGAGTTTTCTAGGGATAGAAACTTTCAACTCAAGTTTTTCTTCATAAGATTGCATCAAGGCATCAACAATATGTTCGGTAAAGGCATTCTTTTGACTATAAGCATTAGGAGAATTTAGCATGGATTGCAACAAGGAAATACAATCAATTAAAGAGCAACTTTCATAATTAAATTCCTTGAAATCCAATATAGTGGGTTTAGCAACATCTAGGGTTTTATTTCTTTCAATCCCACTTTCATCAATTTCATCATAAAGATCTAAATACTCTGAATTTTTGGAACGCCTTCTAGGTAAAGGAAGATCATATTCAGTTTAATCAAGATTCATATTGCAAAACAAAGATTTGATAGGAGACACATCAATAACTTTTAGATCTTCATCTTGATTTTCATAGGAATTAGAAGAACACGCTTTAATAAAGGCATCTTTGGAAGCACGCATCCTAGCGGTTCTTTCCTTGCACTCATCAATGGAAATTCTCATGGCTTTGAGAGACTCATTGATATCATGCTTAGGAGGAATAGATCTAAGCTTTAAAGAATCAACCTCAAGAGAAATTCTATCAACGTTCCTAGCCAAATCATCAACTTTAAGCAATTTCTCTTCAAGCAAAGCATTAAAATTCTTTTGTGAATTCATAAACTCTTTAACACTATTCTCAAATTCAGAGGGCATCTTATTAAAGTTTCCATAAGAGTTATTGTAGGAATTTCCATAATTATTAGAAGGATTACTAGGATAAGGCCTAGGATTAAAATCCCCTCTATACGCGTTGTTACCAAAATTATTCCTACCAACAAAATTCACATCCATAGATTCATTGCTATTCTCAATCAAAGTATACAAAGGCATATCATTAGGATCAGAAGAAACGCTCTTAGTAGCAAATAATTTCATAAGTTCATCTATCTTTCCACTCAAAACATTAATTTCTTCTATCGCATGCACTTTTTTATTAGAAGATCTTTCAGTATGCCATTGAGAATAATTAACCATAATATTATCTAGGAGTTTAGTAGCATCTCTAAAGTGATTTCCATAAAAGTGCCTCCCGCGGCCGAATCTAAAAGATTTCTAGAAGCAAAATTCAATCTGGCATAAATTTTTTGTATAATCATCCACAAATTCAAACCATGAGTAGGGCAATTACGTATCATTAACTTCATTCTCTCCCAAGCTTGTGCAACATGTTCATGATCAAGTTGCTTAAAATACATAATATCGTTTCTAAGAGAGATGATCTTAGCGGGAGGAAAATACTTAGAGATAAAAGCATCTTTGCACTTGTTCCAAGAATCAATACTATTTTTAGGCAAAGATGAAAACCAAGCTTTCGCATGATCTCTAAACGAAAAAGGAAATGGCTTCAATTTAACGACATCATTATCGACATCTTTTTTCTTTTGCATATCACATAAATCAACAAAGCTATTCAGATGAGTAGCGGCATCTTCACTAGGAAGGCCGACGAATTGATATTTCATAACAAGATTCAACAAAGCAGTATTGATTTCACAAGATTCAGTATTGGCAAGAGAAGCAATCGGAGTGCTAAGGAAATCATTATTGTTGGTATTGGTGAAGTCACACAATTTGGTAGTATCTTGAGCCATCGTGACAAACAAGCAATCCAACACACGAGCAAACAAAAGGCAAGCGAGAAAAAGGCAAACGGAAAAAGAGAAGGAGAAGGAGATTGGGAGAGAGAGGGCGAATAAAACAGCAAGGGTGAAGTGGGGGAGAGGAAAACGAGAGGCAAATGGCAACTAATGTAATGCGAGGGATAGGGATTGTGATGGATACTTGGTATGTTGACTTTTTGCGTAGACTCCCCGGGAACGGTGCCAGAAATTCTTCTTGCTACCTCTTGAGCTTGCGTTGGTTTTCCCCAAAGACGAGAGGATGATGCAACAAAGTAGCGTAAGTATTTCCCTCAGTTTTTGAGAACCAAGGTATCAATCCAGTAGGAGGCCACGCTCAAGTCCCTCGTACCTGCACAAAACGATAGCTACTCGCAACCAACGCGATTAGGGGTTGTCAATCCCTTCACGATCACTTACGAGAGTGAGATCTGATAGACATGATAGATAATACTTTTGGTATTTTTGTTATAGATATGCAAAGTTAAAAGTTAAAGGCAATGTAAAAAAGCAAAGCAAGATTAAAGTGATGGAGATTGATATGATGAGAATAGACCCGGGGGCCATAGGTTTCACTAGTGGCTTCTCTCAAGAGCATAAGTATTCTATGGTGGGTGAACAAATTACTGTTGAGCAATTGACAGAATTGGTTATGAGAATATCTAGGTATGATCATGTATATAGGCATCACGTCCGAGACAAGTAGACCGACTCCTGCCTACATCTACTATTATTACTCCACTCATCGACCGCTATCCAGCATGCATCGAGGAGGTAGAAGGCGTCGAATGTGTTGGTGAAGTGGGCAAGGAGAGCAACCACCACCCCGTTTTGGATGACCTCCTCGACACGGAACATCCTTGGAGATCCCCGCGGGAGGTGGTGGTAGTCGGAAGCGAGGAAGAACTCGGTGAAGTTCCTTGCGGTCCTCCACCTTGATATTGCCCACACACGTAGTGTGCGCTCAACGTACACGCCAGGAGGGTAGAACCTCTCCGGCACGGTGGGTGGGAAGTGGTAGGTTGGTCCGATGTACTGCATGGCTAAGGATGTGCTAGAAGAAGGAGAAGTGGTCGAAGAGCAAGAAGGGCAGATGGCAGAGAGGATGGGAGATGGATGAGGGATGGCAGAGGTAGAGGGTGGCTTAAATAGCCGTAGTGCTACGTGTTATTTGGCCGTGGCAATAACGGGGTCAAATGTGAAGTAACCCGTTTTCAAACCCACCGCAGTATCGGGAGTGTACACGCGTGGGGAACGGTGGTTTGAAAAAGAAGAAGAAAAAGAAGCTAATTGCACGTGTGGGAATCTGTGGTCATATATATTATATGAGCAAAAAGAGACAATTTTTGAATAGTTTGTGGCCATTTTGCATGATAAAAATCAATTTGGCCCTTAAAATTTTGGCCATTTGCTATGCAATGTCAATTGATTTCAAACGATGCAAAAATATAGACCCAGCACGTTCACAAAAAACAGAGCAAATGATGCAAAAAAAAATGACGCAATTCGATGGCCCAACCAGAGCTTGGTTTCCTTTTGGGCCCAATAACAATGTTTTTTCGAGGAGTCAGTGGTGGGAGAGCAGCCGAGCACAACCAATAGGATCGCCTCACGCGGATCGCCTCACGATCCAACGATGCGTAGCCTTCCTTGTGATCCAACGGTGCGGAGCCTGCATGCAGCCAGCCCGCCTAATTCCTTCTAGAAGACCAGATATGAGGTTTGTCGCTTGGCGCGAAGGTATGATCGGATGGCTGACGTTGGGAGCTAGGGTTAGGCGAAACCCCGCGGGGTTTAGAGTGGTTTTGAGCTCGCCAACGGGGTTTCGAAGGCTTTGACTGAGCATAACTAATTTTTAAAAAATTGAAAAAAATATGAAACCTTCGACGTTCGTCGTTTTATAAGACAAACTAACAAGGAAAAATACTAAACTTGGTCTATGGTCATTTTCATGAAAAAACCCTAGCTGTCACAATCGAGGTCAAATGAGCACCATTAATTTAAAAAAATCAAAAATATGTAAAACCTGCGCACAATGTTGTCTTATGTGACATGTTACCAACCAAAAATCATAAACTTGGTCTATGGTCATTTTCATGAGAAAACCTTCACACATATGAGCTATCATGTACATGATTTCATAGAGTTCAAGGAGAGGAGGTGGTGTTACCTTCTGTTTTTAAAAAATAAAAAATCACCAAAGCTTTATTTTAAAGTGAATAAGAAGGATCTGAAGTTAGTCTTCCATTTTCATATTTCAAAATGTGTTTTAATAGTATTTATATTAAAGCATATGTTTTCAAAAGAAAATGTAAAAATATGAAAATTAATTCAAAAAATAGTGAGACTTTGAATCGACACTATGGAAAGTGAATATGTGTTAATAAAAAGGGATATTTAAATTAGTGCTCCTGGTTCCTTAGTTGTGCTCACTTTTCCCCACGCTCCAAACGTTTGCTCACTTTTCCCCTCTTCCTTAGCTGAAACTCTCACAAATGCTCATAGCGGGCGTTTGCCGTCTTGACCGTCCATTGACCATTAATTACTGACGAGTGGGGCCGAGTCTTCGTCTGACTGTTGCTTGCTGACGGGTGGGACCGCAAGGAGACACGTATTGGGCAACTTGTCTGAATCTGAAACAGATCTAGACAAGCCGCACTGCACCGCGCCGCCCCGCCCCCTCCGCCGGCGTCGTGCCGCGTCCACCGCAGTTGTTTCCTCCACCCTATGCCCTATTCCGTTCGTCAGTGACGTCGCATCTCCGCCAGATATAGCCCACCTCCCCACCTGGGATTACATAGCGATGTTGAGTGAGGACGACCGGAATGCAGTCGATCATGGAGAGGATTGGGTCGAATCCGTGGCAGATAACTCATGAATTAAACCTGGGTAAGCATTGTTTCCTCTCAAATTGACGTTCTAAGTCGTATTGTAGGCCGTATTTGACTTCTGTTTGCTTCACTCTATTTTACCCGGCTAACTGAATCCTTTGTTTCCTTCCCCCAACAAAATAGGATTGATCCCGCGCTGGCTTTCCGGCTGGCGATTAGAATGGAAACTAGTGTGCTGCGTGGTACTAAACCGCATTTTATTTCATCATTTTCCTATCCCAAAGTGGTAGAAACCAGCATATCTTTCAAGATTTGGGAGCTGAGCTCCGAAACACCTATCCCTGGAGTGATGCCGATGCTGTTGAACTGAATTACTTCAGCAGTGACGAGCAAAGATTTCTCCCACTAACTTGCGATGATCATATGCCATTGCTTTTTGCTGGGATTGCTGGCTGCCGATTCGGTAAACTCCAAATCGATGTGCTTCAGCCACGCGCAGAACGGGCGAAGGGGAAGGGAGTTCAGACATCATCTGTCTGTGCTAATAGCCAGCACCCCGGCACTCCTTGTAGGTCGACACCAAGTAAAGCAAGTGGTTCATGGAGCCACAACATGCCTGCTGCCAATTCTGGTTCCGATTCAGCTGCTGCTTCTCGTGTACCTTCTGCAGTTGGTGTAGAAGAAGATGCAGAACCTGACGAGGCAGTGCCTACAAATGATGATGAAGACGAGATGATGTTTCCTGAACTGGTCGATGTAGCCAGTCAACAAGTAGTGGATGACGAATATATGGAGGAGCCCATCAGCCAAGCTAGGTTTGATGACACTGACGATGAAGAGAAGGTGGAGAACATGGACAGCTTAATCGAGGATGAATACGATGGTGATGACATGCCAAAAATTGAGTGGAACAGGGAAAACCTGAGCTTAGTGTAGGTACCATTTTCCAATCAATGGTGGACTGTCGGAATGCAGTGACAACATGGTGCATTATATCTAAAAACACCTATAAGATTAAAAGGAGTGAGCCAGCAAGGTTCATAGTTTTTTGTCCATATCCTAGGTGTAGGTGGAAGTTGCATGCATCTCGTATGAGAAAGAGCAAATATATTCAGGTAATCCAAGTTCAGTTAGTAATTTAGTTTCAGATCATTGAGTAAGGTTTCTTAACTGTTTTTTACCCTTTTATTTTGTTTTAGATAAAGAAAAACCCACACAAGCACACCTGTCCACCTGAAGGGGGAGGGGGGAAGGCCAAAACCAAGCTAGCAAAAACTAGGTGGGTGGCAGATGCTATATTGGATTGGCTGAGAGAAGAACCTGGACTTGGTCCAACAGCACTCCATGGGAAGCTTTTTGAGAAGTACAAGATAGAAATTCCTTACATGAGAATTTTCAATGCTAGGGAAAAGGCTCTTGACAGAATTAATGGTCAATGGAATGATAGTTTTCAGCTGCTTTACACTTTCAAAGCTGAAGTGGAGATGGCAAGTCCAGGGAGTGTTGTAGAGATTGACAAGCATACAGTTCCATTCAAAATAAAAGGGAAAGACATTTCAGAAGGAGTGCTTCAGAAGGGCTTTTGTTTGTTTCAAGGCTTGCTGGCAGGGGTTTCTAGATGGTTGCAGGCCCTATTTGGCTGTAGATGCTACACATTTGACTGGAAGATGGAGATGACAGCTAGTAGCAGCTTCTGCAGTTGATGGACACAACTGGCTATTCCCAGTTGCATTTGGTGTGGTGGAGGCATAGTCTGAGGAAAGTTGGGTCTGGTTTCTGCAGCAGTTGCGCAAGATTATAGGCACACCCCCAGGTTTAGCTATACACACAGATTCTTGCAAGGGTTTAGAGAGTGCAGTAGAAATTGTATTCCCTGTAGTGAAGCATAGGGAATGTATGCGACACCTAGCGCATAATTTCAAAAAGAAGTTCAAAGGTAAAGTTTATGATGAGAACTTATGGCCAGCATCATACACATGCAGCAAAAGGAAGCATGAACACCATTTGAGAGTGTTGTATGCTCAAAATCCTCTTGTGAAGGAGTACATGGATGCACATCATGGCAAGGTGTGGTCAAGAAGCAAATTCAACGAAATCTGCAAAGTAGATTATGTGACCGGTAACCTTGCAGAATGCTTCAATCCAAAGTTCAAGTCGGTGAAAGGGATCTTGTTGTGGCAAGCATTTGACAAGATGAGGCAAATGATCATGATAAAGATGGCTCTTCGCAAAAGAATTGCAGAAACACAATATGTTTGTCATCAAATGCTCCCATCACTGATTAAGGCATTGCACTTGAAGGCAAGAGGACTGAAGATGAAACGTATTTGATCTGGTGCATATGAGGGAGAGGTTACCTATACTGACACTAAAAATAGGGTATGGAGGTATCCTGTGAACCTAAGTACTAGAGAATGTACTTGTAGGCAATGGCAGATCCGTGGGAAGCCATGCATATATGCCCTACATCTGATGACCGTTATCAGGGGTGCAGATGGTGAAGTTGATCAATATTGCTCTGAGTATTTCTCTGTTGCCAAATTTATGGCTGCTTATGCTGACAATGTGCCTGCACTATTGGGGAAAGATCAATGAAACATAGTAGATCCAGGGTTCAAACTCCACGCTCCTGTCATTACTAGACCACCAGGAAGAGGAACCAGAGGATTAGAGCATGTGAGGAGGGTCGACTACCAAAGAAGCGTGCTTGCAAAAAATGTGGAGTTCTGGGGCATATTGCTAGGCTTTGTACCAATGCAGTGGATGCATCATTTGGAGAAGAGGAAAGATGGACAACAGCCAATGATGAGGAGAATGCAACAGCAATGGAGATTGAAGATGCAGTGGAGAATGCAGCAGTAAATGAAGCAGTGGAGAATGCAGCAGCAAATGAAGCATCTTGGTATGTGTTCGCATTTGTAGAATGCAGCTACCCTTTTGTTTGCATTTGTTCTCTTTTTTGCCTATGGCTTATAATTTTATTTACCAGCTCTAGGGAGAAAAGGCCAAGAGATGCAGAAGCAGAAGATTTTGAAACCATGGCCTTTGATGGTTTTGAAGCTATAAGAGAGGAAGAGGAGGGGGTAATTTTTCCAATTGTGCCTTTAAAGATTACTGAACCCATAGATGACCGTCAAATGGTCGTCAAGTGCTCGGCGAGTGGAACTACTCCATCAGCACCTCCACGGGGAAAACCCCAAGTAAAGCCCAAGATCAAAAGGAACAAGAGTCTGGAAGAAAAGAGCATCTCAACTAGGGAAACCAGGAGCAAGACGGTGAATCCAGCTGCAAACACAAGGAGCAAGTCGAAAATTTGAATTAAGTTGTTGGGAAATGTTTGTGTTGTCAATTTGAGGGCAAGTCGATCGCTTAAAACTTGGTAGATTTGTATTAAGATGTTGGCATCTTAAAACTTGGTAGATTTGAGCTACTATGAAAACTTATCAGTTGTAATAATGTTGCTTCTACTTTGGTATCTTATTTGAGTCAGAATTCAAATTTCCATCAAAATTTGAACTTAAATCAATATTTGAATTTGGGCCAAAATTTGGATTCCAGCCAAAGTTGAAGTTGAACATTGGAGGTTCATTGCTCTATGCGGTGTATTTGATCGAGCATTTGAAGTCCAATGTTCGTAGGTGAACAGTCCAAATGAGAAATGTGCTAGAAACGAGCTCGAAATCTAGGGTAAACAACCCTATTTGAAATCAAGTTTTTTTACCTTGCCTAAATGAGGCATATATATTTTTATTAACACCTGTTCCATATATATAGGGTAAAAACGAAGTCTCACTATTTATTGATTAATATTCATATTACTACTTTTTTTTGAAAAAATATGCTTTTGATTCAAAACCATCAAATAACACGTTTTAGATATGAAAATGAAAAAGTAAGTTCAGATCCTTCTTATTCACTCCAAAATGAAGCTATGGAGATTTTTCTGATTTTTTTGAATTATTTTGCTTTTTTTCAAACCCTAAACCCTCTCTCCCTATTCTACGAACTCTGAACATGTTCATAGGTGATAGCTCATTCGTGTAAAGCCTTTTTTCATGGAAATGACCTACACCAAGTTTATATTTTTTTCTCATAACCTTGTCACATATGACGGCTATATGCGCAAGAATTACAACATTTGGATTTTTTTTGAATTTTTTAAAAGCATTTGAACTTGATTTCGACAGATCACTTCAAAAAATGATTTTTCAAAAAAAAATGCCCCTATACCGAGTTCATTTTTTTATGGTAACTAGGTCTCATAAACGGACGAACTACGTTTGTTTTATATTTTTGTGATTTTTCCTAATTTAGTTATGGCCATTTGAAATCTGGTCAAACCCAAATAACCCCGTTGACTCGTTCATAACCCCGCAGAAATGCTCCAAACCCTAGCGTCGAACGTCCGCTGTCGGATCCTACCAAGCGCCAACCACCACCCGTCAGATGTGGGGCAAGCATGCGCGATCCGCGTGATGCATCCTGATTGGCTACTGCACTGTCCTTCTTGGGTTTTTACGATCTGCCCCACTTTACATATGAAATTGTATTTTTCACACATGACCACCACATGTCAGTGTTAAGAGTTGGTTCAAATATTCAAACTGCAAAATACAATGTGGCAAATCATCAATATAGCTTCCCCTTCTCCTCTTCTCCATCTGTCAGACAAAGGCATCAAGCAGATCGAGCAATTCCTCTGTTGCTTTCCCCATCTTCTCGTTCTTCTTCCTCTCGAGCAATTCCTCTGTTTCTTCCTCTCGGGCAATATGTCGACCTCCTCGTCAGCCCCCCGTTCCACATGGTTGGTGTATGGTCCAGTGCCGATGACTCAATGCGCTGACTGCCCATGGACTGCGCCACTGAAGCGGTTGACTTCGAAGGATGAGAAGAATGGGAACTTTGGGCGCGAGTTCGTCAAATGCGAGAGCAAGCCGGAGGGGCAGGTTAGATCTGAGTTTTCCTTGCATCCTTTATCTCTAATTTCTCAAAAAATATGTCAGATTTGGATTTAGGTTACATGATTTCGTTTTCAGATCGTGAAGAAATGCCACCATTTCGAGTGGATGGATGATTACATCCAGAGGCTTCAAGGGTTGGGATTGCTGGATTCGAGGGGGAATGCAATCCGCGAGTTCAATTTGCCCCATGACAGTGCCGCTCCGGTAGCAGCAACGCATCCGGAATACCTGATGGTGGTAGATGTTGAACTGAAGACGGAATTGAAGAAGATGAACAAGAACTTCAAGCAGCTGATTGAGTTGAAGAAGTAATCCAATCTGATAGCTTTAGGAATACTTGCTCTAGGAATCTTTTACTTGATGGCCATCTCTCGTTAGAGATGTTTGTCTACTGTTGTTGCCACTGTTTAGCAATCCAAGTCTATTTATCTCAAATGCAACTCTGTTTAGTGCAACTGTCGATCTCTGAATGTATGCAGTTTACTGTTAAGTTTCGACACTTTCATTTTCGGCAGAAGACAACTACCAGTTCAGTGATAGGATTATTTTGTTAGCTAATAACCTCGACTGTTGGATCATACCCTAGCCCGTCAGATGACATTAAGCAGTACTTGAGCAGCACAAGGGATATACATCAAGTTCATCTCTTCTCTCTCGTACTTGCCAAACTTTTGTCCTCGAGTTCGTCAGTTCTGCTAGAAAAAAAACCTAGTTCGCGGGCCCAAAGAGAATCAAGCTGCAATAGGCCCACAAAGGATAAATGAGGCCCAGAAACAAGCGATGTTTCTTTTTTTGTTTAGGAATGATTGGTTTGTTCTTTTTTGTTTCTGATTGCTTTTTTCATTAATTTGATTGCCCAATCTCTTCTATCTCATTGAGGATTTTTTTTGGCTTTCCTTTATGGGTCCCTTCATTTTTTAGAATCAAAGTATTTGCAAACCGCAGTATTATTATGCCTAGCGAACCAATACTTCATGATTGGAAAAGGAGGTCCAGCCCTCCTTTTTATATACTTCAAACATAGTGTAGTTTTCTACATATTAAAGTATATAAAACTACACTTTTGACTAAAGCCAAACATCTCAAAGTATTTGATACTTCAATATTTCTGAAAACCAAAGTATTCTTGGAATACCTAAAAAATACAGAGCTCTCAAACCAAAGCCGTGTACAAATGTACAATATGTTCTTATTTTTAGAAGGCATCTATAAACACATCATTTTTAGTTAGTTTGGTTAATTTTTCCCATGCCAATTAGCCGTGTCTAAACTTGGGACAAACAAAATACAAACATAACAAAGCATTAATATAACACGCATAACTTAACTTAGATAGGGTTGCTAGGGCAACATAAGTTCTTACATATAACACGACACTGATAGATAATAATAATTAACCTTACATAGATAGGGTAGCTAGCTCGGGCAACACACACACCAAAATCACACTACATAGTAGATAGGGTAGCTAGGGCAACACCGCCATGTCTTCACCGTCGTCTTCACCTTAACCGCCGGCTTCACCGTCTTCTTCGTCGCCGCTTCAGTACTGCTCCTCCTCAAGGCCGTTGTCGCCGAGGTAGTACGGGAGGCTGTGCATGCGGTTGCGAGCGGGGAAGACACTCTCGAAGTCAGTGAAGATGTTATAGGTGGTGAATGCGATGAACTCGCACCCACACCAACACACCTTGCCGAGCAGGTAGTAGGCATCGAACCTGTTGGTGAAGTGGACGACGAGCCCTACCACTGGAGCATTGGCGTGGGGACGCTGCTCCACGAGGTTGAACATGGGCGGCGAGCCCGCCGAGAGGTGGTGGAAGCCCGCACGGAGGAACCCTCGTGCAAGCTCAGTGCTACCCCTCCAGCGTGAGAACGCCCACACGCGGAGCGATGCCTCGACGACGACGTTGGCAGGGTACCGCCGTTCCGGCACAGTGGGCGGCTCTTGGAACGTCGGCCCGTTGTACTGCATCTTGCTCGCTTCGCTGAGTGGAATGGATTTGGCTTTTGGGGGAAGAAGAGAAGTGGGGGGCGCAGATGGATCTGTAGAAGAAGAGGCAATGAAGGGCAGTTTAAATAGCCGGGGGAGACGAAGTGGGTACACACGCAAACGACGTAGATCGTGGCTCAGTGCGTGCGTGAACCGATGCGATCATCAATGTGTGAACGTAAATCGATGCGAGCGTGCTTTGCGTGCTCTGCGTTGGCGGCTGCCTGCCTCCCCCTTCTGCGTGCTCTGCGTTGGCGGCTGCCTGCCTCCCACAATTGAATCGAGTGGCAGCCGTGCGGCGTGAACCGATGCCTTGACATATGGACGCGAGCATGCGTGCAGCCTGCCCCTTCTGCCACTGGCACGTATGCCTGCAACGCGTGAAACGACGCCGCGGAGCGACTGAATCCACCGGCAACCGTGCGGCACGGATCGATGCGTGCGTGTCGGCGTGCATGCATGCAATTAGGTCTAGGTCACTAGATGCGTGCGTGGCGGTGTTCGCATGCATAGCAGGCTACATCGATGCCAAAGCCGGGCATGCATAGCAGGCTGCATCCATCGATAGCAGGATTTTTTAATTTATTACCAACAAACTAACGGGCCCGTCCTATGAACACAAACACGGCCAACCAGCGAAGCCACAGCCATAGTCAACAGAGTCCAACGTGGCCCCACAAGTCAGTTAACGGCCAAGACGGCAAACGTCTGTTATGAACATTTGTGAGAGTTTCAGCTAAGGGAGTGGGGAAAAGTGAGCAAAAGTTTGAAGCGTGGGGAAAACTGAGCACAATTAAGGAATTGGGGGCACAGATGGAATAAGCCCTAAAAAACATTTGGCTCATTTAGAGTAGGTCCAAAAAAACTTGATTACAAATGGGGTGTTTACCCTACCCTGGGAGCTCATTTGGAGCACATTTCTCAAATTCAAATTTATTCGACCTCCTCTAAATCACTTCAAATTTTGCACACATGATCTCCTACACAAACATAGCTAGTTTGCCAAGGTTTTACTTGTTTTTGCATTTTCTTCAATTTATACTGTCCAGGTTTGCCAAGGTTTACATTATCTCATTTGTAGCATGCATTTGATTTCCTACACAACATGTGTGATCATTGCAGCACCTAAAATCATTGTTCATAACATCTAAACATAACTAACCATAGATTCAGGACAGACAAATATACCACAGACAAATTTAAGGACAGACAAATATAGATAGCAACCAAATAACTAGCATAACCAATGAGATTCAGTTCAACAAACCATAACCAACGATATTCAGTTCAGTAAACCAAAAGTAACCCAACAGTTCAACAAACCAAACCAAAAGTAACACAACATCACATCATCGATCACATCACGCCGGAGTCAGGGCCTTCGCGAGGGCGGCATGCTGCCCCCTGATCGTGTAGTCCTCCCCGCGAATTGCTAAATCCATAGAATGAGATAGAAGGTGATTGAAGCGGCCATCCCTTGGCTTTGGCTTGGTGGTGCAGTAGGGGCAGTGCCACTTCTTGAACTTGAGGTTGTAGAAGGAAGCAACTCCCTTGGCCTTGATCTTCTCCACCTCCTTGGCTGTGGAGGACGCGACGTTGCCCTTGTACACATCATCTCCAGAATCATACTGCACACATGAATGAATTGCATTAATACATTATAGATTCATATACACCATGTCAAAGGAACTAAATGAACAAGGGATATGCTTACCTCATATTCAGAATCATCACTAAACGCCCCCTCATACGGGTCGTACTCGGCCAGCTTCCTCTTTCTCCCCCCAACCATCATCCCCCTGAATATACAATTGCATCCATCACTAGTAGCCAATTGAAAATTTAGATATGCACACACGACACATTGATCATAGGGCTAATATACTCCCAATATCAGAAATGTTTTAGAAGTGGGGGTTTTTATTTCTGTGCCCCTTAGCTCTATGCATTCAAAAACCACATCCATCACTAGTATATCAATGTATTAGATTTGTACACACATTGATAAAAAACCAATATGACATTCAAATAACACATTGATCGTTGGTCATGCACACACATTGAAGAACGGAGCTAATATAACTACATATTGTGGACAAATTTATATACTAATGAATCAAATAACTTCTTAATCGATGGATTCCATTTAGGCATATGACATTCAAAACTCCAATCTGAGTAGCATTCAAAAACAAATCTAATAGGGACCCAATCTAAGGCAACGAATCTGAGTAGCATTAAAAACCCCAATCTGTGAGCACTAAAAACAAATCTAATAAGCATCATAGCATTAAAACCCCAATCTTTTCACAACATCTAGCATTTTTGCAACGAATTTATCCAAATCTAAAAACTCCAATCATTGCAGCACCTAAAATCATAGTTCAAAACATAGCATTTTTGCAACGAATTTATCCAACAAACCCTAGTCCAAAAACCCCCATCCCCCCAACCCATACAAAAAACCCCGGCCTATCCGTCAAACCAACTACTCTAACCATCTGAACTACCATATGAATCACAATCTAACCAATGCAACTAGGGAGCAGCTAACTCTAAACGCTAAGCAAGTGCAAATACCTGCTCCTCCACGGTAGGCGGCGCAACGGGGGCATCGGGATGGACTGCGCCGCTCGACGCTGTCACCTTCTGCGGCGACGAGGCGGAGCCCGCCATATCCGCAGCGGTTGCGAGTTTCCCCGCACCGCCGTGGACGCCGCCGACATCCGCGGTCACCGCGCCCTGATGACCCACAAGTATAGGGGATCTATTGTAGTCCTTTCGATAAGTAAGAGTGTCGAACCCAACGAGGAGCAGAAGGAAATGATAAGCGGTTTTCAGCAAGGTATTATCTGCAAGTACTGAAATAAGTGGTAACAGATAGTTTTGTGATAAGATAATTTGAAACGAGCAACAAGTAATAAAAGTAAATAAAGTGCAGCAAGGTGGCCCAATCCTTTTTGTAGCAAAGGACAAGCCTGGACAAACTCTTTTATAAGGAAAAGTGCTCCCGAGGACACATGGGAATATCGTCAAGCTAGTTTTCATCACGTTCATATGATTCGCGTTCGGTACTTTGATAATTTGATATGTGGGTGGACCGGTGCTTGGGTGCTGTTCTTACTTGAACAAACATCCCACTTATGATTAACCTCTATTGCAAACATCCGCAACTACAACAAAAGTATTAAGGTAAACCTAACCATAACATGAAACATATGGATCCAAATCATCCCCTTACGAAGCAACGCATAAACTAGGGTTTAAGCTTCTGTCACTCTAGCAACCCATGATCTACTTATTACTTCCCAATGCCTTCCTCTAGGCCCAAATAATGGTGAAGTGTTATGTAGTCGACGTTCACATAACACCACTAGAGGCTAGACAACATACATCTCATCAAAATATCGAACGAATACCAAATTCACATGACTACTAATAGCAAGACTTCTCCCATGTCCTCAGGAACAAACGTAACTACTCACAAAGCATATTCATGTTCATAATCAGAGGGGTATTAATATGCATAAGAGATCTGAACATATGATCTTCCACCAAATAAACCAACTAGCATCAACTACAAGGAGTAATCAACACTACTAGCAACCTACTAGTACCAATCCTGGACTTAGAGACAAGAATTGGATACAAGAGATGAACTAGGGTTTTGAGAGGAGATGGTGCTGGTGAAGATGTTGATGGAGATTGCCCTCTCCCGATGAGAGGAGCGTTGGTGATGACGATGGTGATGATTTCCCCCTCCCGGAGGGAAGTGTCCCCGGCAGAACAGCTCTGCCGGAGCCCTAGATTAGTTCCGCCTCGTGGCGGCGGAGTCTAGTCCCGAAAGGTTGCTTATCATTTTTTTCCTCGACGAAAGACCTCATATAGCAGAAGATGGCCATCGGAGAGCCAATAGGGGGCCCACGAGGTAGGGGGCGCGCCCTGGGGGGTAGGGTGCGCCCCCCACCCTCGTGGCCAGGTGGGTCCCCCTCTGGTGAACTTCTTCCGCTCAATATTTTTTATTATTTCAAAAATGACTCTCGTGGAGTTTTAGGACTTTTGGAGTTGAGCAGAATAGGTCTCTAATATTTGCTCCTTTTCCAGCCCAAAATTCCAGCTGCCGGCATTCTCCCTCCTTATGTAAACCTTGTAAAATAAGAGAGAATAGGCATAAGTATTGTGACATAACGTGTAATAACAGCCCATAATGCAATAAATATCGATATAAAAGCATGATGCAAAATGGACGTATCATGCCCTGACCCTGCAGCTCCACCACATCTCCGGCCGCTACGCCGGCGTCGCCACGAGCGTCGGTCATCTGACAGATGGAGGCGATGAAGGTGAGGAAGAGAATGTGTTGGGGGAGAGCGAGACGATGCGGTGGAGGCAGTGGAGGAGAGCGAGACGACGCCGGTGAGGGAGAGGAAGACGATGCGGCAGGGAGGGGATTTGGGGGAAAATGGTTGGGGCGATGGAGGTGGTTGCCCTCTTTATATGATGATACATTTTGGGCATGTCCATGGACACGTGCTACCCCACGACCGCGGTCTTGCATGCGCCCACGTATACGCGGCCCCACTCGTCAGCTAACGGTCAAAGGCATTGACCCGGCGGTAACGTCCGTTATAACCTGTTCTGAGGGTTTCGGGCAAGGGAGTGGGAAAAGTGAGCAAAAGTTAACAGAGTGAGGACGAATGAGTAGAGCTAAGGAACCAGGGGCACAGAAATAAAAATCCCTATTTATATTTACTTTAGTTTGCCTTTTTATTTATCTTATATACATATCTCTATTAGAGACCGTGAAGGGATTGACAACCCCTTTTTTGCGTCGAGTGCAAGTGTTTGTTAGTTTATGCAGGTGCATAGATTGGAGACTTATTTGTGCCTCCTACTGGATTGATACCTTGGTTCTTAACTGAGGGAAATACTTATTTCTACTTTGTTGCATCACCCTTTCTTCTTCAAGGAAAAAAAAATCAACGCAAGCTCAAGAAGTAGCACGCAGCCGGACATAGGGAAGATATGGGGGAAGAATATGCCTCCGAGGCTCCCGACAGTCCGGTTAGCGGGCTGCCAGACATGGGGAAGACAAGCAGCGACCGGCCGTAGACTAGTGTAGTGTACCCATGTCGTGAGAGTGGAGCTCCACGCGAGTGTATGTGCACATAGTTTTACCTTTTTAGTTGAAAAACATGTTCAAAATATAACCGTTTTCGTCCGGTTTGTATGAAATTCGTCATGTTTATACGAAATCTTCCTTATTTGCACGGATTTCATCTAATTTGTTGCAAAAGAGTTCAAAATGTATGCGGCTAGCGTTGGATGTCGGCCTCCCGCATCCATGTTCGCGGACTGGTCCCCACTGTCTGCGGATGCGGGAGGAAATTTACGGGTTGCCGTTGGAGATGCCCTAACATACTACGAACAAAGATGTAAAAGCTACAATGTCAAAGCCTCTTAACCTGCATAAACTCACAACACATTAGTCCCTTAACTCTTTTGTCCATGAAATCATGCAGAAAAACCATGGCGGCACTAGATGCAGTTACAATGTGACTATGGACAAATAATTCACTGTGACGTCATCCACAACAAGAGCCATTCAGTTTTCTACTTAGTCGGGTAATCGTAAATACAACTGCAATGACTCTGAGTCGATCATTCCATGCCAGTTCATGTAGAAGTTCAGGGTGACCAATCGCTCGACGTATATTAGCTTTGCATCTTGGGTGTTGATAATCTGCCTCCACGAGGTTGTAGATTACTCGATGAAACCCGTAACAAGGGGCGAATTCAGTATCCTCTATGGCATGGATTGGACTCTAAATAGAGAGCTAAATGCTGAAGTTCACAAGTTTGGATATGACTTCGATAATTAAAGGACGTACCTTTGGGAAAATGGCTGGTATCTTTTCTCAAGAGTTACACCAAGTGTCAGCATCGCCACTCAGATTCCGTGATACACCCTTACTCGGGTCGCTAGTCACCCTCTTCCGAGAGATGATCGAGTATCGCCGAACCTTTTCCTCAACCTGTTTTAACTAAAATTATCATAGGTTTGCTCTTTAGAGTCCGTCATGGTCTCTTCACGTGCTACTTTGCGGCCTCTCGAGTCTTAAGGCTAGGCAGAATCTACTTCGAAGGAGGCCTTAGTTAGTTTCCATATCGAAACCCTAACATAGTTGGGGGCTAATGAAGAGATAATTCCCCATTGGGCAGGCCCATAGTGACATAAGCCCAACCAAGAGGCTAGACCCAGGAGGTATCGGAGTTTTCGTTATGCAAACATGATGGTGGGTGTGCATGGTGAAGTGATTGGACTTGACTCATTGATTTTGGTCAATTTTGTTGGCGCCGCATCTGTTGTGTTGCAGCCCCAACTGTGCTTGGATCTTCATCTGGGTGTGGACTCGGTCACTCACTGACGAGGACATGTATTGGGGGTAGGGTAACAGGCCTGACCTAAAGGCCCTACCCATGAACACCGTATACTTTGTACTGGACCCCTGGGCCAGGTCGCCGTCCAGATATACCGCAACTTGAAAGTCACTCGGACGGCGACAACCACTCGGAGCACGGCACTTCACTCGACGAGCTTATTCCACTCGACCGTGTAACTCACTCGGATATGCAAAGACCAATAGTCAGCATGACGGTTTTGTAGTGGGCAGGCATTATGGCATTAATGCCCCACCGTGTAACATAAAGGGTGAGGGGGTGGCGCACTCTATATAAGCCACCCTCCACCACTAGACTTGGGGTTTTTTTTGGATCTCTCTCTCTCTCTTTTTCACCATTAGTCTCAGGACTACGGGGATCTGTTCTCCTCTCATTGTAATCTCCGGATACATGCTAAGATAAAACAAAGCCTCTCCGGAGCACGAGACGTAGGGTTGTTATCTCCACCGTGAGAGGCCCGAACTCGCTAAAACCACCGTGTCACCCATATGCATATCGATAGATCATGCTCCTTTATCCTACCCCTCTCTTATTGTCGGAATCGTTACCACGACAGTTGGCGCCCACCGTGGGGCATGGCGTCTGTCGAGCCATGATGCAGATGGTTTTATTCTTCAGTCGCCGGCAACAGACTAATTTCTGCGGGCGACCCAAGCTTTCTTGGGATGATCTCCCGAGATCAAACAATCACCGCTACCAATTTTGACTATTGGAGTCCCGGCCATCACACGAAATACTCATCATACAAAAGGATCAGGGAGTTGCTCATATCAAGTTGCCCTCTTTACAATTAAACATTACAATGATCTAACTATGGTTTGTTCTTTTTCTGTACACACACGAGCTCATACAAAAGGATACCTCCCTTTGTACCGATTAGTGGCTCGGCTCCCGGACGATGAAGCGCCGCTGTCCGCCGTCATCCCTGGCCTCATCTGCGAACGTCGTCGCCGAGCGCCCACACACGCACAGCCGCTAACGCTTGGCCTGGCTCCTCGGCTGGCAGAGGATGACGACCGGCGGCCGACCCGGCTCTCGGGCGACGAGGCCCGGCTGCCGGCACTCGGCTCAGCTCCGCGGGCGTTGAAGTGCGACTCCAACCGGCGCACGGCTCCGGCCCCTCGAGCAGTGAAACGCAATCACAGCGCTCGCACCGGCCTCGCCCTTGGCTGTGCTGGCCTGCGACTCCCGCGCCTGGACTGCAGCCATCTGCTTATCCTCTTCATCGCCATCTCTCGACTGCCGTCAGTTCCTTATCCTCTTCATCGCCATCTCTCGACTGCCGTCAGTTCCGGCCTGACCGGCAGTTTTCACCGCAGCTGAGCTCTCCGGACTCCGGGCTGCCTTCACACCTCTCCTAATTTCAACCCGCATCACATGCAGAAACTTTCATGTTTTACTTCCGGCTTAATTAGCGCTAATTAATGCCTCTTACATGCAGATTCTACGTGCTCCTACATGGTCAGGACGTGAGCTGTTTCTTCCATCAATTAACTGCATGCAGGAATATTTGAAAACGGAAGGAATCTTCAACGCCGGATTAATTGGCTGCCTCATTAATCAGCCATTCAAATAAGGTGCGTTGATTCTTTTTTTTTCGCAGCCACTTGCACCAGCCTCCAGCGCGCACGCAGCTTGCGTTGACTTCAAGCTGGCCCACCCGGTCCACTACTCCGAGTGGGTACTCTGGTACGCTCGGACAAGTGCAAGTCTACACTCGACATATGCTACACTCGGGCATGCATCATTTCCTTGGACACGTTCAGGCGACTAATGTGCAGGCACTTGATCATTCGTGTGTTCCCACTCGGTCGGATGCCTCCTCGACGACATGCTCAACTCTACCGTCACATAAGGTGCCACTCAGTTGGACGCGTCCTCGACACTCAGTTGGACGCGCCGTCCATCGTCATTCCGCGGGAGTCGTCTACGTCACTTGGACGCCCCGTACATTGTCACTTTGCGGCACGCGTCTACATCATCCGGACGCTTCGCGCGTCGTCACTCTGCGGGACGCGTCTACGTCACTCGGGCGCCCCGCTCGTTGCCACTCCGCGGGACGCGTCTACGTTACTCGGACGCCCCGCGCGTTATCACTCCACGGCACGCGCCTGTACTTCACGCGGCCTCCCCGTGCGTCGCCATCGGTTGGTCACCTCATAACCACTCGGCCGCTCCGTGCATCGCCTCTCAGTTGGTCACCTCATAACCACTCGGCCGCTCCGCGCGTCGCCGCTCGGTTGATCACCTCATAACCACTCGGCCGCCCCGCGCGTCGCCACTCGGTTGGTCACCTCATAACCACTCGGCCGCTCCGTGCGTCGCCTCTCGGTTGGTCACCTCATAACCACTCGGCCGCTCCGCGCGTCGCCGCTCGGTTGGTCACCTCATAACCACTCGGCCGCCCCGCGCGTCGCCACTCGGTTGGTCACCTCATAACCACTCGGCCGTCCCGCGCGTCGCCATCGGTTGGTCACCTCATAACCACTCGGCCGCCCCGCGCGTCGCCATCGCCAAAATCCGCCAGTGGGTGACTTAGCTGCGAATCTGTTTCGCCTAAGTTCGAGAAATCGATCCTACCGAGTGGAGAGCAAACCTCCCACTCGGGGGCTTAGCTGCAGTCCAGTACTCGCCTAAGTTTGAAAAAATCCTACCGAGTGGAGAGCAAACCTCCCACTCGGGGGCTTAGCTGCAGTACAGTACTCGCCTAAGTTTGAAAAAATCCTACCGAGTGAAGAGCAAACCTCCCACTCGGGGGCTTAGCTGCAGTCCAGTACTCGCCTAAGTTTAAAAAAAATCCTACCGAGTGGAGAGCAAACCTCCCACTCGGGGGCTTAGCTGCAGTCCAGCACTCGCCTAAGTTTGAAAAAAATCCGACCGAGTGGAGAGCAAACCTCCCACTCGGGGGCTTAGCTGCAGTCCATAACTCACCTAAGTTTGAAAAAAATCCTACCGAGTGGAGAGCAAACCTCCCACTCGGGGGCTTAGCTGCAGTCCAGTACTCGCCTAAGTATTTGAAATCCTACCGAGTGGAGAGCAAGCCTCCCACTCGAAGACTTAGCTGCAGTCCAAGGACTCGCCTAAGTAGCCAAAATCCGACTGAGACAAGAGCAAACCTCTAATTCAAGGAGCTACATCACAAGTATAATGTGCGCTCCATCCCTATCCGCAAAGACACCGAGACGAAGGTCGACTGTCACCATCGCCTCGTCATCACTCGGCCGCCCCGCGCGTCGCCACTCGGTTGGTCGCCTCATCACCACTCGGCCACTTGCGCGCCTTCAGACAGCTAAGTCATTCTAGCACTACATTCTGTTATTTCCCCGTGCCTGAGTATCCCGTAATTCACAAATCATGTTCACTCGGAGGCCACGCCACCGAGTGTGCCCCTACGCTCGGTTTCTTATTTTTCACATAATTGCTTAGTACTCACTCCTGAGTCCAACTTCCATTTTTAATGCATACGTCATTCACGAACACCATGTGTTCTTCATTTCGAGTTTGCATCAGTCCTCGGGGGCTGCAACTCAGTCGGAACACTACACTTCCATTTTATTTGAGCCAGCACTCCAACATGCCCAGTTGGATCCTTCACTTCGTCAAGTTCGACTAGATCCTTCACTCTTTTAGAATCTTGTTGGTTTTGAACCAGCAAGCCCCTTGCACTCCCAATGGGTGTCTATGGGTGTTATTCACATAAATCATTTCAGCACACATCAAACTTCATCGAGAAATTATTTCGTTGGCTTGTGCCATTTTTTACACAAGTTACGCGATCACTCGACGGCCCTATGCGCCAACTTCATCGCTACTCGGACTCGGTCACCGTGCCGGCCCTAGCGCACCACAACACCAACCTTGTCGCTCTGTTGACTTCAAACACATTCAGCCAACCCCTTAGAGGAATCCTCTTCATCATATCAATGACATAGACCTTGTCAGGCATGAGACTGATAAGTCCCTTTTATAATTAAACTACACCCTTCACTCCTTGCGAGTTTGCCTCTTTCGAGCATCACTCGGAAGCTTCTCCTCATCTTTACCCGAGTCCGACTCGATTAATTACAAATTATCCATTCAAAACTATATTTCTCGTATTCCGGCACGTCCGTTGTCGAAGCCTATAGTACGCTCGGGGGCTACGCCGCACTCGGGAGCTGCAGCTCATTCGGAATGATACTCTCCTAAGTGGTCGAGTACTTCATCACCAGTCAGACCCTTCACTTCAACAAGTACATTCGATCCGTCACTTTGACAAATTACATAATCACCCAGACACTCTGCATGCCATCTTTGTTCCTACTCAGACTCAGTTGTCGCGCCGGTCTCGTTGCGCCGCAGCCACACAACACCGACCTCGTCACTACATCAGCTTCGAAAGCATCTGGCTAATTCCTTCGAAGACCATTTCAGCCACTTGGCTGGACACACAGTCCTTCACTCGACCACCTCGCGCATCCTCACTCGACCGCCCCGCGCGTCGCCACTTGGTTGTGCACGTCTTCACCACTTGGCCGCTCCGCGCGTCGCCTCTCGGTTGTGCATGCCTTCACCACATGGCCACCCCGCGCGTCACAACTTGGCTGGACACATAGTCCTTCACTCGGCCACCTCGCACATCCTCACTCGACCGCCCGGCGCGTCGCCACTTGGTTGTGCACGTCTTCACCACTTGGCCGCTCCGCGCGTCGCCTCTCGGTTGTGCATGCCTTCACCACATGGCCGCCTCGCGCGTCACAACTTGGCTGGACACGTAATCCTTCACTCGTCCACCTCACACATCCTCACTCGACCGCCCCCGCACGTCGCCACTCGGTTGGTCACCTCGTCACCACTCGGCCGCCCCGCGCGTCGCCATCGGTTGGTCACCTCGTCACCGCCCGGCCGCCCCGCGCGTCGCCATCGGTTGGTCACCTCATCACCCCTCGGCCGCCCCGCGCGTCGCCACTCGGTTGGTCACCTCATCACCCCTCGGCCGCCCCGCGCGTCGCCACTCGGTTGGTCACCTCATAACCCCTCGGCCGTCCCGCGCGTCGCCACTCGGTTGGTCACCTCATAACCACTCGGCCGCCCCGCACGTCGCCACTCAGTTGGTCACCTCATAACCACTTGGCCGCCCCGCGCGTTGCCACTCAGTTGTGCACGTCTTCATCATTCGACCACCTTGCACATCATGACTCGGCCGCTCCACGCGTCGCCACTTGGTTGTGCATGTCTTCACCACTCGACCGCCCCACGCGTCGTCACTCGGTTGTACACATCATCGCCCATCGGACACCTCGCGCGTCTCCATCATTTGGACATGTCTTTACCTCTACACCCCCAGCACAGGAACAACTAAGTTACTCATATGTTCAAACCTCATATCACACTCTGTAGCAATCTTACCTTTTCCGAGCATCACTCGAGGGCTTCGCACAGCCCTGGGCCATGTCGCCCTCATGGGTTACGCCCATTTGGTCAACCTATTGATCACATCAGGAATATTTCTCTTGACCATACATGTTCGGTCTGCCGAAAATCTATAAGGGTAGTACTGTCCACTCGGACGATCGCCCAAATCATTTCTTGAAGTCATCTTCAGGACTGCAAAAGGGCAAAAACGACGCTCCTCTACAGATACACTTGGCCCTTATCCTAGGCTCCAAGGCATCAGTTTCACAAACTTGGACTCAGAGATGGCATGTGTTGGTGTTCCCCCGGGATAATGAGTGGCATCTCTCCGGAGAGTCAGCCCACACACTAGCCTCGCCACTCGGGTTTCATGGCACGTCCATGTCAGACCACTAGTCTATCTCCTCCGGGAGACATACGAGTGCCACCAAGTTTTTCCTTGTAGTCGACATACCCCGATCAGTTGGGAAGCACGTCCACTCGGACAAATACTCCTTTCACGCAAGATCTAACGGTCAATATAAGAAGTACTACTGGAACGATTACTCCCTGGAGTGTCCGGCCTTTTTCTACAGTCGGCAGTTTCAAAGCCGAATTCATTCACCGTGCCGAGAGCACGAAGATTCACCTGCTTGATCGAGTTCCAGGCTGAATTTATTTACCGTGCCGAGTGCACGAAGACCATTTCGACTGACTCAGCTCCAGGCTGAGCTTATTTACCATGTCAAGCACCTGAAGATGCATCCGATTGACTCGATTTCAGACTAAAAGATATTTACCGTGTCGACTGCGTGGAGGTTTACCAGGATACTTAAACCCTGTGCCCGACTCATCTAGTCTGACAGAGGCTCGGGGACTACACCCAGCGGGTGCACTCAGCGTGCCCCCACTGGAAGAGAACTCAGAAAAAAACATTTCGCTTGATGCAAAACCAGCTCCAGAATTACTCGACCTCCGAGTCAGAGAAGAACAAGTTTGATCAGTACCATCTAAGAAGAGTTTTAGTTCTCTCAGACCCCCGCCGACTGCCCGCAGTCGACGGCGGTCTCGGGACTACACCCAGTCAGCGGGTGCACTCAGCGTGCCCCCACTAGAAGAGAACTCGAAAAGAAACATTTCGCTCGATGCAAAACCAGCTCCAGAATTACTCGACCTCCGAGTCAGAGAAGAACAAGTTCGATCAGTACCATCTAAGAAGAGTTTTAGTTCTCTCAGACCCCCGCCGACTGCCCGCAGTCGACGGCGGTCTCGGGGACTACACCCAGTGGGTGCACTCAGCGTGCCCCCACTGGAGTAATCTCCACTCGGTACGGCCTGACCAGTCCGAGTGATGAACAACAACAAAAAAGACAGGCTCTAAGACCCCCGCCGACTGCCCGCGGTCGACAGCAGTCTCTGGGACTACACCCAGTGGGTGCACTCAGCGTGCCCCCACTGGAATGGTATCCACTCAGAACGGTCCGCCCGGTCTGAGTGACGGCCAAACAACAAAAAAAGACACGTTCCAGGCATGAAGAAATTCCGAGTAATCAGTTACTCAATGCAGGACCAGCTCCAAATCACTCCAAAAAAATTGCTATAAGGTGAGTTTAACCAGCTCCAAATCACTCCAAAAAAATTGCTATAAGGTGAGTTTAACGCTCCTCCGCGGACCCGTTTGAGCTCATTTCACTCAGACACCATACAGTCTGGAATCCGTCAAGGCAACATGCGGAGATAAGATCGTCGGGTGACCAGAGGGAGTTCATAAGTGCCTCCGCGGCACTCGACTCATCTGGGAATTCACCTCGACTCGACCCGCTCAACCTCGACCGATTCGGGGGCTAATGACGAGGACATGTATTGGGGGTAGGGTAACAGGCCTGACCTAAAGGCCCTACCCATGAACACCGTATACTTTGTACTGGACCCCTGGGCCAGGTCGCCGTCCAGATGTACCGCAACTTGAAAGTCACTCGGACGGCGACAACCACTCGGAGCACGGCACTTCACTCGACGAGCTTATTCCACTCGACCGTGTAACTCACTCGGATATGCAAAGACCAATAGACAGCATGACGTTTTGTAGTGGGCAGGCATTATGGCATTAATGCCCCACCGTGTAACATAAGGGGTGAGGGGGTGGCGCACTCTATATAAGCCACCCTCCACCACTAGACTTGGGTTTTTTTTTGGATCTCTCTCTCTCTTTTTCACCATTAGTCTCAGGACTACGGGGACCCGTTCTCCTCTCATTGTAATCTCCGGATACATGCTAAGATAAAACAAAGCCTCTCCGGAGCACGAGACGTAGGGTTGTTATCTTCACCGTGAGAGGCCCGAACTCGCTAAAACCACCGTGTCACCCATATGCATCTCGATAGATCATGCTCCTTTATCCTACCCCTCTCTTATTGTCGGAATCGTTACCACGACACTCACCGCCCTTCGATTGCGCCAACAGCTTTGAGGCATCATGGTTTGGTCTCGACAGATTGGAACTCTTCGTCTATGATGGTGGTGGTGTTCCACGTAGCATCCCGTTGGTGCGGACTACGGAGGAGGATGGCCCTCTCTTGTCCATCTTCTTTTTGGCGCTTGGCCGGTTGCATCGTCTTTTCATTGTGATTCCTAACGAAATTCCTTGTACATGTTTTTTCTACACCTCTTAATGAAATGAAAAAACAGTGTTGCTTTCTTTCATTAAAAACATGAATCGTGGTGACAACCAATCCTCCTTCAAAAAAGAAAGCTAGGGTTTCTGCCTCTCGCCGGCGCCGCCGCAGGTCCGCCTCGTCTCCGGTGGCCCTAGGGCCATGGAGGCGCGGTGGATCCTGCCAAGGGCCGGCGGGAGGGCTCCGTTTTCAGTCATTTTTTCCTGTCTTGTTAGGGTTTGTGTCCTGCTCAGGAAGGCGAGACGGTGGCGGCTCCCTGAAGATGGAATAAAGGTCTCCCCACCTAGCCCCCGTTCCGGTGGTGCATCTAGCATCGTTGGTGGGCGTGTGGAGGTGTGTCTCCGGCGGATCTATCTTTGGTGGATTTGCTCGGATCTCGTCGTTGTTCGTCTACGTTCGTGTGTCTTCGGTTCGGATCCTTCCGATCTACGTTATTTTTCATCGGCGACGGTTGCTGTCCTGGGGTATGGGGCCTTAGCACGACGACTTCCCGACTGTCTACTACAACAAGTTGTGCTCGGCTCCGGCGATGGAGGGGCGATGACGGCGGCGCGCCTTCGGCTCGCTTCGGTGCTTGTAGTCGTCGCTAGGTTGTCTACGAATCTGGATGTAATTTTTATTTCTGGTATTCGTTGTATTGCCATGATTGAAGATAAATAGATTGGAAGTTTTTTCGAAAAAAAAACATGAATCGTGGCTCTGTGCTACAATTGCTATGGGAGCAGTCCCAGTAAAACTTAGTCATACTGAGGCCAGACCGGTTTTCAGGCCAGGACTGCCCCAAACATGTGAACAATGCATATTTTTTCCATTTAAAACAATTAATTTTACCTTTTATTTTAGGTGATTATTTGAGAGGTATTTAAACACATTACTATACCTTTTTCTTCAAAAAATCTTTTTGAGAAGAGCAACGTTTTTTATTCCAGTTGGCTAAAGATACAGGGATACACATGTTCGACGGGGTGCCGTCAACGAAATATAGTGCCCAACCTCTAAAGTTGTCGCCATCCTAGCCAATCTATAAGCTTCAATATTTTGCGAACGACGTTTGACTCTCTGAGAGTCGTCAAGGAGATAAATTTGAAACAAGCATTTGGAGAAGCTTGGTTTTCAGGCATGTGAAATATGCCATGACCTTTTTCTTCGATTAAAATAACTATTTTAACCCTATTTGAGCTTTCGGTTCAGGCTTCGAGCAGATAAGCTGAGCCCGAGCCTAGCCTAGACTTTGGACTTTCGTGCCCAAGTCATCGGGCCGGGCTTCCCATGGACAAGTCTAGTCCGAGCCAGTTTGCCTAAGCCTACTTTTCCTTTTAATCTTGGAGAGCAACTAATTAAAGAGTACTCCTACGGGAGCCCCCACAAGGGTCATTGGGGGTGGGCTGGAAGCACGTCACTTGGCGCGCTCTCAGGTGTCGCCACGTGTCGCGCTCTGGGCGTTTCCTCCGGATTTTTTTTCAATTTTGTGTAAGCGTTTTTGGCTTTTAGATGATTATTTTTGGGTGTTTCGGCTTTTTGGTCTTCCTCCAATTTTTTTAGGATTTGGACCCAAAAAAAGTTTTAGAAAATTTGCGTGAAAATGCGTTTTTTTCTTCCGCTGCAGGCAAAGATTTACTTCTTGTGGAGGCACGGATTTGTTTTCGCGAGAGACACGGTCGTGCCTCTCGGAAAGAAAAAAAAAGGACATGCTTCCTGTTCGGGTTTTTTCGTCCGTTTTTTCCGTGAAAAAGAAAAGGTTCGTCGAAACCTATCAACATGGAATCTTGTTTTGGAGATCTCAACGTGAAGAATCCAACGATTAAAACGGTTCGAGGTTTGGACGAATAAACTGAGAGATAAAACGTTTGAATAAATGGATCTGCGAAAAAAGGAAAAACTCCCTGTGCACATGCATTGTGACACTTGTGGCAATCTGGGTGTAGGAGTGATCTTTACAAAGAATACTTCATAAATAGTGATTTTGTGATCATTAATTGTGCTCGTTGATGGAGACCAGTTGGGCAGGGACGGCTGCCTGTGACTCTGCGTAGCTGCAGCAACTAGGCGGCGAGCTTCGCACACGAGAGGTTCCACTCCTGCAAAGCCCTGTGGACGGAGTCGCGGTCCTGGTACTCGTCCCGGAAGGTCTCGAGGTTCTCAATCATGCCGCGCACGGACGAGACCAGCAGCTCGTACTTCCACCCCTCCACGCGAGGGAAGTCGCAGTACTTCTCCCCGAAATCGTCCATGTACTGCATGCACGCCAGCAATCAAAGCAACGGCGGTCAGCGAATCGATCCAGCACCAGCAGCTTGGTGGCGTGGTTACGTAGTAGAGTACGTACCGTGGGCTCCCGCCTGCCGATCTCGTGGGTGTACTTGCGGGGCACGCCGGCGGCGTCCCTGGCGCGGCAGAACTCCTTCACGGCCCGAAGCATCTCCTCCTCCGCCGGCAGCGCCCGCCTGCCGGACAGCACCTGCGCCACCCACCGGGCCTGGGCCTCGAAGAACCGGGGCGCGAAGATCTTCCTCGGCACGCCGACGAAGGAGAGCGACGGGGCCAGCGACGGCGGGAACACGTGCTCGAACAGCGGGCCCACGCGGTTGTCGTCCACGGCGACGGCTCCGCCCGTGTCCAGGAACGGGAACGAGTAGCTGTACCCCGTGCAGTAGATGACCGTGTCGGCGGCGACGCTGGAGCCGGAGCCGGAGCCGCCGCCGTCCGTGAACGCCACCCGCCCGTCCTCGCACAGACGCTCCACCTGCCGGCCGCCCGGGATGAACGGAACGGTGCATTATACTATTGGTTCTCTTCTATGGGTGGAGAGAGACCGTGCGTGTACGTACCTCAAGTCGGAGATGGAGGTCGGCGGTGTGCTTGGCCAGCACCTTGGACAGGCCTGGGGTGACCGCCTCCGTGGACCCGGCGACGAGGTACACCTCCTTGGCCACGCCGCGGATCTCCATGGCGATGTCTTTGCCGCTCTCGCCGCACCCGACCACCACCACCACCTCGCCGCGGAACGGCTCCGGCACCCTGTACGAGTGGCTGTGCATCTGCCTCCCCCTCCATGTCTCCATGCCTGCACATCTTCTTCTTTATAAACGACTATGGGAGTATGGGTGGAGCTTGCATTGCTTTTAAATGCTTTACTCACCTTTGATGCTTGGCAATCTTGGCTGCGAGTAGTGGCCAGTGGCGACGACGACGGCGTCGAACACCTCGTCGACGCACGCGTCCAACTTCTTCCCGTCGGGATCATCGCACTCCCCGACGCCGAGGTCCACGGACCTCACCGCCCACAGACGCGCCGGCGTCATGGCGGCGCGCAGGACCCTGGTGTTGAGCCTGACGGCGTCCATGAGCCCGAACGCGTCGCAGAAGTCCTTGAGGTGCAGGTGCACCTCGCGGTGGTCCGGGAAGCGGCGGTCGTCGCGGCCGCTCTTGGGGCAGAAGGGGAAGTCGGTGAAGCCCGTGCTCTGCCGGGGGCTGATGAGCCGGAGCGAGGCGTACATGCTGCTGTGCACCTTGACCGGCGCCTCCGCGCCGAGCAGGTCGGCGGCGTCGGTCCTCGGGTCGTACAGCCACTGCCCGCCGACGTCGCCGCTCTGCTCCAGCACCGCCACGTCGT
Source organism: Aegilops umbellulata (assembly GCA_032464435.1). Taxonomy (NCBI): domain Eukaryota; kingdom Viridiplantae; phylum Streptophyta; class Magnoliopsida; order Poales; family Poaceae; genus Aegilops; species Aegilops umbellulata. The sequence continues at coordinate 589,609,569 of CP136057.1, forward strand.
GGCCCTCCCGGCGCAGCTCGCGCGCCGCGGCCAGCCCGGCCATGCCGGCCCCGATGACGCACACCTTCTTCGACTGCGGCGGCATGTGGATCGGCAAGAAGTCACGGGGAGGCGTCTGATTTGTTCACGAGTTTTGTGTCACACATTCACATCCTTCTTTAACCATGTTCGAGTCCGGCCGGGGCGAGCAGTGCTCCACCCACCTCCACTGTGATGAATAAGAATAATTGTATACATCATTCAGATGGTGGTTGCAGCAGATGATACATACAGTAGTGCATTATTGACAATTGTATACTGTGCCTTTTGCATAAAGGAAGCGTCTTTTGCGTACCCCTTTCCTGAAATAGAAATAATATCAGGTCATTCCCCGTCCACTTTCTAAAACGGGCAAAAGCCGGCCCCACACAGGCCACCCTCCATCCATTGTGACTTAGAACGAAAATAATACGGTGGGTGAACAAATTACTATCGAGCAATTGACCGTGCCATAGGTCCTCGGGTCGTACAGTCACTGCCCGCCGACGTCGCCGCTCTGCTCCAGCACTGCCATGTTGTGGCCCTCCCGACGCAGCTCGCGCTCCGCGCTAGCCCGGCCATGCCGACCCCAATGACGCACACCTTCTTTCATCAACTGCGGTGGCTTGATGTCGCATACCGTATCCATATTGGTTGACAAGAAGCCACGGGGAGTTGTTCCTGGCACGAAATATGTGCGACATATTCACATCATTTAACCATGTTCCAGCCTGGCCCCGACGAGCAGTACTCCACCCACCTTCATTATTGATAATTATATATACAGTTTCTCTAATTCACATCTAGATGTTTTTTAAAGATGTCACATCTAAACTCTTAAAAATATACAATACAATAAAAAAACAATAAAAAACTAAGGCAAAAAAAAGACCACAAACAGAATGGACATCAGCTTAGATGACATATGTTACATCTAAATGTGTCCTAGACAGACCCATATACATATGCCTTTTGCATCTACAACCTATATGATGTTCCTACATTGGTTGGCTGTAGCGACACACACGGGGTGCTCGTGCAACAAAAACTTGTACTAGACTGCACGTTCCCGCCTTGCAGTTTTTTATTTTGGGACCAAGACACCTTGCAGTTCTATCATGATTATCGTCGGATGCCTACCAAGTGTTTCACCTATATACTGAGACAACAAAGAGAACGTTGCATATGAAGATTATTAGATCTTTATATATCCTTCGGTACAAGCTCCATCATGCATTTGCTGTCACAAGACAAAAAAGAGGAGTACACGAAAATGAGTACTACCCATGCTCTTTTCATGCACAAATGATATTACTTATGTAAAGATGTATATCATGGTTAGTGCATTTGCGTGGGTGCTGCTAGATGGTAGAACAACAACTCATTCCACGTATCTGGCATGCCAGGAAGGCACCAATGGCTACAATCCTGGATGCTCGACTCAACTCCTCCCACCTTCTTCCCCTTCCTCCTGTATACAGACGGATGGCCATCTACCCTAAGCCTAGAGAGAAACATGATGTCCATGATCATCACGGGAGTCTTCATTTGCTTCACCACTTGCTCCAAGATGGCATTCTTCTCAAGCACTGGCAGTTGTCGCCTCGCACGAGCGATACCATCATGGGCATCGTGCTCTCCCTGCAGTGCCCTCTTGAATTCCACTCTCCGCCCCTAGAACCAGTGAAATATTGTGTCATTTTTTCTCTCCCACATGCAGAGGTAGATAGATTGTGATATGAGGTGGCGATCTCGCTAACATGTAATGTGTTGGGGATGAGGCCCGAAAGAAAACTTGCGTTCGCAGCGGATCGATATGGTGGTCAACCCATGATGCCCATGTTGTTAGAGCCCTGCGATAAGCCGTGTTCGCTTCCAGGTAGGGATGTACGATATCCCCTTCTTGGTAATAGTCCACCCTGCAAGTAAAGCATAAGCAGACTTACATTAGTGGGCGGGGCGAGAGAAAATCTAACTAAAATGTGAGATTTGGAACATCCAACCATTCCAACACTAAATCTTCGTGCGCAACATTTATATTTTATCTACACAACAGCGTTGCAACACTTCATACCTTACGTAGAAAAACATGTAAAGATGTTGCAACAATTTGAACATGTCCATGAAGCAACAAAGTCAAGACATGAAAGAAAGCCATCCATTGCAGTAACCGGTTAAAGAAGATTGTTGTGTAGTAAGCAGGGTATATAGAAAGCATACACACCAACACAAAAACACATCTGTAGCATGAGAAAAACATCCACTTCAAACACACACAGAAAGCTAGGACCATCTCGACATAACATCAATGTGTACACAATGTACACACTTCTACGTAGCATGCCAAAACACCCTTTGCAATATGAAATCTAATCAAATTATTTGTGTTCATGTGAAACATATGACCGTAAGTTTAATTTCTATTTTAAATCATTTGTGTTCACATGAAACCCGGGTGCATAAAGTATGTTCCCGATATTATATATACACAACTTGGCAATATCAATATCCTATCGAACATTTGTTCAAAATATTATCTCACCCAGCTTTGGTTTTGCGATGAAACCACCAATGACCAGTGTTGAAAACAAGCACATCTGCCCCTATCCATTTTGTAGAGCTCTGAGCAATGGTGTCGATCCGCAATGTCTCCTTGTCGTCACCTCTCTTGTTGCCTTCGCTCACCAGGAAATGAGCCATATGGTATTCGACGCTGCAGTTGTAGTCCTACATGCATACATCAAATACATTTATACATTGAAATGAATGACTAATATTGTGCTTAAAAGAGTGACTTGAGGAGGCCCGCATAAAAACTAGACTATGATACCCATTGCAATGAAAGAATACATTTTAATGTCAGCCACTAATCTGCATCGGAAGTTGTAATGTTTTCTATAAAAGGGGATGTAGTGAAGCTGTCAGGACCCCGATCCTAGGTCACACCGATCTAGCATGTAACACATCATATCACTTTGCGGCCTCACGCACGGTATTCCCACGGGTGCCATCTTACCTGGCCCGGGACCGTTTGCGCCTTTTGGCTCACGTATATGATAGTGTCGCTAGCATCCATATGACAGAGAACCCGGGCCGACATGGCTAGTCGTGAACCCAAAGCGGCGCTAACCCATGAGGACAGGCATACATGAATCACATCGAGCATGTCGGTCAACAACGTATAAATCCGGGCTGTAGCACTGGGCTAACAGGACTCCGGTAAACCGGGCTGTAGCAGGCTAGGCAGGACTCCGGATAACACCGCGTGACATTTCCCCGAAGGGACAGACACAGGAACGAAGTGAATCACATGCCGGCCAGTCAAGTGTTCCGAGCAGTAGTGCTGGGCTAGCAGGACTCCGGTGAACCGGGCTGTAGCGGACTACTATCGCTCAGAAGCACTAGACTACATTTCCCCATATGATAGGCTGCCAAGGATAAACAACTAGATAGTCGGATCCCACTCATACCAAGCATTTCAATCATACACACAATATGCCCGATATGAGTAAATACAACATGGCATCACAACAAGACTCTACGACTCAAGTATTTATTCATTAGGCTCCGAGGAGCGAGATATTACAAACATGGGTCTCATGACCCAACATTCAGAGCATACAAATCAAAGCACAAGCGGAAGCTTAGCATGTCTGAGTACAGACATCTACAAATGGAAAAGGCTGAGAAGCCTGACTATCTACCAGATCCTGCCGAGGGCACAAGATCGTAGCTGAGGTAACAAGCTAAACGTCGAAGTCCAAGCGGTACTACTAGCGAGACTGAGGTCTCTCTGCAAAAACATAAAATAGGCAAACGTGAGTACAAATGTACCCAGCAAGACTTACATCAGAACTATCTACATATGCATCGGTATCAATAAAGGGGGTGGTGGAGTTTAACTGCAGCAAGCCAGCTTTGACTCAGTGGCTAACCTGAACTACGACTGCAAGTAACTCTTTTGAGGTGGCGCACACGAGTCCACATATTCACCATATCAATACACCACTATGGATCCGCTCCCATCTCCCTACGAGAACGCCATCCATAGCACTCACGCTTATCTTGCGCATTTTAGAGTATCCACTTTCAATTGTCTATGAACTATGCAAGGGGTCCAAGTTTCCATATCCGAGGAATCCGGCTATTCGAATAGATAATGATAACCCTGCAGGGGTGTACTTCTTCACACACGCTCTCGCCACTTACCGCCCTGTACACGTCATGTACCTCGGCAACCTTCAAGCGGAAACCGGGCGAGGGAGTCGGCCACGACCTGACTAACCACACAAGTCTCTAGTCCAGGTTCCTCGCCTATTCGGGTTCCATCCGCAAGGAGATTCGGCCGGGGTGTCGCTCACGGACCCAAACGATGTGTGCAGGGTTCCCAAGCCCACCTCGACGGGTGGATCTACGCTTGGTACACCGTGCCACGGTGCCTAGTCTGTCCCAAGCCCACCTGATCAGGGTACCACTTGGTAGACTACTAACACTACCTACAAACACCAGAAACTAGTTGCAACTCCTGGACAGAGATCAAGTGGGTTAATAAGTCGAGAGGGGCACTTAAGCATTCCAATGCGTGGTAGTAACTGTTCATGGATCACAAACACAGAGCTAAGTTCCTGAGGACGGCTGCAATGAGACAACCCACCATGTACTCCTACATGGCCTCTCACCGCTACCTTTACCAAATCGTGTTCACACACTTAGCTCACACACAGTAGGACATGTTCATCACCATTCCAATTCATTCCCGATGAATCAGACCCGACTCAACTCTAAGCAGTAGCAGGCATGACAAACAAGCATGAATGAGTAGGCACATCAAGGCTCAAACAACTCCTACTCATACTAGTGGGTTTCATCTATTTACTGTGGCAATGACAGGTCATGCAGAGGATAAGGGGTTCAACTACCGCATCATGTAACAGTTGAATCGTTGTTGTCCTAATGCAGTAAAAGAGAGCAGGAGCGAGAGAGTGGGATTGTATCGGAATGAACAAGGGGGTTTTGCTTGCCTGGCACTTCTGAAGATATTATAGTTCTTCATCGGTGTCATCGATCACATCGTCGGAACCACGTCTATCGAGAGGGGACAAACACCGGCAACTGAGAAAGAACACAATCAATGCAATGCGACAATATGATGCATGATCATGACATGGCAATATGATGTGGTTTGAGCTAATGCAGCTAGCAACCAGATTAAATGAAGTTGATTTGAATCCAGGATTCAAATTCAAACTCCATATGTGGATATTTAAATGCCATTATATGATTTGTGCTAAGCAGCAACTATAAGTTGTTCTAACATGCATGAAAATGGTACAGATGGATTCCTTGAATTTTTCTGATAATTTTTCATATATAAATTATTTCATTCTGAGCTACGGTTGAATTTCTATGATTTTTAGAAGTTTAGGCAATTTTCTGGAATTTCCTGAATTATATTAAATCCAGAAAATTATTAACTGCGTCAGCGTGACGTCACTAAGATGTCAGCGGTCAACGGCACGGTCCAGGTCAACCCTGACAGTGGGTCCCGCGTGTCAGTGCAATTAGTTTAACTAAAATATTAATTAGTACTAATCTGAGCTAAACTAACTAAATTTAAATCTAAACCAGATTAATTAGCAGGGCCAGGCCCGCATGTCAGTGGAACAGAGGGGGGAAGTCAACCTGGGCCCACACGGGGTCAACCAGGGTCAAGCGGGGTCAAACTCGCCGGCGGCTCGACGCCGGCGACGACAGACGCGGCGGAGGGGCTCGAAAATGGGCCAGAGGCCATCATTTTGAGCGCGGTTAGTTGCGTTCGAACGCACGCAGTGGCGCGCGTCGAACGGTGGTGGTCTCCTGGCCTGTGGTGGCCGGAGTTGACGGCAGCGAGGTCATCCGCGGCGGCCGGAGTTCGGACAAGCTCGGGATTGGTGCTACGGTGCACGGGAGGGCGAGTGGATGCGTGCGTTAGGCTCCTGGGGGCCTCCTGAGCACGTTGACGCGCTCCAACATGAGCGGCAGGGGCTGTGGACGTGGCGGTGCCATGGCCGGCGGAGCCGAGCTCTCGGGCTCGATGGGATCGGCGGCTAGAGAGGGAAATAGAGCACGGGGAGAAGAGGGAAAAACGGCGGAGCTCACAGGGAGTTCGGCGACGGTCTCAGCGGGCTCGGGGAGGCACGGACGACGACGAATCAGCGGTTGCGGTCGTCGAGGCAGAGGTTGATGACGACGGCGATGGCGGCACTCCGAGGGCCTTTCAGTCGCGTGGAACGGCGGGGACGGCGTAGCGGATGGCGGCGGAGCTCGTGGGCCGGTCAGGGGAGCGAGGGGGATGCGGTGGCCGCGGCAAAGGGCGCCGGCGACGACGAGCTTCGCTCGGGTGTGCTCGAAGAAGGAGCAGAGGGCGAGGGAGAGAGCAGAGAGTGAGGGAGAGGAGTGAGGAGCCACGGGGCGTCTCCGTGGCGTCGCTAGAAGGCCCGGGGAGGAAGCAGGAGGTGGCCAGGGGTGAGCGCGCGCGGGGGCAACACGCCTCTGCCTACTGGCAGAGGTTGAAGACGACCGCTTCAGGCCAGTGGGCTGGGCCGCCAACTGGAGCTGGGCCAGGTGGGCGCCAGGTGAGCTCTGTTCTTTCCTATTTTTATTTTTATTTTTCTATTTTCTGTAGTTGTGTTTGGCTTTATTAAAAATACTTAGGCAACTCCAAAAATCACCAAACTGCACATGGCCACTACTTGGATTATATCCAGCATGGAACATTTTAGTTTGGGGTTATTTGAGCATTTGAAATATTTTATATAATTTAAATGCCCAAACTCAAATAATTAAAGATTTAATCCAGTGACCAAATATGTCATGAAAAATGTGCAACACCTCTGGTTATGGTTTATAGCATTTTCCCAGAAATGATGAACATTTTCTTAAAGCCATTTGGATACAATGAAAAAAAATTAGTTGAACCTAGTGAATTTTCATTTAGTGCTAGGATTTAAGCATCCCCATTTCAAATTTCTTTCAAAGTTTAGACATGATGCATGGATGCAAAAAGCAAAGGCAGGCAAGGCCTAAACTGGGCTGTGACAGAAGCACACCCCTTATAGAAAATAGAGGGAGAGATGATACGAACCAGAAACCTGAAATTATAATACCCTTTCTTCTTTGTAAACTTGTGGCCGCCTGCTTGACGAATCCTCTTTGGATCCGGGACCGCCCCTCTCAGTAAGCACATGACGGACTCCCATTGGTTCCTTCCGATGGAGTCCCCCACCAACGCTAGGCGCTTCCCACGCAGCATCTCCAACATTTTTCTAGCATCAAACCTGAACAAGACTTCCAAGCCAGAGTTTGTTAGCAAGAGCTTCTCTCTCTCTCTCTCTCTCTCTCTCTCTCACACACACACACACACACACACACACACACACACACACATGAAAGGGAATGTCATGGAGCTCGCCGGACGACTGATCGTGTCATCCCACTATCCGAGCATGCACCGGGCTACCTACAATCTCTCCACGAGGGAACCATCACCGAATTTGACGGTGGCTAAGACCTTGGCGCCGAGACCCGTTAGAATCAAGGAATCCATGCCATATGGTTTGATGCATCTGTGTCGAGGAACCATACCTCGTCGGTGTCAGCAGCAGAACGACGGAACTCCATGTGTGCTTCCTCCTTGTTGAGGTACACACACATCCCGAGGCATCGGTGTCACGTCGGGGAAATCCTACCATGACAGGCATAATCACTGCCATGTAAGCATTCTCTGGAAGGGATGCTATGGTTATCGATCCTCCCTAAAACGATGCCATGGCAGCAGATTCAGTCGTTGCGGTAGAGTTCGGCACTACTACCGGCATCAGCCGCCCGGATCCTCGTCATCAAAATGAACAAGGTGAGCCTCCTCTCTCGCCTTGTTGCGACATTCACGGGCCCAATGGCCCAACTAGCTGCAGTGGCACTCGATGATGCGCTCCGCGCTGCGCATCATGGTTCTTGCGTTCACTGTTCCTTCTATGTGCACGTCCTCTGTCGTAGTGTCGGTCGGTGTTTCCCTAGTTGTGGTCACCCGATCCATTTGAATCGCGACGCTTATGGCGCGTTCACCACTCCTCCTCCATGATCAGGAGCTAGCTACTGTCAGTGTTGTTGGACTCAAGGTCATAACGTTCCTCCGTTGCTTTCAATCTGCTGCTAAGCTCCTCCACTGAGAGCGTGTCCAGGTCGACGCGCTCTATGGACATGGCGATATGAGAGTACTTGCACAACACGACTGGGAGGAACTTGGGTATGACCTTCTACTCAGGTGTCTACTCACCATGAAGGCTAAGCTGGTTCACCATACCTATCTGGCCCATGGCAAAATCATCGATTGTATCTTCGTTGTTAAACCGAGCGGCGGTGCACTACTTGCCGAGGGTCGCCACCTTGGCCACGCGGACACAGGTCACTCCAAGTCGCATCGTTTTGAGCGCGTCCCACTCGTCTTTGGTCACCACCTTTGCGGTGAGGGTGGCCATCATAGCATGCCCCAGAAGATTGCCTCGAGCACCAACCAGGCGATGGTGCACTTCTCGGTGGCGTCCCAGAGGTGGCGCCCCTCTAGCATCACTTGCAAGAGTAGGGCTCAATCCCTTTAGTTTGTACGGGTGAGCAACCACAACAAGCCTCACCGCTATTCCGCAGCACCCACGTGTGTATTATCTGCTTTGGCTGGGTGTCGTCGCCGCTGGTGATCTGGGCACGCGGTGATGCCGTGAGGGGGGCCTTCGCGCCATCGATGTTTGTTCCCGCAATCTTCCAGGTTCGCTCTGATGCCAACTATTAGCATCTCTCTCTCTCAAGATCAATGGCGAGAGGTAGAAAACGATGTTTTATTCTTCTTTTATTCACTTATAAAAGGAAAATCATGACATGAAGCTTGCACAACGACTGATCATTCCATCACACGGCCCGAGCGCGCACCAAGCTACCTACAATCTCGTCAGGAACCGCACAAGCCACGTCCTTTGGCTCTAACCTAAGTGCAAAAACAGAGTGGCACCGAAAACATAAACACCTAAATACAATATTTAAGTATAGTCACGTCTAGATAATTTCAACAGGGATTGAGCCCTACTTCCAAAATACTCTCTTCGTCTCAAAATAAGCGTCTCAATTTTAGTACAACTTTATATAAAAGTTAGTATAAAGTTACACTTATTTTAATTTTAGGACGGAGGGAGTAAAAGATTAACGATCAAAAAACATAAGTACTGAAATCTCTGGTAAACTCGTAACGCATGCACTGCACCTGGGCACACTGCAGTGCGTTGGCTGCCACCTCCACTTGGTGTAACTCTGGTCCGCCCTCCCGTTCGCCTGGCAGCTGAACCCGTCGTCGATGAACGGGCAGGAACTGCCGTAGTAGAGCGGGTAGCTCTCGTCCCACACCCACCTCCCGTCGTTGACGTCGCACGGCGACTGCACCCCTCCTCGTGCGGCGTCCTCCATTTCTGCTGCTTCTTGCATGGAGAAATTGGCAGGCCAGGTGGATCTCTTCGCTTCCACTTTCTCCATTAGTGGCGCTTGAGAAGCGGTAGCATCCCACTGCGATGCGGCCTGTTCTTTGCCAAGGCTCACACCTCCACCTTGCACCAAAATCAAATCATTAGCTCCGTCTCCAGTGACTCGTGTGGCCGCCGAATCCACCGCCGGTAGTGGGGGCTGCACATCGTCGGTGGCTAAGGAGAGGTGGAGGAATGGCTGGGTGGAGCGGAGGGCGAAGTGGTAGAGGAGGAGGGCGGGCGCCAATGAGAAGAGGAGGAGGAGGTGGCGGCGGGAGGAGCTCATCTTCCTCTCCATTGCTGTGTGCATCTGAGGGGGGCAGAGACAACTTCTTGGCTTGGTTCTTCCGTTCATAAATACAGTACGAGCGACTGAGATTGGCCCCTTGATTATACTCTATTTGATTATACATACATTGTGCAGCATGGTGGGGGATTAGTGGTGGCAAATGGAAGCGTGTTCGCGTGTGTGTGTTGCATAAATATTCACGTAGTAGTACGTGCTAGCTACTGGTGCTCCATGTAGCTTCCTGTAATAGTTGTTGGCATGCATAATAGCTTCTAGGATTATCTTATTATTAAAGAGAGTAATATACTATAGTAATATGATGTGCAAAATATGCAATGATGATCCAATGATATTGATTTTGCGGTGTATAATTAATATATTTTTCTACAAACTTGTTGAAAGTGTATAAAGTTTGACTCCCTCCATTTTTATTTACTCAGCCTTTTATAAAGAACTTGTAAACTTCGAGCAAGTTTAATCAGTCCTAAGCAAAAGAGCAACATAGACTTACACCAGAGCTTGCGCCCTATCCCATCAAAAGATTAGCCTGGTAGGAGGGGATACTGCCGCCCTTATAAATCATGTTCGCCCCCCTCCCATAATTGATGTGGGACTAAAGCCATCAATATATATTTGTGCAATATAAATGTTGATATTGTTTTATATAAACTTAGTCGAACTTTGACTCAGGCCAACGAATCTAATACTTCCTCCGATCCATCGTCAACAAAAATGGACTGGAGGGGGTACATGAAGTAAAAGGGAGCACAGATGGAGTAGAATGAGTTTTTTTTGGAACAACGTATAATTCTGTCTAGTTAATCTGACGAGTTATCTTCTGTCTGACAACTAGCCACAAGAGAAAGTTGTGATAGCTCCCGGGTGCCCCTACGCCCTCTATGAACACTAAATTCAAAAAAATCTAAAACTTTGCGCCATCAAATATAGTCAAACTTTGTAGGTTCTTGCAAGTTTTCATAACAAAATATCATGTAGAGCTCCTCGAATATCACGAGTTTCAAATTTCAATGCTAAAACTGCTCAAAACTTTAAGCATTGAAATCTTTTTCTTCTGTAGAGCTACTCGAATGTTTTTTTTTGGAATGAAAACTTGCAAGCTCCTACAAAGTTTGATCATATTTGACCTTGTAATGTTTCGGTTTTTTTTTAATTTCTTAAATTTACACCCTCTAGAGGGTGTATCGGTGTAGGGGCACCCGAGAGCTGAAAAACCACTCTCCTAAGAGCATCTCCAACAGCCGCCCAATATGTGGCGCCTAAAAAACGGGTTTACAGTGTGCACATAAATTTTTGTTGGGTGCTAGAAGACGTTTGCTCCAACAAGCGCTGTAAAATATGCTGCGCGCGCGAGTCCAGCGGTCCCAATCCAAGCGGCCCCATCTGTAGCAGTCCAGAGTTTGCAGCATGCGCAACCGGGCGCACTAAATATGCTGCGCGCGATGCTTTTTAATGCGCGCGCTGCATCAGTTATAGCGCGCGCGTGCTTTTTGTGCGGCCACTGGAGACTTTAAATCGAGCTCGCACGCGCTAAAAGCAACTTTTATACCGCGCGGCGCTCATATAGCGCTTCTGTTGGAGATGCTCTAACCACAATCATCGTCAGTAAATAAATATTCAAATCGAGGGTTGGAGAGGGGAGGCACCTTCTCCCGGAAGGAGGCCACTCTCGAATCTCCATTTTCCTTTTCCCTCCATCGTCGTGCGCGCCTCAACTCAAACTCCACAAAGCCCCCTTCAATCCCCTGCTCCTCTTTCTCCCTCTCCCCGCCGCCTCCCGAAACCCCCGCCCCCGCGCCGCCGCCCCAATCGCTTGGTCCCGCGATCGATGGCGACCGGCTCCGGCGCCGGCCGGGCGTCGGTGCGGCCCGTCGACAGGCCCCGCGGCAGCAGCACCGCGCGCTCCAAGTCGGTCGCCCCGCGCCGCCCGCCCTCCCCGGCCCGCGCGCGCCCCGCCGCCGACCACGACGATACCGCCGGTAAGCCTCGGCTCGCGCCCCTCTCCCTCTCCCCCGTGAATGCACCGGAGGAAGCGCGCCCGTGCGCGCGCGGCTAGTGGTTTCGCTGCTCCTTCTGTCGGTGTCTGAGGGAATTTTCGTTGCGACATCGAACTGCCTTTGGAGCTGAAAATGGGACGGGGATGATATCTGCAACGGAGAGACACATATCGCAGCATTGGTAGCTCGCTATTGCTAATAAACCGCTGTTGCCTGAATATATGTGCTTATTCCCGTCAGTTTTTCAGTCAGTATTCGTCGGTAACAATATGATAGATACAGTGATGCCGGCGCAGCATTAGCGTTATCGTTTGCAAATTTGAGGGCGTTTTTTGGGTACTGACTATGTTTCCAGAACTGATAAAATGTGTTTCTCAGACTTGTGCAGAGTAAGAGTTGCGCTAAGGATCCGGCCGAAGAACGCGGATGAATTAGCTCAGGGCGCCAACTTCGATACTTGTGTTGAGTTGCAGCCCGAGGTTAGCCCCCTCCCGATCCTATTTTTCTCTCCACGCTTCATTATTAGCAATCATCATCATTGGGCAAAGTTTTCCATATCGTTTGCTCGTCTTGTTGTCTGCAGTGTAAGAAGTTGAAGCTCAAGAAAAATAACTGGGCTTCTGAGTCCTACCAGTTTGATGAGATATTTGGTGAAAGTTCTTCACAAAAGCGTATATACGAGGTCGTCGCAAAGCCTGTAGTCGAGGCAAGTCATGTATTTCAATATTTTGGAGCACTGTTTATAATATTGGAGCATTATTAGCACTATTTATAATCATGAGCAACATAATATTGCAATTGTTTATAATATTTTTTAACCTGCACTAACTTTGTATAATTTGGAGCACTGTTAGTAAGTTTTCAGGCTCCTTTTTTGAAATAAAAAAGATATACATAAATCTCTTAGATACCCTATGATAGTTATTACTAGTTTTTTGTGGCTCAAAGCAGATTAGTTGCTCCTTCAGTTTGGTTTGGCTTACCTTTGATGCTAAGAATTATTTTGCTCATGTCACAACGATTTGATGTGTCACTTTGTATTAGTTGCTTGTTGTGAGTTAAATACATGTTTTTTCTGCCAAACTGGAGTTTTGTTTCTGTAGCCATGTTTTTTGAACTTATCATGTGTCTGCATTCCATCTTTCAGTGAATGTTGATTGAATATATTTCGCCAACTAGAAGTATTTCACAAGTGATTGCTAGATAGTACTCCCTCCGTCCCATAATGTAAGACGTTTTTTGCCACTACCCATAATGTAAGACGTTTTTTGCCACTAGTGTAGTGGCAAAAAATGTCTTACATTATGGGACGGAGGGAGTAGTATATAACTTCCAAAAAAAATCCTTCGTCACTTAACAATCTACTTTTACCAATCATTTCACTCAGACATTATTAGACATGAAGTCATCTATCTACCTTGACCTGAGAAAATGTAGAATCGTAAACCTTTGCAGAGTGTATTAGAAGGATATAATGGGACAGTGATGGCTTACGGTCAAACAGGTACTGGCAAGACATACACGGTTGGTCAGCTTGGAAAAGAAGACCCTTCTGAACGTGGTATAATGGTCAGAGCGTTGGAGCATATCCTTTCTAGCATGTCTTTGGAGACAGATAGCGTGGCTGTATCATATCTCCAGGTTCAATTCACGATCGCCAACCTTACTTTTCTTATACATATTTCACCATTTCATATTGGCGGATAATTGATTTTTGCATTGACCTAGAATCTAGGTAGGTGTGGTTCTCGAACGAATGACCATGTAAAACTTGTATGATCATTAACACACATACATCGAGTTATTGACATAACTGTGACCATTGAGTTACATGTCTAGTTAGTCAATTTGAATTGATAAATAATAGCATGAGTTTTGTAAACTGACCTTTTGACTTTAAAGGCATCCTACAGTTAGGTGTGGCTCTTGGATCAAGAATAAACATTTATGTGATTACTTGAGTCTTTGACATGAATAGTGACTATTGAGATGCATGTTTATATAGTCAAAAGGGCGTGCCCAGTGCTGAAAGCTCCCACACAAGGTGGGGTCTGGGGAAGGGAATTTCAAGACAGCATTACCCTTGCATAATAATTTTGCAAGGAGGCTGGTTCGAACCAGGACCTCCAGGCCACAAGTGAAGAGACTCTACATGTCTACCACTACGCCAGGCCCGCCCTTCGCATGTTTATATAGGCAATTTTAATAAATTAACGCAATAGCATAAGTTCTGCAAGCTGACCTTATGAGTTCAAAGGCATATTGTAGTAATATATTACATTAAATAGGTTATGTATAATAACATGATTTTGACTATTTTCACTAGTTTGGCTCCTGTCTCCACCTAATACATTATGCTAGAATGAATTACAAAACCTGATTGAGATGAACCGTTGTATAGTGTGTTTTTTGTATTTGATGTAGATTGTTGATGGCTGTATATCTTTTTATATGATGTGTGACAGAAAGTAGGCGAACTGGTAGCAGATATTTTGGATCCTTGATCCATCAGCACTTTCATCGTTTTTATTTATGCTGTCATACTTATGCCTTTGTTCGCTTGATTTTTAGCTATACTTGGAATCTGTTCAAGATTTACTGGCCCCAGAGAAGACTAATATTCCAATAGTCGAGGATCCAAAAACTGGTGAAGTTTCATTGCCAGGTGCTGCGATAGTTGAAATCAAAGATCTTGAACATGTTTTTCAACTTCTGCAAATTGGTGAGACGAATCGTCATGCTGCTAATACGAAGATGAACACTGAGTCATCTCGCAGTCACGCTATTCTAATTGTATGTGGTGATTGGTGAATCACTGTCTCATTAGTGTAAGATCTTTTTGTTAAGTTCTATAACTAAATGTATATTTTATGCAAATTTGATGTTGTTTTCAGATTCATCTACAGAGAAGTTTAAAAATAAAAGAAGAAACTACCGTCTCTATCCCTAGTGACACAGAACATACTCTTCCGGGTGACTTACCACTTGTTCTGAAAAGCAAACTCTTGATTGTGGATCTTGCTGGATCAGAACGAATTGATAAGTCTGGTAAAACTCACTTTTCTAATGTTAAAATGTTGATTATTAAATAGTGGAAACGTCTTCATACATTGCACTCGTTGTTATGATTCGTCTCTCAGGAAGTGAAGGGCACATGATTGAAGAAGCCAAGTTCATTAATCTTTCGTTATCTTCTCTGGGAAAGTGCATTAATGCACTAGCAGAAAATAGTTCTCATATACCAACAAGAGATTCGAAGCTTACAAGGATGCTTCGTGATTCATTTGGAGGTGCCAATCTCTGTTATTTGCTTACTCTTTCATGACATGTTTCTTTTCATGCCTAACAATTTTTGCTAAATCTCCGGAGTGTGCACTTACATGTCTCCAGCTCCTAGCAAATACCAACAACATGCCTTGTGTATCTAACTAGCCGAACAAAACAAGTAACAGATAATTATACCACATTTCTATAAGATATCTGAAGTTGGTGCCATTTTACCTGGCCCTGTTATATCAAACAATGAATGGCACTGGAAAGAATGTGGATAAACATGTTCATTGTTGAGTAATAATTGGCAAAGAAGCACTACATAGAGATAAAATTATACCTGAGATAGATAAAAATAATATAATGTATCTGCTAATCAAATCATGTTAGATGTAATTCAATGTCTTTATCTTTCTTCAGGGAGACGCAAAAGCTATGATAGAAGGGAGAGTTATAGTATAAGCCTAGGATCCAGGCCAACCCTCCCAGGCTCCCACACACTACAGCCCAACACTTACTCAGCATGTCACTCAACCGGCACTCCGGCAATAGAAACTGAACATCGGCAGTACCTGCAGCTGCCTAGTCTCTAGCCCGAGCCTTGATTGTTTCCAAGTAGTTCAACGTCTTCATAAGCAGCACCACAACTTAGAACATACCAGGCCATAATTGTCAGAATATAAAGCAAGCAGTTCAGAATAATGTTAAATGGGTGCTTGTGCATTTGGTATTTTTTTTAAAACAATACCATATGGAGATTGTACTACAAGGTATGAATGGCTGGTTCATTATAGAGTAGAATAATAAAATTGTGCTGGAAGTGATTGTCACGTTTAAAATATTTTTTGGGGGACATCATTGTTACTTTCTTTTTGCCATGCTATTAAGCGTGCAATTTACCTGCCCAATCCTACAATTATTTGCAGGAACTGCTAGGACTTCCCTTGTTGTGACAATAGGTCCATCTGCAAGGCATTACTCAGAAACTTCAAGCACAGTTTTGTTCGGCCAAAGAGTAGGTTCAGTTTTGCTCATTTTCACCTTTCTAATTCATAGGCATGTGCCTTGCTCTTCTAGGGAAGTTAATCTTTGACTGTTAGGTTAGGTTGGTGTAACCTAGGGATGTACTCCCTCCGTCCGGAAATACTTGTCATAGAATTGGATACAAATGGGTATATCTAGAACTAAAATACATCTAGATACATCCATTCCTTGGACAAGTATTTTCGGACGGAGGGAGTAAATGGCAAATAAACGGCGCCCGCAAGTCCCGTTTAATTAGCTTTAACTAGCTTCGTAGTTCATCCCACCCCCCCCCCCCCAAAAAAAATGGGGGCCCGGTTTACATCCCTAGTGTTACCCTCCTCACTAGACATATTGTGGTTTTCTAATATTTAAATTTCAGTTCGTCACAGAACATCAATGTTTAGCCACATACTTTTCTTGAGAAAACGCAAAAGACTTGCGTTTCTTTGTATTGAAAAGATAGATTTTGTTACAGCCTCCGAAGAGGAACGATTACAGGACATGTCATCCCAATTGCTTCAATCATATAGATTGCTATAGTGAAACTAGGCATTGTTAAATTTGGACACAGTGCACCAAGTGCATCATGTTGGAGCCTTAGTTCATGAGATGGACTAATCCACTTCATGTTCTTTGTTCTCTCCTCTTCAAAAGCCTCCCTGCACTATTATAAGACTGGAATTTGGCACTTGTTCAGAGAGATCATTGTTGTATTGCTTCATCTTGTTTCCTTTTGCTTGCACTTGCAAACTGTACAAAGTACTTCATTTGTGATTTTCAGGCTATGAAAGTGGTGAACACAATAAGGTTAAAGGAGGAAGTTGATTATGAAACCCTATATAAGAACGTTGAAAATGAGGTTGATCATCTCACATCGGAGATGGAGAGACAGCAAAAGCTCAGACACAGGGAGAAAATGCAGTTGGAGAAAAGGTTGAAAGAATCGGAGGCATTCTTGAATGACTTAAAAATGACCTCTAGCATGCAAATAGAGGTATACAATGTTCTTTGCATTATATATATTCTTTTTCTTTACTGGTATTTACACAGCAAATATCTACCTGAAATCAAGTATAGGTTACATTGATTATTATACAGCCATCTTATTTGCCTTTTCCTAACTACCCACTACTTCCTACGAGAGATATGAATTCACGATAGGGCTCTGCCTAGTTGTAGTTTCCTGCAAGAAAAACAGCTCTGCATTTATTTGTGCTATCTGGAAAATGGTTGGCTGTGAGCATTTAACAACAGCCCCTTCCAGTTCAAAAGCAACTTGTTTTAGAGAGCTAAATCTAACAAGTGATTTCTTACGCAGAATCTGGAGAAGGAAAAGCATCAATTTGAATATGCAGTCAAAAGATTGATGCAGGAGCTAGAAGAGAAGGAAGGCCGAAATAATGTTTTATCTGAGAAAATTGTTCATTTAGAAACATCACTAAATGAAAAGAAGGTAGCTCTTCTGTGCCACCTTGGTTCATACTATCAACATGTACTAACATTGGGATGCAAAATTCCTTTCCAATAAGTTTGCTGATCTAACGCAAAATTTGTTGATAGTAGCAACAACAGCTTGAGAGCTTTTCAACCACACAAATTCTTGCTGAAACATCAAAAACCTATGAGAAGAAAATGGGAGAATTACTGAGGGAGCTTGAGGAAGAAAGATCTCGTTCTGCTAGTATGAAGGGCCACTTTAATGTTCTAGAACAGCAACTGAGCGATGCTCGGAGTTCTGCCCAGGTATATTTTCAGAATTTAGAAATTCAGCCATGACAGTCACTAGTATGCTAGGTCATACCTTGTACTCTTTTTTGTTGTTTCATGCAGCTTTGCTTGGATAGAATGTGCTACAATTCTCTTCCTATTAGGGGTGGACCCAGGACAAAAACGTCAGGGTCCATGTGTAGATCAGTTCTCATCTCTCAACTAATAATTATGTTTGTTGATTAACTAATGTTTTACCAAATGACTAACAAGATTAGACTAGTCTTGAAAAGTTTGTTGAGCTTCCAGTAAAAGACTTGTGTTTCCTGCCTGAATCGAAGCGTGTTAGGAGATCTGCTACCTTTTTCAGATCCAACTAAGTTCAAGTTATCTTTCAATATCAATTTAAAGCTCATGTTTTCAGTTACTTAACATGGCACACTAAACCACATCATTGACTCCAGAGACCTCTCTCAATGTGCATGCTTGGAATAACAACCACAAGAAACAATAGACTCCTTGCCGTGAGTCAAAGTGGTCCTTGCATGGACTTTTAACATATTTTTTAAACAGTCCAATCTTATATGCTTTTATTCTCTCTGATACTTTTTCCAATGGCTGTGCCAAATATATCCTTGCAGCAAGTCAAAGCATTATTTTAATATAGTAGAAATGTGCAGTAAGGCAAAGTCTTGGTGTGAAGCAAGTGAAAGCATTGTTTTTCTAGAGAAAATCTGAATAAAAGTAATCCCATGATTCTTCCAGTTCCAGGAAAATACGGCCCGTGAGTTGAAAAGAGAGCTATCCAAAATCACTCAAACATTTACCAGTCAAGTACACTCACTAGAAGAAAAAATCAGTCAACTTGTATCAGAGAAGGTATGGGAAACCAGGATAGTTCCTCTATGTAATATTTTCCATTTCTTCTAAAAATATGGCTGTGCGCTTTGTTTCAAAATTGCAAAATATCTCAAGTATTTATTTTCCCATAATTTCTTGTAGGAACTGATATATGAAGAATTGAAATCTACACAAGCAAAGGTGCAAGATGAAGCAAGCCATAGGCAGAGCCTTGAGGCTGAAGTTCTAAGGTTGAAGCGATCTAAGACTGATAATTGTGCTGAAGAGGTACCATTCTTTTATTATAACTCAGATGTTCATTCTTGTTTTATAATCATACTTATGTATATTTCTCTTTGACAGTCTAAAACATTATGTGGTATGGTTAGATCAGGATCTGGATTAGGTAGTGAGGCATTTATGCATAAATCAGGAAATTTGAAAGAGACCCTAGCAAGTCAGAGAGGTACCATTTCAAAGATATTTGAAGAAGGTATTTTTACATGGAAGAATACCAGCGCAGCTGTTTTCTTTGTTGGGACCATCTCTTGATTTGCTTTTGTTCCAATTGGCATTCAGTTGGTCTTCCAAATGTCCTGGCTCTGCTGAAGTCTGAAGAGCTAGAGGTTCAGATTCATGCTGTCAAAGTGGTTGCTAATCTTGCTGCTGAAGGTCTGACGGTTACCATTCTCTATGTATAAATAACTATTGCTGTATGCATTTGCACAGTTTTCTACTCCCTCCGTCCATAATGTAGGACGTTTTTAACACTACACTAGTGTCAAAAAACGTCCTACATTATGGGACGGAGGGAATAGTTTAGAATTTTGTTATTTATTGAAGTAGCATGGGCTACCCGTCCCCCTACCTTTTGCGATAAAGGCTATCATAATCTGAATCTCATATTTACCTCGCTTTTAATATTTTGTTTTTTCCTCAAGAAATCATGAAAAGATTTTTTCCCATGTCCTTTAATTTGTGATTGCAGATATTAACCAGGAAAAAATCGTCGAGGAAGGAGGGTTGGATGCACTTCTGTCACTTCTGGAAACATCAGAAAATACCACAATTCATCGAGCCACTGCTGGTGCCATTGCTAACTTGGCAATGAATGGTACTTTATCTATTCCCGTTGCGTATCATTCTTTTTTCCCAAACAGATTATTAATTAGATTGCTGGCTCACTGCTCTTCTGATATTAGCACCATGGCAAATGGTTGTTAATACCTGTCTGTTTAACTGTTTGTTGGAGTGTCATTCCCACCACCCCACCCGTACCCATAAACAGATGTGCTCACAAATTTATTCCAAACTTCTTAGTCTTGTTTTGTAGCCAGCTAAACTACCTCGTAGCTTCTAGCTCCTGAGTTATGTAATGTTCCCAGAAAAAGGAGTTAATGTTATGTATTTGAATTTTATCTCCATTACGCAGAATGCTCCAATCAAAATTAATACATCGTTGCTTATAGAGCCTGAAGTGATTGTAACTTATTTCATTACCATTCTAATCTTTGTTTTTGCAGTTTCAAACCAGGCACTTATAATGAACAAAGGAGGAGCTCGACTATTAGCAAATATTGCATCCAAAACTGATGATCCTCAAACTATGCGGATGGTAGCTGGTGCAATTGCCAACTTATGTGGAAATGGTACTGATTCATATAGTTACGATATCCAGTATGTTTTGAATAATATTCAGTTTATTCTATTGAACCTGGAATCTAACATGAGATGAACCTGAGCCATCACAATTTTTATTCACAACAATCGTCTCCCAGATTGATCACTTAAAACAAATACCAGAGTAACATTCCTGGCCATGTCTAACAAATGAAAACATGTGACTTATTCTATGTGTATTTTTTTTTCCAGAAAAGTGGCACACAATGTTGAAACAAGATGGTGGAATAAAAGCGCTCCTGGGAATGTTTCAAACTGGACATACCGATGTCATAGCTCAGATAGCACGAGGACTAGCGAACTTTGCAAAATGTGAATCCCGAGTAATAAGCCAAGGTTTGTGATCTGTTCATATTGAGCTCAGTATGGTTGCATTAATTATTAGCTTCTAAGTGTAGAACTATACCAACAAAAGGAAAATCAAAGCAAAGAAAATTGTTAGCACTCATATACTAATATGTCATCACCTAACTATTATATCCATTCATAGTTCACAACCTTCTGATGTCACATCTGCTTCATTGGATATTATGGAAAAACATCTGTGCCGTCTTCTCTGAAGATATATGCAGACTTGAATATATCAAACTCGTGTACTAGAACACGCTGTTTGTGAAGATTCAATCAATGATATTGTGGTATGCTACTCAAAATAGGTCACAAGAAAGGGAGATCCCTTCTCATTGAAGATGGCGTCCTTAGTTGGATCATGGCCAATTCAACCATGTTTCCTCCTTCAACGCGAAGACATATCGAGCTAGCATTCTGCCATCTAGCTCAAAATGGTACGTAGCACTGGGGCTCGCCTTTTACCTTTGTGTTTTGTATTAGCTGGTCCCTTAGTCAAAGACAATAAACATGCCCTTGGGTCCTTAATGGAGATTGTCGATGTTGTATGCCATGTGATATCAAGCGTCTGCACTCACTTTTGCAGTGGAAAACTCCCGTGATATCATCATAACTGGAGGGATTAAGGAGCTCCTTCGCATATCAAAAGAGTCTTCAAGAGACGACGCCCGTAACCTGGCGAGAAAAGCACTAAATTCGAACCCAGCTTTCTTGAAGGAGATACAATGATTCTCATTTTCATATTTACACTTGACACATGATGTACCGGTCATACTTAGCTTGAGTAGCTGGATATTATTACTAGGGTCTAGGTATTGAAATCTATAGAAAACATTTGATGAAGCTATTATTGTAAGTGGTAAATACATTTTTTATTCCGTGATCTATTCGAACCCAAAAACTCTGACAGCAACACTCCAATCCAATGCAAGCACAATTCTCCTCTTCTTACAGTGGTCTGAAACTTCTTTGTAGCATCCACTCGCGTATGTTTCTTTTACTAGGGATGTGCCTGAAATAAAAGGCATAATTAAGTGGGCCATGATGATTCTATATACAAGAGACTAGTAAGTACTCCAAAGAAATATAAGAATGTTTCAGATCACTACTCCCTCTATAAACTAATATAAGAGCGTTTAGATCACTAAAGTACTGATCTAACACTCTTATATTAGCTTATGGAGGGAGTACCATTGAGATATGAACAGACTTTACTAGAATCCTGGTAGCGAGACATCTGATCGAGGAAAGTTGCCAAATCATTGAGATATGCATATGTTTCTGTGCATGGAATAATTCTTTTCCTTCCATATTCCTACTCTTCCCGTTTCTTTATTACAAGCACATCTAACCATTGCTTTTGTCATCATCTACATTTAAGATAGTAGTAGATTTCTAGAAGGAAGGGGTTAAGGCTTGGAATTCGAACTGAATCGCGTCCTCTCTGAAGTATGGAGTAGACACTACAAGGTGGGCATACAAGCTGAACTTTCCATTAGCAAGAACAGCTGCAGCCAACTAAAGAACAGGAAAAAAAATATTTTACTCTGAAGAGCTCATTTATCTTATTCCTTTTTGAGTCAGATGAAAGTATTTCAAAAAAAACCAAGATGTATGCATTCTGGAGGATTTGATCAAACAATACATTGGAAAGATATTGTGTAGTTGATCTACTGGATACAAGATATCCACTTGTTCATTTAGATGAAAAGACATGTTGATCTACTGGGTACAAAATGTCCACTTGTTCATTTAGATGAAAAGATACTATGTAGTTATTTGAGTACTGCATAGCCTAGAAAACATCATCCTGGGGGATTCATGAAATATGCTTGATACAGAAGACATAAACTGAACAAACTGAAGGTCAAAGATGCTTATTTTGATTTCTCATGGGCATAATCATAATTATGATCACAGAAAAGTTATTTTGCTTTTTGATAAAGTTGGGATGTGTTTTAAACTCACTCAAGAACATCTGAACATGTATCAAAAAAGAACTATACTTAAAAGGCCAAAGACAGCAATACACCGGGCATTATAAAAAGTACTAGCTCAAGAAATCAATACTGGAAACACATACCAGCTCCATCGACCCAGAATTTTGATTGACAGAAATTCATTTCGCTGCAGCATGCAAACAAGTCAGGTGCATCTAGTGAGCTAAAAAACTGAACCGGAAAGCATGATACCTGTTTTTTTTTCGAAAAGAAAATGCACGATACATGTGGCTTCACCTGAATAAAATGGGCTGGGGCACCTTTCTCTTTGCCAGAAGCATCAGTAAGCCCCAGCCCAGGGACATTGCTTACAATGTAACAAAACTGGGGGAGGAAATAAACATCTTCATGTCAATTTCACCACTAGAATTTTGCAAGCCAAGATATATGTTAATTTGCCGACACAACATCGGCCACAAATACAAATTGCTATTATCAATGCCAGAAGCATGAGTAAACCCCAGCCATTTGACAGGTTGAGGTTCTTGCCACACACACACAGCATGTCAGTTTTCTCACAAGTTTCCTCAAGAGCATATAGCCTTCAATGAAGAGAAAGCAACCAAGGCAAACCGCACATATGCCAGGACGACCCCGCGAAAACGGCAGCTTTACAAAAGACACATGCAAAAACCATGATACTGCCGTCACAGTTGTTCCTTATTTTGCCTTTGCTGGCATCTCCATGGGTTCTCCCAATCTTAGTGACCTTGTACTCACGATGAAAGGACAATCGAGGCCCCTAATACAAGGTCACCCTCCTCTTGTGGGTGTGGATGACGCAGTCCGACTTGGGGTACGACACGCAGGTCAGCACGGAGCCTTCCTCCTGCTGCGCGTCGTCCAGGAACGAACCATCCGACTGGTCCACCGTGCCGCACTCGATCTTGCCGGCGCAGGTGGAGCATGCCCCCAGGTGGCACGAGTTGGGCAGCTCCACGTTGGCGTCTCTGCGGCACCCAAGATGCAGGTGTCGTCCAGTGTGGAAATCATGCTCCTGCCCTTCCAGGGTCACCAGCTTCACCCCGTAGACGACCATAGCAGAGATATCCAGCTTCCTGGAGGAGGACTTCAGGCTCAGAACCTGCAGCACGCCTCGGCTGAAGATGCTTAGAGACCAAGGGCGGGTCTTGGCCGCGTTCTAGGAGGCATCGGTTGTCCGAACATTGCTCAAGAGTACGCAGTGAGGTTGCGAACCTGCTGGTTGACATCTTGAAACCTACAGTTATAAAACCCAAAGAAGCAAGTCAGTTATCTGACTGAATCAACACGTACCAACTTAAGCAAAGGTAAAAAAATATAACTGGAATCCTCATTATCTAATGCAACTCCCAGCACAAGAAGATATACATTCGGTCTGATGCTATTCTACCACTAGCAATGGAAAAGCACCCATCGTTTTCGACATGACTGTATCCTATACCCTATCTCTACTTTACTGCTCCCTAGTAGGAAATCACAATGTTTCCTTTGCAAAGAAGGTTTTAACTGGCCAAATGAGCACTCTCAATACATCATAAATGGAGCACACACAAAAGATGCATAGCCTACACAGTAGGCCTGAATGCTTTATGGAGGTTATTTAGCTCTAAAATACACCTAAGAGGAGAGACTATTTCATAAACATGTCAGTTAATTTGATGGGATACACATGTAACACATTCACCACTATGAAAATCAATATCTTTGTAGGAACAGTCACATGCAAAACTGAGGAGATCAGGAAACCAATTCTTTTCGCAGGTTGGAAACAATTAAAACATTATCATGGACACAGAGTTAACTGTTGTTATCCTCATGGTTTAACACTCAAAATAACATGCTTGTTCTTATGAAGATTTATAACCGGCTTTATCACAAACCAGCCACAACATACCAATCAGTAAAAATGTGAAACTGAATATTCTCAGTTTGAGGGCTAATCAACAGATGGCGGCCTGACTCAATGCGGTGGGTATCTACATATGACTTAAAGCCTCTTCGTTGGCAATACTTCCCACAAACTAGGCATGCATACACAATCAAATTTGGTAAAGAGATTGAGCAGAACTTCTCAAATTCAAAATCGAGGACCACAAAACAGAAATAAAATAGACAGGCAGCATCAACAACCACGAGAATGCAGAATGGCTCGTTCAACCACAAACTTTGCTGAAGAGGGTATCTCACATGTGTGTAAGCACAAAGTAAAGCAATTAAGCTGCACAAAGTATCATATCATGCTAGGGATTCTATCATAATAACAGGCTCGGTAGGAAGAGTTAACGATTCCCAGTTTTGTTAATAAGCTGTGTTTGATTTCTTAAGTACATACAAAAATTATCATCGTTTAAAAGATAGCAGTGCAGAATTATTTAAGCAACTAGAAGATTCCCCGCGCGTTGCTGTGGAACCATTTGCACAACCATGTTGTTATATAAAGAATCAGTAAAAAAATAGATGTAATATAAACTCAAATGGTTATGTAATCTAGCAAGATGTTTACAAAGATTAAGTGATGATTGGGAACATGTTCAGTAAAATGTTGCTGATAATAACACAATACATATGGAAGAATGAATTCCAAAACCAATGACAGAATCGAGCACCAACTGTCAGACATGCAAATGAACCACTGAATGTTTTCTCTAAATCCCTGAAGCTGGTTTCTGAACGACAAAAGTGAAGCACCAGCTAGTATTAGACTAAATCTCCAAAGGAGGAAATAAGTGACAAAAAGGCATGGTTTTCTGACCTTCCAACTCACGGTGTCTGCTCCACCAAAACTCAAAGAATGAAAAACAAATTAGGGTCCATCTACTTAGTAATAATTATCTGAATGACATTAACAAGATCTGCTACAAGAACATGATAACGAAATTGCATGCATGCATAACTGGGATGTGTATCATCAGTGCACAAAACATAGTTTTCAGAATCTCGGATGGATGCGTGAGTGCTCGCATGGGCTGCAGAAAATTGCTGCTCCAAAACGGGCAAGATGAATAGTTTGCGTCATTTGGAATGGTCGAGATACCACTACAATGACTATGCAGCAAATGCAGACGGGGCATGAGGCTGTCACCATTTCACCGTATGCGCAGCCCGTCCACCCTGTGTAGAATGAACGAAAAGAAAGACAAACTAATTGTCTCACGTATATGAATACCTAAATTCATCCAAACCTATTCTTATTAATTAAGTAAGCATTATCACTTGCATAATAGAAGGGATAATAAAGTGTAGTCCTTGGTTGTACTTCCTCCGTTTCTAAATATAAGTCTTTTTTAGACATTTCAATAAAAACTACATACGGATGTATGTAGACATATTTTAGAGTGTACATTCACTCATTTTGCTCGGTATGTAGTCTCAATTGGAATCTCTAAAAAGATTTATATTTAGGAACGGAGGGAGTACATGATTTGTGCTAACCATGCATTGCATGGAATAGAGGGAATCATATTCCTATGTAGTCTTGCGTACTGAAACATACATAAGGCACATGTCATGTGTTCATCCAATTTAAATAAATTACAGAGATGAGATGTTTTACCTACAAACGTGACCAACAAGTGACCTATGCAGGAAGAAAGCACAAATAGCCATTGCAATCTGCCGCAAATCATCAAGCAGCTTGCGACCGAATCTGACAAAATGAGAAACCAGACTTAAATTTCACCCAGTACTATAACTTAGCAGAAACAGGCATGCATGAAGCAAAATCAACAGCACGGCGAGGTTAATTTGCGAGATATAATCAGGGATTGACATAGTTACCTGCTACTCGTACCTGTCGAAGGAAACAAAGCAGGGGGGGGACCGCAGCCCGCACAGCGCGTACATGACCTAGAGGCACAACGTCATTTAGTGTTCACCGGTGCTCGGGGAAGCTTTGGGTCGACGGTGCATCCGCATTCATCGCCCTGTTCAAAACGATGGTGGTAATCACATGGGGCCAGTACGACGTGTGTTGACGGCGAGTGCTTCAAATTCATCCCTCCAGCAAACTGATTTTCCGGGGGCACCTAGAGCAGGGGCGCTGGCTACGATGAAGACTATGGGAATGGAGCAGATCTGTTCCTTAAAAGGAAGATTAGCTCCATCTTTTATTCTAGTGGAGAAGTTGAAGAGGATCTGGTGCAGAATAAAACCGGCCATCTCGCCGATCCTTCCCCCTCCCCCTAAACCCCCCCACAGCCCGGCCGTCCTGCCCGAGCATACCCTCCCCCCCTACCCCCACACCTACTGTCGTGCCGGGCATAGTCCCCCCCCCCCTACCTCCGCCCCGTGCATAGCTCCCCCCCTCTCTGCCCTCGCCCCTGAACCCTAACCGTATCCTATACCCTATTACTAAACCGTACACTCATTCTCTACTCTACTGCTACTCGCTGATGGCTGTCCCGACGAAAATGCTTATAAATCGGCTAAACTGACGATGTGGGACTAAAAAGAAAGGCGCATCTCACCCGTAGCAGCAGCCGGCTGACCGGTCGGCGTCCCCTCCCGCTCGCCGCGCACGTCGTCACTGCACTCGCCTCCTGCGTGGGAAGCTACGTAGACGCGGCGATGCGCGAGCCCCACGCTCCTTCTCCGACGATGGCCGCCGGCGGTCGGCTCCTCCCCATGCTCACCAACCTTGACCTGAACCTACAGTTCGCACGGGATGACGCGACGAGGTTGGACGGGACGAGGAGAGAATCCGCCTCGTCTTCATGGAGAGCCACGGCGGCGGAGACGGCTGCACTCCGGCCGGCGACGGATTTGGGGAGGAGACGCAGGTCGATGCAAGAGAGGAGAAGGGCTCGAGTCCTATACAGCCGCGGACGTGGGCCCAAAGAGATGCCGGCCCAGCAGGCCCTCTCAAATGCCGGCCCAGGTTGTAGATCGTGCAGACCAGAAGACGGAAATCCGAGGGTACGTTTTCGCACCGTGCCGTGGTCTCCTCTTCCCTAAGGGTCCAATCCAAAGCGGAACGGGTGGCGCTGCCGGTTCCCTCTCTCTCCGCCGGCCGCTCCGGCGGCGGGAGGGAGGGGAACCTCCGCCGGCCGCTCTGGCGGCGGGACGGAGGGGGAACCTCGGGTCTGTTCACTTGGTGCGTGTGTGGTAGGGTTAGGATTGAGGAAGACGTTGCCGAAGCCATTGCGGTGATGTCTCGTCGAAATAAGTTTTTCCGAGCTCCTCGCGGTCAGGCGAGGCTTTTGCCTTTGTCTAGGAGCCAATGGGGTGGGGATCCCCGGATCTCGTCGAGGTCGCGGCCTATGGTGGATGGAGGTCCATTGGCACTGGCCGTTTGGGTCCTCAGATGGGCGACGGATGCAGGGAGACGAAGACCCTTCTTCTTCCTTGTCGGTATAATTTGCTGTTGCTGTTCTTCTTCTTTCTCTGCGCCGATGCTGGTGGAAGATCCTGCTTTGTCCGGGCGGAAGGCCCGGCCGCGGTGCTGGACCGGTCGGATGACTCGAGTTCTCTTCCTTCCGGAAGAGACACTTTTCGCGGTATTTAAAGCCAAAGATGGCGACGGCTGTTGCAGGTGTGTTGGATTAATGTTCATGCCCTCTCAGCACTGGTGTCAAGAAAGAAAGAAGCAGCGTGGGGGCAATTGTACCCTGGTCGAAGATGACGACCTGCTTACGCCTGATTGCAGATCCTTCTGTTGCAGGGGTCTTTTCTTAAAATCCAGAAATGATGACACAGGACTCCTGAGATCTTCTTGTTTTAGGGTTGTCTTAGGATACTCTAGGTGTTCATGGTCCTTTGTGTTTGCGTTTCAGTGTTCTTGTAAGGGTCATCTATTTTGTACTGTGTTCCGTGATTTGAACGAAGAATTCTCAAAAAAAAAAAAAATCCAAAGCGGAACGCGGCGGCGGCTACAGACGAGCGGCGCGTGGGGGTATCGGGTGGTGGGGCGGATGCGCACGGACGCGCCCCTCGACGACGACGACCGCAGGCGCCCCTCGACGACGACGACCGCAGGCGCTCCTCGACTCGGCGCCGACAAGATCGACGCGCTTCCTCACCGCCCTCGTCGAGCGCAGGTTCGCTTCGGTCCCTCCCGTCCTCTCGCGCCGTGACCTTAACCACTGCTGTTTTTATTTTTTTTCATGCGTTTATGTGATCAGTTCTGTCAGATTAAACAAGCACAACTTGTCATGTGCTTTTGTTGCAGGTAATGAATCTGATTGGAGATGTTAGAGGATAAGTGGCTGATATGATTGATACAGCAGGTAAGTTATCCCTTTTAAGTGTAGGAAACATAATTCGAAGATCGACCATCTCAGAGAGGGGCAGTTGCGCCATGATTTAATGCAGTGATTAAACGCAGAAATTAAATATTATATAGTTAGTTAAATTTATTTAATAAGGTGTGGATACAAGTCATATGACTTGCACTATAGTTTAAACTTGGAAACATGCTAAAGTGCTCCACATTCATGTTTGACAACTGAGAAAGTAAATCATAACATCTTGTTGCGTACCAAGAGTAGCTACCATTTGACAATCTTTACTTCTAAATATGAATATACTAATAAGACTATCGCAATTAAATTAGGAACTATTGGCAAAGGAGCTGAGCTGCTGCTGAAACAAGGAGCAAGAGAAGTCTATGCATCCTGTACACATGCTGTTTTTAGGTATGTTTTTTATGCCCATTCCATAATTTGTCTAGTAGGAAGTATGCTAGATGAACTACTGAACTTGCTTTGCTATGTGGAAGGCCCATCACCGCACTATATACGTAGTTACAGACTTGTTCCATGGAGCTGAGAGTTTGATGGAACCTAGTGTCTGCACCAATTCCTGCAAGCAATTCAGAAAGTGCGCACTGTCCTGTTATAGTCAAACATTGTATGTCGGATCTAAACTACAAATCTGGATAGATTCAGTAACTTAGCCAAACAGCAGGGAAAAAGAATTCAGTGGTGACAATTACCAAATATTTGATGCTATGCAAATTTTGGTTTAAACTTATTTGTGGCGTTAGATTCGTGTCTTGGAAATGTGAACCCAAAGTGCAAACCTTCAATAAAGCTTGGAATAATTATGTTGTCTTGTTGCAATTATTGTTCATTAGAAAAGGCTGAGATGCAATCATTGAACTTGAATTTGAGCCATATGTTTTATTGTGTTATTCCGTGGTAACATGTTTAGCGCTGATTTCTTACAAGTTACAAGTATGTTTCACATCCTCTTTTCAGCCCACCGGCCATCGAGAGATTATAAGTTGGTTTGTTCAAGAAGTAATCATCACGAACACTATCCCCTCGAAGACACATTGAAGACTTTGCTGAGCAAGGCAAGCAACCTACTTTGATCATATTGAAGCCATATTTACATTACACACTTAGAATTATTTTGCATGGATAAAGTATTGTTTACTAGTATTGCTATGCTAAGTAAATTAGCTAGGGTTTAGCTATGCCCTATGTGCTTGATATTGACATCCCTTTGACATTCTTAATACCCCTCATTTCTAAACATAGGACTACATTGTTATGGCGCTGCTAGAAGGAGGGCGCGAGAGTGCCGGCCGGGGGCCTTTTTGCCCACGGCCGGGCAAGAGGGAAGGGATTTCCTTCTTAATTCTTGCTTGATTAGATTGATACATCTTCTCTCTTTATATAGAGAGGTTTACTTGACTCCCAAGCAAGACTTACTTGACCCCTAAGCAAGCGACCCTTATCTCTACTTAACCCAAAGACTAACGGGCCCAGGCCCATTACGTACTCTAACACTACACCCCACCTGGACATGCAGCTTGTCCTCGAGCTGCAGCCTAACCAACTTATAACCATGACTCGACGCAACACAAACCTAACACCTAAAAACAAGCCTTTTACATCTCGGCTTGGTTTATTACTCTCAACCTGAAATGGACTGGGACGCTTTATTTTGGACCCCTGAACATAAAGTGGACACCATCCGCACGTCGGACGTGCACGTGTACAGCCACCTGGATCCCATGGAAACCATCTGGACAGAGTGTATGTGTATGGCCACCTGGAAGTGGTCGCAAGAGCGACCAGCAGAGGCGCCCTCGCAGCGGCCGACGGCGGAATGCAGTAGTGCTACGTCGTGCGCTCTTGTCGGTGACACCATGCCTTCTCCCCACCGGAAGGCTGTTGGTCCGCACCGCACAGAGAAGAGTGGAGGGTTGTCGATGGAGAATGGCGAGGAGGGATGCGCCCCCCCAACCGCCGATGTCGCAGACTTTGAGGTCGCTTTTCGTGGGGAAAACAGCATGCCCAAGATCCCCGACGCAGCGGACGAGATCGAGGTCCTTTGCGCAGCGAAGCGCAACTGGGAGGAGCGGCAGCTGCAGACCACGCATCTCCCGCACATGCCGACGCGCTAGGAGGCCGCGCGCAGCAGCCTGTAGCCTCACCGCCGCCGACACGTGGCGGGTAGTGATCCAAGCCGGAAGCAGTGACGGCGACGACGAGAACTTGATCTGCTGGATGGGGACGCCCTGGGGAAGCGGTGATGGCGACGGCGGGAACTTGATCTGGTGGATCGGGACTCCCGCCGGCGCGGTCGATGCGGGGCCGGAGCTGACCGGCGGTGGCTGCTGCAGCTGCAGCGGCTGCTGCGGTGCCGCGCCGGGCAGCGGCAGCGGCTGCTGCGGCGGAGCGCCGGGCGCGGCGGAGGCCGCCAGGAGCGGCGGCTGCCACTGCAGCCAGGGCGGGGCGGTGGATTGCAGCTGCAGCGGCCCGGCGAGCGCGGCAGAGGCCGCCTGGTGCAGCGGCTGCCACGGCAGCCATGGCGGCGCGATGGCGGCGATGGGCGGCACAACCGAGTGCGACCCGGCGAGCGCGGCGAAGGCCGCCTGGTGCGGCGGCTGCCACGGCAGCCACGGCGGCGCGGTGGGGGCGATGGGCGGCGCAGCCGGGTGCGGCCCGTAGGACCCGGCCAAGAACAGGTGGATCTCCTGGACCGCCTGGGTTAGGTCCCGCAGCACCCCGGACACCTCCTCCGAGGTGAGGACGGCGGGGGCGGGCGCGAGGAAGGAAGACATGACCGAACCGAAGCTAGCTGATACCAAATTGTTATGGCGCTGCTAGAAGGAGGGCGCGAGAGTGCGGCCGGGGGCCTTTTTGCCCAAATTGTTATGGCGCTGCTAGAAGAAGGGCGCGAGAGTGCCGGCCGGGGGCCTTTTTGCCCACGACCGGGCAAGAGGGAAGGGATTTCCTTCTTAATTCTTGCTTGATTAGATTGATACATCTTCTCTCTTTATATAAAGAGGTTTACTTGACTCCCAAGCAAGACTTACTTGACCCCTAAGCAAGCGACCCTTATCTCTACTTAACCCTAAGACTAACGGGCCCAGGCCCATTACGTACTCTAACAACATACCCACTGGTCACAAATAAATGTGGGTCATAGGTGCAAGTTTAATAGTATTGCTTAGCCATGCAAGTCACATAAATCCTAGGACTTGGGAAGAATCTTTGTTACTCATAAGTGTATTACAAAAACCCAAGGGTGCCACTAATGCCCATGGAATGAATCTAAAAATAAGGTCTTACAAAATGGAGATGTTTTCAAAAAGGTACAGTGTGCAGTCACCAACCTTACATGTGCAAGCACATTACCACAATATGAGACGGGGCTAGATTTAGTACCTTGGTCGGTCTAGTGTAGAGCCCTCACTAGGTGGATACCCCATACACGTGACAAGAGTGGACAATATCAATCACGGGGACTCTATACTATCATCGTTCTTGAGATTAAATGGTTTGATTGTTCAAATCACATGACCTAACACCAAGAGACCTTCAAGATGCAAAGGCCTGAAAGCATGGACTTGTATCGATGTGCATAACTTACGGAATTGCAAGAGCACCGCTTAAGAACCAACAACTTTTGATTGGAATAAAGCCCAACATGAGAATGTTATTTTAGAGCTACTAGGTGAGCATGACGATTGTTATATTAATGGATAATATGTCTTTAATTAATCTTGAAACAATTTTAGGTGTAGTATGATCAACCTTGGATATATCAGATTTATATAGGTTAGATGAGAGTGCGGCACCAATCATGATTATGATAATTGGTGGATTATTGGAGCATATGGGATTGGATTAGTAGCAAAGAAAGAAGCATTTTGAAGTAACACAACTTGTGCTTCCTTTAGGCTAGATGAGACGTAGCAACATCAATCATGATTATGAAAATGGTGGATTATTGGAGCATCTGGGATTGGATTAATAGTAAGGAAAAAAGGATCTTGGAGTGTAGCACAACTTGTGTTTTCTTTAGGTTAAATGATATAGCTACTTGGATTCTAGGATGGAGATAACTTTGGCACTCAGATTTGTGATGTTTTGATCTAAGCTTAGTAGCTTGCATGTGTCCCATATGGATATAATCATGAATATGATACATGTGGATCAGAGTTGTTAGACGTAGGTGATTTTGGTGTCCCTCCCCAAGAATGTTATGAGTACAAGATCATCATTTTGGATTAATTTGAAGAGATGGCAATTTTGATGGTATGTGATAACCTTGTGGGAGTTGGGCCATGTGAGCCTCATAATAGTGGCATTAGAGAAACGGTGTTTAAGTATGTTATGGTGAACTTTCACCCTCACACCCAAATCCTATCAACCCTTAAGTCTCACCAAGCCATGACTTGGTCGAGCCACGACAACGAAGCTGGATATTAAGCCTAAGGATGTATCCCTTGGACTAACCCTTATGCTCCACCTATTTGATAAACATCATGATCAACATGTTCATGAGTTCTTGGATAACTTTGTGGTTATCATCATTGATGATCTCTTGGTCTATTCTCCCTCCGAAGAAGATCATAAGCAACACTTGAGAATGGTTTTGGACAAACTTCAAGGACCCCAATTATATGCCAAGTTCAATAAGTATAAAATTTGGCTAAAAGAGGTTGGGTTATGAGGACATGTTTTGTCCATAGAAAGTTTGTTAATAGACCCGTCAAGGATGGAATCCGTAACCAAGTGGAAGGCTAAAAGAATGTGAAGTCAGAAGTTTCCTAGGACTTATGGTTATTACCGCAAATTTGTGGAAGACTTTCGAGCAGCACCGATGACTTAACTCCTGAAGAAAGATAATACGTTTGAATGAACGCCCAAGTGTGAAGAGAGCTTCCGAGAGTTTAGAAAAGGTTAACCACTGACATTTGTAAGAGTTTTAAAATTATTGTGATGCATCTAAGCATGGACTTCGTTCTGTCTTGATGTAAGAAGGAAGACTCATAGCCTATCTATCAAGGCAACTACGTCCTCATGAAGAGAACTACCCTACCCATGATTTCGATCTAGCAGCAGTAGTGCATGCTTTAAGTATGTCTTCTTCCAGATGAACTTAAACATGAGAAAAAGAAGATGGGTAGATTTAATCAACCACTATGACTTTGATATCCATTACCACCTAGATAAGTGTCGTAGTGGATACTCTCGGCAGGCAGGAAGTGTACATGTCCTGCCTTGATCAAGCAGAGCAATTAGTGCTACTTGAAGGCTTCGATAAGTTCGGCGTAGAGCTAGTCAGTAGTGGCTATCTCGCTAACTTCAATATTAGGCCCACTCCTAGGTTGAATCAAGAGGAATAGAAGAAATCAATGAAATGATCAAGCATGGGAAAGCCCTGCATTCTCAAAAGACGAGCAATGTGTTCTTTGGTTTGGAGGTCGCATCTGCATACCTAACCAAGAAGGTTTGAAGAGGTGGAATCTACAAGCAGCTCGTGGCACCCCTTTATTCCATCCACCTAGGGAGTACCAAGTTATACTAGGACCAAAGGAGTTCTTAGTGGAATGGAATGGATTTAGTTAGGTGATTGTGATCTTGAGGAGATAGTCAAATATGTTCGGTTGATTATGAGATTGTAGGTCTAGTATGAGCATGATGATTATTATATTGATGGATAAATCAAATTTTCAATTAATATTGGAACAATTTGGATTTTAGTTACGTGATTTTGATCTTCAGAAGATGGTCAAATATGTTCGTTGAATTAAGCGATTTGAGTCTATTGGGTGAGTATGGTGATTATTATATTGGCGGATAAACAAATCCTTAATTAATCTCGAAACTATTTGTATTTAGTTAGGTATTATTGTGATCTTGAACCAAATTTTACGGTGGATTGTGAGACTTTAGGTGGATTTAGTTAGGTGATTATGATCTTGAGGAGATAGTCAAAGGCGTTCGGTGGATTATCAGATTTTAGGGCTACTAAGTGAGCATGATGGTTATTATATTGGTAGATAAATAGATCTTTAGTTGATCTTGGAAATATTTGGATCTAGTTACGTGATTGTTATCTTGAACCAAATATAGCAGGGGATTATGATTAGGTGGATTTAGTTAGGTGATTGTGATCTTCAGGAGATAGTTAAAGATGTTTGGTGGATAAGAGATTTTAGGTCTAGTATGAGCATGTCTACTTTATATTGGTGGATAATATATTCTCAATTAATCTTACAACAACTTGGATTTAGTTAGGTGGTTGTTATCATGAAGGAAATTTGACGATGGTTCATGAGTTTTTGGTGGATTTAGTCAGGTGATTGTGATCTATAGGGAATAGTCAAAGATGTTTGGTGGATTATGAGACATATCTTTAGTTAATCTTGGAACAAATTGGATTTACTTAGGTGATTGTTATCTTGAAGCAAATTTGACGATGCACTATAGGGTATAGTCAAAGATGTTTGGTGGATTATGAGACATATCTTTAATTAATCTTGGAACAAATTGGATTTAGTTAGTTGATTGCTATCTTGAAGCAAATTTGACGATGCATCATGATTTTTTGATGGATTTAGTTAGGTGATTGTGATCATCAACTAAACTTTACAGTGGATTATAAGATTTTAGGTGGATTTAGTTAGGTGATTGTGCTCTTGAGAAAATAGTTAGTGAGCATGATCATTATTCTACATGCCAGAGTCAACAATCTAACCACTTGAAATGAGCTGCATGGGTCGAGGAATATGAGCAAAACTAGGATCATGAAAAGACGAAGTGCTAAGAGTGCCTCGACTATCAACTGAGAGGGAAGTTCCTAAGAACATGAACATAAGAATCTGAAGGTCGAATGGCAGACAAACTGGAAGAATCAGACGAAGAAGCACCAGTCGGTGAAACTAGAAGAAGTGGGTGTCGAAGTTGTGCAATTTTTGTTCCTCGTCCATCTGGCTTGGTGTCCTTCCCTTGTATGCGGGTTATGTGTCACAGACTTGATGTCGCATCCTACGTTCCCTTGTTGGGGGCCCTTGGCCCCGGCGACAGGTAGCGTCGTGCACACATCCTGTGGGTTAGACATTGCGGTGCCGACTGCCCCTGCTCCTGCTTCGCCGATAGGTGGTGCTCGAGCGTTTGGCTATGGCGGCGCCCAACAGGGGAACACGGGTTATGGAATCGAGCAGCACACAAAGCAACCCGTAGCCAAGCAAAGGGTGCCCAAGCGGACTGGTGTGGAGCGAAGAGTGCACGAGGGGTGTAAGGAAAGGGGTGAAAATGTCGTCGGGGGCGGACTACCGCCGCCGGTAGATTTTGAACTTGGAGTCGAGCGGTGAGGGGATGACGATAGGTGAAGCAAGGAAGGCAGGAAGAGAGCACCTCAAGGAGAAATGGATCATCCACCATGTGCCTGTGCGTTAGCCGTGATGGTGGACGGTTGTGGGCAGAATCTGATGTCTGCACGTGGATCTACTACTTGGGATGGCATGACATGATTGTTGTGGAGTGAGGTGCCACAACTATTGTATTGTGTGGGTGAGTTTGGAGAGATACAAGTCGTGTTGCACTCTAGTCTAGGCCTTCAACTGTACCAAGTGCAACTTATTTAGAATTTCTGCTCTCTCAAGCTCAAGCCTTTCTCTGAACCAAATCTAGCCCAAGAAACCGCCTAGCTATAAAAGTTCTGGTAGCATGGAGTTATATTGATTTGCTTAACTTATGGATTTGTAAGAGCATCGGTTAAGCACAAACAACTTTTGCCTGGAATAAAGCCCAATGAGATGTGTGTTAGTTAATCATTTTATATCCTTAAGCCCCAACATGCAGAAAGTTGGGTGGTGCCATACGGAAGTTGTTTGGATGAGTTGTGATTGGAGTCTGATGGTGATGTAGAAGTGATATTTAGGAGATAGTCAAAGATTTTTGGTGGATTATGAGATTTTAGGTCTAGTTGAGCATGATGATTATTATATTGATGGATAAACAGATCTATTAATCTTGGAACAATTTGGATTTAGTTAGGTGATTGTGATCTTGAACCAAATTTTTAGATGGATAAATAACTTTAATTTACATATAAAGATCCATAGCCCATTAATAGAACTTATGATTTATATTGGATTTAGATAACCATGAATTTGGAGTTTATTAAATCATGGTTAGATGTTAGTGGATTGCTTTGTGTTAAATTCACACTTTTGGAGATTGAAGTTGAAGAACTTTAGGATGTAGTATGATCAACCTTGGATGTACCGGATTTGTATAGGTTAGATAAGAGTTTGCAACACCAATCATGATTATGATAATTGATGGACTATTGGAGCATCTGGGATTGGATTAGTAGTAAGGAAACAAGAATTTTGAAGTAACACAACTTGTGTTTCCGCTACTTAGCAACATCAATCATGATTATGGAAATGGTGGATTATTGAAGCATCTGGGATTAGATTATTAATAATAAGGAAACAAGGATCTTGGAGTAGCACAACTTGTGTTTCCTTTAGGTTATATGATATAGCTACTTGGATTCTACGATGGCGATAACTTTGGCAATAGGATATGTGATGTTTTAATCTAAGCTTAGTAGCTTGCTTGTGCCCTATATGGATATAATCATGAATATGATACATGTGGATCAGAGTTGTTAGACGTAGGTGATTTTGGTGTCCCTCCCCAAGAATGTTATGAGTACAAGATCATCATTTTGGTTTAATTTGAAGAGATGGCAGTTTTGATGGTATGTGATAACCTTGTGGGAGTTGGGCCACGTGAGCCTCATGACAGTTGGCATTAGAGAAACGGTATTTAAGTATGTTATGGTGAACTTTCACCCTCACACCCAATCCTACCAACCCTTAAGTCTCACCAAGCCATGACTTGGTCGAGCCGCGACAATAAAGCTAAATATTAAGCATAAGGATGTGCCCCTTGGACTAACCCTTATACTCCACCTATTTGATGAACATCATGAACAACATGTTAATCATGAACAACATGTTCATGAGTTCTTGGACAAGTTTGTGGTTATCATCGTTGATGACCTCTTGGTCTATTCTCCCCCCGAAGATGATCATAAGCAACACTTGAGAATGGTTTTGGACAAACTTCAAGAACCCCAATTATATGCCAATTTCAAGAAGTATAAAATTTGGCTAAAAGAAGTTGGGTTATGAGGACATGTTTTGTCCATAAAAAGTTTGTTAATAGACCCGTCAAGGATTGAATCCGTAACCAAGTGGAAGGCTAAACGAATGTGAAGTTAGAAGTTTCCTTGGACTTGCGGGTTATTACCGTAAATTTGTGGATGACTTTTGAACACCGCCGATGACTTAACTCGTGAAGAAAGATAATACGTTTGAATGAACGCCCACGTGTGAAGAGAGCTTCCAAGACTTTAGAAAATGTTAACCACTGATCCGTCCTTAGCCACCCCAGACATTTATAGAGTTTTAAAATTATTATGATGCATCTAAGCATGGACTTTGTTCTATCTTGATGTAAGAAGGAAGACTCATAGCCTATCTATTAAGGCAACTATGTCCTCATGAAGAGAACTACCCTACCCATGATTTGGATCTAGCAGCAGTAGTGCATGCTTTAAGTATGTCTTCTTCCAGATGAACTTAAACATGAGAAAAAGAAGATGGGTAGATTTAATCACCCACTATGACTTTGATATCCATTACCACCCAGATAAGTGTCGCAGTGGATACTCAACATGAAGTCGTGTACCTGTCCTGCATTGACCAAGCAGAGCAATTAGTGCTACCTGAAGGCTTCGATAAGTTTGGCGTAGAGCTAGTCAGTAGTGGCTATCTCACTAACTTCAATATTAGGCCCACTCCTAGGTTGAATCAAGAAGAATAGAAGAAATCAATGAAATGATCAAGCATGGGAAAGCTTTGCAAGACGAGCAAATGTGTTCTTTGGTTTGGAGGTCGCATCTGCATACCTAACCAAGAAGGTTTGAAGAAGTGGAATCTACACGCAGCTCATAGGGAGTGCCAAGTTATACCAGGACCAAAGGAGTTCTTAGTGGAATGGAATGGATTTAGTTAGGTGATTGTGATCTTGAGATAGTCAAATATGTTCGGTTGATTATGAGATTTTAGGTTAGTATGAGGATGATGATTATTATATTGGTGGATAAATCAAATTTTTAATTAATATTGGAACAATTTGGATTTTAGTTAGGTGACTTTGATTTTCAGAAGATGGTCAAATATGTTCGGTGAATGAAGTGATTTAAGTCTATTGGGTGAATATGGTGACTATTATATTGGTGGATAAACAAATCCTTAATTAATCTCGAAACTATTTGTATTTAGTTAGGTATAATTGTGATCTTGAACCAAATTTTACGGTGGATTGTGAGACTTTAGGTGGATTTAGTTAGGTGATTATGATCTTGAGGAGATAGTCAAAGGCGTTCGGTGGATTATCAGATTTTAGGGCTACTAAGTGAGCATGATGGTTATTATATTGGTAGATAAATAGATCTTTAGTTGATCTTGGAAATATTTGAATCTAGTTACGTGATTGTTATCTTGAACCAAATATCACGGGGGATTATGATTAGGTGGATTTGGTTAGGTGATTGTGATCTTCAGGAGATAGTTAAGGATGTTCGGTGGATAAGAGATTTTAGGTCTAGTATGAGCATGTCTACTTTATATTGGTGGATAATATATTCTCAATTAATCTTACAACAACTTGGATTTAGTTAGGTGGTTGTTATCATGAAGGAAATTTGACGATGGTTCATGAGTTTTTGGTGGATTTAGTCAGGTGATTGTGATATATAAGGAATAGTCAAAGATGTTTGGTGGATTATGAGACATATCCTTAATCTTGGAACAAATTGGATTTAGTTAGGTGATTGTTATCTTGAAGCAAATTTGACGATGCATTATGATTTTTTGATGGATTTAGTTAGGTGATTGTGATCATCAACTAAACTTTACAGTGGATTATAAGATTTTAGGTGGATTTAGTTAGGTGATTGTGCTCTTGAGAAAATAGTTAGTGAGCGTGATGATTATTCTACCTGAGTGACCAAGACGATGATGCCACAAAGAGTCAGTAGGCGAGGAGAGGTGGAGAGACTGGCGGCGGCGTCATCAGAGCGAAGGTGAAGCCAGTCAAGCTCCCAGAGGGCCTGGGAGTTATAGCTTCGAGGGCCAGCAACAAGTAGAGCATCCGTGTTGAGGATCGTAATCAGAACAAGAGTTAAAGTCAAGAATGACCCTACAACCAGAGTCAACATCTAACCACTTGAAATGAGCTGCATGGGTCGAGGAATATGAGCAAAACTAGGATCATGAAAAGACGTGCTAAGAGTGCCTCGACTATCAACTGAGAGGGAAATTCCTAAGAACATGAACATAAGAATATGAAGGTCGAATGGTAGACAAACTGGAAGAATCAGACGAAGAAGCACCAGTCGGTGAAACTAGAAGAAGCGGGTGTCGAAGTTGTGCAATTTTTGTTCCTCGTCCATCTGGCTTGGTGTCCTTCCCTTGTATGCGGGTTATGTGTCACGGACTTGATGTCGCATCCTACGTTCCCTTGTTGGGGGCCCTTGGCCCCGGCGACAGGTAGCGTCGTGCACACATCCTGTGGGTTAGACATTGCGGTGCCGACTGCCCCTGCTCCTGCTTCGCTGATAGGTGGTGCTCGAGCGTTTGGCTATGGCGGCGCCCAACAGGGGAACACGGGTTGTGGAATCGAGGCAGCACACAAAGCAACCCGTAGCCAAGCAAAGGGTGCCCAAGCGGACTGGTGTGGAGCGGAGAGTGCACGAGGGGTGTGAGGGAAGGGGTGAAAATGTCGTCGGGAGCGGGCTGCCGTCGCTGTCAGATTTGAACGTGGACTCGAGCGGTGAGGGGATTACGATAGGAGAAGCAAGGAAGGCAGGAAGAGGGCACCTCAAGGAGAAAGGCATCATCCACCCTATGCCTGTGCGTCAGCTGTGATGGTGGACGGTTGTGGGCAGATCCGATGTCTGCACGTGGATCTACTACTCGGGATGGCATGACATGATTGTGATTTTGAGGAGATAGTCAAATATGTTTGGTTGATTATGAGATTTTAGGTCTAGTATGAGCTTAATGATTGTTATATTGGTGGATAAATCAAATTTTTAATTAATATTGGAACAATTTGGATTTTAGTTAGTGATTTTGATCTTGAGAAGATGGTCAATTATGTTCGGTGGACTGAGGGATTTAAGTCTATTGGGCGAGTATGGTGATTATTATATTGGTGGATAAATAGATCCTTAATTAATCTCGAAACTATTTGTATTTAGTTAGGTATAATTATGATCTTGAACCAAATTTTACGATGGATTGTGAGACTTTACATGGATTTAGTTAGGTGATTATGATCTTGAGGAGATAGTCAAAGGTGTTCGGTGGATTATGAGACATATTGGATTTAGTTAGGTGATAAATATGTTTTCAATTAATCTTACAACAATTGGATTTAGTTAGGTGATTGTTATCTTGAAGCAAATTTGACAATGGATCATGAGTTTTTGATGGATTTAGTCGGGTGATTGTGAGCTTGAGGGAATAGTCAAAGATGTTCGGTGGATTATGAGACATATCTTTAATTAATCTTGGAACAAATTGAATTTAGTTAGGTGATTGTTATCTTGAAGCAAATTTGATGATGGATTATGATTTTTTGGTGGATTTAGTTAGGTGATTGTGGTCTTCAACTAAATTTACGGTGGATTATAAGATTTTAGGTGGATTTAGTTAGGTGATTGTGCTCTTGAGAAAATAGTTAGTGAGCATGATGATTATTCTGTTAATGGATAAATAGATCTTTAATTAATTTTGGAGTAATTTGAATTTAGTTAGGTGATTGTTATCTTCAAACAAATTTTACGGTGGATTTTGAGTTTTTGTTGGATTTTGCTAGGTGATTGTGATCTTGAGATAGTCAAAGATGTTCGGTGGATTATGAGATTTTAGGTCTAGTATGAGCATGGTTGTTTATTGGATTGGTGAATAAACATATCTTTCATTAATCTTGGAACGCTTTGGGTTTAGTTAGGTACTTAGGTGATTTTGATCTTGGAGCAAATTTGACCACAGATTATGAGTTTTTGGTGGATTTAGTTAGGTATAATTGTGATCTTCAGGAGATAATCAAAGATGTTTGGTGGGTTAAGAGATTTTAGTTCTAGTACGTGAGCATGGTGATTATTATGTTGGTAGATAGACATATTTTAATCTTGGAACACTTTGGATTAAGTTAGGTGATTATGATGTTCAAGCAAATTTACCGATGGATTATGAGATTTTAGGTGATTGTGATCTTGAGGAGATAGTCAAAAATGTTCAGTGGATTATGAGATTTTTAATCAAAGATGTTTGGTGGATTGAGATTTTAGTTCTAGTACGTGAGTGTGGTGATTAATATGTTGGTGGATAGACATTTTTAATTAATCTTGGAACACTTTGGATTTAGTTAGGTGATTGTAATCTTCAAGCATATTTATCGATGGATTATGAGATTTTAGGTGATTGTGACCTTAGGGGATATTCGATGGATTATGAGATTTTAGGTCTAGTATAAACATGGCTACTATTATATTGGTAGATAAAGCCTTTAATTAATCTTGAAATAATTTGAATTGTTAGGTGATTGTGATCTTGAAGCAAATTTGACGATGGATTTTGAGTGGATTTAGTTAGGGAATTGTGATCTTCAGGAAGTATGAGTTTTTGGTGGATTAAACTTTTAGTAATTGTGATCTTGAGGAGATAGTCAAAGATGCTTGATGGATTATGACATTTTAGTTCTAGTGAGTATGGTGGTTATTATGTTGGTGGGTAAACAGATTTTTAATTAATCTTCGATCACTTTAGATTTAATTAGGTGATTGTTATTTTCAAGCAAATTTACAAGTGGATTATGTGATTTTAGGTGGATTTAGTTTGGTGATTGTGATCTTGAGGAGATAATCAAAGATGTTCGGTGGATTATGAGATTTTAGGTCTAGTATATGCATGGCTACTATTATATTGATGGATAAACATATCTTCAATTAATCTTGAAATAATTTAGATTTAGTTAAGTGATTGTATTGTTAAAGCAAATTTGACAATCATTATGAGTATTTGGTGGATTATGAGATTTTGGGTCCAGTATGAGTATGTTTACTATGCATTGATGGATAAATATATCTTTAATTAATGGAACAATTTGGATTTAGTTGGGTAATTGTGATCTTGAAGCAAATTTGATGATGGATTATGAGTTTTTGTCTGGATTTACTTAGATGATTATGATCTTGAGGAGATAGTAAAAATGTTCAATAAATTATGAGATTTTAGATCTAGTACGTGAGCATAATGATTATTATATTGGTGGATAAATTGATCTTCAATTAATCTTGGAACACTTTTGATTTAGTTGGGTGATGGTGACTTGAAAGCAAATTTGTCTGTGGATTATGGTATTATAGGTGGATTGAGTTAGGTGATTGATGTTGAGGAGATACTCAAAGATGTTCGATGGATTATGAGGTTTTAGGTCTACTATGCTACTATTATATTGGTGGGTAAACAGATCTTCAATCAATCTTGCAACAATATGGATTTGTGATTATGATCTTGAACAAAAATCCATGGTGGATTATAATTTTTTTGGTGGATCTAGTTAGGTGATTGTGATCTTGAGGAGATGGTCAAAAAAGTTCGTTGGATTATGAGATTTTAGGTCTGGTATGAGCATGGCTACATATTGGTGGATAAATATATCTTCAGTCAATCTTGCAACCATTTGGATTTAGTTAGGTGCTTATGATATTGAACCAAAACTCATGGTGGATTATGATATTTTAGGTGGATTTAGTTAGGTGATTGTGATCTTGAGGAGATAGTAAAAACTGTTCGGTTGATTATGAGATTTTAGGTCTAGTATGAGCATGGCTACTATTATATTGGTGGATCTTCAATTAATTTTGAAACAATTTGGATTTAGTTAGGTGATTGTGATCTTGAACCAAATTTAACGTTGAATTACGAGTTTTTCTTTGATTTAGTTAGGTGATTGTGATCTTGATGAGATTGTCAAACATGTTCGATGAATTATGAGATTTTAGGTCTAGTAAGTGAGCATTATGATTACTCTATTGGTGGATAAGTAGATCTTTAGAGATTGGCGTGTGGACAACGGGAAACAATCGGACTCGTGGAAGATGTCGTCCAAGAGACACCGGCGATGATGTACATAGCACCCCACAACAACAACCATCGCCCAACACCACGCCACCCCAAGCCTCACGAGACCGCCAAGGCAACCAACACCAGCTTCCAGTCCAGTAGACACCACGAGCACTCAGGCAGCAACACCAGCTTGAAAGGTCGATTCTGGCGCTGCCGAGCTCGAGGTAAGGAAAGCCGTCGGGATAACCATGAATGTGTACAAAAATGCTCGGATTAGTGAAAGACAAGGGGCTGCAGATTCAGGTGCTCCTCAGCTTCCTCTACTACGCCGGCGGTTTGGTAATTCTCTTCTGTCCTGATAACTCTGGTGCCCAGCCTTTGTGCTCTGTTCCACTGTTACTCTTCTAATTTGGCTTTGGTGGTCATCTTTGTTGGTTTAGAGCTTGGATTTTAGTGGGCTTTTGCTTCATGCTTGATGATTGTAGGTCTCTGGATTTGTTCGTGATGCTTGCTTAACTTTAGCTCTTTGTGCTCAAGGTGCTAGCTGA
Source organism: Aegilops umbellulata (assembly GCA_032464435.1). Classification (NCBI taxonomy): domain Eukaryota; kingdom Viridiplantae; phylum Streptophyta; class Magnoliopsida; order Poales; family Poaceae; genus Aegilops; species Aegilops umbellulata. Next base: position 589,654,240 of record CP136057.1, read on the forward strand.
AAGATGTTTCTGGTTGATGTGCAAGCTAACCTCCTGGTAAAACTAAACTCCCACTTATGTGTTATACTAAACAGCTTCCCTCTGCCCCTACACTCCTAAGTAATTAGTTAACATTTGTTTCTCGAATTCATTAGCCACATAAACATGTTAAAATCCATTAACTTTTGTTCAGAATCAAGTGAACATGTTGAAACTTGCCAACTTTATTTAGGAAAAAGTTCAAAGTATGTCTACTAATTCTAAGACCATAAAGCGGCTGGTTGGGGTCAGCAAGTTTGTGAGATTATTAAATTAATGATTTGGTGATCAGGCCTGTTGCCCAATTTACTCCTTGCACTACCATTGACACCTACTACCTGCGTCCGTGGCGCCACCATGGTGGCTTCGGCACAACGCCTTGGTGTGCCCCACGACTTCTTGACTTAGCTCGGCTCCACAGGGTCATGGCTCAGAGCCCCCACCCTTCTATGTGCGGCTGTAGGCTTTGTGACCGACGAGGTGGTCATTATCCTGAGCCTTGGTGGAGTGGTGCTCTAGGGTGGTGGTGGTGTTGCAGTTCAGCTGGCAGGACATTGCTAACAAAGTTATCTATATTATTCTAATTTTAAGAAATAAGTTTATTGATTAGTTGGAACTTCTGATGACAAGTGTAACATGGATGGTGCAAGCACAAGAATGCTACATACCTTCTCTCAATATAGTTATCATGTGATCTGTTGCTCCAGAGAAGGCACAATTCATACTTGTTAAATGATGACCAAATACCGTGAAGATTCTTTCAATACTCATGTCCGGTTGATCCCAAAATAATGTGAGTTCATATCCTGGCAATCCATGTATAATCATTAGAGTTTCAGACCAAATGAAATTTCCTGATCTTTCTCAATAGTGCTTCAGTTAGCACATTAGCATTTAGTGCTGACACAATCTCTATCACTGAGAACTCTAACCTCCCTGGGAATGCACGCTTGTGGTGGCTTGGGGCTGAGGGGGTCGCTGGTGTGGGGCCCTTTGTAAGCATGTGCTTCCCTGGTTTGGGCTGCAACTCGAAAACGCGGGTTGGTCTTTGCCCAGGGTCGGTCCATCCGTCGGGCCATGTACAGTTAGACGGTGTCCTGATCCTGCAAAAAATAAAAGTTAGACGGTGTCCTTGATCTCAAAAAAAGAAAAGTTAGACGGTGCCCTTGAGAGATTTCCGAGAAAGAAGCTCAGCTTCAGCGCTGCCGTGGAGAGCCGGCTCGGAGCTGCCCAGCGTTGCCGCCGCGGAAGTGAGGCAACGCCGCACATCCGAGAGGACCAGGGAAGAGCGCCCCATCGGTCCGGGAAACTACTGGCAAGAACCGCCGTCGCCCAGACCGAGCTCCCTGCTCCACCGACGACGCCTGATGTCCCAGTGATCGACTGCAGCGTAGCCTCTTCACAGGTCCCCTATCCTATTCCCCAATTTCTTCCTCGATTAGTTTGTTGTCGTGTTCTTGACTTCTTGTGCTAAATTTGTTTGTAAGAAATTTGCCTTGGCTGTGTAGTAGTACAAACCAATCTGATGTGTGAACCTCCATTATATAATAACAATTATGAAAATTATAGATTTCATATTGTTGGGATTTAGGACAAGCTACAGGAAACATATAGCCTTGTTCCACTGAATTAGATATCTTTATATATGTTGTTTTGCTGTTCTACCTTGTTCCACTAATTTATGCATGTTGTTTTCAAAGTTGCAGGATTTCTACACTTGAATCATTGTTTCAGTAGCAGCACTTGGTTCTGGAATGTCTCTTAAGAAATCTGAAGAAAAATGTACTGCACAAGGGTTGCTTCTCTGCAATGTTTGGTTCATTCTTTGCCTAAAACTGTAGCTTATCTTTGCGCAAATCTGAAGAAAAGTATTGCATGAAAGCTGCTAAAGCTTCAGCAAGAAAGCTTCTCTGCAAAACTGCCTATCCCCGTAGCTTATTTCAGCAGTAAAAATGCTTCTGTGCAACGTTGTTTTGTTCAGTATGTATACAGTGCTACTGTTTGTATTTTTAACGGACTGAAAAACTGATCTTTGTATTTTCTAATTACTGTAAACGGGCTGAAAAATATGCAGCCCTGGGATGCCTGAAAAACTGCTATTTGTTTTTGTCCCATAGCACTGGATGCCTGGTTCGTCAAGTGTGGAAGTTCTTTTGCTTTGAGTCGCTGATGTCTGTTGGATAGTGCTTCGGGACTCAGAACCGGATGCAGGTCACGGGCGTGGTGAGGAGGAGGGAGAGGCGCGTCGGGACTAAGAACCGGATGCATGATGTGCCGGGCTCTCGCGGATCAAGCTGTGCAACGCGACTGGTTGGGCTCTGGTGCAACACTTTCATATATTCATATTCACGCTCCTTCTCTTTCCTTTCTTGGTGACATACTACCATCAGGGGTAAAATTGTCTTTGTACATGCTAGTTAACACCTTTGGATGGGAAAAAAAAGATGAAAATGTCACATAGGGAATAAAGTGAAGTTTAAGTGTCAAAAAAGTAATAAAGAAGTTTTTTGGGTCAAAAAGGGAAGCAAACTTTAAGAAAGGGCCAAATAAGGAATTCTCTCTTGGAGTTTTTGGTTTGAGGGGTGAGATTACCTCCTTAATTTGCAATTTTTCAGTATAAGGCGAGCAAATATGGTATGTACAATAATAACTTCGAAATTTTATTGAACTTCAACATCATACCACATCAATCCAAACTCATCAATGGTAATAAAGTAAACTTGAACTTCATTACATATCCATGACTTTTCCACAAACGCGTGGAGCCTGATTTTGGAGGAATATATGAATAATCTGGTTGACCCCGAACCAAGTGGGTGGCATTCGTCTGAAGAACAACTATTCCAGTCCTAGGAAGGGATGGCAGACGACCTTAAGGGCACTCTAGTGATAAAGACATGGCTAAAATGTTATCGATGTTAACATTCTACAGAAATGAGAAAGTATGAGAATTGTCTCGGCGCCGAGAGAAAGATGAGATACATTAAGTAATTCAACGACTTCTTTGTTTTATAAGAATGTCGGCTTTGAAGAAGAAGAAAAATGAAATACAAACAATTGGGCTGGTTGTAATCTATCAACTTGAATTCGTCTTCTTACTCCGGCATAGGAAAGAGTTTTGAGATTAGGGACAAAGATGCATTGGGACTTTTGGAGGGTCGAGTTTAATTTTCTCCAAAAAAAAAAGGTAAAGAATATCCACATCCTATCTTTGGTCCAACCCTAAAAGGAGCTCCAATTTTCCCCAGAAATCTTTTGTTCTAGCCAGACTATTCAGGTTGTTCCAGGGCAGATATTTCTGTGCTTTGGTCATCAGGAAGAGTGCCAATTTTCTGCATCGATTTTGATGGACGCGGGTGTTGATCTAAGGGCGGGCTCGGTTGAGCTGTGGATTCTGAAAAATCTGCTGTGTCCCTCAAAAAAAAAAATCTGCTGTGGGCCACGAGAAGACTGTTGTGAGCTTAGAACTATGAAAATTTTGAAAATTGTTTGGTTGGAACGACTGTGCAACTCTAGATTCAATAGAAATTGTGTAATGCCGAGGTTGAAAGAATGTTTACATGCTAATTGATTGTAAAGCAATGATTTGTACATTGGTTGGTAATTCAATGATCATTTTGGATGGAAAAATTATGACAATATAAACAATTAATTCAACAATGCATATGTATAGATCATATCAGTTGAGAGCCATATGCCGTAATCTTCCCTACTTATAAAGGTTGGAGTTGGTGGTGAGTTCACATGTGGGACCACTAACCTTCAACAATAAAACAAATGCACTCATACCCATATGTGAGACCAACAACCTTCACCAATAAACAAATCACCTCTATCCACATGTGGGACCAACAACATTTACCATTAAACGAATGCACCCCTACCCACATGGGACCGACAATCTTTCAACACAAATAAGTGTACTTTACTCATATGTGGGACCTACCACAAATACATTATTGCTTTTATGTGAGATCAACACTTAAAGAACACATAACAAATGCAGAAATGCGACTCCAACTCAAAAATAATGCTCTTATTTTTAGTTTTTTCCTAACCAATCTCTCCTGGTTCTATATCATAGAATTATGGGAGTGAACAAGTTGTAATTCCAAAGCGAAGATAGCCATTGTCCTATGTTTCAACATTTGAAATGTTGTATCTTTCAATGATCGCTTAAGATTCTCCAACGCTCGCCGTATGATTTTCATAGATTTTCTGTTTGTAAACTACATGCGAAGGCCACATGAGACTATATTTTGATGACTTTCTAAGCCAGTGACTGAACTCCTCGTAGTATAATTTTGTAGGAACGCACGCGCATTGTGCAGTATTATAAAAGACGCACGGGCATTGTGCAGTATTATAAAAGACCGGACCACGCAAGCATATGATTCACACGAGGATGGCTTCCATCACCATAGCAAACCTATCTTCCTCTTGCAAAAAAGCATTGACTATCCTAGTGCAACTATTGAAATATTTTTCATTCAACTTGCTATCACAAATGAAACTATGCAAGCCATGCAAGGAATGATGATACCATTTTCTGTTGAAATAACCTAGCATCTTCAAAGAGACGTGCGCGCCGCACAATGACAAACAGGCAAGGGGATTTTTCTAAGCCAGTGACAAACAGGCCTCGTTTGGTTGCGAGGGTGCATATTTCCAGGGAAAGGGCGGCCAGTTGATTACTCTTGGCAAAACTAAAATCCCATGGAAAATTCACGTGACCCTTTGGGGAAGACGGGAATAATAGTGGCAAATCAGAGGCATGGCGGTGTAGGGAGGCGGCGGCCTCGCATCAGCAGGTCAGAGACAGGCGCGCGAGCAAGCGAGACGGGGGATTCTCTCCCGATGTCGCGAGGCGGGGGCGCTATCCCGGGGAAATCATGCGGATCGGGCCGAAAAAAACTCGTGGCTTCGAGCGTCCAAATGTCCAGAAATATTGGCCCGGGTCAGATCTTCCGTGCGGGCTTCCCACCCAGGGAATGGGCCGGGATCCCTGGGGGATCCGCGGTTACCAAATGAGCCCTTAGTCCCCCTCAAAAAAAAAACCAAATGAGCCCTTAGAGGGGGAGAGGGCATCCAACGGCTGCAGGAAGACAGATCGAACATCTCTGGAGATGACCGGCACAAGCCCTGGCCGGTCGCCCAGCTGCATCCCCCGGACTCGTTTGGTTGGTTAAAGTTGGTTGAAAAAGAACCAAACGGACCCTAAGATAATCTACGGCACGACACACGCCCAAACTACCAGAATTATCAACCACAGAAATAAAAGGCAAACAAATTCAGAAATAAACACTAGCACCAGATCCAGCTTAACAAGGAAGCACAACTTTTAATTACTTTTGGTGATCACTGAATAGTTTGATGCTACAACACGCTTGAATGCTTGATGGTGTAATGTTACAACTGACGAAGAGACATTTCCTCCACTAATAGTAGCCAAAGACACCCGTGATGAGGAGCGGGTGCACGACATCGAAGACGCTATTTCCAGCTTCTAAGCGAGTCCGCTGCCAGGTTCACTCTGGGAACTTCATTTCATACTGCTGAGTGGACTGACATAACAAAGATCAACAAACTAGTAAATTAGCAAACTAAATGCGCAAGGGAAAATCTCAAGTCAACAGAAAAGTGGCATTTACCATAAATGTTGCAGTAATCATCTTTCCCGCAAACCATCTCCCTTGAAGTGCTTTCTGTGCACCCATGGCAGCCGTTATGCTATCGAACCGCAGGTACACAAAGCCTGCGGTATTTCTGCAAATCAATGGCAAAACCAAAGGTTAGGCCATAAGAATTTCTGTTACTGTAGGCTACAGATAACAGGACTTCTCAAGGAAGATATGGTTTGAAATTTGGGATCATAAGTCACAACCAAAAGAAGAGTATTTTCTGCAAGAGACAAGGCCATAACAAATAAAAAAGCAGAAAGCTTCACGGTTTAAAGCAAATGTACTATGATCCAAAAATGTAATAGTATTATTGAGCAAGCAAACAAGAAAAATAATGAAGTGAGCAGGCAATGTTTCAGTCTTGTCTAAGATAATCTACAAGAGAACTAGAGGATGTTTCAATAAAGCAGCATGCCGATAATGAAACAACCAAAAAGGATTCTGAAAGCATGGCTCAACAATTGCTTAAATACATTAATAAGAATCAGTTACTTACTTGTCTACAAAAATGTGTCTTACTTGCCCAAACTTAGAACATTCTTCTCGAACATCATCTCTAATATCTAAATCAAAATCAGGATCCGTCTGCAACAAAAAAAAGTGAGAATGTTATCAGATAGTTTTTGTTGACCCAAAGGGAGATCGAAGCTCCTCCAGGCTATATAACAAGAATATATTGACCGTTGGCGGCAATAAGAATAACAATAATTCAGTAGTTAAATACCTCCACAGCTGGATCAAACATATTCTTGAGCAATAGGCATTCACTAGGTGGAGCTGTGTCAATGGACTGGGTGATAACCGGAATAGATGCCCCTGGAATTAAACCAAGACCAGGCACTGTAGGCTGTAGCACAGTACCAGTTGCAGGAGCACCAAGAACAGGTGGTAATGCCACGGCAGAAGCACCCAACCCAGAAGTCAAACTGTAGATTGACAGATTAAAAAGAAAGGTGATGTTAGATGGGAGCATTATGTAGAGATATGCAGATACCAAGATATATATAAAAAAAAGGTGTTTATTATAGAACTCATGATGTGCAACTGTTTTTTGAACTTGGAAAAGAAATCTTAAAAGCATCATGGCACAAATTTCTTGCCAAGCTAACTTGTTAATATTTGCAAGAGCCCGAACATCACAAGAATATAAAGGTATTTTAGCAAGTTTTTCCTTCATGCATTAAGCATTCATCATTCACACTTGATAACAACAAAATATTATTTTTACCACAGTTTTCATTTAGCATGTGAACAGTGATGACTCTTCAAATTCGCAGTCAATGCAATTGATAGTGGATGTTACGGTCGTAGTATTTTCGTCATTTCTCAAGTGATCACTATTCGCATGTGAAATGTTAGAACTGTAGTGCAACAGAATATTTTAACCAAAAGTACACCAAAGAATTGGAGGAGGTCCATGGAGAATGACCTTCACAAACTATATATATGGTAACAAGTGTTGTTGTAGTGGTGGATGAATCCTGATGATAATATAGTAGAGGTCAATAACGAAAGATTTGGATACAAATTATTGGCACTCTTACAAGTAATATAATGGACATTCTATACTACTCAACCATCAACTGCAGGCTATGCAGCCTCTATCATAAGCTTTGTGGATTAAGGAGAACTTGTATCCAATCATACATTAAGCATCTACAGTTGTATGTGTCACTTCAAATGTCAGAAGTTCAGAACTATCTTGAGGTTATGACATAATCTAGGACGGGTGGGATGATGTGAAAAGCTCAAACTAATATGAACAAATATTTGAGTTTGCATGTATAGAAATAGCATACCAGGGAAAACTAAAATATATATTTGATCTAAAATAGCAAAAGAGACATGAATGCCAGATAAATAACATAGTCATGCAAAGAATATATCCTGTCAAGGACAATATAAAGACAAAAAATGTCATCAACTTGGCAGAAACATACCTGGTGGTGGCACCACTACGGTCCAGTTTCTGCATAAGAAGAGCTCTCGAGCTAGCATTCAGTGCCTGCATGCATGCGGACAAGTCAAACAATGATATTAAACTATCTAGATAACATTTGACAACAGTCATGCGTTGCCCTGCTCTTGAGCTGTGTAAATGGTACTTATTTTGGATCAGAGGGAGTAACTTCTAACTGATTTCTCAGAAAACATATGACAACTGAAAGGTGCTTTGGCATATTTTAAAAAGCAAACAGGAATGTGTGCAATGGCTATTGTGCATCAACTTCTAAATAATATGTAAAGACAGGACATACAGACTGCAGCACTGCAATTCATCATGTCACCCATTTTAGATACTAGAAATCTGAGAACCAAGGCAGCGGCATGGTTGAATAAAACAAATTTGCTGCTAAAAAGTATGCAGGTATGGATACTAAACATACGCAATGGTTAAGTACTTTAATACCATGATACGAAAACCCTTTACAAGGAATACGATACATCATGTCCCAAGAAACCCAACTTAAAAAACAGAAAACATGTACCAAAATTCCCAGTAATAAAGAATGCCTCGCAGAAATAACACCTACCAAGCCTCCACCTTCGTCATCATCCAAATCGCCTGCGGTTGCCCCACTGGCTTGCACTCCCGGTTGCTCCGTCACAGCTGAAACCTGGTCATGATATTTGATTGGCATATTGGCATGTGGTGTAACAAAGTTAAAAGTTAAAACAACCAAGAGGGAGGCAGGTAACCCATAAGAACTCACCTTGATTACTTTTCCAGCAATATCAAGTTGACCATTTAAACTCTGAGCAGCTTTTGCATCTTCCAGACGTGCAAACTAAGTAATGAGATGGAGCAGAGTGAGAAATTGAGAATTACGCACAAAGAGAAAAATGAACTGCTTTCATGACAAAATACATGCCTGCACAAAACCAAAACCTTTACACAATCCGGTAAGCGGGTCTACAGGCAGCTGGACAAGCTCAACCAGTCCAAATGGTTCGAAGACCTGGAAAAAAGAACCCATAAATAATGGCGCACACACCACATAACAAGGATATATAAGCAGCAGTAACATGCATGACCCTATAAAACGAAATCAACAACCACTAGTTTAAAGAGTTTTCAGTTATGTAAACTTTAGAAATAATAATTTTGTTTTCACGCGCAACAGGGTTATCATAAATCTGCACATATAAACTATATGCTTGATTATTACCAGTCTCAATTGCTCCTCTGTAATATTGGAGTGAAGATTTCCAACATACAACTTCCTTGCCCCACCTGAAGCTGCTACACTTGACGAAGCATTAGACTGAACTAGATTCTTTTCAGCCTCTGATGGCTTAACGTCCACTGGTTGACCAAGAAGCGGCTGACCTCTAAGAGCAATCGCCATTGGAACCGACATAGCATCATAAAATTCAATATACCTGACCATGCAAGAACATTAAAATTAGATTATCAGCTGTGAACAAGGCCATCTTTATTTCTAGGGCCAATATCATGTGCTCCAAAAAATATGCTGCAAGACTTTGTTATCCCTAAAATAATGGCTGTTCACACGAATCAATTGAAAATGCACAAAAATAGCAACGTGAAACAGTCGTGTTTTATGTTTAACACTGCATAGTCAAAATATGTATGTGTTCTATCTTCTGTCCATCATCACAACAAAAAAAAATATAATTGGGAACAGCAAGGGTGCAATGGTAACAAAAGAACTGCAAGACAATGCACAGCAAATATGATACACATTAAGTACTCACCCGACTCCTTTAGAACGTCGTGAGTTTCGATCCATTATTAAGCGGACATCCCGGACCTAGAAAAATAACATGACAAAGATTAAAAAAAAGATCAATAATGCACTAAATAGCAAATAGATGAATATCAACAGAAAATATCTTATCACTGATTAGTGTAAGGTCAAGGTGAAGGAACAATCCAAAAGCATTCATCAGTTAGGTTTCGGTTCATCTAATTAGAAAATAATATTCCTCTTTAACAGAACCAGCTTATTATCTGTTTAATTCAAGAGAAAGTTTAGCAAACTGACATTGTGTATAGTGTACACATATCACAAATGTTCCACTATCCTAAATGAAGAACAAAACAAGATAAACAGGGTGATTACTAATATAACAAAAAGGGTGTAAAAATTGGAGGCTTGCCTTCCCGGCCCTTGAGTTAAAGAACAAAACAAGATAAACAGGGTGATTACTACAAGAACAAAAAGGGTGTAAGAGCAGATGCTTGCCTTCCCGGCCCTTGAGAAGAACTCATACACATCTCTTTCATCCGCCTTCAATGATAGCTGTCATTATGCTTATAAACATTAGCTTCGAGACAAAAGTTCTCAAAATTGCATATACCAACAGGCTGAATATGTTAGCTTGTTAAATGAACGCAACCTGGAAGGCAAATACAGTTCTTTGATCTCTTTCTGGATCTGCTTCAGGTTCGGCACCATCTTCTTTCCTACGTCTGCAAACAGGAAAAAAATATTCATAAGAACAGAAACACCGATTATGAATCAGAACCTACATAATATCATCAGCTCAAAAAATTTACAGCTATACATCATACTAACATTCTCCCCATTTATCAATACAAATACAGTCAAAGGGTCAAGAAGCACTGCAGTCAGTGTCACGAAAGGGAAAAAACGACACCCAGCAAATCGACATCCTATCGGGGCGGAAGAAAAGGGTAAGCCCTGCATTGTAAGACATGCGATTGTTTAGGTAACTTGACTTCAATATCTCCTGCAAAGAGGGAGCAGAAATTAAAAGGCTTTTTTGTGCAAGGGGACAAACATTGAGTCCTCTTTACAATAAGAGGCAATGCTTCAGTGAAAAATCCCAACACACCCCTTCATCGGAATTCTGCAACAGGAGAAATATAGTTCAGCCTTGTGTTCTGGATGCAGGAAATCTGTAATCACAGATGTCGTCATAGCTCTCAGAAACACGCTACCGCGCCAAACCGCAAAATGATATCATCATGTATAGATTTCCAGATCCACTATCCTATTATGCTATACCAACTTCATATAGGAACTCAAAATAAATCACCTTATATCCAAGGTCGGGCTCAATATCAAGACCAACTGGAGACTGCACTAGCACATTGAATCTGCAGGTTCCAATACTAATGTTTAATTGCATTACTTTGAAGAAACCAAGGTACTACCTCTGTACCAAAATACTTGTAGCTGGGGGAAAACTAGTACAAGTTCCCCCCAACTACAAGTATTTTGGTACAGAGGGAGTATATGACATAAGAAATCTTAAGAAACGCAACTGAACACTGGCTGCGGTCTGGGAAAAGTACTAAGTGAAAATTTGATGCTGTAACTGCGCAAATATGCAGCAAACACACCCTCCCTTCCAATCCTAAGGTCGGTATCTGCGCGAGCCAGAACACACAAACACAGATGTACCACATCACTAGGTTCTTATTAAAAAACAAGTCCGATAAAGTTCAGAGTCATGAATTGGCACCTGACGTCACGGTCACGGTAGTCGCGCTCACGGAAGCGCTCTCGCTCTCGCTCGTCGTCGCCGCGACGACGCTCCGACCGGCTGCGGCTCCTCCGCTCCCTCTCCCTCTCCTCGCGTTCGCGGTCACGGCTCCTCCGCTCCCTCTCCTTCTCCTTCTCCCTCTCCCGCTCGCCCTCCCTGCCCAGCCTCTCCTTCTCCCTCACGTCCCGGTCCCGGTCGCGGTCCCGGCGCTCCCGGCTGCTGCGGTGGCGCTCCCGGCTCTCAAGGTCACGGTCGCGGTCCCGGTGCTCGGAGCGAGAGCGCTTGGACCGGCGCTCGCCGTCGTCGCGGTCCTCTCCGTCGCCGGCGCTGCTCCGGCGGCGGGAGCTGCGCTCCTTCCCATCGGATCCGTTGGCCGGAGGCGCGGCCGAGGCCTCGACCGTCTTCTCGAGGTACTCGTACTCGTCGAAGTCCATGGCGATGACGAGGCGGAAACCCTAGATTCGTGGAGAGAGAAAGAGAGGCGCCGCGGCTAAACCCCAGCCCTCGGCTTTTCTATCGGGAAGGATGAAAGAATTTTCGCAATGCTGACCGCTCGGCGTGGACCACAGCCCGTGTCTTGTCGGTTCGGGTGGTAGAATTGAGCACGGGAAATCTCCTTCTTGGACTCTGAAGCTTACGGCCTGGGCTGGATTGCCTAATTAATACACGGGCTCGACGAAAACTTTGGGCCTCCAGAGCAACAGCCCAAAAGAAAGATTTTCTTTGTCTCGAAAAGAAAAGATTTTCTAGTTCTAAAAAGAAAATCTTTTTTATATATAGCCAAAAAAGGGAAGAATTTTCTCTATTGTATAGGTCAAGAATTTTTGAATACTGACTAGCATCCACTGTATATACTAGTACACATGCCCATGCGTTGCACCGGGCAGAAAAAGGGGCTACGTCCAAAATGAAATCAAACCCAGCCTCAGGTTTCCGTCCATCAATTAATAATGTTTTGTTTTCTGGGGGGTAATAGCATTTTTCTGTATAATATATATTTCAATTTTTTTAAATTATTTTTGTTCTTCAATTTTTTTGCACAACTTGCTTCATGTGCCATTGTGCACCATTCTTAGAGCATCTCCAATAGATGGTCCAAATTTTGATAGTCCAAAACCGGAGATGTAAAATTTGAACCGCCAAAAAATGCGTTTTGGAGCTCCGAAAAAAGCCAACTCCAACAGATGGTCCAAATTCATGGTCCAAAAGAGCAACTCTAATAGATGGTCCAAATTCATGGTCCAAAACCGGCCAGCAGCCGCGCGGCTGTTGTTCAGCCACTGTATAGCCGCACATATTGCATAAAACATGTTTTAAAACAACATAAAAAAATTCATGTCCACAACATCAAATTATTACATAGTTCTTCAGATCCAGGAGATGAAATGCAACACAAATACAACATAGTTTTGCACAATACAACATAGTTTTGAACAAACAAATAATGAATCTATGCGGATCTTTCGCCATGCCATTTCCAATGCTCTTCCATCAAATCTTTCTAGAGTTGGTCATGCACATCGTTGTCTTCTGATGCGCTGTTCTTTTCGCATGGGGTTAACAGGAATGCCCATCAAGTGATAGAAGTTGTAATCTAAATATTTTCCATGCTCGTTCTCAATGATCATGTTATGCATGATCACGCAAGCGGTCATGATGTACCAAATGATCTTTTGATCCCAAAATCTAGCTGGTCCTCGCACAATAGCAAATTGGGATTGCAAAATCCCAAATGCCCTCTCAACATCTTTTCTAGCCGCCGCTTGTGCATTATGAAAGACAAGTTCTTTCTTACCTTTAGGTGTTGCAACCGGCTTGACGAATGTACTCTACCTCGGGTAGATCCCATATGCAAGATAGTACCCATAGTTGTAGGTGCGGCCATTTGCTTCGAAGGTCACCGGTGGTGCTTCTCCATTTGCTAAGTTGGCAAAGAGAGGTGACCGGTCGAGCACGTTGATGTCCTTGCAAGAACCGGGCATACCAAAATATGCATGCCAAATCCATGTTTCATAATCAGCAACTGCCTCAAGAATGATAGTGGCATCCTTCCCACGACCCTTGAATTGTCCATGCCATGCTTTTGGACAATTCTTCCATTTCCAATGCATGCAATCTACAGACCCGAGCATACCTGGAAACCCTCGAGCTTTGTTCATCTCCAAAAGCCTCTGAGTGTCCTGAGCATTGGGTGCTCTCAAGTACTATGGACCGAATACTTCTACCATAGTTATTACAAATTGCTTGACATAGAAGATAGAAGTGCTCTTTGCCATCGCCAAGTTGTCATCAATGTAATCTGCCGGAACACCATATGCCATAATGCGCAAAGCGGGAGTGACCTTCTGCTCAATGCTATGGCCAAGCAACCCCGCGCAGTTAGTTCTCTACTCGAAGACTGGGTTATGCTGCTTCACTTCATTGCAAATGCGAAAGAACAAGTCCTTCGACATTCCGAAACGGCGTCGAAAGTAATTCTCCGAAAAGACAGGTGATGATGCAAAGTAGTTGCGCACCAACCGTTTGTGCGCATCAATCCGTTCTCTCTGAATGAACGCTAAATGGAACCACCGTGCTTCGGTTTCTTCCTCTTGTGCATGGCCACTAGCATAGCAATCTCCTCTTCGTCATGGAAATCAAACTCCTCGTCCGACGATGAATCATCCACGAAAGAGGAGTCAACCGAGCTCATCTACAATGCACACGACCACCGTCAAACATATTATCCAATCCCGAGTTAAATCATCAAGTTTTGTCATTTTTTTACCTTGAGGAATTCCGTCGAACACCTTGTGCGCGCGGTGGAGGAAGATGGCCGTCGGTTGGATTGGCTGCTGCTTTTACGGCTGTGGACGGCTCCGGATGGCGGCGGTGATAACAAAAGAGGTTGGAGGCCGGCCAAGAGGAGCTCGACGGGCGGCGAAGACAAATTCGGCAGCTGGGCGGAGGGATTGGTGCGGCGGTCGTCCTGCGGTCGGTGCAACATCCGTGGACAGGCTCACGGCCGACGGGAGCAGGTCGGCGGCAGCTCGAGACCCTGCTGAGGCCTACCGCGGCAGCCGGACCACCGGAGGGGCCGAATCCCGCGTCGGCTGCCTCCCGATTTGGCAGTGTCCGGGTGGCGGCGGGGAGGCGAGGGGGGCGCGGCGGCAGAGGACGGCGGCGGGGATGTGGGGTGGTGACGCGGGCGACGGTGAGGTTTTGGGCGGTCATGGTGGCAGATTCCGGCCGGCGGGTCGCGGGCGGGAACGGAAATTAAGTGGCGGTTGGGTGTTCGCGGGCGGCGGCTGGTTTTGGACCAGATGCATCTCGTGATGTATATTTGCATCGCGAGATGTTGGATTTTACATCACGAGGAGGCCGCGGTCCAAATTTTTTTGCATATGGACCATCTGTTGGAGCAACTTTTTTGCCCCAGACGGTCCAAAAGTTAGGTATTTTTACATTTGGACCGTCTATTGGAGATGCTCTTATATCCAATTTTAGTTGATGTGAGAAAAATGTAAGAAAGAGGCAGTACAGAAAGTATAAAATGAGAAAGGAGGATTAATGAATAGGGTCTGTTTAGAATACATCTAGATGTGACATAGTTATGTCACATCTAATCTGATCTCCATTATGTTTGTGGTTTAGTACTTTTTTGTCCCAGCTTTTTTTGGTTCCTTGTTGCTGCCTTATTTGTGAGAGGTTAGATGTGACATCCTTAGAAAACATCTAGATGTGAATTAGACAAACTGTAATGAATATATGACATAAAAAATGAAAGGGCAGTCAAGATGTGTCCATGGCTGTGTGCACAAAATGAGGTCTACCAAAATTTAATAAACGACAACTATGAAGTTAATTCCTTGCTATATGTATAAAAAAGCAAAAGCTTTGAGTGGGAATAGCATCAAAAAATTGGAGTATGTGTACTATATGACCGGCAAGGATCTTAAGAGATTTTTTCTGCTGCAAAAAATAAATAAATCCGCTAAGCTGGGTAGTGAAACCGTTCTTGTTCTACCACAACTCCTAAAATATTATGAACCATGTATAGCTTCTATATTCCCTCCTCGGAAAATCCTATAGACCTTTGATCCATAGAGCAACTGGGGATGTTTTGTCTTCACTTTTTCCTGCACGAGAAACAGTCAAAAGTGAACTTCACAAATCTGATACTGACAGTCAAGATGAATAACCTATACTTTAAATTCAATGATACTTCATAAATAAGACAAGCTACTACTATGCAGATTTATGTTTTGCCTATGGGCAATGCCCTCTATTTCAAGACCATCACTCTATACTGCAGAGAAAGCAGCAACATATTTTCGAGATTTATTCTATGTTCAGACTAATTACTTCATAGTTGCCTAACATGGTCGAGAAAGCTGACAGAACAATATTGGAACAATATAGAAGTTAAATCCTTTTTAGCGCGTGATACATCTTATTTTTGTTCATTGTCCAAGCTTTAGAAACAAAAATCTAACAACAACCACGTTCAGTGTTACAGTGTATAACAAGCTAACCTACAATAGCCAATAGCAGAGTAAACTTCCAGTGTATGTGCAATTCCACGAAAACATCACAAAAGAGCTTAGGGTTCGGCACTTCCATATATTCCACGGGACTGCGATAAGCACAACAGAGTGAATCTTGTCGATTTTTTTCTTACCAGAGATCTTTGACTGAATCAACATTGAGTGGATGAAAACTTTGAAGTTCATACCTCATCAAGGCTAGGGAGGAGCAGCTGATTAACATATGAGCAATAGTCTCTAATTCATCATGCAAAGGACAATGGGTAGTGTATATCAGTACCAATCAGTAGCGTACATATATCAGTAGCAGCATATGAATCAATCAGCCACACCCTGATCACCACAACATTGCCAATAAAAAGAATATGCCTACCGTTGGCATACAAATTAGAGAAGAGCCAATAAAAAGAATCTGTCATCGTGTTGGTAGATGCACTTCATGGATGATTCTTCTATGCAAATAGGGCACTATGAAGGACCGTGGCGTAATGACGGCAACCAAACTGGATCATGGGCGAGGAATCCGTGGTGGTTGTACTCGTCCAGCACTGCGGCTCTCCCCTTCGCTCGGCCATGGCGTCGGCAGCTCCTAGCGCTTGTCTACAGCGCCGACCATCTCCACCATGACAGCTCCCCTCCCTGCTCTCCGATCACGCCGCTACACACATCAAACGCCAAATCGTTGTCGCCCTGCCAACCCCTCTGATATCTCTCGATCTGGAAAAATTTTGTGAGAGAAAACGAACAAGAGGAGGGAGCGGTGGATTCCGAGCGGGGCTGGCAGCGAGACTATGTGAATGCGAGAGAGGGTCATGAGGGATGCGGCGGATCCTTGTCAAGCCTGGTAACTGTTCGTGATCGTCTGATGAAGCACAGTGATTCTGAGTTGCTTGGATGCTTGTCAGCCGTCGATCTGCGATCCAATGAAGCCTAGAAGAACTTACCGCTTCGCTGGCAAGCTGCGATTTCAGCCGTAGGTCTCCATCCGGACGGTTCAGATAGTTGTCTGCTTACTTTTGAAAAGTTACCAGCTTGCTTTTACCTGTTGTACCTGTCGCTGTCGACTTTAGCTCTGAATCCCCTTTATAAACCCTCCTCCGGCTTGTGGAGAGGGCATTGAGATTAATCTGGGCTTGGCCCTTGTAGCCGCCGTGTTCCGGCTGGCAAGAACCCTAGCTACTCTGCTCTGGATCTGGGTGAACCGATATAAAATTTTTCCCCAAATTCTGCTTGTTTTTCTCTGTTCGAGCGTGAATTCAGTGACAGTCACTTCTAGGGCCTGTCAAGTGGTATACAGAGCGTAGGTTCTAGTCCTTGGAGGCGAGATCTGAGTCCCAGATCCAATCGGGGCTCCTATCTGTTGCGGCGGCGGTGTTCGGTGGCGATTGGCGGCGGAGATCGTCGGTAGCAGAAGGTTGAGCAGTGGTTTCTGAAGAAAACTTCTTCAGTATAAAATCCCACCCACCCTCCCATCTAGCCATTCTTCGGCGACGCAGTTCTACACCAAGCTGATGGAGAAATCCGAGATGGTGTGGTTGGTTGTTGGGTGACCGGCGTAAAATCCCTCCCACTCCCTCCCCAGTTTGTCCGCGGTCTGGATTTTCAGGAATGACCAACAAAACACCTGAAGACATGGCAGGTGAGACGCAAGACACTGATCTCTTGGAGCTTGAATCGCTGCAACTTGACATAAAAACACTCCGGCAAGAGCGAGAAGATGACAGGAAGGAGTTCTACCATTTCACAGACTCTGTCAACAAGAACTTCGTGAGCATACAGAAGAATTTCAAGAAAATCCAGATTTCCTTGCTGAAGTTAACAACAGAGCAATGAATTGACGAAGAAGATGAAGAAGAAGAAAGACTAGATCCACTATCAGGGCAAGGAAGCACGGCTATTCCTCCTGGGAGGCCAAAGCAACTACCAAGCAACCACCTTTCCACTGAGAAACATGAACCTGCAACTGGGGGATCTGCTGTTCTTGTTGACAAAGCAACAAGCAGAGAGCTAAACATGGATGGCACGCCAAAGGTCCCTTACAGGCACCCTAATCATACAACAAACAAACAAGACTTCCACACTCCTCAACAATAACAAGGTCAGGTCACAAAACATATCATGACAGTGGACGAATTACCTGAAGCAGAAGTGAGACGAGAAAGGAACATAAATTATACTCCTGAAGTTAGAAGAAATCTCCTTTGTGTTAAACCTGCTAAGTTAAATATTGCTGAATTCGATGGAGTTGATGCAGACTCTTGGATACAGAATATTGAGCAATATTTTTCAGCTGCAAGAACCCCAATTGAGCAAAGAACTGAGATAGCAGTTTCATATTTAAAAGGTGAAGCTATCCAATGGTGGAGAGGTACAGGGTTTATTGTTCATCATACACCATGGCACAAGTTCTGCTCTGCAATCACGCAAAGATTTGCAGTAACATCTGTGTGTGAGAATGTGAAAGCTTTTCACAAGTTAACACAACAAACTTTAGTTGCTCAGTATATTACAGAGTTTGAACAACACATGAACTTGATGAGGAGGGACAATCCTCAGTACCTGATGACTATTATATGCATAGTTTTATTGCTGGGCTAAACCAATACATACAAAGTCACCTGGAATGTTTAGAACCCACTGACATGAACAAAGCTATGTGGCTAGCCAGAAGAATTGAAAAGTCTTGTCCCCCTACCATCACTCAGAAATCTTTTGTGCCCAACTACAGAAGAGGAACTACAGGAGAAATATCTAAACCTGTACTTCCTGCCAGCACATCTCCTACTGCTGTGATACAACAGGCTAGAGAAAAGGGCATTTGTTATAAATGCAGAGAACCATGGTTCGCAGGGCACAAGCAAGTGTGCAAGATGTCACAAAAAGCACAAGTTCAGGCACTGCAAGAACAAGGAGAAAACCCTGACATTATATACATAGTTGATGCAGAGGAGCTACATTCAGATGGGGATGAAGAACCTCATGATAACCAAGAACTAAAAATTTCCATGCATGCAGCTACATGAGTACCTGAAGATAAAAAGAAACACACTTTTACACTTCAGGTCCAAATTGGAAAAACAGTGGGCCTAGCCTTGGTGGATAGTGGAAGCACTACCACTTTCATCTCTCCTGCTCTGGCTCTACAATCTGGTTGCCCTGCCACACCAGTAAAACAAGTACAAGTGACAGTAGCTAATGGGGGCAAATTATACAGTGATTTTCTCTCCACAAAATCAAGTACACCATCCAAGGAGCTGAATTAGAGTCTGATTTCAGGTTGTTGCAACTCACTGGATATGACATCATATTGGGAGCTGACTGGATGTATCAGCATAGCCCTGTCATTTTTTATTTGCCCAATATGAAGTTGGGGATCAGACAGCCAAATGGGCAACAAATCACCTTCCTGGATGAGAGTCTACCCACTAGTCCTTCACTCCTATATTGCAAGACATGGAAAACATACTTGATGATATGCTCACTGGAGCTTTGATGTGGATGCAGCCAGTGCAGTTGGAAACCATACATGACTCTGTCCAAAAACCTGGAATAACTACCTTATTGGAAAACTTCAAGGATGTTTTTGCAGAGCCCACTGGGTTACCCCCACAAAGAGAATGTGACCATGCAATCAACCTTGAACCTGGAGCCCCAGTTATAAATCAGAGAGGATACAGATTGCCACATCACCAGAAAAATGCACTGGAAGAAATCATTAAAGATCTTCTCCAAAAAGGAATTATCAGATTAAGTCACAGTCCATATTCCTCCCTGCTATTTTGGTCAAGAAAAAGGACACGACTTGGAGGTTATGCATTGATTACAGGAAACTAAGTGCACACACAATCAAAAACAAATATCCCATACCCATGATAGAAGATCTCTTGGATGAATTGAATGGAGCAAAAATCTTCACCAAACTTGATATGAGAAGTGGATATCATCAAATCATAATGAAAGAAGGGGACATAGAGAAAACTGCTTTTAGCACACACATTGGGCTATTTGAATTCTTGGTCATGCCTTTTGGAGTGACTAATGGGCCTCCCTCCTTTACAGAACTCATGCAAACTATATTGGGGCCTTTATTGAGACACTGTGTGCTAGTTTTCTTTGATGATATCCTCATCTTTAGCAAAACCTATGAGGAACACTTGGAACATGTAGCCCTGGTATTGGAAGCACTGAGAAAACATCAACTCTATGCTAAGCTCTCTAAATGCACCTTTGCACAAAACAAGGTGGATGTCGGCGTTCTCGGAACGGGGGTCCCCAGACTTGCCTGCCTGCGGCCTGCGGCGTGGCTCAAAGGGGGCCCAGCGTGGCCCATCTTCATCAACACAAACCCAAGACCCTCGCGAGGGGCCAAGCCTCGCGGGGCGGACGACACTGAGCTTCCTCAGGCATGGCCTCGTCAGGCTGGCTCATGAGGAGGCGGAGAGATCAAGGCGGGGTACCTCGCGAGGTGCCCATGACGCAAGCCATGACGACCAAGGGTGCCAGGCGGGCGCCAGTCCGCGCAGTGTCTCCCTTTCCTCTTTGGTGCAAAGGGGGCAAGCGCAGGCGAGAGGATCAAGCAAAGGCATCCATTTCGGTGCAACGAGACCAAGACCAGTCCAACGGTGGGAAGGAGGTCATCGTGGAGCCCAGAACGGCGTCACCACAGGGCCTTTGGCAGGCGAGGACCAACTTTAGTCAGGATAAGTGTACCAGATGTTCCCCTTTGAATTGGCCAATTGTTGGCGCCCTTCCCGCTCAATATTTGGGAAGAGGCCCAGGGCCTTTGCCTATAAATAGGACTAGCCACCCCCAGGGTAGAGGCAGCTAGGAAGATTGGAACATCTAGCAACCCAGCAATCAGTTAGATAGGCAGCAGAGAGAGAAAAGGGCGATTGAACTCCTCCTAGCAGTTCATCCCCCAGGCCAAGAACAGACCCTCGCGAGGCTGTTCTACCTTGTAGTGTTCGTTATCATCAGCCCAAGAGGCAATCCACCCACCACAAACTAGAGTAGGGTATTACACCACAATGGTGGCCCGAACTAGTATAAACTCTGTGTCTCTTGTGTTGTTCTTTCAGTAGTTAGATCCTTGCGAGACGGAGAGGTAGAGGGCATAATCTTCGCGCGCACCCCAGAGTTCGAACCTTAAGGGTCTGCCGGAACCCGAAATCCGACATTTGGCGCGCCAGGTAGGGGTGCGCCGGAGTCCACCTCTCTACCGCTCCGCGTCCCGTCGCACCGTCATCACCTTGTCCGGCGACCAGGCGGGCAACCTAGATCCATGGGCGGCGTGGCCCGCCCGCGCGAAGCCGCCCGCCTCGGGCGACCCCGCGCCCCAGGCAGCTCGTGGTCCGCAGGGCGCTGCGGGCCGCGGGCGGCGCGGATAGGCTTCAACAACCCTCACGCCGTGGCAAGAGCGGTCGGCGGCAAGGGCCTCCAATCACGACGCGACCACGACACCGTACACCCGCCGGGAGCAAGCGAACTCGAGGGCCGCGCTCACGGTGGCCCGAGAGCTGCTGCAGTGTAGGCTGCTGGAAGGCGGCCGCGACGTGCTGCTGGAGCGGGTCGCCGAACTCCTGGGCTTTGCCGCTTCGGGGGCTCACCCCTTCTGCATCCAGCTTCCGTCTCAAGCCCAGGGCGGCACGCGCGGGGGCCCCGCGCGCTCCCGCGGGCCTCAGGGCTACCCCAACACCAGCGAATCCGTCGGCGCCGGACTGGCGGTGGCGCTACCCCCGCCCTCGGCGCATGAGGGAGAGGGGCTCGGCGCAGCCCACGGCGCCAGCGGGCAGCCGCGCTACCACCCCGCGGCGGGCACGTCAAGCAGCACCGCATGGCACATGGAGCACTACAGCACATCCTTCGGGGTAGCGGCGCCAGAAGAATATGTGCCCCACATGATGGACCAAGGGCACGCTCACGAGGGCGAACAAGGCTCGCTTCTCAGCCCAAGCTGGGGAGACGAGACACCAGAAGGTGAGCTCTTCCAGGAGCCCCGGGATGGCTCCGCCGGCCACGCTGGAGGCGACAATTATCGGGTACCACTAATTCCTCAGGAGCAGGCGTACGCTAATCATGGATCGTAGGAGGTGCAGGTCGCCGCAGCGAGCATTTGTCCTGCTCCCACAGTCTCCTACCCCTCGGGAGGAGGGCGCAGGGGGCTGCAGGAGAGGGGCAGGGACCCCACATCACCACCGCGGCGTTCGGAGCAAGGCGTTCTCAGGAGGTAGGCCCTCCGCTGGGGAGGCGCCTAAGGGCCTGCCCCTGGCGGAGGACCCGTGGTCGTCGGTGGAACCGCTGGCGACCGCTCTACCTCACCGGCGGCGTCCTGGTTTCCGGTCGTCGTTGGTGGCACTAGAGTGTGGCGCAAGGCGGGGCCCTCGTCTGGCGATATGAAGCAAGGCCGGTACCTGTGAAGAAGGCCCAGTGCCTGTGAAGCTCGCCGCCCCGTGACACTCTCACGTAATAATGAGTGGGGCTGTACACGCCCCGGAGTCTCAGGGGTGCTGGCCTCAGGCCCTGGGGCTCCCTCCCACGCTCAGTGGACAGCACTTAGCTCCGCGCTGGTGAGAAGACGTCCAAGACTAGATTAGGTGCCGGACGCAACCTTTTGCCTGTTTTCATTGACTCCTTCTTTGGTTGTAACTTTTCCCCTGCTGGATTTAAGTTGGATTCCAATTTGAGATTTGCGTGTGTTCGGGGAAGGGGTGCTTAGTCTCGTTCGAGCCATTTCTCGCGTTTTGGTCACCGCTCCACCGCAGCTCCCTCCCCTCGCGAGCCCCTCGCGAGCCGGGCCAGTCCTAGCTCACGCGCAGCCCGGACTGCCGCTATTGCTCCTTCCCGGGAGGACGTTTTGGTGCCCGCGGAGGATGCCCTTTTAGGAAAAGGCCCAGAGCCTGTGAAGAAGGCAAATGCCTGTGAAGCTATCGCGTTTAGGAAAAGGCCCAGAGCCTGTGAAGAAGGTGAATGCCTGTGAAGCTACCGCGTTTAGGAAAAGGCCCAGAGCCTGTGAAGAAGGCGAATGCCTGTGAAGCTATCGCGTTTAGGAAAAGGCCCAGAGCCTGTGAAGAAGGCGAATGCCTGTGAAGCTATCGCGCTTAGGAAAAGGCCCAGAGCCTGTGAAGAAGGCGAATGCCTGTGAAGCTATCGCGTTTAGGAAAAGGCCCAGAGCCTGTGAAGAAGGCGAATGCCTGTGAAGCTATCGCGTTTAGGAAGAGGCCCAGATCCTGTGAAGAAGGTGAATGCCTGTGAAGCTATCGCGTTTAGGAAAAGGCCCAGAGCCTGTGAAGAAGGCAAATGCCTATGAAGCCATCACATGCGGGAAAAGGCCCGGAGCCTGTGAAGAAGGCTAGCGCCTGTGAAGCCCCTCACCGGTGACACTTGCGCGTCCTACGGATTCAACTAGAGAACACTCAGGACACCACATCCTCCCACGAGCAGCCTCGGGGCCTGCGCGAAACAAAGGTAAACCAGCCAGCCGCCAGGCGCGGGTGCTCGCGCAATATGATAGCTACTAATACGATTCATACAGGTTTTACATGAGGGGCTTCCCCTCCCCAAAATGCTCTCACAGCCATCAGGCCGAACACCTGAGTTCTACTCGTGCATGGTAAAAAGACACGGGCGATACATACTCACTCGGACAAATCCCCCAATGCGTCCTCAGGAGCACCTCCCGAGCCGCCGCTGGCATCGCTGAACTCGCCATTGCTACCTGCGTCGCCGCCAGCGGCATCAGGGCCGTCCACCACACCGCCCTCGTCGGCAGCCACGATCACGTCGTTGTCATCCGAAGTGAAGGCCCTGACAAGAGCATCCACGTTGTCTTCCACCCAGTGCGCCAGGTTGCCTCGGACGACCTGGGGGACTGGGGCGATGGCGGCGTCGAAGTCGAAGTGGGGATCCATGTTTCGAAGATGGCTGAAGACACGAGAGAAGGCGCGCCCTAGTAGGGAGCGACTCCTCTCCTCCACCAACCTGTCGGCCCTGACCGACCGCGCCTCCAGCTGCGTCACCACGGCGGTGAAGAACTGTAGGTTGCCGGCATAGTTGATCGTGTGCGGCTCGCCGACAGCCGCCTCGCAGATGTTGCCCAAGGCTGCGTTAGCCCTCTCCCTGAGCGTAGCCAGCATGGGGCCGTGCACGTGCTCTAGGACCTGCCGCTGGTGTATCTCATCGGCGTTCTGACGTTCGACGGCCTCAGCCTCTTCCACCCGCTGACGAAGACGGAGCACCTCGGCCTGGAGGGCAGCCGACTCCTTCTGCGCTGCCTCAAGGGCGGCTCGGGAAGCGTCGGCCCGCCGCGTCGCCTCATCCCGTTGGGCCCTCAGGGCTGCGGTTCTTCCCTCGGCCTCGACCCGGATCAACTCCAGCTTCCCCTCGAACTCGCGCTCAAGGCCTTGGCGTGCCATCGCCACTCGACGACCAACCTCCTCCAGGACACGTGCCTCCCGTGCGGCGACTTCATCTTCCGCCTGCGTCACCAGGCGCTCCCTCGTCTCCAGCCGCTCATACTCGCGGGTGCGTTCGACAGCTTCCAGCGTCAATGCTTCCTCACGCTTCTGGAGCTCAGCAGGGTCACCAGAGGCCACCTTCATCGAGGCAAGGGCCGCCTCGCGCAGTTCCACTTGCTCCTCCAATGAGTGGGATCGGGCCAGGAGCTCCCGAGCCCGCTCCTGAAGGAAATATGCCCTAGAGGCAATAATAAAGTTATTATTTATTTCCTTATATCATGATAAATGTTTATTATTCATGCTAGAATTGTATTAACCGGAAACATAATACATGTGTAAATACATAGACAAACAGTATGTCACTAGTATGCCTCTACCTGACTAGCTCGTTGATCAAAGATGGTTAAGTTTCCTAACCATAGACATGAGTTGTCATTTGATTAACGGGATCACATCATTAGGAGAATGATGTGATTGACATGACCCATTCCGTTAGCTTAGCACCCGATCGTTTAGTATGTTGCTATTGCTTTCTTCATGACTTATACATGTTCCTATGACTATGAGATTATGCAACTCCCGTTTACCGGAGGAACACTTTGTGTGCTACCAAACGTCACAACGTAATTGGGTGATTATAAAGGAGCTCTACAGGTGTCTCCAAAGGTACATGTTGGGTTGGCGTATTTCGAGATTAGGATTTGTCACTCCGATTGTCGGAGAGGTGTCTCTGGGCCCTCTCGGTAATGCACATCACTTAAGCCTTGCAAGCATTGCAACTAATGAGTTAGTTGCGGAATGATGTATTACGGAACGAGTAAAGAGACTTGCCGGTAACGAGATTGAACTAGGTATTGGATACCGACGATCGAATCTCGGGCAAGTAACATACCGATGACAAAGGGAACAACGTATGTTGTTATGCGGCCTGACCGATAAAGATCTTTGTAGAATATGTAGGAACCAATATGGGCATCCAGGCCCCACTATTGGTTATTGACCGGAGACGTGTCTCGGTCATGTCTACATTGTTCTCGAACCGTAGGGTCCGCACGCTTAACGTTACGATGACAGTTATATTATGAGTTTATGAGTTTTGATGTACCGAAAGAGTTCGGAGTCCCGGATGAGATCGGGGACATGACGAGGAGTCTCGAAATGGTCGATACGTAAAGATCGATATATTGGACGACTATATTCGGACATCGGAAAGGTTCTGAGTGGTTCGGGTATTTTTCGGAGTACCGGGGAATTACGGGAATACGGGGGAGAAGTATTGGGCCTTATTGGGCCATACGGGAAAGAGAGAGGGGCTGCCTAGGGCAGGCCGCGCCCCCCCCAAGGCCTAGTCCGAATTGGACTAGGGGGAGGGGCTGCGCCTCCTCCTTCCTTCCCTTCTCTTTTCCCCTTCCTTGTCTCCTACTCCTACTACATGGAAGGACTTCTAGTTGGACTAGGAAAGGGGAATCCTACTCCCGGTGGGAGTAGGACTCCCTAGGGCGCGCCATAGAGAGGGCCGGCCCTCCCCTCCTCCACTCCTTTATATACGGGGGCAGGGGGCACCCCATAGACACACAAGTTGATCTTCGTGATCGTTCCTTAGCCGTGTGCGGTGCCCCCCTCCACGATATTACACCTCGGTCATATTGTAGCGGTGCTTAGGCGAAGCCCTGCGGCAGTTGAACATCAAGATCATCACCACGCCGTCGTGCTGACAAAACTCCTCCCCGAAGCTTTGATGGATCGGAGCCCGGGGTGCGTCATCGAGCTGTACGTGTGTCAAGAACTCGGAGGTGCCGGAGTAACGGTGCTTGGATCGGTTGGACCGGGAAGGCGTACGACTACTTCCTCTACGTTGCGTCAACGCTTCCGCTTCGGTCTACAAGGGTACGTAGACAACACTCTCCCCTCTCGTTGCTATGCATCACCATGATCTTGCGTGTGCATAGGAATTTTTTTGAAATTACTACGTTCCCCAACAGTGGTATCAGAGCCTAGGTTTTATGGTTTGATGTTATATGCACGAGTAGAACACAAGTAAGTTGTGGGCGATATAAGTCATACTGCTTACCAGCATGTCATACTTTGGTTCGGCGGTATTGTTGGATGAAGCGGCCCGGACCGACATTACGCGTATGCTTACGCGAGACTGGTTCTACCGCCGTGCTTTGCACACAGGTGGGTGGCGGGTGTCAGTTTCTCCAACTTTAGTTGAACCGAGTGTGGCTACGCCCGGTCCTTGCGAAGGTTAAAAGAACACTAACTTGACAAACTATCGTTGTGGTTTTGATGCGTAGGTAAGATTGGTTCTTGCTAAGCCCGTAGCAGCCACGTAAAATTTGCAACAACAAAGTAGAGGACGTCTAACTTGTTTTTGTAGGGCATGTTGTGATGTGATATGGTCAAGACATGATGCTAAATTTTATTGTATGAGATGATCATGTTTTGTAACCGAGTTATCGGCAACTGGCAGGAGCCATATGGTTGTCGCTTTATTGTATGCAATGCAATCGCCCTGTAATGCTTTACTTTATCACTAAGCGGTAGCGATAGTCGTAGAAGCATAAGATTGGCGAGACGACAACGATGCTACGATGGAGATCAAGGTGTTGCGCCGGTGACGATGGTGATCATGACGGTGCTTCGAAGATGGAGATCACAAGCACAAGATGATGATGGCCATATCATATCACTTATATTGATTGCATGTGATGTTTATCTTTTATGCATCTTATCTTGCTTTGATTGACGGTAGCATTTTAAGATGATCTCTCACTAATTATCAAGAAGTGTTCTCCCTGAGTATGCACCGTTGCGAAAGTTCTTCGTGCTGAGACAGCACGTGATGATCGGGTGTGATAGGCTCTACGTTCAAATACAACGGGTGCAAAACAGTTGCACACGCGGAATACTCAGGTTATACTTGACGAGCCAAGCATATACAGATATGGCCTCGGAACACGGAGACCGAAAGGTCGAGCGTGAATCATATAATAGATATGATCAACATAGTGATGTTCACCATTGAAACTACTCCATCTCACGTGATGATCGGACATGGTTTAGTTGATTTGGATCACGTGATCACTTAGAGGATTAGAGGGATGTCTATCTAAGTGGGAGTTCTTAAGTAATATGAT
Organism: Aegilops umbellulata; assembly: GCA_032464435.1. NCBI lineage: Eukaryota > Viridiplantae > Streptophyta > Magnoliopsida > Poales > Poaceae > Aegilops > Aegilops umbellulata. The sequence goes on from CP136057.1 coordinate 589,681,536, forward strand.
TAATTGAACTTTAATTTATCATGAACTTAGTCCTGGTAGTATTAGCATATCTATGTTGTAGATCAATAGCTCGCGTTGTTGCTTTCATATGTTAATTTTGATATGTTCCTAGAGAAAATTATGTTGAAAGATGTTAGTAGCAATGATGCGGATCGGATCCGTGATCTGAGGTTTATCCTCATTGCTGCACAGAAGAATTATGTCCTTGATGCACCGCTAGGTGATAGACCTGTTGCAGGGGCAGATGCAGACGTTATGAACGTTTGGCTAGCTCAATATGATGACTACTTGATAGTTTAGTGCATCATGCTTAACGGCTTAGAATCGGGACTTCAAAGACGTTTTGAACGTCATGGACCATACGAGATGTTCCAGGAGTTGAAGTTAATATTTCAAGCAAATACCCGAGTTGAGAGATATGAAGTCTCCAACAAGTTCTATAGCTAAAAGATGGAGGAGAATCGCTCAACTAGTGAGCATGTGCTCAGATTGTCTGGGTACTACAATCGCTTGAATCAAGTGGGATTTAATCTTCCAGATAAAATAGTGATTGATAGTATTCTCTAGTCACCATCACCAAGTTAGTAGAACTTCGTGATGAACTATAATATGCAAGGGATGACGAAAGTAATTCCCAAGCTCTTCGTGATGCTGAAATTGACGAAGGTAGAAATCAAGAAAAACATCAAGTGTTGATGGTTAACAAGACCACTAGTTTCAAGAAAAGGGCAAAGGGAAGAAGGGGAACATCAAGAAGAATGGCAAACAAGTTGCTGCTCAAGTGAAGAAGCCCAAGTCTGGACCTAAGCCTGAGACTGAGTGCTTCTACTGCAATGGGACTGGTCACTAGAAGTGGAACTACCCCAAGTATTTGGCAGATAAGAAGGATGGCAAAGTGAACAAAAGTATATTTGATATACAGATTATTGATGTGTATTTTACTGGTGTTCATAGCAACCCCTTGGTATTTGATACTGGTTCAGTTGCTAAGAGTAGTAACTCGAAACGGGAGTTGCAGAATGAACAGGAACTAGTTAAGGGTGAAGTGACGATGTGTGTTGGAAATAGTTCCAAGATTGATATGATCATCATCACACACTCCCTATACTTTCGGGATTAGTGTTAAACCTAAATAAGTGTTATTTGGTGTTTGCATTGAGCATGAATATGATTTGATCATGTTTATTGCAATACGGTTATTCATATAAGTTAGAGAATAATTGTTGTTCTGTTTACATGAATAAAACCTTCTATGGTCATACACCCAATGAAAATGGTTTGTTGGATCTCGATCGTAGTAATACACATATTCATAATATTGAAGCCAAAAGATGCAAAGTTAATAATGATAGTGCAACTTATTTGTGGCACTGCTGTTTAAGTCATATTGGTGTAAAGCGCATGAAAAAACTCCATGCTGATGGGATTTTGGAATCACTTGATTATGAATCATTTGATGCTTGCGAACCATGCCTCTTGGGCAAGATGACTAAAACACCATTCTCCGGAACAATGAAGCAAGCAACAGATTTGTTGGAAATCATACATACTGATGTATGTGGTCCAATGAATATTAAGGCTTGCAGCGGGTATCATTATTTTCTGACCTTCACAGATGATTTGAGCAGATATGGGTATATCTACTTGATGAAACGCAAGTCTGAAACATTTGAAAATGTTCAAAGAGTTTTAGAGTGAAGTGGAGAATCATCGTAACAAGAAAATAAAAGTTTCTACGATATGATCGTGGAGGAGAATATTTGAGTTACGAGTTTGGTCTTCAATTAAAACAATGTGGAATAGTTTCACAAACTAATGCCACCTGGAACACCACAGCATAATGGTGAGTCCGAACGTCATAACCATACTTTATTGGATATAGTACAATCTATGATGTCTCTTACCGATCTACCACTATCGTTTTTGGGGTTATGCATTAAAGACAACTGCATTCACGTTAAAAAAGGGCACCATCTAAGTCCGTTGAGACGACATAATCTGAACTGTGGTTCGGCAAGAAACCAAAGTTGTCGTTTCTTAAAGTTTGGGATTGTGATGCTTATATGAAAAAGTTTCATCCTGATAAGCTCAAACCCAAATCGGAGAAATATGTCTTCATAGGATACCCAAAGGAGACTGTCGGGTACACCTTCTATCACAGATCCGAAGGCAAGACATTCGTTGCTAAGAATGGATCCTTTCTAGAGAAGGAGTTTCTGTCGAAAGAAGTGAGTGGGAGGAAAGTTGAAACTTGATAAGGTAATTGTACCTTCTCCCTTATTGGAAAGTAGTTCATCACAGAAATCTGTTCCTGTGACTACTACACCAATTAGTGAGGAAGCTAATGATGATGATCATGTAACTTCAGATCAAGTTACTACCGAATCTCGTAGGTAAACCAGAGTGAGATCCGCACCAGAGTGGTACGGTAATCCTATTCTGGAAGTCATGTTACTAGACCATGACGAACTTGCGAACTATGAGGAAGCGATGATGAGCCCAGATTCCGCGAAATGGTTTGAGGCCATGAAATCTGAGATATGATCCATGTATGAGAACAAAGTATGGACTTTGATGGATTTGCCCGATGATCGGCAAGCCATAGAAAATAAATGGATCTTCAAGAGGAAGACGGACGCTGATAGTAGTGTTACTATCTACAAAGCTAGAATTGTCGCAAAAGGTTTTCGGCAAGTTCAAGGTGTTGACTACGATGAGAGTTTCTCACCCGTATCTATGCTTAAGTCTGTCCGAATCATGTTAGCAATTGTCGCATTTTATGAAATCTGGCAAATGGATAAACAAAACTGCATTCCTTAATGGAATTATTAAAGAAGAGTTGTATGTGATGCAACTAGAAGGTTTTGTCGATCCTAAAGGTGTTAACAAAATATGCAAGCTCCAGCGATCCATCTGTGGACTGGTGCAAGCATCTCGGAGTTGGAATATACGCTTTGATAAGTTTATCAAAGCATATAGTTTTATACAGACTTGCGGTGAAGCCTGTATTTACAAGCAAGTGAGTGGGAGCACTACAACATTTCTGATAAGTATATGTGAATGACATATTGTTGATCGGAAATAATGTAGAATTATTCTGCAAAGCATAAAGGAGTGTTTGAAAGGAGTTTTTCAAAGAAAGACCTCAGTGAAGCTGCTTACATATTGAGCATCAAGATCTATAGAGATAGATCAAAACGCTTGATAAGTTTTTTCAATGAGTACATACCTTGACAAGATTTTGAAGTAGTTCAAAATGGAACATTCAAAGAAAGAGTTCTTGCCTGTGTTACAAGGTGTGAAGTGAGTAAAGACTCAAAGCCCGACCACGGCAGAAGATAGAAAGAGAATGAAAGTCATTCCCTATGCCTCAGTCATAGGTTCTATAAAGTATGTCATGCTGTGTACCAGAATTATTGTATACCCTGCACTGTGTTTAGCAACGGAGTACAATAGTGATCTAGGAGTAGATCACTGGACAGCGGTCAAAATTATCCTTAGTAGAATAAGGATATATTTCTCGATTATGGAGGTGACAAAAGGTTCATCGTAAAGGGTTACGTCGATGCAAGTTTTGACACTGATCCAGATGACTCTAAGTCTCAATCTGGATACATATTGAAAGTGGGAGCAATTAGCTAGAGTAGCTCCATGCAGAGCATTGTTGACATAGAAATTTGCAAAATACATGCGGATCTGAATGTGGCAGACCCGTTGACTAAACTTCTCTCACAAGCAAAACATGATCACACCTTAGTACTCTTTGGGTGTTAATCACATAGCGATGTGAACTAGATTACTGACTCTAGTAAACCCTTTGGGTGTTGATCACATATCGATGTGAACTATGGGTGTTAATCACATGGTGATGTGAACTATTGCTGTTAAATCACATGGCGATGTGAACTAGATTATTGACTCTAGTGCAAGTGGGAGACTGAAGGAAATATGCCCTAGAGGCAATAATAAAGTTATTATTTATTTCCTTATATCATCATAAATGTTTATTATTCATGCTAGAATTGTATTAACCGGAAACATAATACATGTGTGAATACATAGACAAACAGTATGTCACTAGTATGCCTCTACCTGACTAGCTCGTTGATCAAAGATGGTTAAGTTTCCTAACCATAGACATGAGTTGTCATTTGATTAACGGGATCACATCATTAGGAGAATGATGTGATTGACATGACCCATTCCGTTAGCTTAACACCTGATCGTTTAGTATGTTGCTATTGCTTTCTTCATGACTTATACATGTTCCTATGACTATGAGATTATGCAACTCCCGTTTACCGGAGGAACACTTTGTGTGCTACCAAACGTCACAACGTAACTGGGTGATTATAAAGGAGCTCTACAGGTGTCTCCAAAGGTACATGTTGGGTTGGCGTATTTCGAGATTAGGATTTGTCACTCCGATTGTCGGAGAGGTATCTCTGGGCCCTCTCGGTAATGCACATCACTTAAGCCTTGCAAGAATTGCAACTAATGAGTTAGTTGCGGAATGATGTATTACGGAACGAGTAAAGAGACTTGCTGGTAACGAGATTGAACTAGGTATTGGATACCGACGATCGAATCTCGGGCAAGTAACATACCGATGACAAAGGGAACAACGTATGTTGTTATGCAGTCTGACCGATAAAGATCTTCGTAGAATATGTAGGAACCAATATGGGCATCCAGGCCCCGCTATTGGTTATTGACCGGAGACGTGTCTCGGTCATGTCTACATTGTTCTCGAACCGTAGGGTCCGCACGCTTAACGTTACGACGACAGTTATATTATGAGTTTATGAGTTTTGATGTACCGAAGGAGTTCGGAGTCCCAGATGAGATCGGGGACATGACGAGGAGTCTCGAAATGGTCGAGACGTAAAGATCGATATATTGGACGACTATATTCAGACATCGGAAAGGTTCTGAGTGGTTCGGGTATTTTTCGAAGTACCGGGGAGTTACGGGAATACGGGGGAGAAGTATTGGGCCTTATTGGGCCATACGGGAAAGAGAGAGGGGCTGCCTAGGGCAGACCGCGCTCCCCCCCAAGGCCTAGTCCGAATTGGACTAGGGGGAGGGGCTGCGCCTCCTCCTTCCTTCCCTTCTCTTTTCCCCTTCCTTGTCTCCTACTCCTACTACATGGAAGGACTCCTAGTTGGACTAGGAAAGGGGGAATCCTACTCCCGATGGGAGTAGGACTCCCTAGGGCGCGCCATAGAGAGGGTTGGCCCTCCCCTCCTCCACTCCTTTATATACGGGGGCAGGGGGCACCCCATAGACATACAAGTTGATCTTCGTGATCGTTCCTTAGCCGTGTGCGGTGCCCCCCTCCACGATATTACACCTCGGTCATATTGTAGCGGTGCTTAGGCGAAGCCCTGCGACGGTTGAACATCAAGATCATCACCACGCCGTCGTGCTGACAAAACTCCTCCCCGAAGCTTTGCTGGATCGGAGCCCGGGGTGCGTCATCGAGCTGTACGTGTGTGAAGAACTCGGAGGTGCCGGAGTAACGGTGCTTGGATCGGTTGGACCGGGAAGACGTACGACTACTTCCTCTATGTTGCGTCAACGCTTCCGCTTCGGTCTACAAGGGTACGTAGACAACACTCTCCCCTCTCGTTGCTATGCATCACCATGATCTTGCGTGTGCGTAGGAATTTTTTTTGAAATTACTACGTTCCCCAACAGCTCCTCCGCTGCTTCTCGCCGTCGGTCGGCTCCCAGGGCCTCCTCAGCGGCTTGGGATCGGGCCACCCGGGAGGCCTCCAGCGACGCCTTCGCTTCTTCGTCTTCAAGGTCGCGCTGGTAACGCGCAAGGGCGATGGCGGCCTCCAGCTCGCGCCTCCCTGCGGCCAGGCGCAGGCCCTCGGCCTCCAGGCGTGCGTCTTCACCAGCGAGCTCCTCCCCAAGCAGGTCCACCGCGTCAGTCGCCCTTCGAAGGAACTCTTGGCGGTGAGCATGGCGCTCCCGAGCGCGCCCGAGCACGTCTTCCACACCATCATCTGCCCCAAGCGAACGCCGTGGGCCACAAACCATCGCTCCTCCTCCAGGCAGGGGGCTGGGGGCTGGCACCCTCACGACGGCCGGGCATGCCACACTAGAAGCCCGGCCTGGGGCCAGCCCGTCTCCAGAAGAAGGGCACAGGGGGCGCCTCAGCCAGTCACAGCCCGCGACCAGATGAGAAGCCCACAGCAGGCCGGCTATGCCGAGAGAGGGCACGCGGAGGAAGATCGCAGGAAGAGAAGGGCCGCGGTGCGCTTCGGGACGGTCCACCCCTTCATTCGCCCTCGCCACGAGAGCAGTGCTGCTCGGAGCACTTGGGGACGACGGGGGAGGCGAAGCCAAAGGAGGCGGCGCCTCAATGACTCCCACGAGCTCGGCTGGAAGAGGCCTGCGGGGTAAGGATCAGTAGACGCAGCAAGGGGATCAGGAGCCGGGAAAGGAGAAGGCTTACTCGTCAGTAGCAAAGTATTTCCGGCGCTTCAGCAAGCGACAAGAGAAGTCATCACCCAGGGCCTCCCTTTTCCTCCGGAGGGCCTCAAAGTCCACACAGAAGCGGCCCAAGAGAAGAGCGCAAGGATCAACCTGCGACGAAGACGGAGCAACAAAGCTATCCGCGTCAGGGGCGCCTGCGTGACGCGTGCTGCCAATCACCTCGGCGGAAGACGCGGCCGGGGCCTCAGGAGCCTCGGCCCCAGGCGCTGGGAGTGGCTGCTTGCCACCCACAGCCTCTGCAGCACGGGCCTCAGGAGCTGCTCCCTCGAGGGCATCGCCAGGCGCAGTCTCCTCATCGGGAGCCTTATCGGTCTCCGCCGTCTCATGCCTCCCTGCTCCACCACTCGAGGAGGATTCGCCTTGGCCGACCGGAAGGGCGGTCACCACCACAGGGTTCTCGCGTGTCCCTTGGAGGCCAGCGGGGCGCAGCCCCCATTCATCAAAGGAGGGCATCTGCCTCACGAAGTCGTCCCTGTTCTGGCAGAGATACAGCAGGGCCCCTCCCCGCTGGATGTTGCCCGGGTTGGGGTCACCAGTCAGGACCAAGAGCACCGTCCTTAGCGCCCCAGGCGCCAGGTCTTCTTCCTGGAGCCTCATGCGATCATCACGCCCACTGAAGGCTCACATTCGGCGGGAGTGGCGTTGGAGAGGGGCAATGCGGCGTAACAGGAACTCCTTCACCACCTTGGGCACCGTCACGCCGAGCGATCTCAAGAACGTGAAGCGGCGCCAGACGAAGGCGAGCCGGGGGCTCACGAGCGTCTCCTGGCCCCAGCCCAAATTGGGTACTGCAGGCGAAGTTGGCTTCGCCGGCAGGGGGCTGGGTACCCCGACATCAACGTACAACCACCGCTCGCGGAACCCAGCTGAAGGCGAAGGAAGCTTGAAGTCAATCCCTGAGGCCGCAGTCTCGGGCGCGGTGACGAAGCTCACACACGCTGAGCATTGAGTGGGGTCAGCAAGGCGCAAAGAGAAGAAGTGGCACAGCAAGGCAACGGAAGGAGGGATGCCCATCATCGCCTCGCAAACAAAAGCAAAGACCGAGAGGAGGGTGATGGATTCAGGACCCATATGCATCATATGGATCTGGTAATGAGAGAGGACGGCCTTGAAGAAATCGGAAAAGGGGGGAACCAGACCCGCCCACAAGGCGTCGACAAAATAATGAACCTCAGTGATTATCCTGTCAGTGGGGAAGTGAGACGTAGACTAGGTCGTCGTCCTCCCACACTCGTTGAAGATGGTGGCCAGAGCCGGGCTGAGCTTATCCAGGCACTCCCGATTGAGTATGATCGACCGGCCGATGGCGGGGGCCACCGACGGCGGCGAGCGAGATGGAGCCATGGGTTTCTTCCCTTTCTCCTTCTTCGTCAGAGCCATGGTGATGGAAAGGAGGGGGAAGATGTGAGATGGGATTGGAGACAAGAGTCGGAGTTCGAAGGGAGGAAGAATAGGGGACGGTCGAGCAACAGGAAGGGGAGCGGCTGTGTACAACTGCGAGTCCACATAGCAGGGCGCAAAATAAGGAAGCGTGGGGGAACAGTGCCTCCCACGTCCAATCAACCGCCACACGGCGCCCGAGGCCGCAGGCTGTTAGGGCCCGCGGCGCTTCGCCCTTGCCCTTTCGCCTCTCAGCACGGCCAAGTCCACGCGCGCCTTGGGCCCGGGGGCTACTGTCGGCGTTCTGGGAACGGGGGTCCCCAGACTTGCCTGCCTGTGGCCTGCGGCGTGGCTCAAAGGGGGCCCAGCACGGCCCATCTTCATCAACACAAACCCAAAACCCTCGCGAGGGGCCAAGCCTCGCGGGGCGGATGACACGGAGCTTCCTCAGGCATGGCCTCGTCAGGCTGGCTCACGAGGAGGCGGAGAGATCAAGGCGGGGTACCTCGCGAGGTGCCCATGACGCAAGCCATGACGACCAAGGGTGCCAGGCGGGCGCCAGTCCGTGCAGTGTCTCCCTTTCCTCTTTGGTGCAAAGGGGCAAGCGCAGGCGAGAGGATCAAGCAAAGGCATCCATTTCGGTGCAACGAGACCAAGACCAGTCCAATGGTGGGAAGGAGGTCATCGTGGAGCCCAGAACGGCGTCACCACAGGGCCTTTGGCAGGTGAGGACCAACTTTAGTCAGGATAAGTGTACCAGATGTTCCCCTTTGAATTGGCCAATTGTTGGCGCCCTTCCCGCTCAATATTTGGGAAGAGGCCCAGGGCCTTTGCCTATAAATAGGACTAGCCACCCCCAGGGTAGAGGCAGCTAGGAAGATCGGAACATCTAGCAACCCGGCAATCAGTTAGATAGGCAGCAGAGAGAGAGAAGGGCGATTGAACTCCTCCTAGCAGTTCATCCCCCAGGCCAAGAACAGACCCTCGCGAGGCTGTTCTACCTTGTAGTGTTCATTATCATCAGTCCAAGAGGCAATCCACCCACCACAAACTAGAGTAGGGTATTACACCACAATGATGGCCCGAACTAGTATAAACTTTGTGTCTCTTGTGTTGTTCTTTCAGTAGTTAGATCCTTGCGAGACGGAGAGGTATAGGGCATAATCTTCGCGCGCACCCCAGAGTTCGAACCTTAAGGGTTTGCCGGAACCCTAAATCTGACAGTGGAGTATCTGGGCTATGTGGTAACTGACAAGCGAGTATCCACAGATCCTGCAAAGATAGAAGCCATAGTAAACTGGCCCACACCTCAGAATGTGACACACCTGAGGAGTTTCTTGGGACTAGCAGGGTACTACAGGAGGTTTATTCAGAATTATGGGCTGATTTGCAAGCCATTGCTTGATGCATTGAAAAAGGAAGGATTTCAATGGACTGATAGGCAAATGACTGCTTTCCAACAACTAAAGACCAAAATGACTTCTGCACCAGTCCTGGCACTACCTGATTTTTCTCTCCCTTTTGTCCTAGAAGCTGATGCTTCTGGATATGGAATTGGAGCAGTGTTAATGCAGAAGGGACAGCCCATTGCTTACATGAGCAAAGCTCTGGGTCCTAAAGCTGCTGCTTGGTCCACATATGACAAAGAGGCCTTGGCCATCATTGAAGCACTTAAGAAGTGGAAACATTATTTTGCTTCTTCCTCTCTCATCATCAGAACTGACCAACAGAGTTTGAAGTACATACAGGAGCAAAAGATAACTGAAGGAGTGCAGCACAAACTCCTCATTAAGCTCATGGGCTACAAATTCATAGTGGAGTACAAGAAAGGCAAGGAAAATAGAGTAGCTGATGCTCTCTCCAGAGTTAAATATGCCCTGAATGCCTTGGGCTCTAGCTCTGCAATTCCCTCTTGGATTTCTGAAGTGGTGAACAGTTACAAAGGAGACACTAAATGTTCTGAGCTCATTGCTAAGCTAGCCATAGATCCAACTGGTCAGCCTCCTTATACTCTCACCAGTGGAGTGCTCAGATACAAGGGAAAAATCATGATTGGCAACAACAGTGAACTGAAAAATTCCTTGCTCATTTCTTTTCACAAGTCTGAATTAGGAGGACACTCTGGGGAAAGAGCAACTTATCATAGATTGAAAATCCTTTTCACTTGGCCTGACACGAGGAAGGCAGTGCAAACATTTGTTCAGCAATGCCCTGTCTGTCAATTAAACAAGGCCCAACATGTGCACCCCCTAGGATTGTTGCAACCTCTTCCAGTTCCTGATTTTGCTTGGACCCACATTTGCATGGAGTTTGTGCAAGGGCTGCCCAAATCTGAACACAAGGACATGATACTGGTTATAGTTGATCGTTTCACTAAATATGCCCATTTTGTGGCCATGAGACACCCCATCACTGTCAAGACAGTAGCCCAAGCTTTCACTGACAACATATTCAGATTACATGGCCTGCCTACAGTGCTAGTAACAGATAGAGATAGAATATTCACTAGTCATCTCTGGCAGCACTTGTTCAGCAAAATGGGAGTTAAATTACACATGAGTACTTCCTACCACCCCAATTTGATGGGCAAACAGAAAGAGTAAATCAATGCCTTGAGAACTATTTAAGATGCATGGCTTTTGCTCATCCCAAGAAATGGCATATTTGGCTTTCAATGGCTGAATGGTGGTACAACACCACCTTCCATACCTCATTGAAAATGACTCCTTTTCAAGCTCTGTATGCAAGGCCTCCTCCACTGATTGCTGAATTGATGTTACCACCAGTGGAAGGTGAGGATCACCAAGCTGAACTAGACAGGGACAAAATTGCTCAACAGATCAAGGACAATTTACTTAAAGCACAAGAGATAATGAAGTTCTTTGCTAACAAGAAAAGATCTAAGAGACAGCTGGAAGTGGGAGATATGGTCTATGTTAAATTGCAACCATACAGACACACCAGCTTGAGCATCCACACACACCTGAAACTTCACACGAAATATTATGGGCCTTTTAGAGTGTTGGAGAGAATTGGAGCTGTGGCTTATAGGCTCCTTCTGCCTGAGGGTTGTCAGCTTCACCCCACCTTTCATGTAAGTCAACTCAAGAAGCACATTGGCCCGGAAGCTGTACCTAACCCCAAATTGCCCCTACTAGATGAACATGGTAACATCCTCATTCAGCCTGAAGCACTGCTTGAACGGCGACTAATTCCACAAGTCCAGGGAGACATTAGCATTCCTGTAGTGCAGTGGCGCATCAAATGGCTAAACCTACCAGTGGAGAATGCCACCTGGGAGATGCAGCGTTTATTCAGAAGATCTTCCCTGCTTTTCATCCTTGAGGGCAAGTCTGTTCTTCGTCGGGGGGAATTGTTAGGCCTGGTAACTGTTTGTGTTCGTCTGATGAAGCACAGTGATTCTGAGTTGCTTGGATGCTTGCCAGCCGTCGATCTGCGATCCAATGAAGCCTAGAAGAACTTACCGTTTCGCTGGCAAGCTGCGATTTCAGCCGTAGATCTCCATCCGGACAGTTCAGATAGTTGTCTGCTTACTTTTGAAAAGTTACCAGCTTGCTTTTACCTGTTGTACCTGTCGCTGTCGACTTTAGCTCTGAATCCCCTTTATAAACCCTCCTCCGGCTTGTGGAGAGGGCATTGAGATTAATCTGGGCTTGGCCCTTGTAGCCGCCGTGTTCCGGCTGGCAAGAACCCTAGCTACTCTGCTCTGGATCTGGGTGAACCGATCTAAAAAATTTCCCCAAATTCTGCTTGTTTTTCTCTGTTCGAGCGTGAATTCAGTGACAGTCACTTCTAGGGCATGTCAATCCTGCCGATCTTGTCTGGATTCGGCTAACAAGGAGCAGGGGGTGGGGACGCGGCGACGACGGAGCCCTGGTTCTCGTGTGGGGCAGCAATTTTAACGACGGCCGAGTCTAGGCTGCGCACGAAACATTTTTTCTTTTCCACTTGCGGTCAGACTACAGCGGACCACGGGTTGATTGCTATAAAACATTGTGTATGCTTCTTTGGGCCAAGGCCCAGCCGGACGTACAAGCATTGGAACGAAACGTTTTATTAACAACGTACGGGGAGGATATATATAGATAGATTAGTACCACCTCGAATATGTTTTAAATTTAAACTGAAAGCGTAAATTTACGTGAAAAAGCATATTGTGAAGGTGAACTCGACAAAGTCAATCCGTGCTTTATTATTAGGGAAAAGATTGTATAGAAGCAAATTGATAGTCGTTGATTTGTTCAAATGGATGAATCTCCACTGTTTATCTTTTTTTTGAGAGTACGCCTAGGCGTACCATAGCTTTATAGAAGGCAAAAATGTAAGTACAAGAGGACTACCGTTCGTTGCGAACAACGAGCGTAGCACAAACACCACACACAGGCACCGACGACCATACAAACACCACACACAGGCACCAACGGCCATACAACACTACAAAGCACAAGCGCCTGCCTAACAGATAACAACACCGCGTCTCAACCCACACCAAGCAACTCCGAAGGCCAACTGCTCCCACATTACTTCGCTTGTCGACGCACCATACACCCTAAATGCCGAAGAGGAGGTGGTAGGTAAATGGCACGACTTGCTCCAATATGAGGAAAACACCGTCTTGGATGCACCGGTCATGATCGTGCATAGCGCTGTCGGATATCAGAATAGGACCACGGCAAACACCGAAGAAGAGCAACAAGGAACGAAGCCTTGTCTCCAAACACGATGCTCCCAACAGAGAGGCAACGTCAAATACACCGCCATCGTGCCGATCCGACTGAATCAAGGCTTTCGCCCGGAGACAACAACCAACTCCACCCGAGTGAGGGAAATGTCGAAACACCTCGGCGATGCCTCCAAGGAGGGGGACGACACCCACAGGCGCCATCGCCGCCGGCTCGGCAAGAGCCGTGCAAGATTTTCATCCGGTCATCGCACATCTCCACACCTCAAAGGAATTGGGCAGCACCATCCAGGACGCTACGCACCGCCGCCACCGCAACGCCTCGCCATTGTAGCTGCATAGCCAAAGACCGCCGACGGACCGCACAGTAAGGATAAGCGCCGCCCGCCAAACACCAGAACTTGGCCGAGGAACCACAGCCACCAACTCCTCCAACAAGGGCTAGAACCGCCACCAAAGTCTATCATCCGCTCCAAAAGTGACAGACTTTCGCCGATCCCACACCTAGCCGCGGGCAACTCCCACATCGGCACCACCGGGAGACCGCCGCCACTCGCCACACAGCAGAGAGGTGGCCCGAACGCTCGCTGCTCGCCAGGAACTCCCTCCTAGCCGAGCCATCGTAGCTCTGCCACCCAACTGGACGGTGGTTCGTGCCGCCGCCTCCAGTACGTGCCGCTACCACCAGCCCGCTCACCATACTACTGCTGTCCCCGCTAAGACCGCCGCCTCTCCGCGTCTCTTGCCGTGCACCATCGTCGGCCACCACCACACCGAGCCCCCCACGCAACTGCCAGCACCACCACCATGCCCAGCATCCGTGGAAGCCCGACGTCACCACGCCCGCCGGCAGCCACGCCCGGGTCCCGACCGGCCAGATCCAGATCCAGGGAGGGGGATCGGGACGGAACAGAGACCATCAGCCACCGCAGCCGCAGGCACCACCGTCGGACGGAGCTCACATCGCCCCCGCAGCCATCGCGCCATGCCGCCGCCGTGCCCTCGCGGCACCACGCCGCCAAACGCCGTCGACGACTGAGCACCGCGCCATGGCCATGGGGCGGGGAGCTGCTGCCCGGGCTTTGCCCGACAGAGGCCCTCGGTGGCGGCGAGGGGGAGGGGAGGGATGGGGTGTTGGCCGGCGGCGGGGATCTGGGGTTCCCCCCGTGTTGCCTCGAGGAGGGACGCGGGGGTCGGGAGGGGAGGGGAGGGATGTGTCGTCATCTCCACTATTTATCAGGACCAAACTCAAGTGATCCAAAGGCTGATGTTTGGTGTCGTACGACCGCATGCCAATACTCTGCCGACATAGATCTTTTTGGACTTGTCGCAGCCTCGCAGGTCACACCGCACACCTGTTGTAGCCTATCAATCTATGAGTTAAAAAATATCCATACCTATACCTACCCACTAAAAGAAAATTAAGAATTCAGAGATCGCAACATATATATGTGAGATCACCTTCCTAAAAGATAGATTTAAGATTTTTTTTATGGATAACCTTCCAAACCAAATCAGATATTACTAAATAAAAATCGTCAATCCCGCACACTATGCCATTTATTATTATCATTATCTCTATTATTAGTTGACAACCATAACTATCGTAATACAACAAATATAATATATTTTTCTTATCTTACCAAAGCACATATCTTTTCTTATCTTACCAAATCACAGATATCTCTACTATTAAATGGGAGTTGGTAGGCCATATATGCGTGCCCCTGTGGCAGGACACCATGCGGGACCATGAAGGACGAAGTGGCCGGACCTGACGTCGGAACGATGCTCGAGAATGCTAGGGTGTGGAGCATGGGCTCCAGGACGGCCTAGGCGGCAGGCGGGTCGTCGTGTTGGGAAATGTAGCATGGAATTTCAAAAAAATTCCTACAATCATGCAAGATCTATTTAGGAGAAGCATAACAACGAAAGGGGGAGAGTGTGTCCACGTACCCTCGTAGACCGAAAGCGGAAGCGGAAGCTTAACGCAGTTGATATACTCGAACGTCTTCTCGATTCAACCGATCAAGCACCGAACATACGACACCTTCGAGTTCTGCACACATTCAGTTCAATGACGTACCTCGAACTCTTCATCCAGCAAAGCATCGATGGAGAGTTTCGTCAGCACGGCGGCATGGTGACGGTGATGTGATCCGCGCAGGGCTTTGCCTAAGTACTACGACAATATGAACGGAGGAGTAAACTGTGGAGGGGGGCACCACACACGGCTAAGAAACAATTGATGTGCTTTGAGGTGCCCCCTTCCCCCGTATATAAAGGAGGAGAGGGGAGGAGGCTGGCCTAGGGGCGCGCCAAGTGGGAGGAGTCCCACTTGGACTCCTAGTCCAATTCGCCCCCCTTCCTTTCATCGGAGGGGGGGAAAGGAGGAAGGAGAGGGAGAGGGAGAAGGAAAGGGGGGCCGCGCCCCCTCTGTGACGCCCCTGATTCAATCATACACTAATCATACACGCAAACGTGTACGATCAAGACCAGGGACTCACGGGAAGATATCACAACACAACTCTACAAATAAAATAAGTCATACAAGCATCATAATACAAGCCAGGGGCCTCGAGGGCTCGAATACAAGTGCTCGATCATAGACGAGTCAGCGGAAGCAACAATATCTAAGTACAGACATAAGTTAAACAAGTTTGCCTTAAGAAGGCTAGCACAAACTGGGATACAGATCGAAAGAGGCGTAGGCCTCCTGTCTGGGATCCTCCTAACTACTCCTGATCGTCATCAGCGGGCTGCATGTAGTAATAGGCACCTCCGGTGTAGTAGGAGTCGTCGTCGATGGTGGCGTCTAGCTCCTGGGCTCCATCGTCTGGTCACAGCAATCGGGTAAAGAAATGGGAAAAAAGAGGAACAAGGCAACCGTGAGTACTCACCCAAAGTACTCGCAAGCAAGGAGCTACACTACATATGCATGGATATATGTGTAAAGGGGCATATCGGTGGACTGAACTGCAGAATGCCAGAATAAGAGGGGGATAGCTAATCTTGTCGAAGACTACGCCTCTGGCAGCCTCCGTCTTGCAGCATATAGAAGAGAGTAGACTGAAGTCCTCCAAGTAGCATCGCATAACATAATCCTACCCGGCGATCCCCTCCTCGATGCCCTGTTAGAGAGCGATCACCGGGTTGTATCTAGCACTTGGAAGGGTGTGTTTTATTAAGTATCCGGTTCTAGTTGTCATAAGGTCAAGGTACAACTCCAAGTCGTCCTGTTACCGAAGATCACGGCTATTCGAATAGATTAACTTCCCTGCAGGGGTGCACCACATAACCCAACATGCTTGATCCCATTTGGCCGGACACACTTTTCGGGGTCATGCCCGACCGCGGAAGATCAACACGTCGCAACCCTACCTAGGCACAACAGAGAGGTCAGCACGCCGGTCTAAACCTAAGCGCACAGGGGTCTAGGCCCATCGCCCTTAGCACACCTGCATGTTGTGTACGCGGCCGGAAGCAGAACTAGCCCCCTTAATACAAGAGCAGGCTTACATTCAAATCTGGTGCGCGCCACTCAGTCGCTGACGTCACGAAGTGCTTCGGTTGATACCACGACGTCGAGTGCCTATAACTGTCCCCGCGTAGTTGGTTAGTGCGTATAGGCCAGTAGCCAGACTCAGATCAAATACCAAGATCTAATTAAGCGTGTTAAGTATCCGCGAATGCCGAACAGGACCAGGCCCACCTCTCTCCTAGGTGGTCTCAACCTGCCCTGTCGCTCCGCCACAAAGATCCACTCGCGGGTACTCCTACGAGCTGACCCGTCTTTGGTCACCACATGTATCATGTATAAAGTATAGTGTATACCCGTGATCACCTCCCGAGTGATCACTGCCCGATAGTATAACATGGCAGACGAACAAGAATGTAGGGCCACAGATGGAATACTAGCATCCTATACCAGACATGTAGGATTGCAGGTAAAGGTAACAACAGTAGTAGCAAAGACAGGCTATGCATCAGGATAGGATTAACGGAAAGCAGTAACATGTTACACTACTCTAATGCAACCAGTAGAGAGTAGAGTAGGCGATATCTGGTCATCAAGGGGGGGGGGGCTAGCCTGGTTGCTCTGGCAAGAGAGAGGGGTCGTCAACTCCGTAGTCGTACTGGGTAGCAGCGGCGTCGGTCTCGGTGTCTAGCGAGAGAAGAGGGGGAAGAAACAATAAATATTTAAGCAAACAGATGCATAGTGATGCAAGACATGACAAGTATCAGTGCTAGGGGTGCCCTAACGCGGTATGAGGTGATACCGGTGAAGGGGGGAAACATCCCGGAAAGTATCCCCGGTGTTTCGCATTTTCGGGCAGAGGAGCCAGAGGGGGAAAGTTGTGAGTTTGATATGTTAGGGATGCGTGGCGGACGAACGGGCTGCGTATCTGGGTTCACCTCGTCGTTCTGAGCAACTTTCATGTACAAAGTATTTTCATCCGAGTTACGAATTATATAATATTAATTTTCAAAGTTTTTAATTCATTTTTTGAATTAACAGAATTAATTTAATTTAGAAAATGCCATTGTGATGTCAGCATGAGGTCAGCGTGATGTCATCAGCCAACCAGTTAGGTGACTTAGTCAAACTGACAGGCGGGTCCCACATGTCATTGGCAGAAGACTAATTATTTGTTATCATTTAATTAGCAGGTTTAATTAGAGTTAATTAGTTAACTAAATAGTGTTAATTAAGTTAATTAATTATTTTAATTAATTAATTAACTTATTTTTATTTCAATTCTTTTTTTAACAGTGCAGGGGCGTGGGCCCCACATGCCAGTGGCCCAGGAGGCCACTGGAGCGGGCGCAAACGGGCGCGCGGGTGCGGGCGCCCGGACTGGGCGCTGCCAGTCGGTGCCACGGGAGGGGAGGACGACGGCGCCGGCGTGGCAGCGGCGAGGTCGGCGAGCGGCGGCGATGCTGGGCAGCGCACGGGGCCTGCGGACGAGGCGAGGGGAGCGGGGGCGTGGGCGAAGCACGGCTGCAGTGGCGGGGCTCGACCCCGAGCGACGTGCAGGGAGCGAGCGGAGCGCCGAAGTGCGCGGGGCGCGGGGTGAGCGCGTGAGTGGCATGGCGCGCGCGACCGAGGGGTGGCGCGACTGGTGGTCAGGGGGGCGCGGGCGCGCGGGCCGGCGAGGCCGCATCGCCGGTGAGGTGAGGCCGCGGCGTGCGGAGCAGAGGCATGGGAAGGAAAGAGCGGCAACGGGGGTCGAGGCCACAGGTGAGCGCAGGGGCGCGCAGGTGCGGGACGGCGGGCATGGCAACGTCCGGAATGGGGAAGGGGAGTGTGAGAAGAGGGGGGTGCTCACGGCGGGGCCGTAGGGGACTAGGCAGCGGGCGTGGGGAGGTCCGGCGAGTCGACACCAGCGAGGGAGAGGACGGCGTGCGACGAGGTGGCGTCCGGGTCGAGGTGGCGACGGCGTAGGGCGACGGGGCACCGGCGAGGTTGTCCGGCGAGGGAGGGCACTCCGGGCGGCGGCAGTTGGCGAAGGGGCGTGGAGGAGTGCGGGAGGGGCGGCGCCGGCGTCGGGCCCGATCCCGATTGGATCGAGGGGAGAGGGAGTGGGGGCGCGAGTGGGGGGAGTGGGTAGTGGGGGTGGGTAGCGGTTTAGGGTTTCGGGGATAGGGCCATATAGGCCAGGGAGGTGCGGGGTGGGCCGGCCTTGTTGGGCCTGAGGCCCAGGTGGGTAGGGGGGTTTCCTCTATTCCCTTTTTTGTTTTCTCCTGATTTGCTTTTATTTTTCTATTTTTCTTTTATTTCTTTACTGTTTTCATTTAAAGTTTCTATTATTTTAGTTTTATAAAATACCAAGTTAGCACCTAAATTAGTATTACTAATAGGCCTCTTCCATAATTATTTTGGCACACTACTAATTTAGTTATATTATTATAACTTTATAAAAGGCATTAAATTAATTGTTTTGCCCTAAGCTTTGGTTATTTTAGTGAATTTAAATATTATAAGAAATGTTGGTTTCTCCACCATTAATATCCATGATTTACTTGTCACATTAAGAACATTTTAGTTTTGACTTTTGATAACTTTAATTCCTTTCACTTGATTTTAGATTTGAAATTTGAACGGGATTTGAATCATCTCAAGATTAACAACAATAATCATGGTGACGTGGCATCATTAGCGGAGGGTTACTGTTGCGTAACTATCCGGGCGTCACAATTCTCCTCCACTACAAGAAATCTCGTCCCGATATTTAAGAGGTCGTGTAGGGGGGAAAGTTCTGGTTATGAATATTCTAATGAGTTTTCTCGGTCTTGGTTGCTCTTCTTGGAGAGGTCGTTCCATTACGTTGATGTCTTCATTTCTCTACTTCAGGTCATCATGATGAAGTCGACATCCTTTCTTTGTGAGCTCCATCGTGCTTACGAATAGGTAAGGGGCAACTTTACAACAATTTAATGTTATAAGGTAAAATCATCTGGGGGGTATCCCAAGAATGATCATAAGAGTATCTCTCGAGTTGAACAAATGAAACACATCGAGAGCAAAGTAAGAAGGTACCATAAAAAGTTTGAAGCGGATAGACAATCTTCGTTGCCTGAAACAAGGCAACAGGTATAGGTAATGTGTTTAATACCAGAATTGATGATCACACGGAAGGTGGTTCGTGAATTACATACGAAGCCAAGCGTGAGGAATAACTTTAGAAACAGGGTTGTACAGGAGAGTCAGGTTTCGATCCTGTGGAACTGTGGGTTATGGGCCCACCATGTGTGTTAAAAGCAGGAAGGACGGAGACATCTTGCGTGATCATGCAAGCAAGGTATGTCAGAGGGTGGCCTGTCGATTATGTCGGCAACAACGTCGGTACCAAGGGCGAGGGACGAAGAGAACCATTTTCCTGCTCGTTGAACGAGGTAGACCAATAGGCAAAGTTCTCGTCCATCGGTGGCTACCAGAATGTCATCAACAATAGTAACAGGGTCTCGCTGACAGAATTATACACCGAGGTGTTCACATAAGCAGGAGAATATTACTGCTTAGATCATATAGATCACAAGCAACGTTGAACCAATCAATGAAAAGGAAATTATGATCTCCAGATTAAACAGAACAAAGGAAAGGGAAATGTGTTTAAACACCTATTTCAAGGTATATCCTCCCCCAAGGACAAGTAGAGCATGATATCCATGGCAGGATATAATGTAGAAAACTCTTTAGGTAGGGGAGGCAATTTTCATGACATTACCCATACATCGGTGTTTGGATAATTGAGCAGGAAACATTTCGCATTGGGCTTCAAATGTTCTTGTCGAAAATCGGAGTACCACAAACATGCTTCGAGATAGCATCGACATGGTCACTGGGTAAAGATCAGACTTTGGATACAAAAAGGATCCATCAGGAACAACTTATAGAATAAGTCTTACAATTTCCTCATGGACGACTGGCTAACCTTGTAAAAGGATACTATAGCAATAGGGCCTCCGGTCAGGTGTGCTAGGCACGACATCACCTTACCGGGTCACATAAAGACCATTGTTATACCTATTGGAAATATATTCCAACCATCATATCTGACCAGGATTCAGATCTGATTGACAGGATACCTCAGACTCGGGATGCCTGAGAAGAAAGGTGCAACACAAATTGTCGAGATGACAGTATAAGATTCTCGGGAATTGAACTATGGAAGCGAGTTCCGAAACAAGAGTTCATCATTAAATCAAGGAGAGGTGAGGAGGTGGCTGATTGACTCAGCGACAATTCATTGAGATTTTCAAAAGATCGATTTCCACACTTATGTGAACAAGGAGATAACATTTGTCAGATCAAATGATAAAATGAGGTATGCTCGAGGGAAACATACACAGTTAAACATTGGTTGAAAGGTGCACCTGAAATAGGGGCTTAGGTAGCATTATCAATGTTAGAATGGTGATTCGATAACCAATGGTCTAATAATGAAATATCGACCATTAACTTCAAAGCAATAGGGTTGCTAGAAGTACAGAACCCAAGCAGCACGGTTCACGTGTTGGTATCCCGGTTAGAGTCAATACGGGGACCAAGAAAGAATGATGAGGGTGAGAAGTATTACTATATCAAGAATTCTTAAGAGGTGGTGAAATTCTCACAACCTTCTTAACATAAAAGATGGTGATACTCCAAGGTAGAGCATAGCATAAGTTGGATAGCAAGGATCTCAAGATACAACACAAAACATGAACAAGTTTGTGTTGGAGGGAAAGCGATAATGTTGTCGATGATAACTCAACTCATAGAGGGCAAAGGATGGTATTTCTCATCAAAATTCGATAGATCTCTTGGAAGAGCTCAGAATGTTGATGGTGATCATGACACATTTGTCAAGAGGTTTCGTGAAGATATAATCGCTCATCGACGACATCAACCAAAAGGAAGGATGGAGCGAAAAGTTATTGAAACCACAGATACGACACAAACTAAGAATCAAGCTTGATGTTCAAGGCGAAATGATAAGACGAGGAAGATCGACATAAGCTTGGCTCATTGTCAAAGGTTGTGCTCCCGGAATAAGGACCAGGTAGCACAATTAAAATTTAGCACGATAATGATATAGCCGATCAGGCTTGGGATGTCTTGAAGGATTATTAAACTCGTAAGCAACGAAATTTACTTATTATTGAATCAGAGTGTGGACTCGATTCACTATTTGGTGTACTCGGTTGACGACAACCCATAACCCAGGAAAATTGGAACCGAAACAGTTGATGAAGAACCCATAAAAAGTTATGCAGTTCCGTGATAATCTCGAGATACCAGGGGGGTAATACTTGACGACAGATCAAAGTAGAGGTTGGACTGGGGTATTGATCCACAGAAGTCAAGTGCTCAAACTTGACCGAGAAATGGAATCAGAGAAGAAAATATGGTCGGAACCACGATTGCAAAGGATCAATCCACCGGTACCAAAGGATAATATATCAAGGAAATAGCTATTATTACAAGAAGCTACCATGATAGGATCTACATCGTGTCCATGGGCATGGACACAAAGTTCAAGGTCGACTCCCACTTATTCAATGTATAACCTTCCATTCACTTCTCGCGTTTAGATAAAGGCATTAGTGTTGAAAGTTTTACCTGGTGAAATACCAGATGAGTATGACTCGTGAAAACTCTCAGGTTCCCACAGATTAAGGAAGGCATAGGTCCAACCCATCGGGGCATCTTAGGAACATATACCACAAGCTTCGAGAGTAATTTTCACCAGCTCGAAGGCAGGGCATGGTTGACCAAATCAAGGAATATGATTTACCAAAGGCATTATGTATCAGGGAAAGAACTTCCAAAGTGATTGAATATGAAGGACGTTGTCGGATAAAATCCAACAAGGTTCTAATGGTCCATAAGGGATCTGATGTGAGTATCGGCTCACAACCAGAGGAAGAATCAAAGCAAAGACATCAGATTATAGTAACGACTGAGTACTTAGAGCTCAATTGCAAAGGAATTATGATTTACAAAGCGAAGGATCAGAAGCAGACGCTCTGATCAAGGATGGATAAGTTCAATATACTTAGGGGCACAATCGACGACAATTTGATTGGCGAGAATCAGCTCACGTTTAAAATGACGTCTGAGCCGGAAGGATTAATTCTAGGATATGACTGAGGATTGAGAGCATTCACATCATATTGGATCATCAGACTTAAAATGATAATGACAAAGGATACCAATAAGATTACCAGACTTATATGATTTAATCCCAATGCAAGCAACCAAGAATTTCAAGAGCAATAGGTTGTTGAGGATCTTCGAAAGATCGAATGGTATTTCAAAAGCTTTTGTGAAATACCAGAATCAACTGGGGATGAGCGGATACTCGGTAAGTGCGAGAATTATCCGTGGGGGTATTCAGGTGACAAAGAACAACAAGGCAGTAAGCTCAAAGGATTCTCGGAGTACCTTGTAATAACAAGATCGACTGGGAATAAAAGTAAGAACGACAGGTGTAAGTATTTATCCATAGGGATATTTCAGTGGTAGGGAATTGCAAAAGCAACATGCACAAGGTCTCAAGAGAATATCGGAGAGTATTGCCAGAATCTTCTGCTGAAGCAGTCGATCATTCGTAATGAAAGGGCTCTCCGGCAGGAAGTGGTAATGAGAACCTAGAGTTAGATTTTAGCAAAATCATTTAACCCGAATAGAAGAGAGATCAGAGTCCCAGAGTATAGGTCGAGGAATAAAAGATCCTAATACCACCCAATGGCGACGTGGGCCCATGGGCCGCACAGCCATGTTAGTAAAACAATTTTCAGTGACTAGACTCAACTTCGGCCAAGGAGTTGGAAAGGGGGATTCCTACACGCAGTCGGCTCTGATACCAACTTGTGACGCCCCCGATTCAATCGTACACTAATCATACACCAAACGTGTACGATCAAGATCAGGGACTCACGGGAGGATATCACAACACAACTCTACAAATAAAATAAGTCATACAAGCATCATAATACAAGCCAGGGGCCTCGAGGGCTCGAATATAAGTGCTCGATCAAAGACGAGTCAGCGGAAGCAACAATATCTGAGTACAGACATAAGTTAAACAAGTTTGCCTTAAGAAGGCTAGCACAAACTGGGATACAGATCGAAAGAGGCGCAGGCCTCCTGCCTGGGATCCTCCTAACTACTCCTGGTCGTCATTAGCGGGCTGCATGTAGTAATAGGCACCTCCGGTGTAGTAGGAGTCATCGTCGATGGTGGCGTCTGGCTCCTGGGCTCCATCGTTTGGTCGCAGCAATCGGGTAGAGAAATGGGAAAAAGGAGGAACAAGGCAACCATGAGTACTCATCCAAAGTACTCGCAAGCAAGGAGCTACACTACATATGCATGGATATATGTGTAAAGGGGCATATCGGTGGACTGAACTGGAGAATGCCAGAATAAGAGGGGGATAGCTAATCCTGTCGAAGACTACGCCTCTGGCAGCCTCCG
This sequence comes from Aegilops umbellulata, assembly GCA_032464435.1. Lineage (NCBI taxonomy): Eukaryota > Viridiplantae > Streptophyta > Magnoliopsida > Poales > Poaceae > Aegilops > Aegilops umbellulata. The sequence continues at coordinate 589,705,088 of CP136057.1, forward strand.
TCTTGCAGCATATAGAAGAGAGTAGACTGAAGTCCTCCAAGTAGCATCGCATAGCATAATCCTACCCGGCGATTCCCTCCTTGATGCCCTGTTAGAGAGGCGATCACCGGGTTGTATCTGGCACTTGGAAGGGTGTGTTTTATTAAGTATCCGGTTCTAGTTGTCATAAGGTCAAGGTACAACTCCAAGTCGTCCTGTTACTGAAGATCACGGTTATTCGAATAGATTAACTTCCCTATAGGGGTGCACCACATAACCCAACACGCTTGATCCTATTTGGCCGTACACACTTTTAGAGGTCATGCCCGGCCGCGGAAGATCAACACGTCGCAGCCCTACCTAGGCACAATAGAGAGGTCAGCACGCCGGTCTAAACCTAAGCGCACAGGAGTTTGGGCCCATCGCCCTTAGCACACATGCACGTTGCGTACGCGGCCGGAAGAAGAACTAGCCCCTTAATACAAGAACAGGCTTACTTCCAATCCGGCGGGCGCCACTCAGTCGCAGACGTACAAAGTGCTTGGCTGATACCACGACGTCGAGTGCCCATAACTGTCCCCGCGTAGTTGGTTAGTGCGTATAGGCCAGTAGCCAGACTCAGATCAAATACCAAGATCTCGTTAAGCGTGTTAAGTATCCGCGAACGCCGAACAGGGCCTTGCCCACCTCTCTCCTAGGTGGTCTCAACCTGCCCTGTCGCTCCGCCACAAAGATCCACTCGCGGGTACTCCTATGAGCCGACCCGTCTTTGATCACCACATGTATCATGTATAAAGTATAGTATATACCCGTGATCACCTCCCGAGTGATCACGGCCCGATAGTATAGCATGGTAGACGGACAAGAATGTAGGGCCACAGATGGAATACTAGCATCCTATACTAGGCAGGTAGGGTTGCAGGTAAAGGTACCAACAGTAGTAGCAAAGACAAGCTATGCATCAGGATAGGATTAACGAAAAGCAGTAACATGTTACACTACTCTGATGCAAGTAGTAGAGAGTAGAGTAGGCGATATCTGGTGATCAAGGGGGGGCTTGCCTGGTTGCTCTGGCAAGAGAGAGGGGTCGTCAACTCCGTAGTCGTACTGGGTAGCAGCGGCGTCGGTCTCGGTGTCTAGCGAGAGAAGAGGGGGAAGAAACAATAAATATTTAAGCAAACAGATGCATAGCGATGCAAGACATGACAAGTATCGGTGCTAGGGGTGCCCTAACACGGTATGAGGTGATATCGGTGAAGGGGGGAAACATCCGGGAAAGTATCCCCGGTGTTTCACGTTTTCGGGCAAAGGAGCCGGAGGGGGAAAGTTGCGAGTTTGATAGGTTAGGGATGCGTGGCAGACGAACGGGCTGCGTATCCGGGTTCGCCTCGTCGTTCTGAGCAACTTTCATGTACAAAGTATTTTCATCCGAGTTACGGATTATTTAATATTAATTTTCAAAGTTTTTAATTCATTTTAGAATTAACAGAATTAATTTAATTTAGAAAATGCCATTATGATGTAAGCTTGAGGTCAGCGTGATGTCATCAGCCAACTAGTTAGTTGACTTAGTCAAACTGACAGGCGGGTCCCACATGTCATTGGCTGAAGACTAATTATTTGTTAACATTTAATTAGCAGGTTTAATTAGAGTTAATTAGTTAATTAAATATGTTAATTAAGTTAATTAATTATTTTAATTAATTAATTAACTAATATTTTTATTTTAATTCTTTTTTTAACAGTGCAGGGGCGTGGGCCCCACATGCCAGTGGCCCAAGAGGCCACTGGAGGGGGCGCAAACGGGCGCGCGGGTGCGGGCGCCCGGCCTGGGCGCTGCTAGTCGGTGCCACGGGAGGGGAGGACGATGGCGCCGGCGTGGCAGCGGCGAAGTCGGCGAGCGGCAGTGATGCTGGGCAGCGCACGGGGGCTGCGGACGAGGCCAGGGGAGCGGGGGCGTGGGCGAAGCACGGCTGAAGTGGCGGGGCTCGACCCCGAGCGACGTGCAGGGAGCGAGCGGAGCGCCGGATTGCGCGGGGCGCGGGGTGAGCGCGTGAGTGGCATGGTGCATGCGACCGAGGGGTGGCGCGACTCGTGGTCAGGGGGGCGCGGGCGCGCGGGCCGGCGAGGCCGTATCGCCGGTGAGGTGAGGCCACGGCGTGCGGAGCAGAGGCATGGGAAGGAGAGAGCGGCAACAGGGGTCGAGGCCGCAGGCGAGCGCGGGGGCATGCAGGTGCGGGACGGCGGGCACGACGACGTCCGAAACGGGAAAGGGGAGTGCGAGGAGAGGGGTGTGCTCACGGTGGGGCCGTAGGGGACTGGGCAGCGGGTGTGGGGAGGTCCGGCGAGGCGGCACCGGCGACGGAGAGGACAACGTGCGACGAGGCGGCGTCCGGGTCAAGGTGGCAACGGCGTAGGGCGACGGGGCACCGGCGAGGTTGTTGATACGTCTCCGTCGTATCTATAATTTTTGATTGTTCCATGCCAATATTATTCACTTTCATATACTTTTTTGGCAACTTTTTATATTATTTTTGGGACTAACATATTGATCCAGTGCCCAGTGCCAGTTCCTGTCTGTTGCATGTTTTATGTTTCACATAATATCCATATCAAATGGAGTCCAAACGGGATAAAAACGGACGGAGCATATTTTTGGAAAATATGGAAAATTCCTGAAGAAAAATCCACGCGAGACGGTGCCCGAGGTGGTCACGAGGCAGGGGGCGCGCCCCTCCCCCTGGGCGCGTCGTCTACCCTCGTGAGCCCACCGTAAGGTGGTTGATGCTCTTCTTTTGCCGCAAGAAAGATAATATTTGGAAAAAATCTGGGCGAAGGTTTCAGGCCAATCGGAGTTACGGATCTCCATATATACGCGAAACGGTGAAACAGAGCCAGAAGAGAACGCAGAAACAGAGAGATAGATCCAATCTCGGAGGGGCTCTCGCCCCTCCCAAGCCATGGGAGCCAAGGAACAGAGGGGAAACCCTCCTCCCATCTAGGGAGGAGGTCAAGTAAGAAGAAGAAGGAGGGGGCTCTCTCCCCCTCGCTTCCGGTGGCGCCGGAACACCGCCGGGGGCCATCATCATCACCGCGATCTTCACCAACACCACCGTCATCTTCACCAACGTCTCCATCACCTTCCCCCCTCTATCTACAGCGGTCCACTCTCCCGCAACCCGCTGTACCCTCTACTTGAACATGGTGCTTTATGCTTCATATTATTATCCAATGATGTGTTTCCATCCTATGATGTCTGAGTAGATTTCTATTGTCCTATCGGTGATTGATGAATTGCTATGATTGGTTTGAGTTGCATATTTTATTGGTGCTGTCCTATTGTGCCCTCCGTGTCGCGCAAGCGTGAGGGATTCCCGCTGTAGGGTTTGCAATATGTTTATGATTTGCTTATGGTGGGTGGCGTGAGTGACAGAAACACAGACCCGAGTAAGTAGGTTGTTTGCGTATGGGATAAAGGGGACTTGATACTTTAATGCTATGGTTGGGTTTTTACCTTAATGAATCTTTAGTAGTTGCGGATGCTTGCTAGAGTCCCAATCATAAGTGCATATGATCCAAGTAGAGAAAGTATGTTAGCTTATGCCTCTCCCTCAAATAGAATTGCAATAACGATTATCGGTCTAGTAACATAGTCAGTTGCCTAGGGAAAATTCCACAACTCCTATCACCACTTTTCCATACTCGCTATATTTACTTTAGTTGTGTCTTTACCTTAACAGCCCCTAGTTTTATTTTCGTGCTCTTTACTTTCTTGCAAGCCTATCCAAAAACACCTACAAAGTACTTCTAGTTTTATACTTGTTCTAGGTAAAGCGAACGTCAAGCATGCGTAGAGTTGTATCGGTGGTCGATAGAACTTGAGGGAATATTTGTTCTAACTTTAGCTCCTCGTTGGGTTCGACACTCTTACTTATCGAAAGAGGCTACAATTGATCCCCTATACTTGTGGGTTATTAGTTGTCCGGCGAGGGAGGGCACTCCGGGCGGCGGCAGTTAGCGAAGGGGCGCGGAGGAGTGCGGGAGGGGCGGCGCCGGTGTCGGGCCCGATCCCGATTGGATCGGGGGGAGAGGGAGTGGGGGCGCGAGTGGGGGGAGGAGTGGGTAGTGGGGGTGGGTAGCGGTTTAGGGTTTCTGGGATAGGGCCATATAGGCCAGGGAGGTGCGGGGTGGGCCGGCCTTATTGGGCCTGAGGCCTAGGTGGGCAGGGGGGGTTTCCTCTATTCCCTTTTTTTGATTTCTCCTGATTTGCTTTTCTTTTTCTATTTTTCTTTTATTTCTTTACAGTTTTCATTTAAAGTTTCTATTATTTTAGTTTTATAAAATACCAAGTTAGCACCTAAATTAGTATTACTAATTAGGCCTCTGCCATAATTATTTTGGCACACTACTAATTTATTTATATTATTATAACTTTATAAAAGGCATTAAATTAATTGTTTTGCCCTAGGCTCTGGTTATTTTAGTGAATTTAAATATTATAAGAAATGTTGGTTTCTCCACCATTAATATCCATGATTTACTTGTCACATTAAGAACATTTTAGTTTTGACTTTCGATAACTTTAATTCCTTTGACTTGATTTTAAATTTGAAATTTGAACGGGATTTGAATCATTGCAAGATTAACAAAAGTAATCATGGTGATGTGGCATCATTAGCGGAGGGTTTGAAAGTGCAACTATCCCTAGGTGGTTTTGGTAATTCATAACAACATATAGCTCATTGAGCTAATGCTATTTCAAGACAATTATTTTAGGAAAGCTCAATGATTGGCATGGCATGGATGGTGAAAGTGGAACCCTCAAAATGCTAAGGACAAAGGATTGGCTCAAGCTCAAAAGCTCAAGACTCTTAATTTTACACTTTTAGTGATCCAAGATCACATTGAGTCCATAGGAAAAGCCAATACTATCAAGGAGGGATGAGGTGTTGCTTAATGAGCCTTTTGCTTCATGTGCTTAATGATATGCTCCAAAATCCTCAGCTACTTTCCCATATCCACATATGACCTAAACTCCAAGCCAAACTCGGTCCTATCGATTCTTCCTATCCGGCGCCACCGAGTTTCACTTGTCATAAGCCACTGCCAAACCCTAGCAAATCGGTTCTACCGATAGGGATCTTGGTCTCACCGAGATGGGATTGCAATCTCTCTGTTTCCTTTTCGTAACTTTTCGGTCACACCGAAAGAGCGGATCGGTCCCACCGAGATTGCAATGTAAACTCTCTGTTTCCCTTTTGTAACTTTTCGGTCTCACCGAAAGAGCAAATTGATCCCACCGAGTTTACCTTACCAACTCTCTGGTTAGCTAATTACCAAATCGGTCTCACCGAGTTTGTGTAATCGGTCTCACCGAGATTACGTTATGCCCTAACCCTAACCATATCGGTCCTACCGAGTTGCATGTCAGTCCCACCGAAAATCTCTAACGGTCACTAGGTTTACTATTTCGGTCCGACCGAGTTTGTTGATTCGGTCCCACCGAGATTGGTAAATTGTGCGTAATGGTTGCATTTTGTGTGGAGGCTATATATACCCCTCCACCTCCTCTTCATTCGTGGAGAGAGCCAGCAGAACACATCTACACTTCCAACTCATATGTTCTGAGAGAGAACCACCTACCCTTGTGTTGAGGCCAAGATATTCCATTCCTACCATATGAATCTTGATCTCTAGCCTTCCCCAAGTTGCTTTCCTCTCAAATCTTCTTTCCACAAAATCCAAATCCTGTGAGAGAGAGTTGAGTGTTGGGGAGACTATCATTTGAAGCACAAGAGCAAGGAGTTCATCATCAACACACCATTTGTTACTTCTTGGAGAGTGGTGTCTCCTAGATTGGCTAGGTGTCACTTGGGAGCCTCCGACAAGATTGTGGAGTTGAACCAAGGAGTTTGTAAGGGCAAGGAGATCCCCTACTTCGTGAAGATCTACCACTAGTGAGGCAAGTCCTTCGTGGGCGATGGCCATGGTGGGATAGACAAGGTTGCTTCTTCGTGGACCCTTCGTGGGTGGAGCCCTCCGTGGACTCGCGCAACCGTTACCCTTCGTGGGTTGAAGTCTCCATCAACGTGGATGTAGGATAGCACCACCTATCCGAACCACGGGAAAAACATCCGTGTCTCCAATTGTGTTTGAATTCTCCAAACCCTTCCCTTTACATTCTTGCAAGTTGCATGCTTTACATTTCGCTGCCTATATACTCTTTGCATGCTTGCTTGAATTTTGTGATGATTGCTTGACTTGTCCTAAAGTTGCTAAAATCTGCCAAGAACTAAAATTGGGAAAAGGTTAAGTTTTTATTTGGTCAAGTAGTCTAATCACCCCCCCTCTAGACATACTTCCGATCCTACAAGTGGTATCAGAGCTTTGGTCTCCATTTGCTTTGATTTCCATAGCTTTTGGTGGTCATAGCCTTGGTTTCACAACCTAGGAGAGTATGGCGTCTAGCGAGGGAAATTATCACCGTAGAGGTCCTTACTTTGATGGTACTAATTTTGCTAGTTGGAAGCATAAAATGAAAATGCATATTCTTGGACATAACCCCGCCGTTTGGGCTATTGTGTGTGTTGGTTTGCAAGGTGACTTCTTCGATGGGAAAGAACCAAACCGTGAAGCTACCGCAGATGAGTTGAAGATGCTACAATACAACGCTCAAGCTTGTGATATTCTCTTCAACGGATTGTGCCCCGAAGAATTCAACAAAATCAGCCGTCTTGAGAATGCAAAGGAAATTTGGGATACTTTGATTGATATGCACGAAGGTACCGACTCCGTCAAGGAATCAAAATTGGATGTGCTTCAAAGTCAACTTGACAAGTTCAAAATGAAGGATGGTGAAGGTGTCGCTGAAATGTACTCTAGGCTTGCTCTCATCACAAATGATATTGCCGGCTTAGGGAGTGAAGAGATGACCGACAGATTCATCATCAAGAAGATCCTAAGAGCCTTGGATGGAAAATATGATACCATGTGCACATTGATCCAAATGATGCCCAATTACAAAGATCTCAAGCCAACGGAGGTCATTGGAAGAATTGTTGCTCATGAGATGTCACTCAAGGATAAAGAGGAACTTCACAACAAATCAAGTGGTGCCTACAAAGCCTCATGTGAAGCCCCCACATCATCAAGTGAGAAACAAAACTTCAACGAATAATTGAGCCTAGTGGTGAAGAACTTCAACAAGTTCTACAAGAGTAGAAGCAAAGATAGAAGCTCCAAGTCAAGGTCCTACAATGACAAAAGATCTTCTAGTCGAGAGCAAAACTGCTATAATTGTGGAAGACCCGGACACTATTCCAATGAGTGTACGGCTCCCTACAAAAGAAGAGAAGATTCTCCAAAAAGAAGAGGCAAAAGAGAAGAATCACCATCAAGAGAGAGAAGGAGTAGAGATGATCGTTATGAACGAAGATACTCAAGGAGGAGCAAGGATTCAGAAAGAAAGGAAAAATCATCAAGGAGCTACACGAAGCGAAGACATCAAGCTCATGTTGGTGAATGGGTATCCGGCTCCGACTCCGACAACCACTCCGAGAGAAGTTATCACTCCGATTCCGAATATACTCAAGATGAAGGTGTTGCCGGTCTAGCACTTGTGTCAACCAACTCCTACGACATATTTGACTCACCAAATGAAGGAATTGGAAGATGCTTCATGGCCAAAGGTGGTAACTCACCCTGAGTATGTTGATTTCAATAGTGATGAAGATGACTTGTTAGGTGATGATGATTTACTTGTTGACAACTCTAGTGATGAATACTATGATGAAACGTCAATTAATCATGCTAATCAAGATAAAACAAATGACAATGATAAGGAGAAAATTGAGGCTCTAACTAAAGAGCTAAACACTCTTAAGTTAGCTCATGAAACTATCTTCGAAGATCATCGAGAACTTTTAAGAGCTCATGAGAAGTTACGCTTTGAAAAGCTCAATCTTGAGCAAGAGCATGAGTATTTAAAGGCAATCAATGATGATCTCCGCAAGAAAAGTTCTTCTTACATTGCCAAGCGTTTACTCTTATCCACTTATGCCTCAAGTCAAGTCTAATAACAAGAACAAGAAAGATTCTTCCTCTAGTAGTAACAATGATCATGTTAAATCCAATATTGTTGCTTCTAGTAGTTCTCTTGATTCCACTAATGATTCTCTTAGCCAAGTTACACTTGAGCAAGAAAATAGCTTATTGAAGGGAATCATAGAGAAAGGAGTGTACAAAAGCCTTGCCGGAGGTAAGCAATTCGAGGAGATTGTACGCAAGCAAGGAAGGCACCGGAAGAATCAAGGTGTTGGTTTTGAATGAAAGTTCAATGCCAATGGAGTTGAGTGGGAAGAAGATCAATACCCCAAGACAAAGTTTGTTCCTCAAAAAGAGAAGTATGATCCTACTTCCTTCAAGGGGACACAAACTCAAGATGATCTTCCACCACAAGACTATAAGCAAAAAGGCAAGGACAAGCTTCAAGAGGAAATTGATGCATTTGAAGAAGCTCCTAAGACCTTAGTCAAGTGGATTCCCAAGACTACTTCAAGTTCCACTTCATCAAGTACGACTACAACTCCAAGGATTCCCATCAAGATGGTGTGGATCCAAAAGAAGAAGAACTAGAGAGTTCTTGAGGGTGATTCCGCCAACATACTTCACTCTTATCATTTTGGCAAGAACAAGTGCAATCAACTTCCACATCTTGCACCAGTTCAAGGAGTCACAAACCCTCTTGTTGGTAAGTCAAGGGACAAGGTAACCTAAAAGCTTTCATAGACATCATCTTGTGTGTGCATCACTCTATGTCTATGGATATCCTTGTTTGTTCCTAGTGGGACTAACCCATGTAGGTATTGAAAGTGCAATTCACTCAAAAGGATAGCTCCAAGTGATCTACATCAACATTGAGCATCCACATCTTCAACATCTACATGAAGTCATCATCGACAAAACCCAAGGTTAGTTCATCCCTCTTAGGGGGGATATCACATCTAGGGGGAGCTTTACTCTAAGACTTGAGTTAAAGCAACTCTAATGATGTGAACACAACAATGCTTTATGTAAAAGTGGTAACCCCACTTGAGCTTAAACGATGAGTATGACCTATGATCAAATGTTCTCATTTGACTCCTATGTCAATATACTCATATATAGATGACCTAGTCATCGCCAATTGCTTGATAGATGCTAGAATTAGCTGTGCATGTCTTGTCACATATTTCAATTGCTATCTTATTGTGTGAGCATGTTGGTTGCATATTTTACTCATTCGAGGACATCCACTTGTTGTTTTGATTGTTTGGATTTATTTTTCTTTTGCCAAGTGGATGGACAAGAATGCCTAAGAACTTTCTCTAGCTATCTATGCTTTTCTCGTATCAAACTCTATTCATGCTACATCACAAAATTGATCAAGTCAGATTCGAACCACTCTGTGTGAGGAGCACTCGGAATCCCCGATTCGTCATAGACTTAAACTTCCAAAACCTCTTTGTGATTCTCGGTCTGACCGATACCCCACTTTCGGTCTTACCGAGATCATTAAGTTGATCTATGTTTTCGATCTCGGTGCAACCGATTTGAACCATTCGGTCACACCGAGTTGCAATAACTGTATACAGTTTTGCATCTCGGTGCCACCGAGTTGTTCCACTCGGTCACACCGACAGGGTCGGGCTATATATAGACACGGGCAAAAATTTGGAAATTTCTCCGAACCCCTTCGCCCGCGCGATAGCTCGCTCTGCCAAAGTGGTCTCCGGATCGTCTCCTCGCCGCCAGCCGCCTCCAGTCGCTGGTCTCCGTCGCCGTCAACGGGAATCAACCCCGCCATTGCCGCCATAGTGAGTCTCCGCCGAACTAGGGTATGGACTCGATCTTTGTGCTATTCCCCAATCCGATTCCTAGCACATTGTGATCATATTGATTCTAGCCATGTTTGATAAACTCCTATCCAGTCAATGAACTCGTAGAATAGGTTTGATTCAAAAATTTTAGGGTTAGGTTTCCGCCGAAACCATCTCGGACCCGCCGAGTTGAAAAACTCGGTCCCACCGATTTGGCTTATGCCATTGCACAAGTAAGACTCGGTCTGACCGAGTATTGCTAATCGGTGTGACTGATTTTGGAACTTTGTGAAACCCTAGCAGTCTCGGTGCCACTGAACTGTGACTCGGTCTGACCGAGTTCACTAGTTTAGGTTCCAAAAGCTACTTCGGTATCACCGAGTTCAAAAATCGGTAGATCCGAAATGCTTTCTGTGGGAAACTAAAACTAAGTTTTTGAATCATTCTTTTGCAAAATTCTCTGCATTTTGTGATGCTCATCCACTCTACCTCATCTATAAACTATTCACAGGGTCAGCAGTCAGCTTGTTCATCATGTCAGACCAGAGTGATAGCCAGAACTTGTCAGAACAGCCAATGCAGATGAGTGAGGGCACTAGTCCCTCCAGTTCTTCAGATGAAGGCAGCAGGAGCACCCCCAGCAACCTGCCAAAAGCTGCCACAAGACAAAGGAAGAAGAGAACCTCAGAATCAGAGGATGAGGACTATGTGGCAGATGAGGAAGCAACTTCCAAGAAAGTTGAACTCAAGAAAGAGCATGGCTCAAGACAGAGCACCAAGCCAGGCTTAAAGGTCAAAAGGCCAGCAGGCAGGCAGCCCATGCCAAAGGCCAGAGCCTCAACAAAGATTCCTGAGAAGCCTGCACCCAAAGAGTCAGTTGTCGCTGAAGGAAAGAAGGAAAGGAAAAGAGGCAGATGGTGCAAGAAAGTTGATCCCATGGCTGAATTTGAACAACATTCTTCTGATGATGATGAAGAAGAAGAGGTTGCTGCACCAGCACCTAAGGCACCCAAGCTGATGGGTGATGCCATAAGATCAGGGGCAACTGCATCTAAGCCCAAGGAAGCCCCCAAGGCTGCATCCAAGGCCAAGCTAGCTCCAAAGCCAAAACCAAAGAGAAATACAAGGAGCATCCCAGCTGCTGAGAAGAACAAGGCCCCAGTGCCTGACACTGCAGAAGAAGAGGAAGGCCAAGTGCTGAGAAAGTTGAAGCCCAAGATCCCAGACCACAATGATGCTCATCCTGTGGCTGAGGATATGAAGATCAGAAGAGACTCTGGGCTAAGAAAGTGGAGAGCAGAGGATCCATATGCTACCAGGAGGAGGACTGCTGTTGACTACAGGTTCCACACTAAGGAACAGCAGGACTTCTATGAGACAGTCTTGTTGGACAAGAAGCCCATTGTGTGTGATATGAGATGGGTCGACTGGGAATACATCAAGGACAATGAAGAGCACTACCCTGGAGTGCAAGACAACTTCAAGGCATGTGGAGTAGCTGACTTTGTTGGGCAGAAGCTCACAAAGTGGAGTGAGGAGCTGATCATGGAATTGTACTCCACAACACATTTCTATCTAGATGGCAGAATTGTATGGATGTCTGAAGGTACAAGGTACCACTCAACTGTTGAGGAATGGGCAAAGTTGATCAATGCCCTAGAGGAAAATGAAGATGACTTGGATGTCTATGCCAAGAAAAAGATGGATCATAACACTATGGAAAATATGTACAAGGAGATTCCAGCAGATGATCTTGATACTCACCAGTTTGGGTCTGTAAAACACTTGTTGTCAGGACTGCCTACGATCAACTGGATCCTTAGGCACACACTTTTGCCCAAGTCTGGAGATCACAGGATGATCAGAGGTCATGCCATTAACCTGCTACATATATTTGATGTGCCTCAAAAATTTAAGGTCATGAGCCTCATAGTAGAGACTATCAAGAGGACTGGAGCAGATCAGAAGAGGAGCTGTGGTTATACCCCTCAGATCCAGATGTTGATTAACTCAAGAATGGGCACAGACACATACTTGTTGGACAAAAAACATTTGCCTATTCATCCAGATTTCGAGGACAACCAAGTTGTGATGAATGAAAATGAACCATCATCAGCCCAAGCACAAGCTAAGAAGGAGAAGGCAAGGAAGGAGAAAGCTGCCAAGATGCCAACTCAAGAGGAGGCACCTGAGTATTTCTTGAAAAACAAGCAAGAGCAGCTTAGTTACTTGATTGCATCCACCCTGCGGATTGAGAAAGGTCTGGCCACCCTCACTCAAAACCAGGAGAGCTTAGAGAGAATCGTAGAACAAAAGTTCTATGACTTGGATGTCAAGGTGACAGAGATTCAGACAGCAGTGGAGCAACTTCAAGATGACATGCAGGAGAGGAAAGGGAAGACTACCACTGATGCATTTGCCAGAGTGCCACGAGCTCAGAGGTCCAGTGCAGTGCCAGTTCCTGACACAAGAGCCACCACCTCAGCTCCAGCCACAGCACCAGCCCAACCAGCTCCAGCATCTACTTCAGCTCCATCTCCAACCACGTCTATGTAAGCCTTCATCCTTGGAGTGATCCAGACTCCACCACCACCAGAAGATCAAGCCTGAGTGTCGATCTAGCACTATGCATTTTCTAGGAACTTTTTGGTAACTTGTTGCCAAAGGGGGAGAAAAATGTATAGATCATAGGCTTCGAGAGAGAGAGAGTGTTGTTTTTTTCTCTTGCTTTATTTGGTGGTTTTTCAAACATTGTTTGCTTTTGGTCGAGATACTTTGATATGCTTGTGAGACATTGATGATCATGTGTTTGATCATAAGCTACACTTATGCATGCTTGATATATCTTATCTATCTTATGTGGTCATTCACTTTTCCTTGGTCATGAGTGCATGTATTTCATTATTATCATTTTGAGCGCTCCACCAAGATGTATGTGACATGGAAGAGTAACCCATAATTCTAACTCTTTGTGCATTTGCAGTCCAAATTTTAAATATGCACAAATTTAGGGGGAGCTCTTACTTATCACATACTTCTCAAAGCGACGATATAATTCATTCTTATTATCATTTGTCGAAGCTTTGATCTATATGTTGTCATCAATTACCAAAAAGGGGGAGATTGAAAATGCAACTATCCCTAGGTGGTTTTGGTAATTCATAACAACATATAGCTCATTGAGATAATGCTATTTCAAGACAATTATTTTAGGAAAGCTCAATGATTGGCATGGCATGGATGGTGAAAGTGGAGCCCTCAAAATGCTAAGGACAAAGGATTGGCTCAAGCTCAAAAGCTCAAGACTCTTCATTTTACACTTTTAGTGATACAAGATCACATTGAGTCCATAGGAAAAGCCAATACTATCAAGGAGGGATGAGGTGTTGCTTAACGAGACTTTTGCTTCATGTGCTTAATGATATGCTCCAAAATCCTCAGCTACTTTCCCATATCCACATATGACCTAAACTCCAAGCCAAACTCGGTCCTACCGATTCTTCCTATCCGGCGCCACCGAGTTTCACTTGTCATAAGCCACTGCCAAACCCTAGCAAATCAGCTCTACCGATAGGGATCTCGGTCTCACCGAGATGGGATTGCAATCTCTCTGTTTCCTTTTCGTAACTTTTCGGTCACACCGAAAGAGCGGATCGGTCCCACCGAGATTGCAATGTAAACTCTCTGTTTCCCTTTTGTAACTTTTCAGTCTCACCGAAAGAGCAAATCGGTCCCACCGAGTTTACCTGACCAACTCTCTGGTTAGCTAATTACCAAATCGGTCTCATCGAGATTACGTTATGCCCTAACCCTAACCATATCGGTCCTACCGAGTTGCATGTCAGTCCCACCGAAAATCTCTAACGGTCACTAGGTTTACTATTTCGGTCCGACCGAGTTTGTTGATCCGGTCCCACCGAGATTGGTAAATTGTGTGTAACGGTTGGATTTTGTGTGGAGGCTATATATACCCCTCCACCTCCTCTTCATTCGTGGAGAGAGCCATCAGAACACATCTACACTTCCAACTCATATGTTCTGAGAGAGAACCACCTACCCTTGTGTTGAGGCCAAGATATTCCATTCCTACCATATGAATCTTGATCTCTAGCCTTCCCCAAGTTGCTTTCCACTCAAATCTTCTTTCCACCAAATCCAAATCCTGTGAGAGAGAGTTGAGTGTTGGGGAGACTATCATTTGAAGCACAAGAGCAAGGGGTTCATCATCAACACACCATTTGTTACTTCTTGGAGAGTGGTGTCTCCTAGATTGGCTAGGTGTCACTTGGGAGCCTCCGACAAGATTGTGGAGTTGAACCAAGGAGTTTGTAAGGGCAAGGAGATCGCCTACTTCGTGAAGATCTACCGCTAGTGAGGCAAGTCCTTCGTTGGCGATGGCCATGGTGGGATAGACAAGGTTGCTTCTTCGTGGACCCTTCATGGGTGGAGCCCTCCGTGGACTTGCGCAACCGTTACCCTTCGTGGGTTGAAGTCTCCATCAACGTGGATGTAGGATAGCACCACCTATCCGAACCACGGGAAAAACATCCGTGTCTCCAATTGCGTTTGAATTCTCCAAACCCTTCCCTTTACATTCTTGCAAGTTGCATGCTTTACATTCCGCTGCCTATATACTCTTTGCATGCTTGCTTGAATTGTGTGATGATTGCTTGACTTGTCCTAAAGTTGCTAAAATCTGCCAAGAACTAAAATTGGGAAAAGGTTAAGTTTTTATTTGGTCAAGTAGTCTAATCACCCCCCTCTAGACATACTTCCGATCCTACAGGGTTACTGTAGCGTAACTATCCGGGCGTCACACCCTCCCCTTGTCCAATTCAGACTCCCCATGGGGGCACGCGTGCCACCCCCTTATGGGATTTCCTCTCTCTCCCCTATGGCCCATGTGGCCCATTACTTTCCCCCGGGGGTTCCGGTAACCCCTCGGTACTCCGATAAATACCCGAAACACTCCGGAACCATTCCAGTGTCTGAATACTATCGTCCAATATATCAATCTTTACCTCTCGACCATTAGACTCCTCGTCATGTCCGTGATCTCATCCGGGACTCCGAACAATCTTCGGTCACCAAAACACATAACTCATAATACAATTCGTCACCGAACGTTAAGCGCGCGGACCCTACGGGTTCGAGAACTATGTAGACATGACCGAGACACATCTCCGATCAATAACCAACAACGGAACCTGGATGCTCATATTGGTTCCTACATATTCTACGAAGATCTTTATCAGTCAAACCGCAATGACAACATACGTCATTCCCTTTGTCATCGTTATGTTACTTGCCCGAGATTCGATCGTTGGTATCTTCATACCTAGTTCAATCTCGTTACCGGCAAATCTCTTTACTCGTTCTGTAATGCATCATCCCGCAACTAACTCATTAGTCACATTGCTTGCAAGGCTTATTATGATGTGAATTACCGAGAGGGCCCAGAGATACCTCTCTGATACTTGGAGTGACAAATCCTAATCTCGATCTATGCCAGCCCAACAAACACCTTTGGAGACACCTGTAGAGCATCTTTATAATCACCCTGTTACGTTGTGACGTTTGATAGCACACAAGGTGTTCCTCCGGTATTTGGGAGTTACATAATCTCATACTCAAAGTAATATGTATAAGTCATGAAGAAAGCAATAGCAATAAAACTTAACAATCATTATGCTAAGCTAACGGATGGGTCTTGTCCATCACATCATTCTCCTAATGATGTGATCCCATTCATCAAATGACAATACATGTCTATGGTGAGGAAACTTAACCATCTTTGATTATCGAGCTAGTCAAGTAGAGGCATACTAGGGACACTTTGTTTTGTCTATGTATTCACACATGTATCAAGTTTCTGGTTAATACAATTCTAGCATGAATAATAAACAGTTATCATGATATAAGGAAATATAAATAACAACTTTTTTATTGCCTCTAGGGCATATTTCCTTCAGTCTCCCACTTGCACTAGAGTCAATAATCTAGATTACATTGTAATGTGATTTAACACAAATAGTTCACATCACCATGTGATTAACACTCATAGTTCACATCGCCATGTGACCAACACCCAAAGGGTTTACTAGAGTCAATAATCCAGTTCACATCGCCATGTGATTAACACCCAAAGAGTAAGGTGTGATCATGTTTTGCTTGTGAGAGAAGTTTAGTCAACAGGTCTGCCATATTCAGATCCGTATGTATTTTACAAATTTCTATATCTACAATGCTCTGCACGGAGCTACTCTAGCTAATTGCTCCCACTTTCAATATGTATCTAGATCGAGACTTAGAGTCATCCAGATTGGTGTTAAAGCTTGCATCGACGTAACTCTTTACGATGAACTCTTTGTTGCTGAGGAACGCAATATTTCAAACAAAATTACCTACGATCACGCAAGATCTATCAAGGAGATGCATAGCAACGAGACGGGAGAGTGTGTCCACGTACCCTCATAAACCGAAAGCGGAAATAAAGTTGTTATTTATTGTAGAATTGTATTATCCGAAAACTTAGTACATGTGTGAATACATAGACAAAACATAGTGTCCCTAGTATGCCTCTACATGACTAGCTCGTTAATCAAAGATGGTTATGTTTCCTAACCATAGACATGTGTTGTCATTTGATGAACGGGATCACATCATTAGATAATGATGTGATGGAAAAGACCCATCCGTTAGCTTAGCACTATGATCGTTTAGTTTATTGCTATTGCTTTCTTCATGACTTATACATGTTCATATGACTATGAGATTATGCAACTCCCGAATACCGGAGGAACACTTAGTGTGCTATCAAATGTCACAACGTAACTGGGTGATTATAAAGATGCTCTACAGGTGTCTCCCAAGGTGTTTGTTGAGTTGGCATAGATCGAGATTAGGATTTGTCACTCCGGCTGTCGGAGAGGTATCTCTGGGCCCTCTCGGTAATGTACATCACTATAAACCTTGCAAGCAATGTGACTAATGAGTTAGTTGCGGGATGATGCATTATGGAACGAGTAAAGAGACTTGCTGGTAACGAGATTGAACTAGGTATGATGATACTGACGATCGAATCTCGGGCAAGTAACATACCAATGACAAAGGGAACAACGTATGTTGTTATGTGGTTTGACAGATAACGATCTTCATAGAATATGTGGGAGCCAATATGAGCATCCAGGTTCCGCTATTGGTTATCAACCGGAGATGAGTCTCGGTCATGTCTACATAGTTCTCGAACCCATAGGGTTCGCACGCTTAACGCTCGATGACGATCGGTATTATGAGTTTATGTGTTTTGATGTACCGAAGGTAGTCCAGAGTCCCATATGAGTTCATGGACATGACGAGGAGTCTCGAAATGGTCGAGACATAAATACTGATATATTGGAAGACTATATTCGGACACCGGAATAGTTCTGAGGTGTATCGGGTATTTTCTGGAGTACCGGGGGGTTACCGGAACCCCCTGGGGGGTTATTGGGCCTCATGGGCCTATTGGTGGAAGAGAGGAGGCTGGCAAAGGTGTGGCACGTGCCCCCTAGCCCAAACTGAATTAGACTAGGGGGGCCGGCCCCCCTTTTCCTTCTCTCCTCCCTCACCTTCCCCCTTCTCCTTGTTGGAATAGGAAGGGGGGGGGCTGAATCCTACTTGGAGTAGGATTGCCCCCCCATGGCGCGCCTCCTCCCCTAGCCGGCCTCCTCCTCCCTCCCCCCTTTATATACGTGGGAGGGGGCACCCCAAAGGCACACCAAAGTTTCTCTTAGCCATGTGCGGTGCCCCCCTCCACAGAAACACACCTCGGTCATATCATTGCAGTGCTTAGGGTAAGCCCTGCGTTGGTAACTTCATCATCACCGTCACCATGCCATCGTGGTGATGAAAATCTCCCTTGGCCTCAGCTGGATCAAGATTTCGAGGGACGTCACCGAGTTGTACATGTGCAGATTACAGAGGTGTCGTGCGCAGGGGCGGGCCCACCTCAATTCAAGGGTATTCAGTTGAATACCCTTTATTTTTGCCAAAAATTAGGTATATATATACTGTATATCATGTGTATGTACAAGAAAAAACGAAACTGATGCAATAAACGTGCTAGCTAACCAATTCAGCCCAAAAAAACAGAGGGTAACCCAGCTTGCAATCCTCCCTCACCACCCACGCCATGGCCCATAGGCCCAAAATGCTTCAGGCTGCACCGTGCGCGCACGTCATGCATCCATCGCTGGTTCAGTTACCTTCCCTGTTCCCTTCTTCTCAAAAAAAGTTACCTTCCCTGTTGCCAAATACTCCTATCGATCTAGGTCACGAACCGGCGGCAGCCACGGGCGAGCGACGCATCATCCAGATTCCAGCTGTACATGTACGTCATCCATCCCCCGCTCTCTCTCGTACTGATCTTTGCACACATTGGTCTTCAATTTTAAATCCCTAGGTTCACATAGCAGTAATGTGATCTGTTCATCGAAATTAGATGTATTCACCTTGCTAATTAGATTTTGGTTATTGATTTCTCTCTGTATCTCATGCTTCTCAGCTTGTTTCTAAATAGTTTATTGAAGAGAATACCCTCTAACAGACTAGCAAACTAAAATTCCTCCAGTGTTGCCAAACATGCAGATTCTTAGTTAAATAAACTCATTTTCAAAGCATCAAGGATAGGACAGGCAACCTGTAATTTGTCAGCTTTTTATCATTATTTATTTTCCATCTCTATATATCTTAGATGTTGCCACTTCAATCTTTGAACAATTAGTATTTCTATAAGGTGGAAATTTCAAATTACGATTAATTCTATGAATATATTATATTCTGCGATATCCATATGTATTACCCAATTTGTGTAAACTAGTACTAGAATCCATTATATACATTGAAAAAAATAGCGCGCTATAGCGCCGCTAATAGCACGCTATAGCATGTAGAGAATTTTGCTCGCTAAATTGATCAGTGTACAATGTCTCACTATAGCATGCTAATAGCATATTTTTAGGGGCGGCGCTATTTTTGTAGCACGCTATTTTTTCATGGTTATATATGCCAAAACAAGGCTTTAGACTTTCAAAAAACTGCCTTTGAAATTTTGAATACACACTCTAGAAATCCTGGGCCCGCCCCTGGTCGTGCGTTCGGTACTTGATCGGTTGGTCGCGAAGACGTTCGACTACATCAACCGCGTTACTTAACGCTTTCGCTTTCGGTCTACGAGGGTACGTGGACACACTCTCCCCGCTCGTTGCTATGCTTCTCCTAGATAGATCTTGCGAGATCGTAGGCAAATATTTTGAAATACTACGTTCCCCAACATAGACATGACCGAGAAACATCTCCAGTCAATAACCAATAGCGGAACCTGGATGCTCATATTGGTTCCTACATATTCTACGAAGATCTTTATCGGTCAAACCACATAACAACATACGTTGTTTCCTTTGTCATCGGTATGTTACTTGCCCGATATTCGATCGTCGGTATCTTCATACCTAGTTCAATCTCGTTACCGGCAAGTCTCTTTACTCGTTCCGTAATGCATCATCCCGTAACTAACTCATTAGTCACATTGCTTGCAAGGCTCATTGTCGGTGTCAAAACCGGCGGATCTTGGGTAGGGGGTCCCGAACTGTGCGTCAAGGTCGGATGGTAACAGGAGACAAGGGACACTTTATTTTACCCAGGTTCGGGCCCTCTCGGTGGAGGTAAAACCCTACTCCTGCTAGATTAATATTGATGATATGGGTAGTACAAGAGTGGATCTACCACGAGATCAAGGAGGTTAAACCCTAGAAGCTAGCCTATGGTATGATTGTGTATGATGATGGTTGTCCTACGGACTACAACCCTCCGGTTTATATAGGCACCGGATAGGGTTAGGGTTACACAGAGACGGTTACAATGGTAGGAGATCTTGAATATCCGCACGCCTAGCTTGCCTTCCACGCCAAGAAAAGATCCTTCTGGACACGGGACGAAGTCTTCAATCTTGTATCTTCATAGTCCTGGAGTCCGGCTGAAGGTATAGTCCGGCTATCCGAACACCCCCTAATCCAGGACTCCCTCAGTAGCCCCCGGACCAGGCTTCAATGACGACGAGTCCGGCGCGCAAATTGTCTTCGGCATTGCAAGGCGGGTTCCTCCTCCGAATCCTGTGTACCTGTACGAATAACGTCCGATTTTTGTAATGCAGCGCTCCTCGGCTTCAGTGCCCAATAATGGCCGTCTTCCACGTGTTGAACGAATGCGAAAAGCCTGGGGTGTTTTTACATCCATACCCTTAGTCATATGAATGAGCCGCCTATTTAACGGGATGGGGATTTAGATCCAAACCACATCTTCTCCTCTCCGCGAGTTATCATCAGAGCGTCTCCAGCAAAGGTCCACTCCAACATGGCCAGCCGTCGCAGCTCCTCCCCTCGCCCCTCCAGTCCTAAACTCGGAGACTGGGAGAGTTGCACCATCCCACACAGCGAGTTAGTGTCACTGCAGGCCAAGGGATTTCTCCCCCAGGCATACATGGTCCCGGTCCGAGCCGGACTCGCCACCTATAATGGCGGAAAGCAAGCGGAGAGCACCCCCAATCCTTCTAAAGGAGAGCGGGTGTGCCTCGTCCCTTATCTATTAAGGGGACTGGGATTTCCAATTCATCCATTCCTCCGCGGGCTTCTCGAGTTCTACGGCCTCCAGCTGCACAATCTCACGCCCGGCTCCGTACTACATATTGCGGGTTTCGTTGCCCTTTGTGATCTATTTTTAGGCGTCGAGGCTCATTTCGCGCTGTGGAAGAGGTTGTTCTGCTTGGTGCCCCGCTCTCAAGAGGGGTCCATTTATCAAGTGGGCGGGGCCGAAGTATGGCGCATCGCCGGGAGCGGATACCTATCCGGAACCCCAAAAAAGGCGTCCGAGGACTGGCCTTCGGAATGGTTTTACATAGATGACGTCCCGCTGCCGGACCCTATCCGGGTCGGTGTCCCCGAGTTCAACAGTGCTCCATTGAAGAAATGCTTGAGCTGGCGTCCGCGGACCTCACAGAGAGAAAACGACAGAGACGTCCTTTACCTGATGGGCCGGATAAGACTGTTGGCTCATTCCGGACTAACCATGATTGGAGTCATGGCCACATGCATTATGCGGGGGGTGCAGCCGCTTCAATATAGAGGCCACCCCATGTGGGATTTCAACGGGGAGGATGACGCCACCCGTTACGGCCGTAAGGGGCCAGCCACAGCTGTCGCTCTAGTAAAGATTTTAACATCTTTGTACAAGGGAGAAAAGGAGGACTTCCTCCGTGTCAACCCGCGGGCCGGATTTAGTATGTACGAACCTCCAAGTTGGGTAAGTGAACAATTGCACTTGCCTGTCTGTTTAACGCTCCCATGACTAGGTACGTAGTCTGACGACTTCAATGCAGGAACTGCGACAGGAAGTAAAGGATATCAACAGCCGCCCTCCACAGCCTGAGGACCCAGAACGGTCCCTCGATCCGGACTCCGAAGAGGATCCGGACATATCGGTGGAGCTTATCGACGGGGTGTTCCACCAGTTAAGCAAGGACGATACCTTGGTGGCCATTACGGCTGATTACCCCGGGTTAATCCCGGCCTCCTAGGTGACAGAAACCGGAGTGTTTATTCCCTAAGAGAGATTCCATTCTCACATATTCTGGCATTTCAAACGACAACTGCATTTTGCACGGGAGATTTCTAAGGCGGGAGGCCGAACCAGCGGTGACTAGCCAACGAGGGGCCGTAGGGCCCCGTGGGGAAAAAAGAAATGTAGTCCGGACTAAGATTCCGGCACAAAGGTATAACGCGCCCTCTGTTTGCCTGGTGTTATTCTGTCAAGGCATATTAACATTCGTGCTGTTTCCAGGACGAAGAGGCCTCGCTGGACTCTGTCCGGAGATGTTGCCAATCGCGCCTCCACTAGCCAGGCTCCAACGTCTGGTTCGGAAGCGGGGGCGAGCACCAGGCGCGCACCGGACGCTCCTCCAACAGAGGATGCAGACCGACTGTCTGCCACAAATTCAGAAGTGGAGAGTGCCATGAACCACAGGCGTCGCCGGAAAGTTCTACGCGACGCTTGTTTCTCCCGAGAGGCTTTAGGTGCCTTTAATTCGGGAGATGCATACCTTCGAGCCGCTCAAGATGGTTTAGCCAGAGCCACGGAGCAGTATGTGAAAGACATACGGGTAAGAAAATTTTGGTTTATATATATATATATATATATATATATATATATATATATATATATATATACACACACACACCAGTAGCCCCCGAGACTTGAAACAGTTAAAGTAACTGATTTAAGGATCATATAACATGCAGGTTCTTACAGAGAAGAACACCGTGCTGTCCCAGGAGCTGGAAAAGTGCAAGGCCCAACTAGAGGCCGCACTAGCCGCAACAGGGGAGCCCAAAGGGACCCCCTCAGGTAAGATACACTTCGAAAGATTAGTGTTGTGCGGCTTGGGTGCAAATCTGATAATTCATGTTGCAGATGGCGCTGGACTTGATCCGGAGAAGCAACAACTCTTACGCCGGTTAAAGGCCGGTGAGAGTATGTTGACAAGGGTGAGGCGAGAGAAGAATGATCTTCAGGATGCCAACACCAAGCTGGATGTTGAACTGAAGGACGCTCGTGGCCAGCTGTCGGACTCCACGAAGGAGAATCAGCGGCTTCGACGCGGCATATTTAGTAAGTGCTTGAACAAACTTTAAAAAATGAGTTCGGCGAGGAAGTCGAATAACAGAGTATTGTCTGTAGGTATGCTCACAGGTCGTCCTGCAGAGGAGATGCCCGGTTCTACGGGTGACCTACTTCCCGAACTCCTGCAACTGCACGAGCGAATTCGGCAGGCGATGCGAGGCGTTGCCCAAGCCTTATGGCCTGCCCACCCCACGCCCGAGGGCCTTGGAGAGCTTGCGGAGAAGCTGAAGGGAGCTCGGCGGCGCTTCCGGTTGTGGAAGATATCAGCCTGCCGTCAAGGCGCTAGGAAGGCCTGGGCCATGGTGAAGACCTGCTTTACGAAGTCTGACCCCAATCACATGGCCGAGGTTGGACCGGTGGGTCCTGACGGGAAGGAGATCCCTGTGAGCTTAGTGTATGGCCAGGTAGAATTGGCCGCAAAGTATTCTCAGCAGGACTGTAAATTAGACAGCCTGTTAGATGGTATAGAGGAGGAATACAATCAGTCAGGATGACTATGTAATTTATAATTGACATGTGAAATGCCTTCTAGCCGGATTGTAGATCGTTTGTCGTTGCCGACCTTTTCGCTTCAACCTCGGGACCTGACGGTCCGGAGTGTGTCCGAATACCATAACGGTTATATAAGAACCGAGGTATGCATGGAGACCAGGCGTAGGGGTCATTAGTGCTTTATCAGACAAGTGCCCAACTAGTTATGTTATATTACATGGTTAGTAAGAAACATCTTCCAGAGAGAATAGTTCCGTTAAGGGTTCCTTTCGCTGGGGTGGCGTGCCCTGAAGTGCACGTCCGGACTGCAAATGCAGGAAAACATCTGGGGGCATGTATAAGTAAAAAAGGTTCATCTTTAGTTCACCGACCGAATATTCCCTTAAGAACGCTAGCTTTCGGCTTCACCCAGTCTGAGGTACACATCCGGCTTATCCAGCAGTAGCAATCGCAGAGGTGCTCCCTTTACCACCTAGCCGAACAATCGGGAACGTAGGGGTAAGCATAGGAGCCAGGCAACCCAGCTTGGCCAAAACTTAAGTCATATCGATGCATATAATGGTGAAGAAAAGGTGCATGCGGAAGTCTGACGCATGCGTTGGGTGTGAAACCCATATAAACAAGCTTCTGCTAAAGAAGCCCCCAGGTTTAAGGAGCGTTGGTAGCGCGTCACATGATGAGCCTTTGAGGGCTAGAAAAGGAAAGAGTGGGAGGAGACAAAATAAAAACAGAAAGATATATGTAAAAATGGACAGAGGAAGGAGACAAACTCAGAGTTCGGCGCTAGGCATAGAATCTTCGGAGACGTGTGGCATTCCATGGGTTCGGCTCGAGTCGGTTGTCCGACGCATCTCGCAGGCGGTACGCTCCACCAGTGAGGACTTGGTCAATTACGAAGGGACCTTCCCATTTGGGCTTGAGTTTGTCCTTTTTCTTGTCCGCCAGGCGTAGAACTAGTTCGCCAACATTGTAATTTTTGGCCCGTACTTCTCTGCTTTGATATCTTCGAGCCTGCTGTTGATAAAATGCGGAACGGGCTTTAGCCACGTCGCGCTCCTCCTCTAGGGCGTCCAGGTTGTCCTGCCGATCAAGCTCGGCTTCTCTTTCTTCGTACCTGCGCACTCGAGGTGAGTCATGAATTATGTCGCAGGGCAGAACTGCCTCAGCGCCATACACCATAAAGAATGGTGTGAATCCGGTGGTACGATTCGGCGTGGTTCGCAGCCCCCAGAGTACGGAGTCGAGCTCCTCTACCCAGTGCGTATTAGATTCCTTGAGGGACCGCACTAGTCTGGGTTTGATACCGCTCATGATGAGACCATTTGCACGTTCGACCTGACCGTTAGTTTGTGGGTGATAGACAGAAGCATAATCGAGCTTAATGCCCATGTTTTTGCACCACAGCTTTACTTCGTCAGAGGTGAAGTTTGTGCCGTTATCGGTGATAATGTTGTGGGGGACACCGTAACGGTGTACGACCCCGGATATGAAGTCTATCACAGGTCCGGATTCGGCCGTCTTAACCGGCTTGGCTTCTATCCATTTGGTGAATTTATCCACCATGACCAATAAGTATTTTTTCTTGTGGGTTCCACCTTTAAGGGGTCCTACCATGTCCAGCCCCCATACCGCAAAAGGCCAAGTGATGGGGATAGTTCGGAGGGCGTTGGGCGGCATATGGCTTTGGTTTGCGAAGAGCTGGCAACCGACGGATCGTTTGACTAAGTCATGGGCGTCTGCTCGGGCCGTCGGCCAATAAAAGCCTGTACGGTAAGCCTTGCTTACAAGGGATCGAGCTGCAGCATGGTGGCCACCGAGTCCGGCATGAATTTCAGCCAACAGACTCCGCCCTTCCGCTTCGGAGATACATCTTTGAAGGATGCTGGTAGTACTTTTCTTATAGAGCTCTCCCTCGTGGACTTTATAGGCTTTAGATCGCCGCACTATGCAGCGTGCCTCGTTTTGGTCCTCTGGGAGTTCCTGCCTAGTAAGGTAGGCGAGGAATGGTTCTGTCCACGGGGCGATGACCGCCATTATTACGTGGGCGGAGGGTGTGATTCCGGTGGCAGGGCCTCCGATTATGTCCGATTGTTCGGCGTCGGGCTGTGCGGTTGTGTTCGGACTGTGGTCCGAGGGTTCCCCTCCCATGCTACAGATGGCTTGAATATTCTCTCTAAGAAGATGTTGGGGGGGGACTGCATCTCGTTTTGCTCCGATACATGCCAGGACGTTCGCTGCCTGATTATTTTCTCGGGATATATGGTGAAACTCCAGTCCTTCGAACCGAACTGACATTTTTAGGACGGCATTGCGATAAGCTGCCATTTTTGGGTCTTTGGCGTCGAAGTCGCCATTTATTTGGGATATCACGAGGTTGGAGTCCCCGCGTACTTCCAGGCGTTGAATTCCCATGGATACTGCCATCCGGAGACCATGTAGAAGGGCCTCATATTCGGCTAGATTGTTGGAGTCCGTGTACATGATTTGGAGTACATATTGGACTGTGTCTCCTGTAGGGGACGTCAAAACGACGCCAGCCCCCAGTCCGGCCAACATTTTGGATCCGTCGAAATGCATGATCCAGTTGGAATATGTGCCGTACTCTTTAGGGAGTTCGGCCTCTGTCCATTCGGCGACGAAGTCGGCTAGGACTTGCGATTTAATTGCTCGTCGTGGTTTTTAGGTTATGTCGAATGGGAGGAGCTCTATGGCCCATTTAGCTATCCGGCCCGTTGCGTCGTGGTTGTTGATAATATCATTGAGTGGTACTTCCGAGGCTACTGTTATGGAACACTCTTGAAAGTAGTGTCGTAGCTTCCGGGATGCCATGAACACCGCGTATGCAATCTTTTGGTAATGCGGGTACCGTGATTTGCATGGTGTAAGGACAGTGGACACATAGTAAACCAGCCTTTGAAGGGGGAGTTTGTGTCCGTCCGTTGCCCGCTCGACGACGAGTACTGCGCTAACAACTTGATGAGTTGCGGCAATGTACAATAGCATGGGTTCGCCAGTGTTCGGCGCGGCCAGGACTGGGTTTGTTGCCAAGATGGCCTTTATTTCCTCGAGTCCGGCCGTGGCAGCTTCCGTCCACTCGAAGTGTTCGGTGCGCCTAAGGAGGCGGTAAAGGGGCAATGCCTTTTCTCCCAAGCGGGAGATAAAGCGGCTTAGAGCCGCCACGCATCCGGTGAGTTTCTGTATTTGTTTGATGTCTTTTGGGACATCCAATTGTGACAAAGCTCGGATTTTAGCTGGATTTGCTTCAATTCCTCTACCGGATACAATGAAGCCCAGTAGCTTTCCGGCTGGAACGCCAAAAACGCATTTTTCCGGATTGAGCTTAATGTCGTATTTTCGGAGGTTGTCGAATGTAAGCCTCAGGTCGTCTACTAGAGATTCGACATGTCTTGATTTAATGACCACATCATCTACATACGCCTCTACTGTTTTGCCGATCTGGTTTGCCAGACATGTTTGAATCATGCGCTGATATGTCGCGCCGGCGTTTTTTAGTCCAAAGGGCATCGTGTTGAAGCAGAATGGGCCGTATGGTGTGATGAATGCTGTTGCGGCTTGGTCTGATTCTGCCATCTTGATTTGATGGTAACCGGAGTATGCGTTGAGGAAGCACAGGGAATCGTGTCCTGCAGTGGCATCAATGATTTGATCTATTCGAGGGAGGGGAAAAGGATCCTTTGGGCAAGCCTTATTAAGGTCTTTGAAATCGATACACAGGCGCCAGGATTTGTCCTTCTTTGGTACCATCACCAGGTTTGCTAGTCAGTCCGGGTGTTTTATATCTCTAATGAATCCGGCCTCCAATAACTTGGCTAGCTCCTCTCCCATAGCCTGTCTCTTTGGTTCAGAGAAACGCCGAAGGGTTTGTTTGACATGTTTGAATCCTTTCTGGATATTTAAGCTGTGTTCTGCCAGCCTGCGTGGGATTCCTGGCATATCTGAGGGGTGCCAAGCGAAAATGTCCCAGTTCTCTCGTAGGAACTCTCGCAGTGCGGCGTCTACATCAGGGTTCAGTCGTGCCCCGATGGAGGCTGTTTTATTGGGGTCCGTTGGATGGACCTGGAATTTGACTATTTCGTCCGCTGGTTTGAAGGATGTGGATTTGGGTCTCTTATCGAGTATCACATCATCCCTGTTAACCGTGGATCGCAGCGCAGTCAGTTCTTCGGCCGCTAAGGTTTCTGATAGTGCCTCGAGGGCCAATGCGGCTGTCTTGTTTTCGGCGCGGAGTGCTATGTCCGGATCACTAGCGAGAGTGATAATTCCGTTTGGCCCAGGCATCTTAAGCTTCATGTACCCGTAATGGGGTATAGCTTGGAAAACTGTAAAAGCCTCCCGTCCTAGTATAGCGTGGTATCCGCTTTTGAACGGGGCCACCTGGAACGTGATCTGTTCGGACCTGTAATTATCCGGCGTGCCGAATATCACATCTAGTGTGATCTTTCCGGTGCAGCATGCTTCCTGACTGGGGATTATTCCTCTAAAAGCTGTGCTGCTTCGCTCAATGCGGTTCCAGTCTATTTCCATCTTTTGGAGGGTTTCCTCGTAGATGAGGTTCAATCCGCTGCCTCCGTCCATGAGTACCTTTGCGAGGCGACAGCCGTCCACTATGGGACTGAGGACCAGTGCGGCTGGTGCTTTGGCTGTTCGAAATTTAGGTTCGTCACTCGCGTTGAAGGTGATAGCAGTATTACTCCATGGATTTATTATCGCTACTTGATAGACTTTAGTGAGGCTGCGGAGTGTTCTTTTTCGCACGTTATTTGATGCAAAAGTCTCAAAGACTGTGAGAACGGAACTGAAATTCCCTGGCTGGTTTCCTTCGACCTCTGGAATTAGGAGATCCTCGCCAATTTTGGCCACCTGCCGGAGTATCCAACATGCCCTGAGGCTGTGAGTTGGGGTGGCGTCCGCTGCACTATGAATCTTGCACGGTCCATCTAGCCACTTTTCCAGTACGGTTCCATGCCCCCTAGAGGGTTTTGATTTTTTGGTGTTTAGTCCGGGCGCCTTACTGTGGTGCGCCCTCTTGATTCGGACGGGGTTGCTATTCAAGGCCGGATTATCCCAAAATTTAATTTCGGTTTTCCAAGCACTTTCCATCGCACAATATTTTTGTACTATGGACGCCAAATCAGCAAAGTGTGTAATATTACGACGACTTACGGCGTTGAGTATTCCCTTGTCCGTGCAGTTACTGCAAAAGATTGGAATTGCGTCTTCCTCTCGGCAGTCCTTTATCCTGTTCATAAGCAGGAGGAATCTGGCCTAGTAATGATGTACTGTTTCTTTGGGCATCTGCCTAATTTGGGAGAGATCGCTTAAGATCGGGTGGGTGGGTCTCGTTGAATCTGAGACTTCGCCCGGTTTGCTGTTCGGAAGCCGAAGAACTTCCGGATTCTGAGATCCGGAGTCTTGGATATTATCCGATTTGCCTGATTTTAAGCTCAGGTCTTGGATTGCACCCTCCCCTCCGCGGATATCCGGCATGGAGAGTTCAGGAATTCGGACATGGCTAGTCCTTAAGATAGATGAAGGGTCGCCGCATTGTGTCTCCACCACAGCAACGTGGTGGGTGACTTGGGGAGAGTTAATTTCCCTTAGATCGGGTTTAAGCCTAACCTGGTCGTAATTCGTAGCGACCCCCAGGGCGGCGATGCGATCCAAGAGCTCGTTTACGGAAGAGAGCTCCATCGGATCCAGCTGCTCGGCAAGTTCCGAGCTGACGTGGAGGTTGCTTTCGATGACCCGTGAGGTCACCGTCGGCGCAACGGCCGAACAGACGGTCATGAGAAAACCACCTAGCCGGAGGGTTTGGCCGATAGCCAAGGCTCCCTTAGTAACGGCGCCGTCTTTAAAGACGGGAAAAGGCATCCTTCCTGATCGCGACGGCACAGAGGAACTCTCAGTGAAAGCACCAATGTCAGTGCCAAAACCGGCGGATCTCGGGTAGGGGGTCCCGAACTGTGCGTCAAGGTCGGATGGTAACAGGAGACAAGGGACACTTTATTTTACCCAGGTTCGGGCCCTCTCGGTGGAGGTAAAACCCTACTCCTGCTAGATTAATATTGATGATATGGGTAGTACAAGAGTGGATTTACCACGAGATCAAGGAGGCTAAACCCTAGAAGCTAGCCTATGGTATGATTGTGTATGATGATGGTTGTCCTACGGACTACAACCCTCCGGTTTATATAGACACCGGATAGGGTTAGGGTTACACAGAGTCGGTTACAATGGTAGGAGATCTTGAATATCCGCACGCCTAGCTTGCCTTCCACGCCAAGAAAAGATCCTTCCGGACACGGGACGAAGTCTTCAATCTTGTATCTTCATAGTCCTGGAGTCCGGCTGAAGGTATAGTCCGGCTATCCGAACACCCCCTAATCCAGGACTCCCTCACTCATAGTGATGTGCATTACCGAGAAGGCCCAGAGATACCTGTCCGATACACGGAGTGACAAATCCTAATCTCGATCTATGCCAACTCAACAAAAACCATCGAAGACACCTGTAGAGCATCTTTATAATCACCCAGTTACGTTGAGACGTTTGATAGCACACAAGGTGTTCCTCCGATATTCGGGAATTGCATAATCTCATAGTTATAGGAACATGTATAAGTTATGAAGAAAGCAATAGCAACAAAACTAAATGATCATTATGCTAAGCTAACGGATGGGTCTTGTCCATCACATCATTCTCTAATGATGTGATCCCGTTCATCAAATGACAACACATGTCTAAGGCTAGGAAACTTAACCATCTTTGATTAACGAGCTAGTCAAGTAGAGGCATACTAGGGACACTCTGTTTGTCTATGTATTCACACATGTACTAAGTTTTCGGTTAATACTATTCTAGCATGAATAATAAACATTTATCATGATATAAGGAAATATAAATAACAACTTTATTATTGCCTCTAGGGCATATTTCCTTCAGTCTCCCACTTGCACTAGAGTCAATAATCTAGATTACATAGTAATGATTCTAACACCCATGGAGTCTTGGTGCTGATCATGTTTTGCTCGTGAGAGAGGCTTAGTCAATGGGTCTACAACATTCAGATCCGTATGTATCTTGCAAATCTCTATGTCTCCCTACTTGAGTTGATCGCGGATGGAATTGAAGCGTCTCTTGATGTGTTTGGTTCTCTTGTGAAATCTGGATTCCTTCGCCAAGGCAATTGCTCCAGTATTGTCACAAAAGATTTTCATTGGACCCGATGCACTAGGTATTACACCTAGATCGGATATGAACTCCTTCATCCAGACTCCTTCATTTGCTGCTTCCAAAGCAGCTATGTACTCTGCTTCACACGTAGACCCCACCACGACGCTCTGCTTGGAACTGCACCAACTGACAGCTCCACCATTTAATATAAATACGTATCGTTTTGCGACTTAGAGTCATCCGGATCAGTATCAAAGCTTGCATCGACGTAACCATTTACGACGAGCTCTTTGTCACCTCCATAAACGAGAAACATATCCTTAGTCCTTTTCAGGTATTTCAGGATGTTCTTGACCGCTGTCCAGTGATCCACTCCTGGATTACTTTGGTACCTCCCCACTAAACTTATAGCAAGGCACACATCAGTTTTGGTACACAGCATTGCATACATGATAGATCCTATGGCTGAGGCATAGGGAATGACTTTCATTTTCTCTCTATCTTCTGTAGTGGTCGGGCATTGAGTCTGACTCAACTTCACACCTTGTAACACAGGTAAGAACCCTTTTTTTGACTGATCTATTTTGAACTTCTTCAAAACTTTATCAAGGTATGTGTTCTGTGAAAGTCCAATTAAGCGTCTTGATCTATCTCTATAGATCTTCATGCCTAATATATAAGCAGCTTCTCCGAGGTCTTTCATTGAAAAATTCTTATTCAAGTATCCTTTTATGCTATCCAGAAATTCTGTATTATTTCCAATCAACAATATGTCATCCACATATAATATTAGAAATGCTAGAGAGCTCCCACTCACTTTCTTGCAAATACAGGCTTCTCCAAAAGTCTGTATAAAACCATATGCTTTGGTCATGCTAGCAAAGCGTATATTCCAACTCCGAGAGGCTTGCACCAGTCCATAAATGGATCGCTGGAGATTGCACACTTTGTTAGCACCTTTAGAATCGACAAAACCTTCTAGTTGCATCATATACAACTCTTCTTTAAGATATCCATTAAGGAAGGCAATTTTGACATCCATTTGCCAAATTTCATAATCATAAAATGCGACAGTTGCTAACATGATTCGGACAGACTTAAGCATCGCTACGGGTGAGAAAGTCCCATCGTAGTCAACTCCTTGAACTTGTTGAAAACCTTTTGCAACAAGTTGAGCTTTGTAGGCAGTAACATTATCGTCAGCGTCAGTCTTCTTCTTGAAGATCCATTTATTCTCTATGGCTTGCCGATCATAGGGCAAGTCAACCAAAGTCCATACTTTGTTCTCATACATGGATCCCATCTCAGATTTCATGGCCTCAAGCCATTTTGCGGAATCTGGGCTCATCATCGCTTACTCATAGTTTGTAGGTTTGTCATGGTCAAGTAACATGACCTCCAGAACATGATTACCATACCACTCTCGTGTGGATCGTACTCTGGTTGACCTACGAGGTTCGGTAGTAACTTGATCAAAAGTTTCATGATTATCATCATTAACTTCCTCACTGATTGGTGTAGGAATCACTGGAACTGATTTCTGTGATGAACTAATTTCCAATAAGGGAGAAGGTACAGTTACCTCATCAAGTTCTACTTTCCTCCCACTCACTTCTTTCGAGAGAAACTCCTTTTCTAGAAAGGATCCATTTTTAGCAACAAATATCTTGCCTTCGGGTCTGTGATAGAAGGTGTACCCAACAGTCTCTTTTGGGTATCCTATGAAGACACATTTCTCCGATTTGGGTTTGAGCTTATCAGGTTGAAACTTTTTCACATAAGCATCGCGACCCCAAACTTTAAGAAATGACAGCTTAGGTTTCTTGCCAAACCACAGTTCATATGGTGTCGTCTCAACGGATTTAGATGGTGCCCTATTTAACGTGAATGCAGTCGTCTCTAAAGCATAACCCCAAAACGATAGCGGTAAATCATTAAGATACATCATAGATCGCACCATATCTAATAAAGCACGATTACGATGTCGGACACACCATTTTGCTAAGGTGTTCTAGGTGGCATGAGTTGCGAAACTATTCCACATTGTTTCAAATGAAGACCAAACTCATAACCCAAATATTCACCTCCACGATCAGATCGCAAAAACTTTATTTTCTTGTTACGATGATTTTCCACTTCACTCTGAAATTCTTTGAACTTTTCAAATGTTTCAGACTTATATTTCATCAAGTAGATATACCCATATATGCTCAAATAATTTGTGGAGGCCAGAAAATAACGATACCCGTCGCGAGCCTCCACACTCATTGGACCACATACATCAATATGTATTATTTCCAAGAAGTCAGTTGCTCGCTCCATTGTTCCGGAGAACAGAGTCTTAGTCATCTTGCCCATGAGGCATGGTTCGCAAGCATCAAGTGATTCATAATCAAGTGATTCCAAAAGCCCATCAGCATGGAGTTTCTTCACGCACTTTACACCAATATGACCTAAACGGCAGTGCCACAAATAAGCTGCACTATCATTATTAACCTTGCATCTTTTGGCTTCAATATTATGAATATGTGTATCACTACTATTGAGATTCAACAAAAACAGACCACTCATCAAGGGTGCATGACCATAAAATATATTACTGATATAAATAGAACAACCATTATTCTCTGATTTAAATGAATATCCGCCTCGCATCAAACAAGATCCAAATATAATGTTCATGCTCAACTATGGCACCAAATAACAATTATTTAGGTCAAAAACTAATCCCGACGGTAGATGTAGAGGTAGCGTGCCGACCGCGATCACATCAACTTTGGAACCATTTCCCACGCGCATCGTCACCTCATCCTTAGCCAATCTTCATTTAATCCGTAGCTCTTGTTTCGAGTTGCTAATATAAGCAACAGAACCAGTATCAAATACCGAGGCGCTACTATGAGCATTAGTAATGTACACATCAATAACATGCATATCAAATATACCTTTCACTTTGCCATCCTTCTTATCCGTCAAATACTTGGGGTAGTTCCGCTTCCAGTGACCAGTCCCTTTGTAGTAGAAGCACTCAGTCTCAGGCTTAGGTCCAGACTTGGGCTTCTTCACTTGAGCAGCAACTTGCTTGCCGTTCTTCTTGAAGTTCCCCTTCTTCCTTTTGCCCTTTTTCTTGAAACTAGTGGTCTTGTTAACCATCAACACTTGATGCTCCTTCCTGATTTCTACCTCCGCAGCCTTTAACATCGCGAAGAGCTTGGGAATTATCTTATCCATCCCTTGCATGTTATAGTTCATCACGAAGCTTTTGTAGCTTGGTGGCAGTGATTGAAGAACTCTGTCAATGACACTATCATCAGGAATATTAACTCCCAGTTGAGTCAAGTGGTTGTGGTACCCAGACATTCTGAGTATATGTTCACTGACAGAACTATTCTCCTCCATCTTGCAGCTATAGAACTTATTGGAGACTTCATATCGCTCAATTCGGGCATTTGTTTGAAATATTAACTTCAACTCCTGAACATCTCATATGCTCCATGACGTTCAGAACGTCTTTGAAGTCCCGATTCTAAGCCGTAAAGCATGGCACACTGAACTATCGAGTAGTCATCAGCTTTGCTCTGCCAGGCGTTCATAACGTCCGGAGTTTCTCCTACAGCGGGTCTTGCACCTAGCGGTGCTTCCAGGACATAATTCTTCTGTGCAGCAATGAGGATAATCCTCAAGTTACGGACCCAGTTCATGTAGTTGCTACCATCATCTTTCAACTTAGCTTTCTCTAGGAACACATCAAAATTCAAGGGAACAGTAGCACGGGCCATTGATCTACAACAACATAGACATGCAAAATACTACCAGGTACTAAGTTCATGATAAATTAAAGTTCAATTAATCATATTACTTAAGAACTCCCACTTAGATAGACATCCCTCTAGTCATCTAAATGATCACGTGATCCATATCAACTAAACCATGTCTGATCATCACGTGAAATGGAGTAGCTTTCAATGGCGAACATCACTATGTTGATCATATCTACTATATGATTCATGTTCAATCTTTCGGTCTTAGTGTTCCAAGGCCATATCTGCATATGCTAGGCTCGTCAAGTTTAACCCGAGTATTCTGCGTGTGCAAAACTGGCTTGCACCCGTTGTATGTGAACGTAGAGCTTATCACACCCGATCATCACGTGGTGTCTCGGCACGACGAACTGTAGCAACGGTGCATACTCAGGGAGAACACTTGTACCTTGAAATTTAGTGAGGGATCATCTTATGATGCTACCGCCGTACTAAGCAAAATAAGATGCATAAAGTATAAACGTCACATGCAATCAAAATAAGTGATATGATATGGCCATCACCATCTTGTGCCTATGATCTCCATCTCCAAAGCATCGTCATGATCACCATCGTCACCGGCTTGACACCTTGATCTCCATCGTAGCATCGTTGTCGTCTCGCCAACTATTGCTTCTACGACTATCGCTACCACTTAGTGATAAAGTAAAGCAATTACATGGCGATTGCATTTCATACAATAAAGCGACAACCATAAGGCTCCTGCCAGTTGCCGATAACTTTTACAGAACATGATCATCTCATACAAAAATTTACATATCATCACGGCTTGACCATATCACATCACAACATGTCCTGCAAAAACAAGTTAGACGGCCTCTACTTTGTTGTTGAAAGTTTTACATGGCTGCTACGGGCTTCTAGCAAGAACCGTTCTTACCTATGCATCAAAACCACAATGATTTTTCATCAAGTGTGTTGTTTTAACCTTCAATAAGGACCGGGCATAGTCAAACTCAATTCAACTTAAGTTGGAGAAACAGACACCTGCCAGCCACCTGTGTGCAAAGCATGTTGGTAGAACCAGTCTCATGAACGTGGTCATGTAAAGTCGGTCTGGGCTGCTTCATCCAACAATACAGCCGAATCAAAGTAAGACGTTGCTGGTAAGTAGTATGACTATTATCGCCCACAACTCATTGTGTTCTACTCATGCATATAACATCTACACATAGACCTGGCTCGGATTCCAAAGTTGGGGAACACAGTATTTCAAGAAATTTACCTACGATCACGCAAGATCTATCTAGGAGATGCATAGCAACGAGACGAGAGAGTTTGTCCATGTACCCTTGTAGACCGAAAGCGGAAGTGTTTAGTAACGCAGTTGATGTAGTCGAACGTCTTCGCGATCCAACCGATCCAAGTACCGAACGTATGGCACCTCCATGTTCAACACACGTTCAACACGATGACGTCCCTCTTACTCTTGATCCAGTTGAGGCCGAGGGTGAGTTCTGTCAGCATGACGGCGTGGCGACGGTGATGATGAAGTTACCGGCGCAGGGCTTCGCCTAAGCACTACGACGATATGACTGAGGTGTGTAACTGTGGAGGGGGCACCGCACACGGCTAAGAGAAGACTTGGTGTGTCTTTGGGGTGCCCCCCTCCCACGTATATAAAGGAGGGAGGAAGAGGAGGCCGGCCCAAGGGGGGCGCGCCATAGGGGGGGTCCTACTTGGACTCCCGGTCCAAGTAGGATTCACCCCCCTTTCCTATTCCAACTTGGAGAAGGAGGGAAGAGGAGAGAAGGAAAGAGGGGGGGGGGGCGCCGCCCCCTCCTAGTCCATTTCGGACCAGCCATGGGGGGCACCCTTGTGGCCCTCCTCTCCTTTCCACTAAAGCCCATTAAGGCCCAATAACTTCCTAGGGGGGTTCCCGTAACCCCCGGTACTCCGAAACTCAACTGAAACATCCCGAACCATTCCGGTGTCCGAATGTAACCTTCCAATATGAATCTTTACCTCTCGACCATTTTGAGACTACTTGTCATGTCCGTGATCTCATCTGGGACTCCGAACAAACTTCGGTTCATCAAGTCACATAACTCATAATACAAATCATCATCGAACGTTAAGCGTGCGGACCCTACGGGTTCGAGAACTATGTAGACATGACCGAGACACATCTCTGGCCAATAACCAACAGCGGAACCTGGATTCTCATATTGGTTCCTTATTCTACGAAGATCTTTATCGGTCAAATCGCATAACAATATATGTTTTTCCCTTTGTCATCAGTATGCTACTTGCCCAAGATTCGATCGTCGGTATCTTCATACCTAGTTCAATCTTGTTACCGGCAAGTCTCTTTACTCGTTCCATAATGCATCATCCCGTAACTAACTCTTTAGTCACATTGCTTGCAAGGCTCATAGTGATGTGCATTACCGAGAGGGACCAGAGATACCTCTCTGATACACGGAGTGACAAATCCTAATCTCGACCTGTGCCAACTCAACAAACACCATCGGAGACACCTGTAGAGCATCTTTATAATCACCCAGTTACGTTGTGACATTTGATAGCACACAAGGTGTTCCTCCGGTATTCGGGAGTTGCATAATCTCATAGTCATAGGAACATGTATAAGTCATGAAGAAAGCAATAGCAATAAACTAAACGATCATAGTGCTAAGCTAACGGATGGGTCTTTTCCATCACATCATTCTCTGATGATGTGATCCCGTTCATCAAATGACAACACATGTCTATGGTTAGGAAACATAACCATCTCATATTAACGAGCTAGTCAAGTAGAGGCATACTAGGGACACTCTGTTTGTCTATATATTCACACATGTACTAAGTTTCCGGTTAATACAATTCTAGCATGAATAATAAACATTTATCATGATATAAGGAAATATAAATAACAACTTTATTATTGTCTTTAGGGCATATTTCCTTCATTTATCACCTCCATAACCGAGAAATATTTCCTTAGTCCTCTAAGGATAATTTTGATCGCTGTCCAGTGATCTACTCTTGGATCACTATTGTACCCCTTTGCAAACTCATGGCAAGGTACACAATAGGTCTGGTATACA
The DNA here is from genome assembly GCA_032464435.1 of Aegilops umbellulata. Lineage (NCBI taxonomy): Eukaryota > Viridiplantae > Streptophyta > Magnoliopsida > Poales > Poaceae > Aegilops > Aegilops umbellulata. The sequence continues at coordinate 589,742,195 of CP136057.1, forward strand.
GCATGGCATACTTTATAGAACCTATGGCTGAGGCATAGGAAATGACTTTCATTCTCTCTCTATCTTCTGCCGTGGTCGGGTTTTTAGTCTTACTCAACTTCATACCTTACAACTCATGCAAGAACTCCTTCTTTGACTGATCCATTTTGAACTCCTTCAAAATCTTATCAAGGTATGTACTCATCGAAAGTCTTATCAAGCTCTTGATCTATCTTTATAGATCTTGATGCCCAATATGTAAGTAACTTCACTGAGGTCTTTCTTTGAAAAACTCCTTTCAAACACTCCTTTGTGCTTTCCAGAAAATTCTACTTCATTTCCGATCAACAATATGCCATTTACATATACTTATCAGAAAGGCTGTAGTGCTCCCACTTACTTTCTTGTAAATACAGGCTTCACCGCAAGTCTGTAAAAATTATATGCTTTGATCAACTCATCAAAGCGTATATTCCAACTCCAAGATGCTTGCACCAGTCCATAGATGGATCGCAGGAGCTTTGCACACTTTGTTATCACCTTTAGGATTGAGAAAACCTTATAGTTGCATCATATACAACTCTTCTTTAATAAATCCATTAAGGAATGCTGTTTTGACATCCATTTACCAGATTTCATAAAATGCGGCGATGCTAACATGATTTGGACAGACTTTAAGCATCGATACGAGTGAGAAAATCTCATCGTAGTCAACACCTTGAACTTGTCGAAAACCTTTTGTGACAATTCGAGCTTTGTAGATAGTAACACTATTATTAGTGTCTGTCTTCCTCTTGAAGATCCGCTTATTCTCAATGGCTCGCTGATCATCGGGCAAGTCAATCAAAGTCCATATATACTTTGTTCTCATACATGGATCCTATCTCAAATTTCATGGCCTCAAGACATTTATCGGAATCTGGGCTCATCATCGCTTCCTCATAGTTTGTAGGTTCATCATGGTCTAATAACATGACTTCCAGAACAGGATTACTGTACCACTCTGGTGCGGAACGTGCTCTGGTTGACCTACGAGGCCCGGTAGTAACTTGATCCAAATTCATGATCATTATCATTAGCTTCCTGACTAATTGGTGCAGGCATGATGAGAACGGTTTTCTTTGATGAGCTACTTTCCAATTTGAGAGAAGGTACAATTACCTCATCAAGTTCTCCTCCCACTCACTTCTTTCAAGAGAAACTCCTTCTCTAGAAAGGATCCATTCTTGGCAACAAAGATCTTTCCTTCGGATCTGTGATAGAAGGTGTACCCAACAGTTTCTTTTGGGTATCCTATGAAGACGCACTTCTCCGATTTGGGTTCGAGCTTATCAGGCTGAAGCTTTTTCACATAAGCATCGCAACCCCAAACTTTATGAGATAACAACTTAGGTTTCTTGCCAAACCACAGTTCATACGGTGTCGTCTCAAAAGATTTAGATGGTGCCCTATTTAACGTGAATGCAACTGTCTCTAATGCATAACCCCAAAACGATAGTGGTAAATCGGTAAGAGACATCATAGATCGCACCATATCCAATAAAGTACGGTTCAGACGTTCGGACACACCATTACACTATGGTGTTCCAGGTGGCGTGAGTTGTGAAACTATTTCACATTGTTTTAAATGAAGGCTAAACCCGTAACTCAGATATTCGCCTCCGTGATTAGGTCGTAGAAACTTTAATTTCTTGTTACGACGATTCTCCACTTCACTCTGAAATTCTTGGAACCTTTCAAGTGTTTCAGACTTGTGTTTCATTAAGTAGATATACCCATATCTGCTCAAATCATCTGTGAAGGTAAGAAAATAACAATACCCGCCGTGAGCCTCAACACCCATCGGACCTCATGCATCGGTATGTATTATTTCCAATAAGTCAGTGGCTTGCTCCATTGTTCCAGAGAACAGAGTTTTAGTCATCTTGCCCCTGAGGCATGGTTCGCAAGTATCAAATGATTCAAAATCAAGTGATTCCAAAAATCCATCTGTATGGAGTTTCTTTATGCGCTTTACACCAATATGACCTAAATGGCAGTGCCACAAATATGTTGCACTATCATTATCAACTTTGCATCTTTTGGCATCAATATTATGAATATGTGTATCACTACGATCGAGATTCAATAAACCATTTACATTGAGTGTATGACCATAGAAGGTTTTATTCATGTAAACAGAACAACAATTATTCTCTGACTTAAATGAATAACCATATCGCAATAAACATGATCCAATCATATCCATGCTCAACGCAAACACCAAATAACATTTATTTTGGTCCAACACTAATCTCGAAGGTAGAGGGAGTGTTCGATGGTGATCATATCAACCTTGGAATCATTCCAACACACATCGTCACCTCGCCCTTAACTAGTCTCTGTTCATTTTGCAATTCCTGTTTCGAGTTACTAACTCAGCAACTGAACCGGTATCAAATACCCTGGGTTACTATGAACACTAGTAAAGTACACATCAATAACATGTATATCAAATATACATTTTTTCACTTTGCCATCCTTCTTATCCGCCAAGTATTTGGGGTAGTGCCGCTTCCAGTGACCATTCCTTTTGCAGTAGAAGCACTCAGTTTCAGGCTTAGTTGTAGCTTTGGGTTTCTTCACGGCAGTGGCAACTTGCTTGCCATTCTTTCTTGAAGCTCCCTTTCTTTTCCTTTGCCCCTTTTCTTGAAACTAGTGGCCTTGTTAACCATCAACACTTGATGCTCTTTCTTGATTTCTACTTTTGCCAATTTTAGCATCGCGAAGAGCTTGGGAATCGTTTTCATCATCCTTGAATATGATAGTTCATCATGAAGTTCCAGTAACTTGGTGATAGTGACTAGAGAACTCTGTCAATCACTATCTTATCTGGAAGATTAACTCTCACTTGATTCAAGCGATTATAGTACTCAGACATTCTGAGCACATGCTCACTGGTTGAGCTATTCTCCTCCATCTTGTAGGCAAAGTACTTGTCAGAGGTCTCATACCTCTCGACTCGGGCATTATTCTGAAATACCAATTTCAGCTTTTGTAACATCTTAGATGTTCTGTGGCATTCAAAACGTTTTTGAAGTCTTGGTTCTAAGCCGTAAATCATGGCGCACTAAACTATCAAGTAGTCATCATACCGAGCTTGCCAAACATTCATAACGTCTGCATCCGCTCCTGCAATAGGTCCGTCACCTAGTGGTGCATCAAGGACATAATTCTTTTGTGCAGCAATGAGGATAATCCTCAGATCATGGACACAGTCCGCATCATTGCTACTATCATCTTTCAACTTATTTTCTCTAGGAACATATCAAAAATAAACGGGGAGCTACATCGCAAGCTATTGATCTACAACATAGATATGCAAATACTAACAGGACTAAGTTCATGATAAATTAAGTTCAATTAATCATATTACTTAAGAACTCCCACTTAGATAGACATCCCTCGAGTCATCTAAATGATCACGTGATCCATATCAACTAAACCATGTCCGATCATCATGTGAGATGGAGTAGTTTTCAATGGTGAACATCTCTATGTCGACCATATCTACTATATGATTCACGTTCGACCTTTTGGTCTCCAGTGTTCCGAGGCCATGTTGTACATGCTAGGCTCCTCAAGTTTAACCTGAGTATTTTGCATGTGCAAAATTGTCTTACACCCGTTGTATGTGAGTGTAGAGCTTATCACACCCTCTCATCACGTGGTATCTCGGCACGACGAACTTTCGCAATGGTGCATACTCAGGGAGAACACTTATACCTTGAAATTTTAGTGAGAGATCATATTATAATGCTACCACCGTACTAAGCAAAATAAGATGCATAAAAGATAAACATCACATGCAATCAAAATATGTGACATGATATGGCCATCATCATCTTGTGCCTTTGATCTCCATCTTCAAAGCACCGTCATGATCTCCATCGTCACCGGCTTAACACCTTGATCTCCATCGTAGCATCGTTGTTGTCTCGCCAACTATTGCTTCTACAACTATCGCTAACTCATAGTGATAAAGTAAAGCAATTACATGGCGATTGCATTTCATACAATAAAGCGACAACCATAAGGCTCCTGCCAGTTGCCAATAACTTTTACAAAACATGATCATCTCATACAATAACGTATATCACATCATGTCTTGACCATATCACTACTTTGTTGCTGCAAGTTTTACGTGGCTGCTGCGGGCTTCTAGTAAGAACCATTCTTACCTACACATCAAAACCACAACGATTTTTCTTCAAGTTTGCTATTTTAACCTTCAACAAGGATCGGCCATAGTCCAATTCAATTCAACTAAAGTTGGAGAAACAGACACCCGCCAGCCACCTTTATGCAAAACAAGTTGCATGTTTGCCGGTGGAACCGGTCTCATGAACATGGCCATGTAAGGTTGGTCCGAGCCGCTTCATCCAACAATACCGCTGAATCAAAGTAAGACGTTGGTGGTAAGCAGTATGACTATGATCGTCCACAACTCTTTGTGTTCTACTCGTGCATATCATCTACGCATAGACTTGGCTCTGATACCACTGTTGGGAAACGTAGGATGCAATTTCAAAAACATTGCTATGATCATGCAAGATCTATCTAGGAGAAGCATAGCAACGAAAGGGGGAGAGTGTGTCCATGTACCCTTGTAGACCAAAAGCGGAAGCGTTAGCTTAACACGGTTGATGTAGTCGAACGTCTTCTCGATTCAACCGATCAAGCACCAAACGTACGGCACCTCTGATTTCTGCACATGTTCAGCTCGATGACGTACCTCGAACTCTTCATCCAGCAAAGTGTCGAGGGATAGTTTCATCAGCACGACGGCGTGGTGATGTGATCCGCGCAGGGCTTCGCCTAAGCACTACGACAATATGACCGGAGGAGTAAACTGTGGAGGGGGCACCGCACATGGCTAAGAAACAATTGGTGTGCTTTGGGGTGCCCCCTGCCCCCGTATATAAAGGAGGAGAGGGGAGGAGGACGACCTAGGGGCACGCCAAGTGGGAGGAGTCCCACTTGGACTCCTAGTCCAATTCAGCCCCTTCCTTTCATCAGAGGGGGAAAGGGGGGCCGCGCCCCCTCCCCTTGTCCAATTCGGACTCCCCATGGGGGGCACCCCCTTGTGGGCTGCCCTCTCTCTCCCTATGGCCCATGTGGCCCATTACTTTCCCCGGGGGGTTCCGGTAACCCCTCGGCACTCTGATAAATACTTGAAACACTCCGGAACCATTCCGGTGTCAGAATACTATCGTCCAATATATCAATCTTTACCTCTCAACCATTTCGAGACTCCTCGTCATGTCCGTGATCTAATCAGGGACTCTGAACAATCTTCGATCACCAAAACACATAACTCATAATACAAATCGTCATCGAACGTTAAGCGTACGGACCCTACGGGTTCGAGAACTATGTAGATATGACCGAGACACATCTCCGATCAATAACCAACAACACAATCTGGATGCTCATATTGGTTCCTACATAGTCTACGAAGATCTTTATCGGTCAAACCACAATGACAACATACGTCATTCCCTTTGTCATCGGTATGTTACTTGCCCGAGATTCGATAATCGGTATCTTCATACCTAGTTCAATCTCGTTATCGACAAGTCTCTTCAATCGTTCCGTAATGCATCATCCCACAAATAACTCATTAGTCACACTGCTTGCAAGGCTTATTATGATATGCATTATCGAGAGGGCCTAGAGATACCTCTCCGATACTTGGAGTGACAAATCCTAATCTCGTGTCAGGACCCCGATCCTAAGTCACACCGATCCAGCATGTAACACATCATATCACTTTGCGGCCTCACGCACGGTATTCCCACGGGTGCCACCTTACCTGGCCCGGGACCGTTTGCGCCTTTTGGCGCACGTATATGATAGTGTCGCTAGCATCCATATGACAAAGAACCCGGGCCGACATGGCTAGTCGTGAACCCAAGGCGGCACTAACCCATGAGGACAGACATACATGAATCACATCGAGCATGTCGGTCAACAACGTATAAATCCGGGCTGTAGCACTTGGCTAACAGGACTCCGATAACCCGGGCTATAGCAGGCTAGGCAGGACTCCGGATAACACCGCGTGACATTTCCCCGAAGGGACAGACACAGAAACGACGTGAATCACATGCCGGCCAGTCAAGTGTTCCGAGCAGTAGTGCTGGGCTAGCAGGACTCCGGTGAACCGGGCTGTAGCGGACTACTATCGCTCAGAAGCACTAGACTACATTTCCCCATATGATAGGCTGCCAAGGATAAACAACTAGATAGTCGGATCCCACTCATACCAAGCATTTCAATCATACACACAATATGCCCGATATGAGTAAATACAACATGGCATCACAACAAGACTCTACGACTTAAGTATTTATTCATTAGGCTCCGAGGAGCGAGATATTGCAAACATGGGTCTCATGACCCAACATTCAGAGCATACAAGTCCAAACACATGCAGAAGCTTAATATGTCTGAGTATAGACATCTACAAATGAAAAAGGCTGAGAAGCCTGACTATCTACCAGATCCTGCCGAGGGCAGAAGATCGTAGCTGAGCTAACAAGCTAAATGTCAGAGTCCACACGGAACTACTAGCGAGACTGACGTCTCTCTGCAAAAACATAAAATAGGCAAACGTGAGTACAAATGTACCCAGCAAGACTTACATCAGAACTAGCTACAAATACATCAGTATCAATAAAGGGGGTAGTGGAGTTTAACTGCAGCAAGCCATCTTTGACTCGGTGGCTATCCTGAACTACGACTGCAAGCAACTCTTTGCGGTGGCGCACATGAGTCCACATATTCACCATATCAATACACCACTATGGATCCACTTCCGTCTCCCTACGAGAAGGCCATCCATAGTACTCACGCTTATCTTGCGTATTTTAGAGTATCCACTTTCACTTGTCTATGAACTGTTATAGGCAACCCAGAAGTCCATTACCGCGGACACGGCTATTCGAATAGATGAGGTTAACCCTGCAGGGGTGTACTTCTTCACACACGCTCTCACCACTTATCGCCGTTTACACGACATGTACTCGGCAACCTTCAAGCGGAAGCCCAGCGAGGGTGTCGGCCACAGCCTACCTAAACACTCGAGTCTCTAGTCCAGGTTTATCGCCTATTCAGGTTCCATCCGCAGGGAGTCCGGCCGAGGTTTCCACATACGGACCCGAACAATGTAAACAGGGTTCCCGAAACACCAAACGGGCGCCCGGTACACCATGCCACGTGCCTACCGCAACACAGCCCACCCCTACGGTCAGCGCTGCGTGCGGCCCCCAGCATACTACAAACACCAGAAACTACTTGCAACTCCTGGACAGAAGACAAGGGTGATTAAGAAGCCGAGAGAGTCAATTAAGGATCCCAATGTGTGGTAGTAACTGTTTGATGGATCACAAACACAGAACTCAGTTCCTGAGGACGACTTCAATGAGACAACCCACCATGTACTCCTACATGGCCTCTCACCGCTACCTTTACCAAATCGTGTTCACACACTTAGCTCACACACAGTAGGACATCTTCATCACCATTCCAATTCATTCCCGATGAATCATACCCGACTCAACTCTAAGCAGTAGCAGGCACGACAAACAAGCATGAATGACTAGGCACATCAGGGCTCAAACAACTCCTACTCATGCTAGTGGGTTTCATCTATTTACTGTGGCAATGACAGGTCATGCAGAGGATAAGGGTTCAACTACCGCAGCATGTAACAGTTGAATCGTTGTTGTCCTAGTGCAGTAAAAGAGAGCAGGAGCAAGAGAGTGGGTTGTATCGGAATGAACAAGGGGGTTTTGCTTGCCTGGCACTTCTGAAGATATTATAGCTCTTCATCGGTGTCATCGAACTCATCGTCGAAACCACGTCTATCGAGAGGGGTCAAATACCGGCAAACAAAAAGGAACACAATCAATGCAATGCAACAATTATGATGCATGATAATGTCATGGCAATATGCTGTTGATTGAGCTAACGCAACTAGCAACCATATTAAATGAAGTTGGTTTGAACCAAAGGTTCAAATTCAAACTCCATAAGTGGAAATTCAAATGCCATTTATGCAAATTGCCCTGTACATCAACCCTAGGTTATTCAAACATGCATGAAAGTGCCATAAACAGATTCCTTGATTTTTTCTGATAATTTTCCATATATAACTTATTTCATTCTGAGTTATAGATTATTTTCTATGATTTTTAGAAGTTTAGGCAATTTCTGGATTTTCTGATTTATTTTAAATACAGAAATTATTTACTGCGTCAGCATGACGTCACAGAGACGTCAGCAAGTCAACTAGGCGGTCCGGGTCAAACCTGACCAGTGGGGTCCATTGGTCAGTGTCTAACTAAACTAACCAAGTTTAATTAGCACTAACCTAGGTTAAACTAATTAAATTTAAACCAAAGCTAGATTAATTAGCCGGGCGGGGCCCGTATGTCATAGACCAGTGGGTCAAACAGGGCCCACCCAGGTCAACACGGTCAACGGCGGGGGGTCAAACCTGCCGGCGACATGGCGCCGGCGAGGCCAGACGCGGCGGAGTAGCGCGGGTTTCGCGCTCCGGCGACCAAAACGACGGCGGAGGCGTGCTACGTGCTGCTGGTGGACTTGCGCGTCGAGTGGTGTAGGCGGTGGGTGCGGGGGTGGCCGGAGTTGACGCCGACGAGCACGAATGCGGCGGCCGACGTTCGGGTGTTCGCGGGATCGATGCTGCCGTGCATGGGAGGAGGAGCTGATGGGTTCTACGTGCTCCTGGTGAGGTGTGGAGCACGCTGCCGTGCTCGGGAGTGAGCTGCGATGGCTCTGGTCTCGTCTGCATCATCACCGGCGGCGAGGAGCTCACGGCTCCGGTGAGTTGGGCGGCCAGAGTGCGGGGAGGAGGGGAAAAGGTGTGGGAGCTCACAACGATCTCGAGGAAGGACTCAGCGGGCTCGGGGACGACCGGAAGGCGACGAATCCGTCGATGGAGTTCGGTGGTCGTGCTCGGGGAAGACGACTCGTGGCGGCGATGTGGGGCTCCCGCGGGGGCGTGGCTCGGGGTGGAAGAAAGAGGGGGTCGAGGCGGAGCCTCTGGGCTAGTCAGGGAAGCGAGGGGGAGGCGGTGGCCGTGGTGGAGCTCGTCGGCGGTGGCGGCAGCGCTCGGACTGGGCGAGAGAGAGGGAGCAGAGGAGGGGATGAGTGCGCGAGAGAGTGAGAGCGGTCGGGGAGGGGGGGGGAGGGAGCGCGTGGCATCGGAGGCGTCCAAGCCCTCGTCGGCAAGCAGGAGGTGGCGTGCGGTGGCCGGCGTGTGGCTGCGCGCGCCGGGCACGCGCCCATCCTCCTGGCAAGGAGGAAGACGACAGGGGGAGGGGCCAGGTGGGCTGGGCCGGCCACTTGGGCCGCCAGGTAAGGTCTAGGTGGGCTTCTCTCTCTGCTTTTATTCTGTTTTAGTGTCTATTTCTTCTGATATTTGTTTCTGATTTATTAAAGTACCAAAACAATTTGAAACTTCATAAAAATAATTGTGTCAACTAAGTGGACTTATACAAAGCCACACAACAATTTTCAGAATTATTGAACATATATTTATACATATAATAAATATAAATCTAATTCAAATAGTTATTGAATTAATTCCAAATGCCCAAAATAATATTTCTGAGACTCCAAAAATATTGGTTTGAGTTTTACCTCTTGCCAATATTTTTACAGCTTGACAGGAACATTTTCTTGGGTTTATTTGAAACAATTTTTAATGTTGATCTTTTTTTAGAAATGATCTCTGAGGCTTTCCACTTTCCCCAATTCAACTTTCATAAAAATAAACATGATGCATGAATGCTTGTGCAACTAGTTACAATCAATTCTAGGGCTATGACAACTCACCCCCACTAAACAAGAATCTCGTCCCGAGATTCAAGTCGTGAGGTAAGAAGACAAAGGGGTCACAATCTAATACAATCTTCACGATCTAGATGTCTTCTCGAGGATGTGGATCCATTGCATCACCTTGATCTCGACATCCTCGCTTTTGAGATCTTCTTCTACGCGGTGACGACGGAAAGAAACTCTACTAGAGTTGATCTTCTCGAAGATCAAGCTATACAAGATCAACTCGCAGAGTGAGATGTTGAAACATCTCGAGTTGAGACACAAAACACGTCGAGAGGGACAGAAGAACAAACAACGAGGTTTGATTTGGTGGGCAACAATTCCACGCTTAGAGAGATGGTGGATGGTGTCAAGGTGGCGAGGAAATAATTTCCATGATCCTATAACGGGGCACCTTGAGGAAGGTGACTCATAGAATTATTCCCTTAAGTGGCAAAAAGAATTACTTTTGATTCGGAGATCGTTGAAACTCTTTGTACCAACCTAAGGCAATCACAAACGATCGTGTGAACGAATTCGAAGGAATGGCATACTCATACCAGAATGGATGATGTGGACTACCTTGTTGAAGACAACGCAATGGATGACTTTTGCTTATCACCGGAAATAGATGGGACCCATGGCAAGTCCACCTTGAAGATGATCCTGGACAGCAATTGCCGAGAAGGGCAGCCCATGGAAAGTTGGCACAAGGCGGTGCAAGCTGGGGACAAAATGCAATTGTCGGAAATGTTCCAACCATCATATCTGCCTGAGATTCAGATCTGGTTGGTGTCAGGATAATCCAGACTCATCGGGTCGGGAAGAAAAATGAAAGCTTGCAACACAAATCGACGAGATGATGTTGCGAGATTCCCAGAGGAATGAACTACGGTGGTAAGCTCCAAAACATGAGCCGGTTCTGCTACATACATGTGAACACACTGTCCCAGACAATCATGATCACGTAGTAGTCTTATAATAAAACACTACCGAGTTCTGGTTGGGAACCATCATCGAGGATAACGGAATCCTGTACAAATCCGTCTGGTACCTTCAGGACTAGCACTTAGAACTTATTATCCTTGAACCATTCAATCAGTGGTTTGATGTGCTTGGAAATACCGATGGGATGGAGGTAGCTAATCTCTCAAGCCATAGTATACTTCGCACGTGCATGACTGACTTGGGATGATTCCAGAGGAAACAAAAACAAACCTTTCTCAAATTCATGGCGGCGACTTACACCAAATGCACATGAATTCGAGGAAGTCACTTATTCCATCCAAGCATATGCTTCATGAATGGAACATGAAGGCATTGCTTACAAAGTTTCTAGCACTAGGTTGATGTTCAACATGAACCATGGGGGAGACAAAATGCTGCTGATGGGCTCAACAACAACTCATCGGAATTTCCATATCACTGGACTTCCACCATCATGTGAACACGGCGATAGCATTAGCCAGACCAAAGGATGTAATGGTGTATCCTCGAGGGATCAACCACGAGTAAGACAACATTACGAACATCGTTGGTTCTGATTTGACTTGACAATAGCCCATACTCAAGTCAAAATTTTGACAAGACAATAGACCCAACAACTGATCACGAGGACCAATCGATGGAGATATCATCTTTCTTCAACACACACACACACACACAAAGATATCCCCTAACATGAACTAAGGCAGACAAGCTTTTATCTTCCAACTCTCCAAGTTGTTGTTTAGCTTAACCAACTAGCTCAGAGGTATCCAACACAGATTCTTGGAGAATGGCTGGTTTAGAGGAAAACCAACTTGATCACGGGCTCAACATAACAGTCAGGTGACAACCTGGTAATACTTCGGAGAAGATATTCGGAACATCACGATCCACCGATATGTTACTAAGCTCGAGAACAATCTTGCTTTTCAGAGCAAGACGATATGAACAATAAGCAAGGGATTGAATAATCCTAACTCACTGATCGAAGAGTGCACCAGAAATAAGGACTAGGTAGCATAGTCTATCCTAGAATGATGATTCAACAACCAACACGCTGAAAGTGAAACTATTGTCCATTTACTACTAAGCAACATAGTTGCTAGAAGTATTAATTTCACACATCACAATTCACTTGTCGGTATTCCGGTTGCAACAACACGGAACCGAGGAGCGAATGATGATGGCGAGAAGTATCACTGCATCAAGAATTCATAGGAGTTGGTGCAATTCTCATGACAATCCTGACATAAAGGGGGTAATACTCTGAGGTAGAACAGAATCAAAAGCTGGATTGGCATTTGATTTGCGGATTACAACTGCTTTGACCAAATCCTGGATATGGATGAGGTACTGGAGTTTGTTTCTCCTACTCATTCCAGAATAGAATGGCTTGACAGACCACAAGGATAATAGGCATCGATAAACGAATGCACGCATACTCTTGACTATCAATTGATAGACGAGGGTCAGAATACAACTAAGGAGGAACAACTCGAGGAACATGTAACTTTATGAGTTGTGGATTCATGGGTTAGTATGTCAAACGAGTTCAACAAATTTCTTCTGGATAACCCATGCGGAATGTTAGAACTGGCAGAGTCACAATATGAATGGAGTACTCCTTAAGAGTACTCTGATTGTGAGCTTTTGATCCAACAAACTTCTGCCATCAGTTGTTCGTAGTATTTGGAAGAAGGAAATACCACGGACCTCGAGGACTAACGCAAAGGTTACTAATATCCTAAAGGAACTAGCAAACACTATCAACAGGAGGTAAGTAGGGTGAATCTTGGGTTCAAAACCCAGGAGTAGAATACCTACTACTAAATGGCATCACGGGATGCTTTCGAGAATAATGGCCAGAATCATCACACCGGGAACACAAAACATGGCTAGTTTACTAGGTGACTCCCTAAGACACCTGGGGTCATAATAATAGCTCCAACATATATGTCAAGGCAACGGAGTACCTCAATAGACCGATTAGTGTGCTTATTCTGAACAAAAAGGACATCGGGAACGGAGAGAAAGGGATTTGCAAATGCATCGGACTATTTAGAGACCTGGTGTCGGAGTAATGGGCCACGGGTAGGCTAACCCAAGGCCCAGAACCTTTCAAGACATTGGGGCAGGCTACGCCCCTCAAAGAATCCCAAGACGATCGGCCGACTCTGGGAGTCGGCCGCAGCATCACCGACACCCACTCACGGCCGAATCTCGAAGACGGCTACGGTATAAGCCGACTCCCAGTTGGCGACTCCAGGAATGCCGACTATGGGGAGTCGGCCCACGACTTCGCCACCTTCAGCCTTCTAGAAGAAGGACATGACTAGGGATGGCCGGAGTACGGCCCTCCCCTACCCTGATTACCAAGGGCGGGTATGGCTACAGTGCGGTGTACCGGAGGAGATCTTCGGTACGGCGCGGCACTGTGGCCATACCGGCCCTGACGTCCGCCCCAGCGGCGGGGCACTGTACCCACGATGGCCCGCGGTATGGCCTGGAGACGGCGGGCCCTGCTAGTCAGCGGGAGGGACGAAGACGGTGAGAGCACCCGAAGACGGCCCCTGTGGGAGTCGGCCTCTGAGAGTCGGCCAGCTCCTCCCACGGGTCCCACGCGCCATTAACCAGATAAGACGGGGAGTGGCGACAGTGATCGCCCGCCAGGCGGCGGCACTGTTGCCACGCCCCCACGACCCAGCCAACGTCATCAGAGGCGCGGCTACAGTGGCCAGGTCAGTCGGCGGGGCCCACCAGAGGTGGCCCCCAGGAGTCGGCGGAGAAGACGGCGGCCTAAGAGACAGACGGCTGGGACCCGCACCCAGTCAGATTACCATTGTACCCCCGGGGGGTAGGCCTATATAAACCCCCCGGAGCACCCATGCAAAGGGTTCGATCCTTTTTCCACCAGACCAACAGCATAGAGGAGGGGAGAGCTAGCCTTGCCCTCTCCTACCTCTAGAACACAGCTCGAGGAGCAACTTTGTACACATATCTCCATAGTGACCATGCGGAGACCCCGCAGAGCAGCAGTAGGGGTATTATCTCCTCGGAGAGCCCCGAAGCTGGGTAAGATCCGCCGGTGAGCATGTTTACGCCTCATCCCGCTTCCAGGCACCGGCGACGTTCTACTCGCCCCCACCATGATAAGCCATCCTTTGGCATATGTCGCACCTAATCCCCGACACCTGGGATGACTCGGACAGCATAACGGCTGTAAATGCTCAAAATTATTTGAGACATCCTGCAAAAATTGTGGCATAACCACTCAACATCACAATATCAGGGTTCCGAGATCAACTGTCAACAATAGAAGTAGTAGAAACCGAACTGAGGCTCGAATCCATCAATCCTATAAGTCTATGGATTAGTAACACGTCATCCTGATAGATAGATGAGAAGGCCTAGTTCTTAATCCCCGTAGAAAAGAAGAGGCTGACTCAGATAAGAAGGCCATGAGGTACAGGGAGTAAAAAGAGCCTTACGTTCCCTTCCACAATCAATTCCCTTACATAACTAAAGCATTTCTAGACTCAACTTCGACCAGTTTGGCTTGGTAATCCTACAGGCAGTTAGGCTCTGATACCAACGCTGTCAGGACCCTGATCCTAAGTCACACCAATCCAGCATGTAACACATCATATCACTTTGCGGCCTCACGCACGGTATTCCCACGGGTGCCACCTTACCTGGCCCGGGACCGTTTGCGCCTTTTGGCTCACATATATGATAGTGTCGCTAGCATTCATATGACAAAGAACCCGGGCTGACATGGCTAGTCGTGAACCCAAGGCGACACTAACCCATGAGGACAGGCATACATGAATCACATCGAGCATGTCGGTCAACAACGTATAAATCCGGGCTATAGCACTGGGCTAACAGGACTCCGGTAACCCGGGCTGTAGCAGGCTAGGCAGGACTCCGGATAACACCGCGTGACATTTCCCCGAAGGGACAGACACAGAAACGACGTGAATCACATGCCGGCCAGTCAAGCGTTCCGAGCAGTAGTGCTGGGCTAGCAGGACTCCGGTGAACCGGGCTGTAGCGGACTACTATCGCTCAGAAGCACTAGACTACATTTCCCCATATGATAGGCTGCCAAGGATAAACAACTAGATAGTCGGATCCCACTCATACCAAGCATTTCAACAATACACACAATATGCCCGATATGAGTAAATGCAACATGGCATCACAACAAGACTCTACGACTTAAGTATTTATTTATTAGGCTCCGAGGAGCGAGATATTGCAAACATGGGTCTCATGACCCAACATTCAGAGCATACAAGTCAAAACACATGCGGAAGCTTAAGATGTCTGAGTACAGACATCTACAAATGAAAAAGGCTGAGAAGCCTGACTATCTACCAGATCCTGCCGAGGGCACAAGATCGTAGCTGAGGTAACAAGCTAAACGTCGTAGTCCACATGGAACTACTAGCGAGACAGACGTCTCTCTGCAAAAACATAAAATAGGCAAACATGAGTACAAATGTACCCAGCAAGACTTACATCAGAACTAGCTACAAATGCATCAGTATCAATAAAGGGGGTAGTGGAGTTTAACTGCAGCAAGCCAGCTTTGACTCGGTGGCTATCCTGAACTACGACTGCAAGCAACTCTTTGCGGTGGCGCACACGAGTCCACATATTCACCATATCAATACACCACTATGGATCCACTTCCGTCTCCGTACGAGAAGGCCATCCATAGTACTCACGCTTATCTTGCGTATTTTAGAGTATCCACTTTCACTTGTCTATGAACTGTTATAGGCAACCCAGAAGTCCATTACCGCGGACACGACTATTCGAATAGACGAGGTTAACCCTGCAGGGGTGTACTTCTTCACACACGCTCTCACCACTTATCGCCGTTTACACGACATGTACTCGGCAACCTTCAAGCGGAAGCCCAGCGAGGGTGTCGGCCACGGCCTACCTAAACACTCGAGTCTCTAGTCCAGGTTTATCGCCTATTCAGGTTCCATCCGCAGGGAGTCCGGCCGAGGTTTCCACATACGGCCCCGAACGATGTGAACAGGGTTCCCGAAACACCAAACGGGCGCCCGGTACACCGTGCCACATGCCTACCGCAACACAGCCCACCCCTACGGTCAGCGCTGCGTGCGGCCCCCAGCATACTACAAGCACCAGAAACTACTTGCAACTCCTGGACAGAGGACAAGGGTGATTAAGAAGCCGAGAGAGTCAATTAAGGATCCCAATGTGTGGTAGTAACTGTTTCATGGATCACAAACACAGAACTCAGTTCCTGAGGACGGCTTCAATGAGACAACCCACCATGTACTCCTACATGGCCTCTCACCGCTACCTTTACCAAATCGTGTTCACACACTTAGCTCACACACAATAGGACATGTTCATCACCATTCCAATTCATTCCCGATGAATCAGACCCGACTCAACTCTAAGTAGTAGCAGGCACGACAAACAAGCATGAATGACTAGGCACATCAGGGCTCAAACAACTCCTACTCATGCTAGTGGGTTTCATCTATTTACTGTGGCAATGACAGGTCATGCAGAGGATAAGGGGTTCAACTACCGCAGCATGTAACAGTTGAATCGTTGTTGTCCTAATGCAGTAAAAAAGAGCAGGAGCAAGAGAGTGGGTTATATCGGAATGAACAAGGGGGTTTTGCTTGCCTGGCACTTCTGAAGATATTATAGCTCTTCATCGGTGTCATCGAACTCATCGTCGAAACCACGTCTATCGAGAGGGGCCAAATACCGGCAAACAAAAAGGAACACAATCAATGCAATGCAACAATTATGATGCATGATAATGTCATGGCAATATGCTTTTGATTGAGCTAACACAACTAGCAACCATATTAAATGAAGTTGGTTTGAACCAAAGGTTCAAATTCAAACTCCATAAGTGGAAATTCAAATGCCATTTATGCAAATTGCCCTGTACAGCAACCCTAGGTTGTTCAAACATGCATGAAAATGCCATAATCAGATTCCTTGAGTTTTTCTGATAATTTTCCATATATAACTTATTTCATTCTGAGTTATAGATTATTTTCTATGATTTTTAGAAGTTTAGGCAATTTTTGGATTTTCTGATTTATTTTAAATACAGAAATTATTTACTGCATCAGCATGACGTCACAGAGACGTCAGCAAGTCAACTGGGCGGTCCGGGTCAAACCTGACCAGTGGGGTCCACTGGTCAGTGTCTAACTAAACTAACCAAGTTTAATTAGCACTAACCTAGGTTAAACTAATTAAATTTAAACCTAAGCTAGATTAATTAGCCGGGCGGGGCCCGTATGTCATAGACCAGTGGGTCAAACAGGGCCCACCCAGGTCAACACGGTCAACGGTGGGGGGTCAAACCTGCCGGCGACATGACGCCGACGAGGCCAGACGCGGCGGAGCAGCGCGGGTTTCGCGCTCCGGCGACCAAAACGACGGCGGAGGCGTGCTACGTGCTGCTGGTGGACTCGCGCGTCGAGTGGTGTAGGCGGTGGGTGCGGGGGTGGCCGGAGTTGACGCCGGCGAGCACGAATGTGGCGGCCGGCGTTCGGGTGTTCGCGATCGATGCTGCGGTGCACGGGAGGAGGAGCTGATGGGTTCTACGTGCTCCTGGTGAGGTGTGGAGCACGCTGCCGTGCTCGGGAGTGAGCTGCGATGGCTCTGGTCTCGTCTGCATCATCACCGGCGGCGAGGAGCTCACGGCTCCGGTGAGGAGGGCGGCCAGAGTGCGGGAAAAAGTGCGGGGAGGAGGGGAAAAGGTGTGGGAGCTCACAACGATCTCGAGGAAGGACTCAGCGGGCTCGGGGACGACCGGAAGGCGACGAATCCGTCGATGGAGTCCGGCGGTCGTGCTCGGGGAAGACAACTCGTGGAGGCGATGTGGGGCTCCCGCGGGGGCGTGGCTCGGGGTGGAAGAAAGAGGGGGTCGAGGCGGAGCCTCTGGGCTAGTCAGGGAAGCGAGTGGGAGGCGGTGGCCGTGGTGGAGCTCGTCGGCGGCGGCAGCGCTCGAACTGGGCGAGAGAGAGGGAGCAGAGGAGGGGATGAGCGCGCGAGAGAGTGAGAGCGGTCGGGGGGGGGGGGGGAGCGCGTGGCATCGGAGGCGTCCAGGCCCTCGTCGACAAGCAGGAGGTGGCGTGCGGTGGCCGGCGTGTGGCTGCGCGCGCCGGGCACGCGCCCGTCCTCCTGGCAAGGAGGAAGACGACAGGGGGAGGGGCCAGGTGGGCTGGGCCGGCCACTTGGGCCGCCAGGTAAGGTCCAGGTGGGCTTCTCTCTCTGCTTTTATTCTGTTTTAGTTTCTATTTCTTCTGATATTTGTTTCTGATTTATTAAAGTACTAAATCAATTTTAAACTTCATAAAAATAATTGTGTCAACTAAGTGGACTTATACAAAGCCACACAACAATTTTCAGAATTATTGAACATATATTTATACATATAATAAATATAAATCTAATTCAAATAGTTATTGAATTAATTCCAAATGCCCAAATAATATTTCTGAGACTCCAAAAATATTGGTTTGAGTTTTACCTCTTGCCAATATTTTTATAGCTTGACAGGAACATTTTCTTGGGTTTATTTGAAACAATTTTTAATGTTGATCATTTTTTTAGAAATGATCTCTGAGGCTTTCCACTTTCCCCAATTCAACTTTCATAAAAATAAACATGATGCATGAATGCTTGTGCAACTAGTTACAATCAATTCTAGGGCTGTGACATCTCGATCTATGCCAGCCCAACAAACACCTTCGGAGACACCTATAGAGCATCTTTATAATCACCCTGTTATGTTGTGACGTTTGATAGCACACAAGGTGTTCCTCTGGTATTCGGGAGTTGCATAATCTCATAGTCAAAGGAATATTTATAAGTCATGAAGAAAGCAATAGCAATAAAACTTAATGATCATTATGCTAAGCTAACGGATGGGTCTTTTCCATCACATCATTCTTCTAATAATGTGATCCCATTCATCAAATGACAGCACATGTCTATGGTCAGGAAACTTAACCATCTTTGATTAACGAGCTAGTCAAGTAGAGGCATACTTGGGACACTTTGTTTTGTCTATGTATTCACACATGTATCAAGTTTTCGGTTAATACAATTCTAGCATGAATAACAAACATTTATCATGATATAAGGAAATATAAACAACAACTTTATTATTGCCTCTGGGGCATATTTCCTTCACGTCGGACCGTCACGCACATGCGTCCATGAACGCGATCATATTATATTCTTGTTAGTCATACAAGGAGTCAGCCGGACTGCATTATGAAACCAGATGTGTCAATTCAAGTGGCATACGGTTAACAGGCTCTCAGTGACATGACCGAGCACCGCTCGACCACCATGCGATCGCGACATGGGCAACTAAGTGTTCATCAAGATGGATGTTGACCATTCTCTGGAGAATGTCCGCACGCTGACGTTTGCGGAAACATTCGCGGGGGAGAACAACAGCACAACATTGGCTAGGTGGTTCATACTATAGTAGAAAGGAAGAGTGTTCCAAAAATAAGACGGAAAAAGAAATAAACTGGCCAAATGGTCCATGGTGTTGGAGACGGAAAGAATGTTCTAGATAATAAAGCGAAAAAGGAAAGGAAGAGTATTCTAGGAAATAAGTGGAAAGAGAACCAAAACTTGCGAGAAGGAGGAAGAACGAAATGAGGCGTTGCTGACGAACGCACTCATATTGACGTAGTGTTGGTTGGCGTCCACGAAGCGGGTTAGTGAAGAGGTTATGAGTAGAAGATGTAGCGGAGGACGAGGAAGAGAAGAATGACAAGTATCCCTTCTAACAATGAATGATGTATGGGATGGAGGTGGAGCTTATTAATGACTAGGTAATGTTCAGATCACCACTCGACTCCCATGGTAGTGTGCATTTGCAAAGTTGAATGGACATTTGAGAATGATCTCTATAGTTATTTGTAATTTTATCGCTGTAGTATGTGTTAGTTTAACCCACTCTATTATATTGTAAATATGAAAATTTCTTCAATGTTGCAACGCACGGTGAAGGTGCGACGAGGTTCATGCGGTTTTATAGGAGAGGGCTCCAACAATAAATGTCTTGCTACGACACAAAACCGAGCTGAAAGGGGAGGGTCCAATAGAAAAAAAAGAAATGATGCATCGTGTGGTGGGGATTTTGTGTTGGGCCCGATCAGAGACGAAACTGCCTTTTAAATTTGAAAATCCTTCACTAATTTAGTATTAATCACAAACATTTATAGAAGGATGAACCTAGTGCCATGTACATGACCCCATCAAACACATTTCCCTAGCTTCGTTTATGGGCCTGATTGTTGGATATAACAAGGCGGATAGTGTGGACAACCATATTTCTTCCCCACATATGATCTGGGTTTGGGACGACTGTTTGGATGGTTGACTTTTGGGGAGCCTACTAGGTGCCCATTTGATACCCGAACACACCCGGACATATGAATGATAAATGAGTTTTGACCATGGACACGACCTTACTTATTTTTTTATTACATTATAGCCCATAGTAACACACATGCGTTCTACTAGTATATATATTGGGCATGGGCGTTGCTTTTGTTTAGGCCTGGGCGAGCAGTTTTGTTAAAAAACACAAACAAAAGGAGCATGCAAACGCACACGCACAGAGAGTAGGTCATTTTGGAGGCCGAGCTCCATGAAGACCTTTATTTTGAAAAAAATTTCAAAATTTAAAGTTTTCAGTTTCAAAAAATTCTAAAATAGATACACATGTATGCAAGGATGTAATGTGAATGTGTGAAAAAAATCAGGATGAAATACATTAGGAGTTGCATAAAAAAATCATAGTCTTTAATGATGAACAACACATATGCTAAAAAGCCTCAGATTTGTCTTTTTTGTGTAGATCTCATTTTAATTTATTTCAACCTGAAAATTTGCACACATGTTCATCATTTATCTAGGTATATGCATAATTTTTTTAGAATTTTTTGAAACAAAAAAGTTTGAATTTTAAAGTTTTTAAATTAATGCCTTCATGGAGCTCGGTCTCCGTTTGTCATTTTTGGCAAGTAGTTCGCTACTAAAAAAAGAACCACACGAACAACTTCCGACTCGAGTAGTTCACCACGCCTCTTCTTAATGAGTACGTCACTGCCACCGCAACGCACGACCGGTCTTCCTCTCTAGCTTGTCGCGGCCATGTTCTCCTTCCCCTCCCCATCCATCACCAATCTTCTTCGGTGCCACCCTAGCCTCCTCAACCTCCAACCTCCTGTTGCTGTCTGTCTTCAATTTGCATAGAAGGCAGAGTAAGTGTCCGCGCAGGACAACTTCTCCAACAAGAATACATGGAGTGCCCGGCCCGGACTTCACTGCCATAAGAAGCCCTTGACCGGAATCTCCGTTCGCATACCAACTTTTGAAGAACCGTCCAATGTCACCTACGCCGATTTCGCCGGAAGAACATCTGCCATTTGAGCGTGCTACACCTTAGGCGAAACTACATCCGCCGTCTGAACCTGCTGCACATGATGTGTGCAATAGCTTTTCCCATATTATTTTGTAAATTTTTCGTCTACAATCATAAAAAGGTATGGTTCTTCTTGGTCAGGTATGAAAGATTCATATTTGGGTAGATTGTTTTCAGTGGTTGGATTTTTTATAGATGGTACACCTCAGTTTGATTTCCAATTTGGTCCTTGTTTGCTCCAACTCCATGGACAAATAAGCTCATCAACAAGTTCCTGTCTGCTCCCTGTTTGATTTAAGTCTGGAGGATTCATATTTGGGTAGATAAGTTTCAGTGATTGAAAAGAATTTGAGATGCTCCTTTTGTTGTATCGCAATATTATGCCATCTCAAGTATGCCATAGGAGGAAAAACTGTATGGTTCAACAATGTCATGTACGTCTGGCTGCCTGCGTGGTCTGCTTTGACGGGTGTGCATGCATGCTTGGGTGATTCGGCCGTGTGTAGTGCAAGGTGGTGTGCAGGTAGACTGTGTGGTCAGGCCGCAAGTGGGACTATCCGTGGGAGGCCCGCGTCCGCCCCACATCAGCCGCATAGTATAAGCGGGAGGCCAACATATGCCCACATATTTTTACGCAGGATAAGCAGCTTTAGTGGGTAACCCACATCCCATTAAACATATGACTGAAAGTTCATACACTCAAATGAGCAGCTGAATCCAAGCGCGTACAAGCACGGCAGGATGCAACAAATACTCAAATGTTCATGCATTCTAAACAGTGATCGTGGAACACCAGAACTTCTTGTGCTGACATGCATCGGAAAGGGACCTGAAGCTGGACATCGTGCACCATCAAAAGTAAATGAAATAGAGAATGTGATGCGGAGCATCCCAAGGCCATCCCCATGGACCTACCTACATCTCTTACGACACCACTTGGACCAATGACCAGAGCCCGTGCGAGAGCCACCGAGAACGAGGTTAACTCTCTCCTTGTTGAACTTCCCTTTGACCCACTTGAGACATGACTACTACCTCAAACAAAGATGCTTTGTGTGCTTAGGTACCATGTAAGTAACCAATGAGAAGGAATGGTGCAAGATGGACACCAAGAGCATGGACAGGGATTTTCCCAATGCAGAGTTAGAGGTACTACCGGTCAACTACCGGTCAACCAGTACAACCGCCCAACTACCGGTCAACTACCGGTCAAGCTTCTGTGATCGACTGGTGCAAGGCCGGTACAACACCGGAACAACCGCTATATCCGCTAAAACGGTACTACCGGCCCCATGACCGGTACTACCGCCCTGCCTACGCGCAGTTGAAGGGGTTCCACCCCATGTATCCCCCAACTTACCCTTGGACTATATATACTTGTCCCTTAGCTCCGTACTAGGGTTAGCATTGGTTTAGCTCATATGTGAGATAGAGCTTTGCTCATCCATACAGATCTTTTCCTTGAGAGAGACCGCGGGCCCTCTACGGAGAAGTTCCACGTTGGATTCAAGACCCCCTCTTGGGTGGCCCCATCAAGACCTCCTCACGGATAAGAACCAGTTACTCTATGTATCGTCCCTTGTTGGTTTTGGACCGTGTGATCTCTATGTGTACTCGGATCTAGCATATGTGTGACTATATCTTGTTGGAGTGAGAGATCTTCTAGTGTTTCCCCGTGTGTTCTTCGTGTTCTTAGTTGGGATCCGCTCCTTTCGTGAAAGATCGGCCGTATAGGGTTCCACCCTACATCATCTTGGTATCATGAGCCACGTTGATCATGATCTCGGAGCCTCCCCTCTTCATTTTCTAGCTTGATTTTGTTGTTTTTGCCCTAAATTCGAAAATCCCCACCAAAAGTAGCCTCAATTTTTTTTGTGATTTGTTGGTGTGATGAAGTTTTGTTGGATTTGATCCACGGATTTGCTTGGTTTTGAGTGGATCTAGCATCTTCCCAAGTTTCACCACTTCCCATCCACGAAATCCATCCACTTTTAGCCCCAAAATCATCCATTTCCGCCACAGTTTCATCCCGGTACCAGCGGTGCTTCCGCCCACTCCAAGCGGTACTACCGCTGAGCTCCAGGAGCGGTACAACCGCCCTCGCAAGCAGTACAACCGTCCCTCCCAGGTTCAACCTCGGCTGATGGACAATTTCAACCATAACTTCGACATCCGGAGTCCGATATTCGCGTTCTTTAGCTCGTTGAGTAGCTATTGACACCCCCCATCCACATAGATAGGTTCCAACACAATTTGACACCTTAAATTTTTTGTCATTTTGGCATCTTTGCCTAGGCCCTCCACCATATCATCCGCATACCACCACCGCTTTCCGCAAACAATCTCACTTCTGCATTGCCAACTTTGATACCACCATTTTGACTTTGGTTTTGACACATTGAGTTGTGGTTCATCGTTTCCTAGGGTGTTTCAGCTAACTAGGAACGGTTCGACATCGACATCACTGCCGCTCATCTTCGCAAAGGACTCGTCATCAATGGTAACCTCATCGTGGTATCGTGATATCATCATACATTTTTGCCATTGCATTGATAACCCCATACCTTACTTTTGCGTCACTTACCCATCGAGACTAGCCTTTGAGTATTGCCAGCAACGTGACTTGTGCACATTAGTGATCATACTTCACATAGCATACATACCATATCATCGTGTTGCATATCTTGGTATCATCTCTTGTGTCACAAAGTTGTCATCACATGCGCAATTGCTATCTTGGTTCGTGAAGAATTGCATGAGAAAAGAGCTCAAATAACAAAGAGCCAAACAAGCTTTTAAGCAAAAGGGAAAGACAAGCAAAGAGCTTATACGCAAGAACCATAACATCATACTACATTAAGATTGTCATACTCGATCATCTTGGATCATATCATCGGAATACCATACATATAGCATACTTGGGATAGAAGTCGTTACATTTTTGCTTAGTAGGTTGTGCACAAGTTCGTATCCGCCTATTATGCAATCATGCTAGCGTCTCTCTAATGTTGTGCAACAAGAGCATTTTTGTGGATTTCACATTTGGCTCATCCCTTGGTTGCCCGACCCCACTTATCTATTTGCGTGTGTGTTTCCGTTTAACACATCTTGCTATTGGTCTACTTGTTGCATTTCCAAATTTGCGAATATTTTCCAACATTATTGAGTCTCACTTACAATTGCATCAAATTTTGTGCCACCATCCTAACCAAGCTCCACCATAAGCTTTTACTTGTGTAGGTGTGAGAAACCGACATGAATTGGTACCAATTGTGCTATTTCCTTGTTACACATTGAGTGATCATTGATCCAGCTTCAACATCGGTCAAAGTACATTTGGTATAAGTTCTTCTATTTCTCCCACTCACATATTTGTTTGGAATGATGGATAGGCCAAGTACTTCTACCAACCCACTCTTCCTTGAGCAAGACGACGACCCGAACAACTACGTCACCAAGCTACAACTATTTGGCACACAACGAGCATTGCATGAAGAGCAACTAGCAATGAGCGACCGCATCGACAACCTCGCCACCGACTTGCGAATCTCCAAGCAACGTACAAGAGACTACTTCGGCATCAAGCTCGACAAACAAAAGCAAGAGAACAATGCAAGAATGGACGAGATTTGTGCCTTGTGTCGGGTGGTAGGTGTGAAATATGCCAACGGGTGGCTTATCATTGTGGGAGCCAGTAAGACGTCGCCGGTGCCTGGAAGCGAGATGAGGCGAAGACATGCACGCCGGCGAATCTTACCCAGCTTCGGGGCTCTCCGTGGAGATAACACCCCTACTGCTGCTCTGCGGGGTCTCCGCATGATCACTCAATGAACAATTAGCTACAAGATGCTCCTTGAGCTATTTGGCGAGAGGAAGAAGAAGGGCAAGGCTAGCTCTACTCTTCTCTCTATGCGGTGTCTAAACTTAGATGAGATCAACCCTTTGCATGGGTGCCCCGGGGAGTTTATATAGGCCTACCCCCCGGGGGTACAATGGTAATCCGGCTGGGCGCGGGCCCTAGCCGTCAGTGTCTACGCTTGTCGGCTTCTGCGCCGGCTGCTGGGGCCCGCCGGCTGCCGGCTTCTTGGTCGACAGGCAGGCCCCACTGCCAAGGGCCCTGTCGGTGGCTGGTTACTGTTGCCTCAATCCTGATGATGAGGGCTTTATCGAGGTAAGCATGGCTACAGCGCCGCCGCCTGGCGGGCGATCGCTGTAGCCTCACATCGTCTTGTCTTCTTAATGGAGCGCCTCTTTTGAGGGAGGGGGCAAGCCGGCTTGGGGAAGCCGGCCATGTCTTGGGCCGACTGGAGGAGGCCTGGCCGCCTTCGGGCGTCTCTCTGCCCAAAGGGGCCCACCGCCTGTGGGCTGCGCTGACAGCCCGCCGTGGATGGCGCCATAGTCAACATGGCAACAGTGCCGCGCCGGACGGGTCAGGGCTACCCCGTACGGCGCACTGTGCCAGGCGTGCTCCGGGTTTCGGGGGTGGCAGGCTTTACTGTAGCCACGCCCCGTACCATCGCCGTTATGTGGACGCAGGCTTCGTGGGTACGATCTTGACCGCGTCGTGGGAGCCGGCTCCTTGGAGTCGGCCTTCTCGTGGCCGGCTTGTTGGAGCCGGCCCTCCCGCGGCTTTCTTCATGAGGGTTAAGGCCAGGGCGCCTTCCGATAGTCGGCCTGATAGGCAGCCGGCAGGGGAAGGCGGCCCCACGTCTTGGATCCTTGGAGGCCGGATCAGCTCGTAATTTTTTCTGAAGTGCCGGGGGGAGCCGGCTAGGCTACTCGTGGTCATTTACCCCGATAGTAGTCCCCGAAGCTGGTCGAGCTTCGAGGTTGGCAGGAGGACGAGAAGCTCGGTCAACTTCCTATCTCGAGGAACCGACAGCTGGGAGCCGGCTCCGCTTATGCGCGCCGCCTTGGGAGGGCACCGTGGCCTCGTCAACGGGAACGTGGGCCAACTCGCGCGCTGACCGCGCGCCTCCCCGCGTGTCACGTGGCAGAAAAGAACTGCCATTGCGCGTGCGCGACGGGACGTCGCCGCAGGCCCGGGCCCGCCACTCCTGGCCTCGGCCCAGGCGCGGATCTTCTGCGGCCCAAGATGGGTTGTTTGCCTTCCCGTGGTGGTTTTGCCACGCCATCAAGGCGTAGTTATAGCGGGACGTGGGAGAGTGGGCGCAGTTAATCCCACGTTCCCCACGCCACGCCTCCTCGGCTCCGCCGCGCGGGTCTATAAGTAGGGGGAGGAGAGGGAGCGGCAAAAGCTCGCAAGCTCTCCCTCGCTCCAACCTTTCTCGCCTTCCATCCTTATTCTCTCCGCCGCCGCAGCGCCTCATCGCCGCGCCGTTCCGCCGTCGGGCCTCTCGGTTCGCGGTTGCTCCGCTGCAGCGGGGTCGCACGCGCCTCCGCCGCCGCCGCACCTTTCTCCTCGCCGCACCGCCCCAATGGCGTTGTCGAGCTCGTGGGACGGCTCCAACATCCTTGACGAGCACATCGAGTTCCTCCGCCTGACGCAGCGTCTGCCCGGCGAGAACTACGTGAGGGTTCGGCGCGCGCCGGAGAGGGAGATCTCGCCGACACCGGAGGAGGGCGAGCAGGTGGTCTTCCGCTCGCACTACCTGCGCGGCTTCAGCCTCCCGGCGAGCAGGTTCCTTCGCTCCTTCCTCGAATTCTACCACCTTCAGCCGCATCATCTCACCCCCAACACAGTGATGCTGCTGTCGGCCTTCATCACCCTCTGCGAGGGCTTTCTTGGTGTTCTCCCCACCTTGGAGCTTTGGGGAGAGTTCTTCCAATGCAAACTTGGCACCGTCGTCGCGGGCGTGCCCGCCCCATGCGGAGCTTTCATCGCCGTTAGGCGGACGGGCGGGAACAATCCATTCCCGTCCATCCCGCTGATCCAGTCGGTGAAGCTCTGGCAGAAATCCTACTTCTACATGAGGAACGTCGCCCCGCAAGGCGACTTTGTCAACCTGCCGGCTTACGTAGCCGGCCCGCCGGCTTCGAGGCCGCCCTCGTGGAGCATCTGGGCCAGGACACTGTCTCAGGCCGGGAATGCCACCGTCGCCCGACTCCGGGTGATGATCCAGTCGGAGGGCCTGGTCGGAGCTGACCTCGTGGCTGCCTTCGTGTAGCGCCGGGTACTCCCGCTCCAAGGCCGGCCGCACATGATCTGCCAGATGAGCGACCGCTTCGACCCATGCCGGCTGAGCACCAGGGAGATGCCCCATGCCGAGGTGTCTTACATGGTGAACTACATCGCCAACTGCAAGCTCCCCGAGGATTGGCGATACGGCAAGGGGCCGTACTCTCGCGCCAACCCTCCGCCTGCCGTAAGTCTTTCTTCTTTCCTTTCTTTTGTATTGCCGTCTTCGATATGACCGGCGTCTGATCAGCCGTCTTGCTTTCTGCAGAATCCCCTACTTCCGCCGGTGGCGGGGGCCGCAGGGGCAGAGCGCCAGTTCCTCTCTGACCGTACGGTGGATGACGTTGACGATCCGGATCTTGGAGCTGCCGCCATGGAAGATGCCGCCGTGGGGGAAGGCGGCGAGGCAGGCGGCGCGGGGCTCGGAGCCGGCCTCGAGGACTGGGCGGACGACGACGAGGTCGAAGTCGTCCCGCACCGCCAGCCGGTGCCTGATCATCAAGGCGCGGGTCCTTCTGCCGTGCCGGCCGCCCGTGGCGGCGCGCCGAAGCGCCGGGCTGTGTCGACCTACTTCGGTAGCTGGCCGAAGAAGGCCAGGGGCACCACTGCGGCAACCAAGCGGGATGAAGCGGCCGCGAGGGCGGCCCGCTTCTAGAAGGTCGTGAAGCAGCCGCAGGCGGTTTCGGCGTAAGTGTTTAAGCGTCTTGTATTCTTGCCGTGTTCTTCGATTGAAGTTCTTTTAAATTCTTTCTTGGCTAACCTGCAAGGGCGCCGCTTTCCCTCGAGCGGGGTCCTGCCGGCTCCGTGATCGGATCAGCGGGAGGGTCCTCGAACTCCTGGCGCGTGGATCCCCGCGCCGACCTCATGGAGGCTACGGAGCGAAACACGCATGATGCGCGGGAGGAGCGGGAAGCGTCAGAGCGAAGGGCCGCCCAGGTGACGAAGGAGCAGGCCGACGCGGCGGCCAAGGCCCAGGCGGAGGCGACGACCGCGGAGAGGGAGGCGGAGGCCTCGCGCAACCAGCCTCCACAGCTCGTCGTTCCCCTCCGCAGCGTGGCTCCCGACGTCCCCGTGCCTCTGTCAGAGGAAGCCAACCGCGGCTGGTCGGAGGCGGAGCGGAGGGATGATGATGTGATTGTCTTGGAGGAGGTGCCGCGGACGGCGCCGTCTGGGGCGGGCCAGAGCGGTCAGCCGACTATGGCGCCGAAGCAGCCGGCTGGGAGCGAGCCGGCAGCAAGAGCCGGCCTGGCGGTGCAGCCGGCATCACGCCGGCGCGCGGGGGAAGCTACCCCCATGCCGGAGCCGGACAGAGCTGCGAGCGCCAGCCGGGCGGCGGAGGCCCTGGAGGCGGCCACCTCCAGCACGCCCGAGTGGACGCCCAGCGGGGGGACGGCCGATCTGAACGCGGCAGCCCAGGAGGTCCGGGGCCGGCTTCAGGCTCATGCCACCGCGCTGCAGCGATATACCCGAGATTTCCTTGCGACGCGGGCCGTCGTCCGGGTGAGTCTTCTGGCCTCGGTTGTTTTGCTTTTTTGATTTCTTCTGTGGGGACGCGTCAGCGCACCCACTAGGTGTAGTCCCCGAGTTCCGAGTCGGCTGCTGAGGAGGCGGCTTGGAACTTACTAGGTCCTGCCAGTTATCTTATTCCTGCATCCTATGTGATCTTCCAGGAGTACCATAACCAGAGTGTTGCCGCCTTCGACTCCCAGGCTCATGAGCTACGCCAGAAGAGCGAGGATCTGACCGACAGCCGGAGTGCGTGCTCTGTTTTGTTCATATCCTGTGGGGGCGCGTCAGCGCACCCACTGGGTGTAGTGCCCGAGATCCGGGCCGACTGCTGAGCAGTCGGGTCGGATCTTCCCCGATGACTTCTTCCTTATTGTTTCTTCCTTTGTCTTCATGTTTGCAGGGGCCAATGCCGACTTGAGAGAGCAGCTCGGCGGGCCCTAGACCGCCCTTCGCGCCAAGGAGGACGAATTCAATGCCCTAGTCCTGGAGCGCGACCGCCTGGCCAAGAAGTTGGCCGACCAGGAGGACAGCCACAAGGCGGCCCTGAAGGAGGCGCAGGATAGTGAGGCCGCCCTCAAAGCTGAGTTCGAGACCGAGACGACGGGTTGGGCTGAGGCGAAGCAAGCGTTGAGCGAGGGTTACAGCCGGATCGAGGATCTGATCGACGGTAAGCCGCCTTCCTCACTCCTTGCTCGCCCCTTGCCCTTTGATTCGTCTTTTGATTTGTGCTGCTTCTTTGTTCTTTGCGCAGAATACTTCCCCGGCCACTCTGTCATTGCCACCTAGACCATCGAGGCCCACCGCGAGGCACACCGGCAGGCGGGGGTTGAGATCGCGCCGGACGCGAACCGGACACTTGAGGAGCAGCTCTTGGCGATCCAAGCCCGGTTGCAGCCGGCACACCGCATGCTCCACCGCCTCCAGCGCGCTGGGCGCAGGTGCTGGCCGCCCTCTGGCCAGGCGAAGCAATTGCCCGCACCCCGAGCCGGACTGCCGACTGGCTGGAGGTGGCAGTCGGCCGCTTTGAGGCCTGGAAGGCCTCCGCTGCTCGATCCAGTGCCAGGCGGGCGTTGGAGTTCATCCGGGCCTGGTACCCTCGGCTGAACTTGGAACAGCTAAGGACTTGGCGGGAGGAGGCTGACGAAGAGCTGGTGGAGGTGCGGCCGGCTATCATCCAGCGTGCCTCGGACCTTGCCGAGTTTACTGACACCAGCGTCTTCGCTCCTGAGGTGGATAACAACGGCGTCGCCCAGCCGGAGGAGTGGTTCGGGCTGAACCCGGCGGAGGGTGAAGACTCGGTGGAGGAGACCGCCTCCAGCGATGAAGGTGAAGACGAGGAGGGGAAGGAAAGCGAAGACGCCGAGCCAGCTGGTGAAGCAACCGGCCAGCCTCAGCATGACTGTGCCTCCAGCAACGAGGCGCGTGCTGGCGCGCCCTCTACGGGAGGCGGTGATCATGCTGAGGTTCATCAGCCGGCCACTCCTCCAGCCGGCGCTGTTGTCTCCACCGACCTGCCCGATTCGGCAGTCGTTCCCTTGGCTTGATCTGCCGTCCTTGCTTTTCCTGCTTGTTACTCTTTGAACAATTTTTATTAAGCTTGCGCAGTTCCACCCACTGGGGGTGTATTCAAACTATGTTGAATGTTGGCCTTTTCAAGGCCTTTTGTGTAAATATAATCATGCATGTGTTTGGCTTCCATTCTCGTATGCCTTTTATCCTTAGGCTGTTTCCTTTGCCGCCTTCCCCTGATTGCTGCCTTCACAGCCGGCAGCTGCTCTGCAGTCTATGGCTAAGGAAGGACTCGGCTATCGTTTTGGGGAAGGCAAGTACTCGAGCTTTCTTAGATTGTAGCAAAGTGAATGGAAGCCGGCCGGCTACTCTTGTAGTCGGTCGGTGGTAGGAAAAAGCCAACTTTTGTTATATTGGTCCGTTAGTCCCTAGACGTTTTTCGTGTGGGCGTCCTTTCCTGCCTTTGGCTCTTGCCAGCCGGACAGCCGATTCTTCGAACTACGACTTTTGGCAAGAGAGGGCTTTGGTGCCGGAACACTACTTGTCTGACCGAGGGTAGGACTTCTAATATAACTCAAGGCGGCCAGTCCCCGGGCCGACTAGTCGAACCCGGTGCCGGACGAGAGAAGTGAATGTAATGACATAATCATAAGCATGATACTCTTCATTCATAGATGAAAGATGGCAGTCCCCGAGTTCTCCTCGGGGGGCCTATTGTTTCGTACTTAGTACAAAAGTTAGCGTGATACATACTGCATTTCAACTGTAAAATCTTCGGAGTAGGTTGGCGTTCCATGGTCGCTCCGACTCCTTGCCGGAGTCATCTCTCTTTCGTGCCTTCGGCTTCTATGCGTCGATCAGGTAGTAGGAGTCGTTTCCTAGCGCTCTGCTGATGACGAAGAGGCCTTCCCAAGGGGCTGAGAGCTTGTGCTGGCCGGCTATTCGCTGGATCAGCCGGAGCACAAGGTCGCCCTCTTGGAAGGATCTTGGCTTGACCTTACGGCTGTGGTAGCGACGCAGACCCTGCTGGTAGATGGCGGACCGGCTGAGGGCTAACAGCCGGCTTTCTTCCAGCAGGTCGACGCCGTCTTCTCGTGCTTCCTTGGCCTCCGCCTCCGTGTACATGGTCACCCGAGGCGAGTCGAACTCGATGTCGGTTGGGATGACCGCCTCGACACCGTACACGAGGAAGAAAGGAGTGAAGCCGGTTGACCTGTTTGGGGTAGTGCCCAGACTCCAGAGGACGGCCGGCAGCTCATCGAGCCAGCAGCCGGTCGAACACTCCAGTGGCACGACCAGTCGGGGCTTGATGCCAGAAAGGATGAGGCCATTGGCTCGCTCGACTTGGCCATTTGACTGCGGGTGGGCAACGGACGCTAAGTCCAGTCGGATGCCCTGCGTCGTGCAGAAACGTGCCAATGCTCCCTTGGCAAAATTCGTGTGGTTGTCGGTGATGATGCCGTGCGGCACACCGTACCGAGTTGTTATATCTGCGATGAATGTCACGGCAGTCGGCCCATTCAGCTTCTTGATCGGCTTTGCTTCGATCCGTTTGGTGAACTTGTCCACAGCGACAAGCAGATGTGTCATGCCACCGCGCGCCGTCTTGAATGGGCCCACCATGTCCAGACCCCAAACGGCAAAGGGCCAAGTGAGGGGAATGGTCTTGAGTGCCGAAGCCGGCAGGTGTTGCTTGGAGCTGAAGACTTGGCACCCTTTGCAATGTTTGACTAATTCCTTGGCGTCATCCAAAGCAGTCGGCCAAAAGAATCCATGGCGGAAAGCCTTGGCGACTAGTGATCTTGAGGCCGCATTCACCTTGGTGTATGTCTCTGAGGATTGCTATGCCCTTCTCTTGCTCAACGCATCGCTGGAAGACTCCAGTGACGCTGCGTCTGACGAGCTCTCTGTTGACGATTGTGTATGCTCCGGCTCGGTGTTGGACTTGTCTTGCCTCTGTCTCATCAGCCGGCAATTCTTGGTTTGTTAGGAAGTTGAGGATGGGCTGAGCCCATGATGGAGCTGTGACTTCTTCTATTTCCAACGCGGCTACTGCGACCAGGGTGGGCGGGCTGGGTTGTGAAATGCTGGAGTCGGCCGCCGCATGCTGTGCTGGTGCAGTCCCCGGGCCGACTACCGCAGTCCCCGAGCCGGGTTCAGAAGTCCCCGGGTTGGGTGCGACTACGGAAGTCCCCGAGCCGCCTATTGAAGTCCCCGCGCCGCCTATCGAAGTCCCCGGGCTGCCTGCTTGGTTCTTCAAGCCGGATCCGGCTGCATCGGGGCTAGGTGGCACGAAAATGGAATCGGACTCCAGAGACGGCTTGATAGACGGCTTGAGGAGGCATTGTAGAGAGACGCCGGTTGGTATTGCCTGCCGAGTGGAGCCTATTCGAGCCAGGGCATCTGCTGGCCCGTTGTCGGCTCGTGGTACGTGGAGGAACTCGCATCCTTCAAAGTATCCGCTGATCTGCTGAATGAGGAAGCGGTAGCTTGCCATGTTTGCGTCCTTGGCGTCCCAATCGCCGGATGACTGCTGGACTATCAAGTCTGAGTCGCCGGAACACAGGATCCGGCGTATGCCGAGTTCTTTGGTAAGTCGGAGCCCGTGCATGAGCGCCTCATACTCGGCCACGTTGTTGGAGGCGGCAAAGTGAATTTGCAGCGTGTATCTGAGCTTGTCGCCTTTGGGAGAGGTGAGGATGACGCCGGCTCCCAAGCCGGTGCGCATCTTGGACCCGTCGAAGTGCAAGCGCCAGTGAGTGGAGTCGGGAGCCGGCGGCAGGTACTGGGTCTCGGCCCAGTCGACGAGGAAGTCGGCCAATGCTTGGGACTTGATGGTGGTGTGGGGCTGGTAGAAGATCGTGTAAGGGGCCAGCTCGATGGCCCATTTCGGCACCCGGCCGGATGCATCCCGACTGCCTATGATCTCGGCAAGTGGGGCGGTGCATACGACCATGATGGGGTGCTCTTGGAAGTAGGGCTTCAGCTTCTTGGCGGCAAAGTACACGCCATAGCACATCTTCTGGTAGTGCGGGTAGTTCTG
This sequence comes from Aegilops umbellulata, assembly GCA_032464435.1. Classification (NCBI taxonomy): domain Eukaryota; kingdom Viridiplantae; phylum Streptophyta; class Magnoliopsida; order Poales; family Poaceae; genus Aegilops; species Aegilops umbellulata. Next base: position 589,775,726 of record CP136057.1, read on the forward strand.
CTTCGAGGTAGACAACACCTCACTCAAATAGTACACTGGCCTCTGGACCGGCTGAGCTCGGCCCTCTTCTGGGCGCTGGACTACGATGACAGTGCTGACCACCCGGCTGGTTGCAGCAATGTAAAGGAGCATGGGCTCTTTCTCAGTCGGCGCTGCCATGACAGGCGGCGTGGTCAGCATCTTCTTCAGCTCGTGAAAAGCTTGGTCGGCTTGGTCGTTCCACTCGAAGTGAGTGGTCTTCTTCATGAGGCGGTAGAGGGGGAGAGCCTTCTCTCCGAGCCGGCTGATGAAGCGGTTCAGGGAAGCCAAGCATCCAGTGAACTTCTAGACGTCTCGAAGTTTGGTGGGAATCGCCATTCTCTCAATGGCCTTGATCTTCGCTGGGTTGCATTCGATGCCGCGTTCGGAGACCAGGAAGCCTAGGAGCTGGCCGGCTGGCACTCCGAACACACATTTCTCGGGGTTGAGCTTGATCCAGAATTGGCGCAGGTTCTCGAATGTTTCCTTGAGGTCTTGCAGCAAGGTGCTGCGCTTCTCCGTCTTCACCACAATGGCGTCCACGTAGACCTGGGCATTTCTGCCGAGCTGCTTGAGGAGGCACTTCTGCATGCAACGCTGAAAAGTGGCACCGGCATTTCTCAAGCCGAATGTCATAGTCAGGTAGCAGAAAGCTCTGAAGGGTGTGATGAAGGCGGTCTTCAGGCGGTCGGCCGGGTCCAACTTTATCTGGTGGTATCCGGAGTAAGCATCCAAGAAACTCAACAGTTCGCATCGGGCTGTGGAGTCTATCACTTGATCTATCCTTGGCAGGGCGAAAGGATCTTTGGGGCAAGCCTTGTTGAGGCTCGTGTAATCTATACACATGCGCCATTTGTTGTTCTTCTTCAGCACGAGGACCGGGTTGGCAAGCCACTCCGGAAAGAAAACCTCCATGATGAAGCCGGCAGCCAGAAGCCGGGCTATCTCTTCTCCTACAATCCTTCTCTTTTCCCCCGACAGTCGGCGAAGGGGTTGTTTGACTAGCTTTGCACCTGCTCGGACGTGTAGTTTGTGCTCGGTGAAATCCTTCGGAACACCCGGCATGTCCTTGGGGGACCATGCAAAGATGTCCCGATTCTCACGGAGGAAATCGGGGAGCTCGCCTTCCTTTGCTGCTTAGGTTTGCCCCAATGACAGCAAACCTTTCCGGGTGCTCGGGGTCAAGAGGTATCTTCTTCGTTTCCTTGGCCGGCTGGAAGGAAACTTGGGCATCACATTCTTTGGGATCGGGGGACAGGGCCAGCTGCTTGCCGGCCATGGCCACGACCCGGTCCAACATCTTCTTCTCTTCGGCAATCACAAGGGACTCGGCCAGCCGGCTGCTGGCTGCTGCGCACTCAGAGGATTTCTTGTAATCGCCGGCTATGGTGATGATGCCCTTGGTGCTCGGCATCTTCATCTTGAGGTAAGCATAGTGGGGAACAGCCATGAACTTGGCCAAGGCAGGACGGCCAAGCAGCGCATGGTAAGAGCTCTCAAGGTCCACCACTTCAAACCAGATGGCCTCCCTGCGGAAGTGATCCTTGTCCCCAAAGAGGACATCAATCTTGATCTTGCCAATGGGGGCGCAGGACAGGCCGGGTACGATGCCGTGGAACACAGTCCGGGTAGGCATGAGCTGCTTCATCTTGACGTTGAGCTTCTTCAGGGTGTCAAGGTACAGGATGTTGATGCTGCTCCCGCCGTCTATCAGCACGCGGGAGAAACGGGCGGAGCGTCTGTCCGTTGCAAGGGTGGCATCCAAAACCAACGCATAAGAGCCGGGAGATGGCATCACCTCTGGGTGATCGGCCCGACTCCAGCTGATAGGCTTCTCTGACCAGTGCATGTGCTCGGAGGGGTTCGCGGCGACCGCGTTGGCTTCCTGGTGCTCTCAGCGTCTGCTGCGCCGATCTTTAGGCTGGCTTGTAAAGACGACGTAGGCGGCGTGCTCGTTGGGGAACTCGTCGTGCACGGCTCCGACTGCTGGCCGAGCGGCCGGCTGCTGTGGAGCCGGAGGCGGCGGACCAGCAGGGGGAGGCGGCGCAAGCCCTTCGCCTTTGGAGATTCGGGTGAGCCAGTGGCACTTCCGGGTTGTGTGGTTGGATGGCTTCGCGCCGCTGTGGAACTTGCATGGGGCGTCGAGAGTTGGCTCGTAGGAGAAGGCCGGCTGCTAAGCCGGCCTGCCGCCTTTCTGCTTCTTGGGTGTGGGCCGCCCTTCGGGCTGCTCGCCCTCGACCGTGGCCACCAGCCGACTGGTGGAAGGCGGCATGGGGCCCTTGCGTTTGTGGTCGTTTTGGTACGGGCGTCGGCCGGAGTCCCCAGCCGGCGTCTTGGGCGCCGGGTTGAGTACCTTCCCGGACGCGTCTACCCGGAGTTCTGTCTTCATTGAGGAGTCGGCAGTGGCGTACTTGTCCGCTATGACCAGAAGCTCGTCGAGGGTAGTCGGCTCGTTGCAGAGGAGCTTGTGCTTGAGGAGGGTGCCTTCTCGGCACCCGGATGTGAAGTATTCTATGGCTTGCACCTCATGCACTCCTTCGCAAGAGTTGCGGAGCTCGGCCCAACGTGTGAGGTAGTCGCGAGTGGACTCGGCGGGGCCTTGCAAGCACAAGGAGAGCTGTCTGGGCTTGGGAGCCCGCTTGTAGGTGCTGGTGAAGTTGCGTACGAAGGCTTCTGTGAAATCTAGCCAGCTGTTGACGCTGTATGGCTTGAGGCTGTTGAGCTAGGTTCGCGCCGTGCCTTGGAGCATGAGGGGCACGTACTTCACGGCAACGCGCCTGTTGCCGTTCGCGATGCATACTGCGGTGGAGTAGTCGATCAACCAATCTTCCGGCTTCACGAAGCCGTTGTACTTGGGCGTGTCTCTTGGGAGCGAGAACCCTTTGGGGAAGGGCTCGTCGCGGATGCGGGGGCCGAAACAAGGCGGGCCGACATCATCTTATTCTTCTAGCGCCAGGGATCGTGCTAGGCAGTCGATCCGATGGCGGGCGTCGTTCTCGCCGACTCCTTCATGGCGACCTAGTCGGCCACTGAGAGTCGGATGCGTGACAGGCGGCGGGATGGGATACCTTTCCCCACGAGGCGGAGGCGGAGGCGGGTTGCCCGCCGCTCCATGGCTCGAGGGTAGCCTTCTGCGTCTCGCTCGATGGAGATCCGGTTTCGGCTTCGGCTGGCAGCCGGCTCTTTCTCGTGTTGCGCGCGGGTTTTACCCGCAGTCGGCGTCCGGGACGTCGCGCCGTGCTCTCAGCGCGGTGGAGGACTTTCCGCGCGGGCGTCGGCTTCGTGCCGCTGTGCGGCTGCATCGATCAGCTGCTGGATGCGCCTGGCTATGTGGGGGAGCTCTTCGGCCCCCTGTCCATCCAGCTCATCTACGGCCGCTTGGGCGGCGCGCAGGTTCTCGAGTGGGGTGGCATAGACTGGGCGGTCGACTCCAAGCATGTCGGCGATGATAGTGCCGCGCTTTCTGACGACGCTGGCTCGGCTTGGGCCGCCAGGAGGTGGCGTGCCAAAGGCGGCGCGGTCGACTTCGCGCTGGTGGGCCTCGGTGAGGCGTCTCATGGAAGCTAGCTTCTGGCCCTCCGCGAGGAGGGCGAGACGGCGAGCCTCCAGTGCTTCGGCGTCGGCATCGGCCGGGAGGGGGACGGACAAGTCATGGATCGCCGCTTGCGGGGCGTCGTGGGCGTTCTCTCCAGAAGCGCCGCCGTGGCTGATGACCATCACCTCGGCGGTGGCACCGTCACAGCCATCGGCTCGGGGAAGCGGGTCGTCGTAGATCACGATGTTGGTGGGGAAGGCGTCGAGCGAGGCCGCGTCAGAATCGACAGGCATCGGATCGGTGGAGCCAACGGACTCCTGGTCCACAGCAGGCTCGCTGGAGACGTGGAGCTGGCCGAGAAGGTTGACGAGGTGGTCGGTGCCTGCGTCGTAGGCGGGCTCGTCGGAGATGAGGGCCTCGCCAAGTGGATCGGCGAGGTTGCTTGCTGCGCAGGCGTTGGTGACGCCTTGTAGCGCGTCGTGGCAAGCGCCATCGGGCGTGCCGGGCTGGCTACGCTCGCTGGGGAGGAAGAGGGTTCCCGTCCAGAACAGGTCTCCGGACAACGGTGCACCTGGCCCCATGGTGGGCGCCAAATGTCGGGTGGTAGGTGCGACATATGCCAACGGGTGGCTTATCATTGTGGGAGCCAGTAAGACGTCGCCGGTGCCTGGAAGCGGGATGAGGCGAAGACATGCACGCTGGCGAATCTTACCCAGCTTCGGGTCTCTCCGTGGAGATAACACCCCTACTGCTGCTCTGCGGGGTCTCCGCATGATCACTCAATGAACAAGTAGCTACAAGATGCTCCTTGAGCTGTTTGGCGAGAGGAAGAAGAAGGGCAAGGCTATCTCTACTCTTCTCTCCATGCAGTGTCTAAACTTAGATGAGATCAACCCTTTGCATGGGTGCCCCGGGGGGTTTATATAGGCCTACCCCCCGGCGGTACAATGGTAATCCGGCTAGGCGCGGGCCCTAGCCGTCAGTGTCTACGCTTGCGGGCTTCTGCGCCGGCTGCTGGGGCCCGCCGGCTGGTGGGTCCCGCCGGCTGCCGGCTTCTTGGTCGACAGGCAGGCCCCACTGCCAAGGGCCCTGTCGGTGGCTGGTTACTGTTGCCTCAATCCTGATGATGAGGGCTTTATCGAGGTAAGCATGGCTACAGCGCCGCCGCCTGGCGGGCGATCGCTGTAGCCTCACGTCGTCTTGTCTTCTTAATGGAGCGCCTCTTTCGAGGGAGGGGGCAAGCCGGCTTGGGGAAGTCGGCCATGTCTTGGGCCGACTGGAGGAGGCCTAGCCGCCTTCGGGCGTCTCTCTGCCCGAAGGGGCCCACCGCCCGTGGTTTGCGCTGACAGCCCGTCGTGGATGGCGCCATAGTCAACATGGCAACAATGCCGCGCCGGACGGGTCAGGGCTACCCCGTACGGCGCACTATTCCAGGCGTGCTCCGGGTTTCAGGGGTGGGAGGCTTTACTGTAGCCACACCCCGTCCCATCGCCGTTATGTGGACGCAGGCTTTGAGGGTACGATCTTGACCGCGTCGTGGGAGCCGGCTCCTTGGAGCCGGCCTTCTCGTGGCCGGCTTCTTGGAGCCGGCCCTCCCGCGGCTTTCTTCATGAGGGTTAAGGCCGGGGCGCCTTCCGATAGTCAGCCTGATAGGCAGCCGGCAGGGGAAGGTGACCCCACGTCTTGGATCCTTGGAGGCCGGATCGGCTCGTAATTTTTTCTGAAGTGCCAGGGGGAGCCGGCTAGGCTACCCGTGGTCATTTACCCCGACACCTTGTTGGTCAACCGCTCTTCTACCACTTTGTCCTACTCAAGAAGGAGTCGCTCAAGTCGACACTTTGATGACACTATCGCCAGCTCAAGTACCCCAACATCAAACACTCTTCGTCGTGCCGCGCGTCAGGACCGTCACGCCAACCGCAATCCTCTACACGACACTGACTCTCAAGAGCAAGCTCGCGCGCAAGAACATCGACACCGTCAAAACCAAGCTACTTTCGCGCAAGCACAAGAACGGCAACGCCACCGGCAACAAGAGCAAGAGGAGCAAGCATGACAACACCAAGATGCACAAGATGCCGAGGCACAATGACTAGACCAACAACTACGTGAAACTCAAGCACTTGAGCCGCAACATGCCCTTCGTGATTCAAGTCGCGCCGTAGCCAACCGAGGCCGACAAGCTCGTGAGCATCAAGAAGCGCTTCATAATGAAGTTCAAGAAATGATTTATCAATCACGTGTGCATCGTCAAGCTCCTCGTCAAGATCGACAAGCGACTCATCAAGCTCAACAAGAACCTCAAGTTCGCCAAGAGCATGAAGACAATGGACATCCTCCAAGACAAGAGCAACATCAGGTCGACAACCCTCCTCGCAAAGAGCAACATGAGATTTTCAATCCTCAACGACATGGGCGTCATCATCCCCGACCACAACACAATGAAAAACAAAGATACGGCAAGCTCAAGTTCACCATGCCCAAGTTCACCGGAAGCAATGGCCCTGAGTAGTACATATCATGGGAATTGAAGGTTGACAAAATCTTCCGCTTGCACAACTATGAAGAAGAGAAGAAAATCGCGATGGCATCCCTTGAATTCCAAGACTACGTCCTCATTAGGTTGGAACAAGTCACTGAGCGACGAGAAGCAAGAGGTGAACCACCCATCACTACTTGGGCGCAAATGAAGGATGTCATGAGAGCATGTTTTGTGCCTAACTACTACAACCGCGACCTCTTCAAGAAACTCCTACTCCTCAAGCAAGGAACCAAGAGCGTTGAAGAGTACTACAAGGAAATGGAGACTGCCATGATAAGAGCCAATGTCATGGAAGATGATGAGCAAACTATGGCACATTTCTTGAATGGACTCAATCATCCTATCAAGAAGATAGCCGACTTACAACCATACTCAGACCTCATTGAGCTAGTACATCACGCTACCAAAGAGGAACGGCAAGTGCAAGATGACTTCAAGTATGCCAAGTACTCATCCAAGTCCTATGGCTTCTCCAACAATCAAGCTTCAACGACTCCAACACCCTCTACCTCAACCAAGCCATCTACAAGCAACGTCGACAAGTCAAGTTACAAGAAAACTTTGACAACCTCAAGTCATCCTCCTACTACAAGCAACTTCAAGCCAAAAGCTTCATCATCATCTACCCCAACCGATGAGACCATCAAGACAAGTTCCTTCAAATGCTTCACATGCGGCGACCGAGGCCACAAGTCCTTTGAGTGTAAAAACAAGCGCACCATGATCCTCAACGACGACGGAACCTATGACTCCATGAGCGAAGAGGAGATGGATGAAGGAAATATGCCCTAGAGGCAATAATAAAGTTATTATTTATTTCCTTATATCATGATAAATGTTTATTATTCATGTTGGAATTGTATTAACTGGAAACATAATACATGTGTGAATACATAGACAAACAGAGTGTCACTAGTATGCCTCTACTTGACTAGCTCATTAATCAAAGATGGTTATGTTTCCTAGCCATGAACAAAGAGTTGTTATTTGATTAACGAGATCACATCATTAGTTGAATGATCTGATTGACATGACCCATTCCATTAGCATAGCACCCGATCGTTTAGTATATTGCTATTGCTTTTATCCATGACTTATACATGTTCCTTTAACTATGAGAATATGCAACTCCCATTTACCGTAGGGACACTTTGTGTGCTACCAAACGTCACAACGTAACTGGGTGATTATAAAGGTGCTCTACAAGTGTCTCCGAAGGTACATGTTGAGTTGGCATATTTCGAGATTAGGATTTGTCACTCCGATTGTCGGAGAGGTATCTCAGGGCCTTCTCGGTAATGCACATCACATAAAGCCTTGCAAGCATTGCAACCAATGAGTTAGTTGCGAGATGATGTATTACGGAACGAGAAAAGAGACTTGCCGGTAACGAGATTTAACTAGGTATTGGATACCGACGATCGAATCTCGGGCAAGTAACATACCGATGACAAAGGGAACAACGTATGTTGTTATGCGGTCTGACCGATAAAGATCTTCGTAGAATATGTGGGAGCCAATATGGGCATCCAGGTCCCGCTATTGGTTATTGACCAGAAACGTGTCTCGGTCATGTCTACATTGTTCTCGAACCGTAGGGTCCGCACGCTTAACGTTACGATGACAGTTATTATGAGTTTATGCATTTTGATGTACCGAAGGAGATCGGAGTCCCGGATGTGATCACGGACGTGACGAGGAGTCTCGAAATGGTCGAGACATAAAGAATTATATATTGGAAGCCTATGTTTGGACATCGGATGCATTCCAGGTGAAATCAGGATTTTACCGGAATACCGGGAGGGTTACCGGAACCCCCCGGGAGCATAATAGGCCAACATGGGCCTTGGAGAAGAGGTGAGAGGGCTGCCCTCATGGGCTGTGCGCCTCCCCCCCTTCCCTAGTCCTATTAGGACTAGGAGAAGTGGGGCGCCCCCTCTCTCTCTCTCTTCCCCTTGAAGAATCCTAGTCCAACTAGGATTGGGGGGGGGGGGAATCCTACTCCCAGAGGGAGTAGGACTCCTCCTGCGCCTCCCTCCTTTGGCCGGCCAGCCTCCCCCCCTTCATCCTTTATATACGGGGGCAGGGGACACCCCAAGACACACAAGTTGATCTACGGATCGTTCCTTAGCCGTGTGCGGTGCCCCCTTCCACCAAATTCCACCTCGATCATATCGTTGCAGTGCTTAGGCGAAGCCCTGCGCCGGTAACACATCAAGATCGTCACCACGCCGTCGTGCTGACGGAACTCTTCATCGACGCTTTGCTGGATCGGAGCCCGGGGATCGTCATCGAGCTGAACGTGTGCCAAGAACTCGGAGGTGCCGGAGTAACGGTGCTGTGATCGGTTGGATCGCGAGGAGAACGTACGACTACTTCCTCTACGTACGACTACTTCCTCTACGTTGTGTCAACGCTTCCGCTTCGGTCTACGAGGGTACGTAGACAAACACTCTCCCCTCTCGTTGCTATGCATCACCATGATCTTGCGTGTGCGTAGGAAATTTTTTGAAATTACTACGTTCCCCAACAGTGGCATCCGAGCCTAGGTTTTATGGTTTGATGTTATTTGCACGAGTAGAACACAAGTGAGTTGTGGACGATACAAGTCATACTGCCTACCAGCATGTCATACTTTGGTTCAGCGGTATTGTTGGAAGAGACGATCCGGACCAACCTTACGCGTACGCTTACGCGAGACCGGTTCCCTCGACGTGCTTTGCACATAGATGGCTTGCGGAAGACTGTCTCTCCAACTTTAGTTGAACCGAGTGTGGCTACGCCCGGTCCTTGAGAAGGTTAAAACGGAGTCTATTTGACAAACTATCATTGTGGTTTTGATGCGTAGGTAAGATGAGTTCTTGCTTAAAGCCCATAGCAGCCACGTAAAACTTGCAACAACAAAGTAGAGGACGTCTAACTTGTTTTTGCAGGGCATGTTGTGATGTGATATGGTCAAGACGTGATGCTAAATTTTATTGTATGAGATGATCATGTTTTGTAACCGAGTTATCGGCAACTGGCAGGAGCCATATGGTTGTCGCTTTATTGTATGCAATGCAATCGCGATGTAATGCTTTACTTTATTGCTAAACGGTAGTGATAGTCGTAGAAGCATAAGATTAGCGAGACGACAACAATGCTGCGATGAAGATCAAGGTGTCGCGCCGGTGACGATGGTGATCATGACGGTGCTTCGAAGATGAAGATCACAAGCACAAGATGATGATGGCCATATCATATCACTTATATTGATTGCATGTGATGTTTATCCTTTTATGCATCTTATCTTGCTTTGATTGACGGTAGCATTATAAGATGATCTCTCACTAAATTATCAAGAAGTGTTCTCCCTGAGTATGCACCGTTGCGAAAGTTCTTCGTGCTGAGACACCACGTGATGATCGGGTGTGATAGGCTCTACGTTCAAATACAACGGGTGCAAAACAGTTGCACACGCAGAATACTCAGGTTTAACTTGACGAGCCTAGCATATACAGATATGGCCTCGGAACACAGAGACCGAAAGGTCGAGCGTGAATCATATAGTAGATATGATCAACATAATGATGTTCACCATTGAAACTACTCCATCTCACGTGATGATCGGACATGGTTTAGTTGATTTGGATCACGTGATCACTTAGAGGATTAGAGGGATGTCTATCTAAGTGGGAGTTCTTAAGTAATATGATTAATTGAACTTTAATTTATCATGAACTTAGTCCTGGTAGTATTAGCATATCTATGTTGTAGATCAATAGCTCGCGTTGTTACTTCCCTATGTTTATTTTGATATGTTCCTAGAGAAAATTGTGTTGAAAGATGTTCGTAGCAATGATGCGGATTGGATCCGTGATCTGAGGTTGATCCTCATTGCTGCACAGAAGAATTACGTCCTTGATGCACCGCTAGGTGACGGACCTATTGCAGGAGCAGATGCAGACATTATGAACGTTTTGCTAGCTCAATATGATGACTACTTAATAGTTTAGTGCACCATGCTTAACTGCTTAGAATCGGGACTTCAAAGACGTTTTGAACATCATGGAGCATATGAGATGTTCCAGGAGTTGAAGTTAATATTTGAAGCAAATACCCGAGTTGAGAGATATGAAGTCTCCAACAAGTTCTATAGCTAAAAGATGGAGGAGAATCGCTCAACTAGTGAGCATGTGCTCAGATTGTCTGGGTACTACAATCGCTTGAATCAAGTGGGAGTTAATCTTCCAGATAAGATAGTGATTGACAGAATTCTCTAGTCACCATCACCAAGTTAGTAGAACTTCGTGATGAACTATAATATGCAAGGGATAACGGAAAATATTCCCAAGCTCTTCGCGATGCTAAAGTCGGCGAAGGTAGAAATCAAAGAAAAAACATCAAGTGTTGATGGTTGACAAGATCACTAGTTTCAAGAAAAGGGCAAAAGGAAAGAAGGGGAACTTCAAGAAGAACGGCAAGCAAGTTGCTGCTCAAGTGAAAAAGCCCAAGCCTGAGACTAAGTGCTTCTACTGCAAAGGGACTGGTCACTAGAAGCGGAACTACCCCAAGTGATTGGCGGATAAGAAGGATGGCAAAGTGAACATAAGTATATTTGATATACATGTTATTGATGTGTACTTTACTAGTGTTCATAGCAACTCCTCAGTATTTGGTACTAGTTCAAGTTGCTAAGATTAGTAACTCGAAACGGGAGTTGCAGAATGAACAAAGACTAGTTAAAGGGCAAGGTGACGATGTGTGTTGGAAGTGGTTCCAAGATTGATATGATCATCATCACACACTCCCTATACTTTCGGGATTAGTGTTGAAACTAAATAAGTGTTATTTGGTGTTTGCGTTGAGCATGAATATGATTTGATCATGTTTATTGCAATACGGCTATTCATTTAAGTAAGAGAATAAATTGTTGTTCTGTTTACATGAATAAAACCTTCTATGGTTATACACACCAACGAAATGGTTTGTTGGATCTCGATCATAGTGATACACATATTCATAATATTGAAGCCAAAAGATGCAAAGTTAATAATGATAGTGCAAACTTATTTGTGGCACTGCAGTTTAGGTCATATTGGTGTAAAGCGCATGAAGAAACTCCATGCTGATGGGATTTTGGAATCACTTGATTATGAATCACTTGATGCTTGCGAACCATGCCTCTTGGGCAAGATGACTAAAGCGCCGTTCTCCGGAACAATGGAGCAAGCAACAGATTTGTTGGAAATCATACATACTGATGTATATGGTCCGATGAATATTAAGGCTCGCGACAAGTATCATTATTTTCTAACCTTCACAGATGATTTGAGCAGATATGGGTATATCTACTTGATGAAACATAAGTCTGAAACATTTGAAAAGTTCAAAGAATTTCAGAGTGAAGTGGAAAATCATCGTGACAAGAAAATAAAGTTTCTACGATCTAATCGCAGAGACGAATATTTGAGTTACGAGTTTGGTCTTCAATTAAAACAAAGTGGAATAGTTTCACAAATTCATGCCACCTGGAACACCACAGCATAATGGTGTGTCCGAACGTCATAACCGTACTTTATTGGATATAGTACAATCTATGATGTTTCTTACCGATTTACCAATATCATTTTGGGATCATGCATTAGAGACAGCTGCATTCACATTAAATAGGGCACCATCTAAATCCGTTGAGACGACACCGTATGAACTATGGTTTAGCAATAAACCTAAGCTGTCGTTTCTTAAAGTTTGGGGCTGCGATGCTTATGTGAAAAAGCTTCAACCTGATAAGCTCGAACCCAAATCGGAGAAATATGTTTTCATAGGATATCCAAAGGAAACTGTTGGATACACCTTCTATCACAGTTCCGAAGGCAAGACTTTTGTTGCTAAGTTTGGAAACTTTCTAGAGAAAGAGTTTCTTTCGAAAGAAGTGAGTGGGAGGAAAGTAGAACTTGATAAGGTAATTGTACCTTCTCCCTTATTGGAAAGTAGTTCATCACAGAAATCTGTTCTTGTGACTACTACACCAATTTGTGAGGAAGATAATGATGATGATCATGTAACTTCAGATCAAGTTACTACCGAATCTCGTAGGTAAACCAGAGTGAGATCCGCACCAGAGTGGTACGGTAATCCTGTTCTGGAAGTCATGTTACTAGACCATGATGAACTTGCGAACTATGAGGAAGCGATGATGAGCCCAGATTCCGCGAAATGGTTAGAGGCCATGAAATCTGAGATATGATCCATGTATGAGAACAAAGTATGGACTTTGATGGATTTGCCCGATGATCGGCAAGCCAAAGAAAATAAATGGATCTTGAAGAGGAAGACGGACACTGATAGTAGTGTTACTATCTACAAAGCTAGAATTGTCGCAAAAAAGGTTTTCGACAAGTTCAAAGTGTTGACTACGATGAGAGTTTCTCACTCGTATCTATGCTTAAGTCTGTCCGAATCATGTTAGCAATTGCCGCATTTTATGAAATACGGCAAATGGATAAACAAAACTACATTCCTTAATGGATTTATTAAAGAAGAGTTGTATACGATATAACTAGAAGGTTTTGTCGATCCTGAAGGTGTTAACAAAATATGCAAGCTCCAGCGATCCATCTATGGACTGGTGCAAGCATCTCGGAGTTGGAATATACGCTTTGATAAGTTGATCAAAGCATATAGTTTTATACAGACTTGCGGTGAAGCCTGTATTTACAAGAAAGTGAGTGGGAGCACTACAGCATTTCTGATAAGTATATGTAAATGACATATTATTGATCGGAAATAATGTAGAATTATTCTGTAAAGCATAAAGGAGTATTTGAAAGGAGTTTTTCGAAGAAGGACCTCGGTGAAGCTGCTTACATATTGAGTATCAAGATCTATAGAGATAGATCAAGACGCTTGATAAGTTTTTCAATAAGTACATACCTTGAAAAGATTTTGAAGTAGTTCAAAATGGAACAGTCAAAGAAAGAGTTCTTGCCTGTATTACAAGGTGTGAAATTGAGTAAGACTCAAAACCCGACCACGGCAGAAGATAGAAAAAGAATGAAAGTCATTCCCTATGCCTCAGCCATAGGTTCTATAAAGTATGCCATGCTGTGTACCAGATCTATTGCATACCCTACCACTGAGTTTGGCAAGGGAGTACAATAGTGATCTAGGAGTAGATCACTGGACAAGCGATCAAAATTATCCTTAGTGGAATAAGGATATGTTTCTCGATTATGGATGTGACAAAAAGGTTCGTCGTAAAAGGTTACGTCGATGCAAGTTTTGACACTAATCTAGATGACTCTAAGTCTCAATCTAGATACATATTGAAAGTGGGAGCAATTAGCTAAAGTAGCTCCGTGCAGAGCGTTGTAGACATAGAAAATTGCAAAATACATAACGGATCTGAATGTGGCAGACCCGTTGACTAAATTTCTCTCACAAGCAAAACATGATCACACCGTAGTACTCTTTGGGTGTTAATCACATAGCGATGTGGACTAGATTACTGAATCAAGTAAACCCTTTGGGTGTTGGTCACATATCGATGTGAACTATGGGTGTTAATCACATGATGATGTGAACTATTGATGTTAATCACATGGTGATGTGATCTAGATTATTGACTCTAGTGCAAGTGGGAGACTGAAGGAAATATGCCCTAGAGGCAATAATAAAGTTATTATTTGTTTCCTTATATCATGATAAATGTTTATTATTCATGCTGGAATTGTATTAACTGGAAACATAATACATGTGTGAATACATAGACAAACAGAGTGTCACTAGTATGCCTCTACTTGACTAGCTCATTAATCAAAGATGGTTATGTTTCCTAGCCATGAACAAAGAGTTGTTATTTGATTAACGAGATCACATCATTAGTTGAATGATCTGATTGACATGACCCATTCCATTAGCATAGCACCCGATCGTTTAGTATATTGCTATTGCTTTTATCCATGACTTATACATGTTCCTTTAACTATGAGAATATGCAACTCCCATTTACCGTAGGGACACTTTGTGTGCTACCAAACGTCACAACGTAACTGGGTGATTATAAAGGTGCTCTACAAGTGTCTCCGAAGGTACATGTTGAGTTGGCATATTTTGAGATTAGGATTTGTCACTCCGATTGTCGGAGAGGTATCTCAGGGCCTTCTCGGTAATGCACATCACATAAAGCCTTGCAAGCATTGCAACCAATGAGTTAGTTGCGAGATGATGTATTACGGAACGAGAAAAGAGACTTGCCGGTAACGAGATTTAACTAGGTATTGGATACCGACGATCGAATCTCGGGCAAGTAACATACCGGTGACAAAGGGAACAACGTATGTTGTTATGCGGTCTGACCGATAAAGATCTTCGTAGAATATGTGGGAGCCAATATGGGCATCCAGGTCCCGCTATTGGTTATTGACCGGAAACGTGTCTCGGTCATGTCTACATTGTTCTCGAACCGTAGGGTCCGCACGCTTAACGTTACGATGACAGTTATTATGAGTTTATGCATTTTGATGTACCGAAGGAGTTCGGAGTCCCGGATGTGATCACGGACGTGACGAGGAGTCTCGAAATGGTCGAGACATAAAGAATTATATATTGGAAGCCTATGTTTGGACATCGGATGCATTCCAGGTGAAATCAGGATTTTACCGGAATACCGGGAGGGTTACCGGAACCCCCCGGGAGCATAATAGGCCAACATGGGCCTTGGAGAAGAGGTGAGAGGGCTGCCCTCATGGGCTGTGCGCCTCCCCCCTTCCCTAGTCCTATTAGGACTAGGAGAAGTGGGGCGCCCCCTCTCTCTCTCTCTTCCCCTTGAAGAATCCTAGTCCAACTAGGATTGGGGGGGGGGGAATCCTACTCCCAGAGGGAGTAGGACTCCTCCTGCGCCTCCCTCCTTTGGCCGGCCAGCCTCCCCCCCTTCATCCTTTATATACGGGGGCAGGGGACACCCCAAGACACACAAGTTGATCTACGGATCGTTCCTTAGCCGTGTGCGGTGCCCCCTTCCACCAAATCCCACCTCGATCATATCGTTGCAGTGCTTAGGCGAAGCCCTGCGCCGGTAACACATCAAGATCGTCACCACGCCGTCGTGCTGACGGAACTCTTCCTCGACGCTTTGCTGGATCGGAGCCCGGGGATCGTCATCGAGCTGAACGTGTGCCAAGAACTCGGAGGTGCCGGAGTAACGGTGCTGTGATCGGTTGGATCGCGAGGAGAACGTACGACTACTTCCTCTACGTACGACTACTTCCTCTACGTTGTGTCAACGCTTCCGCTTCGGTCTACGAGGGTACGTAGACAAACACTCTCCCCTCTCGTTGCTATGCATCACCATGATCTTGCGTGTGCGTAGGAAATTTTTTGAAATTACTACGTTCCCCAACAATGGAAGCCCTTGAGCAAGTGGCCATGCACCAGCGCGTGAACAAATATGAAGATGATCAAGTCTTTTGTGACGAAGATTCGAGCCCCGCTCCTGTTGTCTCCAAGATCTTGACTCTTCAACATCAACAAGACAAAGACCAAAGATGCCATATCTTCCACACTATGGCCGGCATCAATGGAAGGTCCATCAAGGTCATCATCGATGGAGGGAGTTGCAATAACTTAGCAAGTGAAGAAATATGCTCCAAGCTTCAATTGGTCAAGATGAATCACCCGCACCCCTACAAGGTTCAATGGCTAAGCGACACCGGCACCATCCAAGTCAAGCATAGAGTACAAGTTTCTTTCAAGATCGGAGCTTACGAAGACACTTTGGAGTGTGATGTCCTTCCGATGACCGTTTGCCACCTCCTTCTTGGACGGCCATGGCAATTCGACAGAGGTGTCATCCACAACGGGCGTACAAACCACTACAATTTCAAGATGAAAGGAAATGAGTATATACTACGACTTATGTCTCCAAGCCAAGTGATCACCGATAAGCAAGCCACCCATCGTGGAGAGAATAGTGAGAGAGTGAACCACCAAAAAGAGACTGAGCGCCACAAGCCCAAATTGAGTGCCTCCACGATGAGCGACAAGAAGAACTTAGTCCTCTTTGACACCAAACATGAGATGGGAGAAGTGTATGAGAACCCATCAAGTGCCATGCACTATGTCCTTTTGTGCAAGGACGAGGCACCCAAAACTAACACCTCTCACAATCTACCTTCGGTGTTATCTTCTCTATTGCAGTAATTCCAAGATGTCTTCCCCAACGAGCTACCTCCGGGTCTACCTCCACTAAGAGGCATTGAGCACTTCACGATAGTGATATAGCCGATCGGGCTAGGAATGACATGAAGGATTATCAAACGCATAAGAAACAAAAATTACTTAGAGTTATTGAATCGAAGTTGTGAATTGATTCACTTATCGACGTTCTCGAGTGACTAACAACTCAAAACCCCGGGAAATCTGGAATCGATGAGAAGCAATACCAGATGAAGACTCGTAGAAGCAACATGGTTCTTTGTTATTCTCGAGATACCGGAGGGTAATACTTGAAGGAAGATCAAAATAGAGGTTGTGGAGTTGCATTGATCTGCAGAAGACAAGTGCGTCAACTTGTCCGAGAAATGGAATCAAAGGGTAACAATCATGGTCAGAACCACGGTTGCAAAGGACCAAACATAGATACCAGATGAACTTATAACAAGGGGATTATTATTATCACAAGAAGCTTCCATGATAAGTGCCACATTGGGTCCATGGGCATGAACACAAAGTTCAAGGTCAACTCCCACTTCTTCAATGCATAACCTTTCATTCACTCCTCGTTTTCGAAGAAATAGTAGTGCAGAGGATTTATCTGGCGAAGTACCAGAAGAGTAAGACTCGTGAGAACTCTCGGGTTCACACGGATAATGGAAGGCATAAGTTCAACCCATCGGGGCATCTTGGGAAAATATACCATAAACCCCACGAGTAAAATAACACAAGCTCGAAGGTAGAGCATGGTTGACAAAAGGAGAGGATACAATTTACCGAAGGCAATATGTATCAGGGGAAGAGCGCACGAGATTTAGAATATGAAGGACATAGCCGGATAATAATCCAACAAAGGCTTCGGCGATCCTCAAAGGATCTGATGTGAGTATCAGTACTCAATCAGAAGAAGTAAAGAATGCAAAGGCATCAGATTATAGAAACAACTGACTAATTCAAAGTTTAAGTAACAAAGGAATTTTGATATCCCGATCGGTGTATCGAAATCAGATGCTCTGATTAAGTGTGAGTAAGTAGAATAGGATAAGATGGGCAATCAATCAAGGTTTGATTTACCGAGAACCAGCTCATGTCTAGAATGACGTTTGAGCTAGAAGGACAATTTACAAGGAACAACTGATGATTGCGTGCATTCACACACATGTTGAATGAATAGGGTAAGGATGACTATCGCAAAGGATTTTAAGGAATATTGCTGGGCATATGGACTTAACCATAATGCAAGTAGGTAAGGAAGCACAAGAGCAATAGGCTACTAAGGACTTTCAGAAGATCGAATGGTATTTCGAAGACTTTTGTGAAATACATGAATCAACTGGGGATGAGTGGATACTCGATAAGTGTGAGGAATTATCCACAGTGCGAAAGAAACTACAAAGCGGAAGCACAAGGATTCTCGGAACAACGAATAGTATTGGGGTAATTTGTAATCATCAAGAGCAATTGGAAATGATTGTATGAACGACACGCATAAGTCGTTATCCCTATGAATATAACGGTGGTAGGGAATTGCAAAGGCGGAGGTCACAAGGGTCTCGGGAAAACATCGGAGAGTAACTGTAGAATTCTTCTGGTGCAGTAAGCGATCATCGGTAATAAGGGGCTCTCCGGGAGGAAGTAGTTACGAGATCCTAATGTTAGAGTTAGCAAAATCGTTTAACCCGAAAGGAAGAGAGATCAGAGTCCTAGAGTATAGACGAGGAATAAAAGATCCTAATACCACCCAATTGGCGACGTGGGCCCGTAAGCCGCACAACCAAGTTAGTAAAACAGTTTTCAGTTTCTAGACTCAACTTCGGCCAAGGAGTTGGAAAGGGGGCTACCTACAGGCAGTCGGCTCTGATACCAACTTGTGACGCCCTCGATTCAACCGTACACTAATCATACACGCAAATGTGTACGATCAAGATCAAGGACTCACGGGAAGATATCACAAGACAACTCTAGACACAAATTAAAATAATACAAGCTTTATATTACAAGCCAGGGGCCTCGAGGGCTCGAATACATAAGCTCGAATACAGAAGAGTCAGCGGAAGCAACAATATCTGAGTACAGACATAAGTTAGACAAGGGTGCCTTAAGAAGGCTAGCACAAAAGCAACATCGATCGAAAAGGAAAGGCCTCCTGCCTGGGAGCCTCCTAACTTCTCCTGGTCGTCGGCGGTCTCCACGTAGTAGTAGGCATCGGTGGTGACATCTGGCTCCTGGGCTTCGACATCTGGTTGCATCAACCGGAAAGAAGAAGAAGGGGGAAAGGGGGAGCAAAGCAACCGTGAGTACTCATCCAAAGTACTCGCAAGCAAGGATCTACACTACATATGCAACATTATCAAAGGAAGGCTGTATATGTGGACTGGGCTGCAGAAATGCCAGAATAGAGGGAAAGCCTAGTCCTATCGAAGACTAGCATCTTCTGGAAACCACCATCTTGCAGCAACAGGAGGGAGTAGAGTAGCATAAGTAAAGTAGTAGCCGTGTTATCAACCTCGGCCAGAGATCCTTTCTCGACTCCCTGCGAGAAAGAAGTCCCAGAGCCATACTATCCAGTTATCATCACAATCCATTTATTATCACCATCCAGTTCTCATCACAAGTCTCCAATTCTAGTTGTATCGATCGGGATACAACTTTAAGTGTCCGTTACCGTAGGACAGGCTATCGATAGATGTTTTCTTCCCTGCAGGGGTGCACCAACTTACCCACCATGCTCGATTAACTCCGGCCGGACACACTTTCCTGGGTCATGCCCGGCCTCGGCCAAACAATATGCCGCAACCCGACCTAGGCTTAATAGAGAGGCCAGCACGCCGGACTAAACCTATGCCCCCAGGGGTCATGGGCCATCTCCCCGGGAACTCCTGCACGTTGCGAACGAGGCCGGTGAGCAGACCTAGCTACCTCCTTCAACAAGGCAGGCGCTTACGCAGTCCAACCCGGCGCGCGCCACTCAGTCACTGACGTCTATTAAGCTTCGGCTGATGCATACGACGCAGAACGCCCATACTATGCTCACGTGATGGTTAGTGCTATCAGGACAGAGGCCCCTCGGATCAAATATCCAAATCGTAGTGGATTAGGAACGCGCGGTAACAAGCAGAGACTCACGAAAGAGGTGACCCCATTGCCCCGTCTCGAGGACTTGTGGCAAGGGCAAGGAATGCCCGGCCACGCCTCGTAATTATCTCACGGGCACCTTCCAGGTCCGCCCGACTCCACATCACTCGCAATTAAGCTCGCGCGGGTACCCCTCAGGGTCGACCCGTCTTTCCAAGTAACCGTGGTAAAGTACAAGTATCCGTGTGTCCAAACATCAAGGGGAAAACCCGAGGAATCACCCCTGATGAATTCCACTAGATGTAATCATCAAGGTGAACGTAAGAGGAATCAACCCCGAGGTTCACACCTGAGGGGTTGCACGACAGAGTCGTATCGAAAGTGGTTAAGGAGGAGATCACCCTCGATGACCACGACCGAATGACTACTCTACATGGTTAACATCAGAAGTGCTGAAGAGGTTCACCCTCGGTACTCGATAGTAACCCAGTAGGGTCAAGCAACTAAGGGGAAGTGATGTGCGGTGTCGGGGCCTGGTCTTCGATCACGTAGATCGAGTCGTCGATGATGAAGCAGGGGCAACAAGGACAAGTGGGGGTCACTGATGGATCACTAACCAACCTATACTAAGCAGTTTAGGATAAGCATATAAGGTACAACAGCAGATACAAAAGCAGGCTATGCATCAGAATAGGAGCAAACAATAACAGTAGCAAAATCTAATGCAAGCATGAGAGAAGGGAATGGGCGATATCGGGATGATCAAAGGGGGGGCTTGCCTGGTTGCTCAGACAAGAAGAAGGGGTCGTTCTCGACGTAGTCGATCACAGTGGCATTAGCGGTAGTCTCGGGGTCTACCGGAGAGGAGAGGGGGAAGAAACAGTAAATACATAGTAAGCAAGAGCATAACAAGACAACAAGCAGAGCTAGACGTGTTCTAATGCGGTGCTACAGGTTACCGGCGAAGGGGGATAACATCCGGGAATGTTTCCCCAGGATTAGCATTTTCGGACAGATGAAACGAAGGGGAAAAGTTGCATGTACAGGTAGTTAGGGGCATGTGGCAGACGGACGGATCACGTATTCGGATTTGTCTCGTCGTTCTGAGCAACTTTCATGTAGAAAACATTTTCATCTGAGCTACGGTTTATTTTCTATTAATTTTTAAAGTTTTAAAACATTTTCTAGAATTTATTTAATTAAATTAAATCAACATTATCCATAATAGTATGGGATGACGTCAACATGACGTAGGCATGACGTCAGCAGTCAACAGTGTAGTTGACTAGAGTCCAACCTGACATGTGGGTCCAGTGGGACCCACCTGTCATAGACAAAGCATGTTAATTATTATTTAATTAAGCATGATTGGTTATGTTTAATTAAACTAGATTAATTAAGTTAATTAACTAATTAATTAATTAATTAATTAATTTATGTATTTAACTTTATAAAAAACGTTTTGGGGCGCTGGGGCCCCCATGTCAGTTGCCCAGAGGGGCTTTGCGGGCGCTGGGCTAGCGGTAACGGGCGACGAGCGCCAGCCCGCTTCCCAGGTCACCAGGGTGCGCCCGCCATGGCGCGGTAAGGCCGGCCGCCTGATGCGGGCAGTGGCGAGGCCACGGCGAGGTGGGCAGCAGAGCAGCGGCGGTGCGGGAGAAGCGTCGCGGCGCGGGGCAGCTACGGCGCTGGCAGAGGCGGGCACCCGGGAGGTGGTGGGCGTGGCGAGGCAGGGCGTGGTTGGGATCCACTGTAAGGCGAGGCTCGGGCAGGCAGGGAAAGCGGGCACAGGGTGCGGTGAGCAGGGGAGGCGCAACGCGAGGGAGGCACGACGAGCGGTCGGGCGGCTGCGAGCGAGCCGCGACGACGAGGACAGGGGAGGGGTGACGATGCACGAGACGCAGGCGCGGTGACCGCTCGGAGTTCGCGGCCCCGGTCAGGAGCACAGGCGACAGCCTACGGCGGTGTAATCGGAAGGGGAGGCAAGGGGGTTGCTCACCCCCGTTGCAGGGCAGGGGGTCGGCGAAGCTCGATGCAGGCCGTCGATGGAGAGGCGGGGCGGGGTCGAGGAGGCGGTCCGGCGGGGTCTAGCGATGGCGCCGTCCGGGATGATGGCGTCGAGCAGCTCCGGGCGGCGAGGCGCGGTCGTCGGGGCACAGCGGGGTCGATCCCGATCTAGCTCGGGTCGAGGTGGGGCGGGCACCATGCGGGGGAGATGGGAAGGCAGGCGCCGGCGACGGGGGTGGCTGGAGGCACCGAGCGGTGGCGGCGTGGCGAAGGGGTCGGGGTCCTCTGCCCCGATCCAGGCGGGGAAAGGGGAGAGAGGCGTGCGGGGAGCGAGTGGGGGAGTGGGGATCGGGAGAGGTTAGGGTTTGGGGAGTGGGGTGGTTGGTAGGGGGGCGGCTGGGCCGGCCTGGTTGGCCCGGTGGCCAGCTGGGCCGAAGCCCAGTGAGAGGGGTTTTGCTTTCTCCTTTTTTTTGTCTTTTCCCTTTTCCTTATTTCCCCCTTCTGTTTTGCAAATAGTTGGAGCACAAAAATGGATGTTGTTAAGAATGAACCTTGGCACATAATTCATGCACCAAATTGTGGTGTTGCACAAAAAGTTTTAGAGCCAATGGAATTGTTTAAGCATTTTTTTGGAAATTGAAATGGCCAATTAATGTGATGTCGGACCACTAAATAATTTCCAAGGGCACTTTCGGAATCCAAAAGAGGTTGGTTCCAACATGATAAATACCCGGGGATTATTTGCCACACTTTGAACATTTTAGTTTTCAGGTTTGGCAAATTTGAATTTTTTTACTTTAAATTTGAGTTTGAATATGAACAGTGATTTGGATCAAGTGAGCATTAGCAACAGTAATATGATGACATGGCACCATTAACATGGGGTTACTGTAGCATGACACCAGGGGTGTTACAAATCTCCTCCACTACAAGAAATCTTGTCCCGAGATTTAAGTGGGGAAGTAAAGAGTAACTTCGGGAGAACTGACCCTTATAGGGTTAATTATCTGGTGAACACTTCCAGGAATGTGACAGAAGTATCTCTCGAGTTGAAACCTAAGAAAACATCGAGAGAAAAATATGAAGGTACAATAGGAAGTTTCAAGCGAATGGACAAACGATCGATACCTAAACAGAGTGTGAGAAGGGGGTTCAGAGCATCGGGAATAGATCATCTCTCGGAAGGTGGCTCGTGACAACACACAAAGCCAAGAGCAAATGATACTTCGGAATAAAGGATATACAGGAGAGCCAGGTTCCGATCTTGTGGAACTGTGGGTTATGAGCCCACCATGTGGGTTAAAAGTAGAAAGGGGGCCGATAGCAAGGCATGTCAGATGATAGACTGTCAGTTACGTTGTCAACAACGTTGGTACCAAGGGCGAGGGACCGAGAGAACTATTTTCCTGCTCGTTGAACGAGGCGGACCAATAGGCAAAGTTCTCGTCCATCGGTGGTTACCGGAATGTCATCAGCAATAGTAACAGGGTCTCGCTGACAAGGTTGTATATTGGGGCGTTTTATAAGCAGGGAATTATTTCTTCTTATATCATATAGATCACAAGAAGGTTAAACAAACCAATGGAAAGGAAAATGAAATTATCGAATTAATCAGACCAACGGAAAGGAAAATGTGTTTACACACAAGAATTTGGAGTATATCCTTCCCAAAGGGAAGCAGAGCAGGATATAACTGATATGACAGTAAGCTCAAAAGCATTTACATAAAGGGGGCGAGGGAAGAATCATGATATTACCCATACAACGGTGTTTGGATAATAGATCAAGAAACATTTGGCAATGTGCTCCCAATGTTCTTGTTGATATTGAGAATACCACAGTCATGCTTCGATGTGGCAAAGATATGGTGTCAAGTAAAGATTGGGTTCGAAGATCTCAAGAGATACCGAGAAACAATTCCAAGATATCTCAAATCGTAAGGAATAACCAAGCACAACCAGGTCTGTGTTGGCAGAAAGTCAAGATGTCATCGATGATATCACAAATCATCGAGGGGCAAGGATGGTATTTCTAGCCATGAATTCAATTGACATCTCTGAAGAAGCCAAAGTGTTGACAGTGACCACGACAGATTTGGTCGAGAGACTCTATGAAGATGCCATCAAGCAGAAAAGGAAGGATGAAGTGAAAGGCTATGAGAACCACAGATTCGACACAAGCTCGAAATCAAGCTTGTTGTTCGAGGTGAATTGATAAGACGAGGAAGATCGACATAAGCTTAGCTCATCATCAAAAATCCTGTTCCGGGAAGAAGGACCATGTAGCACAGTTAAAATTTAGCACGATAGTGATATAGCCGATCGGGCTAGGAATGACTTGAAGGATTATCAAACGCATAAGCAACAAAAATTACTTAGAGTTATTGAATCGGAGTGTGGAATTGATTCACTTATCGGCGTTCTCGAGTGACTAACAACTCAAAACCTCATGAAATCTGAAATCGATGAGAAGCAATACCAGATGAAGACTCGTAGAAGCAACATGGTTCTTTGTTATTCTCGAGATACCGGAGGGTAATACTTGAAGGAAGATCAAAATAGATGTTGTGGAGTTGCATTGATCTGCAGAAGACAAGTGCGTGAACTTGTCCGAGAAATGGAATCAAAGGGGAACAATCATGGTCAGAACCACAGTTGCAAAGGACCAAACATAGATACCAGATGAACTTATAACAAGGGGATTATTATTATCACAAGAAGCTTCCATGATAAGTGCCACATTGGGTCCATGGGCATGAACACAAAGTTCAAGGTCAACTCCCACTTCTTCAATGCATAACCTTTCATTCACTCCTCGTTTTCGAAGAAATAGTAGTGCAGAGGATTTATCTGGCGAAGTACCAGAAGAGTAAGACTCGTGAGAACTCTCGGGTTCACACGGATAATGGAAGGCATAAGTTCAACCCATCGGGGCATCTTGGGAAAATATACCATAAACCCCACGAGTAAAATAACACAAGCTCGAAGGTAGAGCATGGTTGACAAAAGGAGAGGATACAATTTACCGAAGGCAATATGTATCAGGGGAAGAGCGCACGAGATTTAGAATATGAAGGACATAGCCGGATAATAATCCAACAAAGGCTTCGGCGATCCTCAAAGGATCTGATGTGACTATCAGTACTCAATCAGAAGAAGTAAAGAATGCAAAGGCATCAGATTATAGAAACAACTGACTAATTCAAAGTTTAAGTAACAAAGGAATTTTGATATCCAGATTGGTGTATCAAAATCAGATGCTCTGATTAAGTGTGAGTAAGTAGAATAGGATTAGATGGGCAATCAATCAAGGTTTGATTTACCGAGAACCAGCTCATGTCTAGAATGACGTCTGAGCTGGAAGGACAATTTACAAGGAACAACTGATGATTGCGTGCATTCACACACATGTTGAATGAATAGGGTAAGGACGACTATCGCAAAGGATTTTAAGGAATATTGCTGGGCATATGGACTTAACCATAATGCAAGTAGGTAAAGAAGCACAAGAGCAATAGGCTACTAAGGACTTTCAGAAGATCGAATGGTATTTCGAAGACTTTTGTGAAATACATGAATCAACTGGGGATGAGTGGATACTCGATAAGTGTGAGGAATTATCCGCAGTGCGAAAGAAACTACAAAGCGGAAGCACAAGGATTCTCGGAACAATGAATAGTATTGGGGTAACTTGTAATCATCAAGAGCAATTGGAAATGATTGTATGAACGACACGCGTAAGTCGTTATCCCTATGAATATAACGGTGGTAGGGAATTGCAAAGGCGGAGGTCACAAGGGTCTCGGGAAAACATCGGAGAGTAACTGTAGAATTCTTCTGGTGCAGTAAGCGATCACCGGTAATAAGCGGCTCTCCGGGAGGAAGTAGTTACGAGATCCTAATGTTAGAGTTAGCAAAATCGTTTAACCCGAAAGGAAGAGAGATCAGAGTCCCAGAGTATAGACGAGGAATAAAAGATCCCAATACCACCCAATTGGCGACGTGGGCCCGTAAGCCGCATAGCCAAGTTAGTAAAACAGTTTTCAGTTTCTAGACTCAACTTCGGCCAAGGAGTTGGAAAGGGGGCTACCTACAGGCAGTCGGCTCTGATACCAACTTGTGACGCCCTCGATTCAACCGTACACTAATCATACACGCAAATGTGTACGATCAAGATCAAGGACTCACGGGAAGATATCACAAGACAACTCTAGACACAAATTAAAATAATACAAGCTTTATATTACAAGCCAGGGGCCTCGAGGTCTCGAATACATAAGCTCGAATACAGAAGAGTCAGCGGAAGCAACAATATCTGAGTACAGACATAAGTTAGACAAGGGTGCCTTAAGAAGGCTAGCACAAAAGCAACATCGATCGAAAAGGAAAGGCCTCCTGCCTGGGAGCCTCCTAACTTCTCCTGGTCGTCGGCGGTCTCCACGTAGTAGTAGGCATCGGTGGTGACATCTGGCTCCTGGGCTTCGACATCTGGTTGCATCAACCGGAAAGAAGAAGAAGGGGGAAAGGGGGAGCAAAGCAACCGTGAGTACTCATCCAAAGTACTCGCAATCAAGGATCTACACTACATATGCAACATTATCAAAGGAAGGCTGTATATGTGGACTGGGCTGCAGAAATGCCAGAATAGAGGGAAAGCCTAGTCCTATCGAAGACTAGCATCTTCTGGAAACCACCATCTTGCAGCAACAGGAGGGAGTAGAGTAGCATAAGTAAAGTAGTAGCCGTGTTATCAACCTCGGCCAGAGATCCTTTCTCGACTCCCTGCGAGAAAGAAGTCCCAGAGCCATACTATCCAGTTATCATCACAATCCATTTATCATCACCATCCAGTTCTCATCACAAGTCTCCAATTCTAGTTGTATCAATCGGGATACAACTCCAAGTGTCCGTTATCGTAGGACAGGCTATCGATAGATGTTTTGTTCGCTGCAGGGGTGCACCAACTTACCCACCACGCTCGATTAACTCCGGCCGGACACACTTTCCTGGGTCATGCCCGGCCTCGGCCAAACAATACGCCACAACCCGACCTAGGCTTAATAGAGAGGCCAGCACGTCGGACTAAACCTATGCCCCCAGGGGTCACGGGCCATCTCCCCGGGAACTCCTACACGTTGCGAACGCGGCCGGTGAGCAGACCTAGCTACCTCCTTCAACAAGGCAGGCGCTTATGCAGTCCAACCCCGTGCGCGCCACTCAGTCGCTGACGTCTATTAAGCTTTGGCTGATGCATACAACGCAGCACACCCATACTATGCCCACGTGATGGTTAGTGCTATCAGGCCAGAGGCCCCTCGGATCAAATATCCAAATCATAGTGGATTAGGAACGCGCGGTAACAAGCAGAGACTCACGAAAGAGGTGACCCTGTTGCCCCATCTCGAGGACTTACGGCAAGGGCTAGGAATGCCCGGCCACGCCTCGTAATTATCTCGCGGGCACCTTCCAGGTCCGCCCGACTCCACATCACTCGCAATTAAGCTCGCGCGGGTACCCCTCAGGGTCAACCCATCTTTCCAAGTAACCGTGGTAAAGTACAAGTATCCGTGTGTCCAAACATCAAGGGGAAAACCCGAGGAATCACCCCCGATGAATTCCACTAGATGTAATCATCAAGGTGAACGTAAGAGGAATCACCCCCGAGGTTCACACTTGAGGGGTTGCACGATAGAGTCGTATCGAAAGTGGTTAAGGAGGAGATCACCCTCGATGACCATGACCGAATGACTACTCTACATGGTTAACATCAGAAGTGCTGAAGAGGTTCACCCTCGGTACTCGATAGTAACCCAGTAGGGTCAAGCAACTAAGGGGAAGTGATGTGCGGTGTCGGGGCCTGGTCTTCGATCACGTAGATCGAGTCGTCGATGATGAAGCAGGGGCAACAAGGACAAGTGGGGGTCACTGATGGATCACTAACCAACCTATACTAAGCAGTTTAGGATAAGCATATAAGGTACAACAGCAGATACAAAAGCAGGCTATGCATCAGAATAGGAGCAAACAATAACAGTAGCAAAATCTAATGCAAGCATGAGAGAAGGGAATGGGCGATATCGGGATGATCAAAGGGGGGGCTTGCCTGGTTGCTCAGACAAGAAGAAGGGGTCGTTGTCGACGTAGTCGATCACAGTGGCATCAGCGGCAGTCTCGGGGTCTACTGGAGAGGAGAGGGGGAAGAAACAGTAAATACATAGTAAGCAAGAGCATAACAGGACAACAAGCAGAGCTAGACGTGTTCTAACGCGGTGCTACAGGTTACCGGCGAAGGGGGATAACATCCGAGAATGTTTCCCCAGGTTTAGCATTTTCGGACAAATGAAACGGAGGGGAAAAGTTGCATGTACAGGTAGTTAGGGGCATGTGGCAGACGGACGGATCGCGTATTCGGATTCGTCTCGTCGTTCTGAGCAACTTTCATGTAGAAAACATTTTCATCTGAGCTACGGTTTATTTTCTATTATTTTTTAAAGTTTTAAAACATTTTCTAGAATTTATTTAATTAAATTAAATCAACATTATCGAGAATAGTATGGGATGACGTCAACATGACGTAGGCATGACGTCAGCAGTCAATAGTGTAGTTGACTGGAGTCCAACCTGACATGTGGGTCCAGTGGGACCCACCTGTCATAGACAAAGCATGTTAATTATTGTTTAATTAAGCAGGATTGGTTATGTTTAATTAAACTTGATTAATTAAGTTAATTAACTAATTTATTTATTTATTTATGTATTTAACTTTATAAAAAACGTTTGGGGGCGCTGGGGCCCCCATGTCAGTGGCCCAGAGGGGCTTCGCGGGCGCTGGGCCAGCGGTAACGGGCGACGAGCGCCAGCCCGCTTCCTAGGTCGCCAGGGTGCGCCCGCCACGGCGCGGTGAGGCCGGCCGCCTGATGCGGGCAGTGGCGAGGCCACGGCGAGGCGGGCAGCAGAGCTGCGGCGATGCGGGAGAAGCGTCGCGGCGCGGGGCGACTACGGCGCTGGCAGAGGCGGGCACCCGGGAGGTGGTGGGAGTGGCGAGGCAGGGCGTGGTTGGGAGCCACTATAAGGCGAGGCTCGGGCAGGCAGGGAAAGCGGGCATGGGGTGCGGTGAGCAGGGAAGGCGCAACGCGAGGGAGGCACGGCGAGCGGTCGGGCGGCTGCGAGCGAGCCGCGACGACGAGGACAGGGGCGGGGTGACGATGCACGAGACGCAGGCGCGGGCGCGGTGACCGCTCGGAGTTCGCGGCCCCGGTCAGGAGCACAGGCGAAGGCCTACGGTGGTGAAATCGGAAGGGGAGGCAAGGGGGTTGCTCACCCCCGTTGCAGGGCAGGGGGTCGGCGAAGCTCGATGCAGGCCGTCGATGGAGAGGCGGGGCGGGGTCGAGGAGGCGGTCCGGCGGGGTCTAGCGATGGCGCCGTCCGGGATGATGGCGTCGAGCAGCTCCGGGCGGCGAGGCGCGGTCGTCGGGGCACAGCGGGGTCGATCCCGATCTAGCTCGGGTCGAGGTGGGGCGGGCGCCATGCGGGGGAGACGGGAAGGCAGGCGCCGGCGAGGGGGGGTGGCCGGAGGCGCCGAGCGGCGGCGGCGTGGCGAAGGGGTCGGGGTCCTCTGCCCCGATCCAGGCGGGGAAAGGGGAGAGAGGCATGCGGGGAGCGAGTGGGGGAGTAGGGATCGGGAGAGGTTAGGGTTTGGGGAGTGGGGTGGTTAGTAGGGCGGCGGCTGGGCCGGCCTGGTTGGCCCGGTGGCCAGCTGGGCCGAAGCCCAGTGAGAGGGGTTTTGCTTTCTCCTTTTTTTGTCTTTTCCCTTTTCCTTATTTTCCCCTTCTGTTTTGCAAATAGTTGGGCTACAAAAATGGATGTTGTTAAGAATGAAACTTGGCACATAATTCATGCACCAAATTGTGGTGTTGCACAAAAAGTTTTAGAGCCTACGGAATTGTTCAAGCAATTTTTTGGAAATTGAAATGGCCAATTAATGTGATGTTGGACCACTAAATAATTTCCAAGGGCACTTTCGGAATCCAAAAGAGGTTGGTTCCAACATGATAAATACCCGGGGATTATTTGCCACACTTTGAACATTTTAGTTTCCAGGTTTGGCAAATTTGAATTTTTTTACTTTAAATTTGAGTTTGAATATGAACAGTGATTTGGATCAAGTGAGGATTAGCAACAGTAATATGATGACATGGCACCATTAACAAGGGGTTACTGTAGCATGACACCAGGGGTGTTACATACATCCATGACAATTTTATGACAGAATCAAGATAGTCATACTTGTGCTGTCGTAGAAGTGTTCCATGACATTACCAAAATTATCATCACGGAAGTGTCCACTTCCATGACGATAAATCGCATGTCACAGAAGTGCTTTCGTCAAGGGTGACCGACACATGACATCCACCGTAATGGAATGCCCTTAAGCTATCGGGTCCGGTTTTGGATCCGATAAGCCGTTAATAGCCCGGACCAATGTGGATTTTCCACGTGTAAAATTCCGATTCGCTGACGGAAACACGTGTCAGCTCCGCGTTGGCACAGGTGTCACTCATCCAATGGGCGAGATGCGCCTATGATATGTTGACACGTTGACTGGCCCAAAAGTGGCCCATAAAGTTTAAATGGGCCTGCCCAACGAAAGGCCCGCAAGATTTTGTGGACCATAATGGGCCAGCCCAGCTAAAGGCCCATGAGATTTTGCGGACTATAATGGGCTGGCCCAGCTAAAGGCCCACAAGATTTTGCAGGCCATAATGGGCCGGCCCAGGTAAAGGCCCACAAGATTTTTGCGGGCCATAATGTGCCGGCCCAGGTGAAGGCCCACAAGATTTTTGTGGACCATACTGGGCCGGCCCAGCTAAAGGCCCATGAGATTTCGCCGACATTAATGGGCCGACCCAGCTGTAGGCCCACAAGATTTTGAGGACCCTAGTAGGCCGACCCATTAACTGGCTGCCATGTTTTGGGCCAAATACCAGCCCATATTTGATCCGGTCCATTAATGGCCTGCCACGTTCCGGGCCTAACAATGGTCCATATGAGATCCAGCCCGTTAAAATCCTACCATGTTCTGGGCCAAATTACGGCCCAGATCAGGTCCGACCCTTTAAGAGGCTTTGGGCTAAATTATGGCCCATATCAGATTCGGCCTGTCAACTGGACGCTATGTTTTTGGGCCCACTTGCTAAAGGCCCATTTAGTAATTGAACCTGATATTAGTTTCAGCCTGTTAAGGGCCCGCTTAACATTTTGGCCCTATATTAATTTCGGCCTGTTAAAAGCCCGTCATATAGTTGGGCCTAACTACGGCCCGGTTTGCATCCGGCCTGTTCGCAACCGATAATCTGATTGGGCCAAACAAGGACCGAGACAATTTTGGCCTGTTAAAAGCCCGTGATTTGATTGGCACAATCATGGGACAGGATCCATTTCGGGCTTCTGCCGGCCCGTGAGCTGTTCGGCACGTTTCAGGTCCAACCTACTTCTCAGCCTACTAAAAGCCCATTGAGTTTTCTTGCGAAAAGAGGGACGGCGGTTTACTCGGCCTATTAAAGGCCCGAATCTACTAGGTGGCCAGTTTACATTTAGGCCTTCTAACGGACCAAGATGACGGGGCCCATGATGCGGATCATACATCAAGATTGCATGACGGCCCGATTATGTACCATAATTTTACGGTTTGGTCGGTTTACCGCGAAGACATGATATATATACAGTAAAATAACTGCAGCATCGTGAATAAGAAAAAACCTAGACTATACAATAAAGAAATTACGGCATATTACATCCACTGGGCATCAAAGTTCACCACTATGATAATAAAGCACAAGCGGATAGCAGATTACATACACGGGGCATCAAAGATCGCCACCGATGCAACTAAACACGCCGACAAAATAATATACAAAACCGACAACACTTCAATAGAGTTCAAGAAAGGTTAGCCCTGTCGGGGAGCTGCAGCGCAAGCAACTGAGCAAGCTGATGAGACTGCGCTTGTTTAACACTTATATCCTCCTCACTCTGAAAGATAAACAAGCAGACAGATGACAATTCATCACATTTCTTACTGACGAATAAAGTGACACAGTTTAAAATTGCATTAGCACAATATGGTATTGTTTAGGTCAAGACATGGCAGGAAATGACATTGTGAAGGACTCGGCAGCTTCACAACACCACTCGATTACAGATCAAGAACTCATAAGTATCAGGGGTTAGTGTGCTGTCAATTTATCCCATTTCAGATTGGCAAATAAAGAGATGGTTTAAATAATAGTAGAATGACATGACATTCTTCATAGTTAAGACATTGCAGAATATGACATTGTGCTGTAGTGGGTAGGTTCACCACACCACTGGATTACAGATCAAGAACAGAAGCATACATGCAGTGCAAAAGAAGATCACTTGCTCTGTATAGTTTAATTTACATGGTATGAAGAAGGAACTTGGTTGTACAACTGAAAACTTAAATTGAGAAGGACAAACTTTTGTTTATGAACTACATAATAAACTTTAAACATGCAATTTAATGCAAACACCAAAAATAAACAGCTGTTGCAGTCATGCCTAACCAAATATACACAACAAAGTTTGAAGGCTTGAGAAGGACAAAGTTACATTATTGGTGAAGGCAGGCTCTATAAAGCCCTTGTCCATGCTGATGGGGGGGGGGCAATTCAAGAAGTTTACCACAGAATCTTCTTCATAAGCATTGCCTTTATTCTACATTTTGTCAAGAGTAAATATAGATGTGACAATGTAAGAAAAAAATGGAGAATATTTAAGATAAGATGAAGAGTGATGCTACATAACCAAGTAGCTATAAATGTAAGTACAACATTATAGGCAAAAGGTACAGCCAAGAGCAATGCAGAGCTAAACTTCTTCAGTACCATCGATGTTATCCAACCTTATGGTAAGAGTAAATATGGATCTTATGTGTAGAAAATGGAGGGCAAAGGAAAATAAGCTGCAGAGTGATGGTACATGAACAACTACCTGTCAATATAAGTACACTGATAAAGGACAACAGGTACTTACAAGAACAATGCAGAGCTAAAAATTTTCATTGGCATTGGATATATTCTACACTAATGTAACCATTCATACAGATCAGATAATTTGGAGCGAACAATTGATAAGCAACCTATCATGCATACTGCTGTCACATAATGAACCAGGTATGTATGCAAGTACAGTGATACAAGACAACAGGTACTAACAAGAGCAAAGCAGCAGGCAACATATTTGAGATATCCTGTCGTTCTTTTCAAATCGGAATTCTTTTTCGAGTAGATTTCCTACAAAAAAGATCCGTAAGGCACATGCGGAAAAGTAGAAGTTCAAATTGTCATGCGATATCATAGACAGTACCTCATCCTCGGAACAAGACCAGTGCATACCAAGGTTTTTCCATTCAATGTCTTCTAAATTTAGCACAGGAGGCTTCACCAAAAAATCGTTTATAGACTTGCCATCAAAGTGTGATTTCCTCAGGTAACACCAATACTGCTGCAATGCTTCCTTGAAAAGCGCAAGCAAGCTTTGCTCATCATGACTATCCAGATTGACCCTCGGCTACTTACAACAATGTAATGTAAATCATTGATGTGTTCAATCAGCAGAAAACAGGAAAATAATCACCATGAATAATAGCACTTACACGTAAGTGGGACAGGAAGATGTGAAAATGGTGTTTTTCTTCACAATAATCTTCCCATGATGGGAATATATGCATGTAGTCCCTAACAACATTGAAATCATTGTATTTTAAACTGGGAATAACTGGAATGGGGTTCCAATCTGCAGGAATTGGCCGTCTCTGCAGTTGGGATAGGTCTTCGGGCGGTGGACTTGCTGTACTTTTTGTTGGAGTGGGATTTTTCTATGGTACGACTGGTCCTATGGCAACTGAAATCGGCATACCTTTTGCTGGAGTGCAGGTCCTGTGTGGTGCTGCTAGTGGTGTGGCCAGTGAAGTATGGGTACAGTCTGCTGGAGTCGGTCCTACGTTTTGTGTCACTGGTTGTACAACCAATATAAGTGGGGTGCTGTCTGATTTCTCCGGCACAACCATGTTTTTCAAGGACTTTGCTGGTGCTCCTTCAGGTTCGGCAATCACCCTCTTCCTTTTTGATGTCTGATGCACAAGAACAACATTTGAGTGAAAAAACATGGTATGACGACAGATGGAAAATGTATTGATAATGGATGGGCATGGCATCTCGACATATATGATGAGTAAACTAAGCAGATTGCAGTGCAACAAAGTAGAAGAAATGCAAGACAACATATGCAATATACGCGAAATCAATAAAACCTTGCCAAATTAGAACATGCACCTTGATGGGTGAACAGGACAGGCCATCTGCCTTTGACTCCTCGAGGTTAGAATAGTCATTAGGATCATATTCTGAACAAGAATCAACAGGTGGGGAGCATATGAGTTTCATTGCATCTAGAATGGCACTCAATGCCTTGTTGCCAATTTTGTAAGTCATTGCGCTGTTTAGCTTCAAGAGTGGACTGCTGCTAGTGCGACACAAAGCAGCTACACAGATCATAGTGTAGATATAACGGGAAAACTGTAAGCATCAGAGTAAAATCAGCAAAGTGGAACTTGCTGGAATATATGTGCTAGTATTGCCGATATAGCTAGAAAGGCTTCGGATACCAGCTCTCTTCAACTTAAGGTGCGGTACTGTTAATATCAGTGTAACTCTCAAAGGCGACACAACTCCCTGCATTTCCTTGCTGTTCTTATAGGATTCAAGTGGGTAGGCCACTACAAATCCTATTCCCATGTTTACAAAATCCTACGAATCAAAGAGGCCCGAAGAGTTCAAAGTGTCCATACCAACCGGCCGTATAGACCTCTACACTGCAAATGTCCCTGCTTATGTTCACTACAAGGAACATACTGTACTACTATCATACTCCCTCCGTTCCAAAATATAAGTCTTGGTAGAGATTTCCACTATGGATCACATACAGATGTATCCAGATACATTTTAGAGTGTAGATTCACTCATTTTGCTGCATATGTAGTCCATGGTGGAATCTATACAAAGACTTGTATTTAGGAACAGAAAGAGTACTTATTAAAGAAGAACGGAAGAGGAACATGCTAAAGAAGAGCAAGCAAATTTTGGATAATAAAATGTTCGTTGCGCAGTGCCCACACATGATGAACCAGAGCGCATTAAGAAAGCAACTCCCTGCTGTCTCTCTATATGTGGTGCACGTGCTTTTTCGAAAGTAAAGTAGGAACATTAGATGACCAATTAAATGTTATCCATTTTAGTAATATCAGCATCATATCAGATTCGTATTTGAGCAACAAGTTTGGAATTATGAGTGGCACGTTGTTTAGCTTGATGGATCCAGGGGTAGTGCTAAGCAGGTACGATGATGGTACTGAATATAAAGGCATGTCTGCATCCAAGTCGCGTGACTTTTGTCATTTGGGTCAGTCGACCATTTCAGGCGGTTGGATGCGCCCCCACCCGCGTCGAGTTTTCTTCGTTCAGCGAGGCCCCACCACTGCCCCCCCACAACCAAAGTCCCCACCTAAGCCCCTTCGTTCGCACCGGCGAACTCCGGCGAGCTCTGAAGGTGCAATATAACTAGTCTACTATGATTTAACTAGTGTGGAATATAAAAGGGGAAAACCATAAGCATTGGAAGTATAGTGTTGAGCGTGCCATGGCGGATCTAAAGGTGCAAACCGGACAAAGGCAACTTCGCAACCAATGTTTGCTTTCAACTAGCAAGTAAGTGATGGACAATAAATCAGAGTAAAGAAGTGGCGATCTATTTTCTTGCCGTGATAAATAAGTTTAGCAGATACGAAAGAGTACCGCCTGTGGTGCGGCGCTGTGTATGCATCTCCTGAGAATTTGACGGTGCTGCGATAGCGATGGCTGTCGGCGGCTGGAAGCAGATCTAGGAGGGTAGACGGTGGCGGCGGGGCGTGGTGGACGAGACGGTCGTAGGAGCGGCGCCGGCAAGGTGGACGACAGCAGGGATGAAGCGAGAGGATGGGATGCAAGGATCCCGGTCTGAAGCCATGGATGAGAGAGGTCGATCTCTTGTAATGGATGTCGGCATCGGGGTATCAACTCCGGCATGGTGGAGGAGGACGGCGGTGGATGGGGTGGCGGACGGAGGAGGCTGGGGTGGAGAGGGTGTTTTGGCGCCCACGGAGTACGAATGGGGAAATGGAGATGGAGAGGAAGGGGGAACCATGTCTTCAGGGCGCGCTTGTCTCAAATGCGAGGAAATTTAGAAACTTAGCCCCCGTTTCAAATTTCCTACATCACGGCAATATTAGTCGGTTGGGGATAGGACGGGAATCTCGCATACACCAAATATTTGCCGACGAGAGTCTGTTTTTGGCACCCACCATGTATGAATCGGGGAGGGAGTCGATTTCGGCCGAGGACACACTGTGTTTTGGCGCCCACCGTGTATGAATCCGGGTGAGAGGCGGTTATGTCACGTTTAAGTGAAATTCAAACCTACCCCTATCGAAACCTATAGAAGTCGAGCAGATAGGCTTTGCGTGGCAGGGATAGGCAGTAGTAATTTCCATCTCGCAGAATTTGGTTTCGGGCGGTTACTGCGACTTTCCCCGCTTCGTTCAAATTTTGTAGAGTGCACGTTTACCGTGCCAACTCAATTTGAATCCCGTTTGTATTCTATTTTTTTTCAGGCGGGATCCATTTTCGATTGGAATAAAATTCTATATACATCATTTTTTATATATACTTTCAAAAGCACAACAAAGAATTCTGCTCCTTTATATGTATAATATGATTTACAAATACAATGATCTCAGAATCATAAGGTTGAATTCAAAAAATTAAACCAAATTATTATCTACTAAAATGTATGGATCAGTAATATCTGCATATTAAATAACATAGATGCGCGTGAATTCATATGAGTTTGCATGTTTGATAGATCAATTTTGGTTCGAGTATGGATTACATGTATCATCATCTTGAATTGAAATATTTGAATCCCGTTTATGTTCACTCCTTTCACGCCCATCTCCCTCACATGCATGCTCCTTCATGTAGCTATCACTCTCTTTTCTCCAGCTCATCCGCACGCTCACTCCTTATTTCTCCTATCGTTGCAAACATGGTCTCTCGATGTCTCCCTTGAGAAGTGTTACACTCTCCCTATTATTATACATTACACGGTTTTCATTATCTCTCACGTCTCTACTATTCTCTCGTATCAAAAGGTACCTAAGCTTTCTTTTTCACCGCCACACACACATTCTCCACTCGTCTTTCACTTTGTCTTTCTCTCTATAGGATTCTCTCACACACCCTATATGTCTCTAGATATGAATCATACCACTAAAATTACTCTCTCTCTCTCTCTCTCTCCTGTAGACACAACATTTGTTGCGGTCTCCTTTTCGTCTCCATCCCAGACTGACATTATTCATTTGTTTACCGATCAGACAAACTCCCCGCCCCCTCTCTTTCTCTCTCTCTCACACACACAACTCCTGCTTCCACTCCCCTTCCCGACTACCGTCTCTCTCTCTCTCACACACAAAACTCTCGCTTTCGCACCCCGACTCGTATTTCTCTCACAAAAATTAATCGACTAGCCTCTAGATAGGTTTATACACCTGCACACTCGTGCTTCCACTATCGCATACATGTCTCTCTCCTGCTCCTTCTATCTATGTAGATTTTTCTTCCCTTCTTGAGACACGCCCTCTCAATCGTGCACACACACACTATCGCCTCATTTTAAGCTGATACCTCTCGCACACACACTCTTTGTGTCTTTGTCACACATGCACTCCGTCATCCTCCTCTCTCCCTCTCTCTCACACACACATGGGCTTTTTGCAACAACTAGCAAGATGCCCATGCGTTGCACGGAACATGAAGATGCATTTGTATGAGTAGTTTATCTTGTGGGAGAAAAGAATGAACAAGGGAAGGCCTTATTTGCAAGTGTGGAGAGGCGTGTGGGTATCTTTTTGCAAAATTGCCCTAGTTTCCTTCCTATCCGTCAGATATAGATTGGACGACCTATATTGCAGGATGGCAGGCACACGATCATCACCGACTATGCTTTTTTATAAGAGCAGGGATAAAAAACAGAGTTGGTGATGATGGTGGGCCTGCCATCCTGCAATATAGGCCGTCCGATTTATATCTGACGAATAGGAATGAAACTATGGCAATTTACCCGCACTGCTCTCCACATTGGCAGATAAAGCCTTCCCTCGTTCATCCTTTTCTCCCACAAGATCTTGATGTTCCGTGCAACGCACGGGCATCTTGCTAGTAAGAGTAGAAATTAGACATATACCACTTCTCGAATCTTGAAACCAACAACATTCCTCCCTTATCTCATCAAAACCGCCAAAGGAATATATTTTGAGTGAAACGTAACATTTTTTTAGTGATATACGTATTTCAAAACTAGAATTTTTTTCTATCAAATCAGTGAATATGTATTAATCTACTCTGATCGTGTGTCAACGCATTGGCACATTTCTAGTAGTTATTATATTTTTTTGGACACCAGACAAACGGTGGAGTAAATATATGAAGAGAAGAGGCGCACGCACGCAATCGGTCTCTCGCTGTCTCGCACACATGAGTGTTAGATAAAGGCAACGTTAACAAATAAACCCTAAAACCCTAGGTGCATGATTGCTGCATTCGCGGGTACCGGGTACGTGGTGGAGCACACCTTTGTAGGAATAGTCAGCTCGCATGATAATTTGATCTGTAGGATTTGATGGTCGGGACCACAGGTGAACGACTTGGAGGCGGTGGCTCGCTAGTTGCCACAGATCGAGTAGCCACATTTAAAATCTCATTTTTTAGCGGGGTTAAGTAGTTTTTAGAATGACTGGTATGTAGCAAAAATGGAATTCATAGTACTACTTACCTCCTTGGCGTATGGTTGTATGGGTTTATGTTGCGAGATGTTGAACCTGGTAGTTCTAGGGAAAATACTATGGTTTAGATTTAGATGTTGGTTTTCAGTAATGAAAATCGGAAGGGGGAAACCCTTCTTTGATTAAAAAAACTACTACCTCTGTTCTGGTTTACTAGTCCCCATCATATTTTGGGTCAAAGTTTGTCCATGAATTTTACTTATAAAATGTCAATGGAAAACGAGATTTTGTTATACGCAAAAAAAAGGACTGGAGGGAGTGATTGCTCTAACACGGACGCGACCTCTCATAGCGCAGGCATTGAACCGGCGCGCCGACCAAGAGGGCCCCACTCGCTGCAGGCCTGGCTGAACACGCCTCCTCACCGCATGCAACCGGCTTCAGACTGCCCCACCTGCCTTCATTGAATCCGCGCGTGTGCCGGCAACATATCCTTCCGCGAGCCGGCCGACATTTTAGAACACAAAAATTGACTAAAATATAATTAATTACGCATGGTCTTGACTTGTTGTGCTCGCACTGGTAGCAGGAACTAGAGGTTTTTCTTTATTCATAACTCTCCTCAATTTTTTTGGCTTTAAAGTGAATCATGGTTTTGGACATTATGAATGTGGAGATACCTGTGAACATGAGTTTGATGTGGAAGTTGAACTTGGAATGTCGGGCTTGCGCGTGAACTATACCATGTCCAATGCTTCGTCTGTTATTGTTTGGAAAGTAATTGTTGTTATTACATGACCCGAAAAAATATATTTTTTGCCACATTAGTAGATGCACGGACATCACAACAGGCATGCTGACTGGATAAACATTTGAACCTAGCTACTATGAAGGAAATTTTGTATTGACGACAGTTTTAGATAGCAGGAGATGCCTAGCCTGCTCTGTCTCTGCTAGCTTATTTCTGGCTTCTTCCATCTCTTCTTTGGCATGGGTGAAGAGAGCATCTGATTGCTCTTTTCGCTTCTTCAGGAACTCAGCTACATTTCAAGGGCTACTGCATGCTTTCTTTCAACCTTTACTAGAGCCACGAGGACACGAACAGCTGACGACTCCACCTGGCTTGTGTGTAATCCAACATCATCTGGGAATTTGCACCTTGTGTCTAATCCAGCATCATTAGGGAACTGACACCTTGTGTGTAATCCAGCCTCATTCTGGAAACATGATCTCGAGGTTGACCATACTTCCCTCCTCGCAGGAACTGCATCCTGACATCAAGTTACTTCTTTTTTAGATCAATACTCAGAGCAACCCAGATCCATTTAGTAGAAGCCAGATAAGCAGAACTGGGAGAAGTGAATTCAAAAGGAAAAAAATATATAAAAACAGACTACAAGGTGAGAACACCCACTTCCTACATCAAGCTAAAAACGAAAGCACTAGGACGATTAAGATTCTTCTTATGACACATCGAAGAACACGAGGCTTAAGAGAAACAGAAACTACAACATATACACATTGAAGAACACGAGGCTAAACGAAAGTAATTGAAAGGGTGTTACTTACCAAAGCTCGTTTTACAGGTTCGGTGCAGCTCCTTTTTAACTTGCCACGCTCCTTGAAGATGTCCCCAATATCCCGTGTTTGGT
The DNA here is from genome assembly GCA_032464435.1 of Aegilops umbellulata. Lineage (NCBI taxonomy): Eukaryota > Viridiplantae > Streptophyta > Magnoliopsida > Poales > Poaceae > Aegilops > Aegilops umbellulata. The sequence goes on from CP136057.1 coordinate 589,815,648, forward strand.
CTTCATTGCTCCTCTTCATGTTCACACTCGTGGTTTTAAAATCTCAACATGGCAAGAAAAATGGAGGCTATAACCAATTACTTTTACGGGAACAATAGCACCCAGGAAATTTGAAGGGTAGGTATGAACAAAATTGGAATTGCACATGTACTGCTAAGTGATTCAAAACACACATTACCAATCGAGGAGGAGAACGATGGTCGCGGCGGCCTCTGTGAGTCATGGTCGGCAACATGAGTCAGTTCATTGTCCACGACGGTGGTGCTTCTGCGCTTGGCGTCGGCTTCTGGGAAGCAGATCCGAGACCGTGGAAGACGGTGCCGGGGAAGAGGCTCTATGTACGAGATGACGGTGGACCGGCTCTAGTGCGGCGTACGAGGTCATCGATGAGGCAGATGCGCTGCGGTGGACGAGTGCGCCGATGTAGAAGGGGAGGAGCACGAAGGCTGCGGTGCCGTGGAGAAGTCTATTTTGCGGTGGGGATAGAAAATGGGGAGTATTCAGGTGTACTACTCTGGGTGTCGGGGTGGGGTTGGCTGGGTAGGGTGAACCTGAAGTTATGAAAACAACCCCCTACCAACCGTCATCCGTAGGCCTGTTCCGAAGGCTATGATGGTAACTTCCCACTGCTCGAATCAGGGCCGCCGACCTCAAAATTTTGTGACACTGAACTCCCGGTGTGGCCTGTTGGGTGATTCAGCTAAGCAACTAGCGAGTAGTACTAGTAAACTCTGCATGTTAGGTTTGACCGAAGTCAAACTTCCTAAAGTTTGACCAAGTTTATAGAAAAACATAAATATTGACCATAACAGATATGTATGATGTGAAAGTACATTCAATAATGAATCTAATGGTATTTATTTGTTATTGTATATGTTAATATTTTTTGTTATAAACTTTATGAGAGTTTACAAAACTTGACTTTGACCAATGCTAATATGCTGACTTAAATAAAAACGGAGGGTGTACACATTTGTTTTCTTAGTATGTAGTGAATTAATCATTTGTTGAAATTGTGAAATAAATATATTAGGCTACTTACTTCGAATGTAATGGTCTATACAATTCAATAGTTACAATCATTGTCGAACTCCAAGATGTATACGAGGTCTATAGTACTTCACAACATGCTCAAACTCGCATAATCCCAGTCAAATGACAATCAAAATGCATTTCATAGATATTACTTTGTAGGATGCAACAAAACCAACAATAACTCCACATCAGCCATTATAAAAGCAACATTTTGAACATATCCAAATGTGTGAATGAAACGTGCAGAGAGAGCTTGCGAAGATGGAGCATGTCGGTGTACTAAAGTAGGGGTACCTTAGTACCCCGAACTTGTGCACGGGCAGTCGCAGCCCCCTCGTGGCAAGGCTTGCCAGGCGACCGCCAAGGCCCTCCGTGGGTTCCTTTGGAGCCATTCAAGAACAAAGTATTCAAGCCAAGAAGACAAGGTCCCGACAAGAGGAGCTTGTCGGGAAGGCCACTAAAGGCACCAGGCCCCGGCAAGAGGGTCTCGCCAGGAAGGCCCCGGCAAGAGGAGTTTGCCGGGATGGCCGCCCGAAGCACAAAGGCCCCGGCAAAGAGGAGCTTGCCGGAGGGTCCACTCAAGGAGACAAGGCCCCGGCAAGAGGAGCTTGCCGGGACGACCGCGGCAAGGCGCTTGCCGCGACAAGCTACTACTCCGCTGCCCGCGCTCCAGCTCATCCACCAACGTGTCGCTCTGGGACCATTCCAGGATACGTGGCGAGAAGCTGTGCAGCCAGGGGCATGCGGTGGCGAAGCGATGCTGACAGGATAGCCATCGTGGCAAACGGTGGCGCCCCTGACGGCCACCTTTCGCACTGTTTGGGGCGACACAGACGGGCATTTAATGCCCTTGTCCTTTGCCCTCAGGGTTAGGTACGATAGCACTGTACAAGCAGCTGTACCCAACACAGCACTTTGCCATTTTTGCCCTCACCTACGTTGCCACCTGTCGGTGACCCCTTTAACATATAAAAGGAGGCCCATGCGCACGTAGAGGGGAAGGGGAGGAGGAACACTCACGCGGGATCTCGCCAGCGGCTCATGAGTACTGTAGCACCTCGCGCTCCCGAGCAAGAACACAATACAATCCACAAAAGCGGCAGTAGGGTTTTACGCATCCGTGCGGCCCGAACCTGGGTAAACCCCTTGTGTGCATCTCCTCGATCCGCTCTTCGCGCGACCTCCGCTCCCCGACGAACCAGAAAGGGGCTCGGTCCCCATAGGTGTTCGTGGAGGCAGATCTCCCCCGACATCTTTGGCGCGCCAGGTAGGGGGCGTCGAGGTTGCGTGAACCCGATCCGGCGTTTGCACGAGCTAAATCTTCATCATCATCGCCAGTCGACGTCAAGTCGAGCCACTGGCCAGACACCTTTCGCTCTAGCCTATGGAGCAGAGGCAGTTCTCCCCACGGAACTCGTATACGGGTCACCTCGAGTGCTCGCTTATGATGAGCTTGAGCGAGAGCAGCTGCGGCGAGAGGACGCGCTGCTCCTCGAGGGGGACCGTCTTCAGGCTGCTGTGCGAGCTGCTTGCTACCAGCAAGCTTTGCGCCCCTACCATAGCCGCAAAGTTAAAGCCAGAAGTTTCGAGGAAGGCGACCTTGCTCTTCGGCGTTCTCAGTCCGCCAAGAATCCCAGCAGGTTGACGCCGAAGTGGGGAGACCCTCGACGGGTGAAACGAGTCGCTAGTTTTTCCTTGCCGGGGAGCGGCCTTCCCGGAAAGCAAACAACAGAAAAGATAAGTTGCCAAAGCATGAGCAATCAGGTTTTTTTAGATTTTTAAGTTATCTTCCTCGAACGACCATCCTTTGTATGGAAAACCTGTGCGCGGAGGAACCAACTCGTGGCTAGTTGCGCCCTTAATTCGTTTCGAGTCCGCTCAACGACTTAAGTGTGCTGCGACTAGAGTCGCACCCTTACTTTGTTTCGAGCTCGCTCAACAACTTAAGCGAGCCGCGACCAGAATCGCGCCCTTACTTTGTTTCGAGTTTGCTCAACAACTTAAGCGAAGCTGCAACTAGTCGCGACAAGGTTTCTTGTCGGCAACGGCACCGCCAGCAGGCTGCTGACGTCCCGCACTCAGCAAGTGTGCCTACGCCGACAAGTTCCCTAATAGCGTAGGGTGAAAACATACAAAGGAAGGAATAAAGTAAAGGAAATAACATTGCAATTACTACCCAAAATAGAGTTATGTTAAAAGATAGCTTGTCGCAGCTCTAATAAATTGTTTTCATAACATGGCCCGCAGCGGCAAGAAAGGAAGAAGGCGGGCGGCCTAGTCTACACGGTCGCCCTCAATCCTCTTGATCCCGCTCACCCTTTCCACGATGGGTTCGATAAGGGCATGGAGCCCCTCCAGATCAGCTTCCGGCGGCAGGGACCTGAGGACATTGGTAAGGCGGAGATCCGGGTTGCGGAAGACCAACTTCCTCAGCACCTTTCGGAGAGTTCCCACGCAGATCTCGCGCGACTCGTCGGCCAGCTGCTTCGGGATCTTCTCCTGGAGTTGCTGGAGCGCCATCGTCACGCCTTTGAGGAACAAAGTGAGCTTGGCGCTGGGAGCGAGGTTCTCGTCAGAAGGATACCCGAGATCCTCCACCCCCAACAGTGCCAACTCCTTGTCGATGTCTGCAGCGGCATTCACAAGGCCCTCCGTCCATCGCTCCACAGTCTCCCTGAAAGTGCTCTGGGCGGCAACAGCACTCTCCAGCAGCGTCTCGTTGGCCGCGACCTCCTTCTTCAGAGCCACCTCCTGCTCCCTGGCGCTGTCCAGCGTCTTGGTCAAAGTGGCCAGCTTCAACTCAAGATCGGCGTTGGAGTCCTTGGCGGCGTCGAGCTCCTTGACCTTCTCGGCGAGGCGGCCCTGCAGCTCGCCAAAGGTGTAGGCGCCCTTCTCGCGCTCCTCCTTGAGCGCGGCAAGCTCTCCGCCGCTCGCCTTGAGGTCGGCCTCCAGCTGCGCCACCTTCGTCTCCAGCTCATTCTTGGCGGCCTCGGCAGCTGCGGCAGCATCCTGTGCTTCCTTGAGAGCCCCGCCAAGCGCTTGCTCGCGCGCAACAAGCTCCTCCTCGTGGCTGTCGAGGTCGACCTTCCGCTGCGCCAACTCGCCCTCCTGCGCAGATAGCTTCTCAGCGGCAAGCCGCTATTGCTCTTCAACTTCCGCCTTCTCAAGGATAAAGGCTTTCTGCGCCTCGGCGAGTTGCTCCCGCTCCTCCGCCAGGGCCTGGAGTGTTGGGGAACGTAGTAATTTCAAAAAATTTCCTACGCACACGCAAGATCATGGTGATGCATAGCAACGAGAGGGGAGAGTGTTGTCTACGTACCTTCGTAGACCGAAGCGGAAGCGTTGACACAACGTAGAGGAAGTAGTCGTACGTCCTCCTCGTGATCCGACCGATCCAAGCGCCGTTACTCCGACGCCTCCGAGTTCTTGACACACGTACAGCTCGATGACGTTCCCGGGTCTCGATCCAGCAAAACCTCCGGGGATGAGTTCCGTCAGCACGACGGCGTGGTGACGATCTTGATGAACTACCGACGCAGGGCTTCGCCTAAGCACCGCAACGATATGACCGAGGTGGAATATGGTGGAGGGGGGCACCGCACACGGCTAAGGAACGATCTCAAGGATCAACTTGTGTGTCATGGGGTGCCCCCCTGCCCCCGTATATAAAGGAGCAAGGGGGGAGGGCCGGCCGGCCCTAGAGGCGCACCAAGGGAGGGGGAGTCCTCCTCCTAGTAGGAGTAGGACTCCCCTTTCCTAGTCCAACTAGGAGGGAGGAAGGGGGAAGGAAAGAGAGGGAGAGGGAGAGGGAAAGGGGGGCCGTGCCCCCCCTCCTTGTCCAATTCGGACTGCCCATGGGGGGGCATGCCACCTCCTGGCGCGGCCCTCTCTCTCCCCTCGCGGCCCAATAAGGCCCATACTTCCCCCGGGGGGTTCCGGTAACCCCTCCGGCACTCTGGTAATATCCGAAACCACTCGGAACCATTCCGATGTTCGAACATAGCCGTCCAATATATCAATCTTTATGTCTCGACCATTCCGAGACTCCTCGTCATGTCCGTGATCACATCCGGGACTCCGAACTCCTTCGGTACATCAAAATGCATAAACTCATAATAACTGTCATCGTAACCTTAAGCGTGCGGACCCTACGGTTCGAGAACAATGTAGACATGACCGAGACACGTCTCCGGTCAATAACCAATAGTGGGACCTGGATGCCCATATTGGTTCCTACATATTCTACGAAGATCTTTATCGGTCAGACCACATAACAACATACGTCGTTCCCTTTGTCCATCGGTATGTTACTTGCCCGAGATTCGATCGTCGGTATCCAATACCTAGTTCAATCTCGTTACCGGCAAGTCTCTTTACTCGTTCCGTAATACATCATCCCGCAATTAACTCATTAGTTGCAATGCTTGCATGGCTTATGTGATGTGCATTACCGAGAAGGCCCTGAGATACCTCTCCGACATTCGGAGTGACAAATCCCAATCTTGAAATACGCCAACCCAACAAATACTTTTGGAGACACCTATAGAGCACCTTTATAATCATCCAGTTACGTTGTGACGTTTGGTAGCACACAAAGTGTTCCTACGGTAAACGGGAGTTGCATAATCTCATAGACATAGGAACATGTATAAGTCATGGATAAAAGCAATAGCAGCATACTAAACGATCGAGTGCTAAGCTAATGGAATGGGTCATGTCAATCAGATCATTCAACTAATGATGTGACCTTGTTAATCAAATGACAACTCCTTTGTCTATGGTTAGGAAACTTAACCATCTTTGATTAACAAGCTAGTCAAGTAGAGGCATACTAGTGACACTCTGTTTGTCTATGTATCCACACATGTATTATGTTTCCGGTTAATACAATTCTAGCATGAATAATAAACATTTATCATGATATGTAAGGAAATAAATAATAACTTTATTATTGCCTCTAGGGCATATTTCCTTCATGGAGGGCTTCCTGTCTCTGACCCCGAAGCTCCTCCGCGCGCTTCTCAAGGTCCGCTCCCGCCTTCGCGGCAAGCGCTTCGCGGGACTCCAGCTTGGCCTGCCTGGCGCGGTAGAGCAACACCAGCTTCCGGAGCAGCCGCTCCTCCTCAGACTCGCCGCTGCTGCTGCTTGGCACGTCGACCAGCGTCAGCCCGGCGGAGGCGAGCACTTCTCCGTCGAAGGTTTCTCCCTTGACCGACGCCCTGGAGCTTGACTCCCAGGGGAGCTTGATGGAGACGTCGTCGCCGGCCTTCAAGTACACGCCTGGCTGGGGCTCTTCGGAGCCCGACGCCGCGGCGGCGGCGGGAGGGTCGGCGGTCGGCGTAGCGCCTGTCGCTCCTGCGGCCCCAGGGCCGTCAGTGCGATAGCCGGACCCCTCGTCGGCTGCTGCGGCAACAGCTTTGGCGGCCTCTTCGCCGACAGGATCGTTAGCGTCGACCATTTCTTCGGTAACGACGGCGTCGTCGACAGCGACCTCGGTCTCCATCAGCTCCGCGGTAGATGGGACTGACAGCCGGAGAAGGAAGAAAAGTCAAGCAAATATCCAAAAAGAAGAACCCAAGGGAAATTTCGAGGCAAGGAGATTACCTGCGCCGGGGTCTGCAGTCACGGTCTCCGTCACCAAGGGGTCGCCGGTGCTGTCCCTTGCCGGAGACTGCTCCCTTGCCGGGGACTGCTCCCTTGCCGGGGAACTCCCCCTTGGCGGTGTAGCTGTAGCAGGTGGCGCGTCGGGGGCGGTCTCCGGACGCTCCTGGTGGGGCTGCTCTGCTCCTACACAAATCAACAGTCACATATCAGAAAGCGAAGAGTACCAAGGCGCGCCCAACGGCAGGAAGCAAATCATATGCTTACGCTGGGGGCTGCGCTGGGGGCTGCTCTGAGGATTAGTTGGCGGGTCCGGCAAGGTCATCTCAGGCGCACCCCCTGCCGTCACGGTGGGCTCGTCGTCAAGGATGACCACCGGGACCTTGGCTCTCTTTGTCGCCCTCTGGGCCAGAGTCCTGAAAAAGGAGTAAATTCAGAGGAAAGCAAATGAGATGCGAGACACAACTGCAAGAATTGGAGAAATACAAGTACAACAAGGATCTTACTCCTCTTCTTCTTCCTCGTCGGAGCTGAGCGCCGAAATGTCGAAGACTGGCCCGCTTCTGGCGCGAGGAGGCGGAGAAGTAGGCTCCCTCGGCCGCTTGGCGGAAGCAGTGGTGGCGCTAGCCTGAGACGGCCCTGCCCCGGCTGCCGCCATGGCGCGAGGGGCGGCAGGAGACCCCGCTCCTGCTGCCACAGCGGAGTGTGTCACGCAGCGCTGCGGCTGTTGGCTCGTCTGCCGCCCCACCATGTCCCCAGCCTTGCGGAGACGCCTCCTTGGTTGAGTCGGGGGCTCTGCTTGCGACGAGCTGCCCAAAGGTTGGGAGGAAGAGGCGTCCGTCTCCGGCAAGCCGCTCGTGTCTTCGGTGAGCTTGCCCGCCTCGACGCCGTGCCCGACAGGCTCTTCCTCACCGACAAACTCCGCTCGATCGGCAAGGCTTGCCACCTCCGCTGCGTCTGCCTCCGCCACGGTGAATCCAAATTTGCCCGCGGCCGCGGCTGCCGCCGCCTCTTCCATCCTAGTGGCGATGCGCGCCAACTCCTCGTCGGTGGTGTCCCGTGTGAGGCCCTTCTACTCGACGGGGTCGATTGGCACTTCCACCAAGTCGTCGAAGAACGCCCGCACGACGTCGTCTGCAGGCTCCTGCCAGGTTGAGTCGATCCCGTGCGAGTCGCACAGCGGCATCATTGCAAGGATGCGGCTGAGCGACGAATTGTTGCACAATGGAATGACGCCCTACGGCAGCCTGAACCATTCAGGGTGATCGGGGTCGTGCTTGAACAGCTCCCTGAGCGTCCCATCAAGTTCCAAGACAGTGAAATTGAAGTTGAGGCCAGGGCGCAGCCTCATGATGTTCGCCGCATTCTGGAACTCCCATGCGGGTCTCCCTTTCTCCTGCAGGGGAGCGATGCGGCGGCGGAGGAAATCTGCGCCAACGGCGCCAACTGTGAGCCCGGCAAGCCTGAGCCGCAGGATCCGGGTAACGGCAATCTGCAGCTTGTCGTCGTCCGGAGCGACGTCGCTCCAATCCCTGCCGCGCACTACAGGAGTTCGGCGCACGGCAGTGAATGGCTGCGGGTTCTCCTCGACGATCAGGCACCAGTCTGCTCTCCACTCCTCCCATTTGCTGCGGAGCTCTCCCTCCAGATAAGCCTCCTTCTTGCCGGGCTTCGAGATCCAGGTGATTCCGCCGGAAAGAGGCTCTCCTCTCTCAACTCGAGGCATAAAGAAGTGGCGGAAGAGGGCTACGTTTGGATGGACTCCGACAAAGTTTTCACAAAGATGTGCGAAAACTGCCATGGTCAGGACAGCGTTGGGGGTGAAGTCAAGGAGATGGAACCCGTAGGTGTTCATGATGTCGCAGAAAAACTCAGAGAAAGGCGGGCAGAGCCCGCAATAGAAGAACAAAGGAAAGAAGGGGTACCCAGTCGGATACTTCTTCTGGGCGGCGGCTGGAAGAACGCTCGTGCGCGGATGCGCTCGCGTCGCCGTCGACCAGAAGAGGTAGAATTCCTCCCTCAGGTCCAACGCATCGAGCTGAGGGGGGGAAGGTTGCCCGCTCCTTTCGCAGCGCCTCAAGCCGCTGCGCCTCGGCCGACTTCACGGCCTTCCCTTTCCCCTTGTCGCCTTTCGGAGACATGGCGGAAGCAGGGAGGGAGGTCGACGACGTTGGTGGTACTGGTGGCGATGGGGGGCGGAGCGCTGCTCTCTTTGGGAAGTGGCGGAGATTTTCAAGGAACAGCAACTGGCGGGTGGGCGAACTGCCCCTGTTTCCCCTGCTTATAAGGGGGGAAGGGGGCGAACGTTTCGCCTTTCCGAATAAAGAAACCACCTACGACGTGACGCATGCGTGCGGGGCTCGGCCCCATGCACGCCGCCCACGTCACGCACGTCTCTCCCCACGACGCCGCAATCGACGCGTGCCGTTCAGGGAGGGCGTAGTGGATCTGGAGAAGGATGCAGCGTGACCCAGGCCGTGCGTGCCCGTGCACTGTTTTGGGCCTGGCCCAACAGCGCTCGGCACCGTGTATGGCCCAGGCCCGGGGGCTCCTGTCGGTGTACTAAAGTAGGGGTACCTTAGTACCCCGAACTTGTGCACGGGCAGTCGCAGCCCCCCCCCCCCCCCGTGGCAAGGCTTGCCAGGCGACCGCCAAGGCCCTCTGTGGGTTCCTTTGGAGCCATGACAGGATAGCCAGGGGCATGCGGTGGCAAAGCGACGCTGACAGGATAGCCATCGTGGCAAACGGTGGCGCCCCTGACGGCCACTTTTCGCACTGTTTGGGGCGACACAGACGGGCATTTAATGCCCTTGTCCCCTGCCGTCAGGGTTAGGTACGATAGCACTGTACAAGCAGCTATACCCAACACAGCACTTTGCCATTTTTGCCCTCACCTACGTTGCCACCTGTCGGTGACCCCTTTAACATATAAAAGGAGGCCCATGCGCACGTAGAGGGGAAGGGGAGGAGGAACACTCACGCGGGATCTCGCCAGCGGCTCGTGAGTACTGTAGCACCTCGCGCTCCCGAGCAAGAACACAATAGAATCCACAAAAGCAGCAGTAGGGTTTTACGCATCCGTGCGGCCCGAAGCTGGGTAAACCCCTTGTGTGCATCGCCTCGATCCGCTCTTCGCGCGACCTCCGCTCCCCGCCGAACCAGAAAGGGGCTCGGTCCCCATTGGTGTTCGTGGAGGCAGATCTCCCCCGACAGAGCAGATAGGGCGGGAAAGACTATATGTATGTGGACGAGAGAGTAGGAGACAAACCTAACGAAACAGAGAGAGGGAGATAGAGAGAGAAAGAGAGAGGAGGAAGTTAGGTCTGTGAGAAAGATGGAGACATGTAATATACGTGAGATGCGTGTGCATCCGTATTCTATACACGTGGAAGGAGAAGAGACAACAGGTTTGATGAGAGAGCTGAAAAAACATGGATGAGAGGGGAAGGATCTCGTGGGTTAAGGGATTGATAAATTAGTGCGGGGGAGAGAGGGACTGGTAATTTTGTGCGAGAGAGAGAGAGAGAGAGAGAGGGTGGGGGAGGAGTCGGTCAGCCGTCCTCACATCATCCTGCTTCCAAATGGCCCCGCATTCTCTAGCACAGTGTGGTCGCCGTCGTCGATCTCCTCGATGCCCTCATTGAAGATTGAGGTGTTGTGCATGCTGGGGTGCAGAGAAGCACAAGCGAGAGTGGTCGCCATATAACCTTGGATGGGGATGAATTGTGTGCTCGGGGGAGGGTGTGTGTGTGTGCTGCGTACTATGTGTGTGTGTCAGATATTGAGAGAAAACAAACCTAAGGAGAGAAATGTGAGTGTATGTGATGGAAAGCTACATGCTAAACAGGGTATTCACGAAGAGATTGTGCGTGCGAGATAGAGAGCGATGTGCGGGCCTTTAGGTGGGCAGGGGCTGGGTGAGGGTGTCAAAATGTGCTTGTTGATGCATGTGTTACATGCGATCGTGCGAGGGACGGATGAATCGAGAGAGATGGTTGTTGTGTTATGGATGCTCCTCTCTCTCTCTCTCTCACACACACAAGTAAAATAGAAGACCGTTCTCTCATGTATACACAAGTACACAACGTATCGGCATTTGTCTATGTCTCACTCATGCATGATCATTTGCACATTCACACCTCTCTATGTCTCTATCACACGCACGCCGTCTCCACATTGCCCTTCCGCCACAACACATATATGGACACATACACACGTTCTCTCTCAGTCACACACACAAAATCAGTATTAAAAAAAACTAGGGCACACCTAAAACGTCCAAATCCAAATAAACACGAACTGGAGCTAAATTCAAATACATGGAAATATTGTAGTGTCAAGAACTTTTCCTGGAAAAAAAGTTGAGTAATATTCGGGGATTGTTTTCACACACACAAAAAGGTTCGGTGGATGTCCTTCAAGCGCGACACGGTGATGCACCGTTCGATCGACCGCGCGGTCGCGGTTCACGCGCTTGCACAGGATTCCGTATCGTGGTTGTGGTAACTAATAAAAGTTCTACCTAAGTCTAATGTTTATGTGTACTAGTACGGTTTTATTTTAAGTTTGACTAACCCTATATAAAACTGAATTAAGCTCCCATACTCGCACTCATCAATATGCCGCCACCGCCGTTGCGCATGATGGTGCCCGCCTGCTCCGGCCAACAATTTATCGCCCATCACCGCCATGTTGCTGCCAAGCCGAAGGCTCGCCCGCTCACGTCGTCTGCAGTCCCTCCTCGCGATGCCGCCACGCTGCCAAGCACGCGATCAGCTGGTGGAGCCGCGTCTATCCACGCAGCGTACAAATAGGAGGATGAGCGCGTGCTCCAGCACACCGGCGAGGAGGAACTAGCGTGTCATTGTCGTCTCCGCCCGCGCGGAGGAGGCGCGCATGGTGCACTACAAAAAAATACACTTTCGTGATGATACGTGTTTGTCACAGTAGGTCATGTTTTCTGTCATGCATGTACATCCATGACAATTTTATGACAGAATCAAGATAGTCGTACCTGTGCTGTTGTAGAAGTGTTCCATGACATTACCAAAATTATCATCACGAAAGTGTCCACTTCCATGACGATAAATCACGCGTCACAGAAGTGCTTTCGTCAAGGGTGACCCACACATGGCATCCACCGTAATGGAACGCCATTAAGCTATCGGGTCCGGTTTTGGATCCGATAACCCGTTAACAGCCCCAACCAATGGGGATTTTTCATGTGTAAAATCATCATTGGCTGGAGGGAACACGTGTTGGCTCGCCGTTGGGACATATGTCATCCACTCATTGGACCCAAAGCACCTATGATACGTCGACACGTGGCACGGCCCAACAGAGGCCCATTCCTGTGAAAAGGCCGGCCCATTTGACTTGCTCAAAAGGTGGCGGGCCGGCCCACGGCAAGCCTGTTAACGGCCTGTTCGCATATAGCCCATTTACAGCCCGCTAACCCAAGGGCCCGTTTACGGCCTATCCGAATTAGGCCCAGTAGCGTCATCTGGGCAGTCCAATATAATTCCATCCCGTTTTAACTTCCGGCCCATGTATGTCCCATGACGTCTTTCGGCCCATATGGGGCCCTTTGTAACCCTCGGCCCATTAACGACCGGTGGTAAAACTGGCCCGTAATGAACAGTGTATCACTTTATACGCATTAACGGCCCATTATTCCGTTGGGCCGTTTCCAACCCATGTTATCTTTCGGCCTTCTCAGGGCCCATTTATTCTTGGGCTCATTTCCAGCATTCATTTACTTTTGGCCCGTTACTGTCATTTTCTGCTTGTGGGCCAAATTCAGCCCGTGGTTACAGTCGGCCCGTTAATACGTTGGGACGTTTTCATAGCATCATCAAATACGACCGATTAACGACGGCCCGTTATGGTCGGCCCATGAACGGACGACTCCAACTCTAGCCCGTTTACGGCCATAATGCGGTCTGCTTTTGGCCCATGTTTGGCCAATCAATCATACGGCCCGTCTAAGGCCCATTGATGATACGAACCGTAGAAGGCCCATTGTTTCTACGGCCCGTAGAAGGCCCATTGTTTCTACGGACGATAGAAGGCCCATTGTTTCTACGGCCCGTAGGAAGCCCAGTGTCACTACAGTAAATGTGTAGCCCATGGCCTGTTAAAGGCGGAAAACTACTGTAGGTTTAGACCTACTAATGGCCCAAGATGATTATAGGCCCACGTTTTGGCCCATATGAGTAACGGGCCGGCCTGAAGACCGACAACACTGAGATCCACTAAACCTTCTGGCCTAAATTACAGCATACCGACCAAAGAATAAACCTAGACTATACAACAAAGAAATTAAGGCATTTTACATCCGCTGGGAATCAAAGTTCCCTACCAGTGATAATAAAGCGCAACATGGCCGCGGATTGCATACACTAGGCATCAAAGGTCGCCACCAGTACATATAAACGCGCCGACAAAAGAATATACAAAACTGAGAGCACTTCAGAAGGCACTAGACCTGGCAAGCTCGGGCCCCGCAAGCAGCCGAACAAGCTGATGAGACCTCAGTTGTGTCAACGATAGATGCTTCATCCCTAGCTGTATGGCACCATAGTGCGCAAGGCAGTCCCCTGACATCGTCATTACATATTTGACTTCAAGTCGGAGCTAAGCTAAAGCAAGCCTTTCCGCTTTAAGTTGAGACTAAAGAAGTCGAACTGACTGAGGCAGTGACTGCATAGAGGTTGTCCCACACCTGCTGGTGAGTAGCTTCAACTCACTGTCTTCATCAAGACAGGACCTTGGGGTCATCTCGCTGTCCTCAAGATGGTTTGGCTCACTATCTTTCCTAAAGTTCTGCCTAGCATAAGAGATACGACTCTGAAAGAGAAACAAGGAGACACGTAAGAGGTTTCACAATTATATAAGCAAATAAATGGATCTATTCTGCATAAGGAACATGTTTTTACAACTACAATTTAAAACTAGTAGTTGTTGCAAACATCCAATCAGATGTAAACAGCAGTGGAGGAAATGATGCCTATCCAAATCTATACTAGAACAAAGTTTGAAGGCTTGAGAAGGATGAACTTACATTACATGTTAACACGGGCTGGACAAAGCCCTTCTCCATGTTGATGGAAAGATAATTCAATAAATTCCCCAAAGAAAATTCTTTATAAGCGTTGCAATTATTCTACATTTTGCAAAGAGTAAATATAGATCAAATAATATTGGAAGAAATAGAGGATAATGAAGCTCAGGTGCAGACCAATGACACATAATCAAATAGCAATTAATTAAGTACATCGTTACAAGGCAAAAGGTACTGACAAGAGGAATGCAGACATGAACGTGTGCAGTGGTCTTGGCTTTATTCAACATTTTGGTAAGAGTAAATGTAGGTATGATAATTTGGGGAAAGTGGAGGGCAGGGCAGATAAGATGCAGAGTAATGCTAGACAATCAACTATCTCGTGATGCATATACAGTAATACCACCACCGTCCGTTATTAGTTGTCGCTCAAATGGATGTATCTGTTGCGGCGGACGAGGGCTTCGGCGGGCGCATTGTACAGTGCTTTCGGTCAGGCGGATCTGTTGCGGCGGACGAGGGCTTGTATGAAGGGCCAGCGAAGGGACGGACGAGGGAGTCTGTGAAGAGCCTACACTATGGTGGACGAGGGCGCCGGTTAAGCAGATCCGATGCGGTGGACCATGATGGCGGTCAAGGAGATCTGGAGCGGTGTACAAGCCAGTCGCTGAAGCGGCTCCGGTGAAGTGGTGACTTGGCAGTTGGGGGTTCCAAGGTGCGGAAGGTAGATCCGTCGGGGTGTGAGGTCCACCGCTGCGGTGGAGGACTAGATTCGGCGGCTTGCCGTGGTTGGGGGGGGGGGTGTCGGGGAGGGGAAAGGGAGGGGCTCTGGGGAAGAATGTTGGGGGCAAAGAGGGGAAAACAATGGAGTTACCAAAGCAGCCCTTTTCCGTTCATGTGGCAGGGGTAAAACATGAATATCACAGGGCTAAACTTTCGGGCGCGAGATATTTCGATTTGAGCGGGAAGTTTGAAAGCTTTTGGCGCCTGAAATTATATTCTGCTCTTGTACGGCCGACTATGATATCGTGGCCGAGAATTTGTTTGTTTTGCACGCAAAAAAGTGCATGTTTTGAAAATCAATGTCTCCAACTCGAAACTTAGATTGTCCATTCAATTCAAATATGGATCGTTGAGATACTACAAGCAAATACCATCATATGGTCCAATTCAAATGAAATTCCAAATGTGTTTATCCTAAATATGATGACAAAAGCAAAAATGTGTATGTGTATGAACAAAGTGGATGATTATAAAGTTTGAACATGCCCGTATGTGTATATCTCTAGGTTTGATATATGAATTTGAAATCACGAAATCCCGGCTTAAAAATGTACCTCCATTTAAATGAATTACAAAAGCTAGTGATGGAGTCGAATTCCAAAATTCCAATCTTAGGTTTGTAATTCTGGTACATCAAAGTATATCACGCATGTTCAAAAGTATCGTTATCTCATAGTCCGAACTGTGAAACAAATTGATCAACCTTGAGTGCACGCACTATTGACCATGTATATATCAATTACGCTAAAGTCCCTCAAATATAGACACCTCACTCTTTATCTGAAGCCACCCCCCACACACAGAGAAGTTGTTCTCTCCCCCAAACACCAACACACGAGCACATTAACACCCCTCTCTCTTCTAAAGTCTGGACCCCAATATAGGTCTCTATCACTTTGTCTCTTGGGCATGCACACATCTCTTCCCCCACTCTCTAGCTAGGTCTCCCGGCATCTCTCTTTCCCAAGCACACACACTATGTAGAGTGTATCTTTCCCATACACACAAAACGTCGCCCCCAAACGTCTATCTCCCTAGTTATGTGGTTCTCACACACCACCCCCATTGCAAAACAAGCACACTTTGTCTCCTTGTGCACCACTCTCCTCTTTCTATCTCTCCCACATGCGGACCCGCCCCAGCTCCTCCCTGTATACATATATATCGAGACTCTTTCCATAGCTCCCTAATGTATCATCATTCTCGATCTCGCACATTGTTATCTACACCATCTATTCTAGATCTCTCATGAAGTCCCTATCACACACACGATGACTCGCTTCCCTTGCGTCTCCGTACATAGGCCAATTTCAAACAACATCAACATTGTCTCCCTATCTATATGCCATTTATGGACACAAACGGCCCCTCTCTCGCCACCTCTCTTCCTCTCTTTCTCAATCGCTAGCTCTCTCTCTCTCTCTCTCTCTCTCTCGCTTTCACACCCCTCTCCCACACACAATCGATGTCTCTTCCAAATAGTATGCTCCCCCCGCCCGCACCCATGCTATCCTGCTACTACACATGTCACACCATTCCCCCTCCCTTATACTGGGTTTACATCATTAGTGGTATCTCTACTCCACATACACACACTCCCTCTCACACACAAACGCGCGCACAAACACACACATACACACACAAACACCCATTAATCTGGATCCTCATCCCTCTCCCATGTCCGCATGTGTATCTCGCACACTCACTCTCTAATTATGTATATGTGTCTCCACGTTACACAACACAAAGCCCCATGTACATTTCTCTCTCTATCCTCCACACACATAGACACAAAGAATCTGTTAGCATTGCCTCAGTCTCTAGACATATCACACACGCACACGGTCTCTCTCTCTCTCTCTCTCTCTCTCTCTCTCTCTCTCTCAAACACGCTCAACAAGGGTTTCCCCGTGAATAACTTACCGTCTATTCATCAACAGTTGTGGAAGTACGGCGAACACGAGACGTGAAAAAGAATAAATCTACACATGCTTAGACCACCTAGTATGACTACTAGGACTAGAGCAAGCCAAAAAGCGTGCCGCCATCACCCCCTCCTTATCGGCGACGAGAAAACCTTTGTTTTACACAGTCGAGAAGTCATTGTGCTAAGGCCTCACATGCTGAGGCATTGAATAGAATGTAGATGCTAGTTTACGGAAACAGGTATCGATAATACATTTGTATCTCCATACTTATATTTCTTCTCTTATAAAAAACCGAGTTGGTGATGATGGTACGCGTGCCATCTTGCAATGTAGACCGTCCGATCTATATCTGACTGATGTAAATTAAAGTAAAAGATACCCGCACCCCTCTCCACATTTGCAGACAAGGCCTTCCCTCGTTCATCCTTATCTCCAACAACCTCATTGTTGAGCAATTAAGAAAGGAAGCCTCTGGAACAAACTGGCCCGGTGGCCATTGCCGGCGTCGTCAATCCCCATGCCTCCGCTCAGTCCGACCACCAATCACCACCACGCCCCACTCCTCTTCACCTTATCTCCTATTTCTCGAGATACATTAGTTTTTACACATGTGGTTACTCCCGCATGGGTCAATCACAATGAGTGTTTTTATAAAAAAATGCATCTTGATGTTCCGTGCAATGCACGGATCTTGCTAGTACTCCTACAGAAGACTAAGTTGGTGATGATGGTGTGTCTGCCATCCGTCATTTGTGACCATTAGATCTACATCTAACGACTGTGAGGTAAGTTGTTGCCTTTTCTCACAAACATCCCACTTGTCTACCAATTTGCAGAAAAACCCATAATTAGTATCTTAAAACCAACCACATCCCTCCCTGACCTCACCAAAACAGCCCAAGGAATATATTCTAATTGAAACATAATATATCTCTAGTGATATATGTATATCAAAATTAGAGTGTTTTGTATCAAGTTTGTGAATAAGTATTATTCTAATTATGATTCGTTGCAACGCACATGAACATTGCTAGTATTTCCAACCATGCAATTTTTTTCCCTATATTCCATAGTTTCGAGTTTTCCATCAAGATATTAGTCACTCATGGTTGATATTCACTTTCAATCACGTACACATATGCACTATGTAACTAGCCTTGCTTATTGGGTTCCAAAGCTTAACCTTCACTCCTACTTACAATATGTAGAGTATTTAACAAAAAACTACCACTTTCAACCAGCCCTAGGAAGAATCTATTATACAAAAAATAGCAAAAACATACCCAAAATTTCTTAATCCACACCAAAAACTACTACCTACCGATTAGGTTAGTTTAAACCCATTTATGACAGGGTTGGCCCACACGTCTGTGCTGATGAGGCAGCTTAAACCAACACATTTTGTTTGACCGTTGACACGAGGGACCCACATCTGACCTTCTATCCTGTTATTCCCCCTCAAATGATTATTTTTCCTGAACATTACTTCGAACAGTATTGATGCGTGTTCGTCGGTGGCGCCGGTGATGAGCGATTTGTCCGCCGCTCCGCCGGACGGGCCGGACGCCGCGCTGGCCTCCACACGGGTTGGCAGGCTGGCCCGAGCGTGACTCACGAGCGAGCAAGCCGCCGCGCTGGCCTTCGCTCGAGCCAGATGGCTGGCCTTAGCGTGGCACGCACGAGTAAGCTGCCGTGCCGCCGTGCCAATCTAGCTAGCAAACCTTACAGACAAGCTGCTGGACGGAGCTATCTTGGCTAGCTAGCGGCCACGAGTGCCAGACGGAGCTGGTATCCGGGCTGTCGCAAGATGGGCTCTGCACCGCCGGTGGTTTTGACCTCGCCTTCTGCCGGCAGCGGTAGCGGCGTCCCATGGCCGAGGATGACTAGGTGGACGGGCCGGAGGTAGGAGGTCACTCGGGGATTTTTGTGCAGACTGACATGTAGGTCCCACAAGTCATAATGCCCGGTCGAATAGAAGGCGTTGACTTAATGGGCGACATGGGCCCTGTTTGGATACTCTAAGTCAGAGGTTAGATTCTAACCCTGAACTAACTCTAAGCAAAGTGGTGTTTGGATGGCAGGGTTAGATTGACAACAAATGTATCCAAACAGGGCCATGGGTTGAAACGTGCCTATAACGGCACTTTGTAGAGTAGTCGTTTCTTGGTAGGGCTGGTTGGTAAGAGGATGTACAATGGTTGATAAGGTAGTCTTATCTTAAGTCTGCCACGTATGCAAGTGGTAGTAGTTTCTTGGCATTATTAGTGGTTTCTTGCATTATTAGGGGTTTCTTGTAAGGAACAATGTACTACTAGCGATAAAAGGCGATTCTAGGTTGTGTTGTACTCCAACGAGTACTACTAGTGGTCGCGGGAGTGTATACCTCGTTTTGTGGGTTCAATCCCGGCCGAACGCACGGCTACCTTTTTTTAAATAGTAACTTCACTGCGAGCCAATATTTTACACGGGTAGTTTGAGTTTTGAAGTCAAACGGACGTGCGACACCACAATCTGGGTGCACTGGATAACCTAGCCAAGTGAACGGGTTTTCCTTCCCAGCATCCCGTGGCTCGTGTGCTCGCCCTAGCTGCACCTCGCTTGCAGCTTCCTCATCAGCTAGTAGCATATTTAAACTAGCGCCTCCCAATTAAGCCCGAGGAGCCGGAAAAGCCTGGCGGGGCATTGGGAACTGTGCAATATGGCTCTATACGTAAAGTTCTCTACTACTACTCTGTAGCTTGTGGTGTTGCACGCATGGACTTCACTCCATTATCGTCTCTACTATAAAGGAAATTCCTCTTGACGTGTTTTTTTGAAACGGAGGCAAAAGCTTTGCTTCATCTCATTCATAAAGAAGGAACTACTAACAAAGTTCGACGAGATCCATTACACCTCCACAAATGGAAGCGAAAAGCCTAGTCTCGCTGTATCAAATAACTCAAATGTTCTGCCCCCGCAGTAACCGTTGCTGATAAACAGGCTGCTAGTGTGTGCGTGAGAGGAGCGGCTGAGTAGGCCAGCTACATGAGAGGAGCGGCTGAATAGAGCACTGAGAGTACCCACTAGGCCACTACGCAAGTGTACTTTCACTTCTTTGATAGTACAACGATGGTTCTAGAGAACAGTAGTACCCTCCACTTCCAACTGTAGCTCCTTGGCCCTGAGATTCAAGAGTTCAAAAGTGGTGCACTATACTAGAAGAACAGTACATAGAACCAGTAGTTCCCTCGCACTACTAGTTGAGAAAGTACTACTAGTACTGCTACAGTGCGAGTACGTACTCCTCCGTCACATAATGTAAGACGTTTTTTGACACTAGTTGGCGTGTACAAAAAATAGCAAAAACATACCCAAAATTTCTTAATCCACGCCAAAAACTACTAGTGAGTGCCAAAAATTTCCTACTAGTGCTATTATTTATAGTATAATGCAATACCATAACATCCCATAATGCTAGTACTAGTAGTAAATAATAGCCTCACCCCTTCGCTACAGTTGGAAGGAACGATCTACAGTTGGAAGGGACGAGGCCCTGCGGTTACTACGCTCTTATCTCCTCCTCGCCAGTTCCCCTCCCCCTGAAGAGAAGGCAGTTTGTCGCTGCTCCCATGGATTCGCCAGGCGGTTCTCCTCCTCGTCGGGGCTCGGAGACCTTGGACGACGATCCTCTAGGAGAAATCGCACGCCGCTCCGACATCCTCACTGCTGTTGGGGAACGTAGTAATTTCAAAAAAATTCCTACGCACACGCAAGATCATGGTGATGCATAGCAACGAGAGGGGAGAGTGTTGTCTACATACCCTCGTAGACCGAAGCGGAAGCGTTGACACAATGTAGAGGAAGTAGTCGTACGTCCTCCTCATGATCCGACCGATCCAAGCGCCGTTACTCCGGCGCCTCCGAGTTCTTGACACACGTACAACTCGATGACGTCCCCAGGTCTCGATCCAGCAAAATCTCCGGGGATGAGTTCCGTCAGCACGACGGCGTGGTGACGATCTTGATGTACTACCGACGCAGGGCTTCGCCTAAGCACTGCAACAATATGACCGAGGTGGAATATGGTGGAGGGGGGCACCGCACACGGCTAAGGAACGATCTCAAGGATCAACTTGTGTGTCTTGGGGTGCCCCCCTGCCCCCGTATATAAAGGAGCAAGGGGGGGAGGGCCGGCCGGCCCTAGAGGCGCGCCAAGGGAGGGGGAGTCCTCCTCCTAGTAGGAGTAGGACTCCCCTTTCCTAGTCCAACTAGGAGGGAGGAAGGGGGAAGGAAAGAGAGGGAGAGGGAGAGGGAAAGGGGGGTCGCGCCCCCCTCCTTGTCCAATTCGGATTGCCCATGGGGGGGGGGCGCGCGCCACCTCCTGGCGCGGCCCTCTCTCTCCCCTCGCGGCCCAATAAGGCCCATACTTCCCCCGGGGGGTTCCGGTAACCCCTCCGGCACTCCGGTAATATCCGAAAACACTCGGAACCATTCCGATGTCCGAACATAGCCGTCCAATATATCAATCTTTATGTCTCGACCATTCCGAGACTCCTCGTCATGTCCGTGATCACATCCGGGACTCCGAACTCCTTCAGTACATCAAAATGCATAAACTCATAATAACTGTCATCGTAACCTTAAGCGTGCGGACCCTACGGTTCGAGAACAATGTAGACATGACCGAGACACGTCTCCGGTCAATAACCAATAGCGGGACCTGGATGCCCATATTGGTTCCTACATATTCTATGAAGATCTTTATCAGTCAGACCGCATAACAACATACGTCATTCCCTTTGTCCATCGGTATGTTACTTGCCCGAGATTCGATCGTCGGTATCCAATACCTAGTTCAATCTCGTTACCGGCAAGTCTCTTTACTCGTTCCGTAATACATCATGCCGCAATTAACTCATTAGTTGCAATGCTTGCAAGGCTTATGTGATGTGCATTACCGAGAAGGCCCTGAGATACCTCTCCGACATTCGAAGTGACAAATCCCAATCTTGAAATACGCCAACCCAACAAATACTTTCGGAGACACCTGTAGAGCACCTTGATAATCACCCAGTTACGTTGTGACGTTTGGTAGCACACAAAGTGTTCCTACGGTAAACGGGAGTTGCATAATCTCATAGACATAGGAACATGTATAAGTCATGGATAAAAGCAATAGCAGCATACTAAACGATCGGGTGCTAAGCTAATGGAATGGGTCATGTCAATCAGATCATTCAACTAATGATGTTACCTTGTTAATCAAATGAAAACTCCTTTGTCTATGGTTAGGAAACTTAACCATCTTTGATTAACAAGCTAGTCAAGTAGAGGCATACTAGTGACACTCTGTTTGTCTATGTATCCACACATGTATTATGTTTCCGGTTAATACAATTCTAGCATGAATAATAAAAATTTATCATGATATGTAAGGAAATAAATAATAACTTTATTATTGCCTCTAGGGCATATTTCCTTCAGTCTCCCACTTGCACTAGAGTCAATAATCTAGATTACACAGTAATGATTCTAACACCCATGGAGTCTTGGTGCTGATCATGTTTTGCCCGTGGAAAAGGCTTAGTCAACGGGTCTGCTACATTCAGATCCGTATGTATCTTGCAAATCTCTATGTCTCCCACCTGGACCAAGTCCCGGATGGAATTGAAGCGTCTCTTGATGTGCTTTGTTCTCTTGTGAAATCTGGATTCCTTCGCCAAGGCAATTGCTCCAGTATTGTCACAAAAGATTTTCATTGGACCCGATGCACTAGGTCTGACACCTAGATCGGATATGAACTCCTTCATCCAGACTCCTTCATTTGCTTCTTCCGAAGCAGCCATGTACTCCGCTTCACATGTAGATCCCGCTACGACGCTTTGTTTAGAACTGCACCAACTGACAGCTCCTCCGTTTAATGTAAATACGTATCCGGTTTGCGACTTAGAATCGTCCAGATCAGTGTCAAAGCTTGCATCAACGTAACCCTTTACGACAAGCTCTTTGTCACCTCCATATACGAGAAACATTTCCTTAGTCCTTTTCAGGTACTTCAGGATATTCTTGACCGCTGTCCAGTGATCCACTCCTGGATTACTTTGGTACCTCCCTGCTAAACTTATAGCAAGGCACACATCAGGTCTGGTACACAGCATTGCATACATGATAGAGCCTATGACTGAAGCATAGGGAACATCTTTCATCTTCTCTCTATCTTCTGCAGTGGTCGGGCATTGAGTCTTACTCAACTTCACACCTTGCAAAACAGGCAAGAACCCCTTCTTTGCTTGATCCATTTTGAACTTCTTCAAAATCTTGTCAAGGTATGTGCTTTGTGAACGTCCAATTAAGCATCTTGATCTATCTCTATAGATCTTAATGCCCAATATGTAAGCAGCTTCACCGAGGTCTTCCATTGAAAAACTCTTATTCAAGTATCCTTTTATGCTATCCAGAAATTCTATATCATTTCCAATCAGTAATATGTCATCTACATATGATATCAGAAATGCTACAGAGCTCCCACTCACTTTCTTGTAAATACAGGCTTCTCCAAAAGTCTGTACAAACCCAAATGCTTTGATCACAGTATCAAAGCGTTTATTCCAACTCCGAGATGCTTGCACCAGTCCATAAATGGATCGCTGGAGCTTGCATACTTTGTTAGCTCCCTTTGGATTGATAAAACCTTCTGGTTGCATCATATACAACTCTTCTTCCAGAAACCCATTCAGGAATGCAGTCTTTACATCCATTTGCCAAATTTCATAATCATAAAATGCGGCAATTGCTAACATGATTCGGACAGACTTAAGCATCGCTACGGGTGAGAAGGTCTCGTCGTAGTCAATCCCTTGAACTTGTCGAAACCCCTTTGCGACAAGTCGAGCTTTGTAGACAGTAACATTACCGTCGGCGTCAGTCTTCTTCTTATAGATCCACTTGTTCTCTATTGCTTGCCGACCCTCGGGCAAGTCAACAAAGGTCCACACTTTGTTTTCATACATGGATCCCATCTCAGATTTCATGGCTTCCAGCCATTTTGCGGAATCTGGGCTCACCATCGCTTCTTCATAGTTCGTAGGTTCGTCATGATCTAGTAGCATGATTTCCAGAATAGGATTGCCGTACCACTCTGGTGCGGATCTCACTCTGGTTGATCTACGAGGTTCTGTAGTAACTTGATCTGAAGTTTCATGATCATCATCATTAACTTCTTCTCTGATTGGTGTAGACGTCACAGAAACTGGTTCCTGTGATGAACTACTTTCCAATAAGGAAGCAGGTACAGTTACCTCATCAAGTTCTACTTTCCTCCCACTCACTTCTTTCGAGAGAAACTCCTTCTCTAGAAAGGATCCATTTTTAGCAACAAATGTCTTGCCTTCGGATCTATGATAGAAGGTGTACCCAACTGTTTCCTTTGGGTATCCTATGAAGACACATTTCTCCGATTTGGGTTCTAGCTTATCAGGTGGAAGCTTTTTCACATAAGCATCGCAGCCCCAAACTTTAAGAAACGACAACTTTGGTTTCTTGCTAAACCACAGTTCATAAGGTGTCGTCTCAACGGATTTTGACGGTGTCCTATTCAACGTGAATGCGGCCGTCTCTAGAGCATAACCCCAAAACGATAGCGGTAAATCTGTAAGAGACATCATAGATCGCACCATATCTAGTAAAGTGCGATTACGACGTTCGGACACACCATTGCGCTGTGGTGTTCCGGGCGGTGTGAGTTGCGAAACTATTCCGCATTGTTTCAAATGTAGACCAAACTCATAACTCAAATATTCTCCTCCACGATCAGATCGTAGAAACTTTATTTTCTTGTTACGATGATTTTCAACTTCACTCTGAAATTCTTTGAACTTTTCAAATGTTTCAGACTTGTGTTTCATTAAGTAGATATACCCATATCTGCTTAAATCATCTGTGAAGGTGAGAAAATAACGATATCCGCCACGAGCCTCAACATTCATCGGACCACATACATCTGTATGTATGATTTCCAACAAATCTGTTGCTCTCCCCATAGTACCGGAGAACGGTGTTTTAGTCATCTTGCCCATGAGGCACGGTTCGCAAGTGCCAAGTGATTCATAATCAAGTGACTCGGAAGTCCATCAGTATGGAGTTTCTTCATGCGCTTTATACCGATATGACCTAAACGGCAGTGCCACAAATAAGTTGCACTATCATTATCAACTCTGCATCTTTTGGCTTCAACATTATGAATATGTGTATCACTACTATCGAGATTCATCAAAAATAGACCACTCTTCAAGGGTGCATGACCATAAAAGATATTACTCATATAAATAGAACAACCATTATTCTCTGATTTAAATGAATAACCGTCTCGCATCAAACAAGATCCAGATATAATGTTCATGCTCAACGCTGGCACCAAATAACAATTATTTAGGTCTAATACTAACCCCGAAGGTAGATGTAGAGGTAGCGTGCCGACCGCGATCACATCGACTTTGGAACCGTTTCCCACGCGCATCGTCACCTCGTCCTTTGCCAGTGTTCGCTTAATCCGTAGTCCCTGTTTCGAGTTGCAAATATTAGCAACAGAACCAGTATCAAATACCCAGGTGCTACTGCGAGCTCTAGTAAGGTACACATCAATAACATGTATATCACATATACCTTTGTTCACCTTGCCATCCTTCTTATCCCCCAGATACTTGGGGCAGTTCCGCTTCCAGTGACCAGTCTGCTTGCAGTAGAAGCACTCAGTTTTAGGCTTAGGTCCATACTTGGGTTTCTTCTCTTGAGCAGCAACTTGTTTGCTGTTCTTTTTGAAGTTCCCCTTCTTCTTCCCTTTGCCCTTTTTCTTGAAACTAGTGGTCTTATTGACCATCAACACTTGATGCTCCTTCTTGATTTCTACCTCCGCAGCCTTTAGCATTGCGAAGAGCTCGGTGATAGACTTATCTATCCCTTGCATATTATAGTTCATCACGAAGCCTTTGTAGCTTGGTGGCAGTGATTGGAGAATTCTGTCAATGACACAATCATCCGGAAGATTGACTCCCAGCTGATTCAAGTGATTATAATACCCAGACATCTTGAGTATATGCTCACTAACAGAACCATTCTCTTCCATCTTGCAGCTATAGAACTTATTGGAGACCTCATATCTCTCAATCCGGGCATTCTGTTTGAATATCAACTTCAACTCCTGGAACATCTCATATGCTCCATGGTTTTCAAACCGACGTTGAAGTCCCGGTTCTAAGCCGTAAATCATGGCACACTGAACTATCGAGTAGTCATCAGCTTTGCTCTGCGAGACGTTCATAACATCTGGTGTTGCTCCAGCAGCAGGCCTGGCACCTAGCGGTGCATCCAGGACGTAACTCTTCTGTGCAACAATGAGGATAATCCTCAAGTTACGGACCCAGTCCGTGTAATTGCTACCATCATCTTTCAACTTTGCTTTCTCAAGGAACCCATTAAAATTCAACGGAACAACAGCATGAGCCATCTATCTACAATCAACATAAACAAGCAAGATACTATCAGGGACTATGTTCATGATAAGTTTAAGTTCAATTAATCATATTACTTAAGAACTCCCACTTAGATAGATATCCCTCTAATCTTCTAAGTGATCACGTGATCCAAATCAAAACTAATCCATAACCGATCATCACGTGAAATGGATTATTTCTCAATGGTGAACATCATCATGTTGATCATATCTACTATATGATTCACGCTCGACCTTTCGGTCTCCGTGTTCCAAGGCCATATTTGCATATGCTAGGCTCGTCAAGTATAACCCAAGTATTCTGCGTGTGCAAAACTGGCTTGCACCCGTTGTAGATGGACGTAGAGCTTATCACACCTGATCATCACGTGGTGTCTGGGCACGACGAACTTTGGCAACGGTGCATACTCGGGGAGAACACTTCTTGATAATTTAGTGAGAGATCATCTTATAATGCCACCATCAATCAAAGCAAGATAAGATGCATAAAAGATAAACATCACATGCAAATCAATATAAGTGATATGATATGGTCATCATCATCTTGTGCTTGTGATCTCCATCTCCGCAGCACCATCATGATCACCATCGTCACCGGCGCGACACCTTGATCTCCATCGTAGCATCGTTGTCGTCTCACCAATCTTATGCTTCTACGACTATCGCTACCGCTTAGTGATAAAGTAAAGCATTACAGGGCGATTGCATTGCATACAATAAAGCGACAACCATACGGCTCCTGCCGGTTGCCGATAACTCGGTTACAAAACATGATCATCTCATACAATAAAATATAGCATCATGTCTTGACCATATCACATCACAACATGCCCTGCAAAAACAAGTTTGACGTCCTCTACTTTGTTTGTTGCAAATTTTACGTGGCTGCTACGGGCTGAAGCAAGAACCAATCTCACCTACGCATCAAAACCACAACGATACTTCGTCAAATAGACTCCGTTTTAACCTTCTCAAGGACCGGGCGTAGCCATACTCGGTTCAACTAAAGTTGGAGAAACGGACACCCGCCAGCCACCTGTGTGCAAAGCACGGCGGTAGAACCAGTCTCGCGTAAGCGTACGCGTAATGT
The DNA here is from genome assembly GCA_032464435.1 of Aegilops umbellulata. Taxonomy (NCBI): domain Eukaryota; kingdom Viridiplantae; phylum Streptophyta; class Magnoliopsida; order Poales; family Poaceae; genus Aegilops; species Aegilops umbellulata. Next base: position 589,842,635 of record CP136057.1, read on the forward strand.
CGGTCCGGGCCGCTTTATCCAACAATACCGCCGAACCAAAGTATGACATGCTGGTAGGCAGTATGACTTGTATCGTCCACGACTCACTTGTGTTCTAATCGTGCAAAACATCAAACCATAAAAACCTAGGCTCGGATGCCACTGTTGGGGAACGTAGTAATTTCAAAAAAATTCCTACGCACACGCAAGATCATGGTGATGCATAGCAACGAGATTGGAGAGTGTTGTCTACGTACCCTCGTAGACCGAAGCGGAAGCGTTGACACAACATAGAGGAAGTAGTCGTACGTCCTCCTCGCGATCCGACCGATCCAAGCGCCGTTACTCCGGCGCCTCCGAGTTCTTGACACACGTACAGCTCGATGACGTCCCCGGGTCTCGATCCAGCAAAACCTCCGGGGATGAGTTCCGTCAGCACGACGGCGTGGTGACGATCTTAATGTACTACCGACGCAGGGCTTCGCCTAAGCACTGCAACAATATGACCGAGGTGGAATATGGTGGAGGGGGGCACCGCACACGGCTAAGGAACGATCTCAAGGATCAACTTGTGTGTCTTGGGGTGCCCCCTGCCCCCGTATATAAAGGAGCAAGGGGGGAGGGCCGGCCGGCCCTAGAGGCGCGCCAAGGGAGGGGGAGTCCTCCTCCTAGTAGGAGTAGGACTCCCCTTTCCTAGTCCAACTAGGAGGGAGGAAGGGGGAAGGAAAGAGAGGGAGAGGGAGAGGGAAAGGGGGGCCGCGCCCCCCCCTCCTTGTCCAATTCGGGCTGCCCATGGGGGGGCACGCCACCTCCTGGCGCGGACCTCTCTCTCCCCTCGCGGCCCAATAAGGCCCATACTTCCCCCGGGGGGTTCCGGTAACCCCTCCGGCACTCCGGTAATATCCGAAAACACTCGGAACCATTCCGATGTCCGAACATAGCCGTCCAATATATCAATCTTTATGTCTCGACCATTCCGAGACTCCTCGTCATGTCCGTGATCACATCCGGGACTCTGAACTCCTTCGGTACATCAAAATGCATAAACTCATAATAACTGTCATCGTAACCTTAAGCGTGCGGACCCTACGGTTCGAGGACAATGTAGACATGACCGAGACACGTCTCCGGTCAATAACCAATAGCGGGACCTGGATGCCCATATTGGTTCTTACATATTCTACGAAGATCTTTATCGGTCAGACCGCATAACAACATACGTCGTTCCCTTTGTCCATCGGTATGTTACTTGCCCGAGATTCTATCGTCGGTATCCAATACCTAGTTCAATCTCGTTACCGGCAAGTCTCTTTACTCGTTCCGTAATACATCATCCCGCAATTAACTCATTAGTTGCAATGCTTGCAAGGCTTATGTGATGTGCATTACCGAGAAGGCCCTGAGATACCTCTCCGACATTCGGAGTGACAAATCCCAATCTTGAAATACGCCAACCCAACAACTACTTTCGGAGACACCTGTAGAGCACCTTTATAATCACCCAGTTACGTTGTGACGTTTGGTAGCACACAAAGTGTTCCTACGGTAAACGGGAGTTGCATAATCTCATATGAAGGAAATATGCCCTAGAGGCAATAATAAAGTTATTATTTATTTCCTTATATCATGATAAATGTTTATTATTCATGCTAGAATTGTATTAACTGGAAACATAATACATGTGTGAATACATAGACAAACAGAGTGTCACTAGTATGCCTCTACTTGACTAGCTCATTAATCAAAGATGGTTATGTTTCCTAACCATGAACAAAGAGTTGTTATTTGATTAACGAGATCACATCATTAGTTGAATGATCTGATTGACATGACCCATTCCATTAGCTTAGCACCCGATCGTTTAGTATGTTGTTATTGCTTTTATCCATGACTTATACATGTTCCTTTAACTATGAGATTATGCAACTCCCGTTTACCGTAGGAACACTTTGTGTGCTACCAAACGTCACAACGTAACTGGGTGATTATAAAGGTGCTCTACAGGTGTCTCCGAAGGTACATGTTGGGTTGGCGTATTTCGAGATTAGGATTTGTCACTCCGATTGTCGGAGAGGTATCTCTGGGCCCTCTCGGTAATGCACATCACATAAGCCTTGCAAGCATTGCAACTAATGTGTTAGTTGTGAGATGATGTATTACGGAACGAGTAAATAGACTTGCCGGTAACGAGATTGAATTAGGTATTGGATACCGACGATCGAATCTCGGGCAAGTAACATACCGATGACAAAGGGAACAACGTATGTTGTTATGCGGTCTGACCGATAAAGATCTTCGTAGAATATGTAGGAGCCAATATGGGCATCCAGGTCCCGCTATTGGTTATTGACCGGAGACATGTCTCGGTCATGTCTACATTGTTCTCGAACCGTAGGGTCCGCACGCTTAACGTTACGATGAACAGTTATTATGAGTTTATGCATTTTGATGTACCGAAGGAGTTCGGAGTCCCGGATGTGATCACGGACATGACGAGGAGTCTCGAAATGGTCGAGACATAAAGAATGATATATTGGAAGCCTATGTTTGGACATCGGATGCACTCCAGGTGAAATCAGGATTTTACCGGAATACCGGGAGGGTTACCGGAACCCCCCGGGAGCATAATGGGCCAACATGGGCCTTGGAGGAGAGGTGAGAGGGCTGCCCTCATGGGCTGCGCGCCTCCCCCCTTCCCCTAGTCGTATTAGGACTAGGAGAGGTGGGCGCCCCCTCTCTCTCTCTCTCCCCCTTGGAGAATCCTAGTCCAACTAGGATTGGGGGGGGGGGGAATCCTACTCCCAGAGGGAGTAGGACTCTCCTGGCGCGCCAGGCTTGGCCGGCCAGCCCCTCCCCCTTGACTCCTTTATATACAGGGGCAGGGGACACCCCAGAGACACACAAGTTGATCTACGGATCGTTCCTTAGCCGTGTGCGGTGCCCCCTTCCACCAAATTCCACCTCGGTCATATCGTTGCAGTGCTTAGGCGAAGCCCTGCGACGGTAACACATCAAGATCGTCACCACGCTGTCGTGCTGACGGAACTCTTCCCCGACGCTTTGCTGGATCGGAGCCCGGGGATCGTCATCGAGCTGAACGTGTGCCAAGAACTCGGAGGTGCCGGAGTAACGGTGCTGTGATCGGTTGGATCGCGAGGAGAACGTACGACTACTTCCTCTACGTTGTGTCAACGCTTCCGCTTCGGTCTACGAGGGTACGTAGACAACACTCTCCCCTCTCGTTGCTATGCATCACCATGATCTTGCGTGTGCGTAGGAATTTTTTTGAAATTACTACGTTCCCCAACAGTGGCATCCGAGCCTAGGTTTTTTTATGGTTTGATGTTATTTGCACGAGTGGAACACAAGTGAGTTGTGGACGATACAAGTCATACTGCCTACCAGCATGTCATACTTTGGTTCAGCGGTATTGTTGGACGAGACGATCCGGACCAACCTTACGCGTACGCTTACGCGAGACCGGTTCCCTCGACGTGCTTTGCACATAGATGGCTTGCGGAAGACTGTCTCTCCAACTTTAGTTGAACCGAGTGTGGCTACGCCCGGTCCTTGAGAAGGTTAAAACGGAGTCTATTTGACAAACTATCGTTGTGGTTTTGATGCGTAGGTAAGATGAGTTCTTGCTTAAGCCCGTAGCAGCCACGTAAAACTTGCAACAACAAAGTAGAGGACGTCTAACTTGTTTTTGCAGGGCATGTTGTGATGTGATATGGTCAAGACATGATGCTAAATTTTATTGTATGAGATGATCATGTTTTGTAACCGAGTTATCGGCAACTGGCAGGAGCCATATGGTTGTCGCTTTATTGTATGCAATGCAATCGCGATGTAATGCTTTACTTTATTACTAAGCGGTAGTGATAGTCGTGGAAGCATAAGATTGGCGAGACGACAACGATGCTACGATGGAGATCAAGGTGTCGCGCCGGTGACGATGGTGATCATGACGGTGCTTCGGGGATGGAGATCACAAGCACAAGATGATGATGACCATATCATATCACTTATATTGATTGCATGTGATGTTTATCTTTTATGCATCTTATCTTGCTTTGATTGACGGTAGCATTATAAGATGATCTCTCACTAATTATCAAGAAGTGTTCTCCCTGAGTATGCACCGTTGCGAAAGTTCTTCGTGCTGAGACACCACGTGATGATCGGGTGTGATAGGCTCTACGTTCAAATACAACGGGTGCAAAACAGTTGCACACGCGGAATACTCAGGTTATACTTGACGAGCCTAGCATATAACAGATATGGCCTCGGAACACGGAGACCGAAAGGTCGAGCGTGAATCATATAGTAGATATGATCAACATAGTGATGTTCACCATTGAAACTACTCCATCTCACGTGATGATCGGACATGGTTTAGTTGATTTGGATCACGTGATCACTTAGAGGATTAGAGGGATGTCTATCTAAGTGGGAGTTCTTAAGTAATATGATTAATTGAACTTTAATTTATCATGAACTTAGTCCTGGTAGTATTAGCATATCTATGTTGTAGATCAATAGCTCGCATTGTTACTTCCCTATGTTTATTTTGATATGTTCCTAGAGAAAATTGTGTTGAAAAATGTTAGTAGCAATGGTGCGGATTGGATCCGTGATCTGAGGTTTATCCTCATTGCTGCACAGAAGAATTATGTCCTTGATGCACCGCTAGGTGACGGACCTATTGCAGGAGCAGATGCAGACATTATGAACGTTTTGCTAGCTCAATATGATGACTACTTAATAGTTTAGTGCACCATGCTTAACTGCTTAGAATCGGGACTTCAAAGACGTTTTGAACGTCATGGAGCATATGAGATGTTCTAGGAATTGAAGTTAATATTTCAAGCAAATACCTGAGTTGAGAGATATGAAGTCTCCGACAAGTTCTATAGCTAAAAGATGGAGGAGAATCGCTCAACTAGTGAGCATGTGCTCAGATTGTCTGGGTACTACAATCGCTTGAATCAAGTGGGAGTTAATCTTCCAGATAAGATAGTGATTGACAGAATTCTCTAGTCATCATCACCAAGTTAGTAGAACTTCGTGATGAACTATAATATGCAAGGGACAACGGAAAATATTCCCAAGCTCTTCGCGATGCTAAAATCAGCGAAGGTAGAAATCAAAGAAAAACATCAAGTGTTGATGGTTGACAAGATCACTAGTTTCAAGAAAAGGGCAAAAGGAAAGAAGGGGAACTTCAAGAAGAACGGCAAGCAAGTTGCTGCTCAAGTGAAAAAGCCCAAGTATGGTCCTAAGCCTGAGACTAAGTGCTTCTACTGCAAAGGGACTGGTCACTGGAAGCGGAACTACCCCAAGTGATTGGCGGATAAGAAGGATGGCAAAGTGAACATAAGTATATTTGATATACATGTTAATGATGTGTACTTTACTAGTGTTCATAGAAACCCCTCAGTATTTGGTACTAGTTCAAGTTGCTAAGATTAGTAACTCGAAACGGGAGTTGCAGAATGAACAAAGACTAGTTAAAGGGCAAGGTGACGACGTGTGTCGGAAGTGGTTCCAAGATTGATATGATCATCATCACACACTCCCTATACTTTCGGGATTAGTGTTGAAACTAAATAAGTGTTATTTGGTGTTTGCGTTGAGCATGAATATGATTTGATCATGTTAATTGCAATACAGTTATTCATTTAAGTTAGAGAACAATTGTTGTTCTGTTTACATGAATAAAACCTTCTATGGTCATACACACCAATGAAAATAGTTCATTGGATCTCGATCGCAGTGATACACATATTCATGATATTGAAACCAAAAGGATGCGAAGTTAATAATGATAGTGCAACCTATTTGTGGCACTGCCGTTTAGGTCATATTGGTGTAAAGCGCATGAAGAAACTCCATGCTGATGGGATTTTGGAATCACTTGATTATGAATCACTTGATGCTTGCGAACCATGCCTCTTGGGCAAGATGACTAAAAACGCCGTTCTCCGGAACAATGGAGCAAGCAACAGATTTGTTGGAAATCATACATACTGATGTATATGGTCCGATGAATATTAAGGCTCGCGACAAGTATCATTATTTTCTGACCTTCACAGATGATTTGAGTAGATATGGGTATATCTACTTGATGAAACATAAGTCTGAAACATTTGAAAAGTTCAAAGAATTTCAGAGTGAAGTGGAAAATCATCGTGACAAGAAAATAAAGTTTCTACGATCTGATCGCAGAGACGAATATTTGAGTTACGAGTTTGGTCTTCAATTAAAACAATGTGGAATAGTTTCACAAACTCATGCCACCTGGAACACCGCAGCATAATGGTGCGTCCGAACGTCATAACCGTACTTTATTAGATATAGTACAATCTATGATGTATCTTACCGATCTACCACTATCGTTTTTGGGATTATGCATTAGAGACAGCTGCATTCACATTAAATAGGGCACCATCTAAATCCGTTGAGACGACACCGTATGAACTATGGTTTAGCAATAAACCTAAGCTGTCGTTTCTTAAAGTTTGGGGCTGCGATGCTTATGTGAAAAAGCTTCAACCTGATAAGCTCGAACCCAAATCGGAGAAATGTGTCTTCATAGGATATCCAAAGGAAACTGTTGGATACACCTTCTATCACAGATCCGAAGGCAAGACTTTTTGTTGCTAAGTTCGGAAACTTTCTAGAGAAAGAGTTTCTTTCGAAAGAAGTGAGTGGGAGGAAAGTAGAACTTGATAAGGTAATTGTACCTTCTCCCTTATTGGAAAGAAGTTCATCACAGAAATCTGTTCCTGTGACTACTACACCAATTAGTGAGGAAGCTAATGATGATGATCATGTAACTTCAGATCAAGTTACTACCAAATCTCGTAAGTAAACTAGAGTGAGATCCGCACCAGAGTGGTACGGTAATCCTGTTCTGGAAGTCATGTTACTAGACCATGACGAACTTGCGAACTATGAGGAAGCGATGATGAGCCCAGATTCCGCGAAATGGTTAGAGGCCATGAAATCTGAGATATGATCCATGTATGAGAACAAAGTATGGACTTTGATGGATTTGCCCGATGATCGGCAAGCCAAAGAAAATAAATGGATCTTGAAGAGGAAGACGGACACTGATAGTAGTGTTACTATCTACAAAGCTAGAATTGTCGCAAAAAGGTTTTCGACAAGTTCAAGGTGTTGACTATGATGAGAGTTTCTCACTCGTATCTATGCTTAAGTCTGTCCGAATCATGTTAGCAATTGCCGCATTTTATGAAATCCGGCAAATGGATAAACAAAACTACATTCCTTAATGGATTTATTAAAGAAGAGTTGTATACGATGCAACTAGAAGGTTTTGTCGATCCTGAAGGTGTTAACAAAATATGCAAGCTCCAGTGATCCATCTATGGACTGGTGCAAGCATCTCGGAGTTGGAATATACGCTTTGATAAGTTGATCAAAGCATATAGTTTTATACAGACTTGCGGTGAAGCCTGTATTTACAAGAAAGTGAGTGGGAGCACTACAGCATTTCTGATAAGTATATGTAAATGACATATTATTGATCGGAAATAATGTAGAATTATTCTGTAAAGCATAAAGGAGTATTTGAAAGGAGTTTTTCGAAGAAGGACCTCGGTGAAGCTGCTTACATATTGAGCATCAAGATCTATAGAGATAGATCAAGACGCTTGATAAGTTTTTCAATAAGTACATACCTTGACAAGATTTTGAAGTAGTTCAAAATGGAACAGTCAAAGAAAGAGTTCTTGCCTGTGTTACAAAGTGTGAAATTGAGTAAGACTCAAAGCCCGACCACGGCAGAAGATAGAAAGAGAATGAAAGTCATTCCCTATGCTTTGGCCATAGGTTCTATAAAATATGCCATGCTGTGTACCAGACCTATTGTATACCCTACCCTGAGATTGGCACGGGAGTACAATAGTGATCTAGGAGTAGATCACTTGACGGCGGTCAAAATTATCCTTAGTGGAATAAGGATATGTTTCTCGATTATGGAGGTGACAAAAAGGTTCGTCGTAAAAGGTTACGTCGATGCAAGTTTTGACACTAATCTAGATGACTCTAAGTCTCAATCTAGATACATATTGAAAGTGGGAGCAATTAGCTAAAGTAGCTCCGTGCAGAGCATTGTATACATAGAAAATTGCAAAATACATAACGGATCTGAATGTGGTAGACCCGTTGACTAAATTTCTCTCACAAGCAAAACATGATCACACCGTAGTACTCTTTGGGTGTTAATCACATAGCGATGTGAACTAGATTACTGAATCTAGTAAACCCTTTGGGTGTTGGTCACATATCGATGTGAACTATGGGAGTTAATCACATGATGATGTGAACTATTGATGTTAATCACATAGTGATGTGATCTAGATTATTGACTCTAGTGCAAGTGGGAGACTGAAGGAAATATACCCTAGAGGCAATAATAAAGTTATTATTTATTTCCTTATATCACGATAAATGTTTATTATTCATGCTAGAATTGTATTAATTGGAAACATAATACATGTGTGAATACATAGACAAACAGAGTGTCACTAGTATGCCTCTACTTGACTAGCTCATTAATCAAAGATGGTTATGTTTCCTAACCATGAACAAAGAGTTGTTATTTGATTAACGAGATCACATCATTAGTTGAATGATCTGATTGACATGACCCATTCCATTAGCTTAGCACCCGATCGTTTAGTATGTTGCTATTGCTTTTATCCATGACATATACATGTTCCTTTAACTATGAGATTATGCAACTCCCGTTTACCGTAGGAACACTTTGTGTGCTACCAAACGTCACAACGTAACTGGGTGATTATAAAGGTGCTCTACAGGTGTCTCCGAAGGTACATGTTGGGTTGGCGTATTTCGAGATTAGGATTTGTCACTCCGATTGTCGGAGAGGTATCTCTGGGCCCTCTCGGTAATGCACATCACATAAGCCTTGCAAGCATTGCAACTAATGTGTTAGTTGTGAGATGATGTATTACGGAACGAGTAAAGAGACTTGCTGGTAACGAGATTGAACTAGGTATTGGATACCGACGATCGAATCTCGCGCAAGTAACATACCGATGACAAAGGGAACAACGTATGTTGTTATGCGGTCTGACCGATAAAGATCTTCGTAGAATATGTAGGAGCCAATATGGGCATCCAGGTCCCGCTATTGGTTATTGACCGGAGACATGTCTCGGTCATGTCTACATTGTTCTCGAACCGTAGGGTCCGCACGCTTAACGTTACGATGAACAGTTATTATGAGTTTATGCATTTTGATGTACCGAAGGAGTTCGGAGTCCCGGATGTGATCACGGACATGACGAGGAGTCTCGAAATGGTCGAGACGTAAAGAATGATATATTGGAAGCCTATGTTTGGACATCGGATGCACTCCAGGTGAAATCAGGATTTTACCGGAATACCGGGAGGGTTACCGGAACCCCCCGGGAGCATAATGGGCCAACATGGGCCTTGGAGGAGAGGTGAGAGGGCTGCCCTCATGGGCTGCGCGCCTCCCCCCTTCCCCTAGTCCTATTAGGACTAGGAGAGGTGGGCGCCCCCTCTCTCTCTCTCTCCCCCTTGGAGAATCCTAGTCCAACTAGGATTGGGGGGGGGGGAATCCTACTCCCAGAGGGAGTAGGACTCTCCTGGCGCGCCAGGCTTGGCCGGCCAGCCCCTCCCCCTTGACTCCTTTATATACAGGGGCAGGGGACACCCCAGAGACACACAAGTTGATCTATGGATCGTTCCTTAGCCGTGTGCGGTGCCCCCTTCCACCAAATTCCACCTCGGTCATATCGTTGCAGTGCTTAGGCGAAGCCCTGCGACGGTAACACATCAAGATCGTCACCACGCCGTCGTGCTGACGGAACTCTTCCCCAACGCTTTGCTGGATCGGAGCCCGGGGATCGTCATCGAGCTGAACGTGTGCCAAGAACTCGGAGGTGCCGGAGTAACGGTGCTGTGATCGGTTGGATCGCGAGGAGAACGTACGACTACTTCCTCTACGTTGTGTCAACGCTTCCGCTTCGGTCTACGAGGGTACGTAGACAACACTCTCCCCTCTCGTTGCTATGCATCACCATGATCTTGCGTGTGCGTAGGAATTTTTTTGAAATTACTACGTTCCCCAACATCATAGTCATAGGAACATGTATAAGTCATGGATAAAAGCAATAGCAGCATACTAAACGATCGGGTGCTAAGCTAATGGAATGGGTCATGTCAATCAGATCATTCAACTAATGATGTGACCTTGTTAATCAAATGACAACTCCTTTGTCTATGGTTAGGAAACTTAACCATCTTTGATTAACAAGCTAGTCAAGTAGAGGCATACTAGTGACACTCTGTTTGTCTATGTATCCACACATGTATTATGTTTCCAGTTAATACAATTCTAGCATGAATAATAAACATTTATCATGATATGTAAGGAAATAAATAATAACTTTATTATTGCCTCTAGGGCATATTTCCTTCAACTGCCACAAGACTTGGTGCTTCCTACACCAACAAGACGGTGCTTAAAATGGCTTGGGGAAAGGCCATGCTTGTTGGTCTTCCATGCGTCCTCGAGGAGAAGGTTCTTCTATGGGACAATCCTTCAAACAGTCCACCGCTCCCTAGCCATGGTTGCACGTTGACTCCGCTAGAGTTGCCGATGTTGAGAGGTAGTCGGATTTTGTCCGATGAGCAGGTCAGTAATGGAGTTTGATCATGTAGTACTTAGTTATTCTATTTCATCCAGTAATTTATCCGCTGCCCACCGTCTTATATATAGGTCTGGGTCGGTGCCAACGAAGATTGGCTTGCATACCTCTGGCCGGATACCACCATCATTTTGCACAACATTCACAGCAGTGTGGCCGTTCCGGTAGACCCCTTCTCCACCATTGGGATCGGCCTTCTAGACTGGCTGGGCTTGAATACGTATGATGATGCCTACATGAGATTGAAGAAGATAGCAATTGCGGACCCGCCGACAAAGTGACGCTGATACGACGATTACTATCTCATCGCGGTGTTCGACATAAGGATTGCCATCAATGCAAGAGGCAGTAACGGCAGAGGCTGGCGCATGTTGGCGGTGGATAACTAGGATGCAGCAGGGATATTGTTTTTTCATCATGATAATAAGAGCATGCACTTGTTTCGAAAAATTTGGAGAACTGGGAATTCGAACGACAGGTGCTTATGCTACCCATCAAATAAAAATCAGGTGCCTGAAAATTCGTTTTGAAACAAATGATTCAGCTTTATATCCACGTCGACCCTTGGCATGATGGTTGGAAGCAAATGCCAATTTCATACCAAAAGATCGTTAACAACAATACCAACTTGCGGATGACAAGGTAGTACAAGTACCAATACCAAACTAACTTATAATCTTTTTACTCCTGACCCTAGTGTTCGTCTGGTAGAAAATCTTGCAGAGGACCAGCTCCCGCTCCTTCTCTTGCTCCAGGTCCCCGAGGTGGCACTAGTGCATCACCAAGTTGGTCCTCTGCTGGTCGAAGTTCTTGTTGGAGTGCAGCACCAGAACCTTTTTGCTGCCCGTCTGCCGGCCGTTGACAATCACCGGCAAGGTATTGCCGGTGTTGTGCTACATCGCGTGCATGCTTCACTCCGACTGTATCTTGCGACGCGTCCACGTGCCCCTTTTGAACGCCCTGGAATTGCGCTGGAAGAGATTCTTGCTTAGGCCACTCAGTATGATACCTGCAGTATTGTCGAATACAGGTTTTAGTGTACGTAGTTGGCATTTTCATAACATCTTTGGCATGTTTTTTTTGACTGGTGACTGTAGGGAACCCCCCCACAGCATTAAGAATTTATTAATAAAATAAATGACAGTACAAGGATTACAAGAGGTAATCTATACATAAAGAGAAAAAGACTATACTAAGAGACTGGATAAAAGAACCTCAAGGAGGCAAGAAAGAAATCCATCTAAGCAGCTCCTCCTTATATCTTTGCTTGACTCTATGTTGCATGAGTGTAATATCATGGATGAAGGCACATCTCCATCTATTAAAGCTTTGTCTCTCATGTCTGAAAACTCTAGCATTTCTCATTATCCAAATATTCCAGCAAGCAACAAAAACAACCTCAGTAAAGAAAGGTTTAGCAAAATCTTGCTTAGCTTGCATGACAATTGTGTACATATCCTCTCCAGGTGGCCATGATATTTGGAGGTAATTCCATATTCTCACACTAAAATTACATTCAAAGAATAGATGGTTTCTGGTCTCACGTGTCCCCAAAGGACAGAGAACACAGTTTACCCCATCCTCCAGATGCCAGTGCCTTCTTTCAACCATATCTTTGGTGTTCAGTCTATCCATGATTAACATCCAAGCAAACACCTTGATTTTCATTGTGCAGGCAGATCTCCAAATCCATAAAAGGAGAGGACTGAAAGACATGTGAGAATGCAAGAAGGAGTAGAATAGCTTGGGCTTAAAAGGTTGGCTAGATCCCTGCCAGAACCAGATGTCATTTGCTTCCACTTCTCTATTACAATTGGCCATGATGTTTTGCACAGTCATATACTCCTGGTAAGCCTGTGCAGGTAGGGGTAAGTGGAACAACTCTGTGAAATTCTGTGATTGGAAAGCCTCAGAGACAGTAATCCAGGGATCTTTGACATATGAAAAGAGCCTTGGAAATCTGGTTTGCAAGGTGATCACTATTTCATCTATCTTCCACTTATCAGACCAAAACAAAGCTAAAGTCCCAGAGTTGTTCTGAACCCAAGTTGTGCTCCTGAAATGCTCCAGCAACTTACATATATCCTTCCACCAAAAAGAACCACAACTATCAGTCCCCTGTGGTACAGAAGAGTGGTAATATGTATCCCATATAAGTGAAACCCATGGCAAGTCCAACCTATTTAGGAATTTATGTAAATGTTTCAGCAAGAGAGCCATGTTCTGCACACCCAGATTGAAGATGCCCAGCCCTCCTTTGTTTTTGGGCCTACAAATTAGGTCCCAGGCTGCCAAGGATGGTGAGGGCTCATCTCTGTGTTTTCTCCACAAGCATTGTGTTTGTATTCTCTCTAATTGCTTTAAAATCCCTGCAGGAACAAGGAGGCTGCCAAGAAAGAATATGGGCATGGAAGACAATGCTGAATTTAAGAACTGTAGCCTTTCCCCCTGGTTTAAGAAAGAAGAACTAGCTGACATTGTTCTCTCCATGCAATCCACAAGGGGCATGAAATCCACCATTCTTGGTCTGGTAGTACCAACAGGGAGTCCAAGATATGTGAAGGGCAGCTTGCCAACCTAGCAACCAAAGGCAGCAGCCAAATTGGTGGTAGTGTTCTCATCCACGTTAATGGGAACCATGGAAGATTTGTGGTAGTTCACCACTAGACCTGTAGAGGTGGAAAACACATGAAGCATGTCCTTGAGAGCCAAAATTTGAGCTTTGTCTGCTGGTAAGATGATTAGGGTATCATCAGCATATTGGACTATAGGATAGTCTTGGTCATGGCATGGGATTGGCAGCTTTAAGATTCCTCTTTTGAACATATCATTTACTACTGATTGCAAGAGGTCAGCAGCAATTACAAAAAGCAAGGGAGAAAGACAGTCCCCTTGCCTAACCCCCTTTTTACAAAGGAATTGTCTACCAGGTACTCCATTTAAGAGGACAGAGGAAGTTCCAGTTGATAGCAGTTGCTTGACCCAAGAAATCCATTTTTGATTAAATCCCTTATGGTTGAGAATTAGCAGAATAGCTTCATGCTCAATGGAGTCAAAGGCTTTCTCAAAATCCAATTTAAGAATAACAATAGGTCTCTTTGACTAATGGCATTGGTGCAGATATTCAAGTGTCCGGCCAATACAATCCTGAATTGTCCTGCTTTTAATAAAACCATATCGATTCTTATGTATACATTCCATAATGATCCTCTGAAACCTGTTAGCAGCCATTTTGGACAGGAATTTGAGGCCCATCCCAGTCAAAGAGATTGGCCTATAATCTCCAACTCCTTCAGGGGCCAATTTTTGGGGATGAGTGTAATATAAGAACCATTTATATTCTCCAAGTTTGCAGTGCCATTATGGAAAGCTTCAGCCAGCTCATAAAAATCCTGACAAATAATGTGCCAACATTTCTTGAAAAATAACCCATTAAAACCATCTGGGCCAGGGGCCTTGTCAATGGGCATCTGCTTGACAGTGTCATCCATTTCCTCTTTTGTAAATGAATCAGTTAAGAAGTCTAGCCCATCTATTGGCTTGAGCAAAGCATTCAGGTCAAAACCCATTACTATACCAGCAGAAACTCCCATTCTATTTTTGAAACAATTCCATATGATGCCCTCCATCTGAGCATGACTAGAGACCACAGTCCCATCAATATCTGTCAGATAAGCAATGGAATTTCTTCTATGCCTCTCAGTGGCCATAGCATGGAAGAATTTGGTGTTCTCCCCACCAAGTTTAATATACCTGATTGTACACCTCTTCTTCCAGTATACAAACTGAATATGCAAAAGTTTTTCCACATGCAGTTTAACCACCTTCCTGAAATTAAATTCAGGTCTATATAAAGGCCTAGCCTCTTCAAGGCCATCTAAACACAGAATGACCTCATTGCATTTTGAGATCAGCACTTTTATCTTAGAGATACTCATCTGCCATCTCTTAAGGGCCCCTCTCAGGGTTTTAAACTTGTGTGCAATTCTAGCAGTGATATGAGATTTGTGGGATGGCTTCTGCCAAGCATGCTGTACACATTGCATAAACCCCTCAAGCTCAACCCAGTAGTTCTCAAACCTAAATATAGAAGATTTAGGAATAGAGGTCTTAATAGTGACCACACATGGCACATGGTCAGATGCAGTTCTAGCCAGGGGTAACACTTCAGTCATGGGATATGAAGAGATCCAATCAGCAGAAGTAAAAAACCAATCCAACTGCTCTAGCAAGGGATTATCCTGCATATTAGACCATGTATAAGATCTCCCCTTAAGAGGAAGCTCAAGCAACCCAAGATGTGCAATTATTTCATTGAAAATGAAGATATCATTGAGATCACCACCAGGTGAGTTTCTATTCTCCAGAGATCTCATGAAGTTAAAATCTCCCACTAAGAGCCAGTTATCACCCATTGGAATTTGCAGGTTATATAACCAGGAGACAAAATTGTCTCTGGCTTCCCCTTGGCATGGACCATACACAGAAACAAGAGACCAGTGCTCATTATTTTGCTTGGAGATAAACTGGATTACAACTGCAAACTGCTGAATTTCAACTACAGTGCCCCAGAAGACAGAGGAGTTCCACACTATCAAAATGCCCCTAGAAGCACCCTCAGAAGGGGAGAAAGCAAAGCTATCAAATTGTTTAGGGCAGAAAGATCGAATAGATCTGAAATCAAAAGAATCACATTTGGTCTCTTGGAAGCAGGCAATAACACACTGACTTTCATCCAACTTTTGTCTGGCAGCTCTTTGCCTAGCTTCAGAATTTAGACCCCTAACATTCCAGCATAAAACACTCCAGTTCTTACAGGAATTACTCATTTAAACCAAAAGGAGCAGATAGAGTAGTCTGATGACACCTAATGCCACCACCCTCAACAAGCATACATGTCCAGCATGATTTATTTAAATTATTACAGACAGGAACAAAAGACAAGAACCAGGATAAATAGAACATCTGCCACCCCCAACTAGCCATTTGAGAACTAAACATTTGCAGTACTGGTTGTTGGAGTAGAGGGATCAGCCATAAGCTGCTCCACAGTAATAAGATCATCAGCAATGCCCAGCTCCTGGCCAATCTGCTGCAGCTTGGATATGGGAATAGGTGGTGGAAGATCTTCAACTTGCTCATCCTGCATGTTCTGTGACACTGTAGCTGAGAAGGGCTTGGCCTTGGGTTTCCTCCTTTTTGCCTGCATTGGAAGCTCCTGAAAAGTTGGCTTGAAGCCATCTCTCTGCAAAGATCCTCGAGTGCATCTTCTTACCGAGGTTTCCACAACTGGAGTGGGGGCCATAGTTTTCCTGGGCCTTCTAACCTTTCTCTGCTCAACTTTAGGTTGCGCAGGTGGCTCAGTAAACTATACTGCCTCACCAATCGAAGATGATTGAGCCTGCTGAACAGGGAAAAGAACCCTAGCCACATGCCTATGCTCCATATTTGTGTTATAATAGGTCAGTCTTGGCACCTCAAAGGCCAAGTCCCAGCTTCTTTTAGAGAGCAGATTAGACTGCAAAGGCAACACCTGTATTGGCTTAGGGATTTCATAGCAGATATCTGAATGCAAGATGGCCTCAAAATTCCTTCTGAAGATCATGTCAGGTGGCAACTTAGGTCCAAACATAACCTTAGCAGCAGTGGCAACTGTAGCAGGCAGAAGAGGAGCAGCCATGACCATCTCTAACTCAGCAGATTCCTCCAAAGAAGTTTCAGGATGATGTGCAGGTGGCTGATAGACCACCAAAGCCCAATCATCTGGATTATAAAATGGAGCAACATTGTTTTCCACAGCTGGCTGCTCCAGTCCCACTGCTGGCTCCACAGGTTGATCCACATCATCAACAAGCACAAAATTTGGCTGAATATGCTGTTCCACTGACAGTGAAAGATCTTCAGAATTATCAAGTACCATAGACTCTTGCTCCACCTGCACATCATTCTGCACCTGCTCATCTTCCCCCCAAACTGCATTGCCCCAATTGTTGTCACCCATGTCAGGTTGCTCTGGAGGAGGTGGTGGCACTTCATTCCAACCTAAAGCAGGGTAGTTAGGCAAGATAAACTGAGGAAGATCAGGAAATGGCACCCCAGGAAGGGGTGAGGATTTCCATTGATTGGCATCCAATCCTCATCTTGCGGCATCTGTTCTGCAAAGTTGGCACCAAGAATGTATATGGGCGTTGTCCAAGACACTCTTGCCCCACCCCATGCAACATAGTCATTGAAGACAACATCACGAGGCACCAGTACATCCTCAGGAAAAGAAGCAAACACAAGGGATCTGACTATATATGGATCCTCACTGTTCCAATGGTGAAATTTGCCAGAAGTATTCATTGCCGCTCTAATATTATTAGTATTGCGAAGATCCAGAGGGATGCCCAGCATCATAATCAAACCCTGGCGAAAGCCCTGAGCTCCACGAAAATGCTCCCCCTCATCATGTTTCATAAAGCGGACAAACCGATCATTGCCAAGGTGTTGTGGAGGGAGTTGTATAAGAGAGTAACGCACTGCGGGATCCCTGACTCGAAACAGCCCGACAGCATTGATCCAGGGCTGAACAGAATGAACCCGGTATCCATGAGCTTCTAGCCATTCAGCTACCTCCTCACGAGTAGCACCAATCTCATTGGTAGCAGGCACGGGCATGACTTCAGCAAGCATGTAGTCTTCATGACGGTGCACGATAGGGACGTGCGGCGTGACAAAGGTACGCGGCCATCTTGCATCCCCCGCATCGATGATGTGATGTCCAGCCGGGACATACTGCATTGGGTCAATGGGGAAGTTGGCCATGGCTGGTGGTGGCAAGGGTGGCTCAGAAGGTGGCGGTGGTGGTGCTGGCAGAGAGCCTGGAGGCGTGCTTGGACCAGGATGAACAGAGTTGGTCAATGTGGACGGTGCAATCAAAACCGAGGAGTCCAAGTTAGGTAGAATTCCTGACAGAGAGATATTCTCGCTCCCTATGGCTATTACCTCGGAAACTGAATCGTTAGCGGGCTTGGGTTTCCAAACCAGACCCAATCTCTTAGCGAAACGGGCGCAATCGCGCCTAGTATGGCCAACCCGAGAACAACCCAAGCACTCTAAAGTTGACGTGCATGAAGAAGAGAAATGCCCACGCTGAAAACAAGTCTGGCATGTAACAATTTCATCAACCATATCATTTATCATTTGATCAAAAGAGGCCTCAGCCTGAGATGAGCTCGACACGACAATAGAGCTAGATGGGCCAGCCAACGAAGGGCCCAAAAGAGGCAAATTTTGAGATCCAGAAATCCCGTCCGAACCTGCCGGCACAAGATCCGAGGTAGTACCCCTTGACGCGAGACGTTGTTGGATCTCCGACGAGCTCACCGTGCCAAAAACGATCGGTGGCGAAGCAACAGTCCAATTAATAACATCAGATTGGGGCGGAGTAATGACCTGTCGCTCCCTCTCGGAAATCTCATAGCCAGCACTCTCAGATGCCGCAATACATTCAGCCGTAGCATGATATCTATACCCTTTGCATGCATCATATTGTTGAAACGTAGCTAAAGATAACTTTTTCTGAACATAAGACCTGGATTTAATGGCTGACTTTGATGGGGGATTGTGCATTGCAATAAGGCCCAAGGCTGCCCTACGTTTAGAAGGACTGACCAAGATCCACTCAGCATCACACTCTTTCTTCCGAATTTTGAATTCACGTAACCAATTTGGACCCCCATTTCCCCACAAATGAAAATAAGAGTATGATCTAGTGTCCACAATATGGAAACCAACATCCTTGCATGAAACATTGAAACTAAATACCTTATCAGCAATGTATGAGACCCAGAGTTCAATGGCCGATCCTCCCAACGCCGACTCCAGAGCGGCAGCCACAGAATCCTCATCAAGCCTAAATTCATGCCTGCTAAAGTAGACAACCAGGGTAAATGCCCCTCTGCCATCCATGGGGTGGACAGTGAGGCCAGACGCCCTATAGATCTCATCAGCAAAAACTCTAACCCTGGAGAAATACAGATCTAGGGTAGTTCCCGAAGAAGAATCCATCACCGAAGACATAAGCAGAGAGATCTTGAGACGCCGAACAAGATGAGTGGATCAATCCACCAAATTAGTGGAGAGAAGTGGAGATCGCCGGTGGGCTAGGGTTTAGGTGTGGGTGGGAGGGTGGGGGTGCAATTTTCCCTCCCGAACCCTACATCTTTGGCATGTTGCAGTCACTTGTTTCACTTTTTATCAACTGTCAAATTGTAATTGCTTCACCAGGTCTGCGTCTAAAAAGAAAAATAGAGCTATAAACAAAGGAATATGTTTGTGCAAGTAGACGGCCGATCGGTGTCTTACCTGGAAGTTTCTTAGGATGGGTGTAGCATATGTCGTGCTCGCTGTCCATGGTTGGTATGAACAAATCGATGAGAGGGTGAGATCTCATGTTGTTAGCACTCACTTTGGCCTCAAGGTGCTCGATCAGCTCCTGATCCGTGGGATCGAACTTGACACCAGCCGGCAGCACCGACCAATCCTTCTTTGACTTGCATGGGTTAATTCCAGTTATATGGTACTCAATGTATGATCAATCGACTGTTTTAAGTGAATGATGAAAGATTTCGACAGATAAGTGGCACTCCAAATCTGAAGTCCAGAATACCCGAACACGCCGCCGGGATTCTTGTGTCACCTCACGCGCAATGTGTTGTCACGTCAATTGAATGTGTGGACATGATGAATAATTTGATCGACGTATACTAGTACTGCTACTGTACTACTTACTAGTCGTATTTAGTGTCACATTTTAACCATAGGTTTAACTAACAAGTACGCACTTGAAGCCTAAGTGATATATATATATATATATATATATATATATATATATATACTGCACAACATCTCCATCATCATTATCAGTACATCCTGCGCAGGTGAGTTAGGATGCACTTATCCCAGAAAGGTATCTATCCTTCAAACCAGAGGAGTGCTTCAAACTAACAACAGTACATAATATCCAACAAAAGAGGGTTGTGCTACAGCAGCAGAATACATGGATCAGTCTACATATCAGTACGAATCAAGTTGTGCACATTTGCTGTTGGCATGAACCACATCGCCGCATGTCGGGTTTGCAAAAGCCATCCATCGCATGGAAGCTTGATGCCTTTCACACACTGAAGATTATCTGGCAACAAGTTGTCTCAATGAATTTCTGGATATGGTGATTCATGAAACCCATGGTATGATGTGTAAACACAGTCCCCCCTAGCGAATGGAAGTTGCATAGCACGGTAATCATTGCTGGTGATATGATCGATGATTGGTTGGATGGTCGGATAATTGAGCCCGAGGAACATGGAGTGGTTGCCGAGGCTGTAAACCCGCCTCTAGTTGAATACGCCTGGCCCAACGGAGCTGGGATCTTTCTCGAACACGAAGCAGCCATAGCCATCAATGTCACGAACGCTCCAGCCATTGTACTGCATGTGGTTTGATGAAATGGTTTGGTCAATTTGGTACGTGCAAATGAGCATCAAATGACCACCGTCAGCTGAACGAGCGATAAACCACCACCCATCGGCTGGTATGATTCCAGGTCCTGGAATCATGAAGGCCGGCGCATTTGCGTCTGCTACAACAATTCAAATTGGAGACCAAAAGACAAAAATAAACAATCATGTTCAGAGTATGTGTGGAATTAAGATTATTATAACAGTGACACATATCATACACAGAGAATTGCAATGTCGTGGTCATAATCATACCCCAAGTTAAAAAAATAAGCCAATGGCTTTCATATTCTAGCAATATATCATGCTTCAAACATCATGTAACAATGAGAGGAAAACAGATATGACAGGGCCTACTCATATTCTACCATAGCACTTACTACAGTTATCATGTCAACTCTAAGCAATAACGTGCGTTGTTATAAAAATCCTGGAAATGAGAGTAACATATAGCAATCATGAGGTTATACTCATAATATCTATTCTAACAATCATTAGATACCAATTGTTCTCATATCAACTCTAACAATAACATGTGTGGTCATAAAAATCTAGAACATGAGAGGAACATATAGCAATGATGTGGTTATAGACATACTATATATTCTAAATTTGTAACAATGAACAGGCAGTCGTATTCTTAAGGTAAAGATGAGATGAGATAGAACAATGACACGATGATAGATTCCACCAGTATAGACAGCCAATCTGTGCGTTGACCGCATAAACGATGCCATCGTGCACTATAGCATCAGACAGAAGTGTTGGGTAAAGAGGATCGACAATGAGCCATAACCATGTATGGTGACCAGATTCCAGATAGACTAATCCCATGTTGAACACGGCAATGAGCTTGTAATCCATGTAGTCTTCTGATGGTGTGGGCACTTCGCAGATTACAACCTTCAGCAAACAGAGGTTGAGCCAAAAGCTCGACGCGTCTCGTGCGTAGTAGGCAGGAGTGTCCGGCGGGCCGCGAGGCTCAATGGTGGCGGTATCCAAAGATGGAAGGGTGATCTCTCGCTGGGTGTAGATATCCACGAGCTGCCACGGAATACCGGATTGGTGGATGAGGACGATCTAGTTGGCCTTCATGCTCGCCCAGTAGTGGTCGTGCATGAAGGACAGGTGGACATGTAGTGGTAGGATGTCGAGGGGCACCACGACAACCTCCATAGGATCGTCAAGTCGGTGTATGGGCCACCTGCGAGGATCGGGCATCAGCAAGCAGGGTGTCTTGAAAAGAGTCGGCCGGTTGCAGACGAGTAGACGGTACAAAGACACTGAGCATGCAGCTAGACGGACGGTGCTGAGTAGATCCATACGATTTCATATCTGCTCCAAGAGAACATCAGGGAGGGAATTCCAATCGTGGCTCTGCATGTCAGTCGGTTCTGCCATTGGGGTTTTCGGTGCCTGCGAGCCAGCGGGGAAGTGGATTCGGGTGGGCGAGCGAAGAAGCTTCTCCACGTGTGGCCGAGCAGTGAGTGGGGGGATATGGTACGCGTGAGCTACCAAGGAAGATAGCGCGGGCGGGCGAGCAGAGAGCGGGGGAAATGGTGTGCGGCCGACGATGGGGAAGAGAGGAGGAAGAAGAGTGGAAGACGGGGAAGAAAGTGCATTAAATCTCAGTTCTACTACTACCAGGATATACCGTCTTTCGGAGTGTAAATAGTTACACCGATGACATATGTGTCTAACACAAGAAGGCCCATATGTTAGTTAATGGAGGACATAAGCGTGCTCTACTGGCAAACATGATGGCAGTACTGGGTAAGGCTGATTTAGTAACACCAACACGTGGTTCAACTTATGAATTATATGTCCCATCTGCTGTAGCGTGTATTGTCACTTCACTATGAAGACTAGTTGAATAGTTCTCTCTGACCGAGATGAAGAATAATGGATCCCGAAGACATCCTTCTACATTATCCCTATGCCTCTACGCTCACTTCACTCATTTTGCTCCGTACGTAGTCACTTGTTGAAATCTCTAGAAAGACAAATACTCCGTATTTGGGAATAGAGGGAGGATTTTACTCCGTATTTGGGAACATAGGGAGGATTTTACTTCGTATTTGGGAATAGAGGGAGTATCACCATATGGAGGGAACAACGGAAGCTTGAAATATGAACATGTCAATGGGAGGGAGTAAGCCCCATGCATGCATGCATGCATGCATGCAACATGAAACACTCACATTACACATGGACGCACGCAACACTCACGCACCCATGCGGCACACAGCACATGACGCAACACACACGCTCATGCTCAAGTGCTCAACCTACTCCCTACGTCCGTGAAAGACTGTACATTTAGAGATTTACACATTGACCAGGGCATAATTAACGCCCAAAAGTAGCAAACTTATGTGTGCATGCGACCATTGAGAGAAGAAGATTAAATGATCGTTGTTGCATGCTGTAATTAGGGATAGACAGGTAGCCTATAGCTAGAGCACAAGTTGGTGCATTGGTCAATCAACATCGATTTAGATTAAAGGCTAAATGCATTGGAAGTGTAGATGTACTACACTCTTTGTTTTTTAGCGGATTTCTTTGCTCTGCCAACTGACAGGTGGGACCCAGAAACCAGGTGACAATTTAACCAGTCAACAAAGTGCCACGTCGACTATGTGGCTGATTAGTAGGGTGCAATACGGTGCTCTACGATGAGCTAGTGATCGTATAATCACCGCAAAACTATATATAGTGACCGTAAAGAGCGTATTGTTACATACGTTGACCGCCGGTGTATTTTTCTCGCTTCAAATTAAGCCATATTAACCGGAAAGGACGCGGTATGGACTAGTACTAGTACTGCTTTGATGTGTCCCGTCAACTCGCCGAACGAGGAGAAGCTTGCTTACTACGCCTCTCCCTCGCCCACGCGCGCGGTGGTTCGCTGGACGAGGAGAGGTTTTGACTACAGCGCCCTCTCCCTCTCCCTCTCCCTCGCCCTCGCCCTCGCGGTGGACGTGCAGCAGTTCAATCGGCGTCAGATTGCCAGAAGCATAATGTGTACTGTAGTATCATCATTGTTGGACCTTCCGAAGAGGCAAAGAGCCAAGTGCAAGGTTCACACGAGTACGAACGTTTGAACCTCCCGAAGAGGCAAAGAGCCAAGCGCAAGGTTTTATAGGAGTTGTCGTCCTAGTAGGAGCGTACTACAACTATAGCGAACGATGCTAATGTATGATGCCACCACATCACGTATATCCAAACTTGTGCCACCTTTTTTTCTCAAAGAGTGTTGGAGCCCGTGCAACAACCACACAAGTTGCACGTACACATAACACATTTACTAGTAATAAATTCTAAAGGACAAATGCCAGTATGCCACATAAGTTCATCTCCAATTCATGTGATAAATTTGTGCACGACTAGTCTACATATATTCACAGCGCTACCGTTCAAAATTTACTGTATTCCACTTACACATTATAGATGGGCTACATGTCCTCCTCCAGGTTCCAGTCCCAGGTGTTCTTCATGGATGGCACGATCCATAGCGATGGGCAACAGGAATCATTGTCGCAGCTTTCTAGTCCGGTTCCACACGATGGAGACTCATCCAAGCTGAAGCGGCATAAATCAGGGATAGCGTGTCCCAACATGTCGTTCATCCGGCGGTGCACACTGAAGACACAACCATGCTTCATGAACAGCAGGCCTTCCCTGTCGTGCACGGAAGGTGGCATCCGCTTCACAATGGGGTAGTTGTCCCTAATGAAAAGCGAGTACTCTCCAAGAGTGTTCCTCGGCACCCACGTAGCATCACGGGGGTCGAACTCGGCATCGTTCATCTGATACATGCGGCATCTCAGATCTAGACACATGGTGACATACATAGTCAAGGTCCATGCATAATAATGTTGTGCTCAAATATGGCGGTCAGTAATACTGTGCAGCAAATAGTACTACTCCAGTATAGAGGAAGTAAAATAACCGGCTTATTATATATAGCCACTCTTGGCTACATGGATGAGATAGTAAGACATGGAAAAACAAAAATGGTGGCAGCTAGTGGGTTCAAGTCTTCAAGGGCCTAGCTAGCTATATGCGTCCTCCAAGGTAAAAAGTACTCCTACTAGTACGTAAGTAGAGTACTAGTACAACAATGAAAGAGAAGGCGAGAGGGTTAAAAAATGGAATACTGGGTAGATGGTGACGGTCCGATCATGGTAGATTGTGTGACCATGTTGCACATCAGTGGTACCATGGGTAATGACTGCTAAGATAGTTGATGCAAATATGCCAAAGTCAGCTACAAGGTTGCAGGTTCGACCGAATCATGGATGCAAATGCACATCTAGGATCGGCGATCTTATTTTGATTGCGGGATGACTGGTCCCTGCAAAATAATGGAGTACCGTTAGGGATGCAAATGATGGTTTGTGCATTCCGTTTGTAATCTCCCGTACCATAGGATGGCAACCAGATAAAACAAGTCCCCTGGCTTGTCACCGCGAAGATGCGGCCTAGATGGCGCACGACGTCTTTGAACGTGTGTTTCAACTAGGCTGTAGACTGCCCAGGCTTGGTTTTGTTTTTAACAGGCCCAACCCATGACGACAACGGGGCACAAAGATCCAGCAGGTATCTACTGGCCTCTGACCCGCTAGCATTAGTTATATTTTGTCTTACAACATCCGCACGCACTTTTTTTTACTGAATCAAACACACAGCCCAGTTCTATTTTCCTCTTGAAACACATGTCCTACATCCGTTTTCTAATCTCTACCTATAGTTTTACTAGTTCATATACACGTATCATTTTATTGAAAATACACTAAATTCACTTTTCATATTTACATCCTTATTTTTGTTGTTGTTTTCCCTCCCAGCGCTGATTTTTTTACCACTGGTTTTCCCTTAAACCAACTCAATTGTCCCACGTCTTATTTGCTTACAAAAACAAAACGAATTTTTGGAAAATCAATAAGTTCTTAAAAAAATGTTTATCATTTCGGGATTACAAAAGTTCGTACTCCACCGAAATATGCAAAATAAGGTTGAACTTTTTGACCGTGGCCCTAGGCAGAAAATGGGCTGTAATAAATTACTTAAGAATTAGCAAATGGGCTGCAAATTATTAAAAAATAGCAAATGGGCTCTATGTTGTCTGCCACAGATTTGGAGGCTGACTTGTGGGCCTACTAAGTTCATGCGTACACAAGGTTTATCAAAAAGAAACTTAGTCAATAATCGACTCTACCAGTGTCAGAACGTTAGATGTCAATCTAACGACAATCGTGCTTCTTCAGTCTCTGATCTTCCTGCCCCAGCCGCCCAAACCAGCGCCATCGGAACTGCCTGCTCCCGCCTCCTGTGGCCGGCTGTGCTGCCGGGCAGGCCTCACAGCCCCATCATATACTCACATCCCTGGCCTGTCTATCCCTCTACTCACCCACACCTCCTGTTATTTTTCGGCGACGGCAACCGAACCAGTCAACCCTCGTACTCTTCACCGCGTGGGTAGCCACTGCCGTGTCCTCCCCGGCTCCGTGTCGTTCCCTTCATAGGCTTCGCCATCGTCCACCGCCCTGGTGCTCTCGGCGCGGCGTGGTCAACGTGGTCAATGAACGACATCCATCGGAAGCGGACTGTACGTGGAGAGGCTGACAGCTGGGTCCACGGCCGCACATAATGATTCCTCCACCTGACATCTGGGACCCGCCGGAAGGGCCTCTGTATTTCATGAAAAAAAGTTCCCTCCGCTGGCAGGTCGGACCCACCAACTACATCTTCGCACGCAAGGAAGTGCCTCCTTGTTGCGCACAAAAATGAATACCCCCTGCCAGCTGGGACCGACCACTGTGGGAGGCTGACTTGTGGGCCTACTAAGTTGACGGGGATGGAGGGCTTTGTCAACTTAGTCAATATGAACGATTCTAGCTCCAGTGACCGTACGATGTCCATCCAACGGCCTTGGTGCTTCTTCAACCTCTGGTCTTCTTGCTCCAGCCGCCCAAAGCAGCGCCGATCGTGCCGCCTGCTCCTGCCTCCCATGGCCGGCTGTGCTGCCGCGGAGGCCTCACCGCCAGCATTCTACTCCCACTGCTGGCCAGGCCATCCCTCCACTCACCCACACCCCCTGTTATTCTGCGGCGATGGCAGCCTCACACCATAGCCGAACCAATGAACCCTCATACTCCTCTCCGCGTGGGCATCCTCTGCCGCGTCTTCCCCGGCTCCACGTCTTCCCCTTCCGAGGCCTCGCCATCGTCCATCGCCTTGGTGCTCTCGGCGCGGCATGGTCAATGTGGTTAACGACCAACTTCCATCGGAAGAGTACTGTACGTGGAGAGGCTGACAGCTGGGTCCACGGCCACAGCCTGGTATTTTTGTGCTTTGCCAAGTAAGTCGCTTTGTTAGGCCTGTTGGGCTGGAAATCTTTCAAGACGAGGAGAGCTTCATTCGGCTGGCCGAGAAAATGGCCTATCAGTAATGAGAAATGGGCGTACATTTTTAAAACACATCAAACCGGCAATTAGTTTCAAATTTCTTTTTTTCATTTCGAGATTCTAAATTGCATTGATTTTTATGCGTGGACAATTTATTTGGATTTTATATTGATATACATTTATTTTTAAAATCAGTTTGAATGTGACTCGAAATTTCGGGATTAAAAATAGTTCGGACCGCACCGAAATATGCAAAATTTCGTATAATTTTTTAACCGTGGCCACAATATGGGCTGTAATACTAACAAAAAGAATATGGGTTCAAAAAAACGTTAAGAATTAGCAAATGGGCTGTAAATTATTAGAAATAATGGCAGATGGGTGTATGATGTTTTCCACAAATTTGAGGCTTTCCTAAAAACAGGTTGACGCACAAGCAGTAACTGTTGGATGTCCATCCAACGACCATCGTGCTTCTTCAATCTCTGCTCTTCCTGCTCCAGCCGCTCAAACAAGCGCCGGCGGGACTGCGTGCTCCCTCCTTCCCGCGGCCGGCTGTGCTGCCGCGCAGGCCTCACCGCCCCACCGTACTCCCATCGCTGGCCTAGCCATCCCTCTACTCACCCACACCTCCTGTTATTCTTCGGCGACGGCAGACGAACTAGTAAACCCTCGTACAGTCGTACTCCCCTCCACGTGGGAAACAACTGCCGAGTCTTCCCTTCCTCAGTGTCGTTCCCTTCCTAGGCCTTACCGTCGTCCACCGCCCTGGTGCTCTTGGCGCGGCCTGGTCAACGTGGTCAACGACCGACATGCATCTCAAGTGGACTGTACGTGGAGAGGCTGACAGCTGGGTCCACGGCCGCACGCAAGGAAATGTCTCCTTATTATGCGCAAAATAATGATTCCTCCACCTGACATCTGAGACCCACCGTGTCGGGGGGAAACTGCCTCCACGAGCACCTATGGGGACGGAGCCCCTTTTCGGTTCGGCGGGGGGCGGAGGTTGCACGAAGAGCGGATCGAGGCGAGGCACACGAGGGGTTTACCCAGCTTCGGGCCGCACGGATGCGTAAAACCATACTGCTGCTTTGTGGATTGTATTGTGTTCTTGCTCGGGAGCGCTGAGTGCTACAGTACACACAAGCTGCTGGTGAGACCGAGCGTGAGTGTCCTCCTTCTCCCTACGTTGCGCATGGACCTCCTTTTATATGCTCAAGGGGTTACCAACAGGCGGCAACGTAGGCAAGGGTAAAAATGAAAAGTGCTGTGTTGGGTACAGCTACTTGTATAGTGTTATCATACCTAACCCTGATGGCAGGGGACAAGGGCATTAAATGCCTGTCTGTGTCGCCCAAACCGTGCAAAAAGTGGCCGTCAGGGGCGCCACCGTTTGCCACGATGGCTATCTTGTTAGCGCCGTTTGCCACCGCATGCCCCTGGCTGCACAGCTTCTCGCCACGTACGTCTGGAACGGCCCCAGAGCGACACGTTGGTGGATGAGCTAGAGTGCGGGCCGCGGAGTAGTGGCTTGCCGCGGCAAGTGCCTTGCCGCGGTCGATGTCTTGTCGCGCCTGGGAGCTTGTCGCTCACCGGGCCTTGCCGGGACGTGTGGCGCGTCGTGGCAAGTTTCTTGAAGTGCCTTGGTTGGCCTTCCCGGTAAGCTCCTCTTGCCGGGGTCTTGAGCTTCGAGTGGCCTTCCCGGCAAGCTCCTCTTGCCGGGACCTTGTGCTTTGGGTGGCCTTCCCGGCAAGCTCCTCTTGCCGGGGCCTTGTCTCCTTGGCTTAAATACTTTGTTCTTGAATGGCTCCAAAGGGACTTCGGAGGTCCTTGGCGGTCGCCTGGCAAGCCTTGCCGCGGGGGGGGGGGGGGGGGGCTGCGGCTGCCCGTGCACAAGTTCGGGATACTAAGGTACCCCTACTTTAGTACACCGACAGGAGCCCCCGGGCCTGGGCCGTACACGGTGCCGAGCGCTGTTGGGCCAGGCCCAAAACAGGGCACGGGCACGCGCGGCCTGGGTCACGCCGTATCTTGCTCTGCATCCACCATGCCTTCCCCGAATGGCACGCGTCAATTGCGGCGTCGTGGGGAGAGACGTGCGTGACGTGGGTGGCGTGCGCGGGGCTGAGTCCCGCATGCATGCGTCACGTCGTAGGTTGTTTCTTTATTCGGAAAGTCGAAACGTCCGCCCCCTCCCCCTTATAAACAGGGGAAACAGGGGCAGTTCGCCCATCCGCCCGTCGCTATTCTGCCTTCCAAAAATCTCCGCCACTCCCCTTCTTCCCAAAGACGAAAGAGAGCAGTGCTCCGCCCCCATCGCCGCTAGCACCATCAACGCCGTCGATCTTTTTCGCCACTTCTGCCATGGCTCCGAAGGGCGACAAGGGGAATGAAAAGCCTCGAAGTCGGCCGAGGCGCAGCGGCTCGAGGCGCTGCGAAAGGAGCGGGCCATCTTCCCCCCCAGGCTCGACGTGGTGGAGCTGAGGGAGGACTTTTATCTCTTCTGGTCGGCAGAGACGCGGGCGCACCCGCGCACGAAGGTATTTCCAGCCGCCGCCCGGGCAAGAGCTCCGCCTGGATATGCTTTCTTCGTCTTGTTCTTCTACTGCGGGCTCTGCCCGCCTTTTTCTGAATTTTTCTGCGACATCATGAACACCTACGGGTTCCATCTCCTTTACTTCAACCCCAATGCTGTCCTGACCATGGCAGTTTTCGCACACCTTTGCGAAAACTTTGTCGGAGTCCACCCAAACGTAGCCCTCTTCCGCCACTTCTTTTCGCCTCAAGTTGAGAGAGGAGAGCCTCTTTCCAGCGGAATCGCCTGGATCTCAAAGGCCGGCAAGAAAAAGGCCTATCTGGAGGGGGAGTTCCGTAGCAAGTGGGAGGAGTGGAGAGCAGACTGGTGCTGGATCGCCGAGGAGAACCCGCAGCCATTCACCGCCTTGCGCCAAACCACAGCAGTGCGCGGTAGCGATTGGAGTAACGCGGCCCCGAACAACGACAAGCTGAAGATTGCCGTCACCCGGATCCTACGCCTCAGGCTTGCCGGGCTCACTATAGGCGCCGTTGGCGCGGATTTGCTCCGCCGCCGTATCGCCCCCTGCAGGAGAGGAGGAGGCCCGCCTGGGAGTTCCAGAATGCGGCGGATATCATGAGGCTACGCCCGGGCCTCAATTTTAATTTCACTGTCCTGGAGCTCAACGCGATGCTCAAGGAGCTGTTCAAGCACGACCCTGATCATCCCGAATGGTTAAGGCTGCCGCAAGGTGTCGTCCCACTGTGCAACAATTCCTCGCTCAGCCGCATCCTTGCAATGATGCCGCTGTGCGACTCGCATGGGGTTAACGCAACGTGGCAAGAGCCGGCAGATGACGTCGTGCAGGCGTTCTTCGATGACCTGGTAGAGGTGCCGATCCGCCCCGACGAGCAGAAGGGCCTTACTCGGGACACCACCGAAGATGAACTGAAGCGCATCGCCACGCGGCTGGAAGAGGCGGCGGCAGCCGCGGCCGCGGGCGAGTTTGGATTCACCGTGGCGGAGGCGGATGCGGCAAAGGCGGCAAGCCTTGCCGAGCGAACGGAGCTTGTCGGCGAGGAAGAGCCCGCCGGGCACGACGCCGAGTCGGGCGAGCCCGTCGAGGATACGAGTGGCTTGCCGAAGATCGACTCCTCTTCTGCCCCTCCTTTGGGCAGCTCGTCGCAAGCAGAGCCCCCGGCTCCGTAACGAAGGCGTCTTCGCAAGGCCGGGGGCGTGGCGGAGCGGCAGACGGATCAACTGCCGCCGCGCCGCGAGACACGTTCTACCGCGGTAACTGGGGTGGGGTCTTCGTGGGCCGCCGCTCCCGCTCCCGCCAAGCGGCCTAGGGAACCGACTCCTCCGCCTCCTCGTTCTGGAGGTGGGCCAAGCTTCGACTTCTCCGCGCTCAGCTCCGACGAGGAAGAAGAAGAGGAGTAAGATCCTTGTTGAACTTATATTTCTTCAATTCTTGCAGTTGTGTCTTGCATCTCATTTGCTTTTCTCTGAACTTACTCCTTTTCAGGACTCTGGCCCAGAGAGCGGCAAAGAGAGCCAAGGTCCCGGTGGTCATCCTCGACAACGAGCCCACCGTGACGGCAGGGGGTGCACCTGAGACGACCTTGCCGGACCCGACAACTAATCCTCAGACCAGCCCCCAGCGCAGCCCCCAGCGTAAGTATATGATTTGCTTCCCGCTGTTGGGAGCGCCTGGATACTCTTCGCTTTCTGATGTCTGACTGCTGATTTGTGTAGGAGCAGAGCAGCCCCACCAGGAGCATCCGGAGACCGCTCCCGACGTGCCACCTGCCACGGCTACACCGCCAAGGGGGAGTTCCCCGACAAGGGAGAAATCTCCGACAAGGGAGCAGTCCCCGGCAAGGGAGCAGTCTCCGGCGAGGGAGCAGTCTCCGGCAAGGGAGCAGTCTCCGGCGAGGGAGCAGTCTCCGGTAAGGGGGAGTTCTCCGACAAGGGAGAAGTCCCCGGCAAAGGACTGCACCGGCGACCCTTTGGTGATGGAGACCGTGACTGCAGATCCTGGCACAGGTAATCCTCTTGCCTCGAAACTTCCCTGGGTTCTTCTTTGCTTGATCTACTTTTTGGGTATTTGCTTGACTTTTCTTCCTTCTCCGGTTGTCAGTCCCATCTACCGCGGAGCCGATGGAGAGCGAGGTCGCTGTCGACGACGCCATCGTCATCGAAGAAACGGTCGACGCTGATGATCCTACCGGCGAAGAGGCCACCAAAGCAGCTGCCGCAGCAGCAGACGAGGGGTCTGGCGATCGCACTGACGGCCCTGGGGCCGGAGGAGCGACAGGCGCTACTCCGACCGCCGACCCTCCCGCCGCCGCCGCAGCGCCGGGCTCCGAAGAGCCCCAGCCAGGCGTGTACTTGAAGGCCGGCGATGACGTCTTCATCAAGCTCCCCTGGGAGTCAAGCTCCAGGGCGCCGGTCGAGGGAGAAACCTTCGACAGAGAAGTGCTCGCCTCCGCCGGGCTGACGCTGGTCGACGCGCCAAGCAGCAGCAGCGGCGAGTCTAGGAGGAGCGGCTGCTTCGGAAGCTGGTGTTACTCTACCGCGCTAGGCAGGCCAAGCTGGAGTCCCGCGAGGCGCTTGCCGCGAAGGCGGGAGCGGACCTTGAGAAGCGCGCGGAGGAGCTTCGGGGTCAGAGACAGGAAGCTCTCCGGGCCCTGGCGTAGGAGCGGGAGCAACTCGCCGAGGCGCAGAAAGCCTTTATCCTTGAGAAGGCGGAAGTTGAAGAGCAACAGCGGCTTGCCGCTGAGAAGCTATCTGTGCAGGAGGGCGAGTTGGCGCAGCGGAAGGTCGACCTCGACAGCCACGAGGAGGAGCTTGCTGCGCGCGAGCAAGCGCTTGGCCGGGCTCTCAAGGAAGCACAGGATGCTGCCGCAGCTGCCGAGGCCGCCAAGAAGGAGCTGGAGACGAAGGCGGTGCAGCTGGAGGCCGACCTCAAGGCGAGCG
The DNA here is from genome assembly GCA_032464435.1 of Aegilops umbellulata. NCBI lineage: Eukaryota > Viridiplantae > Streptophyta > Magnoliopsida > Poales > Poaceae > Aegilops > Aegilops umbellulata. Next base: position 589,874,751 of record CP136057.1, read on the forward strand.
GCGGAGAGCTTGCTGCGCTCAAGGAGGAGCGCGAGAAGGACGCCTACACCTTTGGCGAGCTGCAAGGCCGTCTCGCCGAGAAGGTCAAGGAGCTCGACGCCGCCAAGGACTCCAACGCCGACCTTGAGTTGAAGCTGGCCACTTTGACCAAGACGCTGGACAGCACCAGGGAGCAGGAGGTGGCTCTGAAGAAGGAGGTCGCGGCCAACGAGACACTGCTGGAGAGTGCTGTTGCCGCCCAGAGCACTTTCAGGGAGACTATGGAGCAATGGACGGAGGGTCTCGTGAATGCCGCCGCCGACATCGACAAGGAGTTGGCGCTGCTGGGGGTGGAGGATCTCGGGTATCCTTCTGACGAGAACCTCCCTCACAGTGCCAAGCTCACTTTGTTCTTCAAAGGCATGACGACGACGCTCAAGCAACTCCGGGAGAGGATCCCAAAGCAGCTGGCCGACGAGTCGCGCGAGATCTGCGCGGGAACTCTTCGAAAGGTGCTGAGGAAGGTGGTCTTCAACAACCTGGACCTCCGCCTTACCAACGTCCTCAGGTCCCTGCCGGCGGAAGCTGATCTGGAGGGGCTCGACGCCCTTGTTGCACCCATCGTGGAAAGGGTGAGCGAAATCAAGAGGATCGAGAGCGACCGTGTAGACTAGGCCGCCCGCCTTCTTCTTTTCTTGCCGCTGCGGGTCATGTTATGAAAACAATTCATTAGAGCTGCGACAAGCTATCCTGTAACATAACTCTATTTTGGGTAGTAATTGCAATGTTATTTCCTTTACTTGATTCCTTCCTTTGTATGCCTTTGCCCTACGCTTTTAGGGAACTTGTCGGTGCAGGCACCTTTGCCGCGAGCGCTGAGTGCGGAACGTCAGCAGCCTGCTGGCGGTGCCGCACCAACAAGAAACCTAGCCGCGACTAGTTGCAGCTTTGCTTAAGTTGTTTGAGCAAGCTCGAAACAAAGCAAGGCCGCGATTCTGGTCGCGGCACACTTAAGTTGTTGGGCTAGCTCGAAACAAGGTAAGGGCGCGACTCGAGTCGCAGCACACTTAAGTCGTTGAGCGGACTCGAAACGAAGTAAGGGCGCAACTAGCCACGAGCTGGTTCCTCCGCGCACAGGTTTTCCATACAAAGGACGGTCGTTCAAGGAAGATAACTTAAAAAAATTTAAAAGATCTGATTGCTCAAGCTTTGGCAACTTAGCTTTTCTGTTGTTTGCTTTCCGGCAAGGCCGCTCCCCGGCAAGGAGAAACTAGTGACTCGTTTCACCCGGCGAGGGTCTCCCCACTTCGGTGTCAACCTGCTAGAATTCTTGGCGGACTGAGCGCGCCAAAGAGCAAGGTCGCCTTCCTCGAAACTTCTGGCTTTAACTTTGTGGCTATGGTAGTGGCGCAAAGCTTGCTGGTAGCGAGCAGCTCGCACAGCAGCCTGAAGACGGTCCTCCTCGAGGAGCAGCGCGTCATCTTCTCGCAGCTGCTCTTGCTCAAGCTTATCATAATCGAGCACTCGAGGTGACCCGTATACAAGTTCCGTGGGGAGAACTGCCTTTGCTCCATAGACTTAGAGCGAAAGGTGTCTGGCCAGTGGCTCGATTTGGCGTCGTCCTGATCGACCAAAGAGCCACTGGCAGCTCCTCGATCCAGTTTCTTCCGCACTTGTGCAGCCGTCGTCGGTGATGACGATGAAGGTCTAGCCCGTGCGAACGCCGGATCAGGTTCACACAACCTCGACGCCCAATACCTGGCGCGCCAAAGATGTCGGGGGGAAACTGCCTCCACGAGCACCTATGGGGACGGAGCCCCTTTTCGGTTCGGCGGGGGGCAGAGGTCGCATGAAGAGCGGATCGAGGCGAGGCACACGAGGGGTTTACCCAGCTTCGGGCCGCACGGATGCGTAAAACCCTACTGCTGCTTTGTGGATTGTATTGTGTTCTTGCTCGGGAGCGCTGAGTGCTACAGTACACACAAGCTGCTGGCGAGACCGCGCGTGAGTGTCCTCCTTCTCCCTACGTTGCGCATGGACCTCCTTTTATATGCTCAAGGGGTTACCAACAGGTGGCAACGTAGGCAAGGGTAAAAATGAAAAAGTGTTGTGTTGGGTACAGCTACTTGTACAGTGTTATCATACCTAGCCCTGACGGCAAGGGACAAGGGCATTAAATGCCCGTCTGTGTCGCCCAAACAGTGCAAAAAGTGGCCGTCAGGGGCGCCACCATTTGCCACGATGGCTATCTTGTCAGCGCCGTTTGCCACCGCATGCCCCTGGCTGCACAGCTTCTCGCCACGTACGCCTGGAACGGCCCCAGAGCGACACGTTGGTGGATGAGCTGGAGCGCGGGCCGCGGAGTAGTGGCTTGCTGTGGCAAGTGCCTTGCCGCGGTCGATGTCTTGTCGCGCCTGGGAGCTTGTCGCTCACCGGGCCTTGCCGGGACGTTTGGCGCGTCGTGGCAAGTTTCTTGAAGTGCCTTGGTTGGCCTTCCCGGCAAGCTCCTCTTGTCGGGGTCTTGAGCTTCAAGTGGCCTTCCCGGCAAGCTCCTCTTGCCGGGACCTTGTGCTTTGGGTGGCCTTCCCGGCAAGCTCCTCTTACCGGGGCCTTGTCTCCTTGGCTTAAATACTTTGTTCTTGAATGGCTCCAAAGGGACTTCGGAGGTCCTTGGCGGTCGCCTGGCAAGCCTTACTGCGGGGGGGCTGCGGCTGCTCGTGCACAAGTTCGGGATACTAAGGTACCCCTACTTTAGTACACCGACACACCAAAAGGGCCTTTGTATTTCGCGAAAAAAAATGTTACCTCCGCTGACAGCTTGGACCCACCAGCTATATCTTCGCACGCAAGGAAGTGCCTCCTTAATTACACACAAAAAAATGAATACTCCCCCTACTAGCTGGGACCCAGAATAGTGGCAGGCTGACTTGTGGGCCTACTAAGTTGACGGGGACGGAGGGCTTTGTCAACTTAGTCAATATGCACGATTCTAGCTCCAGTGACCGTACGATGTCCATCCAACGGCCGTAATGCTTCTTCAACCTCTGGTCTTCTTGCTCCAGCCGCCCAAACCAGCGCCGGTCGTGCTTCATGCTCCAGCCTCCCGTGGCCGGCTGCGATGGCGGAGGCCTCACCGCCCCCTACTACTCCCACCGCTGGCCAGGCCATCCCTCTACTCACCCACACCCCCTGTTATTCTGCGGCGACGGCAGCCTCACACCGCAATGAACCAGTGAACCCTCACACTCCTCTACGCGTGGGCATCCACTACCGCGTCTTCCCCGGCTCCGCGTCGTCCCCTTCCTAGGCCTCGCCATTGTCCACCGCCCTGGTGCTCTTGGTGCGGCATGGTTAACGTGGTCAAGGAACGGCTTCCATCGGACGTGGACTGTACGTGGAGAGGCTGACAGCTGGGTCCACGGCCGCAGCAAGGAAGTGCTTCCTTATTACGCGCAAACCAATTATTCCTCCACCAGATAGCAGGGACCCACCGGACGGACCACCGTATTTCGCGAAAAAAACGTTTCCCCCTGACTGCTGGGACCCACCAGCTACATCTTCGCACGCAAGGAAGTGCGTCCGGGCAAAAAAAAACGATTCGCCCCCCTGACTGCTGGGACCCACCAGCTACATCTTCACAGGCAAGGAAGCGCCTGACAGTAGGGACCCACCTGGTCGAAGCGTACGTAGCGTTGTCATTCTGGTCGCGAACATGTACGTACATACTGGTCGATGTAGTGGCGCACACGTGTCGTACTAGAGGCGCGCACGTAGCATGTACACGTACGTACAATGGCAAGTGTGCAAGAAAGAAAATACGGCCACATACGTACATACGGGCAGGGTCTCAACGCCTACTGGCGCATACGTACGGCCAGGGCTCGTGTACATGGCTGGGTCGGAATGGAGAAACTGCGTCGTCGTGCTCATGGGGAGCCAACCGGCTGGGTCAGAACGGAATGCGTCGTCGTGTTCATCGGGAGGGCTTGGACAGAACAGCCGATGGAAACGATGCCTGGCGTACCGCATAACGGAGGAAACAGCCTTGTGTTCGACCGGCCATGTTCGAAACGGGATCCTATTCATCGGGAGGGGTCTAGCGTACCGCAAAACGGAGGAAACGGACCTCCTACAGTCGAAACGGGGGTCCTGTTGATCGGGAGGGGTGTGTCGTACCGCAAAACAGAGGAAACAGACTTGTGTTGGAGCGCTACGGTCGAAACGGGGGTCCTGTTCATCGGGAGGGGTGTGGCGTACCGCAAAACGGGACTCCACGGGTTACTGTTCATCTCCACCGTCGACCCCCTCCAACCTCCATGGGCTACTGTTCATCCACTGTCGACGTCCTCCAGCCTCCATCTGCGACTGTTCATCCACGGGCTCTTGTTCATCTAGCCTCCACCGCGCGCTACTCCACCGGCTACTGTTCAACCAACCCTCTCCATGGGCTCCTGTTCAACCACCCCTCCACGGGCTACTGTTCATCCAGCCCTCCACCGTCTACTGTTCATCCTAACCTCCACAGGGTGGTCCTGTTCATCTTGCCCTCCACGGGGTCCTGTTCATCCAGCCCCAACCGGCTCGATCGATTGGGGTCCTAATCATCCAGAGGCAACACCACAGGGTCCTGTTCATCCACCCCCACCGGGAACTGTTCATCCACCCCCACCGGGAACTGTTCATCCAAACCCCCCAGCAACGCTCACTGTTCATCCAGAGGCAGCATTGACCGGCTTCAGTTAGCAGCAGTAGCGAAGGAATCGCTCGATCGGTTTCAGTTAATAGCCATCGATCGATCGCTCGGTGAGGGAGTCCTGGATTAGGGGGTGTTCGGATAGCCGGACTATACCTTCAGCCGGACTCCAGGACTATGAAGATACAAGATTGAAGACTTCGTCCCGTGTCCGGAAGGCTCTTTCCTTGGCGTGGAAGGCAAGCTAGGCGTGCGGATATTCAAGATCTCCTACAAATGTAACCGACTCTGTGTAACCCTAACCCTACCCGGTGTCTATATAAACCAGAGGGTTGTAGTCCGTAGGACGATCATCATAATCATCATAACCATCATCATACCTATAGGCTAGCTTCTAGGGTTTAACCTCCTTGATCTCGTGGTAGATCTACTCTTGTACTACCCATATCATCAATATTAATCTAGCAGGAGTAGGGTTTTACCTCCATCGAGAGGGCCCGAACTGGGTAAAATAAAGTGTCCCTTGTCTCCTATTACCATCCGACATTGACGCACAGTTCGGGACCCCCTACCCGAGATCTGCCGGTTTTGATACCGACATTGGTGCTTTCATTGAGAGTTCCTCTGTGTCGTCGCCTTTAGGCCCGACGGCTCCTTTGATCATCAGCAACGATGAGGTCCAGGGTGAGACTTTTCTCCCCGGACAGATCTTCGTCTTCGGCGGCTTCGCTCTGCGGGCCAACTCGCTTGGCCATCTAAAGCAGATCAAAAGCTACGCCCCTGGCCGTCAAGTCAGGTTTGGAAGCTCAAACTACACGGCAGATATCCGCGAAGACTTGATCTTCGACGGATTCGAGCCACAGCCAAGCGCGCCGCACTATCCCGAGGGGCATGATATAGCTCTGCCTCCGAACAGTGTCCTGGAGGCCGCATACGCCCCGGCCCCGATCCTCGACTCGGAGCCCGCTGCGTCCTTTGAGGATGAACGGTTAGACGTCACCTCGGGGGCTGTGATCTCAAAAGCCATTGAGCCGAACGCAAGCCCCGCACTCCGCATGGCCCATGACTCCAAGGAGCCGGACTCTTCTCCGAACTCCGGGCCTCCCACGCCCCTGCCAATCGAATCAGATTGGGCGCCTGTAATGGAGCTTGCCGCCGCGGACATCTTCCAGTGTTCACCTTTCGGTGATATCCTGAATTCTCTCAAGTCTCTCTCTTTGTCAGGAGAGCCCAGGCCGAACTACGGCCTGCGAGGTTAGGATTCGGACGACGAAGAAATTCAAAGCCCACCCACCACTCACTTAATAGCCACTGTAGATGATTTAACCGACATACTTGACTTTGGATCCGAAGACTTCGACGGTATGGACGACGAAGACGGAGATGAACTGGAACCAGTACCCATAGGGCACTGGACCTCCACCCCACCTAATGACATATTCATGGTGGATACACCTGAAAAAACTGACAATGAGGAAAAAGGAGGCGAAAAGAGGGGTAAACCCTCCGAAAAGCACTCAAAGCGGCGACGTAAACGCCGAGCTAAGCCCCGCCTCGATCAAGACCCAGCCATAGAGCAGGACGAGCCGATAGACGATGAGCTTGTCTCAGAACATCCGTCCGAACAGGGCAACACGGATACAGAGGACAGACAGCCCTCCCCCGGCCATAACAGAACTCCGGACGATACCACGCCGGACAAAATCACGGAGCAGAAGAATCTCCAAGAAAGGCTCGTCGCAACAGCACGTAGCCTGAAAAAGCAGAAGCAGAAGCTAAAGACGGTGGAAGATGCACTCAGAACAAGATGGAGCAAAGTAATCAAGACCGCAGACAAATACGGAGGCAGCCGCCGCACCAAAAGCTACCCGAAGAGAAAGCTACTGCCCGAATTCGACCAAGAGGCCTTAGAGCCACCACACTTGAAAAACAAAAAAGCCACACGGTCGGATAGACGACCCCACGGCCACCACGAAACGGCAAGCGGTGCCGCACTTGATGCGGCATGCGACCCAATCAAGGATTCGCATCCTGGCCCAGCCAGGTCCATTTACGGGCCAAGAAAGCAAGCTCTCGCAAGCAATGCAAAAATTCCACCATCAGAATCCGGCACACCCAAATACAGGGGCGCCGCACACCCCCTATGCTTCACCGATGAGGTCCTGGAATATGAATTTCCAGAGGGATTTAAACCCGTCAACATAGAGGCATACGATGGAACAACAGACCCTGGAGTCTGGATCAAGGATTATATCCTCCACATACACATGGCTAGAGGAGATGATCTCCACGCCATAAAATATTTACCTCTTAAGCTTAAAGGGCCAGCCCGGCACTGGCTTAAAAGCCTTCCCTAAAACACAATTGGAAGTTGGGAAGAGCTCGAGGATGCTTTCCGATCAAATTTTCAAGGGACCTATGTCCGACCCCCGGATGCAGACGATCTCAGTCACATAACTCAGCAGCCCGGAGAATCAGCTCGGCAGTTCTGGAACAGATTCCTCACTAAAAAGAATCAAATAGTGGATTGTCCAGACGCCGAAGCCCTAGCGGCTTTCAGGCACAATGTCCGAGATGAATGGCTCGCCAGACACCTCGGCCAGGAAAAGCCAAGAACAATGGCCGCACTCACAAGCCTCATGACCCGCTTTTGCGCAGGAGAGGACAGCTGGTTGACACGATACAGCCCCAGCGACCCAAGTACATCAGAAATCAGGGATGGAAACGGAAAACCGTGACGAAATAAGGACCATCGCCGAATCAAAAGAAAAAGTCCGAAGAGTACGACAGTCAATGCCGGATTCAAAGGCTCACGACAAAGTCAGACAAAACCACCCCCTCAGGATAATAGGGAAGATCCGTCTAGCCTAAAGAGAATCCTGGACAGGATATGTCAGATACACAGTACTCCTGGGAAGCCTGCTAATCATACCCACAGAGACTGTTGGGTTTTCAAACAATCCGGAAAGCTTAACGCCAAACACAAGGGGCTCGACACACCAAGTGAAGAAGAAGACGAACCCCAAAAGCAGAACACCAGGAAGCAAAAGAACTTCCCGCAAGAAGTCAAAATAGTGAACTTACTTCACATAACAAGGCATGGGACACCCATAAAGGTCCGCACATTCAAGCCTATCCCTCAGGAGTCCCACCACTGTTCACTAAAGCCAATCATTTTTGATCAGCTAGATTATTCTCGAAATATCAAACACGCAGGCCGGACTGCCCTGATACTTAATCCAATAATAGACGGATTCCAGTTTACCAATGTCCTTATGGACGGTGGCAGTGGACTAAACCTGATATATCAGGATACAATTCACCGCATGGGCATAAACCCAGCAAGAATCCGTCACAGTAAAACCTCCTTTCAAGGGGTAGCCCCAGGCCCGGACACCCATTGTATGGGTTCTCTCCGGCTCGTAGTCATATTTGGCTCCGCCAATAACTTTTGTCGTGAAAAGCTGACCTTCCACGTAGTCCCGTTTTCAAGTCGCTATCAAGCACTAATGGGACGCGGAGCTTTCGCTCGCTTTAACGCAATACCACATTATGCATCCCTCACGCTAAAGATGCCCGGTCCTCGTGGCATCATCTCTTTAAAGGGAGCGTACTAAAATACGTCTCCTCTAAACAGAGGATTGCGCGGCCGCCTAAACAGCCGCACAATAAAATGGCCTCTCCAGCCAGAGGACTTTTTCGATGTAAGTCATTAAAGGCCACGGACCCGGACTCAACGAGTTCGGCACAAGCCCATTATCAATATAGGCTTAGTACGCCATACCAGGGGCTGTACGCAGAGACAATAAAGCTCCACTTCATTTGTTTTTTACTCTTATATTTTGTTATCCTTTTTGATCCGCACGACCCTTTTTCAATTTAGTTCCTCTCTTTTACAGATGAACGTCGTACGGCGCCCATCTAGGACATGGCACAGCGGAGACACAGGCGCAGACGTGCAGTAGGGACCCGCCCCAAAGGATTCTTTTTAGATTAAAACCCTGCGTAAACCTTTTTTACTGTCTCTTGCTGCTATACATCCCCTGGTTTATTTCACTATAACCAAGGAGGAGGCTGGCGTTTTGGCATGTGGCCACGCCAGAATTATTGCTCGTACCTAAACACGAGGGGCTTTTTTCTTTCTTAAGGGTGTTGTTCCACACACATCCACAAAGACCGAACACCTTAGGGAGTGTTCGGCGTCGCGAGTTTTGGCACTATATGCATCAGCTCCGAGTCATGATTTTGGTCACATGTTGGGTTGCCCGGCTCCTGAGTTCGGCCACCTTACGTTCCATTCTGTCGGCTAAGGTAGCACCAGGAGAACTACTGCAGTTGTGCCCCGGTTCGGCCGGGCGAGCACCTCAGTAGAGAAAGCCGAAAACCGACTGTCATGATGTAGCGTGAGACTGGTCGCCACTCGATGACTTATAGGGGTTTATCAAATTCCTCCGTTTTGACGAAGGGCCGCTTCCCGGTCAGGCTCACATACGCCCCGAATTCGGGTAAACGCAGTCGCCACTAAAGGGCTACTTAAAGAGTCCCACTGTCAAGCTCGTATGGCTAAGTGAAAGTGTTAAAGCATTATAGTCCGGTTGCCTAGCCCGCTGCGCTATCACCTCCTTTGTAGGACCAGCACGTTGGGTTAAGTGTGAAAATGCGTTTTCTGCGCGCACCCCCGCACTATGTGCGTGGGGGCTGAAGCCAACGACTGCAATCTTTCAGAATTTATATATTTAACGGCCGCACAGGAGGTTTCCTCAATACTTGAAGGCACAAGTCTAAAATATACCACTACATTTTATCAAAATACTATTTTATAATTACATATGTTGTCATAACATAGCATCCTTTGAGCACTGCGTCTCTATTATGCGAGCGCCTTCGAGGACTTCCTCAAAATAGTGCTCGGAAGGTATTCGGCCTTTCTCCGAATCTCGGGACGCAACAACGGTGGGCTCCATATCTGCCCAGTATGTCTTGACACGGGCAAGAGCCAGCCGAGCGCCCTCTGTGCACGCTGACCTCTTCAGAGCATCGACATGGGGCACCACGTCAAGAAATTGCTGCACCAAGCTGAAATAGCTTTTCGGCTTCGATTTCCCCGGACACAAGCGATCCATGGCGTACTTCATGGCGAGTCCGGACAACCTATTCAGCTCGGCCCATTGGGCCAGGCGATCGTCCACAGCCAGTGGACCCTCCGGATTGGTGAATTGCGACCAGAAGAGATTCTCCACTTCATGACCTTCCTTATCTTGAAAGTACCTGGTCGCATCAGCTGCACTAGCCGCCAAATCCAGATAGATGTCCTTCATGCTCCACGCTCGGTCCAACGGGGCGAACTTCGGATCACAGAATTTTCTCCGTAGCAGGAAGGGCTTTCCATCCGCAACGAGTCCGGCTTGACGTAGCTCTTCCCTCGTCGCTCTCATTGCAGAGCGGGCGTCCTTGGCGTCAGCAACGGCCTTCTCCAAGTCCGTCTGCCTTGCTCGACCTTCCTCTTCAAGAAGCTTGCAACGGTCAGTAGCACTTTTTAACCTTACGGCAATATCAGCCATCTCCTCCTTGCTTCGGCAATGGGAAGCCTGTTCGGCTTTCGGCTCTTCTCGGGCTTTTCCGATAGCCGCATCGCTTTTTCTGGCTTGTTCCTTTGCTTTGGCGAGTTCGGCCCTTAGACCTTCCACGGCAGCCGCACCATTTGCATCAAGCATACACACGGTAAGACATTGACATGAAGCTCCTCTTACTAACAATCACCAAATAAATTCAATACCTTGAGCATCATCAAGCCGCTTGTTAACAAGCACGATGTCGGCTTCTGCCTCATCAAGTTGCCGCTTCATTTCGGCAAACTCTCGAGTCCGGCTTGACTCCGCACAATCTGCCACCTACATACAAAGGTGCCACTTAAAGGACCTGGGATTTAGATCCTCTGCACGCCGCAGACCTCTGCGACGCACAGAGTCTTAGGGGCTACTATCTACACAGGGCGCGCGTTATTACGCGCAACTAACACTAATATTCGTTATTTAAAACGTACCTCAAGGCCCGCCAGTAAACTCTAGACGGCCTCGTTCAGTCCGCTTTCCGTGGACGAAATCTTTTCAATCACCGTGTTCATCAACACACGATGCTCCTCTGAAACAGAGGCTCTCCCCAGAAGAACCTTTAGCTCCTCCAACCGAACACCAGATGGTGCCGGACTCGTCCCATGGCCTTCTTCGAAGGTCGGACGCGGAGAACCTCGGGGGGCCGCACGGTCACCTTTTGCCTCTGGCAGATTCGGAGAAATCCTCTGCGACGACACTTCGGCGTCGCCCGCCTTGCTAGGCGATATAGAAGGAGGAGGCGTTCCGCTCTCCATCATCTCCGGAAGAAGATCCCCCGATGACGAGCTCTGCTGAGAAGGGTCGAGGTCCGAACTACAAGGTAAGGTTTCGGTTAAAACTTCTTAGATACAAATCAAGGATTTCTCTTAAAAGAACAACTCTCTTTCTACTTACGGCTCGTTGGAGGCCTGCTCCCTTTGAGGGTTTAGTTCGGCCAAGGGGCTCCCCGGCGTCGGGCCCTCTGACACGGATTCTTTCCCCCGCTTTGGAGCTGTGGCTTCCGGGTCGTCAGAGGCGGCCCTTTTCTTCCCCTTGGGAGAGGAATCATCGATTCCCCCCTTCGGGATGACCTCTTTCGAAGAGGCCACGGTTTCCTTGTCCGCAACTTCATTTCCCTCCAGAGGCGCCACCTCCAACATCCTGACTAGCACGAGATCTAGCCTGGTCTCAGGAAGGGGAGCCGGACACCGGATCAGCTTCGCCTTTGCTATCAACTCCTGCATAAAAGGAGAAGTGCTGTTAAAAAACAAGTCAATTGTGCGGATAGAAGGTCCGGGCGAGGGGTCACCTACTTTGGTATTCGGGCGGTTGCGGCTTAAACCAGCATCCTCGGTCAAATCCGGACTCACTTCTGGTGATCCGAAGAACAGTTTATACATCTCCATAGGCGTCACGCCCATGAAATTTTGGGAGAGCCCGCGGCCCCTCTAGGTTGAACTCCCACAGGCGGAGGGGGCGACGTTGGCCGGGCAATGTCCGGCGAATCAGCATAACTTGCGTCACCTTGACCAGGTCAAGGTCTCCTTTCAAGAGACCCTTTATGTGGCCCTGCAGCAGGGGAACATCTTTGGGCAATCCCCGGTCTAACCCTGTGTTGATCCACGATGCTAAGCGTGGTGGGGGGCCTGAGCGAAAGGCTGGAGGCGCCACCCAAGTGGTGCCCCGAGGAGAGGTGATGTAGAACCACTCCTGTTGCCATGAGCCGATCTCCTCTTGAAAAGCGCCCTCGGGCCATGGAGCATCGGTATCTCTTTTTATAACAGCACCTCCGCACTCTGCGTGACGCCCCTCGATTATCCTCGGTTCTACCTTAAAGGTCTTGAGCCATAATCCGAAGTGAGGGGTGATATGGAGGAACGCTTCGCACACAACAATGAACGAGGAGATATGGAGGATGGACTCCGGAGCTAGGTCATGGAATTCCAGCCCATAATAAAACATCAGCCCCCTTACGAAAGGATCCGTTGGGAAGCCTAATCCCCAAAGGAAGTGAGAGATGAATACTACGCTCTCACCGGGCTGAGGGCTTGGGATCGCCTGCCCTTGGGCGGGCAACCTGTGCGGAATCTCGCTGGTCAGGTACCTAGCTTCCCTCAACCTTGATACGTCCTCCTCCATAACAGAGGAGGGCATCCATTGGCCTTGACGATTGGAACCGGACATTGTCGAAGGTCCGGTGCGCCTGGAATCTGGAAGCTTGGAGTGTTGGAACTCGAGGCGATGGGCGAGCTTGTTTTGAGAGCACAAGAAGGGAGCAGGGCCTCGGTCTCTTTATAAGTGGCAGAATACCAGGAGCCCTCCCCGTAACTGTCTTGGACTAGCCTTTAATTAAGGCAGGACGTGCCAACGGGCATGGTTGGGTTACCCACGTCCGTATTAATGAGAATCCCGTTAAAAGGGGCACACGATCTCTGCTTCGACAAGACGTGCCAAGGAAACCGCCTCGTTGAACGTGCCGCGGTGGAACAACAAAAAATAATCCATACAAAAGGCTTGGTCGCATTGTTATGACGCACTGCAGAATACGTCAGCAGATTTGATTTGTGTTTGTATTATTCTCTATATGGCAATACGTGGAGACTTGTTTTGCAGAGCCGGACACTGTTTTGGGTGTTTATTATCTTCTTGAAGAACTTGGAGGAGGAACCCGCCTTGCAATGCCGAAGACAATTTGCGCACCGGACTCGTCGTCATTGAAGCCTGGTTCAGGGGCTACTGAGGGAGTCCTGGATTAGGGGGTGTTCGGATAGCCGGACTGTACCTTCAGCCGGACTCCAGGACTATGAAGATACAAAATTGAAGACTTCGTCCCGTGTCCGGAAGGTTCTTTCCTTGGCGTGGAAGGCAAGCTAGGCGTGCGGATATTCAAGATCTCCTACCAATGTAACCGACTTTGTGTAACCCTAACCCTACCCGGTGTCTATATAAACCGGAGGGTTGTAGTCCGTAGGACGATCATCATAATCATCATAACCATCATCATACCTATAGGCTAGCTTCTAGGGTTTAGCCTCCTTGATCTCGTGGTAGATCTACTCTTGTACTACCCATATCATCAATATTAATCTAGCAGGAGTAGGGTTTTACCTCCATCGAGAGGGCCCGAACCTGGGTAAAATAAAGTGTCCCTTGTCTCCTGTTACCATCCGACCTTGACGCACAGTTTGGGACCCCCTACCCGAGATCCGCCGGTTTTGACACCGACACTCAGGTTTAGTAACGCGTAGCCTGTAGTGCAATCGCTTTGGTTCAGTTAGAGCCCAATGCCTCGCTCGGGTTCAGTTACAGCCCAACGCCTCGCACCCACGCGCGTGCGTGTACGAGAGAAACGCGCATCGCTTGGCCCCGACCACCCACCGTAACCGGGAACAGCCTGATATTTTCCTGGCCCTCGCTTCTACCATGGTTTTTTCCGTCATGGGCGGCCCAAAGAATGTCATGCAGCTACGTCTTCGGCCCGCCTAGGACAAAAAGCCCATTTTCTGTCATGATTTTTTTGTCATAGAAGTAGGACCCCACCACATCTATGATGATACCGAGTTTTGTCACAATTATCGTCACAGAAGTGTCATAAGTATGACAGAATTTTTTTTCGTTCGGCCCAAAATGCCACAGATGTGTCTTTTTTTTGTAGTGGTGGCTGTCGCTGCGGAAGTCGGTCGTGCACGCGTCGAGCCCGCAAACCGGGTGCGGACGCGAAATCTACCTTCGAGACCTTGAATGCCACGTGGACCCTTCAATCTGAAGGAGCAATTTGGGTTAGTCGACTCTTGTGAGCCGTTTGATGCAATATGGATGGCTAGAAGGGCTTCTTAAACCTCCAAAATTGATGCACGGTTCATCTTCTCAGCCCGCCACACGCCTAACCACCTGCCGCCGCCGCGCCTTCCCCTGAACTGCCTTCTACCGCCATGCTCCCCTGCCACCCGTTTAACCCTAGGAACGATCCATTTTTTCTTGCGAACTACATTCCACACCCAACACTCATAAGATAGATCATTGGCACCCTGCTACCCTAATATAGATACTGGGGTAGCTTCTCTGTCGTCTTCTTCCTTCGCTCCGTCGAACTTCTTTCACAAATCGACTGACCCAATTATACTACTAGTACGAACGTATTAAGTACAATAGGAACATGAAGATACGAGCAGTAGCACCAACTACAAGAAGAACAGTAGTAAGACATAGTACTAGTACTACTGTACGTACTAAAAAGTTCAAATAACGAGAAAGAACATAAACATAGTTCTGCTGGGGCCTCCGCACAACACACCCTTGAAAATAAACTAAGCAACTAGTCCGCTTAACACTGCAGTAGAACGAGCATGAGCGATGACACTGCCACCTACTCGGAGTCTGAGTTCACGTCCTCGACTTCGTCCTCGTCCCTCTTCCTCTTCCTCTTCACCGACGCTTCTTTGCTTGAACCGGACACTGGGCTCTGCTTATTCATCCAACGCTTGTAGATATTTAAACAAAGGTAGGCATCCATTGCTACGTACAAGATGTGATCTTCAGCTAATGTCTTCGACTCCCATGCATGATGAAACTCGTGGTGAGGTTTCTTCAGTTTAGCGTACGAAGGATCAATCATGGTTGTTGCCATGGTCAGCTTTGAAGGCTGAGAGGAGGACACCAGGCATGCCTTCTGGAGATCGAAGGGCTGACCTACAACGAGGCCTTTCCGACCCAGGACATCCCTGTCGTTCCTAAAGTCTACAGTAATGAATTTCACTCTTTCGTTCTTGAGGAAGTTCCTAAAATCCTGGCACTCAACGTCGACATGGCATATGTGGTAGACCAAGCACACGTTATGTACGCAAACCTGGATCACGACGGGCTTCTTCTTCTCTGCCTCCTTTAGTTTCTTCTCTCTTTGCAGGACTATCGTGTACTCAACATCTAGCCCAACGACCCACTCATCCGTTGAACCGTTGAACATGCGTAGGAAGCGAGCAAGGCATGCTTTCACCGTCGCGGATCCACGTGTGTAGATGACGAAGAACTCATCGTCGGTGATGGCTCTAACTTGGTACTCAGTGACGACCATGGAGATTTGGGAGGCCATGGATTTTGGAGGAGGGTTAGGAGAAGTTGAACTGGTGTAATGTGAAAGGACGGGACGACTGGGAGCGAACTGTTGTAAGGTACTGTACTAGTAGAAGACGGGGACGAGTAGGGCGTGTGAACGGCGTGGGGTTGCTGGCTTCCCCGGTGGATAAATGGCTGCAAGCCCCCAAAGAGTTCTCGAGAACTATGCGGGACCCACTAGATGTCATGTCTACTAGACCCATATCGTAGGCCTGACGGTATAGCTTCTGCCTGTTCGCACGCCATGCCGGCGCGTGGGTAACTTCACTTAATTCCGTCAACCGTTACGCCTCCCACGACCTTCGCCTCCCTCGCGCAGTTGCGCCCTTTAAGACTTCGACCGGCTATAAATGAGCAATTTTTTTGCCTACTCCGCATGCATGATACTCCCTCTGGTCCTTTTTACTCTCGTCAACTGTTTGCAAAGTGTTTGACCAAATTTATACTAAAAATATCAGTATCTACAATACTGATTATAATGAGTATAAGAACTACTATTAGATGAGTTAGATGAGTTAAAGATTCTAATCCTGAACTAACCCTGAAGTAACTGTAGCGAAAGAGGTGTTTGGATGACAGGGTTAGATGGAGCGCGGATACGGCGAGGTGCCTTCATGGGCAGTGCAAGAGGGAGGGAGGGAGGGAGACGACAAGAAGCTTCGAGGAAGTGGGGAGGTATATGCTGCTGGGAGAGCGAGAGAAAATGTGTTTTTTAGTGTCCCGAGAAGAACTAACCCAAATAAGCACCTCTTGGGTGGGTTAGATTTTTTTTGGGTTAGTTGAGTTCAAACTAACCCAAACTAACTCTAACACATGGATCCAAACAGGGCCAAGGTTAGCTATTACAATACTACTACCTCCCTTCTAGTTTAAAGGGCTCGATTCAAAAATTTCACCTACTCTTAGCAAGATAGAGGCGGTGGAATAGTTTTTGTAGTTCTTCACAAACAATGTGTTTACCAATGCATGCATGAACACTAGTTACTCTAACCCCCCCTCTCTTCTTTAATTCTTTGCCACATCAGCATGTTTGCTATTCCCGTGTGCATGATACCAGCTAAGATACCACCATTATGGCCAGCCTTAATCATCGCATGCATTA
The DNA here is from genome assembly GCA_032464435.1 of Aegilops umbellulata. Lineage (NCBI taxonomy): Eukaryota > Viridiplantae > Streptophyta > Magnoliopsida > Poales > Poaceae > Aegilops > Aegilops umbellulata. The sequence goes on from CP136057.1 coordinate 589,891,228, forward strand.
ATTTAGTGCACCTTGAAATATGAACATGTGTGGGGCATGTATGTTTTTAATGACTTGAGACTATACCTAGCCCGACATGCAAGATGAGACTTATTATGCCTGCCAGACTCTCCTTCTCCCTCCGGTGGTCCCACCACTTCACCACGTGTGAAAAAAATCTGCATGCATGACTCTCCTCCCCCCATGCTCGTCCAATCCGTTGTGACCAGCAATATTTCCACCCCTTCCCTCCCCCGTAATTTACTCCAACAAATATGCCCACGTAGTTGTTACTCCCTCCTTTCCGGTTTATAGGGCTTATCTCAAAATTTTAGTTTTTCCATTTTATAAGGCTCAATTTGGTTGTTTCCCATCACATGTTCAGATTCCAAGGTGCATTAAATCATTGCATGCAAGTATTAAGAGAAAATTGACCAATGCATGTAATTTATGCATGCATGCATTGCAATTAATGCATTGGTAAACATACTTTTCTGAGGAAAACAAGAGCATTAATTGGGTGCTTTTGCAAACTACAAAAAGTATTCCACCACTCACCATCTACCTTGGTTGGTGAGATTTTTGAATTGAGCCTTATAAACCGGAAAGGAGGGAGTACGTTAATCATGCAACATATCTTCCGGAACGCTGCTTCAGTTACTTAACTGCAGGTGCATTGGGTCACTGACATATGGGCCCAACAGGGATTTGGCCCACATGTTAGTGACGCAACTGGACCTGCAGTTAAGTCAGTGCAGCTCAGTCCATATCTTACATAGGTGTACCATTGCTCGCTATAAATACTGCGCCTCCCACAACATCGCTATCTCCTCCCCCTCACGTTCACGTTCATCACTATCTCCTCCCCCTTCCTCTCACGTCGACCACCATGGCATCGCCCCTCCCAAGCCCTAGGCGCCCCTCGCTGCACCGCGCGGACGGTCAGGCGTCGCCGTTCCGTTCCTCGCCGCCACTAGTCGAGGAGGACGCGCCGGTGTTCCGCTCCTCGCCGCGACGCGTCGAGGTGGATGATGTCTACTACACAACCTTCTTCTTGTAGACGTTGTTGGGCCTCCAAGTGGAGAGGTTTGTAGGACAGTAGCAAATTTCCCTCAAGTGGATGACCTAAGGTTTATCAATCCGTGGGAGGCGTAGGATGAAGATGGTCTCTCTCAAGCAACCCTGCAACCAAATAACAAAGAGTCTCTTGTGTCCCCCAACACACCCAATACAATGGTAAATTGTATAGGTGCACTAGTTCGGCGAAGAGATGGTGATACAAGTGCAATATGGATGGTAGATATTGGTTTTTGTAGATTGAAAATATAAAAACAACAAGGTAAAAAGCAGTAAAAGTGAGCGTAAACGGTATTCAATGATAGGAAACAAGGTCTAGGGTTCATACTTTCACTAGTGCAAGTACTCTCAACAATAATAACATAGTTGGATCATATAACTATCCCTCAACATGCAGCAAAGAGTCACTCCAAAGCCACTAATAGCGGAGAACAAACGAAGAGATTATGATAGGGTACGAAACCACCTCAAAGTTATTCTTTCCAATCAATTCGTTGGGCTATTCCTATAAGTGTCACAAACAACCCTAGAGTTCGTACTAGAATAACACCTTAAGATACAAATCAACCAAAACCCTAATGTCACCTAGATACTCCAATGTCACCTCAAGTATCCGTGGGTATGATTATACGATATGCATCACACAATCTCAGATTCATCTATTCAATCCAACACAAAGTACTTCAAAGACTGCCCAAAGTTTCTACTGAAGAATCGCGACGAAAACGTGTGCCAACCCCTATGCATAGGTTCATGGGCGGAACCCGCAAGTTGATCACCAAAACATACATCAAGTGAATCACGTGATATCCCATTGTCACCACAGTTACGCACGGCAAGACATACATCAAGTGTTCTTAAATCTTTAAAGACTCAATCCGACAAGATAACTTCAAAGGGGAAAACTCAATCCATTACAAGAGAGAAGAGGGGGAGAAGAAACATAAGATCCAACTATAATAGCAAAGCTCGCGATACATCAAGATCGTGCCAAATCAAGAACATGAGAGAGAGAGAGAGAGATCAAACGCATAGCTACTGGTAGATACCCTCAGCCCCGAGGGTGAACTACTCCCTCCTCGTCATGACGAGCGCCGGGATGATGAAGATGGCCTCCGATGAGGGTTCCCCCCCCCTCTAGCAAGGTGCCGGAACAGGGTCTTGATTGACTTTTTGGTGGCTACAGAGGCTTGCGGCGGCGGAACTCCCGATCTAATCTTCGTTCTGGAAGTTTTACGATACGTAGGTATATATGGGTGCAGGGGGTACGTCGGTGGAGCTTCTGGGGCCCCACGAGGCAGGGGGCGCGCCCTAGGGGGGTGGGCGCGCCCCCACCCTCGTGAGCACCTCCCTTGGCTCCTGACGTGGGGTCCAAGTCCATCCGGTAGCTTTCCTTCCAAAATAACTTCTCCAATTGATTTCGTTCCGTTTCGACTCTGCTTGATATTCCTTTTCTTCGAAACACTGAAATAGGCATAAAACAACAAATTTGGGCTGGGCCTCCGGTTAATAGGTTAGTCCCAAAAATAATATAAAAGTGGATAATAAAGCCTAATATTTTTTTGACCTGGAAGACTTCAGGGCTTACACCCCACAGCATTTTATTAAAAGAAGAGAGTAACAAGTACAAAGTTCCTTAAGGGAAGGAACAAAGGAAAAAAAGAAAAAACTATACTAGAAAGGCTAAAGGAGACTAAGAGAGAAAAAGTGCATACAGTACAATATACAGCTAGGGAGAAAGAAAGTGCAGAAAGATTGCCCTCAAGGAGGCAAAAAATCAATTCATTTTAGCAGAGCCTCCTTGTACTTGGTCTTGATTCGGCGTGAAAGAAGAGTAATGTCATGGATAAATCCATTTCTCCACTGCCTAAAAGTTGGGTTGACATGTCTGAAAGTCCTGTCATTCCTAACTTTCCAAATATTCCACCATGCAAGAAAAACCACCTTTGAGAAAAAGGGCTTTTGAAACTCCTTCCTTGCATGTAATGCAATTTACACCATATCATTGCTATCCATCCATGAAACTTGCAGGTAGTTCCAGATTCTCATACTGAAGTTACATTGGAAGAACAGATGGTTTCTATCCTCAAGCACTCCAGTTGGGCATAGGACACAATTCGGTCCATCATCAATTCTCCAATTGCGGCGTTGTATCATATCTTTGGTGTTAACTCTGTCCATAATGACCAGCCAGGCAAACATTTTAATTGTCATGGTACAACAGCTTTTCCAAATCCAACTGAGAACAGGATTGGCAAGAATAGGTTGATGGACAAAATCATAGTATTTTTTTTGCCGAGTACTCTGCCTTCTTCCCATGCCTCCAAGCCCAGATATCATTGCAATTAGTGTTGAAGGAAGTCTCAGATATCAAGCTTGATAGCTGATTGAACTCCCTAAAAGCCAGTTGAGACAAAGGCAAAGAAAACAGTTGTTGCAAGTTCCCTGCCTGTAGCACTTCCATGACGGAGAGGTTCTTTTGCAGGCAAAAGGAAAAAAGCCTGGGAAATCTTTCTTGCAAAGGGATGCAAGATTGACCAATCTCCCAATGATCAGACCAAAATAGCACAGAATCCCCTTTTCCAACAGTGACAGAAGTAACTGTTCGAAACTTGTCCATTAATTTGCTAACATCCCTCCACCAGAAAGAGCCACAAAGAATAGTGTCACGAGGAATTCTCTGAAAGTAATATGAGTCCCATACCAAATTAACCCATGGCACATCTTCTTTGTTATAGAATTTGTTGAGGTATTTCATGAGCAATGCATCGTTCTGCAGTCCCAAATTTAGAATTCCAAGGCCTCCTTTCATCTTAGGCCTGTAGACAAGGGGCCAAGCAGCCAAAGAGTGTCCTTTCTCCTGACCATATTTCCTCCAGAGGCATTGCCTTTGAATCCTTTCTAACTGTTTTAGAATGCCTTGTGGCAATGATAGACTGCAAAGGAAGAATATAGGGAGTGAAGAAATCACTGAATTTACCAGCTGTAACCTACTGCCTTGTGGTAAGAACCATGAACTAGCAGTAAGAATTCTTTCCATGCAGTCTACTAAAGGCAGCAAATCAACAATTTTGGGTCTAGTGGTTCCAACAGGAAGTCCCAAATAAGTGAAGGGCATAGAGCCAAGCTGGCAGCCAAACTGAGCAGCAAGTGCAGAGGCAACAGAAATGTCCACATTGATTGGGTACATTGAGGACTTATGAAAGTTGATTTGCAGTCCAGTTGCCAAGGAAAAGGAGTTGAGCACTGACTTAAGAACCTCCAGCTGTGTTGATTCAGCATTCACAAACAATAATGTATCATCTGCATATTGTACCACTGGGTAGTCTGGATCATGTGTTACCAATGGCAAGGTAAGCAGGTCCCTGCATAGAAGATCATTGATCATGGTTTGCAGCAGATCAGCAGCAATCACAAAAAGCAAAGGAGAGATAGGATCTCCTTGTTTGACACCACATTTGCACTTGAAATGATTTCCTGGCACCCCATTTAATAGGATAGAGGAGGTTGCAGAAGATAACAGCTGCTCAACCCATTTATTCCATTTGCTATCAAATCCTTTTGCAACAAGGAGTTTCAAAATTGCCTCATGTTGTAAAGAATCAAAAGCTTTTTCAAAGTCAAGCTTGAGCAATATGATTGGCCTCTTGGAATGATTGCATTGATGAATATACTCAAACGTCCAAGCAATACAGTCCTGAATTGTTCTTGTTTTAATGAAACCATATTGATTTTTATGAACACAGTTGGTTATTTCCTCCTGAAACCCGTTGGCTGCCAGTTTGGTTAGAAACTTCAGTCCCACACTTGTCAAAGAGATTGGCCTAAAATCACCCACACCCTCAGGTGTTTGCTTTTTTGGGATTAAAGTAATGAAAGCTTCATTGAGGTTTTCCAAAATAGCAGTTCCAGCATGAAACTCATTAACCAAACGAATAAAATCACTGGAAATGATTGACCAGCATTTTTTCATGAACAGACCATTAAAACCATCTGGCCCTGGTGCTTTATCAATGGGCATTTCTTTTATGACCTTTTCAATCTCTTGTAGCTGAAATGGTTGTGTGAGCACTTCAAGACCTTGCACTCTTGGTATGAGTGAGAGAATTTCATTACCCAGTAAAATTGGTTTTACAGTTCCCATTCTGTCCTTGAAAGCAACCAGAAACTCCTTAGCTATTTCCCCATGGTCTGAAGAAACTGTACCATCTGACAGTTGAAGACTGGCAATAGAGTTCTTCTTATACCTCTCTGTTGCCATGGCTTGGAAGAATTTTGAATTCTCCTCTCCCACCATGATATATCTGATAGTACACCCTTTCTTCCAGTATAAAAACTGCAAATGAAGTAGGTGTTCATGATGCATCTTACATATCCTCCTGAAGTTATGTTCAGGTATGGATAGGGGCCTCCAGTCCTCCAAATCATCCAGCCACAGAATTACCCAATTGCATTTTTCAATCAAAGACTTAATGTGTGAGAGTCCCTTTTGCCATTTCTTGAGTGCAAACCTCAGGGATTTTAGTTTATCCATGATCACTGCAGATATATGAGTCTTATGTGAAGGCTTGCTCCAAACTTCCTTCACACAGTCCATAAACCCAGGCTGATACACCCAATAGTTTTCAAATCGAAAGATATGTGCTTTTGGAATTGTGGTGCAGATAGAGATTACACAAGGAACATGGTCGGATGCAGTTCTAGCAAGAGGTGCAACTTGTGTCATAGGATATTGAGTTATCCAATTTGCAGAAGTAAAAAACCAGTCCAATTGCTCAAGAAGTGGGACATCCTGCATGTTTGACCAGGTATACCTTCTACCTTTCAAAGGAAGTTCCAGCAGTCCTAAATGGCCAATGATCTCATTAAATATAAAAATATCATTAACATCCCCTCCTAGAAGATTAGTATTGTCCATGGACCTGATAAAATTGAAATCACCCAGTAACAACCATTGTTGTTCCGGTTCGACTTGAAGGTTATACAACCAGTTAACAAATTCATCCCTCAAAACACCCTGACAAGGCCCATATACATTGACTCAAATCCATTGATCGTTATTATGCACAGAATTGAAGCTTATGATCATACCAAAAGGTTTTACTTCAACTAATGTACCCTTAAAAATATCCGAACGCCAAACTGTCAAAATACCCCCCCGAGGCTCATCTCGAGGGTGATTCAATAAACTAATCAAAGCCCCTAGGACAAATGCTCTTAATTATTGAACGAGGGAAAGCAGACAATTTAGTTTCTTGCAAACAAGCAATCGCACACTGACTTTCAGAAATTTTCTCTCTAACAGAGCGCTGCCGTGTTTCAGAGTTTAGACCACGAACATTCCAACAGAGCACTTTCCAATTACGCATCGACCTTTGATTCATGAGAAACCCAAAGACAAAGTAGCAACATCTTCATGACATACAATGCCATACATCCCACATCATAAGAAACAAAACGCAGCCAGTTCAGATCGCGCAGCATAAAGTTCAGAACCACATAAATGATAGAAAATTTAACAGGCTCGCTACACCTAGCTAAATTTTTAAGCAGCAACATTTAAACACCACTGGAGGAGGAGTCTTCCTTGGGATTAGCCGTAAGCTTCTCCTTGGACAGCAAGTTGGGGTCAATCTCCAGTTCTGCTCCAATTGCTTGTAGCACATTGAGAGGCGTAGGTGGAGGGGCATCTTCAGACTTGCTAGAATCACCTGCGCCATTGGTGGTGGGCTGGGCCTTCACTTCTATGGGCTTTGACCGAGGACGCCTTCTAGTGGGCTGGAGGGAAAGCTGCTCAAAAGTCATTGATTTGAACCCATCCAGTTTTGCCGCGCTTCTTGTACATCGCCTAACAGAAGTATCCACTAAAGGAGCCACATTCTTTCTTCTTCTTGTCTGCTTCGCCTCATTGGCCTGCACAGAAGAAAAAACCACAGAAGAAGAAGAATTCTCCTCCAGACTGCCAGCCATAACATCCTCAGGGTGCATTTCTCCAGTCCCATCCAAGACTGCATTCTCATTATTACTGAGAGCCTCATCAGATGAACTTCCAAAAAGAGCTCTGGCAACTGGTTGTTTGGCCATCAAAGGCTTCCTAAGTGCAAGATTACTGGGCAAGCTAGGCACCAAAGAAGACATCCTCTGTGAATCATCAAAAGCAATTGTCCATGTGCGCTTGGAATATGTCACAGTCCCAAGTGGTTGAAGAAGATAGGACGAGGCACCTCCTTAATAGCAAATTCAGGTAACAGATTCTCAAAAGATCTCTTCCAGATCATCTCTGGAGGAAGAGGTGGCCCAGCCACAATCCTTGCCATGTCAATGAAGATCTGGTGCTGCTGAACCACAGGAGGCTGATAGGGAACAATTGCCAAAGGATTTTCCTCAACAACCTATTGCACATTGTTCTGCATCTGCTGAACCAGTTGCAATTGATTCTGCTCCTCAATCTGAATGTCCACGTGTTGTTCCAGAAACCCAGAGGCCTCCGGCTGATCAATGACAATAGATATCTGATCCTGCTCAGGCATAGCTGGTTGTGGAGGTTCCTGATAATCCTCTTCATTGTCCCCCCAGAAAGCATTCCCCCATCCAGCATCTTCTATGTTATTCTCTTGGGGCAAAGGAGGTGCTATGGGCGCATCGTTCCATCCTAGCATCGGATATGGCGGAAGAACAAACATCAAATTATCTTGCATCAGATTTCTAGGCAAAGGGTGCCGATTTCCATTCAGAGGCATTGGATCTTCATCGTTTGGCATCTGGTCAGCAAAATCAGTGCCCAACACATAGCAAGCAGCAGTCCACGAGACCTGAGCTCCTCCCCATTATGCATAATCTCCAAAGACCACATCTCGTGGCACCAATGCTGTGTCAGGGAAACTTGCCTCCACAAGAGTTTGAACTAAATATGGATCCTCAGCATCCCATGAATGAAACTTCCCAAAGGTGCCCACTGCCTGTGATATGAACTCCATATTGCGGTAATCTAAAGGAATACCAATGAACATGATCCAACCCTTGCGAAACCCATGATTCCCCTTGAATTTGTCTCCCTCATCATGTTTCATAAATCTAACAAAGCGGTCATTGCCCAGTGGAAAAGGAGCATGCTGAATCAATGTATATCTGACAGAAGGATCCCTGACTTGAAATAAACCTACCCCATGAAACCAGGGCTGAGCGGAGCGAACCAGAGTACCTCTGTTCTGAAGAAACTGCACAATCTCCTTCCTGACTGGCCCAAGCGGTCCCTCCGGAGCAGGCATGACCTCGGCGACCATATAGTCCTCATGGCGGCGAGGAGGACGAGCCGCAGGCGTGATGAAGGTGCGAGGAAGCTGCCTTTCTCCACCGTCGATGATGTGGTGGCCCGGCGGCACGAAACGCTGCGGGTCAAGCTCATAGTTCGCCATAGCCGGCTGCTTATGGGAGGAGATGGGGTTTTCTTTGGGAAGAGGAGGGGGATTGGTGCAATGTGGGCGGCGACGATGGGACCGAGCAAGATATCCCAATAACTCCGGCATCGTTCCCCTGAACGGCAGGGTTTTCTGATATACTCGCGCTTTGTTGCAGAGAAATTGGTCGCCAAGCCAGTCCATTGCTGCGCGCGAAATCATTACAATCTCTGCTAAAGTGACCCGTGCGAGAGCAAGCCGAGCAGACCGCTCGCATTCCACACGAGACTGCTAGGTGGCCCCTGAGATTATAGAGGGTACAAGTTAAAACTCGGTCCACCATGTCATTGACCATGGCATCAAACTGCTGCGCTGCTTCTTGAGTGTTGGGTAGACCAGGTTGATGGGCTTGGGCCAGTCGATGTTTCTAGCCCTTCACAAATTGGGTTATTCTGCGAGGAGGTAGGCCCGTTAACCAAAGAACCAGATATTGGCCGAAAAATTAACTCTGTGGACACTGGGCGAGAACGTTGTGCTTCCGAATGGGGTGGGCTAGATCCCAAGCTACCATTTTGAATTGGAGAAATTCTCGCTTCCGCAAATTGTGCAGAAAGATTACCAGAAACCACGGGCTGCGGATCCACCGTTACCAGGTCCCGTGTGGTCGACGTGGCCGACCGGTGCAACTCTGGCAATGGTTGAACAGTACCAAACACGATAGGCGGCCGAGCCACCGTCCAATGCAAGTCAGGGGGGGCGATTGTCTAATAACAACACGCTCATGAGTAGAAAGAGTATACCCACCATCCATAATAGTATCAATGCAATTTTGAGAAGCAGGATATCTATAACCTTTGCAGGCAGAATATTGTTCAAACGTGGCAAATGACAATTTCTTGCGAACAGTGGTAGCTGACTTAAGTGAGGATCTAGCTGGAGGTTTGTGCATGGCCAGAAGACTCAAAGAAGATCTACGTTTGGTAGGACTGATCAAAATCCACTCCGCATCACATTCCTTACGCCAGATCTTAAAGTTCCCTAACCCAATTAGGTCCACCATTGCCCCAAAGATTGAAATAACATTTAAACAGATCGCAAGCAAATGAACGTAGATCCACAACAATAAAACCAACTTGCTTGCATGAGACTTGGAAAGAGAAAACCTTGTGTTTGCCGTGAAGAGCCCATAGATCAATTGCCAATCCACCAATTGCAGCCTCCAAAGCTGCCGCCACAGATTCCTCCGACAAACGGAAAGCGTGACGGCTAAAGGACATAATCAATGTGAAAGCCCGCCTTCGTCCCATTGGATGAATCATTTGACCAGTGGATCTGAAAACCTCATCAGAAAAGGCTGTACCCTTGGAGAAATCCAAGCCAAGGGTAGATCCACCAGACGTGCCCATAGGAGATGGGTATTGCCTTGATCTAGGAGAGACACCGGAGAATATGATCGGAAGGGATCCACAGACTAGTGGAGAAAGATGGAGATCGTCGGTGGTGAGGTCAGGGCGGCGGCGGTGGTGGGTGGTGGGAGGGCCATCCTAATAAAGCCCAATATTTCCCAAAATAATAGATAATATAGCATGGAGCAATAAAAAATTATAGATACTTTGGAGACGTATCAAGCATCCCCAAGCTTAATTCCTGCTCGTCCTCGAGTAGGTAAATGATAAAAAAAGAATTTTTGATGCGGAGTGCTACTTGGCATAATTTCATTGTAATTCTTCTTACTTGTGATATGAATATTCAAATCCGAAAGATTCAAGACAAAAGTTCATATTGGCATAAAAATAATAATATTTCAAGCATACTAACAAAGCAATCATGTCTTCTCAAAATAACATGGCCAAAGAAAGTTATCCCTACAAAATCATATAGTCTGGCTATGCTCTATCTTCACCACACAAAATATTTAAATCATGCACAACCCCAATGACAAGCCAAGCAATTGTTTCATACTTTTGACATTCTCAAACTTTTTCAATCTTCACGCAATACATGAGCGCGAGCCATGGATATAGCACTATATGTGGAATAGAATGGTGGTTGTGGAGAAGACAAAAGGAGGGGAAGATAGTCTCACATCAACTAGGCGTATCAACGGGCTATGGAGATGCCCATCAATAGATATCAATGTGAGTGAGTAGGGATTTCCATGCAACGGATGCACTAGAGCTATAAGTGTATGAAAGCTCAACAAAAGAAACTAAGTGGGTGTTCATCCAACTCGCTTGCTCACGAAGACCTAGAGCATTTTGAGGAAGCCCATCATTGGAATATACAAGCCAAGTTCTATAACGTAAAATTCCCACTAGTATATGAAAGTGACAACATAGGAGACTCTCTATCATGAAGATCATGGTGGTACTTTGAAGTACAAGTGTGGTAAAAGGATAGTAACATTGTCCCTTCTCTCTTTTTATCTCATTTTTTTGTTTTTTTGGGCCTTTTATCTTTTTTATGGCCTATTTTTTTATTTTTTTATTATTTTTCGTCCAGAGTCTCATCCCGACTTGTGGGGGAATCATAGTCTCTATCATCCTTTCCTCACTTGGGACAATGCTCTAAAAATGATGATCATCACACTTTTTATTTTTTTCTTACAACTCAACAATTACAACTTGATACTTAGAACAAGATATGACTCTACATGAATGCCTCCAGCGGTGTACCGGTATGTGCAATGACTCATGAGTGACATGTATGAAAGAATTACGAATGGTGGCTTTGCCACAAATACGATGTCCACTACATGATCATGCTAGCAATATGACAATGATGGAGCGTGTCATAATAAACGGAATGGTGGAAAGTTGCATGGCAATATATCTCGGAATGGCTATGGAAATGCCATGACAGTTAGGTATGGTGGCTTTTTTTAGGAAGATATATGGTGGGTGTATGATACCGGCAAAAGGTGCGCGGTATTAGAGAGGCTAGCAATGGTGAATGAAGAAAAGTGCGTATAATCCATGGACTCAACATTAGTCATAAAGAACTCATATACTTATTGCAAAAATCTACAAGTTATCAAAGCAAAGTATTACGCGCATGCTCCTAGGGGGATAGATTGGTAGGAAAAGACCATCGATCGTCCCCGACCGCCACTCATAAGGAAGACAATCAATAAATAAATCATGCTCCGACTTCATCACATAACGGTTCACCATACATGCATGCTACGGGAATCACAAACTTTAAAACAAGTATTTCTCAAATTCACAACTACTCAACTATCATAACTCTAATATCACCATCTTCATATCTCAAAACAATCATCAAGCATCAAACTTCTCTTAGTATTCAACACACTCATAAGAATTCTTACAAATCTTGAATACCAAGCATATTAAGATTATTTAAGAAAATTACCATGCTATTTAAGACTCTCAAAATAATATAAGTGAAGCATGAGAGTTCATCTATTTCTTCAAAATACAACTACCACCATGCTCTAAAAGATATAAGTGAAGCCCTAGAGCAAACAACAAACTACTCCGAAAGATATAAGTGAAGATCAATGAGTAGTCGAATAATTATGTAACTATGTGAAGACTCTCCCATTTAAGAATTTCAGATCTTGGTATTTTATTCAAACAGCAAGCAAATCTAAATAAAATAAAATGACGCTCCAACCAAAACACATATCATGTGGTGAATAAAAATATAGCTCCAAGTAAAGTTACCGATGAATGAAGACGAAAGAGGGGATGCCTTCCGGGGCATCCCCAAGCTTAGACGCTTGGTTATCCTTGAATATTACCTTGGGGTGCCTTGGGCATCCCCAAGCTTAGGCTCTTGCCACTCCTTATTCCATAGTCCATCGAATCTTTACCCAAAACTTGAAAACTTCACAACACAAAACTTAACAGAAAACTCGTGAGCTCCGTTAGTGAATAAAAACAAAACACCACTTCATGGTACTGCAATGAACTCATTATTTATTTATATTGGTTTTAAACCTACTTTATTCCAACTTCTCTATGGTTTATAAACTATTTTACTAGCCATAGAGTCATCAAAATAAGCAAGCAACATAATGAAAACATAATCTGTCAAAAACAGAACAGTCTGTAGTAATCTGTAACTAATGCAAACTTCTGGAACTCAAAAAAATTCGAAAATAAATTGGTGGACCTGAGGAATTTGTCTAGTAATCATCTGAAAAAAGAATCAACTAAATATCACTCTCCAGTAAAAAGTTGAAGCTAATCTCGTGAGCGCTAAAGTTTCTGTTTTTTTATAGCATGATCATAAAGACTTCACCCAAGTCTTCCCAAAGGTTCTACTTGGCACAAACACTAATTAAAACATAAAAACACATCTTAACAGAAGCTATATGGATTATTTATTCCTAAACAGAACCAAAAAGCAAGAAACTAAAATAAAATTGGGTTGCCTCCCAACAAGCGTTATCGTTTAACGCCCCTAGCTAGGCATTATGATTTCAATGATGCTCACATAAAAGATAAGAATTGATACATAAAGAGAGCATCATGAAGAATATGACTAGCACATTTAAGTATAACCCACTTCCTATGCATATGGATTTTGTGATCAAACAACTTATGGGAACAAGAATCAACTTTCATGGGAAGGTAAAACAAGCATAACTTCAAAACCTTAAGCACATAGAGAGGAAACTTGGTATTATTGCAATTCCTACAAGCACATATTCCTCCCTCATAATAATTTTTAGTAGCATCATGAATGAATTCAACAATATAACCAGCACCTAAAGCATTCTTTTCATGATCTACTAGCATATAATTTTTATTACTCTCCACATAAGCAAATTTCTTCTTATGAATACTAGTGGGAGCAAACTCAACAAAACAACTATCATGTGATTGAAAATTAAGATCAAGATGACAAGTTTCATGGTTATCATTATTCTTTAAAGCATACGTGTCATCACAATAATCATCATATATAGGAGGCATGCTTTCATCATAGTAAATTTGCACATCAAAGCTTGGGGGACAAAAAATATCATCTTCATCGAACATAGCTTCCCCAAGCTTGTGGCTTTGCATATCATTAGCATCATGGATATTCAAGGAATTCATACTAACAACATTGCAATCATGCTCATCATTCAAAGATTTAGTGCCAAACATTTTAATGCATTCTTCTTCTAACACTTTGGCACAATTTTCCTTTCCATCATACTCACGAAAGATATTAAAAAGATGAAGCGTATGTAGTAAACTCAATTCCATTTTTGGTAGTTTTCTTTTATAAACTAAACTAGTGCTAAAACAAGAAACAAAAAGATTCGACTGCAAGATCTAAAGATATACCTTCAAGCACTAACCTCCCCGGCAACGGCGCCAGAAAAGAGCTTGATGTCTACTACACAAACTTCTTCTTGTAGACGTTGTTGGGCCTCCAAGTGCAGAGATTTGTAGGACAGTAGCAAATTTCCCTCAAGTGTATGACCTAAGGTTTATCAATCCGTGGGAGGCGTAGGATGAAGATGATCTCTCTCAAGCAACCCTGCAACCAAATAACAAAGAGTCTCTTGTGTCCCTGATACGTCTCCAATGTATCTCTAATTTTTGATTGCTCCATGCTATATTATCTAGTGTTTTGGACTATATTGGGCTTTATTTTCCACTTTCATATTATTTTTGGGACTAACCTATTAACCGGAGGCCCAGCCCAGAATTGCTGTTTTTTGCCTATTTCAGTGTTTCGAAGAAACGGGATATCAAACGGAGTCCAAACAGAATAATCCTTTCTGGAACGTGATTTTCTTCCTGAATATGACCCAGGAGACTTGGACCCTACACCAAGGAAGCTTCCAGGTGGGCACGAGGTAGGGGGCGCGCCCTACACCTCCAGGTGCACCCCCACCCTCATGGGCCCACCGAGGCTCCACCGACGTACTTCTTCCTCCTATATATATCCATGTACCCCCAAACGATCAGAACAGGAGCCAAAAACCTAATTCCACCGCCGCAACTTTCTGTATCCACGAGATCCCATCTTGGGGCCTATTCCGGAGCTCCGCCGGAGAGGGCCGTCATCATGGAGGGCTTCTACATCATCATAGCCTCTTCGATGAAGTGTGAGTAGTTTACCTCAGACCTTCGGGTCCATAGTTATTAGCTAGATGGCTTCTTCTCTCTTTTTGGATCTCAATACAATGTTCTCCCCCTCTCTTGTGGAGATCTATTTGATGTAATCTTCTTCTTTTTGCGGTGTGTTTGTTGAGACCGATGAATTGTGGGTTTATGATCAAGTCTATCTATGAATAATATTTGAATCTTCTCTGAATTCTTTTATGTATGATTGGTTATCTTTGCAAGTCTCTTCGAATTATCCATTTGGTTCGGCCAACTATATTGGTAGTTCTTGCCATGGGAGAAGTGCTTAGCTTTGGGTTTGATCTTGCAGTGTCCTTTCCCAGTGACAGAAGGGGCAGCAAGGCACGTATTGCATCGTTGCCATCGAGGATAACAAGATGGGGTTTATTTCATATTGCATGAATTTATCTCTCTACATCATGTCATCTTGCTTAAAGCGTTACTCTGTTTCTAACTTAATACTCTAGATGCATGCTGGATAGCAGTCGATGAGTGGAGTAATAGTAGTAGATGCATAATCGTTTCGATCTACTTGTCACGGACGTGATGCCTATATACATGATCATGCCTAAATATTGTCATAACTATGCTCAATTCTGTCAATTGCTCAACAGTAATTTGTTCACCCACCATGGAAAGCTTATGCTCTTGAGAGAAGCCACTAGTGAAATCTATGGCCCCCGGGTCTATTCTCATCATATCAATCTCCATCACTTTAATCTTGTTTTGCCTTTTGCTTTTCCTTTTACTTTTCACTTTGCATCTTTATACCAAAAATACCAAAAATATTATCTCTATCAAATCTCACTCTCGTAAGTGACCATGAAGGGATTGGTAACCCCTAATCGCGTTGGTTGCGAGTTTCTATCGATTTGTGCAGGTACGAGGGACTTGAGCGTGGCCTCCTACTGGATTGATACCTTGGTTCTAAAAAACTGAGGGAAATACTTACGCTACTCTGCTGCATCATCCTCTCCTCTTCGGGGAAAACCAACGCAAGCTCAAGAGGTAGCAAGAAGAATTTCTGGCGCCGTTGCCGGGGAGTCTACGCAAAAAAGTCAACATACCAAGTACCCATCACAATCCCTATCTCTCGCATTACATTAGTTGCCATTTGCCTCTCGTTTTCCTCTCCCCCACTTCACCCTTCCCGTTTTATTCGCCCTCTCTTTTTCGTTCGCCTTCTTCCCGTATGTATCTTTGTTTGTGTTTCCTCGTGCCTTCTATATGCTTGCATCTTCGCTTGCTGAAAATCTATTGATATGGATCCACTTAAAGTGTTCTACTTGGATCATCTTCGATCCATGTGTGCTCGTGTTGAAACCCCAACTAGCCTAGTTGATGGGAAATCTTGCTCATAATGTCTATGTCCAACAATTTATTAAAAGAATGACCATTGTCTTGGAAGAAAATGATGATATGCATGAATCTATAGATAATGATGATTCTGATGATTTGGTTGAAATATCCCTTGATGAACATGATGCTTGCTATTCTTGTGGCCATGATGCCAATATTTATGAAGACGAAATAGTTCCTTATGTTAAAAATGAGATTGTTGCTATTGCACCCATGCTTGATAGCTCCCTCGATGAAAAGCATGATTTCAATGATTTTACTATAAATTCTCTTGATGCAAATTGTGCTAATAATATGCAAAACCCTAAGCCTGGGGATGCTAGTTTTGCTATGTCTACTACTTGTTGCAATGATCATGATTGGGGTGATTCTTCTTATGATCTTGAAAATTTATTTAATCCCCATGATGAATATGAGATTGATAATGTTGTTTGAAATAATATTGAAAGTCGGTTTGGAAGAGTGTCAACTTTAGATCCCACAAATTTGGAGAATATTCAATCTTATGAAATTTTTGATAAAAGTGGGTTTGGAGAGGTCATGACTTTAGTTAATGTTAATCCCACTATTTCAGAAGAGTGTCAACTTTGCATGCATGTGGATCGTTGTCGCGACCGGTTTTCCAGACATTAAATTCCAGAAAATGGCCGTCGAGCTCATCAGCCCCAGGATTACTGTTAGCTGATGAGGCACCAACTTGTTACAGAAATTCCAAGCAAAAGTACAAAATATGAAGTACAAGACCATTGTGGCCTACAAGTACAACCAATGGTTTCTAGTGGTTGAGGGCGGAAGCGGTTTGTGGATCACCACCGCTATGGGACTCCATTTCCCACGGGAACAGCTGACCAGGCTAACTCCTATCTTCATGAGGCTGCTATCACCGTTGCTCAGGTTCCGAGGCGGTCGTCGCAAACGCTCCTCTCCAAGCAAGCAATCTGGCCAAGACAATAGCCAGGGACAAGCCAGTGAGTACTTTGAATGTACTCGCAAACATTAAGAACACAGGTATAATATAATCGTCGTATACTATAATCATTGATACTCATGCTTGCAATATCCTTATACTCACTTAGTTAGTCATAAATAATTATCTTGATGCATGTAAAACAAGTCATTCATATGTAACCGGAAATTTATGCAAAGGCCACATAGAGGTAATAAATACTGGGTACTAAGCGAGGGTATGGATGACTCCTCGAGCGGAAAAAAAATGCAAAGTAGTAAATACTGGTGCCAAACGAGTGTCTGAAAGACTCCTCGAGCGGAAAATGCGGAATAATAAATAATACCACAGTCGGGCGTCTGAGCGACACCACATAAAGGGCTTTAAAAGAAATGCCACAGTCGGGCGTCTGAGCGACACGACAGAAAGGGCTTTAAAAGAAATGCCACAGTCGGGCGTCTGAGCGACACCACAGAAAGGGCTTTAAAAGAAATGCCACAGTCGGGCGTCTGAGCGACACCACAGAAAGGGCTTTAAAAGAAATGCCACAGTCGGGCGTCTGAGCGACACCACATAAAGGGCTTTAAAAGAAATGCCACAGTCGGGCGTCTGAGCGACACCACATAAAGGGCTTTAAAAGAAATGCCACAGTCGGGCGTCTGAGCGACACCACAGAAAGGGCTTTAAAAGAAATGCCACAGTCGGGCGTCTGAGCGACACCACAGAAAAGGGCTTTAAAAGATTAAATAATCATAGTGAAATATCCCGGAGGTAGAACCATCCCAGAGATATTCGATGATAACAATAATATCGCGGGTTAGTCAACAGTAGTAATAATCATAATCATCACAATTCTCAAGTAGTAATTTCCATTCTGGTTTTAACCGTTTCACCTCCGAAGACCGACACTAAGACCGACGCTTGACCCATCCCAGACTGTAGTCCTTAACCATGGACACGGCTATTCGAATAGGTTTAATCTCTGCAGAGGACGTACTCTTTACCCACGAGTAACGGATTCCTTTAGCCCATCGGGACTAATTCCGCCTACGGCCTTTTAGTTAAAAACACGCCTAACTTGCACACACCAGCTTAACTCATCAGTGTCTGGAATCACCCACGACACTTGTCAAGCAAAACTCTAAGTGGGGAGGCTACAACCTCGCGTAGCATGGGATCAAATTTATATCGCGCGCTCTAAGGGGTGGCCTCCCCTCTCGGTCCCAACCGGAAACACCCATGCCCCCTGACCAGGTGGCATGCCTACCGGCTACAACCGATATCTTCCACCATGGCCTCTCTGTACGGTGTGTGCTGGAAAGGGGTTAACAACTTACTGAACCATACCCTACCTGCGGCAGGGACAAGTGGTAGCACGAGACAAGTTTGGGGGTTACTGGAACAAAACTCGATATGCGGTCGACTCAGGAGGTTCATAGGTTCCCTGCATGACATGTATATCAAATATATTTTTAACCAACAAATATCACCACTCAATATACCTTACCATGCCATATTGGAAATAACCGTCCCGACGGGGGACCGGCGACAAGCTCACGCCTACCCAAGGCCGAGGCTTTCCCGGATTCCTTTCCGGTATGCATGCAAGGCACATGAGGGTGATTACCATTACAATCATTTCATTTCCAATAGCAAGGAAAACGTTGATATGCTTCCATGCAAGTGATCATGTCACATGAAATATCAATTCCACCGAAATGAGGTGGTGTTATAAATGTGTCAACCATCTCATCAAAAATATTATGCCAAGGTTCAAGATGCTTGCCTTGAAGTTGTGGAGGGGTGAGGTGTTCCCCAAAATCTTTGAAAGTATCTTCCCTCTCTCCAAAATCCTAGTTTAAAAATATTTGAATTAACACACATTTCAAAACAGTACAAAAAGTTGTTTTGGAAAATTTTCAAATAAATATTAAAATAAACTAGATCAAATTGAGGAAGGTAGGAAAAAGAATCAACTCATTTGGAGTTATATTTAAAAAGTTATAGGCAGTCAAAGTTGTGGTTAAAACTGATTTAAATAAAACAGAAAAGGAAAAACGTTTCAGAGGGGAATACGCTTTCGGAGCGGGGAGACGTACTGGGGGAAATACGCCTTCACCTAAACACGTGGACGGTGCGGTGAGTCACTGACAGTGGGTCCAGGGGGCCCACTAGTCAGGTTTGACTAGTCTTCTCCCTCTCTTCTCTTTGTCCCGAGCGGAGGCGAAGCTCCGGCGATCGTCGCCGGCGACTGGCGGCTCTTCACGGGGCTCCGAGGGCGGGGATGGATCCGCTACTCCAGGGCGGTCCTCCCGGTGGTCGCCTGGCAGGTGGGGGCGGAGGGAGCTGCCGGCGGCGAGCTCCTCGGCGGAGGTGGCCTCGGTAGCAAAGTGCCATTGGGGCTGCGGTGGCTCCCGATCAAAATTGAGCAGGGGGAAGGTTCGCGGGAGGATGAGGAGGCTTCTGGTGGGGAGAGTGGAGAGGGGGAGGTCCTGGTGGCGCCGGAACGACAGGGGCAGTGGCGGTGGTCGGAGTTGCCGGAGACGGGGAAGAAGACCTCCCTGGGTCGAATGCGGGCTAGGGGAACGCCATAGTGGTGGCCTGAGGTTGCCTGCGAGCGGGAACGGGCTCGGGGACTCCTTAAATAGGCATGGCAAGGCGGTTCCGCGGCGGCCGTGGATAAGCTCTCCGGCGACCGCCATTCTGTAGCTAGGGCGACGTGGCGGCGACGAGGGCTAGCAGACACGCTTGCGGATGAGCTTGCACTGCTCCAGGGGCCAGGTGGCGAGCAGGAGGGGCTTGGGCGGCGCTGCCCGTGGCAGAGGCTGTCGGCCGACGCCGGCGTGCCACCAAAAGGGCTCTGGCGGTGGCGCTGTAGGACGGCAGGGGTGGCTGGCGTGTAGTGGTTAGGCGGGGAGTGCGTGGCAAGTTCTCCCGTGCGGGCCAAGGCAGGGGGTTGCGACGCGGCGGCTCGGTTCACGCGGTTGCAAATGGCGCGCTCTGGGCGCGTCCAGAGCATGCTCACCAGCTGCTCGGCGAAATGCCAGGGCAAGCTAGGTGGCTCGGTTGGAGCAGGGGTTTAGCAGGTCTAGGTTAGGGGAAACAGGGAGTCTAGTGGACATGCCAGTTTGGTCAGAGGATCTGGGTCACAGTGCAACCAAAGTTTCATGCCAAAACAGAACATGCCCATGAGGTGTTTGACACAATGCCAAGGGCACTTAGGCAAGTCTTGGAGTGGTCAAAAACTCCAGATCAGTGTCTCCTTGGATGCACAAGAGGGTGGTGAGGTTAGTTTGGCAAAAGGAGAAACTTGTTAGTGCAAGTTTTGCAGAATTACAATTCTGGACAGGAAATAAATGGCATCATTTCATGAACCAAAATTGCCCCAAAGGGTGCATGCTCCTGGACTTAGGGGTTTGGTAGGGAGGACTATGAGCATGAGAAAACACAAGGTCACTGGGGCAAGAAATAATAGGGTTGCAGTAGAAAACACCAGTCTGGTCCAGAATGAAGATGATGCTGATTCACTCAAAAATTGCAAATAACACCACTGGGTTTTTGCATAAAGTTGAATCATATGATATCACTAACATCCCATAATCTTGGTAGAGGCTAAAAGAAAATATTTAAATGGGTTGTAGTGCAAAAATGCCCACTGGACCAGAGAAGAAAAAAGGGGGTAGAGCTCAAAATATTTCAAGAATAAAAGATCTTTTTGGATAAAAGAGATTTAATAACATCACATGACATCTCCAAATTTTGGTGGGAATTTTAAGTGAATTTATCAAATGGTCGTAGTTCAAAAACGGCCATTCAACTTTGAAAAACCATTTTCAAGAAAGTGAAGATCAAGCAACTTAATTGAGCAATTAGTTGCACTGATAAAAGTAAAGTTTTTCTAGAGAGGTTAAACAAGTCCAATAACACATTTGAAAAGTCCACACTTAGGGGAAAACTCCACAATGACAAGGTTAAAGATAAAAAGGGAGCTCAGAAAATAAAGTTTTTTAAATCCTGGCAAAATTTAATTAATAAAACAAGGCCAAAAATTTTGGGGTGTCACAATCGTGTTGAAAATATTTTATATGACAGCTACATTGTTGAATTTTCTTATGATCCCACATGTAATTATTATGAGAGAGGAAAATATGGTTATAGAAATTTTCATGTTACTAAATTACCTCTCGTTATGTTGAGATTGTTATTGTTCCTTTCCGCTTCCTTGCATATGCTAGTTTTTGCTTGCTATGATAATTTGTTTTTCTATAAGATGACTATGCATAGGAAGTATGTTAGAATTAGATGTGTTTGTCACGTGTTTCATGATGCTCTCTTTGTGCTTCAATTCTTGTCTCTCATGTGAGCATCATTAAAATTATCAATTCCTAGCTAGGGGCGTTAAACGATAGCGCTTGTTGGGAGGCAACCCAATTTTATTTTTAGTTTTTTTGTTTTGTTTTTTATTCTGTTTAGGAATAAATAATCCATCTACCTTCTGTTTAGATGTGGTTTTGTGTTTTAATTAATGTTTTTGCCAAGCTAGACCTATTGGATCTTCTTGGATGATAGTTATTTGATCTTGCTGTAATTTCCAGAAACTTTGCACTTAGTGCCCGAATTATTAAAAATCACCAGAACGTGATAAAATTCTGATTCCAATTTCTGCTGATCAATAAACAAATTATCTAGGTCTTCTAATTTTGGTAGATGTTTTGGAGTTCCATAAGTTTGCGTTAGTTACAGATTACTACAGACTGTTCTGTTTTTGACAGATTCTGTTTTTCGCGTGTTGTTTGCTTATTTTGATGAATCTATGGTTAGTAAAATAGTTTATAATCCATAGATAAGTTGGAATAAAGTAGTTTTAACAACAATATAAATAAATAATGAGTTCATTACAGTACCTTGAAGTAGTCTTTTGTTTTCTTTCTCTAACGGAGCTCACGAGATTTCTATTGAGTTTTGTGTTGTGAAGTTTTCAAGTTTTGGGTGAATTCTTTTGATGGATTATGGAACAAGGAGTGGAAAGAGCCTAAGCTTGGGGATTCCCATGGCACCCCCAAGATAATACAAGTACACCAAAAAGTCAAAGCTTGGGGATGCCCCGGAAGGCATCCCCTCTTTCGTCCACTTCCATCTGTAATCTACTTGGAGCTATATTTTTATTCATCAACATGATATCTGTTTTGCTTGGAGCGTCTTGTATTATTTGTGTCTTTATTTGTTAGTGTGCCACAATCATACTTGCTGTACACACCTTTTGAGAGAGCCATACATAAATTGGAATTTGATAGAATACTCTATGTGCTTCACTTATATCTTTTGAGCTATGTAGTTTTGCTCTATGTGCTTCACTTGTATATTTTGAGCATTATAATTTTGCTCTATGTGCTTCACTTAGATATTTTAGAGCACGGTGGTGGTTTGTTTTAAAGAAACTATTGATCTCTCATGCTTCACTTAAATTATTTTGAGAGTCGTAATAGCATGGTAATTTGCTTAATAATAACTTGCTTGGTATTCAAGATTTGTGAAACTTTCTTTTGAGTGCATTGAATACTAAGAAAAGTTGGATGATTGATAATTGTTTTGATATATGTAGGTAGTAATATAAAAGTCATGCTAGTAGAGTAATTGTGAATTTGCGAAGTGCTTGAGTTAAAGTTTGCAAGTCCCGTAGCATGCACGTATGGTTAACATTATGCAACAAATTTGAAACATGAGGTGTTATTTGATTGTCCTCCTTATGAGTGGCGGTCGGGGACGAGCGATGGTCTTTTCCTACCAATCTATCCCCTAGGAGCATGCGCGTAATACTTTGGTTTTTGATGTCTTGTAGATTTTTGCAATAAGTATATGATTTATTTATGACTAATGTTGAGTCCATGGATTATACGCACTCTCACCCTTCCATCATTTCTAGCCGCTACGGTACCCTGCATTGCCCTTTCTCACATCGAGAGTTGGTGCAAACTTCGCCGGTGCATCCAAACCCCGTGATATGATACGCTCTTTCACACATAAACCTCCTTATATCTTCCTCAAAACAGCCACCATACCTACCTATTATGGCATGTCCATAGCCATTCCGAGATATATTTCCATGCAACTTTCCACCATCCAGTTTATCATGACACATTCACCATTGTCATATTGCTTAGCATGATCATGTAGTTGACATACTATTTGTGGCAAAGCGACCGTTCATAATTCTTTCATACTTGTCACTCTTGATTCATTGCATATCCCGATACACCGCCGGAGGCATTCATATAGAGTCATACTTTGTTCTAGTATCGAGTTGTAATCATTGAGTTGTAAATAAATAGAAGTGTGATGATCATCATTCAATAGAGCATTGTCCCAAAAAAAGAGAAAGGCCAAAGAAAAAAAGAAGGCCCAAAAAAAAGGGGCAATGCGACTATCCTTTTTTTCCACACTTGTGCTTCAAAGTAGCACCATGATATAGCGAGTCTCATATATTGTGCTTCAAAGTAGCACCATGTTCTTCATATAGAGAGTCTCTTGAGTTATCACTTTCATACACTAGTGGGAATTTTTCATTATAGAACTTGGCTTGTATATTCCAACAATGGGCCTCCTCAAGTGCCCTAGGTCTTCGTGAGCAAGCAAGTTGGATGCACACCCACTTAGTTTCTTTTATTGAGCTTTCATACATTCATAGCTCTAGTGCATCCGTTGCATGGCAATCCCTACTCCTTGCATTAACATCAATCGATGGGCATCTCCCTAGCCCATTGATTAGCCTTGTTGATGTGAGACTTTGTCCTTTTTGTCTTCTCCACATAACCCCCATCATTATATTCTATTCCACCCATAGTGTTATATCCATGGCTTACGCTCATGTACTGCGTGAAAGTTTATGAGTTTGAAATTATTAAGGTATGAAACAATTGCTTGGCTTGTCATCGGGGTTGTGCATGATGAGAGCATTCTTGTGTGACGAAAATGGATCATGACTAAACTATACGATTTTGTAGGGATGAACTTTCTTTGGCCATGTTACTTTGAGAAAACATAATTGCTTTGTTGGTTTGCTTGAAGTGTTATTATTCTTTATGTCAATATGAACTTTTGTCTTGAATCTTCCTAATCTGAATATTCATACCACAATTAAGAAATTTTGCATTGAAATAATGCCAAGTAGCACTCCGCATCAAAAATTCTCTTTTTATCATTTACCTACTCGAGGACGAGCAGGAATTAAGCTTGGGGATGCCTGATACGTCTCCAACGTATCTATAATTTTTGATTGCTCCATGCTATATTATCTACTGTTTTGGACTATATTGGGCTTTATTTTCCACTTTTATATTATTTTTGGGACTAACCTATTAACCGGAGGCCCAGCCCAGAATTGCTGGTTTTTTTTGCCTATTTCAGTGTTTTGAAGAAACAGAATATCAAACAGAGTCCAAACAGAATCATCCTTTCTGGAACGTGATTTTCTTCCCGAATATGACCCAGGAGACTTGGACCCTACGCCAAGGAAGCTTCCAGGTGGGCACGAGGTAGGGGGGCGCGCCCTACACCCATAGGAGCGCCCCCACCCTCGTGGGCCCACCGAGGCTCCACCGACGTACTTCTTCCTCCTATATATATCCACGTACCCCCAAACGATCAGAACAGGAGCCAAAAACCTAATTCCACCGCCGCAACTTTCTGTATCCACGAGATCCCATCTTGGGGCCTGTTCCGGAGCTCCGCTGGAGAGGGCCGTCATCACGGAGGGCTTCTACATCATCATAGCCTCTCCGATGAAGTGTGAGTAGTTTACCTCAGACCTTCGGGTCCATAGTTATTAGCTAGATGGCTTCTTCTCTTTTTTTGGATCTCAGTACAATGTTCTCCCCCTCTCTTGTGGAGATCTATTTGATGTAATCTTCTTCTTTTTGTGGTGTGTTTGTTGAGACTGATGAATTGTGGGTTTATGATCAAGTCTATCTATGAATAATATTTGAATCTTCTCTGAATTCTTTTATGTATGATTGGTTATCTTTGCAAGTCTCTTCGAATTATCCGTTTAGTTTGGCCAACTAGATTGCAGTTCTTGCCATGGGAGAAGTGATTAGCTTTGGGTTCGATCTTGCGGTGTCCTTTCCCAGTGACAGAAGAGACAGCAAGGCACGTATTGTATCGTTGCCATCGAGGATAACAAGATGGGGTTTATTTCATATTGCATGAATTTATGTCTCTACATCATGTCATCTTGCTTAAAGTGTTACTCTGTTTTGTAACTTAATACTCTAGATGCATGCTGGATAGCGGTCGATGAGTGGAGTAATAGTAGTAGATGCAGAATCGTTTCGATCTACTTGTCACGGACGTGATGCCTATATACATGATCATGCCTAGATATTCTCATAACTATGCTCAATTCTGTCAATTGCTCAACAGTAATTTGTTCACCCATCGTAGAAAACTTATGCTCTTGAGAGAAGCCACTAGTGAAACCTATGGCCCCCGGGTCTATTCTCATAATATCAATCTCCATCACTTTAATCTTTTTTTGCTTTTTTACTTTGCCTTTTACTTTTCACTTTTCATCTTTATACCAAAAATATTATCTCTATCAGATCTCACTCTCGTAAGTGACCATGAAGGGATTGACAACCCCTAATCGCGTTGGTTGCGAGTTGCTATCGATTTGTGCAGGTACGAGGGACTTGAGCGTGGCCTCCTACTGGATTGATACCTTGGTTCTCAAAAACTGAGGGAAATACTTACGCTACTCTGTTGTATCATCCTCTCCTCTTCGGGGAAAACCAACACAAGCTCAAGAGGTAGCAGTCCCCAACACACCCAATACAATGGTAAATTGTATAGTTTCACTAGTTCGGCGAAGAGTTGGTGATATAAGTGCAATATGGATGGTAGATATAGGTTTTTGTAAACTGAAAATATAAAAACAGCAAGGTAGCAAGCAATAAAACTGAGCGTAAACGGTATTGCAATGATAGGAAACAAGGCCTAGGGTTTATACTTTCACTAGTGCAAGTCCTCTCAACAATAATAACATAGTTGGATCATATAACCATCCCTCAACATGCAACAAAGAGTCTCTCCAAAGCCAGTAATAGTGGAGAACAAAAGAAGAGGTTATGGTAGGGTACGAAACCACCTCAAATTTATTCTTTCCAATCAATCTGTTGGGCTATTCCTATAAGTATCACAAACAGCCCTAGAGTTCATACTAGAATAACACCTTAAGATACAAATCAACCAAAACCCTAATGTCACCTAGATACTCCAATGTCACCTCAAGTATCCGTGGGTATGATTATACGATATGCATCACACAATCTCAGATTCATCTATTCAATCCAACACAAAGTACTTCAAAGAGTGCCCAAAGTTTCTACCGGAGAATCACGACGAAAACGTGTGCCAACCCCTATCCATAGGATCATGGGCGGAGCCCGCAAGTTGATCAGCAAAACATACATCAAGTGAATCACGTGATATCCCATTGTCACCACACTTACGCACGGCAAGACATACATCAAGTGTTCTCAAATATTTAAAGACTCAATCCAACAAGATAACTTCAAAGGGGAAAACTCAATCCATTACAAGAGAGAAGAGGGGGAGAAGAAACATAAGATCCAACTATAATAGCAAAGCTCGCGATACATCAAGATCGTGCCAAATCAAGAACATGAGAGAGAGAGAGAGATCAAACACATAGCTACTGGTACATACCCTCAGCCCCGAGGGTGAACTACTCCCTCCTCGTCATGAAGAGCGCCGGGATGATGAAGAAGGCCTCCGGCGAGGGTTCCCCCCTCCGGCAGGGTGCCGGAACAGGGTCTCGATTGACTTTTTGGTGGCTACAGAGTCTTGCGGCGACGGAACTCCCGATCTAATCTTAGTTCTGGAAGTTTTACGATACGTAGGTATATATGGGTGCAGGGGGTACGTCGGTGGAGCTTTGGGGGCCCACGAGGCAGGGGGCGCCCCCTAGGGGGGTGGGCGTGCACCCACCCTCGTGAGCACCTCCCTTGGCTCCTGACATGGGGTCCAAGTCCATCCGGTAGCTTTCCTTCCAAAAATAACTTCTCCAGTTGATTTCGTTCCGTTTCGACTCCGTTTGATATTCCTTTTCTTCGAAACACTGAAATAGGCACAAAACAGCAAATCTGGGCTGGGCCTACGGTTAATAGTTTAGTCCCAAAAATAATATAAAAGTGGATAATGAAGCCCAATATTGCCCAAAACAGTAGATAATATAGCATGGAGCAATAAAAAATTATAGATACGTTGGAGACGTATCAGTGGACGCGTCGCCGTTCCGTTCCTCGCCGCCACTAGTCGAGGAGGACGCGTCGGTGTTCCGCTCCTCTCCGCGACGTGTCGAGGTGGACGCGTCGGCGTCCCCAATCTTGCCAGCATGCGCGTCGGAGGACGCGTCAGCTCCCTGCTACGAGGAGAACGCCACGCCGCCCGCCGAGCCCCCCAGCCTTGAGGAGCTTTGGAAAGAAATGGATGTCGCCTTGTGGGAGGCTTTGCCTCCAACAGAGCGCGCCAAAATAGAGGCGGAGAAGAAGGCCGAGGAAGAGAAGCACACCGCGGAACAAGCTGCCTGGCAGGCCTATGTCGCGTCCGAGAGAGTAAGGCAATTGGCTCTTTGGCAGAATGCTCGTGCGAGGGCCGTGAGGGTGGCGGAGGACGCCTGTGCCGAAGCCCTGAGTGCAGTCGGGCCCAAGCGCCTCATCTACACTTGGCAGTACGTGGACCGGGTGCACGCTTCCAGCGAGGAGGAGTACCTATTGGCGCCGCATCACCACACCGGTGAGATCGCGCTCGCCTGCCAGCAAGCCGCCAATCAGCACCTCACGAGTTGCGAGGCTGAGGAAGAGGCGTTGTGTCAGCGCGCTGGGAAACGGTCGTGCACCAGGGTACTCGTGGCGCGCCGCAAGCGCTCCTGCGAGCGCCGTGGCTTTTAGTAGGAGTATAATTTTTGTTTCGTAAGGCGATCTCATTATTTTTGGGACGCAAATGATAAATCTCGAACGTTCAGGAATTATTAGTGTCCTTAATTAAGTATGTAAAAGGGAAAGTTTGGAAACCTTGTGTATTCGTACGCATTTTGCAAGTACGTGCATATAGCACAAACTTTACTATATACTATCGCACTACACGTCTCTCTCCCTATATGCTTGCAGACTGTGCTACTCCCTCCGTCCTGGTCAATAAGTCATCTTTGGTTGTGCACAGTAACCAAGAAGGAGGGAAGACTTATACACCTAGGCGGAGGGAGTACTACTATTACTTATGTACGTGCAAATGCATGTTTTAACATTACGATGCGGTTTTTGTAAAATTAGAAAAACAACACTAGTCAAGCTTGTGATACGATTCAATGCAAAACAAATGCAAAAATGCTCGTTTGATTGTTTACTTTTAGCTTCCTTCTCTGTGGTTATTTCTCTGTCATACTTTGTACAGAGTATCTCACTAGTCGGAAAGGCATGCAAATTCCCAAACTGCTTCCTATACCCTGTATCGAATTTTTTGCCTAACAAGTTGTGCCGTGCAATTGGAATTCCAACTTGAGTACTACTACTAGTAGGAGTACCAGGGGCCAGTTCTTTTAGGATTCTAGATTAGTAATCCCATAACTACTACCTCCATGTTGGTTTATTGGTCCCCATTGTAATCTGTGTCAAATTTTGATCATAGATTTAACTAATGAAATGTTATCTTTGGTCAAAATTTAGCACAAATTACAATGGTGAGGAATAAACCAAAACGGAGGTACTACAAGTAGTAGTTTAGAAGCCCAAATAAATGAGTGAGGCATCTTAATGTTACTCTCCAGTGTAACTAGTCTTATGGGAAAAGCTGGGGAAGCCGCCAAAAGAACTAGCCCTAGGAGTAGTAGCTAGGGATACTAGGAGTAGTAGCTAGGGATTGAGTGTGCGAGATAAACCGGAGAAAGTAAATGCGGAGAGATGAAATGCAAAAAAGACGGAGGGATGTGATGGTTGCTTGTCCGTTTATTTTACCAGGCCAGTTATTACTGGGAGTGGTTGGGTTTTGTGGTATGACGGCTTTACTGCCGCGCCACGAGCGGGATGAGACTCCCGTGCAGCGCCGTCCTCTACACCAGTACTCGGTCGTGGTTTACTACATCGGTCGTGGTTTATGCCCCATTGAATTTGACTGAAGATTTAACTGACAAAATTTTTGTGCATGTCAACAAAAACAATATCGTTGGATTCGTATTTGAACATAGTTTTCAATGATATAATTTTAGGTGACATGCATCATCATTTATCGTACTATATATAATGTTAGTTCAATTTTTGGTCGTACTAATCTATAGTAAGGTGCCCGTGCATTGCACGGAAGAGTGAAATGCATTGATCGGGGAGTTGTTTATTTTGACAAAGGATGTGGGGGTCATCTCATGTGTAACGGGTATCGATAGGTTTCGTCGGATATTATTTCATCTCTAGATCTCACAAACATCCGGGTGAAATAGATGAAAAAGTATCTTTTGCACACAAAAGCGTTCAACTGTTCAACCTGCATCCAAAACTTGTGAAGAAATAACTCTTATTGTGCTTTGCAAGAAATGATCATCAAGAATTAGTTTTTGAGTATCCATTGTTATACATGTTGGCTACAGATGACATGGAACTTTCTTATAGTCAACAGTTGGCTATACTATTTAAGTATTAACCATGCCCTTATACACCTAGACGGAGGGATTAAATCAGGATGACTTAGAAGGGGGCAGAGGATATGTAAGAAATGGTTCATCATAAGTCTTTCACCAGTACTGTAGTAAAAATTCATTCATGGAAGATTCTAGACTAAACCATAAATGGATACACTTTTATTCATGTGCGATACTCCAATAGAGTAAGATCATGCATGGAAGTCTCCACATGCTTAGACAGCGGATTACATTGAGCGAAGACTAATGATCAACATTTAAATTGATAATGCAGATGTCTAGGTGAACCTCCTTGGAGTCCCCGTGCACATTGTTGGGGTTCAAATAATACCATGCGTCTTCCATGTCCACATCGGCGGGAAGGTCCCAGCTCGGTAGAGTCCAAGTCAGCTTGACGTAGCCAGTGTCGCCGCCCACATACCTCTGAGGGGTAGTAATAGTGAGCACGCACCCATACATCGGCCTCGTATCAGTGTCAGCGTCAGCGACGTCGCCCCTGACGCACACTACAGAGATGGGGCGGCGGCCTGCGCGGGCCTCGCCGATGCCCACGATCAAGAGGAAGACGCTGCCGTCCTCCTCCAAGACTAGCAGGCGGGGTGATCCTCCAGCGACTCCGGCACGGTGAACGGGTAGCACGTCTCGTACTTGATGTTCTTCGCCAAGGGCCAGTAGTGATCGCCGCACGCCTGCGTCAGGTGATGCACGATGTCTGCCGGCGGGCCCCAAAATGGCACCGGGCACTCATAGCAGTAAACGAAGGGCTCCTTGGAGGCATCGACCAGGCCGTCCATGAAACAGGAGTGGCTGTAGGGTCCGTTCCGCCAGTTGAATATATGAGAAAGTTACTACGAGATTTAGTCCGAATAAGCACAAAATAAATCATGACGGCTATAACAGAGATTAAACTAATCATGCGGACTAGCATAGTAGATGAACAGATCGAATCTAGGACACAGACTAGAAACATGAATTCTACCACGATTTCGAACAAGAAGGACAAAAACACATACGGTGCAACGGGAGCAGCACCATTGGCGTTGAGGTTGTTTCCCATGTCGTTGAGGAAGAGGTTGCCGAGGTCGGGGAAGAAGTCGTCGTCAGTGAAGTCGTCACTGCTAGCAGTCGCAAGAGTGTGCTCCCCAAATTTCAACAGCGCCCGCCGAATGGAACGCATGAGGGAGTGGCTGTAAGGGACGTTGCGGCCGCCGAATGGAGCGCAAGAGTAGCCCACAAAGCTGTAGATGGTGCTCCTCCCTAGTTTCTATTATTATCTCTATACTACTATTCTTTGTTTTTATAATATACTAGTTGTAGTTGTCAAATCAAATAGTACTACACCGTCCACTGCATGCCTAGCTGAACACACCTCCTCGCCTCCATCAAACCCCTCCGTTAAACCCTTATGCAAACTGAGAAACCTACTCCGGCCCGCGGGAGGAAATTTGTAAGTTGCCGTTGGAGAATAATAGAGTCACGTCCAATCCATTTGAGTAAACTGCGTGTATGATTCTCCCTCTATAAAAAGTTAATTGCATCCTTAATCTTGTATTCTAAGTACTCTGTGGGTTCCACTGTTAGTAAAGTGTACATGACTTGCAGGCTGGCTACAGATTCGTACAGAAAGTTAAAAAGAAACAAATCCATCCTTAATCCTGTATTCTAAGTACTCTGTGGGTTCCACTGCCAGTACAGTAGCGAAACAAGTATAATATATATTAAAAAAATATAAAAAGCTAAAGTTTAGGACAGAATTCGAACTCAGGTCATCGCGCTGCGAGCATCCGGCCCGGACCAGTACACTGGGTGTTGGTTGCAGAGAATGCAAGCGATAAACCTTTATAACAATGAGCCCGTCTGTTGCAACAGATCCAATGTAGAGTAATACATATGCACAAAATTGAAAGAAAACATTTTACTTTTGATATACATATCACTAAAAATATCTTATGTTTCACTCCAAACATTTTACTTTTGATATAACAATGATTGGACCAGTACTGCGATCACTCAAGCAAGTTGTCTGACTTCGATATGACCCTACGCTGCTGGTATGTGTCTCGTAAGTCAAGCGGCGTGATGTAGTCATCATCACCTGTCCACTTCCCGCAGCACATATTCGCTTCTCCATCTTTGTATGCTCTTCCATCCCCGCTAAGACGCCTCCCCCCTCGTCCAATCTTCCATCCCCGCTAAGGCGCCTCCCCCCCTCGTCCGAAACCCAAGCACTAACAATGGCAGAACCGAGCAGCATCCGCCAAAAGAGTGGCTGGAATTCGCTCCCCACAGAGGTAATCAAGCTCATTGTTTCACGTGTGGACAATCTCAGTACCATGCCGCTCGTCGCGTGCTCGTTGGGGCTGTACCATTTACTCAAAGCCCTCAGGCCGGAGCTTTTTAAGCCATCTCCTTGCTTGCTGATGCCGCCTGATCTTCAGAAACGGCGTGTCACGCAGCATTACGATCGTAGGGTGGCAAGCACCAACCCCCTTGACTGCGATCCGATCCCCGTCACCCTCAACTACATTAACGGTATGTACTGGGTCGGCATGAACACGTATTGGATGTTGCTCGTCAACGGTCGCGGCAGCTGGATGCTCATGGAGGTCTACACCCGGCGATTGATCCCCCTTCCTTCGATTAACACTGCACTGCTTTGGCACCGCGGCCCAGAATACTCGGAATCTTACAGTAGCCAACATGATACCAAGTTTGATTTGCCCAAGGTTGTAATCTGTCAAGTCCCCACAAGATCTGCGAATTATAAAGACTTCAGGCTAATTGCGTTCTTCAACCGCGGTCTCGCCTATCTGACAGGTCACTACGGTAAGTGGATAAATCTGCACGTCCATCACAGGGTCATACATCCTCCATGGTTCTCTGATGCCATTGAACACAAGGGCTTCATTTACGATGTCGATTCCTTCTATGGCTAGACGTATTGCTGTCCTACTCCAGTCATCGCTACAAACGGCTGTTACCACAGTATGTTACTTTCCTATGATATCATGATGGCTTTCTTATATTACTGTCAATGTTTACTGAAAAATATTCATGCTCATAACATGCTGTTCTTAAGATTGACTACATCAAGAGACCTTTTTTATTTGACTCCAACTTTTTTTGAGGGTTATTTGACTCCAACTTGATATGATGTTGTAGGCCGCCTGGTGTCCCTACCCTTCCTAATCCCAGAACCTTTCAAAGAAAAGTGGCATGGCAATTGCAGGTGGTTCCTGGCTCGACCAGACGATGGCGAATGTCGAATCACGGGTTCCGGTAAAACCCTTAAGGTTCGAACACTGGGGTGCGCGCGAAGATTTCCTTCCTACCGGTCTACGCTCTAGCTCTGTAAGATCTCGCGGACGAACTCGACAAAGTCGCAACAAAAAGACACAAGATTTATACTGGTTCGGGCCACCGTCGTGGTGTAATACCCTACTCCAGTGTGGTGGTGCTGGATTGCCTCTTGGGCTGATGAAGAACAGTACAAGTGGAAGAACAACCTCCTGAGGTTAAGGTGTTCTTGTGCTTGGTGTGTGGCTAAGGGCTAGCTCTAGATTAGGTTAGCCTTCTACTTTGGTTCGCCCTACTGTGGTGGCTAGTTCTACTTATATATGCCCTGGTCCTCTCCCCAAATATTGAGCGGGAAGGGAGCCAACAAACGCCAATTTGAAAGGGGACAACTAGTATAGCTTATCCTGACAAAAGCGGTCTTCGCCTGCAAAAGGCTCTGGTGGTGACGCCGCCTTGGGCTCCATGGTGACATCCATCTTGTAGTCCTTCGGGTCCTGGTCTCATTGCACCGATGTGGAAACCATTGCTTGATGCCTCGCTACTCCGCGCCTGCACCTGCCTCCTTAGCACCAAAGAGGAAACAAGGACGTTGCGCGCGCTGACGCCCGCCTGGTGCCCGCCTGGTGTCGATCGTCGTGGCTCACGTCACAAGAACCTCGCAAGGTTTGCCTTGCCTTGATCTCTCCGCCCCTCGTGAGCCTGCCTGGCGAGGCCACTCCTGAGGAGGTCTTGCGTCGTCCCCCTCGCGAGGCTTGGTCCCTCGCGAGGGTCTTGAATTCCTTGTTGACTAAGATGGGCCGTACAGGCCCGCTAGCAGAGCCACGCTGCGGGCCGCAGGCAGGCAAGTCTGGGGACCCCCATTCTCAGAACGCCGACAGTAGCCCCCGGGCCCAAGGTGCGCTCGGGCTTGGCTTCGAGGCAAAGCCAAATGTCAAGCACGGAGTGCCGCGGGCCCCAAAAGCCTGCAGCCTCGGTTGACGCATGGTAGTTGATTGGACGTGGGCGTCTCCGCTTCCCCACGCTGCCTCGACAACTGCCCGACTTGACAAGTCCCTGCGACATGCAAGGAAAACCATCATTACCTGTGATCGTGGGGGGGCGCTAGTTGGCCTTCTCCTACTATAAATGAGGGAGGGGCGGAGCCCCCATTGCCCATCTCTTCCCATTCCGCTCGCTTCTTCTTCTCTGCTCCATCGCCGGCTCCAATGGCGCCGTCGAAGAGGTTCTCCGCCGCAGAGAAAGGAAAGGCCCCTCGTGAGGGGCCCGGCTCCCCGGCGCCCAAGATGGGACGTGGTCGTCCCCGCAAGCACACAGCGACTCCCGCCGCAGCCCCCCGCTCCCGGGGTGGCGCTGCTGCGCGTGGCGGGGGTTGCTCCGGTCGCGGCAGCCCCATCGATGAGGGGAGGCGTGCCGTGGTTGCGTGGCCTCATCGGCCACGCTTCCACTCGACGGAAGTGCTGCCGGAGTTCGTTTTCTGGTCGGAGGATCCAGCCGGCAGGTGGCTTCAGCTTCCGCGCTTCTTCGTCGATGAGCTGCCTTCCTCTGGTCCTGGCGGGCTCTGGCTGCAGGCAGACGGCTGCTGCACCAGGGCCTCCTGGGTCTTGGTCGAGGTCTCGGCCGCGGGCAACATAGCCCTGGCCCGCGGTTGGCAGACGTTCGCTCACGCGCGCGGCCTTGGCACGCGGTGCACCCTCCACTTCAACTACGATGGTGATGCGACCCTCTACGTGAGGGTGTTTGGGGAAGATGGTCTCCGCACCGGGTGCTGCCCCGAGACGAACGATGGTGAGGAGGTACTCGATCTCGGCGACGACCGTGATGAGGGCCTGGGCGAGCCCGCAGGCCACGCCTCGTCTAGCTATGGGGGCTCTTCTCTCGGCAAAAGCTCCAGCCACCACGCCACCACGCTCACTTTGAAGGTGGTAGCGGTCGTCTCGTCGTCGCGCCTCCGTGAAGCGCGAGGAGGGATCCGGCTAAGCTTGGGACGTCGCCAGGAGTCTGCCCCCGTGGATCGCTGCAACGCTGCTTTTGTTTTGCTCTTCTTTTCTTTCCTGCATCAAAAATGAAACCAGTATGGGCCCGGAAGGGCGTGTATCGAACTGTGGTTCCTTGATCATTATGCTATGCTTGCTATTTCCGTGCTATGTCGTTTGTTTGGTGCAGAGATAACTTAGCTTGGCGTGTTCGAGGCTGCCTCCTCTTCGCGAGGCACTTGTTTCCTTGTGCTCGTCTTGGCTTAGTAGTTGCTCAAGAACTGCAGAAAATTCGTTAGGAAGCTCGCTAGGAGACTTGTCGTTCACCCGAGCCTTGACCCAGCGCTTCATATCACGGTACCCGACGGGCACGGATTAGGAGAGGTGCGCAAGCTTGTGGGCTCGAACGAGGGTGCTTCGCGAGAAAACAGACCGAAGGCAGAGAGACAAAAGGGAAAACGCTCGCGAGGGCACCTGCCTAGCCCCCTCGCGAGGTATGCGAGAGAGAGAACACAGGCGAACTAAAGTCGGGAATAGCAGCAAACGGAACCAAATCAGCAAGGAACACTAGAAGCAACTCTGATTAAGAGAAAACAAGCCAACTACGGAAAGCAAATGAAAAGCCGCGTCCGACACCTAGTCTAGTCTTCAAGTCTTCTCACCAGCACCGAGCTAAGTGTTGCCCCTAGGCGTGGGAGGGAGCCCCCGAGGCCCGAGGGCAGCTCTCTGGAGACTCGGGGGCGTGTACAACCCCACTCATTATTATGTGATAGTGTCACGGGTGGTGATTCTTCACAGGCACCGGGCCTTCTTCACAGGAACTGGGCCTTGCTTCATCGGTAGAACTTCCGGAGGTGCTGGATGTTCCAGAGGTTCTGGATGGGCACCCCATCCTGTGTGTCCAGGCACACGGGGCCAGACCTGGAGATATGGATGACCTTAAATGGGCCCTCCCACATGGGTGAAAGCTTATGCAGCCCTTCCCTGGAGAGGACCCGCCTCAGGACGAGGTCACCCGCCTCGAGCGTCCTGGAGCGGATGTTGCGGCAGTGGTATCGCCGCAACGCCTGCTGGTACCTTGCCGCCCTTAGTGCAGCTTCACGGCGGCGTTCCTCGACCAGCATGAGGTCCATCCCCCGCAAGGCGCCCTGTTGCATTTCATCAAACGCCAGGACCCATGCAAAGCTATGCTTGACTTCGTGAGGGAGGACCACTTCAGCTCCGTAGACGAGGAAGAACGGGGTCTCGCCCGTCGGCATGGTGGCGGTGGTGCGGATGGACCACAACACGGACTGGAGCTCGTCGTACCTGCCCCTACCGCAGGCCTCGAGCTTCTTCTTGAAGGTCCTGGTCTTGAGGCCCCTCAGGACCTCTACGTTGGCGCGTTCGGCCTGACCATTGCTCCTGGGGTGCGCCACCGAAGCATAACAAATCTGCGTTCCAAGGTGAGCACAGTTTGTTTTG
This sequence comes from Aegilops umbellulata, assembly GCA_032464435.1. NCBI lineage: Eukaryota > Viridiplantae > Streptophyta > Magnoliopsida > Poales > Poaceae > Aegilops > Aegilops umbellulata. Next base: position 589,927,521 of record CP136057.1, read on the forward strand.
AAGAGGTTACTGGTGAACTGCGAACCGTTATCGGTGATGATGCGGTTGAGGACTCCGAAACGGCTCATGATGCCCTTGATGAACTTGACCGCCGAACCAACGGGGATGGTGCGGAGGGCTTCCACTTCCGCCCACTTGGTGAACTTGTCAATGGCGACGTACAGGTAGTGGTAGCCCCCTGGCGCTCGAGGGAAGGGGCCCAAGATATCCAGCCCCCAGACTGCGAACGGCCATGTGAGTGGTATGGTCTGGAGGCCCTGAGCTGGCTGATGTATCTGCTTGGCATGGAACTAGAAAGCTTTGCATGACTTCACCAACTCGGTTGCGTCATTGAGCACCGTGGGCCAGTAGAATCCACTGCGGAACACCTTGCCGACGAGAGTCCGTGATGACCAATGGTGTCCACAGTCCCCGCCGTGTATGTCAATCAGCAACTCCTTTCTCTGGTCACTGGAAATGCAGCGTAGCGAAACATTGTTCGGTCGCTTCATGTACAACTCGCCGTCCTGGATGCAATATGTCGTGGCTTGCGGGCCACGCACTCTGCGTCCTCTTCCTTCTCCGGCAACGTGCCTTGCATCAGATATTCCTTGAATTCCTTGGTCCAGCATTCCTCCTGGGGCTCGAGCGCCAAGAGTAGGTGAGCTCCTGAGGTCAGGCCACAGGCTGGGGCTCCCGTGGCAGGTGGTTGTCGGAGCTCCTCCCGAGGCTGAACTGTGCTTGAAAGTGTTGGTGTCGCCGACGGCTTGAAGAGATGCTCCTCGAAGACACCAGGCTCTTGGGGCTGCCGCTTGGATGCCCTCCTGGAGATGTCGTCGTCTTCCTTGTTGGTGCCCCGGGGCACATGTTGCACCTCCAATCCCATGAACTGTTTTTCCATCTTACGCACTTCTCTGAGGTATGCCTCCATGTGCTCGTCCTTTGGCTCGTACACTTTGTTGGAGAAGTTGACGAGGAGCTGTGAGTCGCCCCTAATGGTGAGGCGCTTCACCCCTAGAGCTGTCGCGGCCTTCAGGCCAGCTATGAGGCCTTCATATTCTGCGATGTTGTTGGAGACCTTCTTGCCCTGCTGAAAGCAGAGCTGCACGGCGTAGTAGAGCTTGTCCTGAGTGGGCGAGATGAGTACTACTCCAGCCCCCGCGCCCTGATGCGCGAAGGCTCCGTCGAAATACATGACCCAACCGTCCGGCGCCTTGCTTCCTGGTGAGGTGGACCGGTCTTCGCCTACTTCAAGTGTCGGGGCATCCGTCCATTCCGCCACAAAATCAGCGAGCGCGGCTCCCTTGATGACCCGGGTAGTGCTAAACTCCAACTGGAATGCTTGCAGCTCGATGTTCCACTCAGCGACCCTTCCAGTAGATTTTTGGGCTCCTGAGAACTCTCTCCAACGGGTAGGCTGAGAAGACTTTGATGGGGTGGCCCCGGAAGTAGTGCCGCAGCTTGCACGAGGACACCAAGAGTGCGAGCAGGAGCTTCTGAGGCATGGGATATCGTGCCCTTGCGTCCCGCAACACTGTGCTGACAAAATACACCGGGTGCTCGACAAGGGCTGGCGCGTTGGTGAGGCTTGTGTCTTGCGGAGGCCGGGACAAATCCTGAGGTGGTGGAACTCATGGTGCCTGGTCGCTTGCGAGGGTCTCTGTGACGTCGTCCTGTTGAGCTTGGACTTCTATTGGCGCCGCCACGGCTCTTGCTGCACCTTCCTGATCTTGCGCCTTCTCGGCTGGCGGTGTAGCTTGCTGCGGTGCGCCCTTGGCTTGGTGCTCCTCCCGAACCACCACCAGCACCGCACTAGCGGAGTACATGGTGGCAGCAAGATAGAGAATTAGAGGCTCGAGTGGCCTTGGCACCACCATCACCGGGGGGCTGGTCAGGTATCTCTTGAGGTCTTGAAAAGCTTGGTCAGCCTCCGGGGTCCACTCGAACGGGCCTTTCTTCTTCATCAGCTTAAAGAAGTGTAAGGCGCGCTCCCCCAGCTTGGAGATGAAGCGTCCCAACGCGGTCACCCGACCAGCCAACTTCTGCATTTCCTTGAGGGTTTGCGGTGTGCTCATATCCTTGATGGCCTTGATCTTCTCTGGGTTTGCCTCGATCCCTCGGCGGGACACGAGGAACCCCAGCAGCTTGCCGGAAGGGACACCGAACACACACTTCTCCGGGTTAAGTCGCAAGTTCACTTGGCGCAGGCTCGCGAAGGTCTCCTCCAGGTCTTGGATTAAGGTTCTCGCCTCCCGAGACTTCACCACAATGTTGTTGACGTATGCCTCTATCTTTCTCCCGAGCTGCCGCCCTAAGGCGATGTGCATCAGCCGCTGAAAGGTCGCGCATGTGTTGCGCAGTCCGAAGGGCATGCAGGTGTAGCAGTACACCCAACACGGGGTCAGGAAGGCTGCCTTCTCCACATCTTCTACCACCATCTTGATTTGGTGATACCCTGAGAACGCATCCAGGAAGCACAGCAGGTCGCACTCGGCGGTGGAGTCGATGATCTGGTCGATGCGTGGGAGAGGGAACGGGTCTTGCGGGCACGCGTTGTTGAGGTTGGTGAAGTTGACGCACATTCGCTCCTTTCCGCCTTTCTTCGGTACTACGACGGGGTTCGCCAGCCATTCGGGGTATCGAACCTCGCGGATGGCACCCGTTGCTTCCAACTTGTGGGTTTCCTGGACGATGAAGGCTTGCTTCTCAGTGGATTGCCGTCTCGCCCGTTGCTTGACAGGGCGCACATTGGGGCATACCCTTAAGTGATGCTGAATCACCTCTCTCGGGACCCCCACCAGCTGGTTGGGCTCCCATGCGAATATATTCTTGTTTGCGCGCAAGAATTTTACCAACGCTTCCCCTTGGCTCAGGTCGAGGCCGGCGCCTATGGTGAAGGTGGCTCCTGAGGACTCGTCCTCGTCGACCGGCACATGCTTTGTTTCTGCCTTGTCTTGGGTGAACAGCTGCTTCTTCTTGGTTGGCGCGGCCTCCTTGACCTCGGGGGCACCGGCGCCGACGGGCTACGTTGCCGCAGCAGCCTTGAAGGCGAGTTTGAGCGACGTCACGGCCTCCTTGGTGTCCCCCTTGACAGTGAGGACACCTTTGCTTCCAGGCATCTTCATGAGGTTGTAGGTCGGATGAGTCGCTGCCATGAACTGGGCCAGAGCTGGGTACCCGAGGATGGCGTTGTACGGGAGGGCGATGTGGGCGATGTTGAAGTCGACCAGCTCGATGCGGTAGTTGTCGCGCATGCCGAAGGTGACGAGAAGGAAGATCTACCCCAGGGAGTGGGAGGCACTGCCACCAACTCCTGAGAAAGGCTTGCTGAGACCGAGCCGCTCGAGCGGCACGTGAAGGAGGCTGAAAGCTTCCACGGAGAGCAAGTTGAGGCCAACGCCGCCATCGACGAGGGTCTTGGTGATGGCCACGTTGCAGATGGTGGGCGTGCAGAGCATCGGAAGAATGCCCGAGCCGACGGTGGTGACGGGGTGGTCTTCTGAGCTGAAGGTGAGGTCGGCCTCAGGCGCAGCCCAGCCGGGCGAAGCCCCCGATCCCTTGGAAGCGGCACCGATCTGGCGGAGGAACGGCTTGATGTGGCGATCTAAAGACAGCGCCTGAGAGCCGCCTAGCAGAGCCACGACTGCGTGGTGCGCCGGTGCCGCGTAGCGCGTAGTGAGGAGGTCGCGTAGCTCCTCCCAAGACGCCACCGTGCATCCGGGAAGGTTGAGCAGCCAGGCTCGTGGCTTGCCGGCGAGGGCCATCGGAAGCCAGTTGGCCATGACCGTGTCGTCTCCCCCAGCCTTGAGGACGGCCTCCTCGTATGCCAACAGGAAAGCCGACGGGTCCGTCTCGCCATCGTAGTGCGATGGCATCTCCGGCTTGAACTTGGGTGGCCACCGCACCCACCGCAGGGCGGGGGCCAGGGCTCGGAGCCCCCTGGCCCCGTCATCAACGCTGGTCGTCGGAGTCGATGGCGGGGCGCCTGCCATGCGGGCGGAGCGTGGTGGCAATGGAGCACAGATCGACGTAAGAGAAGCTACGACACACCCCTACCTGGCGCGCCAAATGTCAGATCATGGGTTTCGTCAAAACCCTTAAGGTTCGAACTCTGGGGTGCGCGCGAAGATTTCCTCCCTACCGATCTACGCCCGAGCTCTCTAAGATCTCGCAGACGAACTCGACGAACTCGCAACACAAAGACACAAGATTTATACTAGTTCGGGCGACCGTCGTGGTGTAATACCCTACTCTGGTGTGGTGGCGGTGGATTGCCTCTTGGGCTGATGAAGAATAGTACAAGTGGAAGAACAACCTCCTGAGGTTGAGGTGTTCTTGTGCTTGGTGTGTGGCTAAGGGCTAGCTCTAGATCAGGTTAGCCTTCTACTTTGGTTCCCCCCTACTGTAGTGGCTAGTTCTACTTATATAGGCCCTGGTCCTCTCCCCAAATATTGAGCGGGAAGGGATCCAACAACGGCCAATTTGAAAGGGGACAACTAGTACAACTTATCCTGACAAAAGCGGTCTTCGCCTGCAAAAGGCTCTGGTGGTCACGCCGCCTTGGGCTTCATGGTGACCTCCGTCTTGCAGTCCTTCGGGTCCTGGTCTCATTGCACTGATGTGGAAACCTTTGCTTGATTCCTCGGTACTCCGCGCCTGTGCCTGCGTTCTTAGCACCAAAGAGGAAACAAGGACACTATGCGCGCTGGCGCCCGCCTGGTGCCCGCCTGGTGCCGATTGTCATGGCTCACGTCACGAGAACCTCGTGAGGTTTGCCTTGACTTGATCTCTCCGCCCCTCGTGAGCCTACCTGGCGAGGCCACTCCCGAGGAGGTATGATACATCCATTTTGCATCATGCTTTTATATCGATATTTATTTCATGATGGGCTAATATTACACGTTATGTCACAATACTTATGCCTATTCTCTCTTATTTTACAAGGTTTACATAAAGAGGGAGAATGTCGGCAACTGGAATTCTGTGCTAGAAAAGGAGCAAATATTATAGACCTATTCTGCACAACTCCTAAAGTCCTGAAACTCCACGGAAGTTATTTTTTGAAATAATAAAAAATATTGAGCGAAAAAAATACCAGAGGGAACCCACACCCTGGGCACGAGGGTGGGGGGCGCGCCCCCTGCCTCGTGGACCCCCTAGTGGTCGTCCGATGCCCATCTTCTTCTATATGAAGTCTTTCGTCCGAAGAAAAATCATAAGCAAGCTTTTGGGACGAGACTCCGCCGCCACGAGGCGGAACCTTGGCGGAACCAATCTAGGGCTCTGGCGGAGCTTTTCTGTCGGGGACACTTCCCTCCGGAAGGGGGAAATCATCGCCATCATCATCACCAACGCTCCTGTCATCAGGAGGGGGCCAATATCCATCAACATCTTCACCAGCACCATCTCCTCTCAAACCCTAGTTCATCTCTTGTATCCAATTCTTGTCTCTAAGTCTGAGATTGGTACCTGTAGGTTGCTAGTAGTGTTGATTACTCCTTGTAGTTGATGCTAGTTGGTTTATTTGGTGGAAGATCATATGTTCAGATCCTTTATGCATATTAATACTTCTTTGATTATGAACATGAATATGCTTTCTGAGTAGTTATGTTTGTTCCTGAGGACATGGGAGAAGTCTTGCTATTAGTAGTCATGTGAATTTGGTATTCGTTCGATATTTTGATGAGATATATGTTGTCTTTCCTCTATTGGTGTTATGGGAACGTCGACTACATGACACTTCACCATTGTTTGGGCCTAGAGGAAGGCATTAGGAAGTAATAAGTAGATGATGGGTTGCGAGAGTGACAGAAGCGTAAACCCTAGTTTATGCGTTGCTTCGTAAGGGGCTGATTTGGATCCATATGTTTCATGCTATGGTTAGGTTTACCTTAATACTTCTTTTGTAGTTGCGGATTATTGCAATAGGAGTTAATCATAAGTGGGATGTTTGTCCAAGTAAGTACAGCACCCAAGCACCGGTCCACCCACATATCAAATTATCAAAGTACCGAACGCGAATCATATGAACGTGATGAAAACTAGCTTGACGATAATTCCCATGTGCCCTCGGGAGCGTTTTCCTTCATATAAGAAATTGTCCAGGCTTGTCCTTTGCTACAAAAAGGATTGGGCCATCTTGCTGCACTTTATTTACTTTTGTTACTTGTTGCTCGTTACAAATTATCTTATCACAAAACTATCTGTTACCTATAATTTCAGTGCTTGCAGAGAATACCTTGCTGAAAACCACTTATCATTTCTTTCTGCTCCTCGTTGGGTTCGACACTCTTACTTATCGAAAGGACTACGGTAGATGCCCTATACTTGTGGATCATCAAGACTCTTTTCTGGCGCCGTTGCCGGGGAGTGAAGCGCCTTTGGTAGGTGGAATTTGGTAAGGAAAAATTTATATAGTGTGCTGAAATTTACTGTTACTTGTTACTATGGAAAGTAATCCTCTGAGGGGCTTATTCGGGGTATCTTCACCCCGACCAGTAGAGCAAAGAGTTTCTCCTAAACCTACTGAACCTACTGAAAATGAAAGTGTTTACTTTGAAATTCCTTCGGGTATGATAGTGAAACTGTTAGCTAATCCTTTTGCAGGAGATGGAACATTGCATCCCGATTTACACCTAATCTATGTGGATGAAGTTCGTGGATTATTTAAGCTTGCAGGTATGCCCGATGATGTTATCAAGAAGAAGGTCTTCCCTTTATCTTTGAAGGGAGATGCATTGATATGGTATAGGCTATGTGGTGATATGGGATCATGGGACCACAAGTGATTGAAATTGGAATTTCATCAGAAGTTTTATCGTATGCATCTTGTTCATCGTGATCGTAACTATATATATAATTTTTGGCCTCGCGAAGGAGAAAGCATCGCTCAAGCTTGGGGGAGGCTTAAGTCAATGTTATATTCATGCCCCAATCATGAGCTCTCAAGAGAAATGATTATTCAAAAATTTTATGCTCGACTTTCTGACAACAATCGCACCATGCTCGATACTTCTTGTACTGGTTCTTTTATGATGAAGACTATTGAATTCAAATGGAATTTATTAGAAAGAATTAAATGCAACTCTGAATATTGGGACCTCGACGAAGGTAAGGAGTCAGGTATAACACCTAAGTTTGACTGTGTTAAATCTTTTATGGATACCGATGTTTTCCGTAAACTTAGCACTAAATATGGACTTGACACTGAGATAGTAGCTTATTTTTGTGAATCTTTTGCTTCTCACATTGATCTCCCCAAGGAGAAGTGGTTTAAATATAAGCCTCCCATAGAAGTAAAAGTAGTTGCACCTATTAAAATTGAAGAAAAGACTATCACTTATAATGATCTTATTGTTCCTACTGCTTATGTTGAGAAACCACCTTTTCCTGTGAGGATAAAAGATCATGCTAAAGCTTCAACTATGGTTCGTAAAAGCAATATTAGAACCTATACACCTCCTGCGAAAGTTAAAGTTCAACCTAATATTGTTATTGTTAAAGATCTCTTGGCTGATAATATTGATGGGCATGTTATTTATTTCTCTAATGAGACTGCTAGAATTGCTAAACCTAGTGCTAAAGATAAACATAGACCTGTGGTAGGCATGCCTGTTATTTCTGTTAAAATAGGAGATCATTGTTATCATGGCTTGTGTGATATGGGTGCTAGTGCTAGTGCAATACATATTGACTTATACAAAGAAATTATGAATGATATTGCACCCGCTGAGTTAGAAGAAATTGATGTTACCATTAAGCTTGCCAATAGACATACTATATCACCAATTGGAATTGTTAGAGATGTTGAAGTCTTGTGTGGTAAAACTAAATATCCTGCTGATTTTCTTGTTCTTGGTTCCCCACAAGATAGCTTTTGTCCCATTATATTTGGTAGACCCTTCTTAAACACTGTTAATGCTAAGATAGACCGTGAAAAGGATGTTGTTACCATTGGTCTAGGTGATATGTCTCATGAGTTTAACTTTTCTAAATTTCGTAGACAACACCATGAAGAGGAATTGCCTAGTAAAGATGAAGTTATTGGTCTTGCTTCTATTGCCGTACCTCCTAGTGATCCTTTAGAACAATATTTGCTAGACCATGAAAATGATATGTTTATGAATGAAAGAAGGGAAATAGATGAAGTGTTCTTTAAACAGGGACCTATTCTGAAACACAACTTGCGTGTTGAAATCCTAGGGGATCCTCCTCCACCCAAGGGTGATCCCGTGTTTGAGCTTAAACCATTGCCTGATACTCTTAAATATGCTTATCTTGATGAAAAGAAGATATATCATGTTATTATTAATTCTAACCTTTCAGAGAAGGAGGAAGAAAAATTATTGAAAACTCTGAAGAAGCACCGTGCTGCAATTGGATATACTCTTGATGATCTTAAGGGCATTAGTCCCACTCTATGCCAACACAAAACAAATTTGGAGAAAGATGTCAAACCAGTTATTGATCACCAACAACGGAAGATGAAAGATGTGGTAAGAAAGGAAATATTAAAGCTCCTTGAGGCAGGTATAATCTATCCCGTTGCTGATAGTCAGTGGGTAAGTCCTGTCCATTGTGTCCCTAAGAAGGGAGGTATTACTGTTGTTCCTAATGGTAAAGTTGAATTGATTCCGCAAAGAATTATTATAGGTTATAGGATGGTAATTGATTTCCGCAAATTAAATAAAGCTACTAAAAAAGATCATTACTCCTTACCTTTTATTGATCAAATGCTAGAAAGATTATCCAAACATACACATTTTTGCTTTCTAGATGGTTATTCTGGTTTCTCTCAAATACCTGTGTCAGCTGATGATCAAGCTAAGACTACTTTTACTTGCTCTGTCGGTACTTTTGCTTATAGACGTATGCCTTTTGGTTTATGTAATGCACCTGCTACCTTTCAAAGATGCATGATGGCTATATTATCTGACTTTTGCGAAAAGATTTGTGAGGTTTTCATGGACAATTTCTCCGTTTATGGATCCTCTTTTGATGATTGCATGAGCAACCTTGATCGAGTTTTGCAGAGATGTGAAGAAACTAATTTTGTCTTGAATTGGGAAAAGTGCCACTTTATGGTTAATGAAGTTATTGTCTTGGGGTATAAAATTTCTGAAAGAGGTATTGAAGTTGATAAAGCTAAAGTTGATGCTATTGAAAAGATGACATGTCCCAAGGACATCAAAGGTATAAGAAGTTTTCTTGGTCATGCCGGTTTTTATAGGAGGTTCATTAAGGACTTCTCAAAAATATCTCGGCCTCTGACCAATCTATTACAAAATATATACCATTTGTCTTTGATGATGATTGTGTAGAAGCATTTTAAATACTTAAGAAAGCATTAATTTCTGCACCTATTGTTCAGCCACCTGATTGGAATTGACCCTTTGAAATTATGTGTGATGCTAGTGCTCATGCTGTAGGTGTTGTTCTAGGGCAAAGAGTTGATAAGAAATTAAATGTTATTCAATATGCTACTCCCTCCGTCCCAAAATATAAGAACGTTTTTTATACTATGCTAGTGTAAAAAATGTTCTTATATTTTGGGACAAAGGGAGTAGTAAAACTCTAGACAATGCTCAGAGAAATTATGCTACTACTGAAAAAGAATTCTTAGCAGTTGTATTTGCTTGTGATAAGTTCAGACCTTATATTGTTGATTCTAAAGTAACTGTTCGCACTTTCCAAAACGTTTCAGACTCCGAAAAGGAATAGGTATGTGGTACGGTAAGTAAACCGACTCCAAAATAGTTCCAATGGCAATTTTTCTCTGTTTTGGAATATTTAGAAAAATAGAAAAATAAGAAGCCGTTCGGGAAGGACACGAGGCCTCCACGAGGGTGGAGGGCGTGCCCTACCCCCTGGGCACGTCCCCTTGCCTCATGGGCACCTCGTGTGCTCTCCGGACTCCGTTTTCTTGCACGATACGTATTTTGGTCGGTAAAAATTCATTATATAATCTCCCGAAGGTTTTGACCACCGTATCACGCAATTGTCCTCTGTTTGTGTTTCAACCTGTTGCTGCTGCAGATTAGAGCAAGATGTCTTCTCAAGAGTGAGTCGGGGAGAGCCGGGTGTCTCATCTGGCATCGAGATCAAGGACAAACAGCGATGCTGACCACTTTGGGCCAGCAACGGAGGAAGAGATGGAGGCTGATTTAAAGAGGATAGATGCCATGGAGGAGGATCAAGAAGTCACTTCTCGCTTCCGAGCTGGATTCACAATGGGGGAACTACAAAGCTCGGCTATTCCCAACTCGGTTATCCCTTCCAATGTTAGATTTCTTTCTTACGAGAATATGAAAAATAGTGTTACTTGTTCCCCTGCAGCTATGCAACATCCATGGGTGCAAGGAGCTTTAATCATCACGGGTAAGCTCCGTAAGGAGATAATGGATCTCAAGCAGCAACTCAATAAGCTCGAGGAAGAGAATCGTATCCTGAGGAGTATCATTGCCAAGAATATCACACCATCACCAAAAAGGAGATCTAATCACATGGGTACGGACACTCCCCTTGGCAACTGCCAAGTTTGGGGGAGGTGCTCCGGTATCGTATCACCATCACACTCCTATCTTTACCGCTTTTCTTAGTTCGATCCTTTTAGTAATATCTTGATCTAGTAGAATAAAGTTTTTGATATGATCTAGTTTTGAGTTTTGCTTTATGATCCCTTTATGTAATCGAGTCCGTGAGCTATATAATAAAGATTAGTGTTGAGTCAAGGGCTTGATTATTTTGCTATGATCTTGAGGGAATAAAAGAAAAGAGAAAGAAAACAAAGGAATAAAAAGAGATCATATTGATCTTATGGAGAGTAATGACTTCACATAGAAAGAGTATGATGATTAAAAGTTGTTGAGAGTTGACAAACATAGCTTTGGTCATCGTTGCAATTAATAGGAAGTAATAAAGAAAGAGAGGTTTCACATATAAATATACTATCTTGGACATCTTTTATGATTGTGAGCACTCATTAAAATATGACATGCTAAAGAGTTGATGTTGGACAAGGAAGACAACGTAATGGGTTATATTTTCTTTTATCTAAAATAAAGTATATTGTCATGGATCATCCAACATGTTGAGCTTGCCTTTCCCCCTCTTGCTAGCCAAATTCTTTGCACTAAGTAGAGATACTACTTGTGCTTCCAAATATCCTTAAACCCGGTTTTGCCATGAGAGTCCACCATATCTACCTATGGATTGAGAAAGATCCTTCAAGTAAGTTGTCATCGGTGCAAGCAATAAAAATTTCTCTCTAAATATGTATGATTAATTAGTGTGGAGAAAATAAACTTTATACGATCTTGTGATGTGGAGGAAATAAAAGCGACGGACTGCATAATAAAGGTTCATATCACAAGTGGCAATATAAGGTGACTGAGGGAGTCCTGGATTAGGGGGTGTCCGGATGGCCGGACTATACCATCAGCCGGACTCCTGGATTATGAAGATGCAAGATTGAAGACTTCGTCCCGTGTCCGGTTGGGACTTTCCTTGGCGTGGAAGGCAAGCTTGGCGATGCGGATATTTAGATGTCCTACCATTGTAACCAACTTTGTGTAACCCTAACCCTCTCCGGTGTCTATATAAACCGGAGGGTTTTAGTCCTCAGGACAAGACAACATACAACAATCATACCATAGGCTAGCTTCTAGGGTTTAGCCTCCTTGATCTCGTGGTAGATCTACTCTTGTACTACCCATATCATCAATATTAATCGAGCAGGACGTAGGGTTTTACCTCCATCGAGAGGGCCCGAATCTAGGTAAAACATCGTGTCCCTTGTCTCCTGTTACCATCCGCCTAGACGCACACACTACTAGGAAAACTGTTTTTAACGACGACATATGTTGTCGCTAAAAGTTGAATTGCGGTCGTTAAAGGTCATTAACGACCACAATATGGCGGTCGTGATAGGCTCCGTCGTTAAAAGTATAACGACCGCACACCTTTTCCGGTCGTTATTCTTGTAACGACGAGATGGTGTGTTGTCGTTAATCCCGAGGCAACAACGACCACAATTGTAGTATTAGCGACCACTTTTTCATCATTGTAAGTATCATTGGTTTCTGTTCAACCACCTATAGAATCATTGAAAATCTTTATGTAGCATCCGACACTTGAAGATTGACATCCACATCAATTTACAACAACAAATATCTGAATAATGAAAGGCCATAGCCTCCTTTTATTGATAGATATCAGATAACCTAAACATATTACCACGTACAATTCTGGAATTACAATACAGTTAAGAAATATGAGTCAGCAACACTCACTCGATGACCAATGTACTCGCACTTCTCTAACTACAAAAAACTAATAAATGTAATATTTAGTAATCTTCAATCGAGAGACACCATCCTTGTTAATGGATACCATTCGTCATTGGTAATCACAATGCCTCTTCACGCTATATATCTAACACGTTAGATCATCAGTTCTACAAGATGTTGAATAATTTATAAAAGTTAGTCCATGTAAATAAATTGGCACAAAGTAGCATAAAATATTATCATATGAGAGAAACATACTCAATGACACTTACTTGAACATGTTGGCTTTTATGATAACTGTCACTTGAAGATTTATGAGCATAATTAAATAACACACTTAATTTCTGCCACTTCATGTGCCACAGCATTCACCTTTTCCCCGAGTATTTACTTAATGCCCCTGCTCGCAAATCTGTTGTTTTAATTCCACCACCAATTCCAACTTCGTGATCATGTCGATTAGATGAGTCACATTTCTGCAAGACTCCATGACTAGAAAGACCAATATTAGATTGAACTAAGTTCCTAATTTTTTCCTAAAGTGCTTAAATTATTTGCAATAACTTCCATCCGTAAGCAGGTATTTGTAATTGCAAATCATGAGAGGAGTTTTTTCATTTAAAATAAGTCTTACATGTTTGCTGGAGGCTATAGAATCAACTAAGATTGTACCCTTCTTGTGAGTCAGAAATAGTTTAACAATGCTTGGTGGCTTGTGTTTCTTTCCTCTCTGTTCCAACAGAGACAAGTGGTTATTATATTAGTATAAAAAGAATGGCATGACAAGTCACATCAAATTTCATTCTCCCTGCCCCGTGTGGCTGAATGCGTACTCAAGGAAATTCTCTACACCTTCTAAGTATTCATCATTTAATTGCTCATCAACTAGTCGCATCCATGTCTTACTTAGAAGTAGCAAAGAATTCCCATTTTTACTGTCTAACTAGCCTGCATTTACGTTGTTCGACATAAGGCAAAATAAAGCAGATCATATAAGAGTTGTACATGAATGGATTGTATTCAACATGGTATAATGAATTTGTAAATCAAATTAAGCAGATGGAATTGCACATGTATGATGCAACGAAGCAATGTGACATCTTACATAACTTCTATCTTCAGTGCATCTTTCTAGTTGGCAAAACATATAGCACCTAAAATCTTTCAGGTTGACCAAAGCAATAGCTTAGTTGACAAATCAACTATAATGTTTTGCAACCTTTCATGCAGTAATGCTAATTAAAGTTCAATGACCAATGAATTTATACTCTCAGGTGACAAATCAACTATAAAGTAGAGGATAATGTAATATGAAAAAGGAGGCCACGATTGGATTTAATCTGGAACAGAACAACATTAAAACAATCGACTTCCTAGGTTCATCTTCGTTCTGGCATTACCTCGAACATGTGGTATGCAAATAACATTAACGTGGTAAAGACACCTCTTCCTGCTATGATTTATTTACAATTTGACGTGGCTGATGAAGCGACAGACGCATTTCGAAACTATTCTTCCATTTATCTGGCTCCCTCAGTCTCAACAGAAGTCATATTCATAAATCTGTAATTAGTACGTACGTGAATGAATAAAGGTTTTATTTCCATATATGTAAATTGGCTTGGAGTTGGAGTCGTGCTTCACTTACTTGGTTGATCCGCACCGGACAGGAGACCCCTTTGTAAAACAATGAGGCCCACATCTTCTTCTGAACTCACGAACACACACACCTCGAGACCTCAGATCTCATCCATGGCACACCACCGGTTATGCACTATCTTGGGCGCCGTGTGGGTACGGGGATGGTCGCGGCCGCCGCCACCGAGATGAGCAGCGCCGATCCCACCCCGACGAAGCTCGACACACTGGATGCCCGCTGCCACTGGAACTAGGCCCTAACAGAGATCGCCTCAAGCCGTACTAGAATCAGCAGCTGCGCTCGAGGTCCGTAGGGAGACGTACAAGGGTGGGAGGAGGGAAGGCGGCTGGAAGGGCCCACTACCAAGGCAGGCCGGCCGGCGGCCGCCGACGGTGGCAACAGGAAGGGAAAAAGTTTTGGGGAAGTCAGAACACGCACCTGTCAGAGCCTGATCACACGGGATGCGCCACCATAGATAGTTTTTTTTGCGGGTGGCCACCATAGATAGTTTACTATCCTAATAACTGATTGGTATTTATCTTGATATAAGGACGCTAATTACTCTCTAACTAACCAACAATAAGCACAGCTAGGTAAAAATTAACGACGAGCAGACCCATCGTTGTTAGGGAGGATTTGCGAGGCTAGTTTGGACATGGAGCCGGCTCATCATATCAATAACAACCGGGAGTTGTTAACTGTTGGTCGTTATTGACATAATCTCTAGTAGTGACAGTTCGGGACCCCCTACCCGAGATCCGCCGGTTTTGACACCGACATTGGTGCTTTCATTGAGAGTTCCTCTGTGCCGTCGCAATCAGGAAGGATGCCTCTTCCCGTCTTTAAAGACGGCGTCGCTACTAAGGGAGCCTTGGCTGTCGGCCAAACTCTCCGGCTAGGTGGTTTTCTTATGACCGCTTGTTCGGCTGTTGCGCCAACGGTGACCTCTCGGGTCATCAAAAGCAATCTTCACGTCAGCTCGGAACTCGTCGAGCAGTTAGATCCAATGGAGCTCTCTTACATAAACGAGCTCTTGGATCACATCGCCGCCCTGGGGGTCGCTACAAATTACGACCAAGTTGGGCTTAAACCCGATCTAAGAGAAATTAACTCTCCCCAAGCCACCCATAACGTTGCCGTGGTCGAGGCGCAGTGCGGCGATTCTTCATCTATCGTAAGGACTAGCTACGTCCGGATTCCCGATCCCTCCAAGCCGGATACCCGCGGAGGGGAGGACGTAACTCAAGACCTGAACTTAGAATCAGGCAGCGGGCTAGATTCATTGGACAACTTCCAAGAATCCAAACTTCAGAGTTCGGAAACTCCTTGGCCTTTGAGTCTCAGATTGGAGAGGTTTCGGATTTAATTCCACCCACCCACCCAAACATAAGCGATCTATCCCAAACCAGGCAAAAGCCCGAAGAAACAGTACATCTTTACTGGGCCAGATTCCTCCTGGTTATGAATAGGATAAAGGACTGCCGTGAGGAAGACGCAATTTCAATATTCTGCAATAATTGCACGGACAAGGGAATCCTCAACGCCATAAGTCGTCGCGATATTACACGCTTCGCTGACTTGGCGTCCATAGTACAAAAGTACTGTGCGATGGAAAGCGCTTGGAAAACCGAAACAAAATTTTGGGACAATCCGGCCCTGAATAGAAACCCCGTCCAAAATAAAAGGGTGTATCATCGTCAAACACCCGAGTTAAACACCAATAAACCAAAACCCTCTATATGGCGTGGAAGCGTACTGGAAGGATGGCTTAATGGACCCTGTAAAATTCATAGTACAGAGGACACCACGCCAACTCACAGCCTTAGAGCATGTTGGATACTCCGGCAGGTGGCCAAAATTGGTGAAGATCTCCTAACTCCGGAGGCCGCGAAAAGCCACCTGTCGGTGTCAAAACCGGCGGATCTCGGGTAGGGGGTCCCGAACTGTGCGTCAAGGTCGGATGGTAACAGGAGACAAGGGACACTTTATTTTACCCAGGTTCGGGCCCTCTCGATGGAGGTAAAACCCTACTCCTGCTAGATTAATATTAATGATATGGGTAGTACAAGAGTAGATCTACCACGAGATCAAGGAGGCTAAACCCTAGAAGCTAGCCTACGCTATGATTGTGTATGATGATGGTTGTCCTACGGACTACAACCCTCCGGTTTATATAGACACCGAATAGGGTTAGGGTTACACAGAGTCGGTTACATTGGTAGGAGATCTTGAATATCCGCACACCTAGCTTGCCTTCCACGCCAAGAAAAGATCTTTCCAGACACGGGACGAAGTCTTCAACTTGGTATCTTCATAGTCCTGGAGTCCGGCTGAAGGCATAGTTCGGCCATCCGAACACCCCCTAATCCAGGACTCCCTCAGTAGCCCCTGAACCAGGCTTCAATGACGACGAGTCTGGCGCGCAAATTGTCTTCGGCATTGCAAGGCGGGTTCCTCCTCCAAGTTCTTCAAAAACATTGTAAACACCACAAAATAGTGTCCGGCTCTGCAAAATAAGTTTCCACATATTGCCATATATAGAACAATATTAACACAAATCAAATCTGCTGACGTATTCCGCAGTGCGTCATAACACTGCGGCCAAGCCTTCTACATAAATTATTTTCATTGTTCCACCTCAGCCCGTTTAGCGAGGCGGTTCCCTTGGCACGTCTTGTCGAAGCAGAGATCATGTGCTCCCCTTTAACGGGATTCTCATTAATACCGACATGGGCAACCCAACCGCGCCATTTACCACGGCGCTTCAAGGGCAAGTGAGTTTTATTAGGTAGGTGGGGACGCATAACCGCATCCGCCTATATAAGGGGATTAGAATCCGCCTTTTTTACCTACGCCTTCTTCCTCCTTTGCCCATCCATCTCTTGCGCACTCAAGCTCTAGCGCCCAAGTCCGCTCTTCCTTCCTCAACCTTCTCCAGCGATGTCCGGAGCAGGAGGCAAGTGATGGTTTCCTCCGTGACGGAGGCTCAAATCAAAAAGCTAAGGAAAGACGGATACTTGTCCAAGGATATCCCGCATCGGCTTCCTGATAAGGGGCAGCTTCTTCCTACCCCAAGGCCCCATGAGAGGGTAGTTTTCCTTCCCCACTTCCTCCGCGGACTGGGCTTTCCACTCCACCCCTTTGTCCGGGGGCTCATGTTCTACTATGGCCTGGATTTCCACGATCTGGCCCCGAACTTCGTTCTCAACATATCGGCGTTTATCATCGTGTGTGAGGCCTTTCTCCGCGTCCGCCCCCACTTCGGCCTCTGGCTCAAGACCTTCAACGTCAAGCCCAAGGTGGTGTCTGGCACCCAGGCGGAGTGCGGAGGCGCTATGGTTGGCAAGATAGCCAACGTCCTCTGGTTCGATGGCTCCCTTGTGGAGTCCCTAAAGGGGTGGCAGGCTGGGTGGTTTTACATCACCGAGCCCCGCGATCCGAAATGGGTCGCGGCCCCTGAGTTCAGATCCGGACCCCCCACGCGGCTCATGTCCTGGAAAGAGACAGGCCTGTCGTGGGGCAACGAGGAGGAAGTGACTGGTTTGCAAACATGCATCCAGTCCCTGGTGGACACGCCAATCTGGATGGCCAATATAGTCCAGGTCATGCTCGTTCGCCTGATCCTCCCGTGCCAAGAGCGGTATTTTACTTTGTGGGAATTCGACCCGGCGCAGCACCAAACCCTTAGTAGGTTATTCGACACGACGTATGAAGATGTCTGGAAGGTGCTGACCAAAGGCGCCGAGTCCCCCACATCCGCCTCCGAGGATCGCGGATACAGCTCGCAGCGCAACGCTGGCGAGGTAAGCTATCTATACCTTTGACAGGTTCGTTAAGCTCTTCTACATAGATTAACTTTATGCGGGATCTAAACTCCCTTTACCTTTGACAGGCTTGGCAGGAGGTATCCGGACCAATTAACTGTCTGGCTCCCCTGCCCGAAGACCAAGACCCAGCTCTCTTGGAGAAGTTGCTAGCTCCGGCACCTTACGTGGTGCCGGAGAGGAAGGCCAAGAAGAAGAAAACCACCGGGACTCGAAAGAGTTCCCGCAACATGGTGGTGTCGGACTCGTCGTCTGATGAGTCCGCAACGTCCTCCTCTCGTGAAAACGAGGAGGAGGAACAAGGAAGCTCTCCCCCTCCAGCGAGGGGAGCAAAGAAGAAGAAGGCCACCCAAACGGGGGAGGCCGAGGGGTCGAGGAAAAGGAAGACCCCTCCGCCGGACTACTCCCTCGACGCCGAAGAGGGCGGAGAGGAGCTGCCGTACAGAACCAAGCGTCTGGCGAAATCGTAAGTGTTTGCATACCAGAGTGACTCATGATATTCTTTTAATGTGTGGCTTTTTCTAATATCGCCTGTGCTTTATGCAGCCCGCCCCGGGCCGAACTCGTCAATTCATCGAGCGGCTCCCTGGATTCGTCGGACGTGAACTCAATTCCGCCCGCTGTCTCCCCCCGCACTGCAGATGACGCCGAAGTGACGTCGCGACAAGCTCCGAGGCCGGAGGAGGTGGTCCTAGAGGAGCCACAAGGCAACCCTCCGGACCCCAGGAGTGAAGGGGACAAAACCCCCCAGGGCTCCAAGTTCGGCTTTGTGCCGGACACCGCGCCGGACTCGACAGTCCCGGTCCGCGGTGGGCGAACTCCTTCCAAGAGGAGTAAGCCATCTGAGCCGGCGGCCTCCGTCCAACCGGAGGCGCCAGACAATCTGGTGGAGGTGCTTAAGGGCGCCGCCATCGATGAGGAGCACCGTACTGTTATGAGTACGGTGATCCAAAGGGTTCAGTCCGCCCAGAGCAGACTGAATGAAGCTTGCGCTAGCCTTCTAACAGGCTTCGAGGTAAGTAAAAATATGTCGAATTATTTACCGCATAGACAGTAGCCCATGATGCTCTGTTCGGTGTCTGGAAAGAAAAGCCAGATAGAGGATCTAGTAGTTTTCGCAGGAGTCTAACAAAAAAGTCAAATATGCGTATGCAGGCTTCGCTGCTGTCCACCGCCGCACTGACTGCGCAAGTGGATGTCCTTAAAAAGGACCTCAGGCGGTCCGAGCAAGAGCTCGGCCTTGCCAAACGGCGGCTCGAGGAGAAAGAAGGTAAGAAAATACCCTAGAAGAGGGGGAAAAGGTGCCTATAGAGAGGCTTGATTGCAAAAAGAAATAACAGGATTGAGCTGCTTATTGTAGGGGCCACAGCCGAGGTGACAACCCTGAAGCAGGCGCTGGCTGAGGCCAAGAAGAAAACGGCCGAGGAGCGCGCCGAGCGAGAAAGGCTTGGGGTCCAAGCCAGTGAGGTGCAGCAAGAGCTGCAAGCTCTCATGAGAAAACATGAGGGTTTGGAGCTTGAGGCGAAAACGCAAGCATCCGAGCTCGCCTCGGCCATTGAGACCGCCAAGAGTGCCAAGGCCGAAGCCCAGAAGGCCCTCCAAGAGTTGGAGGATGTAAAAAAGATAGCAGCGGGTAAGGCATTCTCAATGCAAAGTAGGAATATAAAAGTAAAGTACCTATTACTTACCCGAATCCGGAGTTCTCCAGGGGCGTTCTTCGATCTTCCTCGCAGCGCATCCAACGCCGCTGCGTTCTATCGAGCTGAAGAGGGCAGCTCGACGGAGAGTGTGTTCTGGTCTCAGTATTCTGAGGCCGGACACCCTGTGCCCTTGAGCGATCAGCTGAAACAGCTGGCCGAGCTCCACAAGGCAGCTGAACAGGCCATGAAGGACTTACTAGTTCGGCTGTGGCCTGGAGAGGCCCTGCCTGGGAGCTATTTCGGGCTAGTGCGGCGGCTGGTGGAGGCCTGTCCACGGCTTGAGGTCATCAAGCGCTCCGTCTGCATTGAAGGTGCCCGGAGGGCCCTTGCCCGTGTAAGGGTACACTGGGGGAAGCTGGACGGAGAGAAGCTGGTGAAGGATGGGCCGCCGCAGGGGAAGGAGCATCGCAAGCCCGAGAACTACTACAAGGAAGTTCTTGCCGGATCCCGCCTTGTCGCGGATGAATGTACTAAAGATGTAATATTTGAATGAACTCGCTCGTTTGTATCCTGTGCGCTGAAAACTTGTTCATATGCGCTAAGCAATGCTTATTGAATTTAAAATATTATTTTTTGTGCGGCCGTTTATCAAAAAATTGAGAGATGGCCAGTCGTCGGCTTCTGCCCCCATGCCACTAGTGCTGGGGTGTTCGGGATAAACCTGAGGGCTCTTGTTCCCATAGTTGGGTCCTTCGAGGGAGGCGCTCAGCACAACGAACCAGGCAATCGGACTATATTGCTTGAACACTCTCACTTAGCCATAGAACGTTATAATTTTAAATTTCGGCGAAGCCCCTAGTTCGGAAGGCCGAATTCGGGGCGCTATCCATGCCTTTGGCCGGACATACCCAGCTCCTCGCTCGAAGCGGCATAAGCCTTTAGGGACTCGAAAACCTCTCGAACAGCGATTGGTCTCACGCCTTATCATGACAGTCTGTTTTAGCTTTCTCCACTGAGGTGCTCAACCCACCTGAACTGGGGCACAATCGCAGTGGTTCTCCTAGTGCTACCTTAGCCGATAGGGCGGAACGTAAGGCACCAAAACATAGGAGCCGGGCAAACCCAACATGTGACCAAAATCATGACTCGGAGCCGATGCATATAGTGTTATAAGTTCGGGGTGCCGCACTTGTGAAAGTGTACGGACTTCTCACAACCAGATAGAAGGGTAAAGAAGCCCCTGGCGTGGTTTGCCGTACCATGGTGTACGGGTGCAATCATGTTATTTAATAAACGTATATATATAAAACAGAGGATAATGCAAAAGATAGACAAAAAGCTATGCATTGTTTATAAGGAGGCTATTTATCAAAGCCGAACGATACAAGTAGTGCGATAAGCAAAAAAGATATTAGACTATTTAACATGTCCTGACCAGGCGCAGGCCACGAAGTTTAGAAACAGATATATCGCTCGAAATAGAGACCACCAGAGAATTCCGGAGTGCGGCGTAGCTTTGTCTGCTTTCCTGGGTCTTGCATCGTCTGTGCGGCAACACTGCCGAACAGGTATCCAGAGTATGGAGTCCTGAAAGTAAAAGAAGTTCGGCAGCCCCTAGTACGTTTGACGCCGTGTCTTAGGCATGCCGTTTAATGTGCCACCCCTGTGCCCATGGAATTTTAAGGGCATAATTGTGTACTCTAGGTACTGGCTCCATTATGGTGCAATGGCTGGGGTCGGGGCCGTATTGCTACGCTTGCTCTGATCGTGCCAGGTGGTCTTGTTGCAGGTTGCTTCGGGCGCGCTTTGCATTGTCTGGTTTTTTAACAACCGGACTGGAGTGTTGCCTCAAGAGGCTGCTTTGTACTTCCGCCGCGAGAGCCGCCGTGTGCTCCTCCGTACGGATGGAGCGTTCGGTGTTCCCGCTGACCGTGATTACTCCTCGAGGGCCTGGCATCTTGAGCTTGAGATATGCGTAGTGCGGCACCGCATTGAATTTAGCGAATGCGGTACGTCCGAGCAGGGCATGATAGCCGCTGCGGAACGGCACTATATCGAAGATTAACTCTTTGCTTCGGAAGTTATCCGGAGATCCGAAGACCACATCAAGTGTTATCGAGCCTGTGCAATTGGCCTCTACACCTGGGATGACGCCTTTAAAGGTCGTCCTTGTGGGCTTGATCCTTGATGGATCTATGCCCATTTTCCGCACTGTATTCTGATAAAGCAGGTTCAGGCTACTGCCGCCGTCCATGAGGACTCTTGTGAGGTGAAATCCGTCCATGATTGGGTCAAGAACCAATGCGGCGAAACCGCCGTGACGAATGCTAGTGGGGTGGTCCCTTCGATCGAAAGTGATCGGGCAAGAGGACCATGGGTTGAACTTTGGGGAGACTGGCTCCATCGCGTATACGTCCCGTAGCGCACGCTTCCTTTCCCGCTTGGGAATGTGTGTTGCGTATATCATGTTCACCGTCCGCACTTGTGGGGGAAACCCTTTCTGTCCATTGTTGTTCGGCGGCCTGGGCTCCTCCTCGTCATCGCTATTCAGCCCCTTGTCTTTGTGTTCGGCTCTTAACTTGCCTGCCTGCTTGAACACCCAACAGTCCCTGTTGGTGTGATTGGCTGGCCTTTCGGGAGTGACGTGAATCTGGCACAAGCGGTCGAGTATCCGGTCCAAATTGGACGGGCCCTGGGTATTCTTTTTAAATGGCTTTTTCCGCTGACCGGATTTATAGCCTCTGAATTCGGCATTTACTGTCGTATCCTCATTAGTGTCGCTGCTGAGGCGGCGCTTTTGCTTATTCCGGCGTGACCTGCCACTTTTATCCTTGTTATCCGAATTATCGTGCTTCTTTGATAGGTTGTTGCTGCAAGCCAGCCAGCTATCTTCGCCCGCGCAAAAGCGGGTCATGAGTGTCGTAAGGGCTACCATGGATTTCGGCTTTTCCTGTCCCAGGTGCCGGGCAAGCCATTCGTCACGGATGTTATGTTTGAAGACTGCTAGGGCCTCTGCATCCGGACAATCGACTATTTGATTCTTCTTTGTTAGGAACCGTGTCCAGAATTGCCTGGCCGATTCTTCTGGCTGCTGGATTATGTGGCTTAGGTCGTCGGCGTCCGGTGGCCGCACATAGGTCCCCTAGAAGTTGTCGAGGAATGCGGCCTCCAGGTCCTCCCAAGAACCGATTGAGTCTGCTGGGAGGCTATTGAGCCAGTGCCGGGCTGGTCCCTTGAGCTTAAGGGGCAAATATTTGATGGCATGTAAGTCATCGCCACGTGCCATGTGGATGTGAAGGAGATAGTCCTCAATCCATACTGCCGGATCTGTTGTACCATCGTACGACTCGATATTGACGGGTTTGAAACCCTCTGGGATTCTATGATCCATTACTTCGTCTGTGAAGCATAGTGGGTGTGCGGCGCCCCTGTACTGGGCTATGTCTCGACGCAGTTCGGAAGAGTTGTGCCTGTTGTGTTCGGCCCGGCCGGATTTACTGTGTCCGGAGTGAAGGTCATCACGTGTCGTCGGGCGTCCGCGCGATCCGTAGATCGATCTTGTTTGCCTTGCTTTATCCTCCAGTATGTCCCGCAGGTCTGGCTCGTTTTCTCGTGCCTTATTTGAACGGCGCCGGGCCATGGCTTGTTTAGAGGTTCGACAGGACTCTCTGTCGCGGCCGCAAGGTGGCCGGTCTGCCATGTCATGAGCTTCCTCCTCTGATTGGGGTAGCGGCCTGCGCTTGGGATAGTTTTTGGCGGGGCGCTCGAGTTCATGCTCTTCGGCCGCAAGGACTTCAGTCCATCTGCCAGCTAGCAAATCTTGATCAGCTCTAAGCTATTGCTGCTTTTTCTTTAGGCTATTCGCCGTGGCTAGAAGCCTGCGTTGAAAGCGCTCTTGTTCGGCGGGGTCTGATGGTACGACGAATTCGTCGTCGCCGAGGCTTGCCTCGTCTTCGGAGGGAGGCATGTAATTATCATCCTCAACCTCTTGCTCTGCCGCTCTCTCATGAGGGCTGGCTTTTTCATCTTCATGCGCCGAATCTTGCTGGTTTTGGTGTTCTTCGGCGCTGTCCGGGGTAGCATTATCTCCCGCGCCGGAATCACCGTTGCTGCTGTGGCGGGATTTAGAGCGGCGCCGTTGGCACCGGCGTTTTGGCGGCTTTTTCGAGGTGTCGTCCTCCGCAGTTCCATCGCCATCTCCATCCTTTGGAGCATCCACCATGTATATGTCATATGACAAGGTGGCGGTCCAGCGCCCTACAGGTGCTGGTTCTTGTTCGTCTCCTCCTTCGTCGTCCATATCGTCGAAGTCTTCAGAGCCTAAGTCAAGCATGTCGGTTAAATCGTCGACAGTGGCTATTAAGTGGGTGGTGGGTGGACTTCGAATTTCTTCGTCGTCCGAATCCCAACCTCGCAGGCCATAGTCCAGCCTGGGCTCTCCTGATAAAGAGAGAAACTTGAGAGAATTCAGAATTTCACCGAAAGGTGGGCACTGAAAGATGTCCGCGGCGGTGAACTCCATTACAGGCGCCCAATCAGATTCGATCGGCAGGGGCGCGGGAGGCTCGGAGTTCGGAGAAGAGTCCGGCTCCTTGGAGTCCTGGGCCATGCGGAGTACGGGGCTGGCGTTCGGCTCGATCGCCTTTGAGATTGCAGCCCCCGAGGTGACGTCCAACCGTTCATCCTCAGAGTGTGCAGTAGGCACCGAGTCGAGGATCGGGGCTGGAGCGTGTGCGACCTCCAGGGTGCTGTTCGGAGGCAGAGCTATATCATGACCCTCGAAACCGTGCAGCGCGCTTGGCTGTGGCTCAAATCCATCGAAGATCAAGTCTCCGCGGATATCCGCCGTGTAGTTTAAGCTTCCAAACCTGACTTGATGGCCAGGGGCGTAGCTTTCGATCTGCTCCAGATGACCAAGCGAATTGGCCCGCAGAGTGAAGCTGCCGAAGACGAAGATCTGTCCGGGGAGGAAAGTCTCACCCTCGACCTCATCGTTGTTGATGATCAAAGGGGCCATCGGGCCTAAAAGCGACGACACAGAAGAACTCTCAATGAAAGCACCAATGTCGGTGTCAAAACCGGCGGATCTCGGGTAGGGGGTCCCGAACTGTGCGTCAAGGTCGGATGGTAACAGGAGACAAGGGACACTTTATTTTACCCAGGTTCGGGCCCTCTCGATGGAGGTAAAACCCTACTCCTGCTAGATTAATATTGATGATATGGGTAGTACAAGAGTAGATCTACCACGAGATCAAGGAGGCTAAACCCTAGAAGCTAGCCTACGGTATGATTGTGTATGATGATGGTTGTCCTACGGACTACAACCCTCCGGTTTATATAGACACCGGATAGGGTTAGGGTTACACAGCGTCGGTTACATTGGTAGGAGATCTTGAATATCCGCACACCTAGCTTGCCTTCCACGCCAAGAAAAGATCTTTCCGGACACGGGACGAAGTCTTCAACTTGGTATCTTCATAGTCCTGGAGTCCGGCTGAAGGCATAGTTCGGCCATCCGAACACCCCCTAATCCAGGACTCCCTCACCACCTCAGGGACACCAGTACAGTCTTAACAGTCTTCGAGACTTTCGCATCAAATAATATGTGAAAAAGAACACTCCACAATCTTGCTGAAGTTTATCAAGTAGCAATAGTAAACCCATGGAGTGACACGGCTATCACTTTTAATGCCAGTGATGAACCTAAATTCCGAACAGCTCGAGCACCAGCCGCATTGGTCCTCAGTCCAATAGTGGACGACTTTCGCCTCACCAAGGTACTCATGGACGGAGGCAGCGGACTGAACCTCATTTATGAGGAAACCCTTCAAAAAATGGAAATAGACTGGAACCGCATCGAGCGAAGCAGCACATCCTTTCGAGGAATAATCCCAAGTCGGGAAGCAAGCTGTACAGGAAAAATCACACTAGATGTGGTGTTCGGCACGCCGGATAATTATAGGTCTGAAGAGGTCACGTTCCAGGTGGCCCCGTTCAGTAGCGGATACCACGCTCTGCTAGGGCAGGAAGCGTTTACAATCTTCCAAGCAATACCCCATTACGGGTACATGAAGCTCAAGATGCTCGGCCGAACGGAATTATCACTCTCGCTAGTGATCCAGACATAGCGCTCCGTGCCGAAAACAAGACACCCGCATTGGCCCTCGAGGCACTATCCAAAGCCCTAGCGGCTGAGGAACTGACTATGCTGCGCTCCACGGTAAACAGGGACGATGTGATACTCGACAAAAGATCCAAGTCCACCTCCTTTAAACCAGCGGACGAAATAGTCAAATTCCAGGTCCATCCAACGGACCCCAATAAAACAGCTTCCATCGGGGCACAATTAAACCCTGATGTAGACGCCGCATTGCGAGATTTCCTACGTGAAAATTGGGACATCTTCGCCTGGCACCCTTCAGACATGCCAGGAATCCCACACAGGCTGGCCGAACATAGCTTAAATATCCTAAAAGGATTCAAACCTGTCAAACAAGCCCTTCGGCGTTTCTCCGAACCCAAGAGACAAGACATGGGAGAGGAGCTAGCCAAGCTATTGGAGGCCGGATTCATCAGAGATATAAAACATCCGGACTGGCTAGCAAACTTGGTGATGGTACCAAAAAAGGACAAATCCTGGCGCCTGTGCGTTGATTTCAAAGACCTTAACAAGGCTTGCCCAAAGGATCCCTTCCCCCTCCCCCGCATCAATCAAATTATCGATGCCACTGCAGGACACGATTCGTTGTGTTTCCTCGACGCATACTCTGGCTACCATCAAATCAAGATGGCAGAGTCAGACCAAGCCGCAACGGCATTCATCACACCATACGGCCCATTCTGCTTCAACACAATGCCCTTCGGGCTCAAAAACGCCGGCGCAACATATCATCGCATGATTCAGACATGTCTGGCAAACCAGATCAGCAAAACAGTGGAGGCATACGTGGACGATGTGGTTGTAAAAACAAGACATGTCGAATCTCTAGTAGATGACTTGAGGCTTACATTTGATAACCTCCGAACATACGACATCAAGCTCAACCCAGAAAAAATGCGTTTTCGGCGTTCCAGCCGGAAAGCTCTTGGGCTTCATCATATCCGGCAGAGGAATTGAAGCAAATCCAGCCAAAATCCTAGCCTTGTCGCAATTGGATATCCCAAAGGACCTCAAACAAATACAAAAATTGACCGGATGCATGGCGGCTCTAAGCCGCTTCATCTCCCGCCTGGGGGAAAAGGCACTACCCCTCTATCGCCTCCTTCGGCGCACCGAACACTTCGAGTGGACGGATGCCACCACGGCCGGACTCGACGAAATAAAAGCCATATTGGCAACAAACCCAGTCCTGGCCGCACCAAATATCGGTGAACCAATGCTATTGTACATTGCAGCAACACACCAGGTTATTAGCGAAGTGCTCGTCGTCGAACGAGAAACGGACGGACACAAATTCCCCCTTCAAAAAGCCGGTCTACTATGTGTCCACTGTCCTCACTCCATGCAAATCACGGTACCCGCACTATCAAAAGATTGCATACGCGGTATTCATGGCATCCCGGAAGCTGCGACACTACTTTCAAGAGTGTTCGATAACAGTAGCCTCCGAAGTACCACTTAATGATATTATAAACAACCGCGAAGCAACGGGCCGGATTGCAAAATGGGCCATCGAGCTCCTCCCATTCGACATAACTTATAAGCCACGTCAAGCTATTAAGTCGCAAGTTTTGGCCGACTTCGTCGCAGAATGGACGGAGGCCGAACTCCCTAAAGAGTACGGCACATATTCAAACTAGATCATGCATTTCGACGGCTCTAAAATGTTGGCCGGTCTGGGGGCTGGCGTCGTTTTGACGTCCCCCACAGGAGACATAGTTCAATATGTACTCCAGATTATGTACACAGACTCCAATAATGCAGCCGAATATGAGGCCCTTTTACACAGTCTCTGGATGGCAGTATCCATGGGCATTCAACGCCTAGAAGTGCAAGGGGATTCGAACCTCGCAATATCCCAAATAAATGGAGACTTCGATGCCAAAGATCCAAAAATGGCAGCTTATCGCAACGCCATCCTAAAGATGTCAGCTCGGTTCGAAGGGCTCGAATTTCATCATATAGCCCGGGAGAACAATCAGGCGGCAGACGTCCTGGCACGCATCGGCGCAAAACGCGACACAATTCCCCCCCCCCCCAACATCTTCTTGGAACGGTTGTTCAAGCCATCCGTAGTATGGGAAGGGGAATCCGGCAATAACATTCTGGACTCAACCGCACTGCTCGATGACGAACAATCTGACACAATCGAAGGCTCCGCCAATGAAGTCACACCTTCAGCCCACGTCATAATGGCCGTCATCGCCCCATGGACAGAACCATTCCTAGCTTACCTTACTAGGCAGGAACTCCCAGGGGACCAAAACGAGGCACGCTGCATAGTGCGGAGATCTAAAGCCTATAAAGTCCATGAGGGAGAGCTTTATAAGAAAAGCACTACCGGAGTCCTTCAAAGGTGCATCTCTGAAGAGGAAGGGCGGAACTTTGCTGGCTGAAATTCACGCCGGACTCGGTGGTCATCACGCTGCAGCTCGGTCCCTTGTAAGCAAGGCTTTCCGTACAGGCTTTTATTGCCCAAAGGCCCGGGCAGACGCCCAGGACTTAGTCCAACGATGCGTTGGTTGCCAGCTTTTTGCAAACCAAAGCCATATGCCACCCACCTCCCTCCAAACCATCCCCATAACATGGCCCTTTGCGGTCTGGGGACTTGACATGGTGGGACCCCTTAAAGGTGAAACCCACAAGAAAAAATACTTACTGGTCATGGTGGATAAGTTCACCAAATGGATAGAAGCCAAGCCTGTTAAGACGGCCGAATCCAGACCAGTGATAGACTTCATATCCGGGGTCGTACACCGCTACGGCGTCCCCCACAGCATCATCACTGATAACGGCATGAACTTTACGGCCGACGAGGTAAAACTCTGGTGCAAAAACATGGGCATCAAGCTCGATTATGCCTCCGTCTATCACCCACAAACTAACGGCCAGGTCGAACGTGCAAATGGTCTTATTATGAGCGGCATCAAATCTAGATTAGTGCGGTCCCTCAAGGAATCCAACACGCACTGGGTAGAGGAGCTCGACTCCGTACTCTGGGGGCTGCGGACCACGCCGAATCGCACCACCGGATACACACCATTCTTCATGGTGTACGGCGCAGAGGCCATTTTGCCTTGCGACATAATTCATGACTCACCTCGAGTGCGCATGTACGAAGAAAGAGAAGCCGAACTCGATAGGCATTTGGACACCTTGGAGGAGGGGCGTGACATGGAAAAAGCCCGTTCTGCATTCTATCAACAGCAGGCTCGAAGATATCAAAGCAGAGAAGTACGGGCCAAAAATTACAATATTGGCGAACTAGTTCTACGCCTGCCGGACAAGAAAAAGGATAAACTGAAGCCCAAGTGGGAAGATCCCTTCATAATCGACCAGGTCCTGACTGGTGGAGCGTACCGCCTGCGAGATGCGTCGGATAACCGACTCGAGCCGAACCCATGGAACGCAGCCCGTCTCCGAAGATTCTATGCCTAGCGCCAGACTCTGTGTTCGTCTCCTTCCTCTATCCATTTTTTACATTTTCTGTCTTACATTTCTCTCCTTCCCCCCTTTTTCTCTCTTATATAGCCATTAGAGGCTCATCAAGTGACGTGCTACCCGCGCTCACCAAAACCTGGGGGCTTCTTCAAACAGAAGCTTATTTATACGGGCTTCATGCCCAACACATGTGTCAAACTTCCGCATGTACCTTTTATTCACCATTATATGCATCGATATGACTTAAGTATTGGCCAAGCTGGGTTGCCTGGCTCCTGTGCTTACCCTTACGTTCCCGATTGTTCGGCTAGGTGGTAAAGGGAGCACCTCTGCGATTGTTACTGCCGGGTCAGCCGGATGTGTACCTCAGACTGGGTGAAGCCGAAAGCTAGCGTTCTTAAGGGAATATTCAGTCGGTGAACTAAAGATGACCTTTTTACTTATTTACTTATGTGCCCCCAGATGCTTTTTCTACGTTCGCAGTCCTGACATGCACTTTAGGGCATGCCTCCCAGAGAAAGGAACCCCTAATGGAACTATTCTCCCTGGAAGATGTTTCTTACTAACCATGTAATATAACATAACTAGTTGGGCACTTGTCTGATAAAGCACTAATGACCCCTATGCCTGGTCTCCATGCATACCCTGGTTCTTATATAACCGCAAGGGTATTCGGACACACTCCGGACCGTCAGGTCCTTAGGTCGAAGCGAAAAGGTCGGCAACGACAAACGATCTACAATCCGGCTAGAAGGCATTACACATGTCAATTAAAATTACATAGTCACTCTGACTGATTGTATTCCTCTCCAATACCATCTAACAGGCTGTCTAATTTAAAGTCCTATTGGGAATACTTTGCGGCCAATTCTACTTGGCCGTATACTAAGCTTACAGGGATCTCCTTCCCGTCGGGCCCCACAGGTCCAACCTCGGCCATGTGGTTTGGGCCAGCCTTTGTGTATCGCGTCTTCACCATGGCCCAGGCCTCCCTAGCGCCTTGACGGCAGGCCGATATCTTCCACAATCGGAAGCACCGCCGCGCTCCCTTCAGCTTCTCTGCAAGCTCTCCAAGGCCCTCGGGCATGGAGAGGGATGGCCATAAGGCTTGGGCAACGCCTTGCATCGCCTGCCGAACTCGCTCGTGCAGTTGCGAGAGCTCGAGAAGAAGGTCACCCGTAGAACCGGGCATCTCCTCTGCAGGACGACCTGTTAGCATACCTACAGACATCACTCTGTTAGTCGGCTTCCTCGCCGAATCATTTTTTCAAAAGTTCGTTCAAGCACTTACTAAATATGCCGCGTCGAAGCCGCTGATTCTCCTTTACGGAGTCCGACAGCTGGGCACGAACATCTTTCAGTTCAACACCCAGCTTGGTGTTGGCATCGTGAAGATCAATCTTCTCCCGCCTCACCTTTGTTAGCATGCTCTTGTCAGCCTTTAGCCGGCGTAGAAGTTGTTGCTTGTCCGGATCTAGTCTGGCGCCACCTGCAATTTCATTTGTCAGATCGGCACATATGCCGCACTTCACACTTATCTTTTTGAAGCATATATTACCAGAGGGGGTCTCCTTGGGCTCCCCCGTCGCGGCTAGTGCGGCCTCAAGTTGGGCTTTGCACTCTTCTAGCTCCTAGGATAGTTGGGTATTCTTCTCTGAAAGAACCTGCATATTACACGATCCTTAAATAAGTTATTCTAACTGTTTCAAGTCTCGGGGGCTACTGACATATATAACCATTAAATTTTCTCACTCGTATGTCTTTTACATATTGCTCCATGGCTTTGGCTAGACCATTTTGAGTGGCACGGAGATATGCATCTCCCGAATTGAAGGCATCAGACGCCTCTTGGGAGAAACAAGTGTCGCGAAGAACAGTCCGGTGACGCCTGTGGTTCATGGCACTCTCCACCTCAGAATGGGTGGCAGACAGCCTGTCCGCATCCTCCGTCGGAGGAGCGTCCGGTACGCGCCTCGTGTTCGCCTTCGCCTCCGGGCCAAGCTGTGGAGCCTGGCTGGTGGAGGCGTGATTGGCAGCCTCTCCGGATATAGTCCGACGAGGTCTCTTTGTCCTGAACAGAGCACGAGTGGTAATATGCCTTGAAGGAATAACACCGAGGGATAAAAAAGGCGCGCTATACCTCTGCGCCTGTACCTCGGTCCGGACTACACTTCTTTTTATCCCTCGAGGCCCCGCAGCACCTCGTGGGCTGGCCGCCGTAAGCTCGGCCTCCCGCCTCAAAGACCTCCTCTGTGAAACACGGTTGTTATACGGTCATCAAAAACACGCGAGGATGGGTCCCCTTTCAAAGTACTGGGATTTCGGTCTCAGTTACCTCGGAGGCGGGGATTAGTCCTGGGAAGTCGGCCGTAATGGCCACCAAGGCGTTGTCCTTACTTAATTGATAGAATACCCCATCAATTAGCTCCACAGATATGTCCGGATCCTCTTGGGAGGCCGGGTCGAGGGTGTTGGGGAACGTAGTAATTTCAAAAAAATTCCTACGCACACGCAAGATCATGGTGATGCATAGCAACGAGAGGGGAGAGTGTTGTCTACGAACCCTTGTAGACCGAAGCGGAAGCGATCACAACATAGAGGAAGTAGTCGTACGATCTCCTCGCGATCCAACCGATCCCGGCGCCGTTACTCCGGCACCCCCGAGTTCTTGGCACACGTACAGCTCGATGACGCTCCTCGGGCTCCGATCCAGCAAAGCTCCGGGGAGAGAGTTCCGTCAGCACGAAGGCGTGGTGACGATCTGGATGTTCTACTATCGCAGGGCTTCGCCTAAGCGCTGCAACAATACGACCGAGGTGGAATATGGTGGAGGGGGGCACCGCACACGGCTAAGGAACGATCTCAAGGATCAACTTGTGTGTTCAGAGGTGCCCCCCTGCCCCCGTATATAAAGGATCCAGGGGGAGGGGCGGCCGGCCAGGGCTAGGCGCGCCAAGGGGGGAGTCCTACTCCCACCGGGAGTAGGACTCCCTCTTTTCCTATTTGGATTAGGAGAAGGGGGGGAAAGAGGTGGAGGGAGAGAAGGAAAGGGGGGGGCGCCCCCCTTCCCTTGTCCTATTCGGACTAGGAGGGGGAGGGGCGCGCGGCCCCTTCCTTCCCCTTTTTCCTTCTCCCTTAAGGCCCATAGTGGCCCATTAACCCCCCGGGGGGTTCCGGTAACCCCCCGGTACTCCGGTAAAATGCCGATTTCACTCGGAACCATTCCGATATCCAAATGTAGTCATCCAATATATCAATCTTTATGTCTCGACCATTTCGAGACTCCTCGTCATGTCCGTGATCACATCCGGGACTCCGAACTCCTTCGGTACATCAAAATACATAAACTCATAATAACCGTCATCGAAACCTTAAGCATGCGGACCCTACGGTTCGAGAACAGTGTAGACATGACCGAGACACGTCTCCGGTCAATAACCAATAGCGGGACCTGGATGCCCATATTGGCTCCTACATATTCTACGAAGATCTTTATCGGTCAGACCGCATAACAACATACGTTTGTTCCCTTTGTCATCGGTATGTTACTTACCCGAGATTCGATCGTCGGTATCCAATACCTAGTTCAATCTCGTTACCGGTAAGTCTCTTTACTCGTTCCGTAATACATCATCTCACAACTAACTCATTAGTTGTAGTGCTTGCAAGGCTTATGTGATGTGCATTACCGAGAGGGCCCAGAGATACCTCTCCGACTATCGGAGTGACAAATCCTAATCTCGAAATACGCCAACCCAACATCTACCTTTGGAGACACCTGTAGTACTCCTTTATAATCACCCAGTTACGTTGTGACGTTTGGTAGCACCCAAAGTGTTCCTCCGGCAAATGGGAGTTGCATAATCTCATAGTCATAGGAACATGTACAAGTTATGGATGAAAGCAATAGCAACACACTAAACGATCAGGTGCTAAGCTAATGGAAATGGGTCATGTCAATCAGATCATTCAACCAATGATGTGACCTCGTTAATCAAATGACAACTCCTTTGTCTATGGTTAGGAAACTTAACCATCTTTGATTAACGAGCTATTCAAGTAGAGGCATACTAGTGACATTCTGTTTGTCTATGTATTCACACATGTATTATGTTTCCGGTTAATACAATTCTAGCATGAATAATAAACATTTATCATGAATTAAGGAAATAAATAATAACTTTATTATTGCCTCTAGGGCATATTTCCTTCAGTCTCCCACTTGCACTAGAGTCAATAATCTAGTTCACATCGCCATGTGATTTATCAGCAATAGTTCACATCACCATGTGATTAACACCCATAGTTCACATCGATATGTGACCAACACCCAAAGGTTTTACTAGATTCAGTAATCTAGTTCACATCGCTATGTGATTAACACCCAAAGAGTACTACGGTGTGATCATGTTTTGCTTGTGAGAGAAGTTTAGTCAACGGGTCTGCCACATTCAGATCCGTTATGTATTTTGCAATTTTCTATGTCTACAATGCTCTGCACGGAGCTACTTTAGCTAATTGCTCCCACTTTCAATATGTATCTAGATTGAGACTTAGAGTCATCTAGATTAGTGTCAAAACTTGCATCGACGTAACCTTTTACGACGAACCTTTTTGTCACATCCATAATCGAGAAACATATCCTTATTTTACTAAGGATAATTTTGACCGATGTCAAGTGATCTACTTCCTAGATCACTATTGTACTCCCTTGCTTAACACAGTGTAGGGTATACAATAGATCTGGTACATAGCATGGCATACTTTATAGAATCTATGGCTGAGGCATAGGAAATGACTTTCATTCTCTTTCTATCATCTGCCGTGGTCGGGCTTTGAGTCTTACTCAATTTCACACCTTGTAATACAGGCAAGAACTCTTTCTTTGACTGTTCCATTTTGAACTACTTCAAAATCTTGTCAAGGTATGTACTTATTGAAAAACTTATCAAGCGTCTTGATCTATCTCTATAGATCTTGATGCTCAATATGTAAGCAGCTTCACCGAGGTCCTTCTTCGAAAAACTCCTTTCAAATACTCCTTTATGCTTCACAGAATAATTCTACATTATTTCTGATCAATAATATGTCATTTACATATACTTATCAGAAATGCTGTAGTGCTCCCACTCACTTTCTTGTAAATACAGGCTTCACCGCAAGTCTGTATAAAACTATATGCTTTGATCAACTCATCAAAGCGTATATTCCAACTCTGAGATGCTTGCACCAGTCCATAGATGGATCGCTGGAGCTTGCATATTTTGTTAACACCTTTAGGATTGACAAAACCTTCTGGTTGCATCATATACAACTCTTCTTTAATAAATCCATTAAGGATTGCAGTTTTGTTATCCATTTGCCAGATTTCAGAAAATGCGGCAATTGCTAACATGATTCGGACAGACTTAAGCATAGATACGAGTGAGAAACTCTCATCATAGTCAACACCTTGAACTTTGTCGAAAACCTTTTGCGACAATTCTAGCTTTGTAGATAGTAACACTACTATCAGCGTACGTCTTCCTTTTGAAGATCCGTTTATTCTTAATTGCTTGCCGAACATCGGGCAAGTCAATCAAAGTCCAAACTTTGTTCTCATACATGGATCATATCTCATATTTCATGGCCTCAAACCATTTCGCGGAATTTGGGCTCATCATCGCTTCCTCATAGTTCGCAAGTTCGTCACGGTCTAGTAACATGACTTCCAGAACAGGATTACCGTACCACTCTGGTGCGGATCTCACTCTAGTTTACTTACGAGATTCGGTAGTAACTTGATCTTGAAGTTACATGATCATCATCATTAGCTTCCTTACTAATTGGTGTAGTAGTCACAAGAACAGATTTCTGTGATGAACTACTTTCCAATTAGGGAGAAGGTACAATTACCTTATCAAGTTTTCTACTTTCCTCCCACTCACTTCTTTCGAGAGAAACTTCTTCTCTAGAAAGGATCCATTCTTAGCAACGAATGTCTTGCCTTTGGATCTGTGATAGAAGGTGTACCCAACTTTCTTGTTTGGGTATGCTATGAAGACATATTTCTCCGACTTGGGTTAAAGCTTATCAGGATGAAACTTTTTCACATAAGCATCACAACCCCAAACTTTAAGAAACGACAACTTTGGTTTCTTGCCAAACCATAGTTCATATTGTGTCGTCTCAACGGATTTAGATGGTGCCCCTTTTTAACGTGAATGCAGCTGTCTCTAATGCATGATCCCAAAACGATATTGGTAAATCGGTAAGAAACATCATAGATTGTACTATATCCAATAAAGTACGGTTATGACGTTCGGATACACCATTATGCTGTGGTGTTCCAGGTGGCATGAATTTGTGAAACTATTCCACATTGTTTTAATTGAAGACCAAACTCGTAACTCAAATATTTGTCTCCGCGATCAGATCGTAGAAACCTTATTTTCTTGTCACGATGATTTTCCACTTCACTCTAAAATTCTTTGAACTTTTTAGACTTTATGTTTCATCAAGTAGATATACCCATATCTGCTCAAATCATCTGTGAAGGTTAGAAAATAATGATACTTGTCGCGAGCCTTAATATTCATCGGACCATATACATCAGTATGTATGATTTCCAACAAATCTGTTGCTTGCTCCATTGTTCCGGAGAACGGCGTTTTAGTCATCTTGCCCAAGAGGCATGGTTCGCAAGCATCAAGTGATTCATAATCAAGTGATTCCAAAATCCCATCAGCATGGAGTTTCTTCATGTGCTTTACACCAATATGACCTAAACGGCAGTGCCACAAATAGGTTGCACTATCATTATTAACTTCGCATCTTTTGGTTTCAATATTATGAATATGTGTATCACTACGATCGAGATCCAATGAACTATTTTCATTGGTGTGTATGACCATAGAAGGTTTTATTCATGTAAACAGAACAACAATTGTTCTCTAACTTAAATGAATAACTGTATTGCAATTAACATGATCAAATCATATTCATGCTCAACGCAAACACCAAATAACACTTATTTAGTTTCAACAGTAATCCCAAAAGTATAGGGAGTGTGTGATGATGATCATATCAATCTTGGAACCACTTCCAACACACATCGTCACCTTGCCTTTTAACTAGTCTTTGTTCATTCTGCAACTCCCGTTTCGAGTTACTAATCTTAGCAACTTGAACTAGTACCAAATACTGAGGGGTTGCTATGAACACTAGTAAAGTACACATCAATAACCTGTATATCAAATATACTTATGTTCACTTTGCCATCCTTCTTATCCGCCAATCACTTGGGGTAGTTCCGCTTCCAGTGACCAGTCCCTTTGCAGTAGAAGCACTTAGTCTCAGGCTTAGGACCAGACTTGGGCTTTTTCACTTGAGCAGCAACTTGCTTGCCGTTCTTCTTGAAGTTCCCCTTCTTTCCTTTTGCCCTTTTCTTGAAACTAGTGATCTTGTCAACCATCAATACTTGATGTTTTTCTTTGATTTCTACCTTCGCTGATTTTAGCATCGCGAAGAGCTTGGGAATATTTTTCGTTATCCCTTGCATATTATAGTTCATCACGAAGTTCTACTAACTTGGTGATGGTGACTAGAGAATTCTGTCAATCACTATTTTATCTGGAAGATTAACTCCCACTTGATTCAAGCGATTGTAGTACTCATGCTATCTGAGCACATGCTCACTAGTTGAGCGATTCTCCTCCATCTTTTAGCTATAGAACTTGTTGGAGACTTCATATCTCTCAACTCGGGTATTTGCTTGAAATATTAACTTCAACTCCTGGAACATCTCGTATGGTCCATGACGTTCAAAACGTCTTTGAAGTCCCGATTCTAAGCCGTTAAGCATGGTGCACTAAACTATTAAGTAGTCATCATATTGAGCTAGCAAAACGTTCATAACGTCTGCATCTGCTCCTGCAAAAGGTCCGTCACCTAGCGGTGCATCAAGGACAAAGTTCTTCTGTGCAGCAATGAGGATAAACCTCAGATTACGGATCCAATCCGCATCATTGCTACTAACATTTTTCAACACAATTTTCTCTAGGAACATATCAAAATAAACGCAGGGAAGCAACAATGCGAGCTATTGATCTACAACATAGATATGCTAATACTACCAGGACTAATGTTCATGATAATATTAAAGTTCAATTAATCATATTACTTAAGAACTCCCACTTAGATAGACATCCCTCTAATCATCTAAGTGATCACGTGATCCAAATCAAACTAAACCATAACCGATCATCACGTGAAATGGATTAGTTCTCAATGGTGAACATCATCATGTTGATCATATCTACTATATGATTCACGCTCGACCTTTCGGTCTCCGTGTTCCGAGGCCATATCTGCATATGCTAGGCTCGTCAAGTATAACCCGAGTATTCTGCGTGTGCAAAACTGGCTTGCACTCGTTGTAGATGGACGTAGAGCTTATCACACCCAATCATCACGTGGTGTCTGGGCACGACGAACTTTGGCAACGGTGCATACTCGGGGAGAACACTTCTTGATAATTTAGTGAGAGATCATCTTATAATGCTACCGTCAATCAAAGCAAGATAAGATGCATAAAAGATAAACATCACATGCAAATCAATATAAGTGATATGATATGGTCATCATCATCTTGTGCTTCATGATCTCCAACTCTGCAGCACCATCATGATCACCATCGTCACCGGCGCGACACCTTGATCTCCATCGTAGCATCGTTGTCGTCTCGCCAATCTTATGCTTCTACGACTATCGCTACCGCTTAGTGATAAAGTAAAGCATTACAGGGCGATTGCATTGCATACAATAAAGCGACAACCATATGGCTCCTGCCAGTTGCCGATAACTCGGTTACAAAACATGATCATCTCATACAATAAAATTTAGCATCATGTCTTGACCATATCACATCACAACATGCCCTGCAAAAACAAGTTAGACGTCCTCTACTTTGTTTGTTGCAAGTTTTACGTGGCTGCTATGGGCTTAAGCAAGAACTCATCTTACCTACGCATCAAAAGCACAACGATAGTTCGTCAAATAGACTCCGTTTTAACCTTCTCAAGGACCGGGCGTAGCCATACTTGGTTCAACTAAAGTTGGTGAGATGTCTCCCGCAAGCCATCTGTGTGCAAAGCACGTCGAGGGAACCGGTCTCGCGTAAGCGTACGCGTAAGGTTGGTCCGGGTCATCTCATCCAACAATACCGCTGAACCAAAGTATGACATGCTGGTAGGCAGTATGACTTGTATCGTCCACAACTCACTTGTGTTCTACTCGTGCATATAACATCAAACCATAAAAACCTAGGCTCGGATGCCACTGTTGGGGAACGTAGTAATTTCAAAAAAATTCCTACGCACACGCAAGATCATGGTGATGCATAGCAACGAGAGGGGAGAGTGTTGTCTATGTACCCTTGTAGACCGAAGCGGAAGCGATCACAACGTAGAGGAAGTAGTCGTACGATCTCCTCGCGATCCAACCGATCCCGGCGCCGTTACTCCGGCGCCCCCGAGTTCTTGGCACACGTACAGCTCGATGACGCTCCTCGGGCTCCGATCCAGCAAAGCTCCGGGGAGAGAGTTCCGTCAGCACGACGGCGTGGTGACGATCTTGATGTTCTACTATCGCAGGGCTTCACCTAAGCGCTGCAACAATACGACCGAGGTGGAATATGGTGGAGGGGGGCACCGCACACGGCTAAGGAACGATCTCAAGGATCAACTTGTGTGTTCAGAGGTGCCCCCCTGCCCCCGTATATAAAGGATCCAGGGGGAGGGGCGGCCGGCCAGGGCTAGGCGCGCCAAGGGGGGATTAGGAGAAGGGGGGGAAAGAGGTGGAGGGAGAGAAGGAAAGGGGGGGCGCCGCCCCCCTTCCCTTGTCCTATTCGTACTAGGAGGGGGAGGGGGGCGCGGCCCCTTCCTTCCCCTTTCTCCCTTCTCCCTTAAGGCCCATAGTGGCCCATTAACCCCCCGGGGGGTTCCGGTAACCCCCCGGTACTCCGGTAAAATGCCGATTTCACTCGGAACCATTCCGATATCCAAATGTAGTCATCCAATATATCAATCTTTATGTCTCGACCATTTCGAGACTCCTCGTCATGTCCGTGATCACATCCGGGACTCCGAACTCCTTCGGTACATCAAAATACATAAACTCATAATAACCGTCATCAAAACCTTAAGCGTGCGGACCCTACGGTTCGAGAACAATGTAGACATGACCGAGACACGTCTCCGGTCAATAACCAATAGCGGGACCTGGATGCCCATATTGGCTCCTACATATTCTACGAAGATCTTTATCGGTCAGACCGCATAACAACATACGTTTGTTCCCTTTGTCATCGGTATGTTACTTACCCGAGATTCGATCGTCGGTATCCAATACCTAGTTCAATCTCGTTACCGGTAAGTCTCTTTAATCGTTCCGTAATACATCATCTCACAACTAACTCATTAGTTGTAGTGCTTGCAAGGCTTATGTGATGTGCATTACCGAGAGGGCCCAGAGATACCTCTCCGACTATCAGAGTGACAAATCCTAATCTCGAAATACGCCAACTCAACATCTACCTTTGGAGACACCTGTAGTACTCCTTTATAATCACCCAGTTACGTTGTGACGTTTGGTAGCACCCAAAGTGTTCCTCCGGCAAACGGGAGTTGCATAATCTCATAGTCATAGGAACATGTACAAGTTATGGATGAAAGCAATAGCAACACACTAAACGATCAGGTGCTAAGCTAATGGAAATGGGTCATGTCAATCAGATCATTCAACCAATGATGTGACCTCATTAATCAAATGACAACTCCTTTGTCTATGGTTAGGAAACTTAACCATCTTTGATTAACGAGCTAGTCAAGTAGAGGCATACTAGTGACATTCTGTTTGTCTATGTATTCACACATGTATTATGTTTCCGGTTAATACAATTCTAGCATGAATAATAAACATTTATCATGAATTAAGGAAATCAATAATAACTTTATTATTGCCTCTAGGGCATATTTCCTTCAGAGGGACCGTCCCGGATCCTCGGGTTGTGGAGGGGGGCTGTTTATCTTTTTAACAGCCTGGCGCAGTTCCTGCGTCGAAGTCGTCAGACCATATATTTAATAGTAAGAATACAAAACGGATGGACTGGTGAAAGCGTTCGCTTACCCAGTTCGGAGGATTATACATGGTAAAACCACCCTAAGGGTTGACGCGGAGAAATTCCTCCTCTTCTCCCTTATACAAAGTGGACAAGATCTTTATCAGAGCGGCAGCCGAGTCTGGCCCCTTACGGCCGTGACGGGTGGCGTCGTCCTCCCCGTTGAAATCCCACATGTGGTGACTTCTATATTGAAGCGGCTGCACCCCCCACATGATGCATATGGCCATGACTCCAATCATGGTTAGTCCGGAATGAAGGAAATATGCCCTAGAGGCAATAATAAAGTTATTATTTATTTCCTTATATCATGATAAATGTTTATTATTCATGCTAGAATTGTATTAACTGGAAACATAATACATGTGTGAATACATAGACAAACAGAGTGTCACTAGTATGCCTCTACTTGACTAGCTCATTAATCAAAGATGGTTATGTTTCCTAACCATGAACAAAGAGTTGTTATTTGATTAACGAGATCACATCATTAGTTGAATGATCTGATTGACATGACCCATTCCATTAGCATAGCACCCGATCGTTTAGTATGTTGCTATTGCTTTTATCCATGACTTATACATGTTCCTTTAACTATGAGATTATGCAACTCCCGTTTACCGTAGGAACACTTTGTGTGCTACCAAACGTCACAACGTAACTGGGTGATTATAAAGGTGCTCTACAGGTGTCTCTGAAGGTACATGTTGGGTTGGCGTATTTCGAGATTAGGATTTGTCACTCCGATTGTCGGAGAGGTATCTCTGGGCCCTCTCGGTAATGCACATCACATAAGCCTTGCAAGCATTGCAACTAATGTGTTAGTTGTGAGATGATGTATTACGGAACGAGTAAAGAGACTTGACGGTAACGAGATTGAACTAGGTATTGGATACCGACGATCGAATCTCGGGCAAGTAACATACCGATGACAAAGGGAACAACGTATGTTGTTATGCGGTCTGACCGATAAAGATCTTCGTAGAATATGTAGGAGCCAATATGGGCATCCAGGTCCCGCTATTGGTTATTGACCGGAGACGTGTCTCGGTCATGTCTACATTGTTCTCGAACCGTAGGGTCCGCACGCTTAAGGTTTCGATGACAGTTATATTATGAGTTTATGAGTTTTGATGTACCGAAGGAGTTCGGAGTCCCAGATGAGATCGGGGACATGACGAGGAGTATCGAAATGGTCGAGACGTAAAGATCGATATATTGGACGACTATATTCGGACATCGGAAAGGTTCTGAGTGATCCGGGTATTTTCGGAGGTACCGGGGAGTTACGGGATTACGGGAGAAGTAATGGGCCTTGATGGGCTTTAGTGGGAAAAGGAAAAAGGCTGCTGCGCCCCCCTCCCCTCTAGTCCGAATTGGACTAGGGAAAAGGGGGCCGGCCACCTCTCCTTCCCCTCCTATTCCTTCTCCCTTCCTCCCCTCTTGGTGGACTCCTACTAGGACTTGGAGTCCTAGTAGGACTCCATATCTTGGCCGCACCAATTGGCTTGGCCGGCCTCCTCCTCCTCCATCCTTTATATACTGAGGCAAGGGGCACCCCTTGGACACACAATTGATCAACGTGATCGTTCCTTAGCCGTGTGCGGTGCCCCCCTCCACCATATTCCACCTCGGTCATATTGTCGCGGTGCTTAGGCGAAGCCCTGCGCCGGTAACACATCAAGATCGTCACCACGCCGTCGTGCTGACGGAACTCCTCCCCGAAGCTTTGCTGGATCGGAGCCCGGGGATCGTCATCGAGCTGAACGTGTGCCAGGAACTCGGAGGTGCCGGAGTAACGGTGCTGTGATCGGTTGGATCGCGAGGAGAACGTACGACTACTTCCTCTACGTTGAGTCAACGCTTCCGCTTCGGTCTACAAGGGTACGTAGACAACACTCTCCCCTCTCGTTGCTATGCATCACCATGATCTTGCGTGTGCGTAGGAAATTTTTTGAAATTACTACATTCCCCAACAGTGGCATCCGAGCCTAGGTTTTTATGGTTTGATGTTATTTGCACGAGTAGAACACAAGTGAGTTGTGGACGATACAAGTCATACTGCCTACCAGCATGTCATACTTTGGTTCAGCGGTATTGTTGGACGAGACGATCCGGACCAACCTTACGCGTACGCTTACGCGAGACCGGTTCCCTCGACGTGCTTTGCACATAGATGGCTTGCGGAAGACTGTCTCTCCAACTTTAGTTGAACCGAGTGTGGCTACGCCCGGTCCTTGAGAAGGTTAAAACGGAGTCTATTTGACAAACTATCGTTGTGGTTTTGATGCGTAGGTAAGATGAGTTCTTGCTTAAGCCCGTAGCAGCCACGTAAAACTTGCAACAACAAAGTAGAGGACGTCTAACTTGTTTTTGCAGGGCATGTTGTGATGTGATATGGTCAAGACATGATGCTAAATTTT
The DNA here is from genome assembly GCA_032464435.1 of Aegilops umbellulata. Classification (NCBI taxonomy): domain Eukaryota; kingdom Viridiplantae; phylum Streptophyta; class Magnoliopsida; order Poales; family Poaceae; genus Aegilops; species Aegilops umbellulata. Next base: position 589,970,072 of record CP136057.1, read on the forward strand.
ATTGTATGAGATGATCATGTTTTGTAACCGAGTTATCGGCAACTGGCAGGAGCCATATGGTTGTCGCTTTATTGTATGCAATGCAATCGCGATGTAATGCTTTACTTTATTACTAAGCGGTAGTGATAGTCGTGGAAGCATAAGATTGGCGAGACGACAACGATGCTACGATGGAGATCAAGGTGTCGCGCCGGTGACGATGGTGATCATGACGGTGCTTCGAAGATGGAGATCACAAGCACGAGATGATGATGGCCATATCATATCACTTATATTGATTGCATGTGATGTTTATCTTTTTATGCATCTTATCTTGCTTTGATTGACGGTAGCATTATAAGATGATCTCTCACTAAATTATCAAGAAGTGTTCTCCCTGAGTATGCACCGTTGCGAAAGTTCTTCGTGCTGAGACACCACGTGATGATCGGGTGTGATAGGCTCTACGTTCAAATACAACGGGTGCAAAACAGTTGCACACGCGGAACACTCAGGTTATACTTGACGAGCCTAGCATATAACAGATATGGCCTCGGAACACGGAGACCGAAAGGTCGAGCGTGAATCATATAGTAGATATGATCAACATAGTGATGTTCACCATTGAAACTACTCCATCTCACGTGATGATCGGACATGGTTTAGTTGATTTGGATCACGTGATCACTTAGAGGATTAGAGGGATGTCTATCTAAGTGGGAGTTCTTAAGTAATATGATTAATTGAACTTTAATTTATCATGAACTTAGTCCTGATAGTATTAGCATATCTATGTTGTAGATCAATAGCTCGCGTTGTTACTTCCCTATGTTTATTTTGATATGTTCCTAGAGAAAATTGTGTTGAAAAATGTTAGTAGCAATGATGCGGATTGGATCCGTGATCTGAGGTTTATCCTCATTGCTGCACAGAAGAATTATGTCCTTGATGCACCGCTAGGTGACGGACCTATTGCATGAGCAGATGCAGACATTATGAACGTTTTGCTAGCTCAATATGATGACTACTTAATAGTTTAGTGCACCATGCTTAACTGCTTAGAATCGAGACTTCAAAGACGTTTTGAACGTCATGGAGCATATGAGATGTTCTAGGAATTGAAGTTAATATTTCAAGCAAATACCCGAGTTGAGAGATATGAAGTCTCCGACAAGTTCTATAGCTAAAAGATGGAGGAGAATCGCTCAACTAGTGAGCATGTGCTCAGATTGTCTGGGTACTACAATCGCTTGAATCAAGTGGGAGTTAATCTTCCAGATAAGATAGTGATTGACAGAATTCTCTAGTCACCATCACCAAGTTAGTAGAACTTCGTGATGAACTATAATATGCAAGGGACAACGGAAAATATTCCCAAGCTCTTCGCGATGCTAAAATCAGCGAAGGTAGAAATCAAAGAAAAACATCAAGTGTTGATGGTTGACAAGATCACTAGTTTCAAGAAAAGGGCAAAAGGAAAGAAGAGGAACTTCAAGAAGAACGGCAAGCGAGTTGCTGCTCAAGTGAAGAAGCTCAAGTCTGGTCCTAAGCCTGAGACTAAGTGCTTCTACTGCAAAGGGACTGGTCACTAGAAGCGGAACTACCCCAAGTATTTGGCGGATAAGAAGGATGGCAAAGAGAACAAAAGTATATTGGATATACAGATTATTGATGTGTATTTTACTAGTGTTCATAGCAATCCCTCGGTATTTGATACTGGTTCAGTTGCTAAGAAGTAGTAACTCGAAACGGGAGTTGCAGAATGAACAGAGACTAGTTAAGGGTGAGGTGACGATGTGTGTTGGAAGTAGTTCCAAGATTGATATGATCATCATCATACACTTCCCTATACTTTCGAGATTAGTGTTGAACCTAAATAAGTGTTATTTGGTGTTTGCGTTGAGCATAAATATGATTTGATCATGTTTATTGCAATACGGTTATTCATTTAAGTTAGAGAACAATTGTTGTTCTGTTTACATGAATAAAACCTTCTATGGTCATACACACCAACGAAAATGGTTTGTTGGATCTCGATCGTAATGATACACATATTCATAATATTGAAGCCAAAAGATGCAAAGTTAATAATGATAGTGCAACTTGTTTGTGGCACTGCCGTTTAGGTCATATTGGTGTAAAGCGCATGAAGAAACTCCATGCTGATGGAATTTTGGAATCACTTGATTATGAATCACTTGATGCTTGCGAACCATGCCTCATGGGCAAGATGACTAAGACTCCGTTCTCCGGAACAATGAAGCGAGCAACAGATTTGTTGGAAATCATACATACTGATGTATGTGGTCCGATGAATATTAAGGCTCGCGACAAGTATCATTATTTTCTGACCTTCACAGATAATTTGAGCAGATATGGGTATATCTACTTGATGAAACATAAGTCTGAAACATTTGAAAAGTTCAAAGAATTTTAGAGTGAAGTGGAAAATCATCGTAACAAGAAAATCAGGTTTCTACGATCTGATCGCGGAGACAAATATTTGAGTTACGAGTTTGGTCTTCGATTAAAACAATGTGGAATAGTTTCACAAATTCATGCCACCTGGAACACCACAGCATAATGGTGTGTCCGAACGTCATAACCGTACTTTATTGGATATAGTACAATCTATGATGTTTCTTACCAATTTACCAATATCGTTTTGGGATCATGCATTAGAGACAGCTGCATTCACGTTAAAAAGGGGCACCATCTAAATCCATTGAGACGACACAATATGTACTATGGTTTGGCAAGAAACCAAAGTTGTCGTTTCTTAAAAGTTTGGGGTTGTGATGCTTATATGAAAAATTTTCATCCTGATAAGCTCAAACCAAAATCGGAGAAATATGTCTTCATAGGATACCCAAAGGAAATTGTTGGGTACACCTTCTATCACAGATCCAAAGGCAAGACATTTGTTGCTAAGAATGGATCCTTTCTAGAGAAGGAGTTTCTCTCGAAAGAAGTGAGTGGGAGGAAAGTAGAAAACTTGATAAGGTAATTGTACCTTCTCCCTTATTGGAAAGTAGTTCATCACAGAAATCTGTTCTTGTGACTACTACACCAATTAGTGAGGAAGCTAATGATGATGATCATGTAACTTCAGATCAAGTTACTACCGAATCTCGTAAGTAAACCAGAGTGAGATCCGCACCAGAGTGGTACGGTAATCCTGTTCTGGAAGTCATGTTACTAGACCATGACGAACTTGCGAACTATGAGGAAGCGATGATGAGCCCAGATTCCGCGAAATGGTTTGAGGCCATGAAATCTGAGATATGATCCATGTATGAGAACAAAGTTTGGACTTTGGTTGACTTGCCCGATGATCGGCAAGCAATTAAGAATAAATGGATCTTCAAGAGGAAGACGGACGCTGATAGTAGTGTTACTATCTACAAAGCTAGAATTGTCGCAAAAGGTTTTCGACAAGTTCAAGGTGTTGACTACGATGAGAGTTTCTCACTCGTATCTATGCTTAAGTCTGTCCGAATCATGTTAGCAATTGCCGCATTTTATGAAATCTGGCAAACGGATAAAACAAAACTGCATTCCTTAATGGATTTATTAAAGAAGAGTTGTATATGATGCAACCAGAAGGTTTTGTCAATCCTAAAGGTGCTAACAAAATGTGCAAGCTCCAGCGATCCATCTATGGACTGGTGCAAGCATCTCGGAGTTGGAATATACGCTTTGATGAGTTGATCAAAGCATATAGTTTTATACAGACTTACGGTGAAGCCTGTATTTACAAGAAAGTGAGTGGGAGCACTACAGCATTTCTGATAAGTATATGTAGATGACATATTATTGATCGGAAATAATGTAGAATTATTCTGTAAAGCATAAAGGAGTATTTGAAAGGAGTTTTTCGAAGAAGGACCTCGGTAAAGCTGCTTACATATTGAGCATCAAGATCTATAGAGATAGATCAAGACGCTTGATAAGTTTTTCAATAAGTACATACCTTGACAAGATTTTGAAGTAGTTCAAAATGGAACAGTCAAAGAAAGAGTTCTTGCCTGTGTTACAAAGTGTGAAATTGAGTAAGACTCAAAGCCCGACCACGGCAGAAGATAGAAAGAGAATGAAAGTCATTCCCTATGCTTTAGCCATAGGTTCTATAAAGTATGCCATGCTGTGTACCAGATCTATTGCATACCCTACCACTGAGTTTGGCAAGGGAGTACAATAGTGATCTAGGAGTAGATCACTGGACAACGGTCAAAATTATCCTTAGTGGAATAAGGATATGTTTCTCGATTATGGATGTGACAAAAAGGTTCGTCGTAAAAGGTTACGTCGATGCAAGTTTTGACACTAATCTAGATGACTCTAAGTCTCAATCTAGATACATATTGAAAGTGGGAGCAATTAGCTAAAGTAGCTCCGTGCAGAGCATTGTAGACATAGAAAATTGCAAAATACATAACGGATCTGAATGTGGCAGACCCGTTGACTAAATTTCTCTCACAAGCAAAACATGATCACACCGTAGTACTCTTTGTGTGTTAATCACATAGCGATGTGAACTAGATTACTGAATCTAGTAAACCCTTTGGGTGTTGGTCACATATCGATGTGAACTATGGGTGTTAATCACATGATGATGTGAACTATTGATGTTAATCACATGGTGATGTGATCTAGATTATTGACTCTAGTGCAAGTGGGAGACCGAAGGAAATATGCCCTAGAGGCAATAATAAAGTTATTATTTATTTCCTTATATCATGATAAATGTTTATTATTCATGCTAGAATTGTATTAACTGGAAACATAATACATGTGTGAATACATAGACAAACAGAGTGTCACTAGTATGCCTCTACTTGACTAGCTCATTAATCAAAGATGGTTATGTTTCCTAACCATGAACAAAGAGTTGTTATTTGATTAACGAGATCACATCATTAGTTGAATGATCTGATTGACATGACCCATTCCATTAGCATAGCACCCGATCGTTTAGTATGTTGCTATTGCTTTTATCCATGACTTATACATGTTCCTTTAACTATGAGATTATGCAACTCCCGTTTACCGTAGGAACACTTTGTGTGCTACCAAACGTCACAACATAACTGGGTGATTATAAAGGTGCTCTACAGGTGTGTCCGAAGGTACATGTTGGGTTGGCGTATTTCGAGATTAGGATTTGTCACTCCGATTGTCGGAGAGGTATCTCTGGGCCCTCTCGGTAATGCACATCACATAAGCCTTGTAAGCATTGCAACTAATGTGTTAGTTGTGAGATGATGTATTACGGAACGAGTAAAGAGACTTGCCGGTAACGAGATTGAACTAGGTATTGGATACCGACGATCGAATCTCGGGCAAGTAACATACCGATGACAAAGGGAACAACGTATGTTGTTAAGCGGTCTGACCGATAAAGATCTTCGTAGAATATGTAGGAGCCAATATGGGCATCCAGGTCCCGCTATTGGTTATTGACCGGAGACGTGTCTCGGTCATGTCTACATTGTTCTCGAACCGTAGGGTCCGCACGCTTAAGGTTTCGATGACAGTTATATTATGAGTTTATGAGTTTTGATGTACCGAAGGAGTTCGGAGTCCCGGATGAGATTGGGGACATGACGAGGAGTCTCGAAATGGTCGAGACGTAAAGATCGATATATTGGACGACTATATTCGGACATCGGAAAGGTTCTGAGTGATCCGGGTATTTTCGGAGGTACCGGGGAGTTACGGGATTACGGGAGAAGTAATGGGCCTTGATGGGCTTTAGTGGGAAAAGGAAAAAGGCTGCTGCGCCCCCCTCCCCTCTAGTCCGAATTGGACTAGGGAAAAGGGGGCCGGCCACCTCTCCTTCCCCTCCTATTCCTTCTCCCTTCCTCCCCTCTTGGTGGACTCCTACTAGGACTTGGAGTCCTAGTAGGACTCCATATCTTGGCCGCACCAATTGGCTTGGCCGGCCTCCTCCTCCTCCATCCTTTATATACTGAGGCAAGGGGCACCCCTTGGACACACAATTGATCAACGTGATCGTTCCTTAGCCGTGTGCGGTGCCCCCCTCCACCATATTCCACCTCGGTCATATTGTCGCGGTGCTTAGGCGAAGCCCTGCGCCGGTAACACATCAAGATCGTCACCACGCCGTCGTGCTGACGGAACTCCTCCCCGAAGCTTTGCTGGATCGGAGCCCGGGGATCGTCATCGAGCTGAACGTGTGCCAAGAACTCGGAGGTGCCGGAGTAACGGTGCTGTGATCGGTTGGATCGCGAGGAGAACGTACGACTACTTCCTCTACGTTGAGTCAACGCTTCCGCTTCGGTCTACAAGGGTACGTAGACAACACTCTCCCCTCTCGTTGCTATGCATCACCATGATCTTGCGTGTGCGTAGGAAATATTTTGAAATTACTACATTCCCCAACACGGAATGAGCCAATAATCTTATCCGGCCCATTAGGTAAAGGACGTCCTTGTCACTTTCTCTCTGAGGGCTCCGTGGGCGCTAGCTTAGGCGCTTCTTCGGGGAAGCACTGTTGAATTCAGGGAGGCCGATCTGAACAGGATCCGACAGCGGGACATCCTCTATATAGAACCATTCCGAAGGCCAGTCCTCGGACGCCTTCTTTGGGGTTCCGGATAGATATCCGGTCCCGGGGGTGCGCCACACTTCGGCTCCGCCCACTTCAGATATTAACCCCTCTTGAGAATGGGGCACCAGGAAGAACAGACTCTTCCACAGCGCGAAATGAGACTCAACACCCAAGAATAGCTCGCAAAGGGCAACGAAGCCCGCGATATGCAATATAGAGGCAGGTGTGAGGTTGTGCAGCTGGAGGCCATAGAACTCCAGAAGCCCTCGGAGAAACGGATGAATTGGAAATCTGAGGCCCCTTATTAGATAAGGGACAAGGCATACCCGCTCTCCTTTGGAGGGAGTGGGGGCGCTCTACGCTTGCTCTCCGCCATTATAGGCGGCGAGTCCGGCTCGAACCGGGACCATGTAGGCCGGAGGAAGGAATCCCTTGGTCTGAAGCGATACTAGCTCGCTATGCGGGATGGAGCACCTCTCCCAGTCTCCGGGCTTAGGACTGGAAGGGCGAGAGGAGGAGTTGCAACGGCTGGCCATGGTGGAATGGACCTTTTCTGGATGTGCTCTGATGACTACTCACGGAGGGGAGAAGGTGTAGTTTGGATCTAAATCCCCATTCCTTTAAATAGGAGGCTCATTTACGCGGCTAGGGGTGTGAATGTAAAAACACCCAGACTTTTCGTATTCTTTTGACACATGGAAGACGACCATTATTGGGCGTAGAAGCCAAGGAGCGCTGCATTTATAAAGAACAGGACATTATTCAACAGGTACACGAAATCCGGAAGGGGAACCCGCCTTGCAATGCCGAAGACAATCTGCGCGCCGGACTCGTCGTCATTGAAGCCTGGTTCGGGGGCTACTAAGGGAGTCCTGGATTAGGGGGTGTCCGGATGGCCGGACTATACCATCAGCCGGACTCCTGGATTATGAAGATGCAAGATTGAAGACTTCGTCCCGTGTCCGGATGGGACTTTCCTTGGCGTGGAAGGCAAGCTTGGCGATGCGGATATTTAGATCTCCTACCATTGTAACCGACTTTGTGTAACCCTAACCCTCTCCGGTGTCTATATAAACCGGAGGGTTTTAGTCCGTAGGACAGGACAACATACAACAATCATACCATAGGGTTTTAGCCTCCTTGATCTCGTGGTAGATCTACTCTTGTACTACCCATATCATCAATATTAATCGAGCAGGACCTAGGGTTTTACCTCCATCGAGAGGGCCCGAACCTGGGTAAAACTCCGTGTCCCTTGTCTCCTGTTACCATCCGCCTAGACACACAGTTCGGGACCCCCTACCCGAGATCCGCCGGTTTTGACACCGACAGTGACGTTCTTTCTCATTAAGATTTTGTGCATCCAACCCTGAAAGCGCATGACAACCTCTGCTTCCCTCTGCGAAGGGCCTATCTTTTACTTTTATCTTCTACCTTATGCAAGAGTCATGGTGATTTTCACCTTTCCTTTTTACATTTTATCCTTTGGGAAGCACAGTGTGTTGGAAAGATCCTGATATATATATATATATATATATATATATATATATATATATATATATATATATATATATATATATATATATATATAATTGGATGTAAGTTAGCATGAACTATTATTGTTGACATTACCCTTGAGGTAAAAGGTTGGGAGGCGAAACTATAAGCCCCTATCTTTCTCTGTGTCCGATTAAAACTCCGTAACCACAAGTATTGTGTGAGTGTTAGCAATTGTGAAATACTAAATGATGGTTGAGTATGTGGACTTGCTGAAAAGCTATTATATTGAGTCTTTCTCATGTTATGATAAATTGCAATTGCTTCAATGACTGAGATTATAGTTTGTTAGTTCGCAATGAAGTTTCTGATTCATACTGTCATTGTGAATAGATTATTACTTGAGCATAAGAAATTATATGACAATATCCATATATGTTGTTGTTATAAGAATGATCATGATGCCCTCATGTTCGTATTTTATTTTTTCGACACCTCTGCCTCTAAACATGTGGACATATTTATCATTATCGGCTTCCGCTTGAGGACGAGTGAGGTCTAAACTTGGGGGAGTTGATACGTCCATTTTGCATCATGCTTTTATATCGATATTTATTGCATTATGGGCTGATATTACACATTATGTCACAATACTTATGCCTATTCTCCTTTATTTTACAAGGTTTACATAAAGAGGGAGAATGTCGGCAGCTAGAATTCTGGGCTGGAAAAGGAGAAAATATTAGAGACCTATTGTGCACAACTCCAAAAGCCCTGAAACTCCACAGAAGTTATTTTTGGAAATAATAAAAAATACTGAGCGAAGAAAATACCAGAGGGGACCCACACCCTAGGCACGAGGGTGGGGGCACGCCCTACCCCCTGGGCGCGCCCCCTGCCTTGTGGGCCCCCTGGTGGACCTCCTGTGCCCATCTTCTGCTATACGAAGTCTTTCGTCCGAAGAAAAATCATAAGCAAGCTTTCGGGACGAGACTCCACCGCCATGAGGCGGAACCTTGGCAGAACCAATCTAGGGCTCTGGCGGAGCTGTTCTGCCGGGGACACTTCCCTCCGGGAGGGGGAAATCATCACCAACGCTCCTCTCATCGGGAGGGGGCCAATCTACATCAACATCTTCACCGGCACCATCTCCTCTCAAACCCTAGTTCATCTCTTGTATCCAATTCTTGTCTCTAAGTCTGAGATTGGTACGTGTAGGTTGCTAGTAGTGTTGATTACTCCTTGTAGTTGATGCTAGTTGGTTTATTTGGTGGAAGATCATATGTTCAGATCCTTTATGCATATTAATACTCCTCTGATTATGAACATGAATATGCTTTGTGAGTAGTTACGTTTGTTCCTAAGGACATGGGAGAAGTCTTGCTATAAGTAGTCATGTGAATTTGGTATTCGTTCGATATTTTGATGAGATGTATGCTGTCTCTCCTCTAGTGGTGTTATGTGAATGTCGACTACATGACACTTCACCATTGTTTGGGCCTAGAGGAAGGCCTTAGGAAGTAATAAGTAGATGATGGGTTGCTAGAGTGACAGAAGCTTAAACCCTAGTTTATGCGTTGCTTCGTAAGGGGCTGATTTGGATCCATATGTTTCATGCTATGGTTAGGTTTACCTTAATACTTCTTTTGTAGTTGCGGATTCTTGCAATAGGAGTTAATCATAAGTGGGATGTTTGTCCAAGTAAGGACAGCACCCAAGCACCGGTCCACCCACATATCAAATTATCAAAGTACCGAACGCGAATCATATGAACGTGATGAAAACTAGCTTGACGATAATTCCCATGTGTCATCGGGAGCGTTTTCCTTCATATAAGAAATTGTCCAGGCTTGTCCTTTGCTAAAAAAGGATTGGGCCATCTTGCTGCACTTTATTTACTTTTGTTACTTGTTGCTCGTTACAAATTATCTTATCACAAAACTATATGTTACCTATAATTTCAGTGCTTGCAGAGAATACCTTGCTGAAAACCACTTATCATTTCCTTCTGCTCCTCATTTGGTTCGACACTCTTACTTATCGAAAGGACTACGATTGATCCCCTATACTTGTGGGTCATCAAGGTCTTGCGTCGTCCCCCTCGTGAGACTTGGCCCCTCGCGAGGGTCTTGAATGCCTTGTTGATGAAGATGGGCCATACAGGCCTGATAGCAGAGCCATGCCGCGGGCCGCAGGAAGGCAAGTCTGGGGACCCCCGTTCCCAGAACGCCGACAGCGAATGATTGATGATCATTCGCACGTACCGGACGTGTTGTTTCACAGAATACAATCACAGTCACTGCAAGGTCTTTGAGCAGGATCCCAGCTTCTCTGGGCCTTCAGGAATTTTTGACTGGAGGTTGGTAAGTAGCCTTGGTACACGCTCTCTGTTTGTCGGACTAAATTATCCGATTAACCAGGACATAACCAACGACAAGGATCATGATGGCAGCGCGGTTTCGCTCATCAGGCAAAACTGTGTGTACACAGCATACCATGCGTATCTGCATGCACCATGCCCTGATATGTGCCACCATGCCCTGCAGCCCAAAGTAGGAGAGAGGGTCGCAAGTATCAGACTTCGACCTGCTGGCTAGAGTTTCGCCTGTCAGGCACCCATCTGGTTCTAGCCGTCAGCCAATTTCCACAGCTTAATAAATAGTAACGTCTAACTGAGCCAGTTAGTTAGATGCATACGCTTGGTGTAGTAGGATCTTTATTTAGTTTGATGCATACACTTGTTCTTTTTTGGTAGCCCTTTTGTAATGATGGCTAATGTTTGGTTTGGAAGAGAGAGCTGCGTCTTCACTCTTCTGGCCTGCTTACTCTTCTGTTGCACCCCTAGCCCAGGTTGTTGTTGCTGCTATTTTGAATGTACAATCAGTAGTATATTTCGTCTGTTGGTTGAATAAATGTGTTGTTAAAACGACAAACACAATGTTTTGGAAGTTGTTGCACGGTCCGATCCTTTAGTGCCCCGTACCATATGTAGCGCATACTATTTTTCGTACGGAACACATTTTCCACTTGTTGATAACATGTAGCCCACTGATGAAGGCCCAATAGAGAAGCCCATAATTAACTGGAAGGGAGGCTCTCACATGAATCCGGCCCAGGTACATGCTCATGGTCCCCTAAACATAAATAAGTAAATAAATAAATAAAGCTAAATGCTCATGCACCAGTTCTTTAAATTCACAATTTAATAGGAGGATATTATTTCCTATGATAGTGTCGTTACATTCAGTCGATATTATTCTTCGACAAAGATAGCGACCAGTCTTCTTTCTCCCAACATTTTCTTCCTGCAACCAGCAGACCCATGCAAATCGTAGTCAACGTCGTAAATAGATCCGGTCCATTTTTATTTTTCAATAAGAATGTCCAACCCAGCCCAGCACATTGGCGACAACACTTTATCCTCCGCCTTGGTGCGCTCGCCGCGGCGCCGCCATCCGGCCTTGTCAACATAGTTTTTTCGAAATGGTCCCTGTCAACATAGTGAATCGGGAGAGGACTGTAGTTGTGAGTATGACAGTACGGACCCACCAGGTCCACTCCCGAACACAAGCAAGCGCCTCTTTTACTACTCAGATGAACCCCTCGTTTTTTACTCTAATCCACCTTGCTGATATCTGGGACCCACATCAATTTCAACGTATAGTCAATTAACGACAGAATTGCACAAATTTTTTAGTAGTAATTCGAAGGAGCAGGCTATAAACTGGATTGTGCGGTCTCTGTAGCCCGTCTAACAACATGACCAGCCCAGCAGTTTTTTCTTTGGGAAAATAGGTAGCCCAGTATTTCTTTTTGAAGAATACCCAAGCCAGGCCTATTTGTTTTCTCCGACTTACTGGGTTGCAAATCTTTCAAGACGAGGAGGGATGCATTCCGGCCTGGCCAAAGAGTATGGTCAGTGTCTGTTAAAAGTAATATCAAAAGGGGTTGAAAATTCCAAAAAAATTATAGCAGATGGGATATTAGTTTCTTTTTTTGTTAATTATTTTAACCCTGGTACTGACCAGAAAATGTGCAGCAATTCTAAAAATGGAAAACAGGCTGCAATAAATTCCATATGAATTAGAAAATGAGTAAAAATTATAAAAATAATAGCAAATGGGCTGTACACGCCATAGATTTCGAGGCTGACTTGTTTATGCAAGGCTTTGTCAGTCAACACACGATTCTAGCAGCAGTGACTGTTGGATGTCCATCCAACGGCCAACGTGCTTATTCAATCTCTGATCTTCCTGCTCCAGCCGCCTAAACTAGCGTCGGCGGGACTGCCTGCTCCCTCCTCTTGTGGCCCGTTGTGAAGCCGCGCAGGCTTCCCCGACCCACCCTACTCCCTCCGCTGGGCTGGTCGCATGCAATCAACTGCCTCCTTACTATGCGAAAAAATGATTACTCCCACCGACATCTGGGGCGCACTGGTTGGGAGGCTGACCTGTGGGCCTACTAAGTTGAGGCGTACGCAGGGCTTGTCAACTTAGTCAACAAACGATTCTAGCAGCAGTAACCGTCGGATTTGAATCGAACGGTCCTCCTGCTTCTTCAATCGATGTTCTTCTTGCACCAGCCGCCCAAACCAGCGCCGGCGAGACCGCCTGCTCCTGCCTCCAGTGGCCGGCTGTGTTGCCGTTGAGGCCTCACCGCCCCTACTACTCCCACCGCTAGCCAGGCCCTGCGGCGATGGCAGCCTCACATCGCAGCCGAACCAGTGAACCCTCGTACTCCTCTCCGCATGGGCATCCACTACCACGTCTTCCCCGGATCCGCGTCGTCCCCTTCCTAAGCCTCGCCATTGTCCATCGCCTTGGTGCTCTCGGTGCGGAGTGGTCAATGTGGTCAACGACCGACTTCCATCGGAAGAGTACTGTACGTGGAGAGGCTGACTGCTGGGTCCACGGCCACAGCCCAGTTTTTAGTGATTTGCCAAGTAAGTCGCTTTGCCGGGCCTGTTGGGCTACAAATCTTTCAAGACGAGGAGAGCTTCATTCGGCTAGCCGAGAAAATGGCATATCAGTAATGAGAAATGGGCTGTACATTTTTAATACACATCAAATCGGCAATTAGTTTCAAATTTCTTTTTTTCACTTCGAGATTTTAAATTGCATTGATTTTTATGCATGGACAATTTGTTGGATTTTATATTTATATATATTTATTTTTAAAATCAGTTTGAACGTGACTCAAAATTTCGGGATTATAAATAGTTCGGACCGCACCGAAATATGCAAAATTTCGTATAACTTTTTAACCATGGCCACAATATGGGTTGTAATGCTAAGAAAAAGAATATGGGCTCCAAAAAAACCTTAAGAATTAGCAAATGGGTTGTAAATTATTAGAAATAATGGCAGATGGGCTATATGCTGTTTTCCATAGATTTGAAGCTTTCCTAAAAAAAAGGTTGACGCACAAGCAGTGACTGTGGGAGTCATGCTTCTTCAATCTATGTTGTTCCTGCTCCAGCCTCTCAAACAAGCGCCGACGGGACTGCCTGCTCCCTCCTCCCTGCGGCCGGCTGTGCTGCCGCGTAGGCCACCGCCCCACCGTACTCCCATCGCTCTCCTAGCCATCCCTCTACTCACCCACACCTGCTGTTATTCTCCGGCGACGGCAGACGAACCAGTAAACCCTCGTACAGTCGTACTCCCCTCCGCATGGGAAACAACTGCCGATTCTTCCCTGGCTCCGTGTCGTTCCCTTCCTAGGCCCCGCCGTCGTCCACCGCACTGGTGCTCTCGGCGCGGCCTGGTCAACGACCGACATGCATCTGAAGTGGACTGTGCGTGGAGAGGCTGACAGCTGGGTGCACGGCCGCACGCAAGGAAATGCCTCCTTATTACGCACAAAATAATGATTCCCCTACCTAACATCTGGGACCCACCGAAAGGGCCTCTGTATTTCGTGAAAAAACGTTACCGCCGCTGACAGCTCGGACCCACCAGCTATATCTTCGCACACAAGGAAGCGCCTCCTTATTACGAACAAAAAAATGAATACTCCCCCTGCTAGCTGGGACCCAGTATAGCGGGAGGCTGACTTGTGAGCCTGCTAAGTTGACGGGGACAGAGGGCTTTGTCAACTTAGTCAATATGCATGATTCTAGCTCCATTGATCGTACGATGTCCACCCAACGGCCGTAGTGCTTCTTCAACCTCTGGTCTTCTTGCTCCAGCCGCCCAAACCAGCGCCGGCCGTGCCTCGTGCTCCTGCCTCCTGTGGCCGGCTGTGATGCCGCGGAGGCCTCACCGCCCCCTACTACTCCCACCGCTGGCCAGGCCATCCCTCTACTCACCCACAACCCCTGTTATTCTGCGGCGACGAGAGCCTCACACCGCAGCGAACCAGTGAACCCTCGTACTCCTCTCCGCATGGGCATCCATTGCCGCGTCTTCCCTGGCTCCGTGTCGTCCCCTTCCTAGGCCTCGCCGTCGTCTACCGCCTTGGTGCTCTCGATGCAGCGTGGTCAATGTGGTCAACGAACGAATTCCATCAGAAAAGTACTGTATGTGGTAGGCTGATAGCTGGGTCCATTGCCGCAGCAAGGAAGTGCCTCCTTATTACGCGCAAAATAATTATTTCTCCACCTGACAGCGGGGACCCACCGGACGGGCCACCGTATTTCGTGAAAAAAACATTTCCTCCTGCCTGCTGGGACCCATCAGCTACATCTTCGCATGCAAGGAAGTGTGTCCTGGCAAAAAAACGATTCGCCCCCCTGACTGCTGGGACCCACCAGCTACATCTTCGCACGCAAGGAAGTGCCTGACAGTCGGGACCCACCTGGTCGAAGCGTACGTAGCGTTGTCATTCTGGTCGCGAACGTGTACGTACATACTGGTCGATGTAGAGGCGCGCACATGTCATAGTAGAGGCGCGCACGAAGCATGTACACGTACGTACAGCGGCCAGGGTGCAAGAAAGTAAATACGGCCATGTACATACATACAGGCGGGGTCTCGAACGCCTACTCGCGCATACGTACGGCCAGCGCTCGTGTACATGGCTGGGTCGGAACGGAGAAACATCATCGTCGTCGTGTTCATGGGGAGCCAAGCGGCTGGGTCGGAACGGAATGCATCGTCGTGTTCATCAGGAGGGCTTGGACGGAACAGCCGATGGAAACGAGGCCTGGCGTACCGCAGAACGGAGGAAACAGCCTTGTGTTCGACCGGCCACGTTCGAAACAGGATCCTGTTCATCGGGAGGGGTCTGGCGTACCGCAAAATGGAGGAAACGGACCTCCTACGGTCGAAACGGGGGTCCTGTTGATCGGGATGGGTGTGCCGTACCGCAAATCGGAGGAAACAGACTTGTGTTGGAGCGCTACGGTCGAAACGGGGGTCCTGTTCATTGGGAGGGGTGTGGCGTACCGCAAAACAGGACTCCACGGGATATTGTTCATCTCCACCATCGACCCCCTCCAGCCTCCACGGGCTACTGTTCATCCACCGTCGACCTCCTCCAGCCTCCACCTGCGACTGTTCAACCACGGGCTCCTGTTCATCCAGCCTCCACCGCGCGCTACTCCACCGGCTACTGTTCAACCAACCCTCTCCATGGGCTCCTGTTCAACCACCCCTCCACGGGCTACTGTTCATCCAGCCCTCTATCGTCTACTGTTCATCCTGCCCTCCACGGGGTGGTCCTGCTCATCCTGCCCTCCACGGGGTCCTGTTCTTCCAGCCCCAACCGGCTCGATCAACCGGGGTCCTGTTCATCCAGAGGCAACACCACGGGGTCCTGTTCATCCACCCCCACCGGGAACTGTTCATCCAAACCCCCCCAGCAATGCTCACTGTTCATCCAGAGGCAGCATCGATTGGCTTCAGTTAGCAGCAGTAGCGAAGGAATCGCTCGATCAGGTTCAGTTAACAGTCATCGATCGATCGCTCGGGTTCAGTAACACGTAGCCTGCAGTGCAATCGCTCGGGTTCAGTTAGAGCCCAACGCCTCGCTCGGGTTCAGTTAGAGCCCAATGCCTCGCACCCACGCGCGTGCGTGTATGAGAGAAACGCGCATCGCTTGTCCCCGACCACCCACCGTAACCGGGAACACCCCGATATTTTCCTCGCCCTCGCTTCTACCACGGTTTTTTCCGTCATGGACGGCCCAAAGAATGTCATGCAGCTGCGTCTCCGGCCCGCCCAGGACGAAAACCCCATTTTCTGTCATGATTTTTTCTCATAGAAGTAGGACCCCACCACATCTATGATGATACCGGCCGCGGGTTTTGTCAAAATTATCGTCATAGAAGTGTCATAAGTATGACAATTTTTTTTCGTTCAACCCAAAATGTCACAGATGTGTCTTTTTTTGTAGTGGTTCCGATTGTAGACCTATCAATGCTATTGCCCTTCGCTATAGGTACCCCATTCCACGCCTTGATGATATGCTAGATGAACTAAGCGATGTCACTATCTTTTCCAAAATGGTTACTATCAAATACGCATACAAGAGGGTGATGAATGGAAAACTGCTTTCAAAACAATGTTTGGTTTGTATGAGTGGTTAGTCATGCATATGGGTTTATCGGAAGCACCCGGTACTTTTAATGCGTCTTATGCATTATGTGTTTCGCCCTTATATTGGTGAATTTGTTGTTGTCTACTTTGACGATATCCTTGTGTTTAGCAAATCTCTCAAAGAGCATGTCACCCACCTTCGCACCATGCTACAAATTCTTCGAAAAGAGTGTCTTTATGCCAATATGGAAAAATTCCTTTTTGGCGTTGTTAAGCTTGTTTTCTTGGGTTTTGTAGTATCTTCTAAGGGTGTTTATGTTGATGAATTTAAGATCAATGCTATTAAAACTTGGCCCCAACCAACCAATTTGCAACAAGTGCGTAGTTTCCTTGGTTTAGCCGGTTTCTACCGTAGATTTGTGAAGGATTTTAGCACTATTGTGTCTCCTTTACATGATTTGAGCAAGAAGAATGCACCCTTTGTTTGGGGACCATCTCAAGATAGCGCATTCAATGAGCTTAAGAATTTGCTTACTCATGCTCCCGTGCTTGCATTACCCAACTTTGACAAAACCTTTGAAATTCATTGCGATGCTAGTGGTAATGGCATAGGAGGCGTGTTAAAGCAAGAGAAGCGCCCCATAGCATACTTTAGTGAGAAACTCTCCGGAGCGCAACTCAATTACCCCATCTATGACAAAGAGCTATATGCTTTAGTGCGAGTTTTGCATGAATGGGAACATTACCTTCTACCTCATGAATTTATCATCCATACCAATCATGAAACACTTAAATATCTTAAAGGTCAAACTAAGTTGAACAAGCGTCATGCCAAATGGAGTGAATTTATAGAGTCATTTCCTTATGTCATCAAGTATATCAAAGGAAAGGAAAATGTTGTGGCGGATGCACTTTCCCGTATATGCATGCTTGTTACTCAACTTGAATTGAATGTCATTGGCTTTGAGCACATAAAAGACTTGTATGCGAATGATCCTA
Organism: Aegilops umbellulata; assembly: GCA_032464435.1. Classification (NCBI taxonomy): domain Eukaryota; kingdom Viridiplantae; phylum Streptophyta; class Magnoliopsida; order Poales; family Poaceae; genus Aegilops; species Aegilops umbellulata. Next base: position 589,987,598 of record CP136057.1, read on the forward strand.
CTTTTGCTATCCCATATGCCAAATATTTGACGCATACATCTTGGCACACTATTACATCAAAGATGGTTATCTTATGAGAGCTAACAAACTATGCATCCCCGAGTCTTCTCTTCGTTTGTTGCTTTTGTAAGAATCTCATGGCGGAGTCCTAATGGGACACTTTGGACGCGACAAGACACTTGCTACGCTCTCCAAGAACTATTTTTGGCCAAAGATGTTTCGCGACGTCAACCGCTTCACCGACCGATGCACTACATGTCGCAAAGCCAAGTCTAAAGCTCAATCTCATGGCCTTTACATTCCACTTCTAATTCCATATCAACCATGGGAAGATATTAGCATGGATTTTGTGCTTGGTTTCACTAGTAGAAAACCGGCCTTTTGTCCCGGTTCATAAGGGCCTTTAGTCCCGGTTCATGAACCGGGACTAAAGGGTCGTTACTAATACGTCCCCCCTTTAGTCCCGGTTCAAACCAGAACCGGGACAGATGGGCCTCCACGTGGCCGCTGCCGGCAGCCCAGGCAGGGGGGCATTTGGTCCCGGTTGATGACATAAACCGGGACCAAAAGGCTTCCACGCGTTAGCAGTTGGCTGGAGCTGAGGTTTTTCTTTTTTTAAAAAAAAAGTGGCTGGTTTAGGGGTTTAGGGGGTTATTTTTAGGTTGTTATTAGCTAGCTAATAGAGAGAAGTGTCCTCTCTTATATCTTCATCCTTGGTTTACCAATGCTACTACTATGTTCATTTCACCCGCAGATATATATATAATAACTCATGCATGCTCGCATCATACATCATCATATATAATAACAAGTCCTACTAATTAATCAAGCATCATCATACAACTTCTACTCGTTATTAATAATAAGTCATACGATCATCATCCTCATAGTCATCGAATCCAACCCTACATAATTGTTCTTAGCACATTATCATCAGTATCAGGTAGGACCTAAACACACTTAAGGTAAAACAACATAAAACAATATAGACCCTGACTCTCCATTATGAAGAATGGAGATCATCCTGTCTCCAATTCTCGCACCTCGCTTCCTTTTGCTTCCAAGAAGCTCCTTACGACTGTCCATACATTTTTTCCATTCTTTGATTGTCATGTCTCCACTTCTTTTAGAAATCCGGTATGGACAGTTGAGATTCGTAGGATGACCTGGATATATGTTCAAAACACGAAGGCTGCCGCCATTCTGATACATCAAATGAGGCACACAATCCTCTAGGATTCTCTATTGAAAAACATAGTAATAACTTTGTAGTTAGCAATGATGTAGTAGTTTTAGAAGTATGCAAAAAGATGCACGGATGTCATAATAGTAAAAAATCTTACCAGGGTATCTCCATGGTAGTTACCGTAGTTCAGCACGTGCACTAGTGGCACGTATTGACCATAATGTTGAGGAGTTCGATTGTAGATATTGTAATTCTCAAGATCATTACAAAATCCAACCAGATGAGTTTTCTCCTTGTAAATTAACTCAGCACCATCGGTGTAGTAAGTTCTATCTACCATCTTCTGCACATTCTTTGATACTTCAAAATAAGCTGTCAATGGAAATAAGCTGTCAACTATTTTGAAATGAACAAATAAATTAGTTAATAATTAACTATGTTTCAGAAACTCACATAGCGGTAGAACTAGAGGCATATCAACAAGGACCCAAATGTCCATATTGTCTTGCTCGATTTCACGATCACCAAGATCCATGGTGACAAGCATACCCTCATCAAAACCATACAATTTGCAAAATGCTTCCCAATTTTTGCAACCAAAATGGGTTACGCTCTCAGCATTATACAACTTTACTTCAAAATCCACATCATGATGGGTCCTTAGGTGAATTTTCTTCGTTTCAAAATTTTCATGGTCTTCAAAATCCATCCTCTCCAAGACATAGCGTCTTGCATGGCATGGTATAAACTATACTCGAATTGTAAAAGATGAAAATTACATGTTGAAATAGTTGAAGTCATGCTTAATTATGAAAAAAAAACACTTGTCGTCGTTGCGTACTGTTTCAATTTCGAAGGTCTCCTCGAGCTTAATGCTGAAGCGCCGACCATCGTCCAGGTGAGGCCTGTCGCACTGACCTCGATCGTCGTGGCACCAGTCGCACTCCCCCGGGAGACTTCCGTCGTCCGATAATGACATTTCCTATACGTTCATAATTCAAAGACTAAATTAGATCATTATTATTCAACTAATCATATGCATATGCCTTGCATAGTGCTCTCCAATTTGAGCATCCAATAAGAAAAATCAAATCGTAAAATAAAGTAGTATTCAAATTAGGATGCATTCAATTATAAGAAAAACTACATCATCTCTATGTGTCCGTACATCAAATATTATCACTAATACACGTCGAATACTATCATACATATCGCCAGTACAGCTAGAACCGTAGCGCCCGACGGGTATCGGCGCGGGCGGTGGACACCCAAAGGGAAGGAACCATCACAGGATCATAGCTCCAGTGAGATCCCTGAAGAACCTGCCAGGTATTCTCCAACCTGCCCTCCAACGCAACCATGTAGCGACGGACGTGCTGGTCCTCCTTGCTGACACGGTGACGTACCACCTCCGCGGTGTCCGGAAGCCTCGGCACCGTCACTGGCCCACGCGACCGCCACCAAACAAGGATCGGGTCAACGACGGGCTGGCTCCTCACCAAGCTACGCCCCCCGGAAGGTAGCGCCTCCCAGTACCACCCCGGCGGAGCCCAGTCCCGGACATGGCCCATCTGGTCAAGCAGGTGTCGTCCTCCGCCGACTCGACGACGAGGATGCGGGATAGGCATCGTCCACGTCGATGCGGGAATAATTGCTTTATCTAAAAAATAAACTAGTTCTATTAATTTTCTTGCTAAAAATAAACTACTTCTATAGTAAAATAAACCAGTTTTATTAAATCAACTAGTTCAACTACTAAGCACTTACTATAAATAGAATAATGTAGTACTTACTAAAAATAAACAAGTTTACCTAGTTCTAACTAATTCCATTAAACACTTTCTAAGTAGTACTAATTACTAAAAGTTATCGGGGAGGGGGGTATATCGACGACGACAGACCCGATAAAACATAAGAAAACGAAGAAGAAATAAAAAGAGGAGAAGAAGAGAGGAGAAGATCGAAGAAAAAAAATAGGCGAATAAGAAAGGAATAAAGGAGAAGAAGAAGAAATAGAATAATTCTATTTTTTTTCTCCTCTATTCCTTTCCTCTTCTCCTCTTCTTTTTCTTCTTTTTTCCTTTTCTTATTTATTTCTCCTCTTCTTCCTCTCCTCTTCTTCTTTCTTCCTCTTCTTATTTTATTCTTTCCCTATCCTTCTTTTTCTTCTAAATTTTAGCATATTCTATATTTTCTTCCAACTTTCTATATATGAACAAAAAACTTTCTATGAACAAAAAAAGTAAACAAACATACACATATACATACACATATACATTATACATTGTATATGAACATTATACATACACATATACATTATACATACACATATACATTATACAAAATTTTCTATGAACATATACATACACATAGCCACATACGTACATACACATATACATTATATATACATATGAACAAAAAAACTAAACTTAAAAAAATGAAGGGCAGGGGCGGCGGCACGGCAGGGCAGGGGCGGCCGCGGCGGGGCGGCGTGCAGCGGCAGCGAAGGGCAGGGGCAGCGCGCGGCGGCCGCGCAAGGTAGGGGCGGCGCGCGGCGGCAGCGAAGGGCAGGGGCGGACGGCGCGATGGCAGCGCGCGGCGGCGATGGCGGCCAGTACAGGGGGAGGAGCAGGGGAACGGGGCGGCGCTCACCGCGAGGTGGCGTTGGCGACGAGGAAGAAGTTAGGCTCGGGGACGGCGGAGGCCCGCTCGGGGGCGAGGGCAGGGGCGCGCGGGCTCGGCGACGGCAACGGAGACGCGATGGCGAGGCACGGGCAACGGCAGGGGCGGCGGACAGCGTAGGGGCAGCCTGGCGGTGTCGATGAGCTCGGCGTCGTCGGGGCAACTGGCGAGGGAAATGGTGAAAATTTCCTAAGTGTTGCTTATATAGCTAAGGCATTGGTCCCGGTTCGAGGCACAAACTGGGACCAATGCCCCCTTTAGTCCCGGTTGGTGCCACCAACCGGGACCAAATGCCACTTTTCGGCAGCCCAAAGGGCGGGAAGCGGCGGCCTTTGGTCCCGGTTGGTGGCACCAACCGGGACTAAAGGGGGCATTAGTCCCGGTTTCTGTCACGAACTGGGACCAATTCCCCCCTTCAGTCCCGGTTGGTGCCACCAACCGGGACCAATGGCCTTGTGCTGGCGCGGTGGTGGGAGTTTAGTCCCACCTCGCTAGTTGAGAGCGACCAGCACCTATTTATAATCTCCGCTGCCTCTTCCCTCTCGAACTCCTCTGAAATGCAGGCTTATGGGCCTAATTGGACACTGCAATGCCTGTGGGCCTATTGGGCCTGCTGCGGGCCTGAATTCAGGCCCATGGTTGGGTTTCTAGTCGTATTCAGGCCGTGCTGGCCCAGTAGGTGGCATTTTTTTCTTTTTTTCTATTTATTTTTTTGTTTCTACTTAGAACTAAATACTTATAGTTTTTTAGTGACCTCTTTTTTATTTTAGGTCACAAAAATTATAAACTTTCTGTTAGTGCCATTAGTTTTCAAATTAGAATAGTTAAAATTTGAATTCTTTGAAATTTGTGTCAATCTCAAGTTTGTGATTAACTTTACTAGTGCCATTAGTGTCAAATTAGAATAGTTAAAATTTGAATTCTTTGAAATTTGTGTGAATCTCAAGTTTGTGATTAACTTTACTAGTGCCATTAGTGTCAAATTAGAATAGTTAAAATTTGAATTCTTTGAAATTCGTGTCAATCTCAAGTTTGTGATTAACTTTACTAGTGCCATTATTTTTTCATTTCTACTTAGAACTAAATACTTATAGTTTTTTAGTGATTTCTTTTTTCTCTTAGGTCACAAAAATTATAAACTTTCTGTTAGTGCCATTAGCTTTAAAATTTGAATAGTTTAAATTTGAATTTTTTAAAATTTGTGTGAATCACTAGTTTACTAAATTTGTGTGAAAACACTTTGTAGAATAGTTAAAATTGATTTTTGAGTCAATCTTTTTCCTGCTATTTAATACTAGGTGGCACTTTTTTTGTTTTGTAGTGATTTCTTTTTATTTTTAGGTCACAAAAATTATAAACTTTCTGTTAGTGCCATTAGTTTTAAAATTTGAATAGTTTAAATTTGGATTTTTTAAAATTTGTGTGAATCACTAGTTTATGAATAACTTTACAAATATTATAGGCATTTTGTTTTCTTTTTTGCTATTTATTTTTTCATTTCTACTTAGAACTAAATACTTATAGTTTTTTAGTGATTTCTTTTTTCTTTTACGTCACAAAAAATAAAAACTTCTCTGTTAGTGAACATAGATGCACTTATAGAGAAAATTAAACATAAATTCATAATTCATTTCTATTTATGAATTTAGGTCCAATTTTCCTCTATAGGTGCATCTATTTTCACTTTGAGAGGAGCTCAACAACGCAGAGAGGGACGGGCTTATAAGCAGGTGTGGGCGCCCTTCGGTTGGCGAGGTGGGACTAAACTCTGGGTGCAACGAGGGCGAACCCTTTAGTCCCGGTTCGTGGCATGAACCGGGACTAAAGGGGAGCCTTTGGTCATGGTTCATGCCACGAACCGGGACCAATGGTGGTGGGCCAGCAGCCAGGCCCATTGGTCCCGGTCTGTCCCACCAACCGGGACCAAAAGGTCCAGACGAACCGGGACCAATGGCCCACGTGAAGGAAATATGCCCTAGAGGCAATAATAAAGTTATTATTTATTTCCTTATATATCATGATAAATGTTTATTATTCATGCTAGAATTGTATTAACCGGAAACATAATACATGTGTGGATACATAGACAAACAGAGTGTCACTAGTATGCCTCTACTTGACTAGCTTGTTAATCAAAGATGGTTAAGTTTCCTAACCATAGACAAAGGAGTTGTCATTTGATTAACAAGGTCACATCATTAGTTGAATGATCTGATTGACATGACCCATTCCATTAGCTTAGCACCCGATCGTTTAGTATGTTGCTATTGCTTTCTCCATGACTTATACATGTTCCTTTGACTATGAGATTATGCAACTCCCGTTTACCGTAGGAACACTTTGTGTGCTACCAAACGTCACAACGTAACTAGGTGATTATAAAGGAGCTCTACAGGTGTCTCCGAAAGTATTTGTTGGGTTGGCGTATTTCGAGATTAGGATTTGTCACTCCGAATGTCGGAGAGGTATCTCAGGGCCTTCTCGGTAATGCACATCACATAAGCCTTGCAAGCATTGCAACCAATAAGATAGTTGCAAGATGATGTATTACGGAACGAGTAAAGAGACTTGCCGGTAACGAGATTGAACTAGGTATTGGATACCGACGATCGAATCTCGGGCAAGTAACATACCGATGACAAAGGGAACAACGTATGTTGTTATGCGGTCTGACCGATAAAGATCTTCGTAGAAAGTGTAGGAGCCAATATGGGCATCCAGGTCCCGCTATTGGTTATTGACCAGAGATTTGTCTCAGTCATGTCTACAATGTTCTCGAACCGTAGGGTCCGCACGCTTAAGGTTACGATGACAGTTATTATGAGTTTATGCATTTTGATGTACTGAAGTTAGTTCGGAGTCCCGGATAAGATCACGGACATGACGAGGAGTCTCGGAATGGTCGAGATGTAAAGATTGATATATTGGATGACTATAGTCGGACATCGGAATGGTTCCGAGTGGTTTCGGATAAAACCGGAGTGCCGGAGCGGTTACCGGAACCCCCCGGGGAAGTAATGGGCCGTATTGGGCCCGAGGGAGAGAGAGGGCTGCGGCCAGGAGGTGGCGCCCCCCCCCCATGGGGAGTCCAAATTGGACAAGGAGGGGGGGCGCGGGCCCCCTTTCCCCTCTCCCTCTCCCTCTCTTTCCTTCCCCCCTCTCTTCCTAGTTGGACTAGGAAAGGGGAGTCCTACTCCACTAGGAGGAGGACTCCCCCCTCCCTTTGGCACGCCCCATAGGGCCGGCCGGCCTCCCCCCTTGCTCCTTTATATACGGGGGCAGGGGGGCACCCTAGAACACACAAGTTGATCTTCGTGATCGTTCATCAGCCGTGTGCGGTGCCCCCCTCCACCATATTCCACCTCGGTCATATTGTCGCGGTGCTTAGGCGAAGCCGTACATCGGTAGTTCATCAAGATCGTCACCACGCCGTTGTGCTGACGAAACTCGTCCCCGAGAGCTTTGCTGGATCGGAGCCCGGAGAACGTCATCGAGCTGTACGTGTGTCAAGAACTCGGAGGCGCCGGAGTAACGGTGCTTGGATCGGTCGGATCGGGAGGACGTACGACTACTTCCTCTACGTTGCGTCAACGCTTCCGCTTCGGTCTACGAGGGTACGTAGAAAATACTCTCCCCTCTCGTTGCTATGCATCACCATGATCTTGCGTGTGCGTAGGAATTTTTTTGAAATTACTACGTTCCCCAACAGTGGCATCCGAGCCTAGGTTTTTATGGTTTGATGTTATGCATGAGTAGAACACAAGTGAGTTGTGGACGATATAAGTCATACTGCCTACCAGCATGTCATACTTTGGTTCGGCGGTATTGTTGGATGAAGCGGCCCGGACCAACATTACGCGTACGCTTACGCGAGACTGGTTCTACCGCCGTGCTTTGCACACAGGTGGCTGGCGGGTGTCAGTTTCTCCAACTTTAGTCGAACCGAGTATGGCTACGCCCGGTCCTTGAGAAGGTTAAAACGGAGTCTATTTGACAAACTATCGTTGTGGTTTTGATGCGTAGGTGAGATTGGTTCTTGCTTAAGCCCGTAGCAGCCACGTAAAATTTGCAACAAACAAAGTAGAGGACGTCTAACTTGTTTTTGCAGGGCATGTTGTGATGTGATATGGTCAAGACATGATGCTAAATTTTATTGTATGAGATGATCATGTTTTGTAACCGAGTTATAGGCAACCGGCAGGAGCCGTATGGTTGTCGCTTTATTGTATGCAATGCAATCGCCCTGTAATGCTTTACTTTATCACTAAGCGGTAGCGATAGTCGTAGAAGCATAAGATTGGCGAGACGACAACGATGCTACAATGGAGATCAAGGTGTCGCGCCGGTGACGATGGTGATCATGATGGTGCTGCGGAGATGGAGATCACAAGCACAAGATGATGATGGCCATATCATATCACTTATATTGATTGCATGTGATGTTTATCTTTTTATGCATCTTATCTTGCTTTGATTGACGGTAGCATTATAAGATGATCTCTCACCAAATTATCATAGTAATAGTGTTCTCCCTGAGTATGCACGGTTGCGAAAGTTCTTCGTGCTGAGACACCACGTGATGATCGGGTGTGATAGGCTCTACGTTCAAATACAACGGGTGCAAAATAGTTGCACACGCGGAATACTCAGGTTTAACTTGACGAGCCTAGCATATAACAGATATGGCCTCGGAACACGGAGACCGAAAGGTCGAGCGTGAATCATATAGTAGATATGATCAACATAGTGATGTTCACCATTGAAACTACTCCATCTCACGTGATGATCGGACATGGTTTAGTTGATTTGGATCACGTGATCACTTAGAGGATTAGAGAGATGTCTATCTAAGTGGGAGTTCTTAAGTAATATGATTAATTGAACTTAAAATTATCATGAACTTAGTCCCTGATAGTATCTTGCTTGTTTATGTTGATTGTACATAGATGGCTCGTGTTGTTGTTCCGTTGAATTTTAATGCGTTCCTTGAGAAAGCAGAGTTGAAAGATGATGGTAGCAATTACACGGACTGGGTCCGTAACTTGAGGATTATCCTCATTGTTGCACAGAAGAGTTACGTCCTGGAAGCACCGCTAGGTGCCAGGCCTGCTGCTGGAGCAACGCCAGATGTTGTGAATGTCTGGCAGAGCAAAGCTGATGACTACTCGATAGTTCAGTGTGCCATGCTTTACGGCTTAGAACCGGGACTTCAACGACGTTTTGAACATCATGGAGCATATGAGATGTTCCAAGAGTTGAAGTTAATATTCCAACAGAATGCCCGGATTGAGAGATATGAAGTCTCCAATAAGTTCTATAGCTGCAAGATGGAGGAGAATGGTTCTGTCAGTGAGCATATACTCAGAATGTCTGGGTATTATAATCACTTGAATCAACTGGGAGTCAATCTTCCGGATGATTGTGTCATTGACAGAATTCTCCAATCACTGCCACCAAGCTACAAAGGCTTCGTGATGAACTATAATATGCAAGGGATAGATAAAACAATGCCCGAGCTCTTCGCAATGCTAAAGGCTGCGGACGTAGAAATCAAGAAAGAGCATCAAGTGTTGATGGTCAATAAGACCACTAGTTTCAAGAAAAAGGGCAAAGGGAAGAAGAAGGGGAACTTCAAGAAGAACAGCAAACAAGTTGCTGCTCAAGAGAAGAAACCCAAGTATGGACCTAAGCCTGAAACTGAGTGCTTCTACTGCAAGCAGACTGGTCACTGGAAGCGGAACTGCCCCAAGTATTTGGCGGATAAGAAGGATGGCAAGGTGAACAAAGGTATATGTGATATACATGTTATTGATGTGTACCTTACTAATGCTCGCAGTAGCACCTGGGTATTTGATACTGGTTATGTTGCTAATATTTGCAACTCAAAACAGGGACTACGGATTAAGCGAAGATTGGTTAAGGACGAGGTGACGATGCGCGTGGGAAACGGTTCCAAAGTCGATGTGATCGCAGTCGGCACGCTACCTCTACATCTACCTTCAGGATTAGTATTAGACCTGAATAATTGTTATTTGGTGCCAGCGTTGAGCATGAACATTATATCTGGATCTTGTTTGATGCGAGACGGTTATTCATTTAAATCAGAGAATAATGGTTGTTCTATTTATATGAGTAATATCTTTTATGGTCATGCACCCTTGAAGAGTGGTCTATTTTTTATGAATCTCGATAGTAGTGATACACATATTCATAGTGTTGAAGCCAAAAGATGCAGAGTTGATAATGATAGTGCAACTTATTTGTGGCACTGCCGTTTAGGTCATATCGGTGTAAAACGCATGAAGAAACTCCATACTGATGGACTTTTGGAGCCACTTGATTATGAATCACTTGGCACTTGTGAATCGTGCCTCATGGGCAAGATGACCAAAACACCGTTCTTCGGTACTATGGAGAGAGCAACAGATTTATTGGAGATCATACATACAGATGTATGTGGTCCAATGAATGTTGAGGCTCGTGGCGGATATCGTTATTTTCTCACCTTCACAGATGATTTAAGCAGATATGGTTATGTCTACTTAATGAAACACAAGTCTGAAACATTAGAAAAGTTCAAAGAATTTCAGAGTGAAGTTGAAAATCATCGTAACAAGAAAATAAAGTTTCTACGATCTGATCGTGGAGGAGAATATTTGAGTTACGAGTTTGGTCTACATTTGAAACAATGCGGAATAGTTTCGCAACTCACGCCACCCGGAACACCACAACGCAATGGTGTGTCCGAACGTCGTAATCGTACTTTACTAGATATGGTGCGATCTATGATGTCTCTTACAGATTTACCACTATCGTTTTGGCGTTATGCTTTAGAGACGGCCGCATTCACGTTAAATAGGACACCGTCAAAATCCGTTGAGACGACGCCTTATGAACTATGGTTTAGCAAGAAACCAAAGTTGTCGTTTCTTAAAGTTTGGGGCTGCGATGCTTATGTGAAAAAGCTTCAACCTGATAAGCTCGAACCCAAATCGGAAAAATGTGTCTTCATAGGATATCCAAAAGAAACTGTTGGATACACCTTCTATCACAGATCCGAAGGCAAGACTTTTGTTGCTAAATTCGGAGTCTTTCTAGAAAAGGAGTTTCTCTCGAAAGAAGTGAGTGGGAGGAAAGTATAACTTGATGAGGTAACTGTACCTGCTCCTTTATTGGAAAGTAGTGCATCACAGAAATCTGTTTCTGAAGCACCTACACCAATTAGTGAGGAAGTTAATGATGATGATCATACAACTTCAGATCAAGTTACTACAGAACCTCGTAGATCAACCAGAGTAAGATCTGCGCCAGAGTGGTACGGCAATCCTGTTCTGGAAGTCATGCTACTAGATCATGGTGAACCTACGAACTATGAAGAAGCGATGGTGAGCCCAGATTCCGCAAAATGACTTGAAGCCATGAAATCTGAGATGGGATCCATGTATGAGAACAAAGTATGGACTTTGGTTGACTTGCCCGATGGTCGGCAAGCAATAGAGAATAAATGGATCTTCAAGAAGAAGACTAACGCTGATGGTAATGTTACTGTCTACAAAGCTCGACTTGTCGCGAAAGGTTTTCGACAAGTTCAAGGGATTGACTACGATGAGACCTTCTCACCCGTAGCGATGCTTAAGTCTATCCGAATCATGTTAGCAATTGCCGCATTTTATGATTATGAAATTTGGCAAATGGATGTAAAGACTGCATTCCTGAATGGATTTCTGGAAGAAGAGTTGTATATGATGCAACCGGAAGGTTTTATCGATACAAAGGGAGCTAACAAAGTGTGCAAGCTCCAGCGATCCATTTATCGACTGGTGCAAGCATCTCGGAGTTGGAATAAACGCTTTGACAGTGTAATCAAAGCATTTGGGTTTATACAGACTTTTGAAGAAGCCTGTATTTACAAGAAAGTGAGTGGGAGCTCTGTAGCATTTCTGATATTATATGTAGATGACATATTACTGATTGGAAATGATATAGAATTTCTGGATAGCATAAAGGGATACTTGAATAAGAGTTTTTCAATGAAAGACCTCGGTGAAGCTGCTTACATATTGGGCATTAAGATCTATAGAGATAGATCAAGACGCTTAATTGGACTTTCACAAAGCACATACCTTGACAAAGTTTTGAAGAAGTTCAAAATGGATCAAGCAAAGAAAGGGTTCTTGCCTGTGTTACAAGGTGTGAAGTTGAGTAAGACTCAGTGCCCGACCACTGCAGAAGATGGAGAGAAGATGAAAGATGTTCCCTATGCTTCAGCCATAGGCTCTATCATGTATGCAATGCTGTGTACCAGACCTGATGTGTGCCTTGCTATAAGTTTAGCAGGGAGGTACCAAAGTAATCCAGGAGTGGATCACTGGACAGCGGTCAAGAATATCCTGAAGTACCTGAAAAGGACTAAGGAAATGTTTCTCGTATATGGAGGTGACAAAGAGCTCGTCGTAAACGGTTACGTTGATGCAAGCTTTGACACTGATCCGGACGATTCTAAATCGCAAACCGGATACGTATTTACATTGAACGGTGGAGCTGTCAGTTGGTGCAGTTCTAAACAAAGCGTCGTGGCGGGATCTACATGTGAAGCGGAGTACATAGCTGCTTCGGAAGCAGCAAATGAAGGAGTCTGGATGAAGGAGTTCATATCCGATCTAGGTGTCATACCTAGTGCATCGGGTCCAATGAAAATCTTTTGTGACAATACTGGTGCAATTGCCTTGGCAAAGGAATCCAGATTTCACAAGAGAACCAAGCACATCAAGAGACGCTTCAATTCCATCCGGGATTTGGTCCAGGTGGGAGACATAGAGATTTGCAAGAGACATACGGATCTGAATGTAGCAGACCCATTGACTAAGCCTCTTCCACGAGCAAAACATGATCAGCACCAAGACTCCATGGGTGTTAGAATCATTACTGTGTAATCTAGATTATTGACTCTAGTGCAAGTGGGAGACTGAAGGAAATATGCCCTAGAGGCAATAATAAAGTTATTATTTATTTCCTTATATATCATGATAAATGTTTATTATTCATGCTAGAATTGTATTAACCGGAAACATAATACATGTGTGGATACATATACAAACAGAGTGTCACTAGTATGCCTCTACTTGACTAGCTTGTTAATCAAAGATGGTTAAGTTTCCTAACCATAGACAAAGGAGTTGTCATTTGATTAACAAGGTCACATCATTAGTTGAATGATCTGATTGACATGACCCATTCCATTAGCTTAGCACCCGATCGTTTAGTATGTTGCTATTGCTTTCTCCATGACTTATAGATGTTCCTTTGACTATGAGATTATGCAACTCCCGTTTACCGTAGGAACACTTTGTGTGCTACCAAACGTCACGACGTAACTGGGTGATTATAAAGGAGCTCTACAGGTGTCTCCGAAAGTATTTGTTGGGTTGGCGTATTTCGAGATTAGGATTTATCACTCCGAATGTCGGAGAGGTATCTCAGGGCCTTCTCGGTAATGCACATCACATAAGTCTTGCAAGCATTGCAACCAATAAGATAGTTGCAAGATGATGTATTACGGAACGAGTAAAGAGACTTGCCGGTAACGAGATTGAACTAGGTATTGGATACCGACGATCGAATCTCGGGCAAGTAACATACCGATGACAAAGGGAACAACGTATGTTGTTATGCGGTCTGACCGGTAAAGATCTTCGTAGAAAGTGTAGGAGCCAGTATGGGCATCCAGGTCCCGCTATTGGTTATTGACCAGAGATTTGTCTCAGTCATGTCTACACTGTTCTCGAACCGTAGGGTCCGCACGCTTAAGGTTACGATGACAGTTATTATGAGTTTATGCATTTTGATGTACCGAAGTTAGTTCAGAGTCCCGGATAAGATCACGGACATGACGAGGAGTCTCGGAATGGTCGAGACGTAAAGATTGATATATTGGACGACTATATTCGGACATCGGAATGGTTCCGAGTGGTTTTAGATAAAACCGGAGTGCCGGAGGGGTTACCGGAACCCCCCTGGGAAGTAATGGGCCTTATTGGGCCCGAGGGGAGAGAGAGGGCTGCGGCCAGGAGGTGGCACGCGCCCCCCCATGGGGAGTCCGAATTGGACAAGGAGGGGGGCGCGGCCCCCCTTTCCCTCTCCCTCTCCCTCTCTTTCCTTCCCCCCTCTCTTCCTAGTTGGACTAGGCAAGGGGAGTCCTACTCCCACTAGGAGGAGGACTCCCCCCTCCCTTTTGCGCGCCCCATAGGGCCGGCCGGCCTTCCCCCTTGCTCCTTTATATACGGGGGCAGGGGGCACCCTAGAACACACAAGTTGATCTTCGTGATCGTTCCTCAGCCGTGTGCGGTGCCCCCCTCCACCATATTCCACCTTGGTCATATTGCCGCGGTGCTTAGGCGAAGCCCTGCGTCGGTAGTTCATCAAGATCGTCACCACGCCGTCGTGCTGACCAAACTCGCCCCCGAGAGCTTTGCTGGACCGGAGCCCAGAGAACGTCATCGAGTTGTACGTGTGTCAAGAACTCGGAGGCGCCGGAGTAACGGTGCTTGGATCGGTCGGATCGGGAGGACGTACGACTACTTCCTCTACGTTGTGTCAACACTTCCGCTTCGGTCTACGAGGGTACGTAGACAATACTCTCCCCTCTCGTTGCTATGCATCACCATGATCTTGCGTGTGCGTTGGAATTTTTTTGAAATTACTACGTTCCCCAACACCACGTGGCCTGGCCGGCCCCCTGGGCTCACGAACCGGGTCCAATGCCCCCATTGGTCCCGGTTCTAGATTGAACCGGGACTAATGGGCTGACCCGGCCTGGACCGTTGCCCCCTTTTCTACTAGTGTTTGCCTAGGACTAGAAATGGCAAGGATTCCGTGTTTGTTTTTGTGGACCGATTATCTAAAATGGCACATTTCATACCATGCAACAAGATAGACGATGCTTCACATTTTGCAAATTTATTTTGTAGGGAAATCTTGCGCCTACATGGAGTGCCAAAGACAATTGTCTCGGACCGCGACGTCAAGTTCTTGAGTTACTTTTGGAAGACCTTATGCGCCAAGCTCAGAATCAAGCTACTATTCTCCACGGCATACCATCCACAAACCGACGGCCAAACGGAGGTGACAAATCGTACGCTCTCCACCCTACTACGCGTGTTGATAAAGAAGAACATCAAGGAGTGGGAGGAGTGCCTATCTATCGCCAAGTACGCCTACAACCGTGCAAGACATTCCACTACCGGCAAGTCCCCTTTCGAGGTCTTCTACGGTTTCAACCCGTTGTCACCATTGGACATTCTTCCTCTACCACTACAAGAGCGCACAAATAAGGACGCGAGTGCCCGAGTCAACCACCTCAAGAAGATGCATGCAGATACCAGGAACACCATCGAGCGCTAAGTACAACGACTCACGACCAAGCTCAACGTTAACAAGCAACCCATTATATTCAACATTGGATATCGTGTGTGGCTACACCTTCGCAAGGACCGCTTCCCCGACGAACGCAAGTCCAAACTTCTACCATGAGCCAATGGACCATTCAAGGTGCTTGCACGCTACAACAACAACGCCTACAAGATCGACATCCCACGCGACAAGTACTCCGTGAGCGACATCTTCAACATCAAAGATCTCTCCCCGTACCATGGTGATGAGGATTTCGATCCGAGGTCGGATCTTTCCCAAGGGAGGGGAGATGATGCGGAGCATCCCAAGGACATCCCCATGGACCTACCTACATCTCCCACGACGCCACTTGGACCAATGACCAGAGCCCGTGCGAGAGCCATCGAGAACGAGGTTAACTCTCTCCTTGTTGAACTTCCCTTTGACCCACTTGAGACATGGCTACTACCTCAAACAATATGCTTTGTGTGCTTAGGTACCATGTAAGCAACCAAGGAGAAGGAATGGTGCAAGATGGACACCAAGAGCATGGACAGGGATTTTCCCAGCACAGAGATAGAGGTACTACCGGTCAACTAGCGCCCAACTACCGGTCGACCGGTACAACCTCCCAACTACCGGTCAAACTTTTGTGATCGACCGGTGCAAGGCCGGTACAGCATCGGAACAACCTCTATATCTGCTAAAACCGGTACTACCGGCCCCATGACCGGTATTACCGCCCTGCCTGCGCGCAGTTGAACGGGTTTCACCCCATGTATCCCCCAACTTACCCCTTGGACTATATATACTTGTCCCTTAGCTCCGTACTAGGGTTAGCATTGGTTTAGCTCATATGTGAGATATAACTTTGCTCATCCATACGGATCTACTCCTTGAGAGAGACCGCGGCCCCTCTACGGAGAAGATCCACGTTGGATTCAAGATCCCCTCTTGGGTGGCCCCATCAAGACCTCCTCACGGAGAAGAACCGGTTACCCTATGTATCATCCCATGTTGGTTTTGGACCATCTGATCTCTATGTGTACTCGGATCTAGCATATGTGTGACTATATCTTGTTGGAGTGAGAGATCCTCTTGTGTTTTCCCTTGTGTTTCCCCGTGTGTTCTTCATGTTCTTAGTTGGGACCTCTTCTTTCGTGAAAGATTGGTCGTATAGGGTTCCACACTACATCAGAATGAGTGAATGATTGTTGATCGATTGATGATAGATGGATGTGCGTGGCGACCATGACAGAGCTGTACGACAATGACGCTACAACGGCGTCCATGGCGGCGCTAAGGCGACCATGGACGAGGTGGACGGCGGCGCTGCGAGCATGACGGAGCTGGACGACGACGCTGCGCTAAGGCTGTCGTGGCCGAGGTGGACGGCTGCGACCATGACGGAGCTGGACGGCGACGGCATCCATAACGGCGCTAAGGCTGCCGTGGCCGAGGTGGACGGCGGCGCTAAGGCCATGGCGAAGCTACACGGCAGCATGTTCTAAACTTCTAATCTACAATGCATCGTCGTGGTGTGCCCTGATTCAAGGAAGTGAGATGGACGTGGGCTTGATGCGGGCACCGCGGGACAAACCCACATATCCCAGATATCTAGTCACACTATCCGTGGGCGTCCATGAATATAGATTATGTGCGCTTTTAAGTGGGCACCGCGGGACAAACCCACAGATCCCACATATCTAGTCACATTATCCGTGGGCGTCCGCGAATATAGATTATGTGGGCTTTTAAATGGGCACCGTGGGCGGCCCGCGTCCACTTACAGCCTGACTGTGTGGTATGTTTGCTGAACTTGTGATGGCAGTTCTTCAACCAGTACCTTTGTCCCTAGATTTGAACTCCAAACTTCATTATATTTTTTACAGAGGATGTGTAAACATAATTATATTTTCAACAGAGCATGTAATTACTGAACTATTGTTGTTTAATTTTCGAAGTTATGCCATTCGTACATCATCGATGGACATTATTTTTTTTTGCGGGTAGATATGCACATTAGTTTGTGCAGCTCTAGCACAATTATTTATCACCATATTACATTTGTTGTTCCATCTGATCTTTTGGTAGATGATGCACCACAGCACCAGTACGTGGCTTTGGCTCTGTCAAGTAGGTAGATATAGAAAATATCTGGCTTTTGCTTTTTAATATGCAAACCTTATCTTATTTTCCTTTACTTTGCAAAATAGTTCTGGTATTAAAGGGAACCAAGACTATCAAGACCTTATATTTTTGGTGCTACAGTTTTCTCTTTTCAATTTAAGTAGTTCCTATCGGTTATTTCAATAAACATGGACTATTGTACTCCGTGTCAAAAACGCTCTTATATTATGAGACAGAGGGACTATTTCTCTTTGCGTATCAACATATGCAGTTTCTAATATGTGCCTATTACTTCTAAGTACAGCTGGTATCATTCCAACAACTTGTGAATATTTCTCCAAAAGACCATGGAGATTTAACTTGTATGAGCATTAGTGTTAAACTTGTATATTTGCAAGGAGTAAAAAAAACTTTACTTCTCTCATGCAAATTTGTCACCAGAGTAAAGTTTGAAAGGAATCAAGCTAGAGATGTGCTGCAACACTTAGGGAACAATTGCCAATACTCCACTATATACAGTTTGCTTCCCTGTTTTCTCCCTGTTTGATTCAATTCCATGCTGGTTGTATCTTCCTGCAATCTGAAATCTTGTTTGAACAAAACTAATGGTTAGAGGTTTAACTTTTATTTTTGTTGTAATTGCATACAATATTGAATTGACCATTTTAAAGGATTTTGATAACTGATCTTCAAAAAAAGCAAAAATGTTCTGAATCAGGTGGTTTGGAGCCTACCTGTTGTAGATATTCATTTTCCAATCCACATTGGTCTTCTCTCGATCTATACCTCCGTTGGTGGACCTCACCACGGACGGCAGCGCCGACGACGGCCAGGACGGCGGTGACGGCCAATACTAGATCTAGTGCTTAGTAGTTTTCTATGCCTTTTTAACGGGTTTTTTAACGTTGGGTCTGTTTAAGACACATCTAGATGTCACATCTAAGCTGATGTCCATTTTATTTGTAGTTTATTTTTTTTCATGTTGCTGCATTATATATTTGTGGGAGCTTAGATGTGACATCCTTAAAAAACATCTAGATGTAAATTAGACAAACTGTTTAATGTTTAAGTTTAGGATCTGTCTAGAACACATCTAGATGTGACATACTTATGTCACATCTAAGCTGATGTCCACTCTATTTTTTGTCTATTTTTTTCTATTTTTTTGTTTTTTGTTGTTGCATTATATATTTGTGGAAGCTTAGGTGTGACATTCTTAAAAGACATCTAGATGTGAATTAGACAAATTGTTAAGTTCAATGTACGGTCATAGAAGTGGACTTTTGGTATGCATGATTTTTTTTTTTTGAATTTTACGAAATGTGGCAGTCTAAGTTGGGCGTAGCTACTGGCGGGTGAAGCAAACGGACGCTCGTGTCCGCCTCGCCGACCCATTGCTCGATCCAAACGGACAAAAAACAAACAAAAACGGCGTCCATCTATGTCGGCCTATTGGAGTTGGCCTTACAACACCAAAGACAAAACATACTACTAAGAGTTTCAAAAAGAAAAACAATATTAAAAGAACTAGGAAATAATGCAGAATGGCATACATTTATGCCAAATTTCACTTTTTTTAGACAGGTACACCAATTTTACTTGAGTAGTAAATTTTAGAGGTAAATACACTGAAGTCATAGAACTTGCACGCGATGATCAGTTTAGTGCATAAACTTGTAAAATACATATTTTTGATCATCTAACTTGTCCTTCCGTTCATATACGGTGCTTTCTATCATATCCGGCCGTATCCCATGCATGCATGGCATGCCAACGTGGCGGGGACCCACCGTCAGTGGCTGAGGCGATGGGCAATCCGTGCGCACTGTTTTTTTATATTTCAAATTACCCTTGCATTTTATTTATTTACGCAGAAAATCCTCAAAATGAAGCAAAAAATATGGAGCAGAGGATGGCATTCGAAACCACGATCCGGTGCGATTCACCTCGCATGCATACACAGTCGACCAAAAGAAGTATGCCGTCTAGATGCCACAATTATTCTTACATAATCTGTGCTGGACGAATTAAAGTAGAAATAAATAAAAAAAACAGGGTAAGCCCCCGTTCAAACCTATGACCGCGTGGGCGAGCACCAACCATCGGGCCACAATGACACTTAGATAAACACTATTTATCTTATGTATTATTTTTTCTTTTTTTCTATGTAAGAAAGCAACTTATATTCTAGATAAGCTTTTCAGACAAATAAACTAAGTTTTTGTTTGAATTCAAATAGTTCTAAATTTAAAGACCTAGATAAAAGGAAATATAGTGCAGAATGAATGTACGTAATTTTTTGGACAAATCAACTAAATTTTTGTTTGAATTCAAATAATTTTGAATTAAATATATAGATACAACAGAATATAGTGCAGAACGAATGTATGCAACTTATTTTGAACAAATCAATGAATTTTTTATTTGAATTTGAATAATTTTAAATTTGAAGATAACATAAATATAGTTCATAATGAATTTGCGTAAATTTATTTCAAACAAATCAATGGGTTTTCTTAATTCGAATAATTTTAAGTTTTGAAAATCTAGATACAATAAAATATACTTCATAATAAATGTACGTGATTTGTTTGGAAAAATCAACTAAATTTATCTTTGAATTCGACTAATTGTAAATTTAAAAACCTAGATAAAAGGAATTATATTGCAGAATGAATGTACTTCTTTTTTTGAAAATATTAACAATTTTTTTGTTTGGATTTGAATAATTTAAATTAAAAATCTAGATAAAAGAAAACATGGTGCATAAGAATGTACGTAACTTCTTTTGGAGAAATCAGCGGATTTTTTGTTTGAATCTGAATATTTTAAGTTTGAAAATCTAGATGAAAGAAAATATAGTTCAGAATGTGTACTTTTCATAAAGGACATACATTTTTGTAGTCCATATTAAACACCAAGCAACATTTGGTGTGGCGGTTAGGACGCCCGCACTATTGCAAAAAATCACATGTCTGAACTATCACCGTCCCATTTTTGTGCAATGCGCTTCAGCTGCTATGAGTCACAAAACAATGGGTCCTGGCGAGCGAATACACCCGCATACAGAAAACTGCATTTGCATCCTCGTACAAATTTGATGACTAGAAACATGTATTTTACAAGTTTGTTTATTAAACTAACCGTCATACGCGAGTTCTGGGACTTCCGGTATATTTACCTCTAAAATTTAGAGCGAAAATCGTGGCCTAGAAAGTAGGCAGGCCTATCAGTGTGGCTCCCGCTGCATTCTTCTTTGGCGTCACATGTTTGTTTGTTTGCTCCTGCGAGTTTGTTCTTTTCCGGCTAAACAAATTGAGTTTGGGCACCCACCACAAGTGACTGATGAGTGAGCCGAGCCTAGCGCACGCCATTCATCAGCAATGACGTCAATCCTCAAGCTCAGTTCACTGTCGAGCTGTATATATGTCCAATAATCCAATCCCGAGGAGCAGCTCTAGCTAGATTGGCTGATTCGTGTTAAACAATCAGGTGCTCTCTTCCGATAGTCCACCGATCACGTGGCCTCGACCTCGTTGCTCTCCGCACCGGCGGCAAGCATGCAGCGGCAGGAGTCCGGCGAGGACATCGTGATCGTGGGCGCCGGGCTCGCCGGCCTCGCCGCCGCGCTCGGGCTGCACAGGAAAAGCGTGAGGAGCGTGGTGCTGGAGTCGTCCCCGGCGCTCCGGGCGTCGGGGTTCGCCTTCGCCACGTGGCCCAACGCCTTCCGCGCGCTCGACGCCCTCGGCGTCGGCGACCAGATCAGGAAGCTCCACCTGCACATCGAAGGGCTGCGCGTCATGTCGGCGTCCACGGGGGAGATAGCGAAGGAAGTGGATTTCAGGGACGAGTTCAGCTGCGTCAGGCGGGACGTGCTGCTGCAGGTCCTGGCGGCGGAGCTGCCGGCGGGCACCATCCGCTACTCGTCCAAGATCGTCTCCATCGACGAGCACGGCGACGACGGCGCCAAGATCCTCCACCTCGCCGACGGCTCGGCTCTCCGGGCAAAGGTGCTGGTCGGATGCGACGGGATCAACTCCGTGGTGGGCAGATGGCTGGGCCTCGCCAAGCCGTCGCACTCCGGGCGCTCCGCCACGCGGGGCCTCGCGTGTTACCCCGACGGTCACGGCTTCCCGCCCAAGTTCTTGCAGCTCTTTGGCAACGGCTTCCGCTTCGGCTTCGTGCCCTGCAACGACACCGACGTCTACTGGTTCTACACATGGTCTCCCTCCCAAGACGGTCAGTCTAGCTCACCACTCTCTGCATCCATGGCGATGCCCTGACGCTGATGTCTATTTAACGTCTCGCGTTGACTGACGTGCAGATGATGGTGTCGCTGAGAGTGGTACCAAGATGAAGCAGTACGTGCTGACGAAGCTGAGGAGCTCCAAGGTGCCCGCGGAGGCGCTGGAATTGGTGGAGAGGAGCGAGCTGAGCGACGACGCGCCCGCCGCGCCGCTGCGGTTCCGGCCGCCGCTCTCGCTCGTGTTCGCTGGCATCAGCAAGGGGAACGTGTGCGTGGCCGGAGACGCGCTGCACCCGATGACGCCGGACCTGGGCCAGGGCGGCTGCGCGGCGCTGGAGGACGGCGTCGTCCTGGCCAGATGCCTCGGCGAGGCCATCCTCGGTGGCGATGGCGACGGAGCGACAGGCGGCACAGATGAGAAGGAGAGGATCGAGTTGGGCCTGCGCAGGTTCGCCGGGATACGGCGGTGGAGGAGCATCGAGCTCATCGGAACAGCCTACGTTGTCGGCTTCCTGCAGCAGAGTGGTAACAGGATCATCAGCTTTCTGCGGGAGAAGCTGTTGGCTGGAGTACTCGCCGGAAGGCTCGTGAAGATGTCGGACTACGACTGCGGGACCCTGTCAAGCTAGGGAGTACAGTAGTAGCCCTGAAACATGGCACATAAAGGCTTGGAGTAAAAAAAATTAGGCACCAACTTTTTCTAATACAGTACAAACGCAAGCGCTCATATACACGCGTATACACTCACTCGTATGAACGCACACGCGCACACCCTATCATATAAGCACCTCCGACGGCAACCCGAAAATAGAGCGTCAAAAGGCTCGATGTAAAAAAAATTGATGTTGCGTCTCCAACAGCTGCATTATAATAGGGCACCAAAATGTCGAGACTCTCACATTGCATTGCATATTCGTCAAGGTTCAAACAAAATACATGCAAAGTTCAAATGTACTTCGTTTGCAACTCCATGTAAAGTTCAAACATAGTATTTCTAAACTACTACTAGCACTGCGGACACACTATTCGCTGTTGTTGTTGTCCAATTCGATCTCATCCTCGGGAAGGCTGTCTTCGGCTTCGGCAGTAGAGCGGCTAGACGAGATGTGTCGTCGGCGGCGATATAGGCGGTGTGGCGGCCTGTGGCGAGGTGGGATGAGTAGATTAGGCAGCGGCGGGCGCGGCGGCCGGCGGGGGTGTGGTACTCGCAGGATTTGCAGTCTACAACGGTGCGAGAGGGGAGACGGGTTGCGCGGGGGTGCGGTGGAAGTTGTGGGTGGGTTGTGTGTGTGGGGGGTGGGGGGAGGGGATTTGGTTTATGGCAGCCGCAGAAGTCCAGTATATTTGCAGAACCTAGAGTCCTCTTTTTGGGTTGTCCAATTTTTTTTTTGCCAAAGAAATATCATAGGACAGCCGTTGGAGGTAATTTTTTGTCCAAATGCCTACAAAATAGCTAGTGCCCTATTTTTCCTATTCATCTTCTTCGTCGTGCAGTCGTCTTCCAACACATCGCTAACCATCAGCCTCCACCCCCCGTGGTCGGCGGCCGCCACCCGTGCCGTTTTGCATCCCCGTCATTGACCCTCCCGTTAAGTTCTCGCTCCCTCCGACGACCGTTGGCTCCCGCTCGAGGCCGGGTTGACGCTCCTCACACCATCCCGTCTTTGACCTCGCGCTTCACACAAAAGTGACTGACGCAATGAATTTGCAGGTACCTGATGTTTAGCAAACGCGAACTAATATAGGTGAATGGCGTAACTGGTGGTAAGTATTCGCTGTGTGTGGGCGTGTGGCTAGTTGATAGCGAGATTACACGATGACTCTGTCAGTCTCTGTCTCGCGAAGGAGGTTGGTGTATCCAAAGTGATCCTGGAGTCAGACTCCCATGTTGCTATCCGTAAGATCAAAGAAAAGGCTAGGGATCTTTCATCACATGGGCCGATTGTCAAGAATGTGAATGGACTTCTTAGATCCTTCAAGGACTTTAGGGTTTTGTGTGTGTGACTTTCGGCAAATAAAGTCGCACATGAACTAGGTAGGGAAGGTTGCAACAATAAACTCTGTAAGACTTGGTTACAGGTACCACAGCGGAAATTCGCGGGGCACGCGCCAAGCTCTGCCTGGCCGCTCGATTGCCTCGTGATTCATGAATAAGTTGGACCTGCACGAGAGCACAATAGGGGAGTTTTAAGTTTCAGTCGTTGAAAGTTACGATTTTTCATCTGAAACTTGCGATTTTCTCGTTCGCTCTTACCAAGTTTCACTGATAAAATTTTAAGACATTTTTTGTCGGTGTTAGGCACAAAAATCATGATTTATCCGTCGCTCTTTCTTAGTTTAAAGAGTTAAAACTTAACATTTTTTCCAAAATTCATGGAAATATATTTAAAGTGGTCTTATTTGAATTTGAGCCATCGTCGTAAGAAACACGAATATGAAAACAAAATTTAATTTGAACTTTTTATTCAAAAGATATAAAAAAATCAAAAGCCAAAAAGGGACTCGGTGCCCCCCCATGCCTGAAAATGGTACCAACGGCATGTGTTAGCTTGGTGGTGGCCTCGAAGTGTACTTTGACATTTTAATAAAGCTGCAACAGAGTTTCCAACTAAAATAAATAAATGTCTGTCTCCTAGGCCTCAGTTTTCATGGCTGCTTGGATGTGCAAGGCGTATGTCGTGGATGGTTTTGGAGTTTTCTGTCCAAACGAATTGCGGTCCAGGACCGCCATACGTACCGGCCCGCCCAGCCATGCACGCCAGGAAAATCATCATCGGTGACATCACTCGCGACACTAGACTTGCCAAGCTCCTCGTCCGGGAAGACGAAATCCAAGCCACGCACTGTCCATGCCATTGTCAAATCTCTCGCGCGTAGCCTAGCCGCCGGCATAATAGCACGCGCGCTCCTAATTCGTTTGGACACTAGGGACGACACGGCAGCTTGAATGGAAGAACAAGATGACATCAATGCCGAGCACGTCCTCGTCGTGGGCGCCGGCCCGGCCGGCCTCGCCGTGGCTCTCGGGCTGCACAGGAAAAGGGTGAGGAGCGTGGTGCTGGAGTCGTCGCCGGCGCTGCGCGCGTCCGGGTACGCCATCACGACGTGGCCCAACGCCTTCCGCGCGCTCGACGCCCTCGGGGTCGGCGACAAGATCAGGAAGCTCCACCTGCACATCCAAGGGTACGCTGCCGTTTCTTCTTCGTTCGATGGCTTGCACGTACGTTGGCTCTCGTCTTCCGCTTAAAACTGTAGTGTAAACCGATGGACCCATGCTCGTACATAGGCTGCGTGTCTTCTCTGCGTCCACCGGAGAAATCGCCCACGAGCTGGATTTCACGCTGCAGGAGAATGGGGAGTTTTAGCATTGGCAATCGTAGCTAGTCCTCATCGATCGGGACATGATGAGTAACAGTAAACTGCTTGGGATGCAGAGGACCTCATGAGACCTGCCGTGTCAGGCGCGACCTGCTGCTCCGGGCGCTGGAGGAAGAGCTGCCGACGGGCACCATCCGCTACTCGTCCAAGATCGTCTCCGTCGACGACCAAGGCGGCGCCGCCAAGATCCTCCATCTCGCCGACGGCTCGACTCTCAGTGCAAAGGTGCTGATCGGCTGCGACGGGGTCAACTCGGTGGTGGCCAAATGGCTGGGGCTCCCCAAGCCGTCCTACTCCGGACGGTTGGCCACCAGAGGCCTCGCGCATTACCCCGACGGCCATGGTTTCGAGCCCGAGTTCCTGCAGTACATCGGCCATGGCTTCCGCTTCGGCTTCGTGCCCTGCGACGACACCCGCGTCTACTGGTTCTACACCTGGTCTCCCTCCAAAAACGCGAGTGCGGACAAGGGCGTCGACGTCGAGAGCGCCGCCGAGATGAAGCAGCATGTGCTGGCTAGGCTGAGGAGCTCCAAGGTGCCCGCGGGGGCGCTGGAGGTGGTGGAGAGGAGCGACATGAGCGACGCGTCGGCCGCGCCGCTGCGGTTCCGTTCGCCGCTGTCGCTCCTGTTCGCGAGCATTGCCAAGGGGAACGTGTGCGTGGCCGGCGACGCGCTGCACCCTATGACGCCGGACCTGGGCCAGGGCGGCTGCTCCGCGCTAGAGGACGGCGTCATCCTGGCCAGATGCCTCGGCGACGCCGTCCTTGGTGCGGAGGCTGGCACGGAAGAGGAGAGGATCGAGTCGGGCCTGCGCGAGTACGCCGGGATGCGGCGGTGCCGGAGCGTCCAGCTCGTCGGAGCCGCCTACATGGTCGGCTTCGTGCAGCAGAGCGACAATGCGGTCGTGAGCTTTCTCCGGGAGAAGGTGCTGGCGGAGCGCTCGCGAGAAGCCTCGTGAAAATGGCCGACTACGACTGCGGAACACTCTGATGGACTGAGCTTTGCGACTTGTGAACTTTTTCAGGGCGAGAGTACATCGCGGTGTTTTTTTCTTAAATCTCGCTATCTTTATTCATTCATGACAATTGTCATAGGTACACGGTTCAGGTCACGAGGATTGCCCAATCAAATTTGTCGTCTTATGCCTAGATTATAAGCAAATTTATCGAGATTATGAGCCTCATAATTAAAGTTTCTACGCTCATGAATAAAAAAGCATGCAATAAAGCTATTACACTGGCCCAGGATTTCCTGTACTATCGAAGCATTGGGGCCTCCGGTCCCTCTGTTGATATCATTCACCACCTCCTGACAATCCGTGGCAACACATATCTTCCGGACCGCCAGATCCTCTACTAGTGTCATAGCTTCACGGCATGCGAAGGTTTTCAAAATGAGAGGATCCCTGATTCCCTGAAAAACCAGCGCTGATGATCCCAAGTATAGGCCTTCCTCGTCTCTGCAAACCGCCGCTGCCACTCCTCCCCGGTGGTTTCTCGCAACTGCTCCGCCCACATTGATCTTGACATTATCAGTAGGAGGTGGCAGCCACCTCTCCGGCCTTGGAGCTGCTGACGATCTAGCACTTTGGATATTATCCTTGAACGCATACTGACCAAGATCGTTGATGTAGTTATTGACAAAAGATGTGGTTTGCTGAGGACTCTGGTAGATGGATTCATATATTGCCTTACGCCTCGCATACCAAATAGACCACAGGGTTACCACCATCCTTGTGAAACTAGAATGACCCAACGTTTCATTCAAGTCAAAAAGCCAAATTCTGGCGCTGACTTCCAAGTTCTCAGTCATCTTCGAGACAATAGTGTCATCTGCTAGCGCCTATACACATCGGGACATAGTGCAGGCCAGCAATGCATGACGCCATGAGTCCCCGCAGCCGCAAAGCGGGCATGTCTCTTGTACCACCATATTTCTCCTTTTCAAAACATCAGTTGTGGGAAGCGAATGATGAGCAAGTCTCCGGAGAAAAATCCTTATCTTTGATGGGACCTTCAGCTTCCATAATGAGCACCAGGATTTTTCATCTCTCTCAGAGTGTGACGAACCACTTCCTCCCTGCAACCATTCCTCCCTCTGTAATTTTGTTTTCAGCAAGAATTTATACGCCGAGCTCACCGTGAATTTACCCTTCTTGTCCGGGTACCACGCCCAAAAATCATCTATGTTGCTGGTGCAAGTGGGGAACGTCAGAATGGCATTCGCATCAATTGGAAGAAAAACAGCCCTGACCAGGGCCTCGTCCCATGTTGCCGTGGCTGGCGAAAGTAGCTCAGATACCTCGAAGGGTCTGCCACGAGCGAGGTGATTGGTCGTGGAGTCATCTCCTTTGGGATCCAATTGTCAGTCCATATTTCCATCTTTTGGCCATTACCAATACGACGAATGACTCCTTGTTTAACCAGGTCCCTTCCTTTCAAAATGGCTCTCCAAATCTAAGATGGTCCTGATCCTAGTTCCGCCTCAAGGATCGTGCTCTCCGGGTAATGAGCTGCCTTAAGAATTCTTGCACTCAAGCTCGATGGTTCCTGCAAAAGCCTCCAAGCTTGACGTGCCAACAGAGCCATGTTGAAGAGCTCAAGATCTCTAAACCCAAGACCTCCCAGGTGTTTTGGGCGCGTCATCACGTCCCATGATACCCACGCTGGTTTGCGTTCTCCTTGCTTACATCCCCACCAAAACTTCATGATAATGGATTTTATGTGATCACATAATCCTCTCGGTAGTTTGAAACACGACATGGAGTAGACAGGTATAGCTTGTGATACTGACTTAATGAGTACATCGCGGTGTAGTGTTAACCATTTTCCTCTTCCACGTCAGCCATCGTCGGGTCAGTTTCAGACAAGCCCGCGCCAGTTTCCGTGTTTGGTTGCCTGTGGCTCTTGGGCCTGGCCTGAGGGAAGATGTTGTTTGATTTTTTTTGGGGCCGTGCTAACAGTCAGTCGACTGAGATTTAACCAAGTCTCAGTTGATCATGCAATATTGTTTTGACCGTTTGCAACATTTTTTCATACCGGTTGCAACATTTGTTTTGTTGGTTGAAGCATGTCATCTCCAGTCTGTTGTAGCATGTCATCTCATCAGTTGCAACATCCTTCATTGATTGTTGTAGCATTTTAGTTAGAACGGTTATAGCATTTGTTGTTGTTGCTTGCAATACCATCGCAACATTTTTCATCGCTGTTTGTAGCATCTATCGCTACCGCTTGTAGCAAAAAAACATGCCGACGTCACTCGACTGAGACTTCATTAAGTCTCAGTCAAATGAGTTCTAGACACACCTTTTTTAACACAGTATACACGCAGAGTGACAACGCAAATCGAGTCATGAAACATGATAGAAGAACTTGCAACTTCTCTCTTATAAACTTGATGAGATTTTATTGGTGTGGTCGTCGTCGAGGCCGGCCGGTATTGGCACATCCCAAATGAGATCGATGGAGGTAGGCAGTTGCAACCCAAAGGGAAGCCAAACCAGTGGTGCCTTGAGTCACGAGTGAAGTTGTGAAGGGCATCCTCGAAAGGTAGGCGGTTGCAACCCAAAGGTCCAAGATCGTCTCCATCGACGAGCACGCGACGACGGCGCCAAGATCCTCCACTCTCGCTTCTGTTCGCGGGCATCAGCAAGGGGAACGTGTGTATGGCCGGTGACGCGTTGCACCCGATGACGCCGGACCAAGGCCAGGGCGGCTACGTGGCACTGGAGGACGGGGTCGTACTGGCCAGATGCCTCGGCGAGGCCATCCTCAGTGGCGATGGCGATGGAGCGTCAGTCGGCACTAAGAAGGAGAGGACCGAGTTGGGCATCTGCAGGTTTGCCGGGATACGGCGGTGGAGGAGCATCGAGCTCATTGGCACGGCCTACGTTGTCGGATTCGTGCAGCACATCGATAATAGGATCATCAGCTTTCTGCGGGAAGTCTCCTCAAAATGTCAGACTACAACTGCGGGACGCTGTCAAGCTAGGGAGTAGTACATTTGAGGCAACTAAAAGAGCATCTACAGCGAGACTTGGCAAATCAGACCCTCAAACGTCCGCGTGCGCGTCCGTAGACAGTGATCGGCCACGTCTCAAAAAATGCATTCCACATCCGGTTATCTCAAATTATAAAACCTCAAATCCATATTATTACATGCAACACAACGATCTTTAAGCGGAGCTACGTCCGGTTCCACTCCCCGCCCACCCGGCTCCGCCGTGGCCATGTCCGGCGGCTGGCTACGCCCTCAGAGTGTTGGTCCGGCCGCCGGCAAGGTAGAGTAAGGCATGGGACATGAGCCGGCCCACGGGGCGCAAGGCGCCGCCATCTCCCATGCCCTACTCTTCCTTGTTAGAGCTCGGACCCGTTGGGTGCCAGTGAACTTCAGATCGATGATGGATCCGTCCGGGGTCGAGCCGCCGACGTCCACCATGATGCGGTTGCGGTGCCCGGACTGATGCGCCATACGGGGCGTCAGAGAATGCCACTCCGCCTCGCCGACGTCCACCACCACGAGGGCTACCGCCACCTACCGCACCCGGTGCCTTGCATGGCGAGCACACTGTGCCATGGCCTCGTCGGTCGAGGCCCATTGTGCGTCTCGATGCTCGGCGCGCCAACAGAGGGGTAGCGCATCCACCAGCACGTTCGGAAGCTAGACGGACCGCACGGCCTCCGGGGAGGCAGATATGGCTGGCCTAGCGCTGGATTCATGCGCCATTTGGGCGGGCACAATTGATTCCCGATGGATGGAGTCCGAGCGCAGCCATGCACGGGCCTCCTCCCGGGCGCGACGGAGCGCCAGCCAGACGACCCTCTCCTCTTCGGGGCTGCATGGGATGAGGTCTGGGGCGAGGATCTAGAAGTGAAGGACTCGGATCCGCTGCCCGCCATGCTGGAGACGACTGGAAGGAGCCGAAGATGAGCTTGGGTAGCGGAGGGGAGTGGAGGGGAGTGAAGTGGCTAGGGTTCGATCCAGCGAGCGGATGGTGAGGAATTTATGTGGGGTCGGGTGGGCCAGCTAAAGGAAATATGCCCTGGAGGCAATAATAAAATTGTTATTTATATTTCCTTATATTATGATAAGTGTTTATTATTCATGCTAGAATTGTATTAACCGGAGACTTAGTAGATGTGTGAATACATAGACAAACAGAGTCATTTGATGAACGGGGTCACATCATTGGAGAATGATGTGATGGACAAGACCAATCTGTTAGCTTAGCATAATGATCATCTAGTTTTATTGCTATTGTTTTCCTCATGACTTATACATATTCCTTTGACTATGAGATTATGCAACTCCCGTATACCGGAGGAACACTTTGTGTGCTATCAAATGTCACAACGTAACTGGGTGGTTATAAAGCTGCTCTACAACTGTCTCCTATGGTATTTGATGGGTTGGCATAGATCAAGATTAGGATTTGTCACTCCGTGTATCAGAGAGGTATCTCTGGGCCCTCTCGGTAACACACATCACTATGAGCCTTGCAAGCAATGTGACTAATGAGTTAGTTATGGGATGATGCATTACGGAACGAGTAAAGAGACTTGCCAGTAATGAGATTGAACTAGGTATGATGATACCGACGATCGAATCTCGGGCAAGTAGCATACCGATGACAAAGGGAACAACGTACATTGTTATGCAGTTTGACCGATAAAGATCTTCGTAGAATATGTAGGAGCCAATATGAGCATCCAGGTTCTTCTAATGGTTATTGGCCGGAGATGTGTCTCGGTCATGTCTACATAGTTCTCGAACCCGTAGGGTCCGTACACTTAACGTTCGATGACGATTTTGTATTATATGAGTTATGTGATTTGATGACCGAATGTTGTTCGGAGTCCCGGATGAGATCATGGACATGACGAGGTGTCTCGAAATGGTTGAGACATAAAGAATGATAT
This sequence comes from Aegilops umbellulata, assembly GCA_032464435.1. Taxonomy (NCBI): domain Eukaryota; kingdom Viridiplantae; phylum Streptophyta; class Magnoliopsida; order Poales; family Poaceae; genus Aegilops; species Aegilops umbellulata. The sequence goes on from CP136057.1 coordinate 590,018,525, forward strand.
ATTGGATGATGTTATTCAGACACCGGAAGAGTTCCGAGAGGTACCGGGTAAAAACGGAGTGCCGGAGGGGTTACCGGAACACCCCGGGGAAGTAATGGGCCAACATGGGCCTTGATAACCCACAAGTATAGAGGATCACAACAGTTTTCGAGAGTAGAGTATTCAACCCAAATTTATAGATTCGACACAAGGGGAGCCAAAGAATATTTGAAGGTATTAGCAGCTGAGTTGTCAATTCAACCACGCGTGGAGATTCATTATCTACAACAAAGTGATCAGTAGCAAAGTAGTTTGATAGTTTTGATAGTGGTGATAGTAGCAACGGTAACAGTAACAGTGATAGCAGTAATTTTGTAGCAAGTGTAACAATGATGATAGCAATAGCAACTTTGCAGAAACAATATGGAAAAGTTCGTAGGCATTGGATCGGTGACTTGTTGGATGATATTCATCATGTGACAGTTATAAGCTAGGGCGATACGGCACTAGCTCCATTTATTGATATAATGTAGGAATGTATTCCGTAAATAGTCATACGTGCTTTATTAAAAGAACTTGCATGGCATCTTTTGTCCTACCCTCCCGTGGCAGTGAGGTCCATATTGGAAACTAAGGGATATTAAGGCCTCCTTTTAATAGAGAACCGGAACCAAGCATTAACACATAGTGAATATATGAACTCCTCAAACTATGGTCATCACCGGGAGTGGGCCCGACTGTTGTCACTCCGGGGTTGTCGGATCATAACACGTAGTAGGTGACTATAACTTGCAAGATAGGATCTAAAACATGGATATAATGATGATAACATAAATGGTTCAGATCTGAGTTCATGGCACCCGGGCCCAAAGTGGATACTAGGGATCAAGCCCTAACAAAACTAACTCGATTACATGATGAATCTCATCCAACTCCTCACCGACCAGCGAGCCTACGAAGGAATTACTCACTCCCAGTGGGGAGCATCATGGAATTGCCGATGGAGAAGGGTTGGTGATGACGAAGAACGAAGATCCCCCTCTACGGAGCCCTAAACGGACTCCAGATCTGCCCTCCCAAGGAAGAACAGGGCTTGGCGGCATGTGACACCCCGAGACCAACGTTTCAGACGCCTTCCATGTTTTGCGTGTCAGTTGTGTTATTTATTTGTTTGTTGCATTTCATCATGTCATCATGTGCATTGCATCATCATTGTTTTTAAAACTTGCATCCGCTCGTAGTTGCCGCGCCCCCCTTGCTTTTGTTGACTGTTCTGAGACCAACCTTGTTCTTCGTTTTCCCTCTTGCCTAAACCGGAGTCTCTTTGCACAGTGCATCGACCCCTCGCACGTGTCCGAAACTTCCCCGAACCCGACCAGGATTGTTGTTACTGGTGGGTCCGGATCATCCCCTAACATCCCTAAATCATCTTCGTTTTCTTATTTGGACTCCCTAGCCTATTTTTCTCCACCGTCCGATTCGAATCGGAGGGCCCAATTGCACCTAACCTAATCTACCTACTATTTAATCACCGCAACCCTAAAATCTCGGACGGCTATCCCATCCAATCCTCCTCCCCGCCGCCACTCCTTGTTCTCCGCGGGATCCCTCCCGATCCACCCATTCCACCAACCAGAGACTCCTCTGCTTGATCCGGAGGGGATCATGAGCAGCTCGTCCCCGCCGGTGACCGAACCAATAGCGACCGCAACCAGCTTCTTCCCGAGATCCCCGCCCCTATGTGTGTCCAGCACCAAGGAGAGGAGCTCCTCGAGCCCTCGATCCAGCGCGCAGGTGCCCGAGCGTGTCCAGCACCAAGGAGAAGAGCTCCTCGGGCCCTCGATCCAGCGTGTCAAGCTAGCAGGTCGCCGCACCTCTCCTCCGTCTCCTTCCTCTCAATCTCTCTCTTACCTGACTCCCATCCCTCTCTGTTTGCCTACATGAGGAGCCCCGCCTCCGCTCGAGGGCCTCGCCCGACCTCGCACACCTCCACCGGCCGGCGACATCACCTGGACCTCGTTGGCAAGCAGCCCGCCAGGCCAGGCCAGTCCGCTGTGTCCGACCACATCCTGTCGTCCCTGTCGCCATTGGACTGCGCTGCCGCGCCGTGCTCCTCACCGACGCCTGCGCCCGCAACCAGGCACCAGAGGCCGAGCCTCCTGCCTCCCGCATGCAGCAGGTGGACCTCCGCATCCGGCCATGCCGCCAGCAAGCCCTGCCTCCGCCGCCTTGCCAAGTTCTGCTGCCGGCTCCTCCTGCATCACGCCCTGCCGGCTGCTGCCTCCTTGCTACCTCTTGAGCACTGCGTTGGATTTCCCCGAAGAGGAGAGGATGATGCAGCAAAGTAGCGTAAGTATTTCCCTCAGTTTTTGAGAACCAAGGTATCAATCCAGAGGCACGCGCGAGTCCCTCGTACCTACACAAAACAAATAGCTCAACGCAACCAACACGATTAGGGGTTGTCAATCCCTTCACGGTCACTTACTGGAGTGAGATATGATGGAGATGATAGATAATGTTTTTGGTATTTTTGATATAAAGATGCAAGGTAAAAAGTAAAAGGTAAAGTAAAAAGCAAAGCAATAATAAAGTGATGGAGATTGATATGATGAGAATAGACCCGGGGGCCATAGTTTTCACTAGTGGCTTCTCTCAAGAGCATAAGTATTCTACGGTGGGTGAACAAATTACTGTTGATCAATTGACAGAATTGAGCATAGTTATGAGAATATCTAGGCATGATCATGTATATAGGCATCAAGTCCGAGACAAGTAGACCGACTCCTGCCTGCATCTACTACTATTACTCCACTCATCGACCGTTATCCAGCATGCATCTAGAGTATTAAGTTAAAAATAGAGTAACGCCTTAAGCAAGATGACATGATGTAGAGGGATAGTTTCATGTAATATGATAAAAACCCCATCTTGTTATCCTCGATGGCAACAATACTATACGTGCCTTGCTGCCCCTTCTGTCACTGGGAAAGGACACTGCAAGATTGAACCCAAAGCCAAGCACTTCTCCCATTGCAAGAAAAACCAATCTAGTAGGCCAAACCAAACTGATAATTCGAAGAGACTTGATAACCAATCATACATAAAAGAATTCAGAGAAGATTCAAATATTATTCATAGATAGACTTGATCATAAACCCACAATTCATCGTTCTCAACAAACACACCGCAAAAAGAAGATTACATCGAATAGATCTCCACGAGAGAGGGGGGGGGGGACATTGTATTGAGATCCAAAAAGAGAGAAGAAGCCATCTAGCTACTAACTATGGACCCGAAGGTCTGAGGTAAACTACTCACACTTCATCAGAGGGGTTATGATGATGTAGAAGCCCTCCGTGATGATGGTCCCCTCTGGCGCAGCTCCAGAACAAGCCCCAAGATGGGATCTCGTGGGTATAGAAGGTTCCGGCGGTGGAATTAGGTTTTTGGCTCCGTTTTTGATCGTTTGGGGGTACGTAGGTATATATAGGAGGAATGAGTACGTCGGTGGAGCTTCGAGGGGCCCATGAGGCAGGGGCACTACAAGAAATATGTCAACTTATGACCCTCACTATTGGTCCCTGAAAGGTCATAGTTTTTCATTTGTGACCTTTTTGTGACCAAAAACAGAAGGTCAAAAGCTGGCGGTCGTAAACTGAAATTAGTGACCTTCTTTGTGATATGTAAAAGGTCGTTGGTTCTTTGACCAAAATTTTGGTCACTAGCAACCTCCCCAGGCCACGTAGGCATCCAGCGTGGCAAGCTGATGTGGCACAAGATTCAGCCCGGTCCAATTCGGTATTCTACATGGGCCTAGCCCATTACTTCAGCCCATTTATATATTTTTTTCCTATGAATTTTTTGTCAGCTTCATGGGCCAAGCCCAATAATTCGACCTTTTAATTTTCTAGGCCATGGCCCTTTTGCAAACCATTACATTAAGCCTATTTGTTCATGTTTTATAGAAATAAACAATGTTCCAGTCCACTATTATTTCGGCCATAGCCTTTTTAGAGCCCATATATTATTTGGTCCAATAGAACATTTGGTCTTTTTATTCACTGATTTCCAGATTACACATTTGAACAGCAAACACTCTATAATTCTCTCTTATACATGCAACTCCCTTACAGTATTACATGAGTACAAGAAAGAACACTACAGGCACCAAAAAATGCATCCATCTCGCTTACAATATTATAGGAAAGAACACTAAAGCGAGCTCACAAGCCTCACATACAGTAAGTCTTGCCTGTCACAACCAAATTCCAGGAAAAATGCATCCATCTCACTTACATCTCGGCATCAATGCAGCAACAATACAAAGAGCAGGTATCAAGCAGAGCACAAATGGTCCAGGAGCCGACCTTCCAAAGGAGCAGCATGTTGCTGCTTTGCTTACCCATATAGGACAATCACCTAAGATAGCAACCCAAAAAACAAAAAAACATGATTAGGGAGCTGGTACATAAGAAAAGGAATTAATGCACGAATGACATATACAACTAAAAAAATCGGATATGAAATATTATTAGAATTGCACATTAGATGGCTGCAAGATAACTTTTGCTTCATATAAAGTAACTAGAATTAGCACCCAAAAACTAGAATTTACTAATGTGTTTGTCACACTACCAAAATTCAAGACAAATCATGATAGGGAGACAAGTGAATTGCAGCCGAGGAGGCATCTAATTTGACTACCACAATCATTGAGTGAAAGCAAACATCAAAGAATTCAGAAATTTTTGAACTGAATGCAAGCAAGTTTGCACATGACACAGCAGGTCTGCAGTCCCTAATTAGATTAGATATTCCGACTCATGAGCCACATGCATAGACACTTACTAGAACTTGCTTATGCTTAAACTAGAAATAGAACAAAGGAAAATTGAACCTATCTATTCAATAGAGATGCATAGCATGGGAGGAGCACCTATGTCAAGAGAAATCACACATGGCCTGAACCATGGACATCATTTTAACTTACAAACTGCATCACCAAATAAAACTACCAGGTTAGTGAAAACCTTAAAATGGAATCAAGGCAGTCACACGTTTTGAGCCACTTGTAAGATCAATTCCAGTTTTCTTTAACTCGGATGTTAAAGCAAAAAACTTGCCAGAATTAGCAAGGATTCCTCTGCCTAACTAGATTCAGCACGAGCCAAGCAGGGCACCTTATGCTCTGCACCTAGCACGACAAGCTTTGCAATAAAATAAACTAGCACATCAAGGTTGTCACATGAAAACTGACATAACAAACAGGTTCAGAACAAAAAAATGCTCTACAAGGATTAACATGATCCAATAGTAATAGAAAAGTTCAAATAGGTTTATAAATGCACAAATAACTTGAGGAAAAGTAGCCAACTTATGTATGAATCCTGTTCACTAGAGCATTTTATGAAAAAAAATATGATGGCCATGGAACAGAGCAAGGTACTTCTACAGCAACACAAAAGAGGGAGCTAGACATGCAGTTAGACATGCATCTCCATTTTCACGACACTGGCAGCGGTTACACATTAAATGTTGAGCACAAGGCAGCAACAACAGCAGACCTGGGAGAGATTGAGAAAGTGCTCGTCAGGTAAAAAAGGTGGAAATGAAGCATATGCAGTTGAACATCTTTTGAGCAAGCAGAAAGAATTTAATCATGCAAAGATACAAAATGGATGAAAGCATGTATAGAGACAGTAGATTGATTACAAAAATAAAGGACTTGGGTGGGTGCTGCAAGCAGAATCATGGTGTTTGTTAACAATGGAATGGGATATGTATGAAGCACACACACGGCATACAGAGAACAAGCAGTTTGAAGCACACACAAAGAAGCAGTTTGACCTATTTATAGAGCTCACGGTCAATGAGTTCAACCCAAAGAAGCATGTCCAACGAGCTCCAAGTACTTTCTTGGCAAAGCAAACATAATCAAGAAGATGCAAACAAACAATAATAGGCTTTAAAGACTGCTATTACTCATTCCATGATTCAGAAATGAACATTGCAAACTGCTTGCTGTTCCAGTTTGGCTAATCACTCCCAGATTTGAAGGTCTCCCATTTATAAGGTTCTACTGGTATGCATGCATGACTCATGCTGCTGCTGCTGCCATATCTTGGACGTACTGTAAGGATTACTTGGATTCGTACACTGCATTCGAGAGGGTGCAGCAGAGAGCATTGCTCGGTTTACAGAACCCTAGAAACCATGTTCCACTTTGGGAAATCTCTCTCAGATCTAAATGCCTGTCATTTAAGGTTCTACTAGCATGCATCTCTTGTAGTGCAGACTCACGCTGCTGCTACCAATGACTCTATCTAGGACGTACTAGAATTTGATTCCTTGGATTCATCCAAGTTCACTTTGGAAGAAATTTCCCTGCGTGCACACAAGCGGGTGCAGCAACTACCATGGCTCCATGGCCAGAACCCTCGAAATCGCTGCCATGGGCATGAAAGAGAGCAGAGGCGGAGCCTACCTACCAACACCGGAGTCCAAGTCGGAGGCGAAGGGGAAACTGAGCCGCCGTCGGGGAAGACCATGCCAGATGCATCGGGGCACTGACGCTGCCGTCGCCGTACAACATTCGGAGGGAGCGGCGGCGGTGGGGCTTGGAGCTTGCTGGAGGTCGACGAGGGGCGGCGCATGTCCCGTCGCCCGAAGCAGAGGACGAGCGGGCGCCGTGGCTTAGATGGTGGGGCGGCAGAGGTGCAGGGGTGGTCTACGGGGCGGCGACGCGGACGAACTGCAGCAACGGCAGGAGCTCGTGAAGAGGCCATCCATGGCGGGGCTATTGTAGATGTACCTGAGAGAGAGGGAAGATGCGTGAGGGAGAGAGAGAGACAGAGGAAAGGAGCAGACCTGGCCAAACGGGCCGGCCCGGCACGGCACGGCCCGACCCATTGTAATCGTGCCTGGCCCGGCACGGCCCGCCAGGGCACGATTACTATACGGGCCGTGCCGTGCCGGCCCGCGTGCTGCGCCCCCAGGCCCAGGCACGGCCCAGTTAGTAAACGGGCCGGCACGTTGGCCCGTTTAGCATGGTGGGCCGCATATTTCCAGGCTATTATTTGACGCACTGAGCGTTTTTTAGTCTATTTTTACATGTTGGGCCATATATAAATGTATAAAAAAATAAAAAAACTTAATCGGGCCGTGCCGTGCCGGCCCACGTGCCCAACCTCCAGGCCCAGGCACGGCCCAGGGCGTGCCGCGTGCCTGGCCCGGCCCGTTTAGCCCGTGCCGTGCCTGGACCAAGGCGGGCCGTGCCGGCGTGCTCACGGGACGGCCCGAAAAAACCGGCCCATTTGGCCAGCTATAGAAAGGAGAAGGACGGGACAGTAACAGAGGAGAGGGCCTACTCCACGGGGTGCCGCGTCGCCTCGTCAGCACTGAGTGAGTTGTCGGGGACCGCGTTCTTGGTCGGCACGTCGCCGGCGGAGAGGGCCACCGCCTCCATGGCCGGTGACGGGTGTAGGTCTGCTGGGCACCGTCGAATCCCGCCTTAGGTCACCGGGATTGGGCGTCAGAGGTGGCGGTGGGAAGTTGGATCTGCGAGTGGGGAGAGGGGAGAGGATCTGAGGTGGGGAGGGGAGGTGTGGCGGAGGTGGGTGGCGGCGAGGGGACTGGTGGGAGGCGGAGGTGGGTGGCGGCAAGGGGATGGGTGGGTGGCGGCGGGGGACGGGTGGGTGGAGTGGAGGCAAGGGGAGGGGAGAGCGCTAGGGTTCGCTCCAAAGGGGAGAGAGAGAGCGAGATGAGCAAGAAGGGGAAGTTCCAGAGGGCTGGGCGGGTTGGTGGGAGAGGGGCACTGGATCAAGGGACTGAAGGAGAGTGTGGACGGCTCAGATCGACTGCTGTGTGTGTGTGTGTGGGGGGGATCCGTGGGCTACTTCCTGATTGGTTCAAAACATGAGGCATTTATTAAAATTATCTCTTAGTGCTAAAAGTAGGAGGTTTTGTGAAGCAGCTACCAAAATTATTTTGCAAAATGGCATCACTAAAATTTTCAATTAATTTAGACCACATTTTATGGATGATCACCAATTTGTATGCATTTCCAATCCTACTAGCTACTTTTGGCCATTTAAACAAATTTGTACTGAAGTTGCCTTATAGTTTAGTATTTATTTTTTACAAAAATCTTTTTTAGGTACATAAATATCTATTTAATCAGAGAAATGCCAAAAAAATCTAATATTCAATCACTAGCTAGGAACGGTCATGTCCGCCGTTTTGACCGCATTTTGAAACGGGCATAAAAAATTCAAAAAAAATCAAAAAATTGGGAAACCTTCGCATTGTGTCATTATATGTGACCAAGTTAGTAGGAAAAATAATAAACTTGTAATACAACAATTATTTTAAAAAAGTGTTCTCAGAAATGAGCTATCACGCGTGAAGATTCAGGGTTTTCAAGCCAAATGATCAATCTTATGGCCACATTCATGGCATAGTTTGTTCAAATGATCTCATATTGTGCACAAGGGTGCATCTTGGAATTCCAAATAATGTTGCCTAAGGGAGTTTTCATTTTCTTTGCACGGAAAATTCATTTTCCATTTTCCGAGTGCCTGAATTGAGTTCTTTTTGTGAAGGACCTACCATATATTTGTTGCAAAATTGGACCAAATCATTTTTCTAAAATACTAGGCCATATTTGATTCACAATTGACAAAATGGTTGGGTGTCAAAAGTTTTGATCCACCGATTCAGGAGGAAGCGGGTCAAATTTGAACAGGAGCTGCATCATAGTTTGCTCTTTATTTTTTCCAAAAATCATTTCCAAGTTATTAACTTTGTGTCTTTTGGCTTCAATATTATGAATATGTGTATCACTACGATCGAGATCCAACAAACCATTTTCATTGGGTGTATGACCATAGAAGGTTGTATTCATGTAATAAGAACAACAATTATTCTCTAACTTAAATGAATAACCGTATTGCAATAAACATGATCAAATCATATTCATGCTCATCGCAAACACCAAATAACATTTATTTAGATTCAACACTAATCCCGAAAGTATAGGGAGTGTGCGATTATGATCATATCAATCTAGGAACTGCTTCCAACACACATCGTCACTTCACTCTTAACTAGTTTCTGTTCATTCTGCAACTCCCGTTTCGAGTTACTACTCTTAGCAACTGAACTAGTATCAAATACCGCAGGGTTGCTATAAACACTAGTAAAGCACACATCAATAACATGTATATCAAATATACCTTTGTTCATTTTGCCATCCTTCTTATCCGCCAATTATCTAGGGGCAGTTCCACTTCCAGTGACCATTTCCTTTGCAGTAGAAGCACTTAGTCTCAGGCTTAGGTCCAGACTTGGGCTTCTTCACTTGAGCAGAAACTTGCTTGCCGTTCTTTTTGAAGTTCCCCGTCTTCCCTTTGCCCTTTTTCTTGAAACTAGTGGTCTTGTAAACCATCAACAATTGATGTTTTTCTTGATTTCTACCTTCGCCAATTTTAGCATTGCGAAGAGATCGGGAATTACTTTCGTCATCCCTTGCATATTATAGTTCATCACGAAGTTCTAGTAACTTGGTTATAGTGACTAGAGAATTTTGTCAATTACTATCTTATCTGGAAGATTAACTCCCACTTGATTCAAGCAATTGTAGTATCCAGACAATCTGAGTACATGCTCACTGGTTGAGCTATTCTCCTCCATCTTGTAGGCAAAGTATTGTCAGAGGTCTCATACCTCTCGATACGGGCATGAGTATGAAATACCAATTTCAACTCTTGGAACATCTTACGTGCTCCATGGCGTTCAAAACATTTTTGATGTCCCGGTTGGAAGCCGTTAAGCATGGTGCACTAAACTATCAAGTAGTCATCATATTGAGCTAGCCAAATGTTCATAACGTCTTCATCTGCTCTTGCAATAGGTCTGTCACCTAGCGGTGCATCAAGGACATAGTTCTTTTGTGAAGCAATGAGGATAAACCTCAGACCACGGACCTAGTCCGCATCATTGCTACTATCATCATTCAACTTTGTTTTCTCTAGGAACATATATAAAACATAGGGAAGCAACAACGCGAGCTATTGATCTACAACATTATTTGCAAAATACTATCAGGACTAATTTCATGATAAATTGAAGTTCAATTAATCATATTAGTTAAGAACTCCCACTTAGATAGACATCCCTCTAATCTTCTAAGTGATCACGTGATCCATATCAACTAAAACATGCCCGATCATCATGTGAGATGGAGTAGCTTTCAATGGTGAACATCACTATGTTGATCATATCTACTATATGATTCACGCTCGACCTTTCGGTCTCAGTGTTCCGAGGCCATATCTGTTATATGCTAGGCTCGTTAAGTTTAACCTGGGTATTCCGCGTGTGCAACTATTTTGCACCCGTTGTATCTGAACGTAGAGCCTATCACACCCAATCATCACGTGGTGTCTCAGCACGAAGAACTTTCGCAACGGTGCATACTCAGGGAGAACACTATTACTATGATAATTTGGTGAGAGATCATCTTATAATGCTACCGTCAATCAAAGCAAGATAAGATGCATAAAAAGATAAACATCACATGCAATCAATATAAGTGATATGATATGGCCATCATCATCTTGTGCTTGTGATCTCCATCTCCGCAGCACCATCATGATCACCATCGTCACCGGCGCGACACCTTGATCTCCATCGTAGCATCGTTGTCGTCTCGCCAACTTATGCTTCTACGACTATCGCTACCGCTTAGTGATAAAGTAAAGCATTACAGGGCGATTGCATTGCATACAATAAAGCGACAACCATATGGCTCCTGCCAGTTGCCGATAACTCGGTTACAAAACATGATCATCTCATACAATAAAATATAGCATCATGCCTTGACCATATCACATCACAACATGCCCTACAAAAACAAGTTAGACGCCCTCTACTTTGTTGTTGCAAGTTTTACGTGGCTGCTACGGGTTGAGCAAGAACCGTTCTTACCTACGCATCAAAACCACAACGATAGTTTGTCAAGTTAGTGCTGTTTTAACCTTCTCAAGGACCTGGCGTAGACACACTCGATCCAACTAAAGTTGGAGAAACTGACACCCGCCAGCCACCTATGTGCAAAGCATGTCGGTAGAACCAGTCTCGCGTAAGCGTACGGGTAATGTCGGTCCGAGCCGCTTCAGCCAACAATACTGCCAAACCAAAGTATGACTTGCTGGTAAGCAGTATGACTTATATCGCCCAAAAACTCACTTGTGTTCTACTCGTGCATATAACATCTACGCATGAAACCAGGCTCGGATGCCACTGTTGGGGAACATAGTAATTTCAAAAAAATTCCTACACACACACAAGATCATGGTGATGCATAGAAACGAGAGGGGAGAGTGTTGTCCATGCATAGAAACGAGAGGGGAAGCATTAGCACAACGCGGTTGATGTAGTCGTACGTGTTCACGATCCGACCGATCAAGTACTGAACGCATGGCACCTCCGAGTTCAGCACACGTTCAGCTTGATGATGTCCCTCGAACTCCGATCCAGCCGAGTGTTGAGGGAGAGTTTCTTCAGCACGATGACGTGGTGATGATGATGATGTTCTACCGACGCAGGGCTTCGCCTAAGCACCGCTATGATTTTATCGAGGTGGATTATGGTGGAGGGGGCACCGCACACGGCTAAGAGATCAAGAGATCAATTGTTGTGTCTATGGGGTGCCCCCTACCCCTGTATATAAAGGAGCAAGGGGAGGAGGCGGCCAGCCAGGGAGAGGCGCGCCAAGGGGGAGTCCTACTCCCACTAGGAGTAGGACTCCTCCTATTCCTAGTAGGAGTAGGAGAGGGGGAAGGAAAGGGAGAGGAGGAGAAGGAAAGAGGGGGGCCGGCCCCCTTGCCCTAAACCAATTCGGTTTGGGCCTTGGGGGGCGCGCCCACACTGCCCTTGCTACCCTCTATTTCCACTAAGGCCCATGTAGTCCCATTAAGCCCCCGGGGGGTTCCGGTAACCCCCGGTACTCCGGTAAAATCCCGATTTCATCTGGAACACTTCCGATATCCAAATATAGGCTTACAATATATCAATCTTTATGTCTCGACCATTTCGAGACTCCTCGACATGTCCGTGATCACATCCGGGACTCCGAACTATGTTCGGTACATTAGAACACATAAACTCATAATATAACCGTCATCAAACTTTAAGCGTGCGGACCCTACGGGTTCGAGAACTATGCAGACATGACCGAGCCACGTCTCCGGTCAATAACCAGTAGCAGAACCTGGATGCTCATATTGACTCCCACATATTCTACGAAGATCTTTATCGGCCAGACCGCATAACAACATACGTTGTTCCCTTTGTCATCGGTATGTTACTTGCCCGAGATTCGATCGTCGGTATCTCAATACCTAGTTCAATCTCGTTACCGGCAAGTCTCTTTACTCGTTCAGTAGTACATCATCCCACAACTAACTCATTAGTTGCAATGCTTCCAAGGTTTAAGTGATGTGCATTACCGAGTGGGCCCAGAGATACCTCTCCGACAATCGTAGTGACAAATCCTAATCTCGAAATACGCCAACCCAAAAAGTACCTTCGGAGACACCTGTAGAGCACCTTTATAATCACCCAGTTACGTTGTGACGTTTGGTAGCACACAAAGTGTTCCTCCGGTAAACGGGAGTTGCATAATCTCATAGTCATAGGAATATGTATAAGTTATGAAGAAAGCAATAGTAGAATACTAAACGATCGTGTGCTAAGCTAGCGGAATGGGTCAAGTCAATCACACCATTCTCCTAATGATGTGATCCCGTTAATAAATTGACAACTCATGTCTATGGTTAGGAAACTTAACCATCTTTGATTAATGAGCTAGTCAAGTAGAGGCATACTAGTGACACTATGTTTGTCTATGTATTCACACATGTATTATGTTTCCGGTTAATACAATTCTAGCATGAATAATAAACATTTATCATGATATAAGGAAATAAATAATAACTTTATTATTGCCTCTAGGGCATATTTCCTTCACTCCTTACATAATCTCACCATATTTTTTCGTATGCATGTCAGATATTGTACACAGTCATGCTGAACATGTAGAGAAAAAGAGAAGAGTTTTGCACGGCAATATAATGTCATATAGACATCGCTCCATGGTGGGTTCAATGGCAAACCCTCCCCACCCCTCTCCAGATTGTAATCTAGAGGAAGATATCTATTCTGAGGCGGATTCAGACGCCGCTGACCACTCCTATTTACCCCCAAGGTGTTTGCTCTACCTTGGCATGATGATGTTAGTCATATCATGCATATGTTGCCTTGCAGTGCCTACTTTTGACATCATATATGTCATCTGCTTAGTTTAGACATGTTCTGTAATGCCACCTGTTTAGTTTCTATATCATATATGGGAATTATGCAGTCTCATGTCTTTTAGCCAGCCATAATATATGTGACATGTGCAATGCTATCCTGTTTAACCAGGCATCATATATTTCAATGATATCTTGCCCATCCTTTTCTTCATTACATTTCCATTTGCTGACAATGTTTGTACATTAAACTACTCTTCCTGTGAATCAGCCATTTGGGTGGGAGATTGAAAAATCTGGAGTGAACACAAGGCCTTCAGAGAAGACAGTGCTACCTGTCAAAGCAGATCTCTTGTTGGGTTCCGATAGCCCCTCAAAGATGGATTCAGAGACAGATGACCGGTTCTATTCCCCCACCGATGTGTATGCTCTAACTTGGCACGGTTATACTGCACATATCATGCATATGGTGTCTTGCATTGCATAGTTTGGACATCATATACACAATATTCAACACCATGTTCTTAGTTCAGACATCATATCGAATGCCCTCTGTTTAGCATATAAATCACATATGTGAATTAAATGATGCGATCCTGATTACTTAGATAACATGTAGGTGAATTATGTCATGCGATCCTATTTAGTTATTCATCATATCTTTGAATTATGTTATGCTATGCTATCCAGTTTAGATAGACATCATATATGTGAAATTATATCATGCTATCCGTTCTAGTTAAACAATATACATGTCAACTATTTCATGTCCTCGTTTTTCCACACTATCTATTGCATCTGTCTCTCATACAATGTCTGTACATTTAACTATGTTTCCTGTTTATCAGGCATTTGAATTGGAGCGGGTGATGCTAGTATCTAGCGGAATAAAAGCACAGTCTTCAGATAAAACAATGCTACCTCTTGGTGGAGATAGAACCCCGGTTGTACATGCACGAGAACCAGCCCTAGCACACATAACCCAAACTCTTGCAGATTGTACCCCTACTGTGATGGACAGAGAACCAGCTTCAACCAATCTAACCCCAACCCTAGCAGATAGTAACCCAGTTCCTATTGACACTACACCATCTCCACCACAGAGCTCCCAAACAAGAGCAGTTAGTAAGGCAGCTCCAGTGCCCAAAGGGCCAGTACTACCATGGCGAACCCCAACTCCACTAGTTAGTACGCCTATTCCTGTGGAGGAAGCACAACCAGCTAGTCGTAGTTTCGCATCTATCGCATTTGATGTTGTTAAATCGTATGTGCGTATCTTCCCATCTTGGAAATATTATACTGAAGATGAAGGAAAATGCCAGTTGCAGGTGTTTTTCTAGTTGCAGGTGTTTGTCCAGGAGCTTTGTCCCATACATCCTACCTCCATGATGGTTATAATACAACAAATTTTCCCGTTTTTCTCTATAAAGAAGGACCGATTTGGAAACTCAGGATGAGGTAACCTCTGCAAATACCTCTGCTATCTTCAAGAATGCTTGGTGGTAGTATTAGAATTACCTGAAGAAAACGTACTTCACCGGCAAAGAAGCTCATCAAATTCCCTTACGTTCTCCTGAGACACATTTATTGGACGATGACTAGGAAAGCCTTGTTCTGTACTGGTCCCGAACCAAGAATGTGGTAAGGTCTATGAGCCCATTTTCTATTTTTAAGTACTATATTCTTGCGTCTTAGTATACTCTGTTCATGGAGAACAAGTGCCTAAACCTGAAGAACAACTGTTCTAATTTAAGATTCCATTGCTATCATAGTTCAAAAAAGCGCTAGGCGTTAATTGTGCGTTTTGCCACCGCCTTGTGCTTTACTGACCAAAGCGCATGCTTATGCACAGTTATGCATAGATTAAGCGTAGTTATGCGCCATGCCTTTTGCCAACACCTAGAGCCTAGGCGTGCTTAAGCGCTCACTTAGGCGCGCCTTTTTTAACTATGATTGCTATCGTGCATACTGCTTTGCTCTTGTATCACTGTATTTACTCGTACAAACTTATTTTTAAAATGAAGGATCCAATCGAAACACCAATGGCACAGCAGGTATGTTCACGCATGTTTCTTTAACAAGTTTGCTCTTATCAATAGCTCTGTTGATTTTTATTTCAATTGTGTATACATTACTAGCATCACAACAGATCCAATAGTGTTGTTGTACATGTAGACCCGTGGTACCCATCTGAAATCTTGTTGTACCGTGTAGTTTCCCATGCTTTGTATTCTTTCACCGCTGCTTTGTCTTGAACTGAAATGATTTGAACCGTGTCTCTATTTTGATTTGGCAAGACAATGCAGTGACCATAGGACATAGATATATGTTTGTTTGATGCTTTTATTATGTACTAGTACTTGGCAATAGAAGACTTGGTAGTTTAATCCTGTCCACCTTACTAATGAACTGGTTCACCGTAATGAGTTTCATATACTAGTACATGCTAAACCTGTTATGTGTCTGCTTGTTTCTTCTTTTAGAATGCTGACAGAATATTGGGGAAGAGTGCCTTATTAAGCAATGGTAAAGGAAGTAATGCAGATAAGGTTCAGGATAGTGACATATCCTTGTTGGTCTCCAACAAAGCTGATAAAACAGCTAAGGAAGACTATCTCGAAGACAGTGAGACAACCCCAAAGTCCTGTTTTGGTTTTGTGTTCGAGTTACTGGCCACTACCGCTTGCACAAGCTATTCGAACTCACTATCTGAATCAGTTCGGTTTCTTGAGTCTCAACTACAAGCTGAAAGACATCAATCAGCTGTGCTGCGACAAGAAGCGGGGAAGTCCCTGGAGCATTAATATGCATACTTTCTGGTGCAACAACAAGTGTTGGAGGATTTTAGCGCCAAACAGGACAAAGCTAATAAGCTTGCTAAGCTTATTGCCAGCATGTGATGCCCAGGATAACTTTTCCTGAGCTCTTCTGAAGTTGTTTCAGTGATGCTCTTGTTTTGCTGCCACGTTTATTTGCACTGGTGGCCAATTTTGACGGCCAGTGTATGCAATATGCTGCTTTGTTCCCTATATTTGCACTGGTGGCGAACTTTGATGCCCAGTGGATGTAATACGTGTAATAGCGGTAATAGGCTAGCGTTAATTGTTTGCTTATTTATTTCCTTATTGTCTTTTTTAGTTGTTTGCTTGTAGTCACTGCAGTTCTTTTTCTGTGTTTTTCCAGTGGCCACAATAACCTATTTTTGGAAACTAGGCCAAAATAATCATGGCAACACACGGACTGTTGTAACCATGGGCCTCCTACGGGCCGTATGATCCATGGGCCCTCTACGGGCCGTAGGATCCATTGGCCTTCTATACGGGCCGTAGGATCCATGGGCCTTCTACAGGCCGTACGATCCATGGGCCTTTTATGGGCCGTAGGATCCATGGGCCTTCTACAGGGCGTATCATCATTTCGCCAATCACGGGTCGTACTATTCGTGGACAATAACGGGCCGTTAATAGGCCGTATTTGATAACTCTATGAAAACAACCCAACGTTTTTTTACATGAAAACGGCCCAACATATTAACGGGCCACAAACGGGCCGACTGTAACCACGGGCTGAATTTGGTCCACAAGCAGAAAATGACAGTAACGGGCCGTAAGTAACCGAATGCTAGAAATGAGCCCAAGAATAAATGGGCCTTGAGAAGGCCGAAAGATAACATGGGCTAGAAACGGCCCAATGGAATAATGGGCCGTCAATGGGTATGAAGTGATACACTGTTCATTACGGGCCAGTTTCACCACTTGACGTTAATGGGTATAAAGTGATACAATGTTCATTACAGGCCAGTTTTACCACGGGTCGTTAATGGGCCGAGAGTTACAAAGGGCCTCCTATGGGCCGAAAGACGTCATGGGCCATACATGGGTCGAAAGTTAAAACGGGCTAGAATTATATTGGACAGCCCAGATGACGCTACTGAGCCTAATTCGGATAGGCCATAAACGGGCCCAGGGTTAGCGGGCTGTAAATGGGCTATATGCGAACATGCCGTTAACAGGCTTGCCATGGGCCGGCCAGCCACCTTTTGACCAAGTCAAACGGGCCGGCCTTTTCACGGGAATTGGCCTCTTTGGGCCATGCCACGTGTCGACGTACCATAGGCGTTTTGGGTCCAATGAGTGGATGACATCTGCCCCAACGGTGAGCCGACACGTGTTTCCTCCAGCCAATGATGATTTTACACGTAGAAAATCCCCATTGGTCGGGGTTGTTAACGGGTTATCGGATCCAAAACCGGACCCGATAGCTTAACGGCGTTTCGTTACAGTGGATGCCACGTGTAGGTCACCCTTGACGAAAGCACTTCTGTGACGCACGAATTATCGTCATGGAAGTAGACACTTCCATGATGATAATTCTGGTAATGTCATGGAAGACGTTATCCATATCAACTAAACCATGTCCGATCATCACGTGAGTTGGAGTAGTTTTCAATGGTGAACGCCACAATGTTGATCATATCTACTATATGATTCACGCTCGACCTTTTGGTCTCAGTGTTCCGAGGCCAATCTGCATATGCTAGGCTCGTCAAGTTTAAACCGAGTATTCTGCACGTGCAAAACTGGCTTGCACCTGTTGTATGTGAACATAGATCTTATCACACCCGATCATCACGTGGTGTCTCGGCACGACGAACTGTTGCAACGGTGCATACTCAGGGAGAACACTTATAACTTGAAATTTAGTGAGGGATCATCCTATAATGCTACTGCCATACTAAGCAAAATAAGATGCATAAAGGATAAACATCACATGCAATCAAAATATGTTACATGATATGACCATCATCATCTTGTGCCTTTGATCTCCATCTCCAAAGCACAGTCATGATCTCCATCGCCACCGGCTTGACACCTTGATCTCCATCGTAGAATCGTTGTCGTCTTGCCAACTATTGCTCCTACGACTATCGCTACCGCTTAGTGATAAAGTAAAGCAATTACATGACGATTGCATTTCATGGAATAAAGCGACAACCATAAGGCTCGTGCTGGTTGCCGATAACTTTTACAAAACCTGATCATCTCATACAACAATTTATATCTCATCACATCTTGACCATATCACATCACAACATGCCCTGCAAAAACAATTAGACGTCCTCTACTTTGTTGTTGCAAGTTTTACGTGGCTACTATGGGCTACTAGCAAGAACCGTTCTTACCTATGCATCAAAACCACAACGATTTTTCGTCAAGTGTGCTGTTTTAACTTTCAACAAGGACCGACCAGTCAAACTCGATTCAACTAAAGTTGGAGAAACAGACACCCGCTAGCCACCTGTGTGTGAAGCACGTCGGTAGAACCGGTCTCATGAACGCGGTCATGTAATGTCGGTCAGGGCCGCTTCATCCTAAAATACCACCGAATCAAAGTAAGACGTTGGTGGTAAGCAGTATGACTATTATCGCCCAAAACTCTTTGTGTTATACTCGTGCATATAACATCTACGCATAGACCTGGCTTGGATGCAACTGTTGGGAATGCAGTATTTCAAAAAAATTCCTACGATCACGCAAGATCTATCTAGGAGATGCATAGCAACGAGACAGGAGAGTGTGTCCATGTACCCTCGTAGACCAAAAGCGGAAGCGTTATATCAACGCGGTTAATGTATTCGTAATCTTCGCGATCCGATCACGATCCAACCGATCAAGAACCGAACGCACGACACCTCCGAGTTTTGCACACGTTCAGGGCGATGACGTCCCTCGAGCTCTTGATCCAGCAGAGGTTCGGGGATGTAGATGAGTTCCGTCAGCACGACGGCGTGATGACGGTGTTGATGATGTGATTCGCATAGGGCGTCGCCTAAGCACTACGACAATATGATCTGAGGTGTAATCTGTGGAGGGGGGCACCGCACATGGCTAAGACAATTGATCTTATGTGTTCTAGGGTGCCCCCTGCCTCCATATATAAAGGAGGAGATGGGGAGGCCGGCCGACCCCTGTGGGGCGCGCCAAGAGAGAGGAGTCCTACTAGGACTCCAAGTGCTAGTAGGATTCCACTTGGTGGAAGGGGGAAGAAGGAAGGGATAGGGAGAGGGAGAGGGAAAGGGGGGCCTCGCCCCCTCCCCTAGTCCTATTCGGACTCCCCATGGGGGGCGCCACCTCCTCATGGACTGCCCTCTCTCTCCCCCAAGGCCTAATACGTCTCCAACGTATCTACTTTTCCTAACACTTCTCCTGTTGTTTTGGACTCTAATTTGCATGATTTGAATGAAACTAACCCCGGACTAACGCTGTTTTCAGCAAAACTACCATGGTGTTGTTTTCTGCAGAAATAAAAGTTCTCGGAATGGAACGAAACTTTGCGAGGATTTTTTTATATAATAAAAGACAATTTCTAGCAGTTCTAGAGACAAGATCCATCGGAGAGGGGCCCCTGGCACTACTAGGGAAAAGCCTATACACAGAATCTTAGCAGCAGCAAGGGTCAAAAACCCACGCTACTGCTTCTTACTAGCAGCGCGGGTTTTTAAACCTCGCTACTACTAAGTTCATAGCAGTAGCGCGGGTTTTTAACCCTCGCTACTACTAAGTGGTCTCTACCGTGCCCCCCGGGACATGCCATAGGACATGCCATAGTAGTAGCGCGGGTTTTTAACCCTCGCTACTACAAAGTTGATAGCAGCAGCGTTGGGTTTTAACCCTCGCTACTACTAAGTGGTCTCTACCGTCCCCTGGACCATGCCATAGTAGTAGCGATGGTTATAAACCCGCGCTACTACTAAGTTGATAGTAGTAGCGCGGGTTTTTACCACTCGCTACTACTAATCGTCTGCCATAGCAGTAGCGCGGGGTGTGGTCCCATTTTCAAACTCTACCCCCCCCCCCCCCCGCGTGGATCGCCTTTTCAGTTTAAAAAAAATAAAAGAAAATTATGAAAATGTCAAAAAATTAAAGAAAATAAGTTTCCCATGTGATATGTGGTCTAGTTGTTGGGAAAATTTGCAAATATGAATTTTGACTTCATTTGCAAAATATCTCGAGAATTTGTAAAAATGGGCATAACTTTTGCATACTAACTCGGATGAAAAAGTTTTTTATATGAAAAATCGTCTACTCGAAAAGTTATATCCAAATTTAACAGAAAAAAGTTACAGGGCTTTTAAGATCTGGAGGCAAAAAATTCATCAAATTTCAGTTTTTTCTTTAATTTTTGTTAAATCTGATCAAACTAATTATTCAAGAATATTAGTGTTACTAAATAATTATTTCAGTTTTTTTGAATTTCTGGTCAAAATCTGGTCAAACTGTGGTCAAACTATGATCAAACTAGTTATTCAAGAAATATTACTGTTAATAAATAATTATTGTTTTTAGAACAATAGTTTTAAACTCAAGCAGTGAAATGTGTGACTTCATGCTCAAGCTAAACTCCTGAGGGTTAATAGGATTGACATCTTACTATTGTCAGGAAAATAACAAGTGCAGACTTGGAATCGAGGGAGAATAGAACCCGGAAGTTAAGCGTGCTCAGGCTGGAGTAGTGAGAGGATGGGTGACCGTCCGGGAAGTTAGACGATTTGGAATGATGAGGGGTGATTAGAGATTAAATTGAGCAGCGATGAGGGTGATTAGAGATTAGAGGTTAAAATAATTCAGAAATTTTAAAATTCGGGCAAAAAATTCGAAAAAAATTCCGCGGGTTAGTAGTAGCGCGGGTTTTTACCCACGCTGCTACTAACGGACGTAGTAGTAGCGCGGGTGCCACCCGCGCTGCTGCTATATGTTAGCTGTAGCGCCTTATTAGTAGCGCGCGCACCCGCGCCGCTGCTAGGCTTTTCCCTAGTAGTGTGGGTGGGCACAACCCACCAGGGCGCACCCCCCTATCCTGGCGTGCCCAGGTGGGTTGTCCTCACCTGGTGGCCCCGCAGACCCTGATTCCGACACTATAAAATCCTATTTTTTCCAGAAAAAATCAGAGAGAAAGAATTATTGTGATCCACGAGACGGAGCCGCCACCAAACTCTGTTCTTCCTCGGTAGGGTAGATCTGGAGTCTGTGGGGCTCCGGAGAGGGGGATCTTCATTCTTCGTCATCACCAACGCTTCTCTATCGCTAATTCCATGATGCTCCCCCCGGGAGTGAGTAATTCCTTCGTAGGCTCACTGGACGGTGAGGAGTTGGATGAGATTCATCATGTAATCGAGTTAGTTTTGTTAGGGCTTGATCCCAAGTATCCACTATGTTCTAAGATTGATGTTGCTATGACTTTGCCATGCTTACTGCTTGTCACTTTGGGCCCGGGTGCCATGAACTCAGATCTGAACCGTTTATGTTATCATCATTATATCCATGTTTTAGATCCGATCTTTCAAGTTATAGTCACGTACTATGTGTTATGATCTGGCAACCCCGGAGTGAAAACAACCGGGCCCACTCTTGGTGATCACCGTAGTTTGACGAGTTCAAGTATTCACTATGTGTTAATGCTTTGTTCCGGTTCTCTATTAAAAGGAGGCCTTAATATCCCTTAGTTTCCAATATGGACCCCGCTGCCACGGGAGGGTAGGACAAAAGATGTCATGCAAGTTCTTTTAATAAAGCACTTATGACTATTTAGGAAATACATGCCTACGTTATATCGATGAACTTGAGCTAGTGTCGTATCGCCCTAGGTTATAACTGTCAGATGATGAATATCATTCAACAAGTCACCGATCCAATGCCTACGAACTTTTCCATATTGTTTCTGCTAAGTTACTACTGCTATCATCACTGTTACACTTGCTACAAAATTACTGCTATCACTGTTACTGTTACCATTGCTACTGTCACCACTATCAAAACTATCAAACTACTTTTCTACTGATCAGTTTGCTGCAATAATTAATCTCCAGGTGTGGTTGAATTGACAACTCAGCTGCTAATACCTTCAAATATTCTTTGGCTCCCCTCGTGTCGAATCTATAAATTTGGGTTGAATACACTACCCTCGAAAACTGTTGCGATCCCCTATACTTGTGGGTTATCATGACCTTTTTCTAGCGCCATTGCTGGGGAGCATAGCTATATTTGTTGAGTCACTTGGGATTATTATCAATTTATCACTATGAAGAATCTGAAGGATCCTAAGACTAAGATATTTCCCTCAAGTACGAGGGGAGGTAAGAAATTTCCATACAATTCTGCTTTAGATTCACCTTCTGCTATGAGTAAACTTGCAACACCACCACATGCTATTAATTCCGATATGTCACAAGTTATTGATGATGCTACTTCTACTAAGAATGATGTTTATTATGATGCTAGTACCTTGCTTGCTAATGATGACGTGCCACTTGGTGAATTTCTTGATGAACAAATTGTTAGAGTAATACAACATGATGTTGTTGAATCTGATGATGAGCTTGAAACTAAAACTACTGAAACACCTTCTAGAACTAGCCTCCCTAGATATGAATTGCCTAAGGTACCGGGCGGTTATGATATGAGTGAAGAAACAACTAGAGAATATTCTTGCTTGTAATGATAGAGATGTGTTGGAGATATGCCCTAGAGGCAATCATGTATGATGATATTTCCTATGTGTTTATGAATAAAGATAGTCCTTGGACATTATCAATGATGTGTATCAACAAGTACGTGACTTGTTTGTGGGACTATGCATTGTATGATGACTGTCCTAAAAGGTCCCTAGTCGAAAGGGCTGTGTGGACACGCAGCCGACTAGACTAGCATATGACACGGTCGATGGCTTGGTCTCACTAGCCATGGAGAATTGGATGCTAACCGGATAATATGGACTTGGAAAGGTCTGGTCGGATTCGACGTAGTCGGATCCGAGTCAAGATAAGGTCCAATTCGGACAGACCCAACTATGAGACACAGCGATATGTCATCTGTGAGTCTCTAGTGCAACATACGTTCTATGTCCTAAGACCTGAGCTGACGCATGTACTCGGGATGGTGACAGACTTGCTTTGGGACGACCAAACACTACTCCGTAACTAGGTAGTTACAAAGGTAGGTTTCAGGCTTGACCAGGCCCATGCTGCGAGACATGGTCGAGCAAGATAGGATTTGCCCCTCCGACCAGGAGAGATATACTCTGGGCCCCTCGTGTGATCCGACCAGGATAAGCATGGCCATGCGACAAGGATTATGAGATAATCCGGTTTGTGGTCGGCATCACTGGAATGAGAAAGAGGTCGGGCTAGCACAAGGATGACAGACTCGCCTTGAGCTCGACAACTTATATCGTGTGGTAAAAGGAATGGATGTGTGATGTACAGGTTCGCTAACCAGCTTCATAGTCTGCTTGGTGTTTGGCATGCCTTGCTAGAGGCCGCTACCAACCGTGCAGTTCAAAGGTGATCCAAACTGCGACCAAGCCGAGTTGAACCTAAGGGGTCGCGCGCTTAAGGGAAGGAACCTACAAGGTCCGATCCGGGGACACTGGTCGTATGTGATCCAAGTTGTATCCGGATTGTGGCCGAGTAGACTTATGGGCTTTAGGGTCCGTGCGAGGCCCAAGTGTTGAGCCTGCGATGGACGCCTATATAAAGTGGAGGTGCCGCACACTCATGAGTCTGATCGCTTCGGCGCTGTCACTAGGTGTCGGTGTACTAAAGTAGGGGTACCTTAGTACCCCAAACTTGTGCACGGGTAGTCGCAGCCCCCCCTCCCCGCGGCAAGGCTTGCCAGGCGACCGCCAAGGCCCTCCGTGGGTTCCTTTGGAGCCATTCAAGAACAAAGTATTCAAGCCAAGAAGACAAGGTCCCGACAAGAGGAGCTTGTCGGGAAGGCCACTAAAGGCACCAGGCCCTGGCAAGAGGGGCTCGCCAGGAAGGCCCCAGCAAGAGGAGTTTGCCGGGATGGCCGCCCGAAGCACAAAGGCCCCGGCAAAGAGGAGCTTGCCGGAGGGGCCACTCAAGGAGACAAGGCCCCGGCAAGAGGAGCTTGCCGGGACGACCGCGGCAAGGCGCTTGCTGCGACAAGCTACTACTCCGCTGCCCGCGCTCCAGCTCATCCACCAACGTGTCGCTGTGGGACCATTCCAGGATACGTGGCGAGAAGCTGTGCAGCCAGGGGCATGCGGTGGCGAAGCGACGCTGACAGGATAGCCATCATGGCAAACGGTGGCGCCCCTGACAGCCACTTTTCGCACTGTTTGGGGCGACACAGACGGGCATTTAATGCCCTTGTCCCCCGCCGTCAGGGTTAGGTACGATAGCACTGTACAAGCAGCTGTACCCAACACAGCACTTTGCCATTTTTGCCCTCACCTACGTTGCCACCTGTCAGTGACCCCTTTAACATATAAAAGGAGGCCCATGCGCACATAGAGGAGAAGGGGAGGAGGAACACTCACGCGGGATCTCGCCAGCGGCTCGTGAGTATTGTAGCACCTCCCGCTCTCGAGCAAGAACACAATACAATCCACAAAAGCAGCAGTAGGGTTTTACGCATCCGTGCGGCCTGAAGCTGGGTAAACCCCTTGTGTGCATCGCCTTGATCCGCTCTTCGCGCGACCTCCGCTCCCCGCCGAACCAGAAAGGGGCTCGGTCCCCATAGGTGTTCGTGGAGGCAGATCTCCCCCGACATCTTTGGCGCGCCAGGTAGGGGGCGTCGAGGTTACGTGAACCCGATCCGGCGTTCGCACGAGCTAAATCTTCATCATCATCGCCAGTCGACGTCAAGTCGAGCCACTGGCCAGACACCTTTCGCTCTAGCCTATGGAGCAGAGGCAGTTCTCCCCACGGAACTCGTATACGGGTCACCTCGAGTGCTCGCTTATGATGAGCTTGAGCGAGAGCAGCTGCGGCGAGAGGACGCGCTGCTCCTCGAGGGGGACCGTCTTCAGGCTACTGTGCGAGCTGCTCGCTACCAGCAAGCTTTGCACCGCTACCATAGCCGCAAAGTTAAAGCCAGAAGTTTCGAGGAAGGCGACCTTGCTCTTCGGCGTGCTCAGTCCGCCAAGAATCCCAGCAAGTTGATGCCGAAGTGGGGAGACCCTCGCCGGGTGAAACGAGTCGCTAGTTTCGCCTTGCCGGGGAGCGGCCTTCCCGGAAAGCAAACAACAGAAAAGATAAGTTGCCAAAGCATGAGCAATCAGGTTTTTTAGATTTTTAAGTTATCTTCCTCGAACGACCATCCTTTGTATGGAAAACCTGTGCGCGGAGGAACCAGCTCGTGGCTAGTTGCGCCCTTAATTCGTTTCGAGTCTGCTCAACGACTTAAGTGTGCTGCGACTAGAGTCGCGCCCTTACTTTGTTTCGAGCTCGCTCAACAAGCGAGCCGCGACCAGAATTGCGCCCTTACTTTGTTTCGAGTTTGCTCAACAACTTAACTGAAGCTGCAACTAGTCGCGACAAGGTTTCTTGTTGGCAACGACACTGCCAGCAGGCTGCTGACGTCCCGCACTCAGCAAGTGTGCCTACGCCGGCAAGTTCCCTAAAAGCGTAGGGTGAAAACATACAATGGAAGGAATCAAGTAAAGGAAATAACATTGCAATTACTACCCAAAATAGAGTTATGTTACAAGATAGCTTGTCGCAGCTCTAATAAATTGTTTTCATAACATGGCCCGCAGCGGCAAGAAAGAAAGAAGGCGGGCGGCCTAGTCTACACGGTCGCCCTCAATCCTCTTGATCCCGCTCACCCTTTCCATGATGGGTTCGATAAGGGCATCGAGCCCCTCCAGATCAGCTTCCGGCAGCAGGGACCTGAGGACGTTGGTAAGGCGGAGATCCGAGTTGCGGAAGACCACCTTCCTCAGCACCTTTCGGAGAGTTCCCACGCAGATATCGCGCGACTCGTCGGCCAGCTGCTTCGGGATCTTCTCCCGGAGTTGCCGGAGCGCCGTCGTCACGCCTTTGAGGAACAAAGTGAGCTTGGCGTTGGGAGCGAGGTTCTCGTCAGAAGGATACCCGAGATCCTCCACCCCCAACAGTGCCAACTCCTTGTCGATGTCTGCGACGGCATTCACAAGGCCCTCCGTCCATCGCTCCACAGTCTCCCTGAAAGTGCTCTAGGTGGCAACAGCACTCTCCAGCAGCGTCTCGTTGGCCGCGACCTCCTTCTTCAGAGCCACCTCCTGCTCCCTGGCGCTGTCCAGCGTCTTGGTCAAAGTGGCCAGCTTCAACTCAAGATCGGCGTTGGAGTCCTTGGCGGCATCGAGCTCCTTGACCTTCTCGGCAAGGCAGCCCTGCAGCTCGCCAAAGGTGTAGGCGCCCTTCTCGCGCTCCTCCTTGAGCGCGGCAAGCTCTCCGCCGCTCGCCTTGAGGTCGGCCTCCAGCTGCGCCACCTTCGTCTGCAGCTCCTTCTTGGCGGCCTCGGCAGCTGCGACAGCATCCTGTGCTTCCTTGAGAGCCCCGCCAAGCGCTTGCTCGCGCGCAGCAAGCTCCTCCTCGTGGCTGTCGAGGTCGACCTTCCGCTGCGCCAACTCGCCCTCCTGCGCAGATAGCTTCTCAGCGGCAAGCCGCTGTTGCTCTTCAACTTCCGCCTTCTCAAGGATAAAGGCTTTCTGCTCCTCGGCGAGTTGCTCCCGCTCCTCCGCCAGGGCCCGGAGGGCTTCCTGTCTCTGACCCCGAAGCTCCTCCGCGCGCTTCTCAAGGTCCGCTCCCGCCTTCGCGGGACTCCAGCTTGGCCTGCCTGGCGCGATAGAGCAACACCAGCTTCCGGAGCAGCCGCTCCTCCTCAGACTCGCCGCTGCTGCTGCTTGGCGCGTCGACCAACGTCAGCCCGGCGGAGGCGAGCACTTCTCCGTCGAAGGTTTCTCCCTCGACCGGTGCCCTGAGCTTGACTCCCAGGGGAGCTTGATGAAGACGTCGTCGCCGACCTTCAAGTACATGCCTGGCTGGGGCTCTTTGGAGCCCGACGCCGCGGCGGCGGCGGGAGGGTCGGCGGTCGGCGTAGTGCCTGTCGCTCCTGCGGCCCCAGGGCCGTCAGTGCGATCGCCGGACCCCTCGTCGATTGCTGCGGCAACAGCTTTGGCGGCCTCTTCGCCGGCAGGATCGTCAGCGTCGACCGTTTCTTCGGTAACGACGGCGTCGTCGACAGCGACCTTGGTCTCCATCAGCTCCGCGGTAGATGGGACTGACAGCCGGAGAAGGAAGAAAAGTCAAGCAAATATCCAAAAAGAAGAACCCAAGGGAAATTTCGAGGCAAGGAGATTACCTGCGCCAGGGTCTGCAGTCACGGTCTCCGTCACCAAGGGGTCGCCGGTGCTGTCCCTTGCCGGAGACTGCTCCCTTGCCGGGGACTGCTCCCTTGCCGGGGATTCCTCCCTTGCCGGGGAACTCCCCCTTGGCGGTGTAGCTGTAGCAGGTGGCACATCGGGGGCGGTCTCCGGACGCTCCTGGTGGGGCTGCTCTGCTCCTACACAAATCAACAGTCAGATATCAGAAAGCGAAGAGTACCCAGGCGCGCCCAACGGCAGGAAGCAAATCATATGCTTACGCTGGGGGCTGCTCTGAGGATTAGTTGGCGGGTCCGGCAAGGTCATCTCAGGCGCATCCCCTGCCGTCACGGTGGGCTTGTCGTCAAGGATGACCACCGGGACCTTGGCTCTCTTTGCCGCCCTCTGGGCCAGAGTCCTGAAAAAGGAGTAAATTCAGAGGAAAGCAAATGAGATGCGAGACACAACTGCAAGAATTGGAGAAATACAAGTACAAAAAGGATCTTACTCCTCTTCTTCTTCCTCGTCGGAGCTGAGCGCGGAAAAGTCGAAGGCTGGACCGCTTCTGGCGCGAGGAGGCGGAGGAGTAGGCTCCCTCGGCCGCTTGGCGGAAGTAGTGGTGACGCTAGCCTGAGACGGCCCTGCCCCGGTTGCCGCCGTGGCGCGAGGGGCGGCAGGAGCAGAAGCGGCGGCCCGCGAAGACCCCGCTCCTGCTGCCACAGCGGAGCGTGTCATGCGGCGCTGCGGCTGTTGGCTCATCTGCCGCCCCACCATGTCCCCAGCCTTGTGGAGACGCCTCCTTGGTTGAGCCGGGGGCTCCGCTTGCGACGAGCTTCCCAAAGGTTGGGAGGAAGAGGCGTCCGTCTCCGGCAAGCCGCTCGTGTCTTCGGTGAGCTTGCCCGCCTCGACGCCGTGCCCGGCAGGCTCTTCCTCGCCGACAAACTCCGCTCGATCGGCAAGGCTTGCCACCTCCGCTGCGTCTGCCTCCGCCACGGTGAATCCAAATTCGCCCGCGGCCGCGGCTGCCGCCACCTCTTCCATCCTAGTGGCAATGCGCGCCAACTCCTTGTTGGTGGTGTCCCGTGTGAGGCCCTTCTGCTCGACGGGGTCGATTGGCACTTCCACCAAGTCGTCGAAGAACGCCCGCACGACGTCGTCTGCAGGCTCCTGCCAGGTTGAGTCGATCCCGTGCGAGTCGCACAGCGGCGTCATTGCAAGGATGCGGCTGAGCGACGAATTGTTGCACAACGGAACGACGCCCTGCGGCAGCCTGAACCATTCGGGATGATCGGGGTCATGCTTGAACAGCTCCCTGAGCGTCACGTCAAGTTCCAAGACAGTGAAATTGAAGTTGAGGCCAGGGCGCAACCTCATGATGTCCGCCGCATTCTGGAACTCCCATGCGGGTCTCCCTTTCTCCTGCAGGGGAGCGATGCGGCGGCGGAGGAAATCTGCGCTAACGGCACCAACTGTGAGCCCGGCAAGCCTGAGCCACAGGATCCGGGTAACGGCAATCTGCAGCTTGTCGTCGTTCGGAGCCACGTCGCTCCAATCCCTGCCGCGCACTACAGGAGTTCGGCGCACGGCAGTGAATGGCTGCGGGTTCTCCTCGACGATCAGGCACCAGTCTGCTCTCCACTCCTCCCATTTGCTGCGGAGTTCTCCCTCCAGATAAGCCTCCTTCTTGCCGGGCTTCGAGATCCAGGCGATTCCGCCGGAAAGAGGCTCTCCTCTCTCAACTCGAGGCATAAAGAAGTGGCGGAAGAGGGCTACGTTTGGATGGACTCCGACAAAGTTTTCACAAAGATGTGCAAAAACTGCCATGGTCAGGGCAGCGTTGGGGGTGAAGTCAAGGAGATGGAACCCGTAGGTGTTCATGATGTCGCGGAAAAACTCAGAGAAGGGCGGGCAGAGCCCGCAATAGAAGAACAAAGGAAAGAAGGGGTACCCAGTCGGATACTTCTTCTGGGCGGCGGCTCGAAGAACCCTCGTGCGCGGATGCGCTCGCGTCGTCGTCGACCAGAAGAGGTAGAATTCCTCCCTCAGGTCCAACGCGTCGAGCTGAGGGGGGAAGGTTGCCCGCTCCTTTCGCAGCGCCTCAAGCCGCTGCGCCTCGATCGACTTCACGGCCTTCCCTTTCCCCTTGTCGCCTTTCGGAGCCATGGAGGAACCAGGGAGGGAGGTCGACGGCGTTGGTGCTGCTGGTGGCGATGGGGGGCGGAGCGCTGCTCTCTTTGGGAAGTGGCGGAGATTTTCGAGGAACAGCAACTGGCGGGTGGGCGAACTTCCCCTGTTTCCCCTGCTTATAAGGGGGGGGAGGGGGCGGACGTTTCGCCTTTCCGAATAAAGAAACCACCTACGACGTGACGCATGCGTGCGGGGCTCGGCCCCACGCACGCCGCCCACGTCACGCACGTCTCTCCCCACGACGCCGCAATCGACGCGTGCCGTTCGGGGAGGGCGTAGTGGATCCGGAGAAGGATGCGGCGTGACCCAGGCCGCGCGTGCCCGTGCGTGCCCGTGCACTGTTTTGGGCCTGGCCCAACAGCGCTCGGCACCGTGTATGGCCCAGGCCCGGGGGCTCCTGTCGGTGCACTAAAGTAGGGGTACCTTAGTACCCCGAAGTTGTGCACGGGCAGTCGCAGCCCCCCCGTGGCAAGGCTTGCCAGGCGACCGCCAAGGCCCTCCGTGGGTTCCTTTGGAGCCATTCAAGAACAAAGTATTCAAGCCAAGAAGACAAGGTCCCGACAAGAGGAGCTTGTCGGGAAGGCCACTAAAGGCACCAGGCCCCGGCAAGAGGGGCTCGCCAGGAAGGCCCCAGCAAGAGGAGTTTGCCGGGATGGCCGCCCGAAGCACAAAGGCCCCGGCAAAGAGGAGCTTGCCGGAGGGGCCACTCAAGGAGACAAGGCCCCGGCAAGAGGAGCTTGCCAGGACGACCGCGACAAGGCGCTTGCCGCGACAAGCTACTACTCCGCTGCCCGCGTTCCAGCTCATCCACCAAGGTGTCGCTCTGGGACCATTCCAGGATACGTGGCGAGAAGCTGTGCAGCCAGGGGCATGCGGTGGAGAAGCGATGCTGACAGGATAGCCATCGTGGCAAACGGTGGCGCCCCTGACGGCTACTTTTCGCACTGTTTGGGGCGACACAGACGGGCATTTAATGCCCTTGTCTCCTGCCATCAGGGTTAGGTACGATAGCACTGTACAAGCAGTTGTACCCAACACAACACTTTGCCATTTTTGCCCTCACCTACGTTGCCACCTGTCGGTGACCCCTTTAACATATAAAAGGAGGCCCATGCGCACGTAGAGGGGAGGGGAGGAGAACACTCACGCGGGATCTCGCCAGCGGCTCGTGAGTACTGTAGCACCTCGCGCTCCCAAACAAGAACACAATACAATCCACAAAAGCAGCAGTAGGGTTTTACGCATCCGTGCGGCCCGAAGCTGGGTAAACCCCTTGTGTGCATCGCCTCGATCCGCTCTTCGCGCGACCTCCGCTCCCCGCCGAACCAGAAAGGGGCTCGGTCCCCATAGGTGTTCGTGGAGGCAGATCTCCCCCAACACTAGGGTTTGCATGTGTTGCGAATAGACACCTCCGCTCGCCGCCAGTCCGCCGCACGACGTTCCTCCTGCACGCGGGATACCGTTAGAGGCGGTGCACTTGCGCTGCTCCGGCGAACCTTTACGTGGGAACCGACGACCAGCTGCTCGAGGGAGATCGGACGAGGAGGAGACGATCCACGCAAACGCGCTGCCCCAACTCTTCTTCCGCTGCACGGCACTGCGCGTCTAGTGGTAACGAACTGTGATCCATCTCCCATAGCATGTTCTTGGTTGTTCTGCGTGTAGGAAAATTTTAATTTGCAGTCGACGCACCCTACCGTAGAACCCAACAAGATGATCTAGACAAATTACTACACAAGTATAAAGAAAAATCTTTGAATGCTAGAATGAAATGTGATCCTAAGTTTGCTACTTCACCTATATTTATTGATGATACGGATTATGAATTCTCTTTCGACCCAGAGTTAATTACTTTGGTTGAATCTGATCCTTTCCATGGTTACGAAACTGAAACTGTTGTGGCACATCTTACCAAGTTGAATGATATAGCAACCCTTTTTACTCATGATGAGAAAACTCACTACTACTTTATTCTCAAATTATTTCCTTTCTCATTAAAGGGTGATGCTAAAGCTTGGTACAATACTCTTTCTCCTGGTTGTGTGCGTAGTCCACACGATATGGTTTATTACTTCTTTGCAAAATATTTTCCTGCTCATAAGAAACAAGCTACCTTACGTGAAATATTTAACTTTGCTCAAACTAAAGAAGAGAGTCTCCCACAAGCTTGGGGGAGGCTTTGACAATTACTTGCTTTGCCTCATTATCCTCTTAAGAGAAATGAAATACTTGATATCTTCTATAATGGACTAACTGATGCTTCTAGGGACTTCCTGATGTCTACTACACAACCTTCTTCTTGTAGACGTTGTTGGGCCTCCAAGTGCAGAGGTATGTAGGACAGTAGAAAACTCACCTCAAGTGGATGACCTAAGGTTTATAAATCCGTGGGAGGCGTAGGATGAAGATGGTCGCTCTCAAACAACCCTGCAACCAAATAACAAAGAGTCTCTTGTGTCCCCAACACACCCAATACAATGGTAAATTGTATAGGTGCACTAGTTCGGCGAAGAGATGGTGATACAAGTGCAATATGGATGGTAGATATGGGTATTTGTAATCTGAAAATATAATAACAGCAACGTAGCAAGTGATAAAAGTGAGCACAAACGGTATTGCAATGCGTTGAAACAAGGCCTACGGTTCATACTTTCACTAGTGCAAGTTCTCTCAAGAATAATAACATAATTGAATCATATAACTATCCCTCAACATGCAACAAAGAGTCACTCCAAAGTCACTAATAGCAGAGAGCAAACAAAGAGATCATGGTAGGGTACGAAACCACCTCAAAGTTATCCTTTCTGATCGATCTATTCAAGAGTCCGTAGTAAATAGCACGAATCTATTCTTTCCGTTCGATCTATCCTAGAGTTCATACTAGAATAACACCTTAAGACACAAATCAACCAAAACCCTAATGTCACCTAGATACTCCAATGTCACCTCAAGTATCCACGGGTATGATTATACGATATGCATCACACAATCTCAGATTCATCTATTCAACCAACACAAAGTACTTCAAAGAGTGCCCCGAAGTTTCTACCGGAGAGTCAAGAAGAAAACGTGTGCCAACCCCTATGCATAAGTTCAACTGAACCCACAAGTTGATCACCAAAACATACATCAAGTGAATCACGTGATATCCCATTGTCATCACAGATAAGCACATGCAAGACATACATCAAGTGTTCTCAAATCTTTAAAGACACAATCTGATAAGATAACTTCAAAGGGAAAACTCAATCCATTACAAGAGAGTAGAGGGGGAGAAACATCATAAGATCCAACTATAATGGCAAAGCTCGCGATACATCAAGATCGTACCACCTCAAGAACACGAGAGAGAGAGAGAGAGATCAAACACATAGCTTCTGGTACATACCCTCAGCGCCGAGGGTGAACTACTCCCTCCTCGTCATGGAGAGTGCTGGGATGATAAAGATGGCCACCGGAGAAGGATCCCCCCTCCGAAAGGGTGCCGGAATGGGTCTAGATTGGTTTTCGGTGGCTACAGAGGCTTGCGGCGGCGGAACTCCCGATCTAGGTTATGTTCTGGGGGTTTCTGTATATATAAGTGGTTTTGGCGTTGGGAAGAAGTCAGGGGGTCCCCGTGGCGGCCACGAGGTAGGGGGGCGTGCCTAGGGGGTAGGGCGTGCCCCCACCCTCGTGGTGGCCTCGGGACTCTTCTGGCCCATCTCCGATGCTCCGTGGGCTTCTTTTGGTCCAAAAACAATATCCGTTGAATTTCACGTCAATTGGACTCCGTTTGGTTTTCCTTCTACGATACTCAAAAACAAGGAAAAAAACAGAAACTGGCACTAGGCTCTAGGTTAATAGGTTAGTCCCAAAAATCATAAAAAATTAGCATATAAATGCATATAAAACATCCTAGATGGATAATATAATAGCATGGAACAATCAAAAATTATAGATACATTGGAGACATATCAAGCATCCCCAAGCTTAATTCCTGCTCGTCCTCGAGTAGGTAAATGATAAAAACAAAAAAATTGATGTGGAATGCTACTTAACATATTTATCAATGTAATCTTCTTTATTGTGGCAAGAATATTCAGATCCATAAGATTCAAGACAAAAGTTTAATATTGACATAAAAATAATAATACTTCAAGCCTACTAACCAAGCAGTTATGTCTTCTCAAAATAACATAGCCAAAGAAAGCTCATCCCTATAAAATCATATAGTTTGGCCATGCTTCATTTTCGTCACGCAAAATGCTCCTATCATGCACAACCATGATGACAAGCCAAGCAATTGTTTCATACTTTAGTATTCTCAAACTTTTTTCAACTTTCACGCAATATATGAGCGTGAGCCATGGACATAGCACTATGGGTGGAATAGAATATGATGATGGGGGTTGTGTGGAGAAGACAAAAAAGGAGAAAGTCTCACATCGACGCGGCTAATCAACGGGCTAGGGAGATGCCCATCTATTGACGTCAATGCGAGGAGTAGGGATTGCCTCAACAAAAGAAACTAAGTGGGTGTGCATCCAACTTGCTTGCTCACGAAGACCTAGGGCATTTGAGGAAGCCCATGTTGGAATATACAAGCCAAGTTCTATAATGAAAACCCACTAGTATATGAAAGTAACAATATAAGAGACTCTCTATCATGAAGATCATAATGCTACTTTGAAGCACAAGTGTGGAAAAAGGATAGTAGCATTGTCCCTTTTATTA
Source organism: Aegilops umbellulata (assembly GCA_032464435.1). Classification (NCBI taxonomy): domain Eukaryota; kingdom Viridiplantae; phylum Streptophyta; class Magnoliopsida; order Poales; family Poaceae; genus Aegilops; species Aegilops umbellulata. Next base: position 590,052,865 of record CP136057.1, read on the forward strand.
ATTTTTTTAATTGGCCTTTCCCCCTTTTTTTATTTGGCCTTTTTTTCCAGGACAATGCTCTATTAATGATGATCATCACACTTCTTTTTATTTACAACTCAAAGATCACAACTCGATAGTAGAACAAAGTATGACCCTATATGAATGCCTCCGGTGGTGTACCGGGATGTGTAATGAAACAAGAGTGACATGTATGAAAAATTATGAATGGTGGCCTTTCCATAAAATATGATGTCCACTACATGATCATGCAAGGCAATATGACAATGACGAAGCGTGTCATAATAAATGAAACGGTGGAAAGTTGCATGGCAATATATCTCGGAATGGCTATGGAAATACCATAATAGGTAGGTATGGTGGCTGTTTTGAGGAAGATATAAGGAGGTTTATGTGTGATAGAGCGTATCGCATCACGGGGTTTGGATGCACCGGCGAAGTTTGCACCAACTCTCAAGGTGAGAAAGGGCAATGCACGGTACCGAAGAGGCTAGCAACGATGGAAGGGTGAGAGTGCGTATAATCCATGGACTCAACATTAGTCATAAAGAACTCACATACTTATTGCAAAAATCTACAAGTCATCAAAACCAAGCACTATGCGCATGCTCCTAGGGGTATAGATTGGTAGGAAAATACCATCAATCGTCCCCGACCGCCACTCATAATTAAGGCAATCAAAGAAACACCTCATGCTTCAAATTTATCACACAACGGTTACCATACGTGCATGCTACGGGACTTGCAAACTTCAACAAAAGTATTTCTCAATTCCACAATTACTCAACTAGCACGACTCTAATATTACCATCTTCATATCTCAAACCAATCATCAAGTATCAAACTTGTCATAGTATTCAATGCACTTTACATGAAAGTTTTTATTATACCCATCTTGAATGCCTATCAATTTAGGACTAATTCTATAACCAAAGCAAATTACCATGCTGTTCTAAAAGACCCTCAAAATAATATAAGTGAAGCATGAGAGATCAACAATTTCTTCAAAATAAAACTACCGCCATGCTCTAAGAAGATATAAGTGAAGCACTAGAGCAAATGACAAACTACTCCAGAAGATATAACTGAAGATCAATGAGTAGTTGAATAATTATGTAACTATGTGAAGACTCTCTAACATTTAAGAATTTCATGGTATTTTATTCAAACAATAAGAAAAACAAAAGAAAATAAAATGATGCTCCAAGCAAAACACATACCATGTGGTGAATAAAAATATTGCTCCAAGTAAAGTTACCGATGAACGAAGAAGAAAGAGGGGATGCCATCCGAGGCATCCCCAAGCTTAGTGATGCGGAGCATCCCTCGACCATCACCATGGACGTCACACCACCACCGCAAGCACCTCATGGACCAATGACAAGAGCACGTGCACGCACCGTCAAACCCGAGGTTAACTCTTTCCTCTTCGAGTTTCATTCAGATTCACTCGAGAGTCAGATTCTACCTCAAATGGAAACTCTATGCACTCGTAGTTACCAAGAAGAGAACCATGAAGATGCGAGGACGGACACACATGCACCTATGGTGAAGGAGAAGGAAGAAGGACGCGCGAGGCGTGTAGCAAGAGCGGACGCGGACCACCCCGGGTGCTCGGTCACCAACACCCCCGGGTGCCCGGCCACCAGCCGCCGGCTGGCCAAGGCCCTGGCCACCCCGGGTGCTCGGCCCTGCCCGCATGGGCGCTGGTGCAGCCCACCCCAGGTGCCCGGCCTCCTCCCAGCGCGGCGCAGCCCCGCCACCGGGTGCCCGACCCAGCTCTAGCCGGCCTCGGCCTAGTCCGGGTGCCGGGCCCCTCACGCCCCGGGTGCCCGGTCCTCCTTCGCCCGGCGCCTCTGACCAGTCCGGCTGCCCGGACCCCTTTACCCCGGGTGCCCGGACCCGTCCGAGTGTGTCTATGTTTTTAGGGTCATTTTGGACCTTTGTACCCATCTCTCCCCCAATTTCGTCCCTAGGCTTTATATACACCTCCCTAGCTCATTTGGAAGGATAGCAAAGTATATGAGATGATTATGTGAGCTTTGCTCCTTGTACCCACTCCTCTAGGAGATTAAGACCTCCTAGGAGAATATCCCTAGTGGATATCAAGCCCCCATCTTGGGAAGGATCCCAATCATAGGATCATCAAGACCACTCTCCTCATAGAATTGGGATGAACTAGTACCTTGTATCTTTCCTTTGTTGTTCTTGGATCATTTTGAACTCTTGTGTGTTCTTGGATCTAGCATATGTGTGATTAGATCTAGTCAATTTGAGTGTTTCCCCTCTCTTGTGTTCTTCATGTTCTTGGGGATTTCCCCTCCAATTTGTGAAAGATCTCCATCTAGGATTTCACCCGACAACATCTTGGTATCATGAGCCATGGTTTCTCAAGAAATTGGAGCCCCCCTTCTTGTTCTCTAGCCTAATTTTGTTGTGCTCTTCCCCAATTTTGAAAATTCCCCGCCAAAATTAGCCCCAATTTTTTTTGATTTGTTGGTTTGATGAGGTTTTGTTGGATTTGATCCATTGATTTGCTTGGTTTTAGGGGGATCTAGCATTCCCCCATCCATCTCCACCTTTTCCTCCATGAATTCCACCAATTTCTTGCATCTTCCCACGAATTTCCGCCCAAATCTGTCACCCCCGGGCACCCGGACCTCAAACCCCGGGCACCCGGACCCCCCGCGCATCTCCATTGACCACCCCGGGTGCCCGTACCCCGAGCCCCCGAGCACCCGCACCCCGGGTTGTTTGCCCCGGACCACCCCGGGTGCCCGCACCTCTTGCCCCCGGGAACCCGGACCCCTGGGCCTCTTCTCCAGCCCAAACTCCCTGCCCACCCCGGGTGCCCGCACCCCCAAACCCCGGGCACCCGCACCCCCACGAATCAGCCCACCAACATTCACCATTTCGGCCATAACTTTCGCTCTTGGAGTCTGATTTTGACGTTCTTTAGCTCGTTAAGTAGCTATTGACATCCCCCTTCCATATAGATAGGTTCCAACACCATTTGACTCCATAAAAAATTTGGCATTTTGGCATCTTTGCATAGGCCATCCACCATATTATCCGCCAAACCACCATAGCTTTCCGCAACCTAACCCATTTTTGCTCCGTATAGCATTTGTGGTTGCTTGAGTGGTGACTTGAGTCTCCTAATGTGTTTCGGCTACTTAGGGACGGTCGCTTCGTCATCAACCGCAACCATCACTTCCGCATTGCTAACTCCGGAACCACCAAAACATTCCGCTACCACCATTTGACATTTTTTCTTGGAGATTTTGAGTTTGCGGTTTTTCCGTTTCCTAGGGTGTTTCGGCTAACTAGGAACGGTTCGACATCGACAACACCGCCGCTCACCTTCGACAAGGACTTGACATCGACCACTTCACCAATTTGACAACCTAATCGTAAGCAAGAACGGTAACCTCTATATCATCTTGGTATCGTGGTATCCTATCATTGTACATTCTTGCCATTACATTGTTAACCCCTTAGCCATTTTGCGTCACTTGCCTATCGAGACTAGCCATTGAGTATTGCCGGCAATGTTACTTGTGCACATTAGTGATCTATACCACCCATTGCATACATACCATATCATATTGGTATCATCTTGCTATCATCATATCATCCCTCGTGTCACAAGATTGTTCCAGCATATACAAAATTGCTATCTTGGTTTGTGCATTTCGCATAGTGTCCATATAAAAAAAGGGAATAAGATTTTAAGAAAAAAGAAAAGGAGAGCAAAGAGCTTGTAAGCAAGAACCATAGCATCGCCACATTGCATACCATACTACCATATTGATCATCTTGGATCATCGTGTGCGAAATACCGGAACATCATACACATAGCATAGTTGGGATAGAAAGCTCATACATTTTGCATCTTATAGGTTGTGCACAAGTGTCATATCCGCCTACTGAGCAATCGTGCTAGCATCTCTCTTGAGTTGTGCAACACGAGCGCTTTCCGTGGATTCCACATTTTGTGCTCATTCCTTGGTTGCACGACCCCATTTATCTATCTGTGTGTGTGTTTCCGTGTGCCACATATTGCTATTGGTCTACTTGTTTCACTTGCGAATTTGTGATTTTTTTCAACATTATTGACTCTTGCTAACATTTTGCATCAAATTTTTGTGCCACTATCCTCACTGAGCTCCACCATAAGCCTTACTTGTGTAGGTGCAAGAATTGACAAAATCCGATACCAATTGTGCTATTTCCTTGATACATTATTGAGTGATCGTTGATCCATCTTCAACATTGGATAAGGTACATTGGTCTAGTTCTTTCCTTTCTTTAACTCACATTTGCTCGAATCTTGTGATGGATAGGCAAGGGATTTCATCTCCGGTCTTACACGACAATGACGAGTTCGATGCCATGAAGTACAATTTGGACGCCAAGATGGATGATCAAAGGAAGGAGCTCAAGGTCCTCATCAAGTCCTACAAGAGATCTTCCTCATCTTCGAGAAGACGCTCTAGTGCATACCCTTCCAAGATGCCATCTCCGGCAAGGTCACATCGGCATCGACACAATCACCAACAAGAACGTGAAGGTCAAGAGCTCAACACCAACAACCGCTCAATGACTTCACCATCTACCTTGGCATCTTCGCCAAGCGACTTCAAGTCATCTTCGCCTTTGGACATTTGGCATCTTCGCCTACAAGCACCTCCATACAATGCTCAAGAGAAGCTCCCCAAGCTCAAGTCCGCGACTTCCACGAGCTACTACAACCTCGACACCGACCACGAGCTTCCTTTCTATGGGACTCAAGACCCCGAGGAGTATCTCGAGTGGGAGTGCACGATGGACGACTACCTCAAGCTACGCCAAGTCCCTTCCGAAGACCAAGTGAAGTGCGCCACAAGTAACTTCCACGACTACGCGTCGACATGGTGGCTTCATACACCTTCGAAGACCTTCAACATGAGTTGGCCCAAGACGAAGAAAGCTATGCAGTGAGAGTTTTTGCCTTCCACCTACACGGAACATCTTCAATGCCAATTGGAGAACACCATCAAAGGATCCAAGTCCCTAGACAAGTACTTCCTCGACATGAAGAAAGCCTTGCGACGAGCCGGTGTGGACGACCCCATTTGGATGAAGTTCTACTTCATGATGGGATTGAACAACGACATCTCCAAGCTTATCTTCCTCGAGAACTACAAGTCCCTCGACGACAACTACATTGGTGCTCTCAAGGCGGAACAAGAACTTATGAAGGCCAAGATTTCTCCACCCCAAGCACACTTCTCGAAGACCAACCTCAAAGACGGCGAGCATGAGACTAGCACCACCACGATGTCCAAGCCCAACAAGCTCCAAGGCGACGCTCCCAAGTTTGACTCCACCGCCATCCCTCTTTGTGGTAGTGATGATGCCGAGCCTACTTCGCCTCTTTTTCAAGATGGTGCGGCAACGAGTACGACTATGGAGACCCTCAAGGACCAAGCTTTGGAGGCAAGCATGGTGAGCAAGGATGATGCTTCCACCTTTGGAGGCAAGAGTGATGATGTGCCATCTTCGGCCTTCATCCACAGCGAGGACGACGAGATGGTTGAGCATGTGATTTTCCCTTCGACCACGACAACGTATGATAACTTGAGTGACTTGTGCCACCATATTGAGGGGGAGAGTGACTTCACCACTAGCCCCATATATGATGAGTTGCCACAATTCCCATGTGAGAAGAGCCACAACCCCCACCACTTGAGTGAGATGAGTGACTCCACCATATGTGATGTTGAGTGCACCTATTTTGAGGGAGTGAGTGAACCACCACATAGAGAGAGTGTGATAGTTGACCGGGCATGTGAGGCCATTTAGGTTTCTAACAACTTAACCTCTACCTCTATTGTGTCTTCTAATTTGGTGATAGGTCCCATTTATGATGACGTGCCGATCCTCGACGACTTCGTCCTTCCTTTGGACAAGACGATGGCCATGGTGGAATATGATGCACCCCCACATGGTTCCATCAAGATGAAGATGATGACCACCATTTGGTCTTTGCCACCTCACCTACACCACTTGAGTGGAATGAACAAGGTAACATAGGTGAAGGTGATGCGCTAGTCCCACTAGTGGACATTCTTGGCATTGATTGCTTGCATGATTTTGATCCACCTATTGCCATGCTTCATGCTAGTCCGACTTCCCCATGCGATGATTTACCCATTTTTGATGAGTTTGATGATTGCCATGTGGAGTCTATTAGTCATGATGCCATGTTACATAGGACTTCTTGTGATAATTCTCTTGGTCACATCATGTTTGACAATCCGCTTGACTTGTCATATGCTATGCATGCGATCAAAATGTCATATTTGCAATCTCATCGTAGTGACTATGCATATGCCATCAACATAAACCCAATTTGCACTTATGGCATAGATGACGAGCCAATGGTTATTGGCATTTGTTTTTCTTGTGATGATATTGATATGCTCCCTTTGCATCATTTATCTCATATGCCATGCCATGACCACCTAGCTTCAGATATACATTGTTTTGGATGTTGTTCATATTCTCCATATGATGTCTGCACTATTGCTCATGAGGAGACCCCCATACTTTCATCATACATTTTAGGAGATTTTGACTCATCCTATTCATTGCATCATCCCACTACTTGTGTGCACCATATGCTCCCCATGAATGAAAATGGTATTCATGTGCCATATACTTGTATGCTAGATTTGCATCCCAATCATGTTATACATAAAAACTATTCTTTCATGATGGATGACATGTTCATATACCATGTTTCAAATTTCTTTGAGCGATGCTTATCTTGTACTAACTTACACATGCACATACACATCATGGTGGATGATGTGTACATATACCACGAACACAATTTCTTTGGTTTGTGTCTCTTTTGTGCGGGTACCCATGACTACTTGTCAACCTCGGAATCCCACGAGTTGACAAAACGAGCTCTAAAGAGCGATGATGACTTGGGATCCCATGGAGTGTCTTTCCCACCACTCTCTTCGCGCAAAGACTTCGGACATTTCTTCTACATGACTCTCACTTGGCTATGGGTTATTGTCCATTACATATTATATGCCCATCTAGCCATGTTCCCTTTGCATGCTATGCTCATTTCTTTACACTTGCCATGCATTTGTGACCCATTCTTTGCATTACACATGATGATTGATGCCACTACTTGTATGTGTATTTGCATGCTTGGTGGAGATATTGCTTGTTATTGCCATGTTTGCTATGTGCCCCATGCCTATGATGATACTATGATCTTGCTTTGTGCTCGTGCTCGCAATATCTCTTCTGCATTCACTATATCTATTATTTGCTCACATGACATGATTGCCATGATTTCCTCTAGTATGTTGCATCTTCGCTCCACTAGTTTGCATGATTTGATTCCTATGCTTTATCATGTTGCATCCAATCCTTGGATTACTTGCTCCTATCATATGTTTGATTGCAACAATGTCATTACTTCACATATGCCATGTCCCATTGCTTGTCACATGCTTGATTTGATTGCCTCACACATGATGAACAATTGCTCTTTCCATCGTGTTGAGTGCCACACTATTTCCAGTACACCATTTGCACATTATGCTCGGATTGTCTTGCACTTACCCCATGTGTTAAGTCATCTCCTCTTATTTGGTGTTGTGACACTCCAAATTTTTTTATTTGGTTTTCAACAAAACTTTGTTGGATTTGAAGAAGGTCATTTAATCTCTTCCAAAGTTTTCCCTCTCAAAACTTTTTCCCTTGGCAAAGATTTTATTTTTGTATCTTCTTCAACCCTGGTGTTTGGTTATTAAGAACCTTCCTTCTGTTTGTTCCCTCCTCAAATGTATTTTTTTGAAATTATTTTCTTTTAAGAAGAAATCCTATGAGTTTTGGGGCTTCTTTCATTTTTGAAACCACCCATGGTTTTACCATGCCTCATGTGGTAAAACCTCCCAAAACCCCTCCTTCCACCTTGGGGTAAACCAAACTTCCTGTTCCAACAAGTCCAAACCATTTTTGGATTTTATTTCATTTATTTTACTTCCCAAATCAATTATGTCATTTATTTTAAGCCTAGGTGATTTACAAAGCAAGTACCAAATTTCCTTTGAGTTTTGGTCTCAAACCAACTCCTCTGGATAGCCTTTAGCACCCCCCTAGATCCATCAAGATCCACTCTTCTTCTTTTCAAAAATTTTAAGTTTCAACCTCTGCAAGTTTGGACCAGATTTGCCAAATTTGGTGAAATTCATATCTTCTCTTCTCCAAAAATTCTACCAAAATTCAGGAAGCCCCCAGATGCAATGAGAGGCCACCCCACCAAAAATCAGCTCAAGGAAAATTCCCCACATGCCAAAATCATTTCGTCGAACACTTGGCCGACACTGTTACTGTGCAATTTCAGAAAATTCAGAGTTTCAGAGAAATTCAGTGTCGTTTTTCATCAGAGTGTTGTCACCAATCAACAGTGCGCCCTGGCGCGTTGCGCACGGCCTCTCCCCCCTGGCCAGAGCACCGCACGCCCTCTTGGACGGGTGCAGGTGTCGGTGGCGGCAAGCATCGCCGATGCCGGCAGCTTCTGTAGTGGCAGAGCCACCCGTGGCGGCTAGCGAGAGCCCATGCCACCTCGCTACGCCGTCCGGCGCCGCCCATCGCTCCCTTGCCCTCCGCGTGGCCTCATGCACGCCAGCGCACCCCGCAGCACCGTCGCCGTGGCCCGGCAAGCACAGGGCGCACCCTCTGCCGCCGACGGGCCCGCGCCGCCCTGTTCCGTCGAACCCACGCAAAGCACCTAATCCGAACTCGTTTAGCGCCTAAACGGAACCAGAGGAACTCCACGTTGACGCCCAACTCCCTAAACTCCCCGACCAAGCTCTGCGCCGCCGTAACCATCGCCGGAGATCTCCGTTCACGGCCACCGCCTCGGATCGCCTATAAAAAGGGCCCCGAGCTCGCCCTCGAGCACGCACCACCACTGCACCCCACCAGGACCCCGCCAAGCCACTAGGAGGACCTCGAGGAGGTCTTCTCCCCCAACTCCGGCCACCCCGATCCGCCTCGGCCACCAGCTCGATCCACTCCGGTGAGGCCATCCCCGCTGCCCAAACCTCGTCAGTAGTCTCCTCGAGCACCCAGTGATCTAACCCAGGCTTCAATTTGACCTCCGCAGCCCTCCCCGACGAGATCCAACTCCACCCGAGCCGCCGTCCGCCGGAGCAAGGACCGCCGTCGACGTGGTGCTCACCGACGACCACCACCACCACCCACCGACGCGGAAGGACACGTTGAGCACGTAGGTACTCTCCGATCCCCCTAACTCGCCGTGGATCGCCGCCGGCGACCACCGCAGCTCTCGGGCGCCGACGAGCTCTGTTTCTTCCCCGTTTGAAATTTCAAACCTGACGGGTGGGACCCTCCCGTCAGCCTCTCTTTTCTTTTAAACGAAACGTTGTCTGAAAATGTCTTCTGCCAAAGTACGTCTCCCTTCTGGGCCGGCGTATTCTCAAACGAAACGCCTTCGGTTTTATAAAATGAACCCTGAGAAGTTTCTGTTTCATTACAGAAAGGTCCCTGGATTAAAACCCTTATAACTTTTAAACAGAAAATGATTTTTGATTAATTCTTTTTCTGTCCTCTTTAAATTTTTGTCTAGTTTTTTAATCGTATTTATTTGAAAAATATTTGGAATTACTTTTCTGCACCTCACGGTAGTTACGTTAGCGCGTATGTTTCTTTATACCGTAGATACCGAAGGAGGTGACGGAACCGCGAACTTCACCGAGCTAGGCTCCGACTACTCTGAACCAGGCAAGCATGTTTGAACTTTTGATATGATGAGTGTCTTTGGCATGTTTGCATTAAGTAGTTTCATGGCATGTTTATGAGCATCTCAATGAATGTCATATTACATGCAAAGTTGAGGCAAGTGAGTTTCGAAAATCCATAAGTTGTTGTATGTCAGTTTGCATGGCTATGTGATGGCGTGAGAATGGGTAAGATGGCAGTGTTGTAGCATGCCAGTCTTATGCCAGACTATTTGACTCCAGTGTCAACATGAATCGGTCCAGTTTCCCTCCGTTTTTTCCTTCCTGTACTACCACATGTTTTCCGCAAGGGATATGGCTTAGTAAGTTGCAAACCGCTTTCCTGGTACACACCAAATCGAGAGGCCATGATGAGGGTTCCATGGCCCTGGATTAAAGCCAGTCATCCGGTCAGGGGGCATGAGTGTTTCCCGTTGGGACCGAGAGGGGGGCACCCCTTAGAGCGCGCGTATATAAATTTGATCCCATGCTATTCGAGATTGTGATCTCCCCGTCTCAAAGTTTTTCTTGCACGCTGTCTAGGGTGATTGGGTGTGTACTGGTTAGATGCGTTTCTTCTGAAATACCGTAAACGGAACTAGTCCTTCGTGACTACGGAAATCCGTTGTCTGTGGGCATTTTAGTACAACTCTGCAGAGTCAAAAATCCTTTGAGTCATCTTATCCATGTCCAAGTAATGTGTTCAACTTATCTTGTCAAGTGTCAGTCTCAGTGACAAGAACTCCGGTGAACCATATGAGTGTTAAGTCCGGTCAAAGTTTATTCCTGTGGATGGACTAACCCGTTTATTATTATGTGTTGAATATTTCCTATGAGTATTATATCTTTGTGAGTTTAACAGATATGAATAATGAAATTTAAGGCCTTTCAGCGATGTCGCTTAGACGTCCGACTATGGCACACTTGTCCTTTACTTTTGATATAAGCCCTTTCTGCGATGTCGCTCAGACGTCCGACTGCGGCACGCTTGTTATTTACTTTCGATATGAGCCCTTTCTGCGATGTCGCTCAGACGTCCGGCTGTGGCCCAATTGTTATTTACTTTTGGATATAAGCCCTTTCTGCGATGTCGCTCAGACGTCCGACTGTGGCACGCATATTATTTACTTTCAATTTAAGCCCTTTCTGCGATGTCGCTCCGATGTCCGACTGTGGCACGCATGTCATTTACTTTTCAATATAAGCCCTTTACATGGTGTCGCTTAGACGCCCGACTGCGGCATGATTATTTATTTGTTCACCCTTCGAGGTGTCGCTCCAGACACACGATCGGTTTTCAGTTATTTTGTTGGGATTTCGGGAAGACTACCGCCCGACTCCCTTTTTACTTATCATATTGTGCCAATATTTATGAAATTGAATGTGCATTACTAATTGCTCATGACGCATTCATGCATGCATTTGTTATATCTTACGTCCGAACTATCTTGCGAGTACTTTCAAAGTACTCACCTGGCTTGTTGATTTGGCCAGATGTTGACGAAGGCGATCTCATGGATGAAGAGTTCGATAGCGAGTCCGATGCCTAGAGGAGTCCCAGTCAGTCTCGTGCGACCCTGGATTTGGTCTCTGTATTATATCCGCTTCCGCTACCCGAATAAATTCATCGAGCCTCACCTCGACGCTCGATGAGCTGCCAGTTTAGGAGTCATTTTATCCACTCTCCACTGTGATATTCCACCTCCACTTTTATCTCGAGTCAGTAGTATACCACCACACCATTGTGTCATATCCACCATTATGTATAATTATTGGCGTGCTTGTAATAATTTGTTGAGCAGCGTCAGCTCGACCCTGTAATATATTATATGCTACTGGCTTACTGTATCAAGAATTTTGTCTACCAGTAAGGAGGATTTTCCTCATACTGGACTCAAAAGATCGGCTTCTCAATAAACCTTTTATTGGAAAACCGGTCGTGACAAGCTTGGTACCAGAGCCAGGCTGACTATAGGAAGCCACTAGGTGCGATCGTTAATCGGTTATTAGCATAATAGAGCTAATTCATATTTTTGAAAATGTAGTCATTTTCTGACAGTCAACATAAATTTATGATCTGACCATTCAGAATTTTTGCCTACTTTTGTAGATGGCTGATAACAGCTGCGAGTCACAGATGTTCGCCAACGTGCCCGATGGGTTCGTCAAGCTCCTCTCCTTCATTGTTCAGGTCGCGATGGGGCCATCTATGCGCCCAGTCTTCACACTCTACCAGCACAAGGTCAACAACAGTCTTACCATGCACCAGGCCGCGGTGCAATTCAAGGGAGGGCGTGATGAGTTACGCCGCTTTCGGTACTTGGGAAGAGCCATGCCTACGGAGAAGCATGCTATGCAGATGGCAGCCCGCGAGGCGATAGCTCGTCTCAGGGATGTCCTTCCCTCGATGAAGACTCGTCGTTACCGCTACCTTCCATGCCATGTGCCATACACCTGTCACTACGCGTTCTCTTGCCCCAGAGGAGAACGAGACGAGGCTTTTGAGATGCTTATTGAGTACCTCCGGGCTCTGGAGGCAGCCTTCGACAACCTGGTGGACGACTTCGTGGTTGCCCGCATGGACTCAGTCCATGGCTGTGCCGCCAATAGGAGGGAGCTCCTGCACACCGCACCGCCACTGACTTTCGTCTCGTCCTCAGCATCTTATGCACCTACCACTCTCGCCACTGCTCGTCGCCTGCCTACCACCGAAGAGTTCAACCAAGTCATTGCGCCCACTCCAGCCCGCACTGCACCACCCTTTGCGCCCACTCCTGTTCGTGTTGCTCCGCCTCTGGCGCCCGCTCCGTCTACTTGGCGCAGCACTACACGTCTGGAGCCTATTAGCGAGGAGGAGGTCGAGTCCCCAGCCTCACTGCGCCTCACCCTCGGCAGGGCAAAGGAGATCCTCAACATCTCCGGCTGTGTACGCTTAGCCGCCATGCGATGAACCGTTGTACGATATGTTTATATGTACATAAGTTCTGAGGAGTAGCTTGTTTGCGCATCATGTAGGAACTGGGAGAAGTGCACTAGCCTAAATAACATGTCAGGAATATGTACGCATATCCTGAGTGATGTATTGTGTAATTACCACCTGCGTGTAAGATATGTAATGAGCAGTCCTTCTCCGTGCGCAATCAATTTGTTTTCTTGAGAAATCCTGGAGCATTTAATTTATTTCCCATCTTTGTGCATTGATTTATTTTTGCGACTCTTTTCCCTTTCTTATGAGTTTTACAAAATATATCCCCAGAGTGAAAAATGTCTCGTCCTTGGACGCGCTCCATGCCAACTCAGCCAGAGGAAAATTATGGCACACAACCAAGCAACAATTTCGCACAGGGGCAGTCAAGTCAACAGGACAGTGAAACAACACTTTCCCAAATGTGCCGCCTTTATGAGCAAAGTCAGCAACAACACCAGGAAATGATGAACCAAGTCATCAATATGGGAAATCACCGTGGGCAGTATCAGCAGCAATCCAAGTTCTCTGAGCTACAGAAGACGCGTCCCCAAACATTTTCTCATACTGACAAACCTCTTGAGGCCGAGGATTGGCTCCGAGACATGGAAATAAAATTAATTATTGCACAATGTTCAGACCTCGAGAAAGTACTATATGCACCGCACTATCTCACAGGAGCAGCTGCATCATGGTGGGAGAATTTCCTGCACATGCACCCCAATGAAAATGATATAACCTGGGAGGAGTTCAGAGAAGGTTTTCGTGGGGCACACATTCCTAAAATTATTATGAAAATCAAGAAGAAAGAGTTTGGTGACCTCAAACAAAGGACCATGACGGTGTCAGAATACAACGGTCAATTTACTCTGTTGTCTCGCTACGCCAACGAAGAGCGTATGACTAAAAGCAAGAAGATGGAGTAATTCCTAGACGGTCTGGCGCCCGCGCTTAAATGCCAGTTGGTTGTGCACACTTTCCCAGATTTTGAAAAGCTAGTGGATAAGGCCATTACCTTGGAAAATGAGAGACGCAGCTTGGAGGATTTCCGCAAACGAAAAAGGGACCAGACTACTCTTGCTCGCAACCACCGAAGCAAGACGGATTTTCAGAAAGGTGGGATACACAAATCCACGACAAAAGTCTCACGCGCAATCAAGAATTTCCATGCAAGGGACAAGGAGTTCACATATCGCCCAGACGTCACTTGCTACGCTTGCGGAGAGGAAAGGCACTATGCCAAGCAGTGCCCCAAGCCAAGGAACTCGACCCCAAAGCCGAACAACGGTGGCAATAATTCAGCGCCCAAGCGAAACAATTTCAACCCCAATAACAACCACAGGAAGGGTCATCTGAACAACATGACCAAAGAGGAAGCACAGAATGCCCTGGATATTGTACTTGGTACGTTTCCTGTCAACACAATACCTGCCATGGTTTTGTTTGATTCTGGAGCTTCTCACTCATTCATTTCGAAAAGTGTTGCTTTGCAAAATAATTTTTCGATGTTTCCCTTAGAAAAATCCATGATCATCAAGTCCCCTGGGATTAAGCAAGTTACTCAGAGTTACTGCCAAGGTGTGGTTATTGAGTTTGAAGGATTGAAGTTTCACGCCAACCTTATTGTATTGGAAAATAAAGGACTGTATGTCATCCTAGGGATGGATTGGTTAACCACCATCAAAGGTTTTAATGACTGTTTCAACCGGACCGTAATTCTCACCCACCACCTGAAAGTGCAACTATCCCTAGGTGGTTTTGGTAATTCATAACAACAAATAGCTCATTGAGATAATGCTATTCCAAGACAATTATTTCAGGAAAGCTCAATGATTGGCATGGCATGGATGGTGAAAGTGGAACCCTCAAAATGCTAAGGACAAAGGATTGGCTAAAGCTCAAAAGCTCAAGACTCTTCATTTTATATTTTAGTGATCCAAGATCACATTGAGTCCATAGGAAAAGCCAATACTATCAAGGAGGGATGAGGTGTTGCTTAATGAGCTCTTTGCCTTATGTGCTTCATGATATGCTCCAAAATCCTCAGCTACTTTCCCATATCCACATTTGACCTAAACTCTCAGCCAAATTCGGTCATACCGATTCTTTCTATCCGGCGCCACCGAGTTTCATATGTCATAAGCCATAGCCAAAACCCTAGCAAATCGGTTTCACCGATAGGGATCTCGGTCTCAGCGAGATGGGATTGCAACCTCTCTGTTTCCCTTTCGTAACTTTTCGGTCTCACCGAAAGAGCGAATCGGTCCCACCGAGATTGCAATGCAAACTCTCTGTTTCCCTTTGGTAACTTTTCGGTCTCACCGAAAAGAGCAAATCGGTCCCACCGAGTTTGCCTGACCAACTCTCTGGTTAGCCAATTACCAAATCGGTCTCACCGAGTTTGTGTAATCGGTCTCACCGAGATTACGTTATGCCCAAACCCTAACCACATCGGTCCTACCGAGATACATGTCAGTCCGACCGAGAATATCTAACGGTCACTAGGTTTACCTTTTCGGTCCGACCGAGTTTGTTGATTCGGTCCCACCGAGATTGGTAAATTGTGTGTAACGGTTGGATTTTGTGTGGAGGCTATATATACCCCTCCACGTCCTCTTCATTCGTGGAGAGAGCCATCAGAACACACCTACACTTCCAACTCATATGTTCTGAGAGAGAACCACCTACTCATGTGTTGAGACCAAGATATTCCATTCCTACCATATGAATCTTGATCTCTAGCCTTCCCCAAGTTGCTTTCCACTCAAATCTTCTTTCCACCAAATCCAAATCCTGTGAGAGAGAGTTGAGTGTTGGGGAGACTATCATTCGAATCACAAGAGCAAGGAGTTCATCATCAACACACCATTTGTTACTTCTTGGAGAGTGGTGTCTCCTAGATTGGCTAGGTGTCACTTGGGAGCCTCCGACAAGATTGTGGAGTTGAACCAAGGAGTTTGTAAGGGCAAGGAGATCGCCTACTTCGTGAAGATCTACCGCTAGTGAGGCAAGTCCTTCGTGGGCGATGGCCATGGTGGGATAGACAAGGTTGCTTCTTCGTGGACCCTTCGTGGGTGGAGCCCTCCATGGACTCGCGCAACCGTTACCCTTCGTGGGTTGAAGTCTCCACTAACGTGGATGTAGGATAGCACCACCTATCCGAACCACGGGAAAAACAGCCGTGTCTCCAATAGCGTTTGAATTCTCCAAACCCTTCCCTTTACATTCTTGCAAGTTGCATGCTTTACTTTCCGCTGCCTATATACTCTTTGCATGCTTGCTTGAATTGTGTGATGATTGCTTGACTTGTCCTAAAGTAGCTAAAATCTGCCAAGAACTAAAATTGGGAAAAGGTTAAGTTTTTATTTGGTCAAGTAGTCTAATCACCCCCCTCTAGACATACTTCCGATCCTACACCACCACGGGAAGACAATAAGAGTTTCAGCCAAAGAGAGAAAAATATCCCGGCAACCGAGATTGAACAAGGTGGACGTTTCTGAATTAAGCAAGGTACCAGTAGTGTGTGAATTTCTAGACGTATTTCCCAAAGAACTACCAGGCATGCCACCAGATCGAGAGATAGAATTTAGCATTGAGCTAGCACCCGGAACCACCCCCATATACAAGAAACCATACCGAATGGCACCATCCGAGCTGGTAGAATTGAAGAAGCAAATAAAAGAATTACTGGACAAAGGATATATTCGAGCCAGCTCCTCACCTTGGGGTTCACCAATTTTATTTGCCAAAAAGACAACCCACACCACCACTGCACCGCACCAGGACCCCGCCAAGCCACTAGGAGGACCTCAAGGAGGTCTCCTCCCCCAACTCCGGCCGCCCCGATCCGCCTCGGCCACCAGCTCGATCCACTCCGGTGAGGCCATCCCCGTCGCCCAAACCTCGTCAGTAGTCTCCTCGAGCACCCAGTGATCTAACCCAGGCTTCAATTTGACCTCCGCAACCCTCCCCGATGAGATCCAACTCCACCCGAGCCGCCGTCCGCTGGAGCAAGGACCGCCGTCGACGTGGTGCTTGCCGACGACGACCACCACCACCCACCGACGCGGAAGGACACACTGAGAACGTAGGTACTCTCTGATCCTCCTAACCCGCCGTGGATCGCCTCCGGCAACCACCGCAGCTCTCGGGCGCCGACGAGCTCTGTTTCTTCCCCGTTTGAAATTTTAAACCTGACGGGTGGGACCCCCCCGTCAGCCTCTCTTTTCTTTTAAACGAAACGTTTTCTGAAAGCGTCTACTGCCAAAGTACGTCTCCTTTCTGGGCCGGTGTATTCTCAAACGAAACCTCTTCTGTTTTACAAAATGAACCCTGAGAAGTTTCTGTTTCATTACACAAAGGTCCCTAGATTAAAACCCTTATAACTTTTAAAGAGAAAATGATTTTTGATTGATTCTTTTTCTGTCCTCTTTAAATTTTTGTCTAGTTTTTTATCGTATTTATTTGAAAAATATTTGGAATTACGTTTGTGCACCTCACGGTATTTACGTTAGTGCGTATGTTTCTTTATACCGTAGATACCGAAGGAGGTGACGGAACCGCGAACTTCACCGAGCTAGGCTCCGACTACTCTGAACCAGGCAAGCATGTTTGAACTTTTGATATGATGAGTGTCTTTGGCATGTTTGCATTAAGTAGTTTCATGGCATGTTTATGAGCATCTCAATGAATGTCATATTACATGCAAAGTTGAGGCAAGTGAGTTTCGAAAATCCATAAGTTGTGGATGTGAGTTTACATGGCCATGTGATGGCGTGAGAATGGGTAAGATGGCAGTGTTGTAGCATTCCAGTCTTATGCCAGACTATTTGACTCCAGTGTCAACATGAATCGGTCCAGTTTCCCTCCGTTTTTCCCTTCCTGTACTACCACATGTTTTCCGCAAGGGATATGGCTTAGTAAGTTGCAAACCGCTTTCCTGGTACACACCAAATCGAGAGGCCGTGATGAGGGTTCCATGGCCCTGGATTAAAGCCAGTCATCCGGTCAGGGGGCATGGGAGTTTCCGGTTGGGACCGAGAGGGGGGCACCCCTTAGAGCGCGCGTATATAAATTTGATCCCATGCTATTCGAGATTGTGATCTCCCCGTCTCAATGTTTTTCTTGAATGCTGTCTAGGGTGATTCCTGGCATCGCGAGGTGGGATGGGTGTGTACTGGTTAGATGTGTTTCTTCCGAAATACCGTAAACGGAACTAGTCCTTCGTGACTACGGAAATCCGTTGGCTGTGGGCATTTTAGTACAACTCTGCAGAGTCAAAAATCCTTTGAGTCATCTTATCCATGTCCAAGTAATGTGTTCAACTTATCTTGTCAAGTGTCAGTCTCAGTGACAAGAACTCCGGTGAACCATATGAGTGTTAAGTCCGGTCAAAGTTTATTCCTGTGGATGGACTAACCTGTTTATTATTATGTGTTGAATATTTCCTATGAGTATTATATCTTTGTGAGTTTAACAGATATGAATAATGAAATTTAAGGCCTTTCTGCGATGTCGCTTAGATGTCCGACTGTGGCACACTTGTTCTTTACTTTTGATATAAGCCCTTTCTGCGATGTCGCTCAGACGTCCGACTGCGGCACGCTTGTTATTTACTTTTGATATAAGCCCTTTCTGCGATGTCGCTCAGACGTCTAACTGTGGCCCAATTGTTATTTACTTTTGGATATAAGCCCTTTCTGCGATGTTGCTCAGGCGTCCGACTGTGGCACGCATATTATTTACTTTCAATTTAAGCCCTTTCTGCGATGTCGCTCCGACGTCCGACTGTGGCACGCATGTCATTTACTTTTCAATATAAGCCCTTTACATGGTGTCGCTTAGACGCCCGACTGCGGCATGATTATTTATTTGTTCACCCTTCGAGGTGTCGCTCCAGACACCCGATCAATTTTCAGTTATTTTGTTGGGATTTCGGGAAGACTACCGCCCGACTCCCTTTTTACTTATCATATTGTGCCGATATTTATGAAATTGAATGTGCATTACTAATTGCTCATGACGCATTCATGCATGCATTTGTTATATCTTACGTCCGAACTATCTTGCGAGTACTTTCAAAGTACTCACCTGGCTTGTTGATTTGGCCAGATGTTGACGAAGGCGATCTCATGGATGAAGAGCTCGATAGCGAGTCCGACGCCTAGAGGAGTCCCAGTCAGTCTCGTGCGACCCTGGATTTGGTCTCTGTATTATACCCGCTTCCGCTACCCGAATAAATTCATCGAGCCTCACCTCGATGCTCGATGAGCTGCTAGTTTAGGAGTCATTTTATCCACTCTCCACTGTGATATTCCACCACCACCTTTATCTCGAGTCAGTAGTATGCCACCACACCATTGTGTCATATCCGCCATTATGTATAATTATTGGCGTGCTTATAATAATTTGTTGAGCCGTCTCAGCTCGACCCTGTAATATATTATACGCTACTGGCTTACTGTATCAAGAATTTTTTCTACCAGTAAGGAGGATTTTCCTCATACTGGACTCAAAAGATCGGCTTGTCAATAAACCTTTTATTGGAAAACCGGTCGTGACATTCATATGCATACCATAGACCATTTGTTGAGCACTTTACACATGCTTGCTATGAAATCGAGGTAGATGCTTGTTTACTTGTCCCATATATTAGCATCTTTACCTCACATTTACATGCTTGTTTCCATGATGTCCTTGATTTCGCTCAATTTATGTGCTTACACGACATGTCACAATCCCTGGTCACACCATATGCTACACTTGATGACGATACTTGTTTGGTGAATCACCTCTTGAATGCTCGGTTTTGCATTAACGCTAACCACATTTGTTTTTCCAAGTGTTTGTTGTACTTTCTCCTTTCGAAGGAATCACAAGACGGTGCGACATCGGAGAGTGACCATTTCAAGCTTCCACATGACAAGTGCTTGGTGGTCGTCCACTTCTACACGGTGACACCCTCTCTTTCCCATGGCGATGAAGATCATGATCCTTGGACGGATCTCTCCCAAGGGGGGGGGGGGGGAGATGATGCGGAGCATCCCTAGACCATCACCATGGACCTCACACCACCACCGCAAGCACCTCGTAGATCATTGACAAGAGCACGTGTACGCACCGTCAAACCCAAGGTTAACTCTTTCCTCTTCGAGTTTCATTCAAATTCACTCGAGAGACGGATTCTACCTCAAACGGAAACTCTATGCACTCGTAGGTACCAAGAAGAGAACCGTGAAGAGGCGAGGACGGAGACACATGCACCTATGGTGAAGGAGAAGGAAGAAGGACACATGAGGCGTCAAGCAAGAGTGTTCGCGGACCACCCCGGGTGCCCGGTCACCAACACCCCCGGGTGCCCGGCCACCAGCTGGCCAAGGCCCTGGCCACCTCGGGTGCCCGGCCTGGAGGGCTCGGGTGCCCAGCCCTGCCCGCGTGGGTGCTGGTGCAGCCCACCCCGGGTGCCCGGCCTCCTCCCAGCGCGGCCCAGCCCCGCCACCGGGTGCCCGGGCCATCAACCCCCGGGTGCCCAGCCAAGCTCCAGTCAGCCTCGGCCTAGTCTGGGTGCCCGGCCCCTTGCGCCCCGGGTGCCCGGTCCTCCTTCGCCCGGTGCCTCTGACCGGTTCGAGTGCCCAGACCCGTCCGAGTGTGTCTAGGTTTTCATGGTCATTTTGGACCTTTGTACCCATCTCTCCCCCAATTTCGTCCCTAGGCTTTATATACACCTCCCCTAGCTCATTTGGAAGGATAGCAAAGTATATGAGATGATTATGTGAGCTTTTCTCCTTTTATCCACTCCTCTAGGATATCAAGACCTCCTAGGAGAAGTTCCCTAGTGGATATCAAGCCCCCATCTTGGGAAGGATCCCCATCATAGGATCATCAAGACCTCTCTCCTCATAGGATTGGGATGAACTAGTACCTTGTATCTTTCCTTTGTTGTTCTTGTATCATTGTGACCTCTTGTGTGTTCTTGTATCTCGCATATGTGTGATTGGATCTAGTCAATTTGAGTGTTTCCCCTCTCTTGTGTTCTTCATGTTCTTGGGGATTTCCCTCCAATTCGTGAAAGATCTCCATCTAGGGTTCCACCCTACAACACTTAGGATCTTGGTTGTCCTTGAATATTACCTTGGGGTGCCTTGGGCATCCCCAAGCTTAGGCTCTTGCCACTCCTTATTCCATAGTCCATCGAATCTTTACCCAAAACATGAAAACTTCACAACACAAAACTCAACAGAAAACTCGTAAGCTCTATTACTATAAGAAAAAAAATCGCCACTTAGGTATTGTTTTGAACTCATTCTAAATTCATATTGATGTAATATCTACTGCATTCCAACTTATCTATGGTTCATACCCTCCGATACTACTCATAGATTTATCAAAATAAGCAAACAACACAATGAAAACAGAATCTGTCAAAAACAGAACAGTCTGTAGTAATCTGTATCCAACGTATACTTCTGTAACTCCAAAAATTCTGAAATAAATTGGTGGACTTGAGTAATTTATCTATTAATCTTCTGCAAAAAGAATCAACCTAATAGAACTCTGCATTAAAAATTTGTAGCTAATCTCGTGAGCGCTAAAGTTTCTGTTTTTTATAGCAAGATCATAAAGACTTCACCCAAGTCTTCCCAGAGGTTCTACTTGGCACAAACACTAATTAAAACATAAAACCACATCTAAACATAGGATACATGTATTATTTATTACTAAAAATGAGCAAAAAGCAAGGAACAAAAATAAAATTGGGTTGCCTCCCAACAAGTGCTATCGTTTAACGCCCCTAGCTAGGCATGATGATTTCAATGATGCTCACATAAAAGATAAGAACTGAAACACAAAGAGAGTATCATGAAGAATATGACTAGAACATTTAAGTCTAACCCAATTCCTATGCATAGGGATTTTGTGAGCAATCAACTTATGGGAACAATAATCAACTAGCATAGGAAGGCAAAACAAGCATAACTTTAAAATTTTAAGCACATAGAGAGGAAACTTGATATTATTGCAAATCCTACAAGCATATATTCCTCCCTCATAATAATTTTTAGTAGCATCATGGATGAATTCAACAATATAACCAGCACCTAAAGCATTCTTTTCATGATCTACAAGCATAGAAAATTTACTACTCTATACATAAGCAAAATTCTTCTCAATCGGAATAGTGGGATATCATAAGAAACTTGAATACTATAAATTGTTTCCACATTGAAAGAATAAAGTTCAGAAAAAGGGTAATCATAATCATGACAAGTTTTATAAATACAATCATCACTACTTTTTATAGCATATGTATCATCACAACTATTATCATAAGTAGCAACTTTGTTCTCGTCATAATCGATTGAAACCTCTTTCAAGATAGTGGAATCGTCACTAAATAAAGTCATGACCTCTCCAAATCCACTTTAATATTTATCACAATAAGATTCAACATCCTCCAAAATAGTGGGATCATTACTTCCTAAAGTTGACAGTCTTCCAAACCCACTTTCATCAATATAATCATCATAAGTAGGAGGCATGCTATCATCATAATAAATTTGCTCATCAAAACTTGGGAGGCTAAAAATATCATCTTCATTAAACATAGCATCCCCAAGCTTGGGACAAACATTAATTTCAGCAAATATATTGTCAAACATGTCATTCTCATCAAACATAGCATCCCCAAGCTTGGGCCTTTTCATATCATAAGCATAATCACTCTCATCATTAATTGTATGGATAGCACCAAGAGTATAGCAATTATCATCATCACAATGAGTAATAGGAGCAACATCATTTGGGAGGGATACATTTTCACCTTTGCTTCTCTGCCTTTTCTTTTTCTTCTTCACATTATGTGTGGGTTTAATCCTCTTTTTGGAGCTCCTTATTAATGAGATTGGTTGAATAGAAGGCTCCTCCTTGTTACCTGATTCATCATAAGAAATAACAGGAAGATATTGGGAAGTCTCTTCCCTTTCATTAGTATTATCTTCATCTTCTATTTGTTTTCTTGTCTTTATTTTATTGGCAATATAAGGATTTTCAGTGCAATTCACTGCACAATACATAAAAATTTCTTCTAGATAAAAATCAAGAAATCTATAAAGATTAAATTTTGGAATACCCTCAGTTATATGTTTCATTTCTTCATACCCTAAAAGAAGACTAAGATCTTTATGATGCTCAAGGGTAATCAAGTTATCACAATTTTTGGACATGATTTGATCATGAAACAAATAGCATCGGAGGTTTAAATGACCATGTTCATTGCAAAGTTCACAAGGATGGCGATAAATATTGAATCTTTAAGCATAATCATCTAGCCTTTCTTGCAACCATTTAGTTTCCAAATACTTACGACTCTTGCAAAATCTATCTTCTCTATTAGGGTGCGTACTTGCAAACTCTATGCACTCCACAAAAGTTGACATGCTTATATGACATATTTTCATCATGACTAGTACAATCATCATTAGTACTATGGATATTCAAAGAGTTTGTACTAACAACATTGCAATCATGCTCATCATTCAAAGATTTAGTGCCAAATATTTTAATGCATTCTTCTTCTAGCATTTTGGCACAATTATCGGAATCATTATTTTCACGAAAGACATTAAAAAGATGAAGCATATAAGGTACCCTCAATTTTTTTTGTAGATTTTTTTCATAGACTAAACTAGTGCTAAAACTAGAAACAAAAATATTTGATTGCAAGATCTAAAGATATACCTTCAAGCACTAACCTCCCCAGCAACGGCGCCAGAAAATGCTTGATTTCCACTACACAACCTTCTTCTTGTAGACGTTGTTGGGCCTCCAAGTGCAGAGGTTTGTAGGACAGTAGCAAATTTGTCTCAAGTGGATGACCTAAGGTTTATCAATCCGTGGGAGGCGTAGGATGAAGATGGTCTCTCTCAAACAACCTTGGAACCAAATAACAAAGAGTCTCCTGTGTACCCAACACACCCAATACAATGGTAAATCGTATAGGTGCACTAGTTCGGCGAAGAGATGGTGATACACGTGCAATATGGATGGTAGATATGGATGGTGATACACGGTATTGCAATGCGTTGAAACAAGGCCTAGGGTTCATACTTTCACTAGTGCAATTTCTCTCAACAATAATAACATAATTGGATCATATAACTACCCCTCAACATGCAACAAATAGCCACTCCAAAGTCACTAATAGCGGAGAACAAATGAAGAGATTATGGTAGGGTATGAAACCACCTCAAAGTTATCCTTTCTGATCGATCTATTCAAGAGTCTGTAGTAGCACGAAGCTATTCTTTCCGTTCGATCTATCCTAGAGTTTGTAGTAGAATAACACCTTAAGACACAAATCAACCAAAACCCTAATGTCACCTAGATACTCCGATGTCACCTCAAGTATCCATGGGTATGATTATACGATATGCATCACACAATCTCAAATTCATCTATTCAACCAACACAAAGTACTTCAAAGAGTGCCCCGAAGTTTCTACTGGAGAGTCAAGACGAAAATGTGTGCCAACCCCTATGCATAAGTTCAACTGAACCCGCAAGTTGATCACCAAAACATACATCAAGTGAATCACGTGATATCCCGTTGTCACCACAGATAAGCACATGCAAGACATACATTAAGTTTTATGAAATCCTTAAAGACTCAATCCGATAAGATAACTTCAAAGGGAAAACTCAATCGATTACAAGAGAGTAGAGGGGGGGAGAAACATCATAAGATCCAACTATAATAGCAAAGCTCGCGATACATCAAGATCGTACCACCTCAAGAACACGAGAGAGAGAGAGAGAGATCAAACACATAGCTACTGGTACATACCCTCAGCCCCGAGGGTGAACTACTCCCTCCTCGTCATGGAGAGCGCCGGGATGATGAAGATGGCCACCGAAGAAGGACCCCCCCTCCGGCAGGGTGCCGGAACGGGTTTAGATTGGTTTTCAGTGGCTACAAAGGCTTGCGGCGGTAGAACTCCCGATCTAGGTTATGTTCTGGGGGTTTCTGTATGTATAAGAGGTTTTGGCGTCGGGAACAAGTCGGGGGGGGGGGGGTCCTCGAGGCGGCCACGAGGTAGGGGGCGCACCCAGGGGGTAGGGTGCGCCCCACCCTCTTGGTGGCCTCGGGACTCTTGTGGCCCATCCCCGATGCTCCCTGGGATTTTTCTGGTCCAAAAACAATCTCCGTTGAATTTCAGGTCAATTGGACTCCATTTGGTTTTCCTTTTCTGCGATACTCAAAAACAAGGAAAAAACAGAAACTAGCACTAGGCTCTAGGTTAATAGGTTAGTCCCAGAAATCATATAAAATACTAGCATATAAATGCAGATAAAACATCCTAGATGGATAATATAATAGCATGGAACAATAAAAAATTATAGATACGTTGGAGACGTATCACTTCCTAGATAGCTGTGCTGGTTGAGTTTTCAGGGAATTGACTGTTGGACAAGCTGAATAATTATTGAATAATATATTGAAAAATTATGATGATTGGACTCTTCACTACAAAAAAAGACACATCCGTGACATTTTGGCCGAACGGATTTTTTTTCTATCATACATATAACACTTCTATGACGATAATTCTGACAAAACCCGGTATCATCATAGATGTGGTGGGATCCTACTTCTATGGCAAAAAATCATGACAGAAAATGGGCTTTTCGTCCTGCGCGGGCTGGAGACGCAGCTGCATGACATTCTTTGGGCCGTCCATGATGGAAAAAACTGTGGTAGAAGCGAGGGGGAGGAAAATTTCGGGAAGTTCCCGGTTATGGTGGGAGGTCGGGGGCCGAGCGATGCGCGCTTCTCTCGTACACGTACGCGCGTGTGTGCGAGGCGTTGGCTCTAACTGAACCCGAGCGAGGCGTTGGGCTCTAACTGAACCCGAGCGATTGCACTTTAGGCTACGTGTTACTGAACCCGAGCGATCGATTGATGGTTGTTAACTGAACCCGATCGAGCGATTCCTTCGCTACTGCTGCTAACTGAAGCCGATCGATGGGATGAACAGTGAGCGTTGCGGGGGGGTTTGGATGAACAGTTCCCGGTGGCGTTGCCTCTGGATGAACAGGACCTCGTGGTGTGGTGGAGGGCTGGATGAACAGTAGACGGTGGAGGGGTGCCCGTGGAGGGGTGGATGAACAGGACCCAGTGGTGTGGAGGGCAGGATGAACATTAGACGGTGGAGGGGTGCCCGTGGAGGGGTTGTTGAACATGACCCCATGGTGTGGAGGGCTGGACGAACAGTAGACGGTGGAGGGGTGCCCGTGGAGGGGTGGTTGAACAGGACCCCGTGGTGTGGAGGGTTGGATGAACAGTAGATGGTGGAGGGGAGGTTGAACATTAACTGGTGGAGTAGCGTGCGGTGTAGGCTGGATGATCAGGAGCCCATGGAGAGGCTGGAGGAGGTCGACGGTGGATGAACAGTAGCTCGTGGAGGCTGGAGGGGGTCGACGGTGGAGATGAACAGTATCCCGTGGAGTCCCGTTTTGCGGTACGCCACACCCCTTCCAATGAACAGGACCCCCGTTTCGACCGTAGCGCTCCAACACAAGTTCGTTTCCTCCATTTTGCGGTACGCCACACCCCTCCCGATCAACAGGACCCCCGTTTCGACCGTAGGAGGTCCGTTTCCTCCGTTTTGCGGTACGCCAGACCCCTCCCGATCAACAGGACCCCGTTCCGAACGTAGGAGGTCCGTTTCCTCCGTTGTGCGGTACACCAGGCCTCGTTTCCATCGCCTGTTCCGTCCAAGCCCTCCCGATGAACACGACCACACATTCCGTTCCGACCCACCCGGTTGGCTCCCACGCGTTGCGTTGCCGCCCCATGAACACGACGCATTCCGTTGCCTCCCCATGAACACGACGCATTCCGTTGCCTCCCCATGAACACGACAATGACGCTGTTTCTCTGTTCCGACCCAGCCATGTACACGAGCCCTGTCCATACGTATGCGCGAGTAGGCGTTCGAGACCCTGCCCATATGTACGTACGTGGCCGTATTTTCTTTCTTGCACCCTGGCCGCTGTACGTACGTGTACATGCTACGTGCGCGCCTCTACTACGACACGTACGTGCCTCTACTACGACACGTGCGCGCCTCTACATCCACCAGTATATATGTACGTACACGTTCGCGACCAGAATGACAACGCTACGTACGCTTCGACCGGGTGGGTCCCGACTGTCACGCACTTCTTTGCCTGCAAAGATGTAGCTGGTGGGTCCTAGCAGTCAGGGGGCAAATCGTTTTTTTGCCCGGACGCACTTCCTTGCGTGCGAAGATGTAGCTGGTGGGTCCCAGCAGTCGAGGGGATGGTGGATCCTAGCAGTCGGGGGTTGGTGGGTCCCAGCAGTCAGGGGGGCGAATCGTTTTTTTCCAGACGCACTTCCTTGCGTGCGAAGATGTAGCTCGTGGGTCCCAGCAGTCAAGGGGCGAATCATTTTTTTCGCGAAATACGGTGGCCCGTCCGGTGGGTCCCCGCTGTCAGGTGGAGGAATAATTATTTTACGCGCAATAAGGAGGCACTTCCTTGCGGCTGTCGTGGAGCCAGCTGTCAGCCTCTCCACGTACAGTACTCTTTCGATAGAAGTCGGTCGTTGACCACGTTGACCACGCTGCGCCGACAGCACCAGGGCGGTGGTCTGGACGACGGCAAGGCCTAGGAAGGGGACGACGTGGAGCCGGGGAAGACGCAGCAGTGGAAGTCCGCGCAGAGAGGAATACGAGGGTTCACTGGTTCAGCTGTGGTGTGAGGCTACCGTCGTCGCGGAATAACAGGGGGTGTGGGTGAGTAGAGGGATGGCCTGGCCAGCGGTGGGAGTAGTACGGGGCAGTGAGGCCTCCGCGGCATCACAGCCGGCCACGGGAGGTAGGAGCACGCGACACGACCGGCGCTGCTTTGGGCGGCTGGAGCAAGAAGACGAGAGGTTGAAGAAGCAAAACAGCCGTTGGATGGACATCGTACGATCACTGCAGCTAGAATCATTTATATTGACTAAGTTGACAAAGCCCTTCGTACGCGTCAACTTAGTAGGCCCACAACTCGGATTTGGTAGAGAACATATAGCCCATTTGCGATTTGTAAGAATGTACAACCCATTTTTTAATTCTAATGGAATTTACTACAGCCCATTTACAGTTTGTTAAAAGTACAGCCCAACTTCTAGCTAGGACAACGATTAATAATTTCAAACAACCGCTCAAAATAGAATTAAAAAAAATTCCCACATTTTGATGGGATCCGAAATATTTTTATCCAAAATTTCTAGTCAGGTTAAATATAATTTCAAAATAAAGTTGTATTACGTTAAAATCCAACGAAATATTGCGCGCGCAACAAGTAATGAAATTATAATTTTCAAATTCCAAAAATAATATATTTTTCAAACTAATTACGTGTTTGGTGCATAGTAACTGTCTAGTTATTATAATTACATCTCATTTATTATTTCTTAAAGTCTATTTTCTTGTTAAGCCTAATGCATACCTCATAGGAAAGTTTGTAGCCCAGCAGGGCGGAGAATAACAAGTTGACCCGGATATTGTGTACACCTGTCGGCTCAGTTGCATTGCTGATGTTGAAAAAAATAGCTATTTTTTATACACACATTAAATTTTTTTTGTATAGATAAGGAACATTTTTTATACACACATTTAACAATTTTTAAATACATGATTAACACTTTTTAAAACATATTTTTAGTCAACAGTGGGCCCACAGCGAGCGGAGGAGGTCACAATACACATATTTTTTAAATACATGATTAACACTTTTGCAAAAATAATTAGCCCACAGCGAGCCAATTAGCTCTAGTCGGCCCACAGTGGGCCGACAGGACCCAATCAGCCCACAGTGGGCCGACAAGGGCCAGTCGGCCAGCTATAGGCCGACTGGAATCCAATGTTGTGGGCCGACTAGGCCCAGTCGGCCTGTAGTGGGCCGACGGTGTATTATTTTTGAAAAAATTTTACCCAGCGTAATATTCATGAAAATTAATAAAAAATGTATTATTTAAAAAAATAGCGACAAAAAGGCCTGTGTAGTACAGTACAACCTAACATGGTTACTCAGCCCACATTCAGTGACGCCGGAAAGGCCCAAACAAGGCTTCTGTACAACTTTTTGAAGTCACTGAGCTCAATTAACAACTTAAGAAAAAAGTTAGATTACAGTGGAACCTAATTAAAAGCTGTCACGAGCAAATAAATAATTCAACGGGTTCCACTTGTGCGTGTGTGTGTGTGTGAGAGAGAGAGACCCATCGGCCGATGCACATAAATACATCTTTCAGCCATATGCATTGCTGATGCTCAGTAAAAACTTATATAGTTGACACAATCATATAGAACATCATAACACACTGAACTTGCATACACAAATTTCACGCAGGCGGCACAAACAGGATGGAAGCAGTGGATCGCTATGGGAAGGGCTATGTTGAAACCAACGAAGTCGTACATAACGGTTCATCATCTTTATCAATGACGGGGAAATATCTGGAATGTTGTGCAAAGAAAACAGACAGACAACACAATAAGTTCTGCTAGCACATTAAGTTGACATACACCCCTTTCTAAAAAAAGTTCAGGTACAAAATTAGAACAGGTCACAATCAAATGTACTGGCATATCCGTGCTTCACACCCATAGCTCGGATTTAACTAGTATATGACAAGATTCAGTTGTTACCTCAAATTAGAGCACATCCAGGCAGCCAACCCTGCCTCTTCTCCCAAAGAAGCAGTGGCCTCTGCCGCGCGATGGAGTAGGCCCTGTGCCATCCATCGTTCCGAGCAACACGGGGAAAGTCTCACGTTGACTCCTGTAATGGACGTTGTCGACGGACCTTGGCACCAGCGGCGGCGGCAGGACTTCGATTGATGGATTGACCACTTCTTCGACATGCACGAACACTCGATACAGGTACATGCGGCGGCCTTGGTGGCGACGAATAGTACAACCCCGGTTCCTGCACCGGTATCTCAACACCAATCACCTTTGGTATGGTGGACGGCTTCTTCATCCATGCCATGACCGTCAGAGCCCAGCTGTCTGGAGGAACAAACATACTTACGAGCTCACCTCCAAGGTCGTTGATAAGCTCGTTCATAGACTCGCTGTTCCAAGCATGTCGAGGCATGCCGTGGTAGGTAAATTTTGTTAAAAACTCAAGCTCAGAGGGCACCGAGCCCCATCCTGGGTGCCACCGATCAAAGCTCACCAGCGCCATCGCAGAACAAACGCTGGGAAGATTAGAGCACACGACTGTAGTCGAAAGTTGTCTGGAACCTGACGAAGAAATCAGCCGGTGGCGGACAGACTTTGACGAGCAAGTCACTTATTTGGATGTCGTGCGCACTGACAAGAGCTTTGACAAGGTCATCCGGCGAGACGGGAGGCCGGTCACCGTTGATGGTTACCATCAGCACTTTGCCGGCAAACTGGTCGTCAAGCGCCGCCATGCCACTGTTGAGCGACAGCACGCAGCGAACGAAGGCAGGACGGACCTCAGGATCTCCGGCTCGGAGATCCGCGTTGACCGGCGACATGATAGTGCGCTTGAGTACAAGGAGTACAGGAGGGGGATTTGGGGGAACTGGAGTAGGAATCGAGATTCCAGAGGTGGGGGAGGGGCGGGAGACTGGGGATGAAAAGGTAGCATGAATTTCGAGCACGCGCCAATATGCTCTCGGCGCGCAAGCACACGAAAACACCGGTGGCGCCCACATGTCGGCCTAAGAGTCCTTATTCTTTCTTTTTTGGAGAACCCGGCCTTTTTTTTCAGGATCTTTTGAGAGCCCGGCCTGAGAGTCATAATTGACCTGTTTGGCATTGCGTTACTACTCGGCCCATATTCAACGACACCTCACTAGCCCAAACAAGTGTACATCATCGAAAAGACACTGTGCTCAAATTATATAACTTGAAAAAAGGAGATATACTCTAAACACTGGAGAATGGTGATGCCCTCATTTAGCCCACCAGTAGTTCGAGACAATAAATAGTTCGAAACAACGATATATACAACATTCAAACACTGACAAGTGACTACTACTGACATAAACAACAAGACAAGATAGTTCATAAGAAGTCTTGCTACACCACCAAAACGCACCCATCTGTAGCACTCAGACTCTCGTGATCCATACGAGAATGACATTCTAAACAGAAGCAACTATTACATAGTAAGAGCGACATAGACGAGGATGACCAAATGATAAGGAATATGCATAACAAAAGAAAGAACTACCCATCCAGAACCAGCAGCAAAGACAACAAAGTCATTCGAAGAGATGATCCAACACCATCATAATTTGCAGCCCTGCTTCAGCGACCAGTGATCCGGAGACACCAGTACTCCACCCTTTCGATGCAACAGCCCAATTACCTATCAACTTGAAGGCTCGAACCACATCACTGCCTGTCGTAATTGAGACATCCAAGGATCAAAGTTAATCCGGATGCCTTTGTCATTCTCACCTTCTTTTGGCTGCAGGCTATATCGTTGACAATCGGGGGAGTTTGCTCCTGAACTCCTAGGGCTCGCCGTGTAGACACAGTTTTCCATAGCAAACAGAGCCTCTCTGCCATCAAGGTCCTTGCCAACGGTGATCTCCTAGTTAATCGCATAATTGAGTCCGAGAAACAGAGCGTGTGAACCAAGGCTGTTTACCCGCCTCCAACTAAAAAATCCTAAAGGCCCCAACAAGCTGGTATCCTGCTCATAGACGTAACAGCAACTGTCCGGATACTCACGTATTACACGATGCTTGTATACAGTGGGGTTTTTGCAATGGGAAAACTTTGTTTTTGCCACTCTAGTTTTTGCCAACTTTGCTTATGCCACTCTAGAATTTGACATCTCACTTTTGCCACTCTTAGCTTTTGACAATACATCATAAATGCCATTCCGTGGCAAAA
The DNA here is from genome assembly GCA_032464435.1 of Aegilops umbellulata. Taxonomy (NCBI): domain Eukaryota; kingdom Viridiplantae; phylum Streptophyta; class Magnoliopsida; order Poales; family Poaceae; genus Aegilops; species Aegilops umbellulata. Next base: position 590,084,598 of record CP136057.1, read on the forward strand.
ACGATAATTTTTCATTTCACTTTTGCCACTCTTAGCTTTTGACATGTATCACAATTGCCACTCTAAAACTTTTGCTTTTGCCACGGAATGGCAAAAATGATATATTTTCAAAAGCTAAGAGTGGCAAAAGTGAAATGTCAAATTCTAGAGTGGCATAACCAAAGTTGGCAAAAACTAGAGTGGCAAAAACAAAGTTTTCCCTTTTGCAATATAACTTTTCTGGCTCATGTGTTCGAATGATCATCAGTCTTTTGCCGTCGTCTGATCGAGCGAGGAACCAGTTGTGCTTCCCTATTTTTGGCAAAGGTGGTGTGATTATGTAACGCCCCGAGACCGACGCTCCAGAAGATTTCCATGTTCTTCGTTGCCGTCATGTGTTTTTTGTTGTTGTTGTTGCATTTCATCATCGCATCATCCGCATTTGCATCGGCACTCCGTTGCTGTCATGTTTTAAAACTTGCATCTGCTCGTAGTTGCCGCTTCTTCCTTTGTGTCTGTTGACCTGTCATATCAACCGGGCCGCTCTCTTCTCTCTCTACTCTGGCCTCCCGTCAAACCCCTCGTGCGTGTCCGACATTGCCCCAAACCCGACCGCTCAGTCATCACCGTTGCATTCCAATCATCCCCTAATATCCCTTTAATATCACCGGGTTAATTTTTTTGAAATCATCTAGTCTATTTTTCTCTACCGCCCGATTTCGATCAGAGGGTCCGAATCTACCCTAAACCACCCTCTTTTCTTATATAAGAGACTCCTAGTCTAAATCTGGACGAACCCTAAAATAAAGGACCCTTGTCCCATCAACCCGATCGCTCCGCCGCCGCCCCTGCCTCGAGATCCCCATCGCTCGAACCCATTCCATCCCCTCCTCGTGTTCATCACCACACCAACCCGAGCCAGCCACCCATCCTTCCACTCCGTCTCTCCATCGGGATCCTTCCCGATCCACCAGCTTCCCTCGTTTTCAGCCCGAGGCCATGCCCCTGCTCGATCTCGACCAGGAGGGTCCCGAGCTCCTCGCCCGAGTGCCTCTTCTGCTTCGTCCCGCGCGCACGAGCCCAACGAGAGAGGAGCTCCTCCGCGCCGGGCTCCAGGCTGCCGTCCCGCACCCAAGCTCCTCCGCCCCCTGCAGCCTCCCCTCTGGCCGCACCGGAGACCAGTCGCCGCTCGCCGGGGCACGCCGAACCAGCAGCAGCTCCCACATCTTCGGCAGTCGCCGTCGTCGCCCCGTCAAGCCCTTCAACGGATCCAGGCCGGTCCCGTCGCCTCCTCCTCCTCCTTTCTCTTTTCCTCCCCGTGGTCTCCCTCATCTCTAATCCCGCACGTCGCCGCGCTGTGCAGGAGCTCCGCTATGACCTTGCAGCTCCCGTCGCCGCCTTGCTCCGTTCGTCGCTGTCTCCGTCAGATTCGGCGAGGCCCTGCGTCCCTGTTTCCAGGTCGTCGCGCGGCCCCACCGGAGACCTCCAGCACCATTGTAGACCCGCGACCCTGCTTCCCCTGCATCGCGCCAAGTCCGCCGCCTGCGTACGCGCCAAGTTCGCCGTCGTCGCGACCGAATCCGTCGCCGGAGTCGCGCCCAAGTCCCCTGCCTCGCCATCCCCTGCTGCGGCCTCTGCTTCCTCTACAACGAGCAGCCCGCTCGTCTCGTGCCCTGCGCGTTGACCAGCTGCTGCTGCGGCCTCTGCTTCCTCTACAACGAGCAGCCCGCTCGTCCCGTGCCCTGCGCGTTGACCAGCTGCTGCTGCGCCCCGATCGAGTGCCTGGGCCGGCCTCGTCTTGTGCCTCATCGCGGCCCAGCAAGGTGTTGAGGCCCAGCCTCTCCACCAGCCTGTCTTCTCTCCGAATGGGCCGAGGCCCAATGTGAGCAGCTCCCCAGCTCTGTTCCAGATCCAGCCCGTTACGTGTTTTTTTTCAGATCCGCGATTTTCCTATTATCCAGAGATCGCAAGTTTTGCAGAAAAGCCCCTCATGTTCATGCATATAATATCTCACAAACCATGCATCATATTAAAATGTCTTAAATATGTAAAATGCTCAGAAATTTGTGTATTTTAATAATATGCCTTTCTCATCCATGTTTAAATTGTTTAAATGTGTTGTTTGATTTAATTTGCATAAATGATATGCTAAAATGGTTTATTTCATAACTAAATAACCGTAGCTCGGAATTTAATAAATTATATATGTAAATGGGGTAGGAAAATGCCTAGTTTAACATGATGCACTTTATTTTCCTGTTTTACAACATTAAAATATGCTTTAGGTCAGATCAGTACCAAATCTAAAATATGCACATGAGGTTTTTCCGGAATTGTTGTTTGTTATTTCCGGCCTCATTTAAACTTGCATAAATACTTAGTTTTCATATGTTTCATCTCTTGCCATATTTAACAACATTTAATATTGTTGGGTACATAAACGGGAGAGAACTAAATAAATAAATGTGGTGTTACGTCAATATGCAACTCGTTGCATATTGAGCTCCACTTAATTTGTAGTGTTGTTTGTTGCATTTTTCCATGCCACGCCTCATTAAACCGGACATGCATCATACTTGATGGTGCATCATGCCATGTTTATGTGATGGTTGTTTACTATGTTGTTTGTTTCTTTCCGGGTTGCTTCTCTCGTTAGCTTCGGTTTCGTTCCGGAGTTGTGAGGATCCGTTCGTCTACGTCCGTTTGTCTTCTTCATGGACTCGTTCTTCTTCCTTGCGGGATTTCAGGCAAGATGATCATACCCTCGAAATCACTTCTATCTTTGCTTGCTAGTTGCTCGCTCTTTTGCTATGTCTATGCTGCGATACCTACCACTTGCTTATCATGCCTCCCATATTGTTAAACCAAGCCTCTAACCCACCTTGTCCTAGCAAACCGTTGATTGGCTATGTTACCGCTTTGCTCAGCCCCTCTTATAGCGTTGTTAGTTGTAGGTGAAGATGAAGTTTGTTCCTTGTTGGAACATGGAGATGTTGTTCCTTGTTGGAACATGTTTACTTGTTGGGATATCACAATATATCTTATTTAATTAATGCATCTATATACTTGGTGAAGGGTGGAAGGCTCTGCCTTATGCCTGGTGTTTTGTTCCACTCTTGCCGCCCTAGTTTCCGTCATACCGGTGTTATGTTCCCGGATTTTGCGTCCCTAACGCGGTCGGGTGATTTATGGGACCCCCTTGACAGTTCGCTTTGAATAAGGCTTTTCCAGCGAGGCCCAACATTGGTTGTACCATTTGCCTCACCACCACCTATCCCTTTCCCTTGGGTCGGCCAGCCCGAGGGTCATCTTTATTTAGCCCCTCCCGGGCCAGTGCTTCTCTAAGTGCTGGTTCGAACCGAGCATTCTGCGGGGCCACCACGGGGAAACTCGAGGCCTGGTTTTACTCGTAGCTTGTCTTATCCAGTGTTGCCCTGAGAACGAGATATGTGTAGCTCCTATCAGGATGTCGGCGCATCGGGCGGCTTTGCTGGACTTGTTTTATTACTGTCAAAATGTCTTGTAGCCGGGATTCCGAGACTGATCGGGTCTTCCCGGGGAGAAGGAATATCCTTCGTTGATCGCGAGAGCTTATCATGGGCTAAGTTGGGACACCCCTGCAGGGTTTGAACTTTCGAAAGCCGTGCCCGCGGTTATGTGGCAGATGGGAATTTATTAATGTCCGGTTGTAGAAAACCCGAAGTTGACCTTAATTAAAATACACCAACCGCATGTGTAACCGTGATGGTCTCTTCTCGGTGGAGTCCGGGAAGTGAACACGGTGTTGGAGTTATGCTTGACGTAAGTAGTTCCATGATCACTTCTTGATCATAGTTGTTCGACCGTGCTTTTGCCTTCTCTTCTCGCTGTCATTTGCGTATGTTAGCCACCATATATGCTAGTCGCTTGCTACAGCTCCACCTCACTACCCTGTCCTACCTTTAAGCTTAAATAGTCTTGATCTCGCGGGTGTGAGATTGCTGAGTCCCGTGACTCATAGATACTTCCAAAACCAGTTTGCAGGTGCCGATGAAACCGTGCAGGTGACGCTCCCGAGCTCAAGGAGGAGCTCGATGAAGATCTTGTTCATTGTGTTGTTTCGCTTCAGTTGATCAGTAGTGGAGCCCAGTTGGGACGATCGGGGATCTGTGTAGCATTTGGGGTAGTCTTCTTTTATTTTGGTTCCATAGTCGGACCTTGATTGTATCTGTATGATGTAATGCTTTACTCATGTATTGTGTGAAGTGGCGATTGTAAGCCAACTATGTATCTTTTTCCCTTATGTATTACATGGGTTGTGTGAAGATTACCTCACTTGCAACATTGCTTTCAATGCGGTTATGCCTCTAAATCGTGCTTCGACACGTGGGAGATATAGCCGCATCGAGGGTGTTACAAGTTGGTAATCAGTGCCTTCCCCGACCTTAGGAGCCCCCACTGATTGATCATTTTTAGCGGCCGAGTTGTGTCTAGAAAAATGTTTTGAGTCATTTAGGAATTATATATCGGAGAGTTTAGGAATTCTTTTTACTTCCCAGTCTCCTCATCGCTCTGGTAAGGCATCCTGACGTAGAGTTTTGACTCTTCTCTTCTCAAATTTCACTAAAAAAAATTTTAGGATCACGCGGGTATCTTAGAATCGTTCCGATGGTTTTGTGATGACAACATTGTCTTGGTGCCTCCTGTCAGCAGGGGTTTTGTGGAGGTGTCCCGGGGATTTGAGCTCTGAGGTGTTGTCGTCATAATCTTATCGTTGCAGTTCTGGAATACCTGAGTTTAGTACGCCGACATCGAAAATCTCTTTTGTACAGTTGTTGGTGAGATAACCCTGATAGCCCAATACTAAGGCGAGTGCGGGAGTATTGCCATAACTCGTATAACAGATGCTTTTCGAAGGTTGAGGTAGACGATTTTCGGAGTTTTCTTGGTTATGTGTTGAAGGATGGATACAGCTGGATCTAGGTATTGTTAGTTTGGGTGATATATTTTGTGTCCCCTGTATCCCCAACACCTGATTGCATAACCAGAAAGTTTCGGGAGTTTATAGGTGGGAATTCAAGTAGCTCCTAGAATATCTTTCCGACAGATGCATGATATGGGATTGGGTAAATCTCTATCATATGTTTGTTTCCGGCTTATTTTTGCAAGCCAATCCTTTGTTTTGTTTTGTGATATTCGAGTTGCTTCAATGTCAAGTGTTGATTCCATACCTTATTCTAAGCGGTGTTCTCATGTTTCTATGGGAGTGCTAATCCTTCTTGATCATTGAGGTTGTCATGTCAACTCTTCTCCAATCGGTGTGCTTCTCTTCAAGTGCATCCGATCATTCCAACATTCGCAAGATCCAATCCCAGTTTTCATCAACGGTGTTCATTTCATTCGTCCCAAGTTGTCTTTGTTTTTCCCACCCTCCCACCCTTATTTCTTCAAGGACGCAGATTTCTTAATCATGTATCCTTTTATTGATGTGAAGTCTCTCCATTCTTTCCTTCAATGTTCTTATCCGGTGATTATCATGAAGATGGTCAGGAGTTTCAAGTTCATCTTTCTTCGTTCTTATTCTTTTCCGGTGGATTAAATTCAAGCTTTCAGTGTTGATCGTATTCCTTTTCTCGTTTCAAATGCTTTCTTATGCCGGTGCACCTCTTAACCATCCACTTCTCGCTATTCAATTGTTCCGGAGTGATGAAGATATCTCAGAAGATTCAAGTTTCCATTTTAATTCACTCAATTTATTTTGAGGATGCTATCTCATTCAAGCCAATTAATTCAACCGGTGTAATCTCCCTTTCAAGTAATCGTTCAACGGTGTTTCTTTTGAGTGGGCCCTAACCCACAGGTCTTTTCCCAGGATCTTACCTGGCTCTTCTAAACTTCCCGGAGCTATTCTCAAATTCATTTAAAAGTTTGACGTAAGAATGAATTGTCATCAGTCATATGTCTTTCTCCAAGATCTTTCAAATTCTTTTCATCGTTGGTTCAACCTTTCTAATTTTCATCCCGGAGTATCTCAACAATTCATGGTGGTTTCTCTTCGTCATTCTCGGATTTTGAAGACCAAAGAAGAGTTTCTCTTAAACCTTGCTCCATTCTCTTCAAGATTCATTGGTCTAGCTTGTTGCCATCCTCTCATAATTGTTTTTCGATTGTGAGAATTCTTTTCACCCATCCGGAGCATTCAGGAGTCTTTTCAGTTTGATTCTCCGGAGCCCATCATCTCAGAATTATTCATTCAAGCGTTCAGCTCTTGTTTTTCCAAATCATACCGGTGCATCATTCAAGTATTCCCTAATCAGCTCGGGACCTCTGCGTTCACTTGTATCTAAATTCTCTCAAGTATCTTCGTTCATTTTCAATTCTTACGGTGGTTCGTTCAAGATCCTTCTTCCCTTGTTATCATATAGATTCATTCTTTCTTTCCAATCCTACCGGTGGTCCGTTGAAGACCTTCTCAAGTTTACGCTATATATCTCTTAATCCTTTCTACGAGAATAAGTAGTATGCCAAATCCGTTGCTTGTCATCAATCTAAATTGGTGAAGGATACGCATAATGTAATTCTTATTCTTGTTTCATCGAGTAAATTCAATTCCTTATTCCAGAGACTTATCAAAAGTCTTGATTTCATTTGTTCATCTTTCTTTCCGGAGTTCCAAGTTTTCTTGGTTATATCATTTCAAAGCTTCATCTTATCATTGCAAGGCTTCACCTTGTGTTTTCAACTTCTAAACATCTATTTCTTTTTATCATCCTTTTATTTACCGGAGTTCTTCATGGAGGCTCCACATGGTGGTTCGCCAATGATTCTTTTCATTCTTAAATTGTTCTTCAAGATTGCTCTCGAAGTTATGATCCGTCAAGCCATACTTCAAAATAAACATGGTGCTCAACACATGTTTTATCTTGAGGAGTTCAAGTATTCTTCATCTTGCATTCCGAAGTGCAATTCTTTCTACCTTATCTTTTGATGTGGTGTTATGTCATTCTTGACAAATCCTCTTCATGCTTCATGAGTTACATGTTGTCAAGAGAGGTATTTAAATCCATCAATCTCTTCATTGGAGTTATCTTGGGTTATATTTCACCTAAAGCTTTCCCTAAGGAATGTTGCTATTTATGGTGCTTATAAATGACCCAAGTTCTTCATTTGTCCTCCCGGTGAAATAAGTTTCTCGTCTCCTTGTTGATATCAATCCAATCTATTGTTTTTGTTAGTGGCCGGTTGACACCTCATAATTTTGAGATGTTTGCCATAAGCCCACTACAAGTTTGTTCTTTTCGTTGTTGGTTTTTCAACAACTCCGTTCTAACCTTCTTGGAAGGATGCTTTCCAAATTTAATTGTGGTAGAAGTTATCATTATCTTCTCCGTTCTTTTCACCCAACCATCTAACTTCCATTCTTTCATTCTGGAGGCATTGTGATGTTACTCTCTTCGACTCATCATCTCGTTTTGCCAAGATCATGTTCTTTTCCTTGCTAATCCATTTAACCGGAGTGTGGTGTCTATCATTCCTCTTTTAACCGAAGTCTCATCCAAGTGCCTTCATTTTGCCAAGTTCAGATTCTATTCCTTCAATTTCCAACCAGAGTGTTGTATCAACTATTCAATAATTTTTCGTTTTATCTAGTTTTCTTCTCTTTTCTACCGGAGTGGTTTCAATATCTACCTTGTCACTTAACTGCTTGGTTCTCATCGTATCCCAGGTTCCTCTTATCTAACGGAGTGTTTTCAAGTTCGTTCAACTCCGTTGTGTTTTTTCTTTCAACTTTTCAACCTCTCAAGGTTCGTTGGTTTCACTCGTTTGTCAAAGAAGCAACTTTGTTTTACCTATTCCTCTTCCGCTTCCCTCCGGTGCCATTCTAGATCTCGGGACGAGATCCTCTCGTAGTGGTGGAGTGTTGTAACGCCCCGAGACCGACGCTCCAGAAGATTTCCATGTTCTTCGTTCCCGTCATGTGTTTTTTTGTTGTTGTTGCATTTCATCATCGCATCATCCGCATTTTCATTGGCACTCCGTTGCTGTCATGTTTTAAAACTTGCATCTGCTCGTAGTTGCCGCTTCTTCCTTTGTGTCTGTTGACCTGTCATATCAACCGGGCCGCTCTCTTCTCTCTCTACTCTGGCCTCCCGTCAAACCCCTCGTGCGTGTCCGACATTGCCCCAAACCCGACCGCTCAGTCATCACCGTTGCATTCAAATCATCCCCTAATATCGCTTTAATATCACCGGGTTATTTTTTTGAACTCATCTAGTCTATTTTTCTCTACAGCCCGATTTCGATCAGAGGGTCCGAATCTACCCTAAACCCCCCTCTTTTCTTATATAAGAGACTCCTAGTCTAAATCTGGACGAACCCTAAAATTAAGGACCCTCGTCCCATCAACCCGATCCCTCCGCCGCCGCCCCTGCCTCGGGATCCCCATCGCTCGAACCCATTCCATCCCCTCCTCGTGTTCATCACCACACCAACCCGAGCCATCCACCCATCCTTCCACTCCGTCTCTCCATCGGGATCCTTCCCGATCCACCAGCTTCCCTCGTTTTCAGCCCGAGGCCATGCCCCTGCTCGATCTCAACCAGGAGGGTCCCGAGCTCCTCGCCCGAGCGCCTCTTCTGCTTCGTCCCGCGTGCACGAGCCCAACGAGAGAGGAGCTCCTCCGCGCTGGGCTCCAGGCCGCCGTCCCGCACCCAAGCTCCTCCGCCCCCTGCAGCCTCCCCTCTGGCCGCATCGGAGACCAGTCGCCGCTCGCCGGGGCACGCCGAACCAGCAGCAGCTCCCACATCTTCGGCAGTCGCTGTCGCCGCCCCGTCAAGCCCTTCAACGGATCCAGGCCGGTCCCGTCGCCTCCTCCTCCTCCTTTCTCTTTTCCTCCCCGAGGTCTCCCTCATCTCTAATCCCGCACGTTGTCGCGCTGTGCAGGAGCTCCGCTATGTCCTTGCAGCTCCCGTCGCCGCCTTGCTCCGTTCGTCGCTATCTCCGTCAGATCCGGCGAGGCCCTGCGTCCCCGTCTCCAGGTCGTCGCGCGGCCCCACCGGAGACCTCCAGCACCATTGTAGACCCGCGCCCCTGCTTCCCATGCATCGCGCCAAGTCTGCCGCCTGCGTACGCGCCAAGTTCGCCGTCGTCGCGACCGAGTCCGTCGCCGGAGTTGCGCCCAAGTCCCGTGCCTCGCCATCCCCTGATGCGGCCTCTGCTTCCTCTACAACGAGCAGCCCGCTCGTCCCGTGCCCTGCGCGTTGACCAGCTGCTGCTGCGTCCCGATCGAGTGCCTGGGCCGGCCTCGTCTTGTGCCTCATCGCGGCCCAGCAAGGTGTTGAGGCCCAGCCTCTCCACCAGCCTGTCTTCTCTCCGAACGGGCCGAGGCCCAATGTGAGCAGCTCCCCAGCTCTATTCCAGATCCAGCCCGTTACGTGTTTTTTTTCAGATCCGCGATTTTCCTATTATCCAGAGATCGCAAGTTTTGCAGAAAAGCCCCTCATGTTCATGCATATAATATCTCACAAACCATGCATCATATTAAAATGTCTTAAATATGTAAAATGCTCAGAAATTTGTGTAGTTTAATAATATGCCTTTCTCATCCATGCTTAAATTGTTTAAATGTGTTGTTTGATTTAATTTGCATAAATGATATGCTAAAATGGTTTATTTCATAACAAAATAACCGTAGCTCGGAATTTAATAAAATATATATGTAAATGGGGTAGGAAAATGCCTAGTTTAACATGATGCACTTTATTTTCCTGTTTTACAACATTAAAATATGCTTTAGGTCAGATCAGTACCAAATCTAAAATATGCACATGAGGTTTTTCCGGAATTGTTGTTTGTTATTTCCGGCCTCATTTAAACTTGCACAAATAGTTAGTTTTCATATGTTTCATCTCTTGCCATGTTTAACAACATTTAATATTGTTGGGTACATAAACGGGAGAGAACTAAATAAATAAATGTGGTGTTACATCAATATGCAACTCGTTGCATATTGAGCTCCACTTAATTTGTAGTGTTGTTTGTTGCATTTCTCCATGCCATGCCTCATTAAACCGGACATGCATCATACTTGATGGTGCATCATGCCATGTTTATGTGATGGTTGTTTACTATGTTGTTTGTTTCTTTCCGGGTTGCTTCTCTCGTTAGCTTCGGTTTCGTTCCGGAGTTGTGAGGATCCGTTCGTCTACGTCCGTTTGTCTTCTTCATGGACTCGTTCTTCTTCCTTGCAGGATTTCAGGCAAGATGATCATACCCTCGAAATCACTTCTATCTTTGCTTGCTAGTTGCTCGCTCTTTTGCTATGCCTATGCTGCGATACCTACCTGTCGTGGGTTTGTCACGGCAGATGTCCTAGTGAAAGGACTTAGTCGTGGAGCCATCACAACAGGTTAACTCGAAGGGGTTAAAGCGGACGCAAGGACACAGAGTGTTATACTAGTTCGGCCCCTTCGATGAAGGTAAAAGCCTACGTCTAGTTGTGATGGAATTGATGTGTTTCGAGGGCTAGGGAGCAATAAGCTTCGCCTAAACCTCGAATTGTTGTCCTCTAAACCGTCGTCGGGTCGTCCCCTTATATACGCGGGTGACGCCCGTCGGTTTACAAAATCCCAACCTCCGGTTCATAAACGTGCCCGGGTTGGTCTCTCTATTCCTAACTTACAATGCAAGTTTACCTCAGGCCGGTTCACGGCCATAAACCTTTAAACCGATTATAGGCCTTGGGCCCTTCTATTTCTCCTTGGGCTTTAACATCTTGGGTCCATTGACGGAGCTAACCCGGGCCCTGTAGGCCGGTTTACCCCAAATAGCAATATCCCCAACATTAGGCCCCAGATTGATTTGAACAGGTTCATGTCAATCCTTAATAAAAATTTATGTCTTCAAATGTCTTCCAGTAACTGTTAAACCGCCGTTCCATCGTCTCCTCTTGCTGCTGTAAACCGATATGACGTCAGCACAAAGTTACCATTTCTTTTTACTAAATCCGCAATAATCAAGGCGACAGCTAGGCTCCCGAAATCACCGGCTCCTGGATTCGCGCGCCTGGCACGCGCGCCACGCCTTATAAATAGGACTAGAAGGCCATCTTCCTTTCCTCCCTTTTGTCCCCTTCTTCTTCGTCTTCCTCGCGACTCAGACTCCGGAGCTCCGCCGCCGCCGTCAACTACTGCATCAACTCAGGCCGCTGCATCAACCTGACCGGACCAGAGTACCGCGGCGACCCTCCGCATCCGTTTGGATCCCGGTAAGGCTCCTGTTCTTCTTGCTTTAGATCTGTTCTAGGGTTCGTCATCCCTATCCTGCCACTGTTCATTGTTCATCTCCATAGCAAGTTTTTGTGAACAGATTATGATACTTATATTGTGATTTGTAGTCACTCTCAGTATTCACCATAAATCTGTACTCATCTCCTTAGATCTCACTCATTTCCCTGCTTGTCGAACTTGTGTTGTTCTGCTGCGAGCCAAACCTCATATTTTTACTTCTTTTTTGCCCTAGCTGTAGATCCATTGTTTTGAAAGAATCCGTACAGGATCTGTTTCTGCTTTCATATTCATAACTGTTAGATCTGGTCGGTTTAACTTTTAGCAGAGCGAACAACCCAAACTATATATCCATTAGTCCCCTTGATGAACCGCCAGATGATATCATTCTAGATAACTCCGGTCTATATAAGAGCATCTTCGGTTTACAATCATGCCTGTTCTCAAACCGGAATACCTTTGTCTTGTAGATTTCCTCATGGCAAAACAGATATACGAATGCAACTGGGTTCCCTCTCGCATCACCGAGACCCAATTAAACAACTTAGTTCTGACTGGCGCCTTGAGTAGCAAAAATGCCATCCATTGGAGGGTTCCAGGGAATGAATGTCCTCCTACCCCACAGGAAGGAGAAGTTGTTGTGTTTGCGGATCACCTGGCCCGGGGCTTTAATCCACCCGGTTCAAAATTTTACCGGGACGTCCTGGCTAATTTTCAGTTACGCCCACAAGATGTTGGTCCAAACTCAGTCACGAATATCTGCCATTTTCAAGTGCTTTGTGAGGTGTACTTCCAGGAGGAACCTACTGTAGAGTTGTTCCGAGACTGTTTTCATTTAAACCGACGTACTGAATTCACCGATGGCCCTAACATGGAACTGGGTGGTATGGCGATTCAAAAGAGGAAAGAAGTGACTTATCCTCACGCCAAGCTGCATAGTCATCCGCAAGAATGGAATCACACTTGGTTCTATTGCAAAGATACTTCCCCTGCTGAAGAAAATCCTCTGCCTGGCTTCCGTCCAGAGAGACTTAGCAATACACACCCCTTCCCCCCAAGGCTAACCGCCAAAGAGAGGAGTAAATATGCCCCTCAACTGTCCAAGCTCAGAGCCTTCATGGCTAACGGTTTAACAGGAGTGGATCTTGCCCGTTGCTGGATTTCATGGAGTATCCTGCCCCTTAGTGTCCGCTCCGGTTTAATGTGCAAATACACGGGCCGGGTTAATGATCCTTTGAGGCACTGCAACATTCAGCTGACGGAAGACGAAGTTACTGAAGCTGTGAAAAAGATGCTGAATGAACCGGAATATGTTTGCGCCCGAACCGGCCTGCTTCCCTTTTGTGCTACAAATAAACCACCCGCTGTAAGCATCTCACCTCTGTTTGTTATAGAATTTATGATCTCCTTATATGTATACTGTTAACTCCAATCCTTTCTGAAATAGAGAGATGATCCGTTTTGGAGCAAGAAGCTTCTTCAAGAGCCAACAGAAAAGGTAACCCGACCCAAAACAAGGGTGAAGAAGCCTGCTCAGAAGAAAAGGAACACCGCTTCCTCTACCCCGGAATTAGATGAGGATGATGTGGGTAATCCGGACCTTGAGGTAGACCTTGATTCAGTTGGCTTACTTTTTATACGCCTTATTGATGATGATATTTGTCAGGACGACGCTGAAGCGAGTAATGCTGAAGGCCCAGAGGTAACAATTCTTTCTTCTGATCCAGTCCCTTTGCCTTTGAAAAAACCTCGCCAAGCAAACCGGAAAGTTAAATTTTCTCATCCCCTTGCTTACTTGGATCCCAAATTTCTTGTGAAGACCCAGCAACATGAAGCTCGTCGCACCACCCGGCATAGTGGCCAGGTAGTTACCTCCGCCGGTTTACCGAACAGCCCGGTTCGGAAACGCCGCTCAGAGGTCTCCGATTTATGCGCTAGCTTTCCTCCTAAAGCAGGTTTAATTCGTCAGCCTCTTAATTCATCTAACTCCGATTATCAGGTCACTTCCCATTCATCTTCTGGTGAATCTTCAGCCACTCAACTGCCACCGCTAAAGACAGTTATTGGGTAAGTTGGACCGATCACAACATATTTCTATATGGGTTTCTTAATCCATCTTACACCGTTCTTCAATCTTTGGGTCTCTCCCAGGGCTAAACCTAGACCGAGCAAGAAGGCTCGTCTGGATAATCCGGCCGAAGGAACTGCCGCTCCTGAACCGGAGAAAACTCCTGGTGCTGATGCTCTAGTTCGTGAAGACATTCAGAATTATCCACCTCCACAAGATGACGCCTATGCTGAAGAAAGGCCTACCAATCCTGCCAGCCATACCGATCAGCCTGCCAGTCCTGTTCGGGTTGAGGAATCCATCCACCCTTCTGGAACTGTTGATAAACCGACAGTGCCAATGCAGAGCAGCGATTCCAAAGATGATGATGTTGTGATTACCGGCATTGGTCGCTCTGAACCGGGGAACTCTGCTACCTTAGCCAAGCATACTGCTAAGGAAGAAATCTCGGCCATAAAGGGCAAATGGGACGTTGATTCCTCAACGTATGCCGCTTTAAGCGCCCAAGATCTTTATTCTGGGTATCTGAACCGACTGTATACCAGTCGCGATTATGAAGCTGGCATGATCAGGATGATGAAAGAAAAACTTGAGGTAACTCTCTTGTGCTTCATTCTATTGCAACTTAGCTTCTCAATTTCTTCCAACCCGAGATGGTAACCCGAATCATGCTGCCTTGAGAACCAAGGTCCGGTTTGATAAAAACAGGGCTTCAACATAGGTCGTAACCAGAAAACATCATCAAATAACCATTAGCCCCCAAGTGCCAAGTTTAAATACCTGTATTAATCTTGGGACTTTTGTAATGTAAAACATGCGTTAGGATCAAGTACGCATTAGCCCCCAAGTATCGAGCACATAACTTGCTTGTGTGGTTGATACTTCCAAACCGTGCAATATTTTCTGAACACTGCTGATGACCTGCTGCAGGCGGATCTGAAGACCAAAGAGAAACAAGTCTCGGACCTTCAGGAAATCCTAAAAACCCAGCAGGCTGAAACTGCAAAAGCGAAGGAAGAATTGACCAATGCCTTAAACGTTATGGAACAGCTGAAAGAAAGCCGCAAAAAGGAACAAGCTGATTGGGCTACTGAAAAGGCTCTTTTGATTAAAAGGGCTGAAAATGCCGAAGCTGCTCTCAAACCGGTGGTTGATGAATTATCCACCGTAAAGCGACAAATACACTCCATGACCTCTGCCGTCTTTGGTAAATTTCTTTCGATGCCCTTCCTCCAATTTGCACCTTGTCTGCTATATCCTATGTCCGGTTTGTAATCCATCTTGAAACACTGCAGGCACACGTATTGGACACTTGGGTTCTGATGTGCGGATGAAACTCAAAGCTGCTTATACTTTGATTGAACAGTTGTATACCGGAGCACAGAGAGTTATCACCACTGCATCGCATAACAACCCCGCACCATCTCTGATTCAAGACACGTTAAAAAGGTTATCCATGCTTCCTGCCCGGATTGAAGAGTTAAAAAGATCAGCTGCTCGAACCGGAGCCATCACTGCCTTGCTCCAGGCCAAAGCATGGGTACCAGACTTTGATCCTGTCGAAGCGGCACAAGGATACCCCAGCTTGAAAGAAGACGGTTCAGATTTCGGCGAAAATGACTTGAGGGCGATAAACCGAGCGGTGCGCCCCCTAGCTTGTCAATTGGCTGAAGAAGCAGATCTGACATATTATCAGGCCCAATATGATAACCAGAACAAGCGAGTAGCTGCCCCGATCCCTGAAGCGGAAAACCTTATTCCTCCAATCCGTAAGCATACCTACGCCCCTGATATTGAACCGTCTTTGCTGATTCATGAAGAAGCTGTCTTTCAAGCATTAATGGGAATCGACTGGACCACTGCTGATTTCCAGCCAATGGGTAGCCATGAGGAGGCTGAAGCGGCGCAGGATGATCCACAACCTTCGAACCGAGGCGGCGAACAGGCGTAATCAAAGCTCCGGTTTACCTTAATTGGTGACGTTAACCCGTCAAAAAACAATATATTCAGGCACTACGCTGCCTTGTAATAAGATAGTTAATACTTCTGCCTTTGAATGCGCCTTTGTGCACGGGTACTGATGCCCTTGCCATGACTTTTTCCAACTTGTGTTTCCTGTCTTTACTGGGTACAAAGGACGGTCTTTCGACCATATGAACCGTGCTGCGCCTTTGCCAAACCGGGCAACTTGCCTCCAGGTTAAAAAACGGACCAGGCTGTGTCAGCTGAATCGGTTTAAAAGTATTTGTCGTTCCAAAGAACAAAAACACCACGGGAAGGAAGATAACAAACAACCAAATACGAGGAAACGCAATAGTAAAACGCGTGCAAATGGTGGTTGCTATGAACCGTTCAGAAAGCATTACCATCGTCAAGACAAAAAAAACAAGCCCCCAAGGGGTGTAACTACGGTTTAAGTCGACTAGGTTCCTAACTGAATCGTGGCAAATATGCCGGTCAAATGGCATTGCATTGGTTCGGATTCGACCAAGCCCCCAAGTGACTCAGTGGCCTAGGGCCGATCAAGTGGCATTGCATTGGTTCGGACACGACCAAGCCCCCAAATGACTTATTGGCTGTTTAAAAGCCGATCAGAAGGCATTACCATCATCAAGACATGACCGAGCTCCCATAAGGTGTAACTACGGTTCAAGTCGATCAGGTCCCCAACTGACTTAGTGGCAAATGTGCCAGCCAGAAGGCATTACCGTCGTCAAGACATGACCAAGCTCCCAGGAGGTGTAGCTACGGTTCAGGTCGACTAGGTCCCCAACTGACTTTGTTGATCTTCTGTGAAGCGACCTCAAGGGGTAAACCGGAGGTTGCACTAAAGCGAATCAACTCCGTGTAACCACGCATGATGTGAAGAAAAACAGAGACCCCGCTTTACTCGAGGCTCCGGTTAATTATATTAATCATAATATATACATGGTCATGATATGTACATAAGCAGAGCCCAAGGCTCATGTATAGTAAGGCCGAAGATGAGCTATGTTCCACGGCCTGCTGGTCTCCTCCTCTGATGTGCGTGAATCTTTGCGCTCTCGAATATCAATCAGGTAGTATGACCCATTATTCAGATTCTTGCTGACCACAAAAGGTCCTTCCCAAGGCGGGGATAATTTATGCATATCAGACTGATCCTGGATGAGCCGGAGCACCAAATCCCCCTCCTGAAAGGTTCTGGTTCTAACCCGACGGTTGTGGTAACGGCGAAGATCTTGCTGGTAAATCGCTGAACGGGCAGCTGCTAAGTCACGTTCTTCATCCAATAAATCAAGAGCGTTCTGCCGTGCCTGCTCGTTGTCCGCTTCAACATAAGCTGCCACACGAGGTGAATCATGTCATATATCACTTGGGAGAACCGCCTCTGCTCCATAGACCATAAAAAATGGCGTAAACCCCGTGGATCTGTTAGGCGTGGTGTTGATACTCCATTATACAGACGGTAGCTCCTCAACCCAACAACCCGGCGTCCTCTGCAAAGGGACCAGAAGCCGGGGTTTGATACCTCTCAAGATCTCTTGATTCGCTCGTTCTGCTTGACCATTAGATTGTGGGTGAGCTACAGAAGAAACATCAAGCCGTATATGCTCACATGCGCAGAACTCTTTCATGGCACCTTTGGATAGATTGGTACCATTATCTGTGATGATGCTGTGTGGAAAACCAAACCGGAAGATCACCTTCTTTATAAACCGAACCGCCGTGGCCGCATCACATTTACTGACAGGTTCTGCCTCCACCCACTTTGTAAATTTGTCAACCGCCACCAATAAGTGGGTCTTCTTATCTTTGGAACATTTAAAAGGCCCAACCATATCGAGCCCCCAAGTCGCAAACGGCCAAGTAATTGGAATCATCCTTAATTCTTGAGCCGGTATGTGCGCTCGTCTAGAAAATTTCTGGCAACCATCACATAGCCTGACCAGGTCTTCTGCATCAGCATGAGCAGTTAACCAGTAGAAACCGTGGCGGAACGCTTTAGCCACCAATGATTTTGAACCGGCGTGGTGGCCGCAATCCCCTTCATGTATTTCACGTAATATTTCGCACCCCTCCTCAGGGGATACACACCGTTGCAGCGCTCCTGACACGCTGCGATGATGTAGCTCCCCTTTGAGAATGGTCATAGACTTGGACCGCCGTACTATCTGCCGAGCCAAGATTTCGTCTTCTGGCAACTCACCCCGGTTCATATATGCCAGATAAGGAAGCGTCCAATCCGGGATGACGTGAAGAGCCGCCACTAATTGAGCCTCCGGATCAGGAATAGCCAACTCCAATTCACCGCGGAGCTATACCGATGGGTGATACAATACATCCAAGAAAACATTGGGTGGGACCGGTTTACGCTGAGAGCCCAAGCGGCTTAAAGCGTCCGCTGCCTCATTCTTTCTGCGGTCCACATGGTCCACTTGATAGCCTTTGAAATGCCCTGCCACCATATCTACTTCACGACGGTATGCAGCCATGAGCGGGTCCTTAGAATCCCAGGTGCCAGATACTTGCTGAGCCACTAGATCCGAATCACCAAAGCACCTAACGCGGCTCAGATTCATCTCTTTAGCCATCCGAAGACCATGAAGCAAAGCTTCATACTCAGCCGCATTGTTTGTACAGGGGAACATTAAACGGAGGACATAACAAAACTTGTCTCCTCGTGGGGAAGTTAAAACGACTCCAGCCCCCGAGCCTTCCAATTGTCTGGATCCGTCAAAATGAATAGTCCAATATGTGTTATCTGGCTTCTCCTCAGGTGCTTGTAACTCTGTCCAATCGTTTATGAAGTCGACAAGTGCTTGTGACTTTATGGCCGTCCGGGGTACGTATCTTAAACCGTGCGGCCCAAGCTCGATAGCCCACTTGGCAATCCGACTGGTCGCCTCCCGGTTCTGTATGATGTCACCCAAAGGAGCAGAACTGACCACCGTGATGGGGTGCCCTTGAAAATATTGCTTCAGCTTCCGGCTTGCCATAAAAACACCATATACCAGCTTCTGCCAATGCGGATACCTTTGCTTGGACTCGATAAGCACTTCGCTGATATAGTAAACCGGACGCTGAACCGGATGCTCCTTCCCAGCCTCCTTGCGTTCTACCACAATCTCCACGCTGACCGCTCTGGCGTTCGCAGCAACGTATAACAGGAGTGGCTCTTTATCAACGGGGGCTGCCAACACTGGCGGATTGACTAACTGTCGCTTCAAGTCCTCAAACGCTTTATCAGCCTCCGGACTCCAGACAAATTGATCTGTCTTCTTGAGCATTTGATACAATGGTATCGCCTTTTCACCGAGGCGGCTGATAAACCGGCTTAACGCAGCAATCCGCCCGGCCACGCGCTGAACATCATTGACGCATTTCGGTTTGGCTAGGGAGGTGATGGCTGTGATCTTTTCCGGATTGGCCTCAATTCCTCTATGGGACACTAAGAATCCCAACAATTTGCCTGCAGGTACACCGAAAACACATTTAGCTGGGTTGAGCATCATTTGGTACACCCTCAAGTTATCGAAGGTTTCCTTCAAATCGTCAACCAGGGTCTCCTTCTTTCGTGACTTGACCACAATGTCATCCACATAGGCATGTACATTACGACCAATCTGTTCATGGAGGCAATTTTGCACACACCGTTGATAAGTAGCCTGCGCACTCTTGAGCCCGAAGGGCATAGAAACATAGCAGAAGGCTCCAAAGGGAGTAATGAACGTTGTCTTCTCCTGGTCCTTAACTGCCATCTTGATCTGATGATAACCCGAATAGGCATCCAAAAAACTCAAACGCTCGCAACCTGCCGTAGCATCAATGATTTGATCAATACGGGGGAGAGCAAAAGGATCCGCTGGACAAGCTTTATTCAAGTCTGTGTAATCCACACACATGCGCCAGGTGCCGTTTTTCTTAAGAACCAGCACCGGATTAGCAAGCCACTCGGGATGAAAAACCTCAATAATAAAACCAGCTGCCAGGAGCCTGGCTACTTCCTCACCAATCGCTTTACGTCTTTCTTCGTTAAACCGGCGTAGGAACTGTTTTACCGGTTTATACTTAGGATCCACATTAAGAGTGTGCTCAGCGAGTCGCCTCGGTACACCAGGCATGTCAGACGGCTTCCATGCAAAGATGTCCCGATTCTCACGGATGAACTCGATGAGCGCGCTTTCCTATTTTGGATCCAAGTTTGCACTGATGCTGAACTGCTTGGACGAATCGCCAGGTACGAAGTCAACAAGCTTAGTTTCGGCAGCTGATTTGAACTTCAAGGCCGGATCGTGGTCCGTAGTTGGCTTCTTTAATGAAGTCATGTCCTCCGGATCAACATTGTCTTTGTACTGCTTTAGCTCCTCCGTAACACAAACCGATTCTGCATAAGTCGCATCTCCTTCCTCGCATTCCAAAGCGATTCGACGGCTCCCATGAACCGTTATAGTGCCCTTGTAACCCGGCATCTTGAGTTGCAGATATACATAGCAGGGCCGTGCCATAAATTTTGCATAGGCCGGTCGTCCGAACAAAGCGTGGTATGGACTTTGGATTTTAACCACTTCAAACGTCAGCGTCTCTGATCTGGAATCATGACTATCGCCGAAGACCACTTGAAGAACGGTGTAAGCTGACGAGCCTGATGCTGCGCTGCTAATCCGGCCTCCTGCGCACGGGCGCGATCCACCATCTCCTGAGCATTGTCGACGCCAGCCGGATTGTTGCCGCGGAGCGCTTCACGCCTGGCATTACTTGAAACAGCCGGCTCCTCCATGCGCCTGCTATAGCTCCTGCTGGGGCGAGGGGTGGAGTGAATCCGATCACGGCTTTGCGAATATGCTTCTTGTTGGGCCAAAGCGGTCCTAAGGAGCTCCTTGACTCGGCGTGTCTCTACATCCTGCGGTGAATCGCCTTCGATCGGAATGGCTTCCAACCGAGCTGCCGACGCAACGAGGTTATCCATCGGGTTGGAATAATGGCCCGATGGTGTTGGCACGGCTTGTGGTGTACCAGTGTTGTGACGAGGCAGGTTTATTATACGGTGCTGAACCGGGGCGCCAACTGTTGCTTCCGCACGGTTTACCCCCGGCGGATTATTGGCCCCCGCTCCAGGGGTGTTGAAGAGATTTCTGGCATCGAGGGCTGCGGGCAATCGAGATCGGAATTTCCTCTTCAGGACTTCCTGAGATGCATTCTGGTCCATCATGAGCCTGTAAGCCTGTGCATCTAAAGCGGCGCGCTCTGCCGTCATCCTGGCCTCTTCTGCTGCCAGCCCTGCTTTAGCTTGAGTGATCTGTTCTCTCACTTTGGCAATCTCGGCATTGTGAACCTCCTGATCCACCGGGTTGGCCTCCGCCATAAGCACTGCCAGTGCGTCAAACAGATCTGACAATACTTGGGCTGGTGAGTCCGCAGGGCCCCCTGCTCGCGCAGCCGTTGCCGCTGCCGATCCGGAGATCACTTCTGCCGCAGTTGATGAATGTGGCGCCGCCTGTGTTCCAGCCATGAAGATCCCAACTCGATTGGGCAGACCAGAGGGGTCCGGAATACTGTCGCCATCGGAGCTGCCCCCAATCCGATCATCTTGCAGCTGATATAGAGACTCGGTTTCCCCGGTTGACGTTTCATCGCCGGAGTAGATGGCGGTTTCGCCACCGGATTCGGATCCTTCCTCGTAGCTTCCTCCGTGGATGACTCCCACGAAGGCGCGCTTCCTGGTCGGTTTAACCAGGGTCGATCTCGTGTGCTGAGCTGTCTCAACGAGGTCGGTGCAGATGCCCAGGTCGGGGCTTGGTTCACCGATCTTGCCGATGAAAACATGGATGCCGCCAAAGGGGACCCGGTACCCGTACTCGATCGAGCCGGCGTCGGGGCCCCAGCCTGTGCTGTCGATGTAGAGTTTTCCGCGACGACTTTTGGTCATCCGGCCCACAGCGTAACCCTCGAGTCCTTCAAAGCGGCCCTCCAAGAACTTGAAACCACCTCGCGATGGCCCCACGGTGGGCGCCAACTGTCGTGGGTTTGTCACGGAAGATGTCCTAGTGAAAGGACTTAGTCGTGGAGCCATCGCAACGGGTTAACTCGAAGGGGTTAAAGCGGACGCAAGGACACAGAGTGTTATACTAGTTCGGCCCCTTCGATGAAGGTAAAAGCCTACGTCTAGTTGTGATGGAATTGATGTGTTTCGAGGGCTAGGGAGCAATAAGCTTCGCCTAAACCTCGAATTGTTGTCCTCTAAACCGTCGTCGGGTCGTCCCCTTATATACGCGGGTGACGCCCGTCGGTTTACAAAATCCCAACCTCCGGTTCATAAACGTGCCCGGGTTGGTCTCTCTATTCCTAACTTACAATGCAAGTTTACCTTAGGCCGGTTCACGGCCATAAACCTATAAACCGATTATAGCCTTGGGCCCTTCTATTTCTCCTTGGGCTTTAACATCTTGGGTCCATTGACGGAGCTAACCCGGGCCCTGTAGGCCGGTTTACCCCAAATAGCAATATCCCCAACACTACCACTTGCTTATCATGCCTCCCATATTGTTAAACCAAGCCTCTAACCCACCTTGTCCTAGCAAACCGTTGATTGGCTATGTTACCGCTTTGCTCAGCCCCTCTTATAGCATTGTTAGTTGCAGGTGAAGATGAAGTTTGTTCCTTGTTGGAACATGGAGATGTTGTTCCTTGTTGGAACATGTTTACTTGTTGGGATATCACAATATATCTTATTTAATTAATGCATCTATATACTTGGTGAAGGGTGGAAGGCTCGGCCTTATGCCTGGTGTTTTGTTCCACTCTTGCCGCCCTAGTTTCCGTCATACCGGTGTTATGTTCCCGGATTTTGCGTCCCTAACGCGGTCGGGTGATTTATGGGACCCCCTTGACAGTTTGCTTTGAATAAGGCTTTTCCAGCGAGGCCCAACATTGGTTTTACCATTTGCCTCACCACCACCTATCCCTTTCCCTTGGGTCGGCCAGCCCGAGGGTCATCTTTATTTAGCCCCCCCAGGCCAGTGCTTCTCTAAGTGCTGGTTCGAACCGAGCAACCTGCGGGGCCACCACAGGGAAACTCAAGGCCTGGTTTTACTCGTAGCTTGACTTATCCGGTGTTGCCCTGAGAACGAGATATGTGCAGCTCCTATCAGGATGTCGGCGCATCGGGCGGCTTTGCTGGACTTGTTTTATTACTGTCAAAATGTCTTGTAGCCGGGATTCCGAGACTGATCGGGTCTTCCCGGGGAGAAGGAATATCCTTCATTGATCGCGAGAGCTTATCATGGGCTAAGTTGGGACACCCCTGCAGGGTTTGAACTTTCGAAAGCCGTGCCCGCGGTTATGTGGCAGATGGGAATTTGTTAATGTCCGGTTGTAGAAAACCCGAAGTTGACCTTAATTAAAATACACCAACCGCGTGTGTAACCGTGATGGTCTCTTCTCGGCGGAGTCCGGGAAGTGAACATGGTGTTGGAGTTATGCTTGACGTAAGTAGTTCCAGGATCACTTCTTGATCATAGTTGTTCGACCGTGCTTTTGCCTTCTCTTCTCGCTCTCATTTGCGTATGTTAGCCACCATATATGCTAGTCGCTTGCTGCAGCTCCACCTCACTACCCTGTCCTACCTTTAAGCTTAAATAGTCTTGATCTCGCGGGTGTGAGATTGCTGAGTCCCCGTGACTCACAGATACTTCCAAAACCAGTTTGCAGGTGCCGATGAAACCGTGCAGGTGACGCTCCCGAGCTCAAGGAGGAGCTCGATGAAGATCTTGTTCATTGTGTTGTTTCGTTTCAGTTGATCAGTAGTGGAGCCCAGTCGGGACGATCGGGGATCTGTGTAGCATTTGGGGTAGTCTTCTTTTATTTTGGTTCCGTAGTCGGACCTTGATTGTATCTGTATGATGTAATGCTTTACTCATGTATTGTGTGAAGTGGCGATTGTAAGCCAACTATGTATCTTTTTCCCTTATGTATTACATTGGTTGTGTGAAGATTACCTCACTTGCGACATTGCTTTCAATGCGGTTATGCCTCTAAGTCGTGCTTCGACATGTGGGAGATATAGCCGCATCGAGGGCGTTACAGATTACAAAGGGCAGTAACTGTAGGGACACTGCATCATATCAAAAAGGACATGCATTGTTAATGTAAGATCAGCATTGTTCAGAGTATGAGTAGGATAATGCAAGAAACAACATTGATATGTCCCTGTTGGAACTGGGAGGAAAATTCTTCACAGGAAACTACCATGTCATGCATGTTATGTAATCATGTTCTGTCCTCACAAACAAATTCTTCAAGGTAACTAACAGACCATGCATTGTTATATACTCGTGTTCTGTGGGCAAAAAATTTGTGAGGATATTATTCTAGCCATTGATTGCTGAAGGGCGAATATAGGTATGTACACATGGTAAGCATTGCAGGATTTCACTACTTCCAAATATAGAGTTCTTCATATGCACATTTACTTCTCTAATGTATGGTTAGATGAAACCAACAGTGTGGTGCATGTTTCTACATCATGAAAATGAGGAAACTAACATGGCCATTGATACACACTCATATTTAGTAGTAGTATATAGATTACTGTAAAATAAGGATAATATCCATATATTCCTAACCGTTTGATTATTCAGGGTACAAATTGGCTGTAATGACATGGTCACAATCGCATGAATTAACTCATTCCAAATATAGCTGATTTACGGCGTCTCTAATACATTGCCATAGCTCTACTCAAATTCTGCTCAAACAGAGATATGCCAATCATCACAAAAAGTTCAAACGGTGTCATGGTGTCATCATTAACATGAGAGGAAACAACTTACACGCGCCGTCCTAGCAATACGTGGTGCCTTCTGCTTTGTCGATCGCGTAGATGATGCCATTGTGTTCAATAGCATCACAGAAGTGTGTATCAGCTTTGACGATGATCCACTGCGAGCCGAGTTGTCTCCAGCTAAAGAAGGCACCGGCGTAAAGATAGGCGAGTCCGCGGTCGAACAAGGCAATTAGCTTGAAGTCTGCGTAATTCGCATGTCGTGTGGGCA
The DNA here is from genome assembly GCA_032464435.1 of Aegilops umbellulata. NCBI lineage: Eukaryota > Viridiplantae > Streptophyta > Magnoliopsida > Poales > Poaceae > Aegilops > Aegilops umbellulata. The sequence goes on from CP136057.1 coordinate 590,108,942, forward strand.
CTTGGCAGATTACAATCTTCTGCAAAACAAGGTCCGTCCAACTGACATAGTAATCTACATGACTTGGACCGCGATGGTAATACTCTATATAACCCAACGGAGGAAGGATAATCTCATGGGAGGTCTGGAAGTTCACGAGCACCAACTTTTTACCGTCTTCTCTGAAGGCAGCCATCCAGTGGGAGTTCATGCCGACCCAGTACATACCTGCCAAGAAGTTTTGGGCGATGGTGATCGGATCGATGTCGAGGGAAATGATGTACGGCGACCCACTACATACCTGCAAAGAAGTTTCGGCTAATGGAGATTGGATTGAAGTCGAGGGGCATCATGCACGCCTCCGTATCATGGTGAGACAATCTCGCAAGACCAGATAGTAGCAAGCAGGGTGTCTTGAAAAGCTTAGGCCTCGCTTCGACGATGGTCGTGTGCATGTCCCTCGAGCATGCAGCCAGCCGCAGGGCGCTCATCATATCCATACACGAACAACAGAGGTAGAGGATGTCACTGGGGAGATTGCTCCAATCGCGGCTCATATGGATGCTACGCGATTCGCGTTCGGCCATGGTGGAGTTTGGAAGGGGGCTTGATTTACGGGGGAGAAGGATGTCGGTGCTGGAGCGGCTAGCAAGGGAATAGTGGTACTGGGGGAGGCGAGTGAGGCGACGGTACACGGGGGCATAGTGAGATGGAGACGGAGAAGGAGATGGAGATGGAGTGGTGCTATGGGAGCGGAGAGGGAGACGAGGCGAGGCGCCAATGTGCTATACAGCGGCGGTGACAGACTGCACTGTGCACAGGGTGAGGCTGACTTTGGTAACCCGAACACGCCGCCTGGACTAGTGTCAGGCGCAAGGTGTTGTCACTTCACTGTGAGGACTGGATGAATAGTATTTTGACCATCAAGTGTACCACAGTTGTACTACTACTACTACTACTACTACTACTACTACTACTACTACTACTACTACTACTACTACTACTACTACTACTACTACTACTACTACTACTACTAGTAGTAGTAGTAGTAGTAGTAGTGGTGGTAGTAGTAGTAGGTACATGAGTACTCCAGTATTGTATAGCGTAAATAGGTCTCCCGTGCTAGCATGCCTGTTCACTTCATCGTTCAGGTATCATCCATATTGCGAGCAGAACCAAATTCTCGTGCATGCCCAATCAACGCTCTGCCGCGATGCATGCAGTGGTCATTCTGGTGCATCAAGGACGGCATGCAGATCGTTCCACACTTGAGAAGAGGAAAAATGGAAAGGTAGAACGCGGCAGCAGAGGAAGAGAACGTTGGCTAACGAGGCTGGGAGGGGATCGAGCAAGAAGCTAATGCTCCACGCCTAAAGGTTTTGGGAAAAACTGATTTTCATAAGGTGACTTATACTCACCTAAACGGAGGGAGTATTCCTTAACCAGAGAATGTTGTGTCTCCCACTCACGCGCTCAAAAAAAACTACGACACATTTTTTTATCTATTTGCATAGGTCCCACCTATCAGGAGGGATGGGCACGTACACGAACAAGTATGACTCATCAGTCTACCCGCATAGCCTTTTCATTTAGTCTACCTAGTCATCTAATCAACTGCCTACACGCCACTTCTCCATTTACTCCTTCTTCATCGGGAACCGATTCTCCTCGGCTTATTCACCTCCCCTTCGTCTTCATTTGCATCCAAACCCCACTGCGTTCACATTGTTTTAACCTCTTTAAATAATCATCTACTACTTCACTAGCCATCTAAACCTAATTCTCCAAACCATAGCCCTCCGTTCCAGCGGTTCCAAATGGCGATAGAGATCGAGATGCAGGTTTTTAGCGTCCAACATGTCCTCGTCGAAGGCTCGAGGCGCATAGTTGCCACCGTCACCGTCCACCCAAGGGTTGTTCGGCAGTGGATCAACAATGTATCCAACTCCCTCGAAAAGGTAGAGACGAGGGTCATCGGTCTCGACGCAGAGTACACGGAGCATGCCCCTGGGAAGATCAAGCGCGCCGCCATCCTTCAGCTGTGCCTTGAAGATGATGTTTTGGTGTACCACATCATACACTCGCCCTCCATACCATGTGAGCTTCACGATTTCTTGTCTCGGGAGGACGTATATTTCTGTGGGGCAGCCATCGAAGGGGACAAACAGAAGCTGGAGCCGTACAACCTTGATTTGAAAAGCATCGCTGACCTACAAACCAGAATCAAAATTCCTGTAGAAGTTTGTGATAAACAGACACCTTCCCTATTCGACGTAGCAAATTTTGTGCTCGGTACAAATCTTTAGAAGGGTGACGAGACAGTGGCATTAAGGTCGTCTGGATGGGAGAATTATCCCTTGACGTACGAGCGGATAAAATATGCTGCCCTCGATGCCCTGTGAGTTTCGAGATAGCTGCAAGGTACAAAGAGCTTGTTGCGAAGCCGTCTGCCAGAGAGAATGAGAAGAAGAAGAAGAAGAAGAAGAAGAAGAAGAAGAAGAAGAAGAAGAAGAAGAAGAAGAAGAAGAAGAAGAAGAAGAAGAAGAAGAAGAAGAAGAAGAGAAGAAGAAGAAGAAGAAGAAGAAGAAGAAGAAGAAGAAGAAGAAGAAGAAGAAGAAGAAGAAGAAGAAGAAGAAGAAGAAGAAGAAGAAGAAGAAGAAGAAGAAGAAGAAGAAGAAGAAGAAGAAGAAGAAGAAGAAGAAGAAGAAGAAGAAGAAGAAGAAGAAGAAGAAGAAGAAGAAGAAGAAGAAGAAGAAGAAGAAGAAGAAGAAGAAGAAGGAAGAAAGAAGAAGAAGAAGAAGAAGAAGAAGAAGAAGAAGAAGAAGAAGAAGAAGAAGAAGAAGAAGAAGAAGAAGAAGAAGAAGAAGAAGAAGAAAGAAGAAGAAGAAGAAGAAGAAGAAGAAGAAGAAGAAGAAGAAGAAGAAGAAGAAGAAGAAGAAGAAGAAGAAGAAGAAGAAGAAGAAGAAGAAGAAGAAGAAGAAGAAGAGAAGAAGAAGAAGAAGAAGAAGAAGAAGAAGAAGAAGAAGAAGAAGAAGAAGAGAAGAAGAAGAAGAAGAAGAAGAAGAAGAAGAAGAAGAAGAAGAAGAAGAAGAAGAAGAAGAAGAAGAAGAAGAAGAAGAAGAAGAAGAAGAAGAGAAGAAGAAGAAGAAGAAGAAGAAGAAGAAGAAGAAGAAGAAGAAGAAGAAGAAGAAGAAGAAGAAGAAGAAGAAGAAGAAGAAGAAGAAGAAGAAGAAGAAGAAGAAGAAGAAGAAGAAAGAAGAAGAAGAAGAAGAAGAAGAAGAAGAAGAAGAAGAAGAAGAAGAAGAAGAAGAAGAAGAAGAAGAAGAAGAAGAAGAAGAAGAAGAAGAAGAAGAAGAAGAAGAAAGAAGAAGAAGAAGAAGAAGAAGAAGAAGAAGAAGAAGAAGAAGAAGAAGAAGAAGAAGAAGAAGAAGAAGAAGAAGAAGAAGAAGAAGAAGAAGAAGAAGAAGAAGAAGAAGAAAGAAGAAGAAGAAGAAGAAGAAGAAGAAGAAGAAGAAGAAGAAGAAGAAGAAGAAGAAGAAGAAGAAGAAGAAGAAGAAGAAGAAGAAGAAGAAGAAGAAGAAGAAGAAAAGACTGCACCAGCAGGAGGCATTATGGATATGGATGAACTATTTACTCTCTTGTAAAAAATTATTTCCTCTCGGTGTATATGATATAGATGGACATATTTCAATGGTGTACATGTCTTTGGAACAGAGTAGTAGCGTGGGTCCGCTTGACTATAAGGAACTATTTATCCGCATATATAGCTTTCTCTGCTACTCCTTCTAGTGATCGGTATGCAGTGCATGTGTCTGTAGACATGACAGCTTGTCCATGGAAGTTCCAACTACGACGACCATCATGTTTCATCTCGCGATTCCCACGACGCCTCTCCAACCCACGGCACCACGCCCCCCGACATGCGCCTCACCCCTCTCGGCCGCACCGCCCCTCTGCCTTTGTGTGCATGACACGTGGGCCACCTAAAATGCGGCGAGCATCAAGTTTCTACCACAGCCACCCGCAATTCCCACGACGCCGCTCGAACCCATGAAACCACTGTCTCCCTACTTGCAGCTCACCCCTCTTGGCCCCACTACCCCTCTGCCTACGGGAGCATTACATGTGGACCAGTCACCTATCGGGTCCACATGTTATTGACTCAAAGGTAGGTGTAGTAAGGCGCTGAAGCTCAGTCCCGACGGCCCTGAGAGGGAAATGTAACTCCTGCGCCAGGGCTTGTGGTGCTCCCGCAACACGAACTCCTGCCAAACTCGAGATTTGTTTCTTTACTATACATGCACGCAATGATTTAATGGACATTGTAATCTCAACATGTGATGGGGAGCTCTAAATTTGAATTTGAAACTTATAAAATGAAAAGATTCAAAAAAATAAACTGGGAGAGAGGGAGTATATCGTAGGATGTGTCCCATACAAAATAAGTCCCCTGGTTTGTCACCGCAAAGATGCGGTTAGAAAGGAGCACAGCGTCTTCCTACTCGTACGGCAACAAATCGGCCGCAGACAGCATGGTCCGCCTTTGACCACCATGTGCAAGGTTCGTGCTATCTTATTCAATCTCACTCTGGTCCCATCATACCAATTCATGCGGTGGCCCATTGCATGGCTGATCCCAATGTTGGACAAAGGTTCTACGGGAACGGTGTCACCGTTGTGAATGTTGTGCAAATTGATGTTGGTACCCTCCCGTACATATGCAAGCCAATCTCCACTCGCACCAAGCCTAACCTGTGAAACAGTAGGCAGGGGGAGAATTAGGAAATGGACACGGAAGTAGTCTTTAGAATGCATTTACTACGTGATCAAACTCATCTTACCTGCTCATCGGAGGAAATCCGAGTGCCCCTCAACGTCGGCATCTCAAGGGGCGTCAACTTGCAACTACGGCCACGCCACGCTGGAGAGACCCCCGAGGAAACATCCTCGTGCGTTCCACGGAACATCAGGATGCATTTGTATGAGTAGTTTATCTTGTGAGAGAAAAGGATTAACGAGGGAAGGCCTCTAGAGATAGAGATGGGCACTACTACCAATGTGCTGGCCCGTGCGTTGCAATGGATCCAAAGTAGTAGAATAATACTTGTTCACGTGCTTGAAATATAAACAGTCTAGTTCTGATATACATGTGTGAGCAAACATGACAGCTTGTCCATGGAAGTTGAACCACGGTGACCATCACGTTTCTTGTTTCTACCACTGCCACACCCACACGCGATTCCCACGATGCCGCTCCAACCCACGGCACGACGTCCCCCGACGTGGACATGGATCCTCTGACGTGGCTATCACTACCTTGCCCTGCCTTTCCGTCGCTGACAGGTGGGACCCACGCTTATGGGTTCCACATGTTAGTGACAGAATGGTAGGATTGTTCGCGTCAGGGGATCCTGATCCCCCGACGTGCCCCTCATCCCTCTCGGCCCCACCGCTCCTCTGCCTTTGTGTGCATGATATACTCCTAATATAGTACTTCCTCCGTACCTAAATATTTGTCTTTTTTGAGATTTCAAATGCACTATCACATACGGATTATATAGACATATTCTAGTGTTTCTAGCAAGATGCCCGCGCGTTGCATGAAGTTGATGGAAAAGGTAAGCACAACTTATAAATTGACGGATGGAGTACTAGTTACAGTGATGCATATAATTAAGCAAAGGGATCGCACATGTCGGTATTGACTGGAACGAGAATGCAACAGCACAATAAGAATTAAGGCCACGATGATGCGATCGCAGTGGTGGTTACAGAAGGCAAGAAGAAAGATGGATCCACCAATGTACGGCCTCCTCCTCCTCAACTTAGTGCGCCGGGCCACCGACCGGCGACTAAGGAGCGGCGACTTTTGTGGCGAGGTCGAGGTGCTTCTCAGCAAAGGCATCCAAGGCTTCTAGCCGGTTGAGGAAGGACAACCTCGTAGCGTCCTCACTGGCATTGTAGATACCTATGTACACGATTTTCTCGTACACGTGCATGTGTTGGTCGACGAATTCTTGCAGGGCGAGGCGCCTCGCGGTGAGCGCGACCTCCAGGAGGACATTCTTCGCGGCGTCGGCGGACAGTCGCAGGGCCACCAGTGCTTGAAAGAGGTTCCGGCCATGGAGGCCGATTAGGGTGGCAGGCAATGAGGAGCCCGGGCGCGCGGGCTGGAGGAGTACGGCGATGTCATCCGTGAGCTTCTTGATGACGATGAACTTGTTGCTGGTGTCAACGATCATCTGGTCCAACTAAGAGTCGTAGTTGGCGTCGACGGCGGCCATCCACCAGCCGGTCTCCAACACCGTCTGGAGACGATCCTCGGCGCCATGCCGCAGGCCGGCGTCGTGGACCGTCTGGCGCAGCCGCTGGCCGCTCACGCGCATCGCCGCCATGGGTCTGGAGTGAGCTCTTTTGCTCTTAGTGTAGGTGCTTAGGCAAATGCTTAGGTGCGTACGATGTGGTAGATGCATTGGAATGGAGGGACGCCTTTATATGAGGGCAATGAGGGCAAACTGCGTTGCATTCACATCGTGCAGCCTCTTTTCCTGGACCTCCTCCCATTACTTCCCTCATGCATTAATTGAAGGAGGATGCATTGGCCAAACACGACATGCAGTGGTTAGTTCATTGCATGCAATGCTATTAATTAGCAAATAAACATTAAGTTCTTTCGTTTTCCCGTCCTCCTTGATCACGGTGCACAACCTAAGATGACTTACTCACCTAGACGGACTAACTAAATATGAGTTACTATGTCACAAAATGTATATCATTGGATTCTTAAGCGGTTGTAGTTGTATTTAAAAGTCGAGGGCGGGGCTTTTCGTGTGCAGTAGGCGGCGGGGCAGTTCCGCCTAGTCGGTTCGACAGAGACGCGGGAAGACGAGGGAGTAGGCTGCTGCAAACATAGGGCTGTGTGATTTGACAGTGAGTTACTGCTGGTCAGGCGGGGCCCCGTGATTTGACTTGCCATTATCATTTTAACTGCGGTGCTACGACCGGCGTGAGTCTCCCAGATTCCTGACCACCTTCATACAGGTGCTTCTCCCAATGCTCCACCACGTAGTAGAGGCTGGCTCTTGCATGAGAGCCCACTTCTCCATTTTTTCCTTGCCTCTCTTTCTTCCACATATGCAAAAATGCCATGTAAAGCGCACTATTGTACTTACTTTTACTTGCTCCTACAGGTGCTTAAGCTTGCCACATAGGCATAAAGTCTGATGTGGCAAGTTAATCAAGAAGAGAGAGACTAGTTTGGTGACCCAAGAAAGAAACGGTGCTAAGCGCGTGTACCTAGGTGAAAAGACAATTTTGAGTCTATAGCTAATTAAATGAAGCAAACTTAGCAACACCATTTCATTGGAAGAGGTCACTCCTTGGCAAATGCAATAAATACACGCGCTTACTAGCACCGTTTCTTCCTTGAGTACGAAGAAAGCGACAAAGAGGAGTAAAAAAATACATTTATAGCCAACCTTGTTGTAGTATGAGTGACTAAGTGATGACTATGTATGACATGCCAACATCGGATAGCCTAACGCACCGTGTTAAATCTCTAAGGGCGCGATCGCGCGATGACACGACGGTCGTGGTAGGCGCGACCATGATACGGGCTACTGGCAGCCCTTGGATTTGAGATCAAACGGTCGCATGCTAAATTGCTGAAAATTTGCAGAATAACCCTTGTTGGAGTAATCGGACACGGATACCCCGAAGACGGCGAGACAATAAATCAAGACATCGCGGCTAGCAAAACCCCTCAGTCCTACTGTCCGGCCGCTCCTGTCGGCTCCCCGTCCGACTGCTCTGCCAGGCCGGCTGCCGACTGCCGGCTGCCGACTGTGCCAAGCAGCCGGCTGCCGACTGCAACCCGACCCGACACCGACAAGACACCGATGAGACGGCCATACCGCGACGTCATCTACAGTATATCTGTCCCTGGTCACTGTTTTATAAAGTGCCCCAGGAACAAGGAGGCATGCACATCACGTCCACACCATCATGGGCATGGTGCCCCATTCCCACTTGCCCCCACGCCACTACCAAGCTTACATGCTAAGCTACCATGCCCACTCCACACTAGATATATAGCCATCCATCCATCCATCCAGAGGGGGACTCACACACGTATGAGCACACGCTCATCCGGCTACTAGAGCATGCTTGCTCATCCCGGCCACAGATACATACATGAGGCTAGTAGCATATAGCACTCATCTGGATATAGCTGCAGGAACACTCTGTATTACAGATATACCACATATACTCAGACATGCAGGAGTAGGGGTGTTATCTCTCCGGAGAGCCCCGAACCTGAGTAAACTAGCGCATGCTACTCGCATACCCGTCCCTGGATATTCCGGCAGCAGTCTTGCCCTCACACGAAGCCACCTTGTGGCATATGTCGTCATGTACCCCCCGTGAGAATACCACGACATTTGGCGTCCATCGTGGGGCGGTACTATGCTACCGCGCTGCTGCTGGTTTCGCAGTCCGGGCGGGACCATCTTCATCATCTCTGCCGCGACGTCGCCGTCGTCTCTCTGGTAGCGCTCGGGGGCCCGACATCGACATGCCCCCAAAGCAGCCGCGAGGGGCGGCGCGTCCTCGCCGTCGGTCGCGCCTTCTTCAACACCACCGTTGCGACGCCGGCCGTCCGTCCGCGCACGCGCCACGCGTGGTGCCTCGCCTCGGTCGGCCGTGTCCATTCACGCACCGCTCGGGTCGGCTCCCCTCCGCGCTACGCCTTGCTCTGGCCGGAACGCGCATTCGCTCCTCCACATGCCATCTTTGCGAGCTAGCTAGATGCAAGTCAAAGTATGGTCAAACCATAACCATACATGCCTCGTACACTTCGCAAACTCATAGCCCAGATAATAGTTAGACACAAGCCAGACAATGGTTGTGCACTAGCAAACCAGCGCTCGCTCCTGAGCCTCCACAGCTACGGCCGCTGCTCCCACGTCACCCAGCTCCGGCCCGGCACCTCCGTTGTGTGCCCGCAGCTCCGGCCGTCCTCTGCTCCGAGCGTCACGTCCGTCCTCTGCTCCGAGCTCCTGGCTGCCGCCCGCCTCCCCTGCAGTTGCACGCATATGCAAAGCTAGCAAGCAAGCACACAGCCTGGCAGCTTGATGGATTCTTCAGCTACGTACGTACGTACGTACTAGCTCGCCTCCACTCCGCTCCGGGCCATAGCTCAATGCTTTAGCTCCCTCGTTCCTCCCCTGCTGCGTTCTCTTCCTCACGAGCGCACAGGGATGCTGATGGCTGTTCTACTCGATCCCCATCTCACTACTCCAGCTCCGTCCAGCTCCTCCCACACGACCTGCCGCTGCTGCGTCCACCGCTGGCTCCGGCTTGGACCTCCACATCGCCGCACCGGTCGCCGGCTCCGCCCCCGCGCGCCGGCTTCTGCAGCACCGGCCCGCCGGCCGCTGCCGTGCTGCCCCGTGCGTGGCGCTGCCTCGTGCCTGGGCGGGTCCAGCTCTCTCGGCCATCCAGCTCCGCCGAGCTCCCCGCGAGGATCTTCCTCGACCTCGGGCCCGCCCCGCGGGCGCGCCGGCCAAGCTGTGCCTTCTCCCGCCCCGGTCGGCACCGGCCCGCGCCCCTGCCGGCTCCTCTGCCTGCGGCCTCCCGCTCGCAGACGGCTCCACAACGCGCGTCTGCGCGACCGTGTTGCTGCAGTCCCTGGGTTCCTGCGCCGCGCTCCATCTCCTCGAGCTGGCCTCGGCTCCGGGCCGAATCTCGCGCCATGCGCCGAGCGGCTCGCGCCGTCTCCTCCGGCCGGTGGTGGCTCCCGGCCGGCTCCCGCGCCGTGCACCTCGCGTGTCCGCCTTCGGCCGGCCCACCTCCCCGCTCCATGCCGCGCGCACCCTCACGCGCCGGCTTCTGCCCGCATCCGACCGGCCCGCGCCTCAGTCTCCACCGCGCCGCCTGCGCCTGGCCGGCTGCTCCGCCTCGGCGCCGGGCCGCCCGCCTCCCACGCGCTCGCTGTCTCAGGCGCATCGACCGCCAGTCGCACCGCGCCAAGTCGCCCAAGTCCCGGCACCCGTACGGCTGGCTCCGCCCGCCACCCGGCATTGCCCACCACCCGGCCGGCCTGGCCGGCTGCCGGCTTCCTGTCGCTCCACTCCTCGAAAGCCGACTGTCCGAGAGGCCGGCTGGGACACGAAAGAAAAAGAAAGAGGCCGGCTGCCCGTGCTGGCTGAAAGAAAAGTCAAAAGGCCGGGTTCCCAGGCCGGCCGAAAAACAAAAAAGAGAAAGAAGAGACAGATGTGTGTTCGACTGCACGCGGCTGGCTGGAATTGGCTTGGCTTCCGACCGCCAGATGTGCGTCCGACAGCCCGCACCCAGCTAAAAATTACGTCTGACTGCCACATGTGCGTCCGACCGCCTGCTGTAAAAAAGGTGTTGGCCGCCTGCTGGCTGCAAGGAGTCTGACTGATGAGTCGAAGTCCGGCTGTCCAGTCGGATGAAAAAGAAATGTCCGTCCGGCTGTGTCCACAGCCGGAGAAAGAGAAGAAGAAAAAAGAATCAACTTTAACGAAGAAGACAAAATAGTTGCTGGGAGACCCGGCCCGACTGCTCAGCAGTCGGCGCGAATCTCGGGGGCTATACCCAGCGGGTGCGCTGACGCGCCCCAGCGAAGAAGAAGACAAAGTAGTTGTCGGGAGATCCGGCCCGACTGCTCAGCAGTCGGCCCAGATCTCGGGGGCTGCACCCGGCGGGTGCGCTGACGCGCCCCCGCTAAGAAGAAGACAGAGTAGTTGCCGGAAGATCCGGCCCGACTGCTCAGCAGTCGGCCCGAATCTCGGGGGCTACACCCAGTGGGTGCGCTGGCGCGCCCCCACGGTAGATTATAAACAAGAGAAGAGTTTTGTCCGGCTGCCAGCAGCCGGCAGAAGAAAAAAAAAAGAAGAAGAATAAGAAGAAAAAAGGCGCTGCAAGACGCCTCGTCGCCTGGCCGGTCGAGCCTGACCGGCCGGGACCCCCCTTCGAGCACCCGGAGGCTGGAAGGCCGCACCCAGCGGGTGCGCCGGCGCGCTCCGCGAGCGCCGATCCATGCCGGCTATCTTCGACAACGACCGCGACTACACGAAAATCAATGTGACCTCCTCACCCGCATATTTTTGCACCGCAAGAGCACGGATAACCCCGGGCGATGCTCGGGGATCCATCTCCACATTTCATTATAGCTGCATCACTGTTTGCCCCGGCGCCAGTCAGAGTTGGCCCGGGGGCTGGCCGCTTGGTCTGAGACGTTAGTTCCCGCAGACGGCTTAGTAGCGTGCGCGGTACCAAAGGCCCACTCTTAGTCACAGACCGCAGAGCGGCTGTTAGACTAGCAAGAGTGAACGCTGGAGGCCACCCATGCGAAAAACGTCTGGGAAAAAAAACGGTTCGGGCGATCCGACCGTTTCCTTTGCAAGTATCTACTCGGTTGAATCTGCTCCCAGACTCTGAGTACTGTACACTCCACTTCACGGCCCACTCTCAGCCATAGACCGCAGAGCGGCTGTCCGGCAAGCAAGAGCACAAGCCAAAAAGCGAAGGGAACACGAAAAAGAATAAGGGGGCTCGACGAACCCGAGTCGGCACCCTCCACATAGAACTTGCAATGCTAAAAGCAAACGTTTTATATATCTGCGTGGACTAACTTTGTCTTTTTATGATCATTTCCATGAACACTCGCCAAAAAACCTCCGCCCAACTTTGCCAAGTTGCCTGGAGGCTTGGGGGCTACTGTCGGGGTAATCGGACACAGATACCCCAAAGACGGCGAGACAATAAATCAAGACATCAGGGCTAGCAAAGCCCCTCAGTCCGACTGCCCGGCCGCTCCTGCTGGCTCCCCGTCGGACTGCTCTGCCATGCCGGCTGCCGACTGCGCCGACCAGGCGGCTGCCGACTGCGCCGACAAGCCGGCTGCCGACTGCAGCCTGACCCGACACCAACAAGACACCGACGAGACGGCCATACCGCGACGTCATCTATAGTGTATCTGTCCCTAGGCACTGTTTTATAAAGTGCCCCAGGGACAAGGAGGCATGCACATCACGTCCACACCATCATGGGCATGGTGCCCCATGCCCACTTGCCCCCCACGCCACTACCAAGCTTACATGCTAAGCTACCATGCCCACTCCACACTAGATATATAGCCATCCATCCATCCATCCAGAGGGGGACTCACACACGTATGAGCACACACTCATTCGGCTACTAGAGCATGCTTGCTCATCCCGGCCATAGATATATACATAAGGCTAGTAGCATATAGCACTCATCTGGATACAACTCCAGGAACACTCTGTACTATAGATATACCACATATACTCAGACATGCAGGAGTAGGGGTGTTATCTCTCCGGAGAGCCCTGAACCTGGGTAAACTAGCGCGTGCTACTCGCATACCTATCGCTGGATATTCCGGCAGCAGTCTTGCCCTCACATGAAGCCACCTTGTGGCATATGTCGTCCTGTACCTCCCGTGAGAATACCACGACAACCCTCCAGGATAGGATATTCACTCATAGGTCTAGAATCACGCCATGCAACCGTTCGATCTCAGATCCAAGGGCTCTCGGAAGTCCGTATCATGGGAGAATGGAAAGCCACTACCCTGCCGTTCGCACGCTGGCAGTTCGCTCCTACTCGTCCCCGCACGTCCTTCAATACTACGGCGGTTCGCTCCTAGTCGTCCCGTCCATTCACATTACGACAGTTCCACTAATCTTAACCCTCCTCCCAAATCCATGGCATCCCAAATCTCCATGATCGGCGGTGAGTAAAAGGTTAGAACCATCACCGGCGATGAGTTCAACGTCATCTACACCCGTTCTTTCGCGGCGGTGAAAGGATGCCTTTCTCGCTTCAGACGCATGTTCGAAAACTCAGATGATGAGTGGGTCGCTAGGGATAGATGTTGAGTACACCACAGTCCTGGGATGAGAGAAGGATCTAAAGGACGAAGAGAGGAAGAAGCCCGCCGTGATCCAGGTTTGCGTGCATGACTTATACTTAGTCTACCACATATGCCATGCCGACGTTGAGTGCCAGAATTTTAAGGACTTCCTCGGGAGCAACCTAGTCAAATTCGTTACTGTAGACTTTACGAACGACGAAGAAATCCTGGGTCGGATAGGACTCGTTGTAGGCAACCCCTTCGACCTCCAGAAGAATCGGCTGGTGCCCTCTCGTCAGCCTTCAATGCTGACCCTGGCAGGAGCCATGGTTCATCCTTCGTACTGTAAACTGGTGAAACCTCCATACACGTTTCATCTTCATGCATGTCGGCGGAATGTACTAGATATAGACCACATCCACTACGCTGCAATGGATGGCTACCTTTGCTTCAATATCTACAAGGGTTGGATGAAGAGCAACAGCCAAGTGTGCGGTTCAAGCAAAGAAGTATCGGCCAAGAGGAAGAGGGACAAGGACGAAGTCGAGGACCTGGACGAGGACTCCGAGTAAGGTGGCAGTGTTGTTGCTCATGGTGGTTCTAATGCATTGTCTACCAAAATAGTTGCAAAGTTTAATTTCAGGTGTGCTTAATTTAATTTGAGGGGTGTGTTGTGCTGAGCCCCCAGCAGAACTATTTATGTTTCTTCTTGTTACTTTAACTCTTCAGTACGTACATACTAGTATTTCTTACATTTCATCTTTTAGTTGGTATAATACTACCACTCGTTTCTTCACATTATATACGTACAATATATATGGCCAACATCATATAGCCATAGTTTTCAAAGAATTTCAGGGTGCTTAGTTTTGTCAAAGAATTCCAGGGTGCTTAGTTTTATTTGAGGGGTGGGTTGTGCACTTGTGCTGGACACCATTATGGTGACAAGCCTTTTTAATAGTACTATATGCATAATTTGGCGACGAGCGCTCTCTATATGTACCACTTTTTTTTTAATTTCAAGTTTTGCTCCATGGCGCAATCCATCGATACTACTACTGTACAAAAGTGGAGTATATACATTTTTTAAAAGGCTAGAGGGCGGGGCAGTCTAGCTCGGTCGGTTACACGAGAGGCGAGGGCCTTTGTGATTTGACGGATCATTACTACTGTCAAATTGAATAGTGCTGCACCGCCCGCTGCACGCCCGACGCCTCCATTAAACCCCTCCGTTAAACCCGCATGCAAACCGAGAATCCTACTCCGGCCACACGTCCATTCATGAGCGGCCCGGAATTAAACGCAACACCGGCTGAGCTCCTCCTGTCCGCCCTCAGTTTAAACGAGGCCAGACGCCGGCCAAGCACCTACCGTCCGCCCTCTATTTACACGAGGCCAGACAAACAGCGGGCAAGAATCGCACCCCTCCGCCGCTCCCCCATCTCCTCCTCACCAGTTTCTCCACTCCTCTGATGGCTTCCGATAAGTCGTTCTCCGGCATATTACCTGGCTGGGTGGCCCGCCGAGCCCTCCGAATACGGGCGAGGCCGCTCGGTGCTTCACCAACCTCGCTTGGCCCAACGGAGCCAGTTGCCGCCCTAAGCAGGCGCGTGGTTCAGCAACTCGCCGCTCCAGTTCAGCTCGATGAGGAGTGGCGAGTTGCTCCACGCCGGCACGGCGGCGAGCATGCCGGTACGGGCGCCATCGCTGACGCGTCGTACCGCGCCACCAGTGTTTGCAGTGGCCGCGCCTCCCGTGTCTGTGGGCGCGCCTCCTGTGCCTGCGGCAGCGCCATGCAGGCAGAGACAGAAGCCGGGTGCGTGGAGAGCGACGAGTCGGTGGCCAGCTTCTCCGTGTCCGCCGCCATCATCGAGGAGAAGTAGAACACGGAGGCCGCCGCCACTTGGGACCCATGAAGGCCACCGCCGAGGCGACGACTGCGGATTCAAGTGGTTTCTTTGCTGCTTCGTCTCTTCCGAGGACATTCGTCGACCCCGCAAGTGTCTGACGGACATGAGGAAGACAAAGGGATCCGCTGGTGGCCATTTAGAACTAAAATAAGTCTAGATACATCCATTTTCGGACGGAGGGAGTATTAATTATACAAGAGAGCCGGATTGGCAACTCTTAGTTCATGTAAATGTAATGAAATCCATGATGTTTATATGAAGATCCGGCTTTTTTATACGAAATCCTTCATGCTTATATGAAATCAGTCCGTGTTTGCACGAATTTCATCTGGTTGGTTAGAGTTGTAAAAATGTATGCCGGTGGCGTTTGATGTCGTCCTCCGCTTAAGGAAGCGGGAGGAAATTTGCCGGCTGCCATTGGAGATGCTCTTTATGCTGGAAATAATAGAGTGACATCCAATCCATTTGAGTTAATTGCCTATATGATTGTCCCTCTATAAAAATTTAATTGCATGCATAGTGTACACATGACTTGCAGGGTGGCTATAGCTTCGTACAGAAAGTTAAAAAGAAACAAGTCCATCCTTAATCTTGTATTCTGAGTACTCTGTCGGTTCCACTATCAGTACAGTGGCGAAAGAAGTATATATCAAATAAGTAGAGTAATATATAATATAAAAATATAAAGTTAAAAGACAGAATACGAACTCATGTCATCGCGTTGCGAGCATCCGGCGCTAACCAGCCCAACACATTTTTGTTGTAGACCATGCTGGAGATATATCTCCATGTCTACTCTTATATATACTCCATTCGTTCCTAAATATTTGTCTTTTTCAGATTTTAAATGGACTACCACATACGGATGTGTATGTAGACATATTTCAGAGTGTAGATTCACTCATTTTGCTCCGTATGTCTTTTCAGGAAGGGGTCAGATTTGTCCTTGATTTATTTATGAGGTATCCAGATGGCACTGCACCGCCAAGAAAAGAGGGTAACATCAAAATTATGGACTACCTTTTTGAGTATGTTGGTAAGGTCCGGTCATAGTCACTTTTTGAAATCTCTAAAAAGACAAATACTCCCTTCATCTGGAAATACTTGTCATCAAAATGGATAAAAGGAAATGTATCTAGACGTATTTTAGTTTTAGATACATCTCTTTTTATCCATTTTGATGACTAGTATTTTCGGACGGAGGGAGTAGAAAAAGAGTTGGTGATGATGGTGTGCGTGCCATCCTGCAATATAGGCCATCGGATTTATATCTAACGGATAGGGAAGAAACTATGGCAATTTTGCAAAAATATACCCACACCTCTCTCCACGTTCGCAAATAAGGCCTTCCCTCGTTCAACCTTTTCTCTCGCAAGATAAACTACTCATACAAATGCATCTTTGATGTTCCCTGCAACGCACGGGCAGCTAACTAATTTCTTTTAAAATAGTTGCTGCAATAATTGGATTGAAGTGATATATTTTATGTCTGCCCCGGATGATCTCAGATTCACTAGTAGTAACAAAGAAAAGGTTGCCTTGTTAATTAACAGAAAATAGGGTGAAAACTATCACATGAGGCTGGTAAAAACAAGGCACACTGGGTTCAGCGTCATCGTCAGTACAGTTGTGTACGCGCGAGAAGTCTACATATCGAGGGGGCTACCGAGCGAGGCACCAAGACACAATGTTTGAGAGAGAAACCAATTGACAGATTATGATCAGATCGAGTTGTCACCCTTCTGCTGTCATTATGTGGGGGGGGGGGGGAGGGAGAGAAAGACGTATTGAGAGTGTGCGCGGTAGGCACAGAGGCACAACTAGCGAGTGTGTGTGTGTGTGTGTGTGTGTTTGAAAGAGGAGTAGATAGATTATTATCAAGATCGATGTGCCACCCTACTCCTTCGAAGACGGGTAGTGTGTGTGTGTGTGTATGTTTGAGAGAGAAGCCAGTCGATAGATTAGTATCAAGATCGAGGTGTCACCCTACTCCTTCGGTGTTGGGAAGTGTGGGTGTGTGTGGGGGGGCAGTGACACTCACATATCTCTACTCTTATAAAAAACAGAGTTGGTGATGATGGTGTTCCTGCCATCCTGCAATATAGGCCATCCGATTTATATCCGACGGACAGGAAAGAAACTATGGCAATTTTGCAAAAAGATACCCACACCCCTCTCCGCATTTGCAAATAAGGCATTCCCTCGTTCATCCTTTTCTCACACAAGATAAACTTCTCTTGCAAATGCATCTTGATGTTCCATGCAACGCATGGGCATCTTGCTAGTAGGGAGAAGGAGTTTGTGTGACACATATCTAGCTATATTAAGGGATAGGTAGATAGCATATGTGTTAGAGACATTAGTGGCTGTGGGTGGGCGGAATTAAAGGGGTGGGCGTGTTAGACATAGAGAGCGTGTGTGTTTCTGTGTGAGAGACTTGTAGGACGGGGTAGAAAGACGAATTTAGCCCTGACGGAGGGAGAGAAATACATGAAGTGCATGTGTGTGATTCCGATGCCCATAGGGAAATGAGATATGTATGCGTGTGTGAGAGATTGCACAATTCATTCACGTATCACTATCTAGCGATCGTGGACGTGGATCGCTTGAACATAAGTCAATATCTACTTCGTATCGTGGCCAAAGGTACAATATCGATTCAACACTATAAAGATTGGACACTCACATATCACATTTTTTCTATTGAAATAAGCCTTTTTAGTTGTGCATGCCAAAGTTACAGTGATGTTTCTTCAAACAACCAATGTAGCTATCATGAACATGCACCATTGTTACTCTTGCATTAAAATTCATTAGTCGTTGATGATTTAAGTTTCTATTTTGAAGTAATATATGTAATATTCATATATGAATTCAACAGGTACGCAATTTATGAAATGGAGGATATGTAATCATATGAGGTAACACTTTTAAGTAGCCGACTACAATATCCATTTCTTTTCGTGCGCCTCTACACTAACACGTCAATGCATTATGTTTAAAGTAAATAACCAATGGCACTAAATTATCTATTTACACGAGAAATACATAGGCTGAGCGTTTGATCCCTTTTTTTGTGAATGCGCCACTACACCCGTACGATTGGCTGCGCCCGTGTGAACGTCCAAGTTATCGGCGCATCATCCGGAGTTATTGTCTTTTTTCTGGGGTGGACTTCACACCAGTTATTAACTGATGACGCGTGCCCCGTGTACACAGTCTAGCATGACCTTCCCGCTAGCACGGTCCAAAATTAGTTGAAACTGGATACGAACGATCCCGTGGGCGGCAAATCTGCCGCCTCCTTCTAAAATTTCCGCCACCTTAGTCTTTAGCATGCGAAATCCCCCTTTTGTCCTTGGTGCACGGAGACCAAACAGTTACAATACTGCCCTCGTCTACATGATAGGCCGGGGCTGCTTTGGTAACTTCCGATTCCCCCACTACACGGCACCCCCATTTCCTCTCCTCCTCCTGCAAAAACGACTAACTCCACAGCACCAGAGCATCTTACATCATGCCGTCCGTACTTCATCGCCCTTTCTCCCCTCCCCTCTCGAAACCCTAGACTGCTCATCCACCGGCGTACCATAGCCCATTCACTGCTAGCGGCGTCCACCTCGCGGGATCTGCTTCTGCGGCCGCATCTACCCCTCCCACCTCCCCTAGAAACAAGTAGACTGCTCATCCACCACTGTACCACAACCCATTCAGTGCCGTCCTTGTCCACGGCGCCAGATCTGCTTCGCCGGTACTCTCATCAACCGTCGCGCATCTGCAGCGGGTCATTCGTACTCCCCACCGGAGACGCTTCGTCCACACCCCCCGGAGCCGCCCCACCGACGCCCCCGTCGACGGCCTCTGATCCTCTTCGCCGACACCTTCCTCAACCCTATAGAGCCGCTTCGCCGACACCTTCCTCAACCCTACCGGAGTAGCTTCGCCTATACCATTCTCAACCCTACCGGGGCCGCTTTGCCAACTCACAAGTCCACGGCCTCAGATCCGCTTCCTCACATCCTCATCCAACCTATCGGAGCAGCTTCTGACGCCCCATCCACGGCCGCAGATCCGCATCGTCGACACCACCCTTAACCCAACCACCGGAGCAGCTTCTGACGCCCCGTCCACGGCCGCAGATCCGCATCGTCGACACCATCCTTAACCCAACCACCGGAGTAGCTTCACCTATGCCCTCGTCCACGGCCATAGATCCGCTTCGCCCACACCGTAGTCCACCCTACCGGAGCCGCTCCACAAACACACTACTCGACGGTTCTAGATCTCCTTATCGGACCGCGACAACCAGCGCAGCGTCATCACCCTCGACGTTTCTAACCTGATTCCCATAGTCTGGAGAGATGCCAAGCACCCGCCACGGCCTAGGTACTTGTCACCTTTAAACCCCTCCAGCATCACCTGCCCGATGTACTTCAAATATACTAACCGGTCGTTGTTACCTGTTATGCAGCTGGCAAAAACTACAAGGACGATGTTTCTTCTGGATCTAACAGCTTGGCCAACCAAGATCCTGGACTGAGGCATTGCTATGATCTTGTAAGCGCGTCTCTCTCTCTTGTATTGTTTTGTGCTTGCCAGCGTGCTTTGCTAGGATTTTCGACCAGTAATCCCTTTGTGCAGACAATGATTTCTACTACTGGCTGCTAAATTAGATATGTAGATGTCATATATGATACTACCTCGTACCTCCGTTCCTAAATATAAGTCTTTCTATAGATTCCACTATAGGCTACATACGGAGCAAAATGAGTGAATCTACACTCGAAAATGCATTTATATACATCTGTATGTGGTCCATACTGGAATCTCTACAAAGACATATATTTAGGAACAGGGGCAGTACATTACACAAAACCGTAGGTGGCATGTAGGAATTCCCGTGCACTACATTAGGCTCCCTTAGAGTGCCTGCTAGTCCAGCATACAAAGTCATGGCTAGTTTATGGTACGCACACAATCGTTAATTGGTGGTTTAAATATGCGCAAGGGATATGCAATGTAGTATCAAGTAGAGATGTCTGAAATTAGCCGTGTCAACTTGCAGATAGGGTTACAGAATGAAAAAGTACAAGATGTATGTGGCAATTTCATGGAACATCGCAAAAAAAGGAGAGGCAGCGGTGAGCCTATACAGTGTGCTATGGTACGTCACTCCTCCATTGCAATCATCATGACATGTTATTTGTATGCCAGTTCTATTAGCCAAGTTTCTTAGGGACAGTTATTACAAGTTATCCTAAGAAAATAAGCACCTATGAATATAAGCTCCATGTAATAAGCCAACCAGTTCTTTTCATTGTGTTTTCAGCTTATCTTTGGTATGACCAGTGGAAAGTCTAGATTGCATTATATATTTTTTCATTTTGCTGCCCATATGGAAATTAATTTGACTTGCAAACATCACAAATTGAACCCAGTGCAGTAATTAATATGATAGGAAAACAGACCATCACTATTTTCTTAAAATGCAAATGCAAAGATACCATCTACTTGGCACAATCTACTTTGGTCAATGTTTTCCATAGAGATCCCATTGCCTAATTTAAACGAAGAACGCATGACCCACATTTAAATGAAGAACAATTATTCATTGAAATTCGATGGTCCAAGTGGCTGGTTATTATCGTATAGCAGCACCACCTGAAAGCATCATATAGCAGCAACAGCTCATAGCAACTCATCATACAACAGCAGCAGTCTGCAATTCATCATATACCAGCAGCAACTCATAGCAATTTATCATATAGCAGCGGCAGGAGCAGCTCATAGCAATTCATCATATAGCAGCAGCAGGAGCAGCTTGTAGCAACTCATCATATAGCAGCAGCAGGAGCAACTTGTAGCAACTCATCATATAGCAGCACCAGCAGCTCATAGTAATTCATAATATAGCAGCAGCAGCTCATAGCAACTCATCATACAGCAGCAGCAGCTCATCGCAATTCATCATATAGCAGCAGCAGGAGCAGCTCATAGCAATGCATCATATAGCAGTAGCAGAAGCAGCTCATAGCAATTCATCGTATAGTGGATTAGAATACAAATTTGGCAACAAATCAGAGGAGATTCTCACCTTGTTGGATGAGCTCATCCTTCAACAGCACCTCAAGGCCATGGCCTGGGAGGAGGGGAGGGGGAATAAGGTGCCTTCTGCCGCAGTGTGGCATCTGCCGTAGTGTGCAGCGCCCGCCGGAGTAGTGCGTTGGACGAACCACAGTGGAGCAGCTGCTGGAGACCATGAGAATGAGGGGCGGCGCTAGAGGGAGGAGAAGCCAGGGAGATTTGCCCCTACCCGCCGTCCATGTAGCCTAGCTGGACATAGCATCGTCGAGGACAAGGCCAGATGGGACCAGTGGCGACGGCTCGCTGGAGGAACCCTAGTGCTGCAGGCAGGGGATCAAGGTAGAGGGAAAGGGGAGACGAGATGCAAGCGGGCAGGGTAATGAATGCTTGCGTGTTTGCTTTTACTTGAGGGCCAGGTGTGACACGGGCGTCAGCAGTTGCATTTTGAGTGTAATATAGGCAGACAACAGAGTCATTTCACTATTCCCCTTCCCTTCAATTTTTAGTGAGGTTCTACCGGAAACACCCCCCTCCAAAGCAAAATTAGTTAAGCCCAAGCCCATAACTCAAAAATGACTTATTTACATCTTTTATGGCTTATTTTGACAATATGCCCTGAAAAGGCGGAATCGAACTGGCCCTTAACCTGCAATTCAATTGTGCGTGCAATGATGAATCACTCCTGCCTGCTATCTGTACATTTAGACATCATCATACATGGCATAACCTAATACATGTGCATTCCATTGTAGAATCTGGAATATGCAATGTTTATGTTAGTTCATACGTTGCACACGATGTTTAAATGCCCTTAAATCTGGTCAGTCAAGTGATGGTCTTTAAGCCTCCTTCTTTTCTTCTTTTCTTGATATGTAAGATTTGCTCACACATCTGTTCAATTGCTTGTTTGCATCAGCCAGCCATACAAGGACTGTTTGCTTTGATTACTTGTTGGTCTTGACCTAACACTCTAACAGAGCTTGTCAATGTTTTAAACACTAAGGGATGCTGTAGTGGGGCCTTGTCTAACTCATAGGTGACATAAAGGTTTGGCTGTACACTACAGTAGGCTCTCCAAGAGTACCTGGAGATCCAGTTCGAAGGTATGCCTAGTTTTTACATAGTGCAGACATAGTAAATGCTCATTTCATTGTGTGCAAGTGCAAGAGATGCGGCATGGTTCATTATGTGGTGTTTTTTTGTTATAATCTCATCATTTTGTGTTCACAGACAGGAAAGGATGCATATTTATCTTCCAAGGAGACGAGTAACTAGTTTGTGTCACCTTGCAGAGTGGGTGCAATGAAGATAAGATTGAGGATTTCCAAGTACAAGATGTTAGGAAGGAGCCTTGCAAGAGAAGTAGGAGCTGTGCTGAGCCTCTTCAACCAGCTAAGGTAAGTCACTGTATGCAACTCAACAGTTCAATTCCTTGTTTGTTTCAGGCATAGTTAATTTTCTCTTTTCAATTGCTTTATTTATCCTCAGTTAATGAGATGCCCAAATAATCATGCCTGATGTTCGGTACTTGTATCACTATTAGTTGACATAATTAAAGTCCTTACCATTTAATTACTCTACCGAAGTGTGCCTGAAGCTTTGAAGTCTATTAACCAACTATTATTGCATGAGGCTCACAATCTAGTTTATACTACGCTAATGATTGCATAGTTTTGCCTGCTGTAGTATGTTTGTATGAAACCCTCTGCTATTCATTATGCTCCCTAAGACTTTAATTGAGGCACAGAATGGCCAACTGCTTGCTTACTTATACGCAACGTGCTGCCTAAATTTGTAACTTGTCTGTGTTTTCGATTGGGCCCCAACATCATGCTCCTCTAGTGAGCTAAGAGGGATTTCTGTATGCAGGCTGCACAGACTATCTTTTTTATAATTTTTAAAATATCACCTGCTTATGCTTCATTACGTGTAACATTATTGTTAGTCTTGTTTTGCCATGTAGTACAAAATAGTGTCTTGTTCGCTTCACTATTGTAACTATATTTTTGCCTTAGTCATGTGTACTTACAGAAACATTTCGAGATGAAGTGACATCAACACAAAGATCTGCGAGCAGTGCGGCATGGCCGTTACCGAATGATTATGGATTGGAATTGGAATGTGCTGATGTTCTCGAGCATCAACTAGAGGTGGCAAGACAATGTGTACATGATTGTCAACGTATAATCAACAAGTTGAGATTGGACATGCAGGTATTAGATGCAGGAGTCAAAAAATGAAACGAGACACTGAGGTAACCATGAAGGAATTGGAGATTTTGCAGACTGAAATTTGTTCTATCTGAATCCGGCCAATCCTATTTTCTGAAGAGATTATAGTTCAAATGGACTTAAGTTGATGCGCGTCCATGATGTATGAGCTATATTTGCCTAGTGTATGTAATTTGCTGTTTGTGTATCTTTATTATCACCTGTGCCGAACCATAATGCCCAGTGGGTATAATTGGCTATAATTTCTTTATTGTATAGTGTAGGATTATTCTACCTTTCTATGCCTTGATCTCTTTGTTGTAATAGTGTAGGCTTTTTATAGGTGATAGTATTGAGTACGATAATTCTTTGAATATGCTATATCGTTCAAACGGGGGCCAATTCGCCCGACCATGGCCCTTCACAGGCCGTCGGATCCATGGGCCTTCTACATCTCGTAGGATCCATGGGCCTTCTATGTCCCGTAAGATCCATGGGCCTTCTACATCTCGTAGGATCCATGGGCCTTGTACGTCTCGTAGGATCCATGGGCCGCCGGCTCATTTATGGGACTTGTACGGGCCTTTAATGGGCTGTAGATGGGCCTTTAATGGAAATCGTACGTTTTATGGGCTGACCATAACGGGCCGTTAATAGGACGTATTTGGTGATGCTATGAAAATGGCCCAACAGACTAGCGGTCCACAAACAGGCCGATTGTAACGACGGGCTGAATTTGGCCCACAAGCAGAAAATGACAGTAACGGGCCGTAAGTAACCGAATGCTGCAAATTAGCCCAAGAATAAATGGGCCCTCAGAAGGCCGAAAGTTAACTTGGGCTGGAAACGGCCCAACGGAATAACGGGCCATTAATGGGTATAAAGTGATACACTGTTCATTACGGGCCAGTTTCACCATGGGCCGTTACTGGGTGTAAAGTAATACACTGTTCATTACGGGCTAGTTTCAGCACGGGCCGCTAATGGGCCAAGAGTTACAAAGGGCCTCATATGGGCCGAAAGACGTCATGGGCTATACATGGGCCAGAAGTGAAAACGGGCTAGAATCATAGTGGACGGCCCAGATGACGCTACTGGGCCTAATTCAGATAGGGCGTAACGGGCCTTGGGTTAGCGGGCTGTAAATGGGCAATATGCTAACAGGTCGTTAACAGGCTTTCCATGGGCCGGCCCGCCAGCTTTTGACCAAGTCAAACAGGCCGGCCCGCCAGCTTTTAACCAAGTCAAATGGGCCGGCCTTTTCAAAGGAATGGGCCACTGTTGGGCCATGCCATGTGTCGACGTATCATAGGCGCCTTCTGTCCAGTGAGTGGATGACATCTGTCCCGACGACGAGCCGACACGTGTTTCCTCTAGCCAATGATGATTTTACACGTGGAAAATCCCCATTGGTCGGGGCTGTTAACGGGTTATCGGATCCAAAACCCGACCCGATAGCTTAACGGCGTTCTGTTACGGTGGATGCCACGTGTCGGTCACCCTTGACGAAAGCACTTCTGTGACGCGCGATTTATCGTCATGGAAGTGGACACTTCCGTGATGATAATTTTGGTAATGTCATGGAACACTTCTACGACAGCACATGTATGACTATCTTGATTCTGTCATAAATTTGTCATGAAGGTACATGCATGACAGAAAAGCGACCTACTGTGACAAACACGTATCATCACGGAAGTGTATTTTTTTGTAGTGCTTCCTGAACCACCGGCTAAACCCACTCCGAAGAAGAGGGGTATATTATATCTCAGTCCTAAAGATATGCAAGAGGCAAAGAATCTATGAAGGAAAAAGGTATTGAAGCTAAGGATGTTAAAAGCATACCTGCTTTTGAAGAAATACATGGGCTTAATACACCACCACTGCCTAAGGTGGTAGAGGTAAATTCTCTTATGAAGATCAGTGATAATGGCAATCCTCACAATGTGCATCCTAGTCAATGCCTCTATGAGTTTGAAAACTATATTAGAAAACAAGATCACTTCAATGCAAATGTTATGAAACAATTGAAATACAATTATGATATGATTGCTCGCTTGAGTGACTTGTTATTTAGAATATCAAATGATGTTAGAGGTGTTGGAAAACATGCTTCTATGGTTCAAACTCAATTAGAACAAGTTGCTAAATCACAAAGAGAATTGCTTGATGTAATGAATCACAATATGCATGACTTTGCTGTGAGAGTTGCAACTAGAGGAGGTAAAATGACTTAGGAACCACTTTATCCTGAGGGGCACCCAAAAAGAATTGAACAAGATTAATAAAGATTTAACACTGATGCACCTAGTCCTTCTAAAAATAAAAAGAAAAACGATAGGACTTTGCATACTTCTAGTGAACCTGAAGTAGAAAAACCTCCTGATAATGATAATGAAACTTCTATCTCTGATGTCGAAACTCAGTCTGGTAATGAACACTGACCTACAGATAATGGAATATATAACGATGAGGTTCATGAGGACTTTCAACCCAATGAAAAAGAACCAGATAATGATGTTGAGATAGAACCACCTGTTGATCTTGATAACCCACAAGCTAAAAATAAAAGATATGACAAAAGAGACTTTGTTGCTACAAAACACGGTAAAGAAAGAGAACCGTGGGTTCAAAACCTATGCCTTTTCCACCCAAGTCAACTAAGAAAAGATGATGAAGAATTTGAACGCTTCGCTGAGATGCCGAGGCCAGTCTTTTTGCGTACTCGCTTGACTGATATCTTGAAGATGCATCCTTACGCAAAGTATATGAAAGACATCATCACAAATAAGAGAAAAATACCGGAAGCTGAAATCTCCACTATGCTTGCTAATTATACTTTCAAAGATGGAGTACCTAAAAAACTTGGAGATCCGGGAATACCAACTATACCTTGCTCTATCAAAAAGAATTATGTGAAAACTGCTTTGTGTGATTTAGGAGCTGGTGTTAGTGTTATGCCTTTCTCTTTATATAAAAGACTTGAATTGAATAAACTCACACCTACTGAAATATCTTTGCAAATGGCTCACAAATCAACTGCCATACCAATTGGTATCTGTGAGGATGTGCCCATTGTTGTTGCTAATGTTACTATTTTGACTGACTTTGTTATACTTGAGATGCCCGAGGACGATTTGGTAGGCCCTTCTTGAATACTACAGGGTCTGTTATTGATTGCAATAAAAGCAAGGTCACTTTTCATATTAATGGCAATGAGCACACGCTGCACTTTCCGAAGAAACAATTCCAAGTGAATGGTATTAATGTTATTAAAAAATCTCCGACAATCACTATTGGAAGTTTTCAAATACCTCTACCTACTGTTAAAAAGAAATATGAAATACTTATTATTGGGGAAATGCATATCCCCATTGAGGTAGTGATTTACGGAAGTTCTTCGGTTTCATACTAATCGAAAGTTGTTGTTAATAAGACCTGATCAACCTTATTAATGGATCATTTTTGAACGGTAGGAAGTTGATGAATTCAGTAAGCACTACCTTTTGTCCTTACCTTTTGTTTCCTGTATTTATTAGTTAAATAAAATAAAATGCCATGTTTTGTCTGTTTTCTGAATTTCCCGTGCAATAAAAAAATGACCCAAAAATAAAAGTTCTCAGAATGCCCTAAAAGTTTTACAAGATTTTTTTCTAAATATTTCTGAATTTTTGGTGCAAATAATACCAGAGGGAGGTGCACCAGGTGGGCACAACCCACCTGGGCACGCCAGGACCCCCAGGCGCACCCTGGTGGGTTGTGGTCCCCACGTGGGCCCCCTCACTTACCTCTTCATCCCACATCATCACTTTCCTCCAGAAAAAAATCTCCATTGCTCTCTCTCCCGTGTTCTTGACCTCAAACCCGCGGATTTTGATCTCTTTGCTCGAAGCTCCGTTTCTGAAACTGTTTTGGGGGATTGTTCCTTGGTATGTGACTCCACCATTTGTCCAATTAGTTTTTTGCTTTAGTGGTTTATATTTTTGAATAATTAGCTAATCTTGATGTTGCTGTAGTAGATGCTTGCATGTTAAATTCTTAGTGTTTTAAGTAGTTTGAATGCTTGCTATGGCTTCTATGCATCCCTACGAGTAGTTGCTATCAATTTTATAAAGTTTTGTTGACAAAATTTTGTCAGCCCAATTTTTTTTTTTAGAAAATTGTACGCGGACATGATGAACCTCTTTGGAAGGAGTTCTTCGAGGAGACGATCCTCAGGGGGATCTTCTAGTGACAGTTCTGCTCGCCGGTCTTATGTTGAACCAGGTGAAAGTTCCACGCGAGATGCCACCACCAAAACATGCTTATGGCCTTGCGATGTGTATATGGCGCGTGTGGGCATTAAAGAGGAATTTGAGCAATATGTTCACAATGCTGGTCTCGGTCCCTACCTTTCAGATAAGTGTGAGTCTAGGGTCATTTGTCAAAGGATTTAAATATTTTCCACGTGAGTCTAGGGTGTCGTTTATGTTTTATGTTAATCCATTTACCATATCACTAGAGAATTTCGCTTGCCACTGCAAACTCCCATCTTGGGGTTCGCTTGATGAACCACCAAAGGTTGAGTTCGAAACTTTCTTGACTCGTCTTCGTTATGGTGAAATGATGGGAGTGATACAAGGTAGAATAAAGAGCATTCATTTTCCCGCAATTCAGTACTTTGCATTATTTAATGGGAAATGCATAGTAGGCAAGCAAGACTGTAGCATGCTTTGTGCTCCAGACTTGAGTCTCATACGTACTGCTCTCACCGGAGAAAGGAATTATAACCTTGCAGCTATTGTTGCATGCAGACTTCAACACAACACCAACAACGGCTGGTTCTATGGTGGAATTTATGCCACGCGTTTAGCATGAGGGTTGGGTGCTTCACCTCTGCCGTTTGATCTTATCCTTCCCACGCAGTATTTAGATTTTAACACCTTAAAAGACCATAAGATTCTCAAGGGAAAGGCTGATAACTTCACTTATAGTCTTTTGTTTAACCAAACATATGATGTGCAAACATATTTGCCTGCACCTGCTCTTTTTGATTATCACGGCAAGGGAAGATATTTTGTTCTTGAGAGCGAGGCCCGAGCTCACAACGCAGCAGTAGAGGCAGCACAGCGAGCCAAGGCATCCGCACCAAGAGCCTCCGTGAGTTAACACGCCGACTACTATCCAGGCTACTGATCGACTACCAAGTTAGGCCAAAATCCTAAGCTTGGGGGAGTACGTGTTTCCACCGACTTTATATCCATGTTCAATTATTCCATTTTTCGGTGCTCACACTTTTTCATTGTATCATCCACGCTTAGATTTATTTTCTTGCTTTCTTCTTGTGTGTTTGAAAAACTTTAGAAAAACCAAAAAAAATAGTTGTAGCTAACTTACTTTATATGCATTCTTAGTATTAACATTAAAAAGAAAACCCAAAAAGATTTCCTTGTTCTTCTTTTGCTTGTTGGGAGCTTTCCCGTGTAAATAGTTTTTCTCGTTTTTGCTTCTCCCTTTTATTTGCTTATTTAAAAAATCAAAAACTCCAAAAATATTTCAATGTGTTTCTTGAAATTTCTTTTTTTATTCAAGTTGTACCGAGGAGAAGACCACGATGAAAATGTTGAGTGGCTCTCATATGAATAATTGTTGAACTAATAAAGAGCACATTTTACCTTGTATTCTCCTGTTGAATAAAATGTCTTGCAGATTCCAGCTTAGTCCATGGCACTCTTGCACTCTTATTATTTTCATATCATTCGGTTGTGCAAATGAAAGGCAATAATGACGACATTCGATGAACTGGTCGTGGGAGAGAGAAACTGGTATGAACTCGACTTGTTCTGTCTGTGTAAATATGTTTAACCAAGTATCCATGATTCAGCCCATTATGATTAAACATGTTTGCAATGACAATTAGATATTATAGTTTCTCATACCATGCATAAGTAGCTGGGAGTTGATAATGATTTATCTTGGATATGAACATTGCGCTAAAATGATTGTGATGTAGTATGATGATATGGTATCCTCCTCCGAATGTTCGAGTGGCTTGACTTGGTACATGTTCATGCATGTAGTTGAATCAAAACCAACATAGCCTCTATGATATTTATGTTCATGGTGTTCATATCCTACTCATGCTAGTGTCCAATGTTAGTTATGCATAATGCATGGTTATGATCATTGTTGCTCTCTAGCTGGCCGCTTCTCAATCTAATTGCTAGCCTTCGCCTGTACTAAGTGGGAATTCTGCTTGTACATCAAAAACCTTGAACCCAAAGTTATTCCAGATGAGTCCACCATACCTACCTATATACGGTATTACCCTGCCATCCTAAGTAAATTTGGATGTGCCACCTCTAAAAACTTCTAAAAATATCCGTTTTGTGTGCCTGGATCGTTCATGAAACAACAGGAAGTAGTCGGTATCTTCCATGCTAAGCGGGTTATTCTTAGGTTGAGTGTTTATTCACTCGCCATCGCACGAGAAAAGGGCGGTAATAGGGATGCCCAGTCCCAAACTGCAAACCAAAAAGGAGTTCATCTCTCAATTAATCAAACAAAAAGCAATGGAGTCAAAACCTTTACTTTTATCGCTTGGGAACCGCCACTAGCGTGCTTAGCATGGAAGATGTTGATAACTGATGGTCATGAAGTAAATGAGAAGGGTGCATGTCCCAAAATAATCA
Source organism: Aegilops umbellulata (assembly GCA_032464435.1). Lineage (NCBI taxonomy): Eukaryota > Viridiplantae > Streptophyta > Magnoliopsida > Poales > Poaceae > Aegilops > Aegilops umbellulata. The sequence continues at coordinate 590,138,703 of CP136057.1, forward strand.
TTTACCTCTGTTTTCAAATCGAGCTCTGGCACCTCTGCAAATCACTGCTTCCCTCTGTGAAGGGAGTATCTATTTACTTTTATGTTGTGTCCAAGCGCCATAAACTGAGAAGAGCACAATTGTCATGATTTATGCATTGTCTGTAGCTAATGTTGGGTGCATCATGACTGGATCTTTTCTACCATGAATTACAATGTTTAGTTGCGTCTTGAACTTTGTGCATTTACGTTTTGCGGTCTCGGAAAGGGCTAGCGAGATACCACCATTGTCATATTATATCATGGTTGTTTTGACAACGTGTTGCTGTTTGAGATATCTTATTAGTGCTCGCTAGCTGATTATGACATTGATATGAGTCATTATAATCTTTAAGAGTTATTGACGACATGGTTAGTTATAATGTTGTCTGAAAACCTGGGTGCTGTTTAAGCTTATTTATGCAAATAAGAGCAAAAGAGTTCATAAAAGTTTTTCTTTTTCACTTTCGATTTATAAACTAAATTGCTTGAGGACAAGCAAAGGTTTAAGCTTGGGGGAGTTGATACGTCTCCAACGTATCTACTTTTCCTAACGCTTTTCCTCTTGTTTTGGACTCTAATTTGCATGATTTGAATGAAACTAACCCCGGACTAACGTTGTTTTCAGTAGAACTACCATGGTGTTGCTTTTGTGCAGAAATAAAAGTTCTCGGAATGGAACGAAACTTTGAGAGGATTTTTATATAATAAAAGAGAATTTCTGGAGCCAAGATCCACCAGAGAGGGGCCCTTGGGTGGGCACAACCCACCAGGGTGCCCCCCTCTCCTAGCACGCCGAGGTGGGTTGTCCCCACCTGGTGGCCCCGCAGACCCTGATTCTGATGCCATATAATCCTATTTTTCCAGGAAAAAAATCAGAGAGAAAGAATTATCGCGATCCATGAGACGGAGCCACCGTATAACACCCATGATGCGGCTATATCTCCCACGTGTCGAGGCACGACTTAGAGGCATAACCGCATGGTGGTTTTGTTGCAAGAATGGTCATCTTCACACAATCCCATGTGATGAACAAGAATGGGATAAAGAGTTGGCTTACAATCGCCACTTCACACAATACATAAATAAATCATACATCATTCAGAGTACACACATAGACCAACTACGGTCAAAACCAAATGAAAAGCAGATAACCCCAAATGCTAGATGCCCGATCGTCCCAACTGGGCTCCACTACTGATCATCAGGAAACGAAACATAGTAACGACCAAGGTCCTCGTCATACTCCCACTTGAGCTCGGTTGCGTCACCTGCATTGGTATCATCGGCAACTGCAATTGTTTTGGTAGTATCTGTGAGTCACGAGGACTCAACAATCTCAAAACCCGCAAGATCAATACTATTTAAGCTTATGGGTAGGATGAGGTAATGAGGTGGAGGTGCAGCAAGCACTAAGCAAATATCGTGGCTAACCTACGCAAATAAGAGCGAGATGAGAAGCTACGCAACAGTCATGGAGCTAGAAGTGATCAAGAAGTGATCCTGAATCTACTTACGTTCAAACATAACCCAAACTATGTTCACTTCCCGGACTCCGCGAAAAGAGACCATCACGGTTACACACATGGTTGATGTATTTTAATTAAGTCAAGTGTCAAGTTCTCTACAACCGGACATTAACAAAATCCCATCTGCCACATAACCGTGGGCACGGCTTTCGAAAGTTTACACCCTGCAGGGGTATCCCAACTTAGCCCATCACAAGCTCTCACGATCAATGAAGGATATTCCTTCTCCCGGAAAGACCCGATCAGTCTCGGAATCCCGGTTACAAGACATTTCAACAATGGTAAAAAAGACCAGTAAGACCGCCCGTTGTGCTGACAAATCCCGATAGGAGCTGCACATATCTCGTTCTCAAGGCACACCGGATGGGCCAGACGTCGGGTTGGCATAGACCCTGGTTGCCCAAGGGGCACCGGACATCGCCCAGGTTGGACCAACACTCGGAGGAGCACTGACCCGGGGGGTAAATAAAGATGACCCTCGGGCTCCGGAAACCCAAGGGAAAAGGGCATAGGTGAGGAAAATGTAAAACCAAGGTTGGGCCTTGCTGGAGGAGTTTTATTCAAAGCAAACTGCCAAGGGGGTCCCATAACTCCAACCGCGTAGGAACTCAAAATCAAGGAACATAACACCGGTATGACGGAAACTAGGGCGGCAGGAGTGGAACAAAACACCAGGCATAAGGCCGAGCCTTCCACCCTTTACCAAGTATATAGATGCATTAATTGAATAAGAGATATTGTGATATCCCAACATGTCCATGTTCCAACATGGAACAAACTTCAACTTCACCTGCAACTAGCAACGCTATAAGAGGGGCTGAGCAAAAGCGGTAACTTAGCCAAACAACGGTTTGCTGGGAAGGATGGTTAGAGGCTTGACATGGCAATATGGGAGGCATGATAAACAGGTGGTAGGTTGCGCAACATAGCGATAGAGCGAACAACTAGCAAGCAAAGATAGAAGTGATATCGAGGGTAATGGTCATCTTGCTTGAGATCCCGCTAGGAAGAAGAACGAATCCACGAAGAAGACAAACGGACGTAGTCGAACAAATCCTCACAACTCCGGAACGAAACTGAAGCTAACGAGAGAAAGCAAACCAGAAAGAAGCAAGCAACATGGTAAACAACCATCACATCAACATGGCATGATGCACAATCAAGTATGATGCATGTCCGGTTTAAATAGGCATAGCATGGCAAAGTGCAACAAACAACACTACAAATTAAGTGGAGCTCACTATGCAATGAGTTGCATATTGCCGAAACACCACATCAATTATTTAGTTCTCTCTCGTTTATGTACCCAACAATATTAAATGTTATTAAACAAGGCAAGGGGTGAAGCATAAGTAAACTAAATATTTAGGCAAGTTTAAATGAGGCCGGAACAACAAACAACAAGTCCGGAAAGTCCTCATATGCATATTATGAATTTGGTACTGTTCTGACCTAAACCATATTTTAGAGTTGTTAAACATGCAAGATGAGTGCACCATGTAAAACTAGGCATTTTTTACCCCATTTACATATAAAGTTTATTTAAAATAGAGCTACAATTATTTAGTTACAAAATAAACCATTTTAACATGTCATATGAGCAAATTTAATCAAACATCAAATTAAGCATTTTTAACATGGATGAAAGTTGCATATTATGAAACTAGAAAAAATTCTAAGCATTTTTCATATATGAAGTTTTTAGATATGATGCATAGTTCAAGAGTTATTATATGCATGAAGTTAGAGGGTTTTTCTGCAAAACTAGCAAAACCTGGATAAATAGATAATTCGTCCAACACAGGAAAAAATTCATTGGGACAAATCTTAGCAAATGGGCCAACACGAGCAGGCGCTCGGGGGCAGCTCACCCATGGGCTTCGGCCCGGTTCGGTGGAGGAGGCGCTGACGCGGTCAACAGGCGCGGGTGGGGCGAGCGGGACTTGGCGCTGGTCATCCTTCTCGCATGCAGAAGTAGGGGAACAGCGCGACCAAGAGGCCAGGCATACTGGCGCGATGCAGAGGAGGCAGCAGGCCGGCATGGCGCGATGTAGGAGGCGCGGACAGCGAAACTTGGCGAGGCGGCGGAGGCAGGGCTTGCTGGCGGCGTGGCCGGATGCGGAGGTCCGCCTGCTGCATCCGCGAGGCAGGAGGCTCGGCCTCGGGTGCCTGGTTGCGGGCGCGGGCATTGGTGAGGAGCACGGCGCGGCGGTGCAGCCCAATGGCGACAGCGATGACAGGAGGTGGCCGGACAGAGTGGACTGGCCTGGCGGGCTGCTCACCGACGAGGTCCAGGTGATGTCGCCGGCCGGTGGAGGTGTGCGATGTCGGGCGAGGCCCACGAGCAGAGGCGGGGCTCCTCCTGTAGGCAAACAGAGAGGGAGGGGAGTCGTGTAAGAGAGTGAAAGTGCAACTATCCCTGGGTGGTTTTGGTAATTCCTAACAACATATAGCTCATTGAGCTAACATCATTCCAAGATGAACATTTCAGAAAAGCTCAATGGACGGCATGGCATTGATGAGGAAAGTGGATCCCTCAAAATTACAAGGACAAAGGATTGGCTCAAGCTTCAAGAACAAGACTCTACATTTTACATTTTTAGTGATCCAAGATCACATTGAGTCCATAGGAAAAGCCAATACTATTAAGGAGGGATGAGGTGTTGCTTAATGAGCCTCTTGCTTCATGTGCTTAGTGATATGCTCCAAAATCCTCAACTACCTTTCCATATCCACATATGACCCAAACCTAAAGTCAAACTCGGCCCCACCGATTTTTCCTATCCGGAGCCACCGAGTTTCACATGTCATAGCCACTGCCACAAACCCTAGCAAATCGGTCTCACCGATAGGGATCTCGGTCTCACCAAGATGGGATTGCAATTTCTCTATTTCCCTTCATAATGTTTCGGTCCAACCGAAGTGAGCGATCGATCCCACCAAGATTGCAATGTAAACTCACTGTTTCCCTTTCGTAACATTTCGGTCTCACCGAAAAGAGCGAATCGGTCCCACCGAGTTTACCTGACCAACTCTCTGGTTAGCTTATTACGAAAATCGGTCCCACCGAGTTTGTGTAATCGGTCACACCGAGATTACGTTATGCCCTAACCCTAACCATATCGGTCCTACCGAGTTGCATCTCAGTCCCACCGGAAATCCTAACGGTCACTAGGTTTGCTAAATCGGTCCGACCGAGTTTAACGATTCGGTCCCATCGAGTTTGGCAGATTGTGTGTAACGGTTAGATTTTGTGTGGAGGCTATATATACCCCTCCACCCACTCTTCATTTGTGGAGAGAGCCATCGGAACAGATCTTCACTTCCAATACATATTCTCTGAGAGAGAACCACCTACCCTTGTGTTGAGCTCAAGATATTCCATTCCTACCATATGAATCTTGATCTCTATCCTTCCCCAAGTTGCTTTCCACTCAAATCTTCTTTCCACCAAATCCAAATACCGTGAGAGAGAGTTGAGTGTTGGGGAGACTATCATTTGAAGCACAAGAGCAAGGAGTTCATCATCAACCCACCATTTGTTACTTCTTGGAGAGTGGTGTCTCCTAGATTGGCTAGGTGTCACTTGGGAGGCTCCGACAAGATTGTGGAGTTGAACCAAGGAGTTTGTAAGGGCAAGGAGATCGCCTACTTCGTGAAGATCTACCGCTAGTGAGGCAAGTCCTTCGTGGGCGACGGCCATGATGGAATAGACAAGGTTGCTTCTTCGTGGACCCTTCGTGGGTGGAGCCCTCCATGGACTCTCGCGACCGTTACCCTCCGTGGGTTGAAGTCTCCATCAGTGTGGATGTACGATAGCACCACCTATCGGAACCACGCCAAAAACATCCGTGTCTCTAATTGCGTTTGAATACTCCAAACCCTTCTGAGGGAGTCCTGGATTAGATGGTGTTCGGATAGCCGAACTATATTTTCAGCCAGACTCTAGGACTATGAAGATACAAGATTGAAGACTTTGTCCCGTGTCCGGAAGGTTCTTTCCTTGGCGTGGAAGGCAAGCTAGGCGTGCGGATATTCAAGATATCCTACCAATGTAACCGACTCTGTGTAACCCTAACCCTATCCGGTGCCTATATAAACCGGAGGGTTGTAGTCCGTAGGACGAACACATCATAACCATCATCATACCCATAGGCTAGCTTCTAGGGTTTAGCCTCCTTGATCTCGTGGTAGATCTACTCTTGTACTACCCATATCATCAATATTAATCTAGCAGGAGTAGGGTTTTACCTCCATCGAGACGGCCCGAACCTGGGTAAAATAAAGTGTCCCTTGTCTCCTGTTACCATCCGACCTTGACGCACAGATCGGGACCCCCTACCCGAGATCCACCGGTTTTGACACCGACATTGGTGCTTTCATTGAGAGTTCCTCTGTGTCGTCGCCTTTAGGCCCGATGGCTCCCTTGATCATCAACAACGATGAGGTTAAGGGTGAGACTTTTCTCCCCGGACAGATCTTCGCCTTCGGCGGTTTCACTCTGCGGGCCAACTCGCTTGGCCACCTGGAGCAGATCGAGAGCTATGCCCCTGGCCATCAAGTCAGGTTTGGAAGCCTAAACTACACGGTCGATATCCGCGGAGACTTGATCTTCGACGGATTCGAGCCATAGCCAAGCGCGCCGCACTATCTCGAGGGGCATGATATAGCTCTGCCTCCGAACAGTGTCCTGGAGGCCGCATACGCTCCGGCCCCGATCCTCGATTTGGAGCCCGCTGCGTTCTTTGAAGATGAACGGTTGGACGTCACCTCGGGGGCTGCGATCTCAAAGGCCATTGAGCCGAACGTAAGCCCCGCGCTCCGCATGGCCTGTGACTCCAAGGAGCCGAACTCTTCTCCGAACTTCGGGTCGTCCGTGCCCCCGCCGATCGAATCAGATTGGGCGCCTGTAATGGAGTTCACCGCCGCAGACATGTTTGAGTATTCACCTTTTTGTGATATTCTGAATTCTCTCAAGTCTCTCTCTTTGTCAGGAGAGCCCAGGCCAAATTATGGCCTGCGAGGCTGGGATTCGGACGACGAAGAAATTCAAAGCCCACCCGCCGCCCACTTAATAGCCACTGTCGACGATATATCCGACATTCTCGACTTCGGCTCCGAAGACTTCGACGGTATGGGCGACGAAGGAGAAGACGAGCAAGAACCAGCACCTGTAGGGCGCTGGACCGCCACCTCGTCATACGACATATACATGGTGGATGCTCCAAAAGATGGAGATGGCGATGGAACAGCGGAGGATGGCACTTCGAAAAAGCCCCCAAAACGCCGACGTCAGCGGCGCCGCTCCAAATCCCGCCACAGCAGAAACGGTGATTCCGGCACGGGAGATAATACTACCCCAGACAACGCCGAAGAACACCAAAACCAGCAGGATTCGGCACAGGAAGATGGAGAAGACCGCCCCAATGAGAGAGCGGCAGAGCAAGAGGTCGAGGACGAAAACTACATGCCTCCCTCCGAAGACGAGGCAAGCCTCAGCGACGATGAATTCATCGTACCATCAGACCCCACCGAACAAGAGCGCTTTCAACGCAGGCTTCTTGCCACGGCGAACAGCCTAAAGAAAAAGCAGCAACAACTTAGGGCTGATCAAGATTTGCTAGCTGACAGATGGACTGAAGTCCTTGCGGCCGAAGAGCACGAGCTCGGACGCCCCTCCAAAAACTATCCTAAGCGCAGGCCGCTACCCCAATCAGAGGAGGAAGCCCAAGACATGGAAGATCGGCCACCTCGCGGCCGCGACAGAGAAGCCTGTCGAACATCCAAACAAGCCATGCCCCGCAGCCGCTTCACCAAGGCACGGGAACACGAACCAGACCTGCGAGACGTCCTGGAGGACAAAGCAAGGCAAACAAGATCGATCTATGGATCGCGCGGACGCCCGACGGCACGTGATAGTTTTCTCTCCGGACACAATAAATCCGGTCGGGCCGAACACAACAGGCACAGCTCTTCCGAACTGCGTCGAGACATAGCCCAGTACAGGGGCGCCGCACACCCACTATGCTTCACAGACGAAGTAATGGATCATAGAATCCCAGAGGGTTTCAAACCCGTCAACATCGAGTCGTACGATGGTACGACAGATCCGGCAGTATGGATTGAGGACTATCTCCTCCACATCCACATGGCACGTGGCGATGATTTGCACGCCATCAAATATTTACCCCTTAAGCTTAAGGGACCAGCCCGGCACTGGCTTAACAGCCTCCCCGCAGATTCGATCGGCTCTTGGGAGGACCTGGAGGCCGCATTCCTCGACAACTTCCAGGGGACCTACGTACGGCCACCGGACGCGACGACCTAAGCCACATAATCCAACAGCCAGAAGAATCGGCCAGGCAATTCTGGACTCGGTTCCTAACAAAGAAAAATCAGATAGTCGATTGTCCGGATGCAGAGGCTCTAGCAGCCTTCAAGCATAACATCCGTGACGAGTGGCTTGCCCGGCACCTGGGACAGGAAAAGCCGAAATCCATGGCAGCCCTCACGACACTCATGACCCGCTTTTGCGCGGGCGAAGATAGCTGGCTAGCTCGCAGCAACAACTTATCGAAGAAGTAAGGTAATTCAGATACCAAGAACAAAGGTGGCAGGTCACGACGGAATAAACAGAAACGCTGCGTCAGCAGCGACAACAATGAAGATACGGCAGTAAACGCCGGATTCAGAGGCCATAAATCCGGTCAGCGGAAAAAGACATTCAAAAAGAATACCCAGGGCCCGTCCAGTTTGGACCGAATACTCGACCGCTCGTGCCAGATTCATGGCACCCCCGAAAGGCCAGCCAATCACACCAACAGGGATTGTTGGGTGTTCAAGCAGGCAGGCAAGTTAAGAGCCGAACACAAAAACAAGGGGCTAGACAGCGATGACGAAGAGGAGCCCAGGCCGCCGAACAACAACGGACAGAAGGGGTTTCCCCCACAAGTGCGGATGGTGAACATGATATACGCGACTCATATTCCCAAGCGGGAGAGGAAGCGTGCGCTACAGGACGTATACGCGATGGAGCCAGTCGCCCCAAAGTTCAACCCATGGTCCTCTTGTCCGATCACCTTCGATCGAAGGGACCACCCCACTAGCATCCATCACTGCGATTTCGCCGCATTGGTTCTTGACCCAATCGTTGACGGATTTCACCTGACAAGAGTCCTCATGGACGGCGGCAGTAGCCTGAACCTGCTTTACCAGGATACAGTGCGGAAAATGGGCATAGATCCATCAAGGATCAAGCCCACAAGGACGACCGTTAAAGGCATCATCCCAGGTGTAGAGGCCAATTGCATAGGCTCCATAACACTTGATGTGGTCTTCGGATCTCCGGACAACTTCCGAAGCGAAGAGTTAATCTTCGACATAGTTCCGTTCCGCAGTGGCTATCATGCTCTGCTTGGACGAACCGCATTCACTAAATTCAATGCGGTGCCGCACTACGCATATCTCAAGCTCAAGATGCCAGGCCCTCGAGGTGTAATCACGGTCAGCGGAAACACCGAACGCTCCATCCGTACGGAGGAACACACGGCGGCCCTCGCAGCAGAGGTACAAAGCAGCCTGTTAAGGCAGCTCTCGAGTCCGGCCGCTACAAAGCCGGACAAAGCAAAACGCGCCCGGAGTAACCCGCAGCAAGACCGACTGGCGCGTTCAGAGCACGCGTAGCAATACGGCCCCAACCCCAGCCATCGCTACATAGCGGAGCTAGTACCTCGAGTACACAATTACGCCCTTACAATTCCATGGGCATAGGAGAAGGGGCAGATAAAACGGCATGCCAACAATACGGTGTCAAACGTACTAGGGGCTGCCGGATTCTTCTTTTTTTCCAGGACTCCATACTTTGGATACAGTGTTCGGACTCGCTGCCGCACAGACGATACATGACCCAGGAAAGCAGACAAACCAAGGCCGCATCATGGAACTCTCAGGTGGTCTCTATTTTGAGCGATATATCTGTTTCTAAATTCCGCGGCCTGCGCCTGGTCAGGACATGTTAAATAGTCTATTTTTTTTCTTTCCGCACTACTTGTATCGTTCGGCTTGAATAAACAGCCTCCTCATAAATAATGCATAGCTTTTCGTCTATTTTTTGCATTATCTTCTTTTAATATACATATGTTTACTCAAATAACATGATCGCACCCGTACACCATGGTACGGCAAACCATGCCAGGGGCTTTATTACCCTTCTATCTGGTGTGAGAAGTTCGTCCACTTTCACAAGTGCGGCACCCCGAACTTATAGCATTATATGCATCGGCTCCGAGTCATGATTTTGGTCATATGTTGGGTTTGCCCGGCTCCTATGTTTTGGTGCCTTACGTTCCGTTCTATCGGCTAAGGTAGCACTAGGAGAACCACTGCGATTGTGCCCCAGATCATGTGGGTGAGCACCTCAGTGGAGAAAGCTAAAACAGACTGTCATGATAAGGCGCGAGACCGGTCGCTGTTCGAGAGGTTTTTTGAGTCCCTAAAGGCTTATGCCGCTTCAAGCGGAGAGCTGGTTAAGTCCGGCTAAAGGCATGGATAGTGCCCCGAATTCGGCCTTCCGAACTAGGGGCTTCGCCGAAATTTAAAATTATAACGTTCTATGGCTAAGTGAGAGTGTTCAAGCATTATAGTCCGATTGCCTGGTTCGCTGTGCTGAGCGCCTCCCTCGAAGGACCCAACTATGGGAACAAGAGCCCTCAGGTTTATCCCGAACACCCCAGCACTAGTTGCATGGGGGCAGAAGCCGATGACTTGCCATCTCTCAGTTATTGATAAACGGCCGCACAGAAAATAATATTTTAAATTCAGAAAGCATTGCTTAAAGCACATACGAACAAGTTTTCAGCGCACATGATACAAACGAGCGAGTTCATTGAAATATTACATCTTTGGCACACTCATCCGCGACAAGGCGAGCTCCAGCAAGAACTTCCTTGTACTAGTTCTCGGGCTTGCGATGCTCCTTCCCCTGCGGCGGCCCGTCCTTCACCAGCTTCTCTCCGTCTAGCTTGCCCCAGTGTACCCTTACACGGGCAAGGGCCCTCCGGGCACCTTCTATGCAGACGGAGCGCTTGATGACCTCAAGCCGTGGACAGGCCTCCACCAACCGCCGCACCAGCCCGAAGTAGCTCCCAGGCAGGGCCTCTCCAGGCCACAGCCGAACTAGTAAGCCCTTCATGGCCTGTTCAGCCGCCTTGTGGAGCTCGGCCAGCTGCTTCAGCTGATCGTTCAAGGGCACAGGGTGTCCGGCCTCAGAATACTGAGACCAGAACACACTCTCCGTCGAGCTGTCCTCTTCAGGTCGGTAGAATGCGGCGGCGTCGGATGCGCTGCGGGGAAGATCGAAGAACGCCCCTGGAGAACTCCGGATTCAGGTAAGTAATAGGTATTTCACCTTTATATTCCTACTTTGCATTAAGAATGCCTTACCCGCTGCTATGTTTTTCACATCCTCCAACTCTTGGAGGGCCTTTTGGGCTTCGGCCTTGGCACTTTTGGTGGTCTCAACAGCCGAAGCGAGCTCGGATGCTTGCGTTTTTGCCTCAAGCTCCAAACCCTCATGTTTCTTCATGAGAGCTTGCAGCTCTTGCTGCACCTCGCCGACCTGGACCCCAAGCTTTTCTCGCTCGGCGCGCTCCTTGGCCGCTCTCTTCTCGGCCTCAGCCAGCGCCTGCTTCAGGGTTGCCACCTCGGTTGTGGCCCCTACAATAAGCAGCACAATCCTATTATTTCTTTTTGCAATCAAGCCTCTCTATAGGCACCTTTTTTTCCCAAGGAGTATTTCTTACCTTCCTTTTCCACAAGCTGCCTTTTGGCAAGGCCGAGCTCTTGCTCGGACCGCTCGAGGTCCTTTTTCAGGACTTCCACCTGCGCAGTCAGTGCGGCGGTGGACAGCAGGGAAGCCTGCATACGCATATTAGACTTTTTATTAGACTCCTGCGAAAATTGTTGGATCCTCTATTCGGCTTTTCTTTCCGAACACCGAACAGAGCATCAGGGGCTACTGTCTATGCGGTAATGAATTTAGCATATTTTTTGCTTACCTGGAAGCCTGTTAGAAGGTTAGCGCAAGCTTCATTCAGTCCGCTCTTGGCGGACTGAACCCTTTGGACCACCGCACTCATAACAGTACGGTGCTCCTCGTCGATGGTGGCGCCTTTAAGCGCCTCCAACAGACTATCCGGCGCCTCTGGTTGGACAGAGGTCGCCGGCTCAGACGGCTTACTCCTCTTGGAAGGAGTTCGCCCACCGCGAGCCAGGACGGTTGAGTCCGGCGCGGTGTCCGGCACGAAGCCGGACTAGGAGCCCTGGGGGGTTTCATCCCCTTTACTCCTGGGGTCCCGAGGATAGCCTTGCGGCTCCTCCAAGACCACCTCCTCCTGCCCTGTTCGGCGGGACGCCACTTCGGCGTCGTCCGCCCCGCTGGGGGAGACTGCAGGCGGGACAAAGTTCATGTCCGACGAATCCAGGGAGCCGCTCGATGAAGCATCAAGTGTGGCTCGGGGCGGGCTGCGCAAATAGCATTCGACATTAGGGTAAGCTACGCACTTAAGATACTATGAGTCATTCTGGTATGTGAATACTTACGATGTCGCCGGACGCTTGGTTCTGTCCGGCCACTCCTTTCCGCCCTCTTCGGCGTTGGGGGAGTAGTCCGGCGGAGGGGTCTTCCTTTTCCTCGACCCCTCGGCCTCCCCTGTTGGGGCGGCCTTCTTCTTTTTTGCTCCCCTCGCTGGAGGGGGAGAGCTTCCTTGTTCCTCCTCCTCGTTTTAACGAGAGGAGGGCGTCGCAGACTCGCCAGATGACGAACTCGACACCACCACATTATGGGAACTCTTTCGAGTCCCGGTTGTCTTCTTTTTCTTGACCTTCTTCTCCGGCACCACATAAGGCGCCGGAGCCAGCAGCTTCTCTAAGAGAGCTGGGGCTGGATCTTTGGGCAGAGGAGTCGGACAGTTGATTAGTCCGGCTATCTTCAGCCACGCATGTCAAAGGCGAAGGGAGTTTTTAGATCCCACGTAGAGTTAATCTATGTAGAAAAGCTTAACGAACCTGTGAAAGGTATAAATAGCTTACCTCGCCAGCGTCGCGCTGCGAGCTGTATCCGCGGTCCTCGGAAACGGATGTGGGGCACTCGGCGCCTTTGGTTAGCACCTTCCAGACGTCTTCATACGTCGTGTCGAAGAGCCCATTGAGGGTTTGGTGCTGCGCCGGGTCGAATTACCACAAAGTGAAATCCCGTTCTTGGCACGGGAGGATCCGGCGAACGAACATGACCTGGATGATGTTGACATGCCGGATGGGCTTGTTCATCAGGGACCGGATGCAAGTTTGCAGTCCGGTCACTTCTTCTTCGTTGCCCCACGACAGGCCCGTCTCTTTCCAGGACATGAGCCGCGTGGGGGGTCCGGATCGGAACTCAGGGGCCGCGACCCATTTCGAGTCGCGTGGCTCGGTGATGTAAAACCACCCTGCCTGCCACCCCTTTAAGGACTCCACAAAGGAGCCATCGAACCAGAGTGCGTTGGCCATTTTGCCGGCCATAGCACCTCCGCACTCCGCCTGGGTGCCGGACACCACCTTGGGCTTGACATTGAAGGTCTGGAGCCAGAGGCCGAAGTGGGGGCGGATGCGGAGAAAGGCCTCACACACGACGATAAACGCCGAGATATTGAGGATAAAGTTCGGGGCCAGATCGTGGAAGTCCAGGCCGTAGTAGAACATGAGCCCCCGGACAAAAGGGTGAAGTGGAAAACCCAGTCCGCGGAGGAAATGGGGGAGGAAAACTACCCTCTCATGGGGCCTTGGGGTGGGAAGAAGCTGCCCCGCCTCGGGAAGCCGGTGCGGGATGTCCTTGGACAGATATCCGGCCTTCCTAAGCTTTTTGATTTGACCCTCCGTAACGGAGGAAGCCATCCACTTGCCACCCGCTCCGGACATCGCTGGAGCAGGTTGGGGAAGAGAGAGCGAACTTGGGCGTTGGAGCTTGAGTGCGCAGGAGATGGATGGGCAAAGGAGGAAGAAAGCGTAGGTGAAAGAGGTGGATCTTTATCCCCTTATATAGGCTGATGCCGTTATGCGTCCCCACCTACCTAATAAAACTCGCTTGCCACTCACACGCCATGGTAAATGGCACGGTTGGGTTACCCACGTCCGTATTAATGAGAATCCCGTTAAAAGGGGCACACGATCTCCGCTTCGACAAGACGTGCCAAGGAAACCGCCTCGTTGAACGTGCTGCGGTGGAACAATAAAAAATAATCCATACAGAAGGCTTGGTCGCAGTGTTATGACGCACTGCGGAATACGTCAGCAGCTTTGATTTGTGTTTGTATTATTCTCTATATGGCAATACGTGGAAACTTGTTTTGCAGAGCCGGACACTATTTTTTGGTGTTTATTATCTTCTTGAAGAATTTGGAGGAGGAACCCGCCTTGCAATGCCGAAGACAATTTGCACACCGGACTCATCGTCATTGAAGCCTGGTTCAGGGGCTACTGAGGGAGTCCTGGATTAGGGGGTGTTCGGATAGCCGAACTATATCTTCAGCCGGACTCCAGGACTATGAAGATACAAGATTGAAGACTTCGTCCCGTGTCCGGAAGGTTCTTTCCTTGGCGTGGAAGGCAAGCTAGGCGTGCGGATATTCAAGATCTCCTACCAATGTAACCGACTCTGTGTAACCCTAACCCTATCCAGTGCCTATATAAACCGGAGGGTTGTAGTCCGTAGGACGAACACATCATAACCATCATCATACCCATAGGCTAGCTTCTAGGGTTTAGCCTCCTTGATCTCGTGGTAGATCTACTCTTGTACTACCCATATCATCAATATTAATCTAGCAGGAGTAGGGTTTTACCTCCATCGAGAGGGCCCGAACCTGGGTAAAATAAAGTGTCCCTTGTCTCCTGTTACCATCCGACCTTGACGCACAGATCAGGACCCCCTACCCGAGATCCGCCAGTTTTGACACCGACACCTTCCCTTTACATTCTTGCAAGTTGCATGCTTTACTTTCCGCTGCTCATATACTCTTTGCATGCTTGCTTGAATTGTGTGAAGATTGCTTGACTTGTGCTAAGATAGCCAAAATCTGCCAAGAACTAAAATTGGGAAAATGATAGATTTTTATTTGGTCAAGTAGTCTAATCACCCCCCTCTAGACATACTTCCGATCCTACAAAGAGAGATTGAGAGGAAGGAGACGCAGGAGAGGTGCGGCGACCTACTGGCTTCTGGCGACGAGCGGCGCGGGTACGAGGTGACGAGGCGCTCGGGTGCCTGTGCGCTAGATTGAGGGCTCGAGGAGCTCCTCTCCTTGGTGTTGGACACGCACGGGAGCAGGGCTCTCGGGAAGAAGCTGGTTGCGGTTGCTGCTGGTTCGGTCGCCGGCGGGGACGAGCTGCTCGTGATCCCTCGGGATCGAGCAGAGGAGTCTTTGGTTGGTGGAATGGGTGGATCGGGAGGGATCCCGAGGAAGACGAGGAGTGGCGGGAGGGAGGAGGATTGGATGGGACAGCCATCCGAGATTTTAGGGTTGCGGTTATTAAATAGTAGGTAGATTATGTTAGGTGCAATTGGGCCCTCCGATTTGAATCGGACGGTCGAGAAAAATAGGCTAGGGAGTCCAAATAAGAAAACGGAGATGTTTTAGGGATGTTAGGGGATGATCCGGACCCATCGGTAACAACAATCCGGGTCGGGTTCGGGGAAGTTTCAGACACGGGCGAGGGGTCGATGCACTGTGCAAAGAGACTCCGGTTTAGGCAAGAGGGAAAACGAAGAACAAGGTTGGTCTTAGAACGGTCAACAAAAGCAAGAGGGACGAGGCAACTACGAGCGGATGCAAGTTTTAAAAACAGTGATGATGCAATGCACATGATGACATGATGAAATGCAACAAACAAATAAATAACACATCTGACACGCAAAACATGGAAGGCGTCTGAAACGTCGGTCTCGGGGAGTCACAACACTCCTCCACTTAAAAGAGATCTCGTCCCAATATCTAGGATGGCACCGGAGAGAAGCGGAAGAGGAAGATATAAAACAAAGTGGCTTCTTGTACAAATGAGTGGTACCAAAGAACCTTGAGAGGTTAAATAATTTTGAGAACAGAATACAACAAAGATGAACGAAGTTGAGAACACTCCGTTAGAAAAGAGGAACAAGGAACATTGCCAAAACCTTGGGGTTGCAAAGACATGAATGAAGAGCTCTAGTGACAAGCAAGGACATGTAACCACACCGGTTAAATGGATAAGCAAGGAAAGAACCTGATCTTGAGAAAACGAGATGATTGGTCGAAGTGAGCAACAACACAACACCTCCGGAACAAAGAGTAGAAGCTAGATCGTTGGAAAGAAAAGAACGGAAAAGAAAAAGACAACTTCTACCACAATTGAATTTGAAAAGATCCTGACAAGAGGGATTGAACGGAGTTGTTGGAAAACCAACAACGAAAAGAAAAAGCTTGTAGTGGGCTTATGGAAACATCTCAACATTATGAGGTGACAAACGACCACTAAAGGAAGCCATTGATTTGAGTGAGAGCACCAAGGCGATGAAAAACTTCTTTCACCTAGAGGATAGGAAAAAACTTGGATCATTGATAAGCACCATAATAGCAACATTCCTTAGGGAAGGCTTTAGGCACTACAAAGTAAAGACACATCTGTGACATTTTGGGCCGAACAAAAAAAAATTCTGTCATACATATGACACTTCTATGACGATAATTGTGACAAAACCCGGTATCATCATAGATGTGGTGGGCTCCTACTTCTATGACAAATAATCATGACAGAAAATGGGCTTTTCGTCCTGAGCGGGGCGGAGACGCAGCTGCATGACATTCTTTGGGCCGTCCATGACGGAAAAAACCATGGTAGAAGCGAGGGGGAGGAAAATTTCGGGGAGTTCCCGGTTACGGTGGGAGGTCGGGGCCGAGTGATGCGCGTTTCTCTCATACACGTACGCGCATGTGTGAGAGGTGTTGGCTCTAACTGAACCCGAGCGAGGCGTTGGGCTCTAACTGAAACCGAGCGATTGCACTGCAGGCTACGCGTTACTGAATCCGAGCGATCAATCGATGGCTGTTAACTGAACCCGATCGAGCGATTCCTTCGCTACTGCTGCTAACTGAAGCCGATCGATGCTGCCTCTGGGTTGAACAATGAGGGTCGCAGGGGGGGGGGGGTGGATGAACAGTGAGCGGTGGCGTTGCCTCTGGATTAACAGTACCCCGTGGTGTGGTGGAGGGCTGGATGAACAGTAGACGGTGGAGGGGTGCCCGTGGAGGGGTGGTTGAACAGGACCCCGTGGTGTGGAGGGCTGGATGAACAGTAGATGGTGGAGGGGTGGTCGTGGAGGGGTGGTTGAACAGTAGCCGGTGGAGTAGCGCGTGGTAGAGGCTGGATGAACAGGAGCCCGTGGAGGCTGGAGGAGGTCGACGGTGGAGATGAACAGTATCCCGTGGAGTCCCTTTTGCGGTACGCCACACCCCTCCCGATGAACAGGACCCCCGTTTCGACCGTAGGAGGTCCGTTTCGTCCGTTATGCGGTACGCCACACCTCTCCCGATCAACAGGACCCCCGTTTCGACCGTAGGAGGTCCGTTTCCTCCGTTTTGGGGTACACCACACCCCTCCCGATCAACAGGACCCAGTTTTAAACGTAGGAGGTCCGTTTCCTCCGTTGTGCGGTACGCCAGGCCTCGTTTCCATCGCCTATTACGTCCAAGCCCTCCCGATGAACATGACCACGCATTCCGTTCCGACCCAGCCGGTTGGCTCCCATGCGTTCCATTGCCTCCTGATGAACACGACGCATTCCGTTGCCTCCCCATGAACACGACTCATTCCGTTGCCTTCCCATGAACACGACGACGACGATGTTTCTCCGTTCCGACCCAACCATGTACACGAGCCCTAGCCGTACGTATGCGCGAGTAGGCATTCGAGACCCAGCCCGTATATACACATACATGGCCGTATTTTCTTTCTTGCACCCTGGCCGTTGTACGTACGTGTACATGCTACGTATGCGCCTCTACTAAGACATGTGCGCGCCTCTACATCCACCATTATATATGTACGTACACGTTCGTGACCAGAATGACAACGCTACGTACGCTTCGACCAGGTGGGTCTCCACTGTCAGGCACTTCCTTGCCTGCGAAGATGTAGCTGGTGGGTCCCAGCAGTTAGGGGGGCGAATCGTTTTTTTGCCCGGACGCGTTTCCTTGTGTGCGAAGATGTAGCTAGTGGGTCCCAGCAGTCAAGGGGAAACGTTTTTTTTCGCTAAATACAGTGGCCCGTCCGGTGGGTCCGAGCTGTCTGGTGGAGGAATCATTATTTTCCGCGTAATAAGGAGGCACTTCCTTGCTGCGGCCGTGGACCCAGCTGTCAGCCTCTCCACGTACAGTCCATGTCCGATGGAAGTCGTTCCTTGACCATGTTGACCACGCCGCGCCGAGAGCACCAGGGTGGTGGATGACTGCGAGGCCTAGGAAGGGGACGACGGGGAGCCAGGGAAGATGCGGCAGTGGAAGCCCGCGCGGAGAGGAGTACGAGGGTTCATTGGTTTGTCTGCGGTGTGAGGATGCCGTTGCCGCAGGGCTGGCCAGCGGTGGGAATAGTAGGGGGCGGCGAGGCCTCCGCGGCAGCACAGCTGGCCACGGGAGGCAGGAGCATGCGGCACGACCGGCTGCTTTGGGCGGCTGGAGCAAGAAGACCAGAGGTTGAAGAAGCACTACGGCCGTTGGATGGACATCGTACGATCACTGGAGCTAGAATCGTTCATATTGACTAAAGTTGACAAAGGCCCCCATCCCAGTCAACTTAGTAGGCCCACAAGTCAGCCTCCCACCATGGTGGGTCCCAGCTAGCAGGGGGAGTATTCATTTTTTTGTGCGTAATAAGGAGGCACTTCCGGTGGGTCCGAGCTGACAGCGGGGGGAACGTTTTTTCGCTAAATACGCTGGCCCATCCGGTGGGTCCCAGCAGTCAGGGGGAAACGTTTTTTTTCGTGAAATAAGGTGGCCCGTCCGGTGGGTCCCTGCTGTCAGGTGGAGGAATAATTATTTTGCTCATAATAAGGAGGCACTTCCTTGCGGCCGCCTGGACCCAGCTGTCAGCCTCTCCACGTACAGTACTTTTTCGATGGAAGTCGGTCATTGACCACGTTGACCACGCCGCGCCAAGAGCACCAGGGCGGTGGTCTGGACGACAGCGAGGCCTAGGAAGGGGACGACGCGGAGCCGGGGAAGACGCAGCAGTGGAAGCCCGCGCGGAGAGGAGTACGAGGGTTCACTGGTTCGGCTGCGGTGTGAGGCTGCCGTCGCCGCAGAATAACAGGGGGTGTGGGTGATTAGAGGAATGGCCTAGCCAACGGTGGGAGTAGTACGGGGCGGTGAGGGCTCTGCGGCATCACAGCCAGCCACGGGAGGCAGGAGCACGCGACACGACTGGCGCTGCTTTGGATGGTTGGAGCAAGAAGACCAAAGATTGAAGAAGCACTACGACCGTTGGATGGACATCATACGATCACTGCAGCTTGAATCGTTTATATTGACTAAGCTGACAAAGCCCTTGGTACGCGTCAACTTAGTAGGCCCACAACTCGGATTTGGCAGAGAACATATAGCCCATTTGCGATTTGTAAGAATGTACATCCCATTTTTTAATTCTAATGGAATTTACTACAACCCATTTATAGTTTGTTAAAAGTATAGTCCAACTTCCAGCTAGGACAACGATTAATAATTTCAAACAACCGCTCAAAACAGAATTCAAAAAAAATTCCCACATTTTGATGGGATCTGAAATATTTTTATCCGAAATTTCTAGTCAGGTTAAATATAATTTCAAAATAAAGTTGTATTACGTTAAAATCCAACGAAATATTGCGCGCGCAACAAGTAATGAAATTAAAATTTTCAAATTCCAAAAATAATATATTTTTCAAACTAATTACGTGTTTGGTGCATAGTAACTGTCCAGTTATTATAATTACATCCCATTTATTATTTCTTAAAGTCCATTTTATTGTTAAGCCTAATGCATACCTCCATGGAAAGTTTGCAGCCCAGCGGGGCGGAGAATAACAAGTTGACCCAGATATTGTGTACAACTGTCGGCCCAGTTGCATTGCTGATGTTGAAAAAAAATGCATGTGTAGTACAGTACAACCTAACATGGTTACTCAGCCCACATTCAGCGACGCCGGAAAGGCCCAAACAAGGCTTCTGTACAACTTTTTGAAGTCATTGAGCTCAATTAATAACTTAATAAAAAGTTAGATTACAGTGGAACCTAATTAAAACCTGTCACGAGCAAATAAATAATTCAACGGGTCCCACTTGTGTGTGTGTGTGTGAGATAGAGAGAGAGACCCATCGGTCGATGCTCGTAAATACATCTTCCAGCCATATGCATTGCTGATGCTCAGTAAAAACTTATATAGTTGACACAATCATATAGAACGTCATAGCACACTGAACTTGCATACAAAAATTTCACGCAGGCGGCACAATCAGGATGGAAGCAGTGGATCGCTACGGGAAGGGCTATGTTGAAACTAACGAAGTCGTACATAACGGTTCATCATCTTTATCAATGACGGGGAAATATCTTGAATGTTGTGCAAAGAAAACAGATAGACAACACAATAAGTTTTGCTAGCACATTAAGTTGACGTACAACCCTTTGTAAAAAAAGTTCAAGTACAAAATTAGAACAGGTCACAATCAAATGTACTGGCATATCAGTGCTTCACACCCATAGCTCGGATTTAACTAATATCTGACAAGATTCAGTTGTTACCTCAAATTAGAGCACATCCAGGCAGCCATCCCTGCCTCTTCTCCCAAAGAAGCAGTGGCCTCCGCCGCGTGATGGATTAGGCCCTGTGCCATCCATCATTCCGATCAACACGGGGAAAGTCTGACGTTGACTCCTGTAATGGACGTCGTCGACGGACCCTGGCACCAGCGGCGGCGGTAGGACTTTGATTGATGGACTGACCACTTCTTCGACATGCACGAACACTCGATACAGGTACATCCCTAACGTGGTCCACGACAGCTGACGGAGTCCTGGATTAGGGGGTGTCCGGATAACCGGACTATCACCTTTGGCCGGACTGTTGGACTATGAAGATACAAGATTGAAGACTTTGTCCCGTGTCCGGATGGGACTTTCCTTGGTGTGGAAGGCAAGCTTGGCAATACGGATATGTAGATCTCCTCCCATTGTAACCGACTCTGTGTAACTCTAGCCCTCTTCGGTGTCTATATAAACCGGAGGGTTTAGTCCGTAGGGGACAACAACAATCATACCATAGGCTAGCTTCTAGGGTTTAGCCTCTCTGATCTCGTGGTAGATCTACTCTTGTACTACCCATATCATCAATATTAATCAAGCAGGAGTAGGGTTGTACCTCCATCGAGAGGGCCCGAACCTGGGTAAAAACATTGTTTCCCTTGTCTCCTATTACCATCCGCCTAGACGCACAGTTCGGGACCCCCTACCCGAGATCCACCAGTTTATGTTGATGTTGATGTTGATGAATCTAAGATTAATGCTATTATAACTTGGCCCCAACCAACCAGTTTGCAACAAGTGCGTATTTTCTTGGTTTAGCTGGTTTCTACCATAGATTTGTGAAGGATTTTAGCACCATTGCTTCCCCTTTGCATGCTTTGAGTAAGAAAAATGCACCGTTTGTTTGGGGGACATATCAAGATATTGCTTTCAATGAGCTTAAGAATTTTCTTACTCATGCTCCCGTGCTTGCATTACCCAACTTTGACAAACCTTTCGAAATTCATTGCGATGCTAGTGGTAATGGCATAGGAGGCGTGTTAACGCAAGAGAAGTGTCCCATTGCATATTTTAGTGAGAAACTATCTGGAGCGCAACTCAATTACCCCATCTATGACAAAGAGCTATATGCTTTAGTGCGAGTTTTGCGTGAATGGGAACATTACCTTCGCCCTCATGAGTTCATCATCCATACCGACCACGAAACGCTTAAATACCTTAAGGGTCAAACTAAGTTGAACAAGCGTCATGCTAAATGGAGTGAATGTATTGAGTCATTTACTTATGTCATCAAGTATATTAAGGGTAAGGAAAATGTTGTGGTGGACGCGCTTTCCCGTATATGCATGCTTGTCACTACACTTGAGTTGAATGTCATTGGTTTTGAGCATATAAAAGACTTGTATGAGCATGATCCTACATTTGCTATTCCTTATGCCAACTGTTTGACGCATACTTCTTGGGATCAATATGACATCAAAGATGGATACCTTATGAGAGCTAACAAACTTTGCATCCCCGAGTCCTCATTTTGTTTGTTGCTTTTGCAGGAATCTCATGGAGGCACCCTCATGGGACATTTTGGTCGCGACAAGACATTTGCTATGCTCTCCAAGAACTGTTGGAAATATGCCCTAGAGGCAATAATAAATGGATTATTATATTTCCTTGTTCATGATAATTGTCTATTGTTCACGCTATAATTGTATTGTTCGGAAATCATAATACATGTGTGAATACATAGACCACAATGTGTCCCTAGTAAGCCTCTAGTTGACTAGCTCGTTGATCAATAGATAGTCATGGTTTCCTGACTATGGACATGGGGATGTCATTGATAACGGGATCACATCATTAGGAGAATGATGTGATGGACAAGACCCAAACCTAAGCATAGCATAAAGATCGTGTAGTTCGTTTGCTAGAGCTTTTCTGAATGTCAAGTATCATTCCTTAGACCATGAGATTATGCAACTCCCGGATACCGTAAGAGTGCTTTGGGTGTATCAAACGTCACAACGTAACTGGGTGACTATAAAGGTGCACTACAGGTATCTCCGAAAGTATCTGTTGGGTTGGCATGAATCGAGACTGGGATTTGTCACTCCGTGTGACGGAGAGGTATCTCTGGGCCCACTCGGTAAGACATCATCATAATGAGCTCAATGTGATCAAGGTGTTGTTCACGGGATGATGTATTACGGGAACGAGTAAAGAGACTTGCCGGTAACGAGATTGAACAAGGTATCGGTATACCGACGATCGAATCTCGGGCAAGTATCGTACCGATGGACAAAGGGAATTGAGTACGGGATTGATTAAGTCCTCGACATCGTGGTTCATCTGATGAGATCATCGAGGAGCATGTGGGATCCAACATGGGTATCCAGATCCCGCTGTTGGTTATTGACCGGAGATCGTCTCGGTCATGTCTGCATGTCTCCCGAACCCGTAGGGTCTACACACTTAAGGTTCGGTGACGCTAGGGTTGTTAAAGATATTAGTATGCAGCAAACCTAAGGTTGTTCGGAGTCCCGGATGAGATCCCGGACGTCACGAGAGGTTCTGGAGTGGTCCGGAGGTAAAGAATTA
This sequence comes from Aegilops umbellulata, assembly GCA_032464435.1. NCBI lineage: Eukaryota > Viridiplantae > Streptophyta > Magnoliopsida > Poales > Poaceae > Aegilops > Aegilops umbellulata. The sequence continues at coordinate 590,161,681 of CP136057.1, forward strand.
TATATAGGAAGTGTCGTTTCGGTCATCGGGAATGATCTGGGGGTCACCGGTATTGTACCGGGACCACCAGATGGGTCCCGGGGGTCCACCGGGTGGGGCCACCTATCCCGAAGGGCCCCGTGGGCTCAAGTGGGGAGGGAACCAGCCCATAGTGGGCTGGTGCGCCCCCCCATGGGCCTCCCCCCTGCGCCTAGGGTTGGAAACCCTAGGGCAGGGGGCGCCCCACATGGCCTGGGGGGCAAGCCATCCCCCCTGGCCGCCGCCCCCCTGGAGATGGATCTCCAGGGCCGGCGCCCCCCCTAGGGGGCCTATATAAAGGGGGGTGAGGGAGGGTAGCCGCACCCTGCAGCCTTGGCGCCTCCCTCTCCCTGTTACAGCTCTCCCTCTCTCCACAAGAGCTTGGCGAAGCCCTGCTGGAACTCTGTTGCATCCACCACCACGCCGTCGTGCTGCTGGATCTTCATCAACCTCTCCTTCCCCCTTGCTGGATCAAGAAGGAGGAGACGTCGATCGTCCCGTACGTGTGTTGAACGCGGAGGTGCCGTTCTTTCGACGCTGGTCATCAGTGATTCGGATCACGGCGAGTACGACTCCATCATCCACGTTCTCCTTGAACGCTTCCGCTGCAATCTACAAGTGGTATGTAGATGCTCTCCTATCCCCTCGTTGCTAGAATACTCCATGGATAGATCTTGGTGATGCGTAGGAAAATTTTAATTTCTGCTACGATCCCCAACAAGAACTACTTTTGGCCCTAGATGCATCGCGACGTCAATCGCTTCACCAAGCGATGTTCGATATGTCGCAAAGCTAAGTCTAAAGCCCAATCTCATGGCCTCTATATGCCACTTCCAATTCCATATCAACCATGGGAAGATATTAGCATGGACTTTGTGCTTGGTTTGTGTTGGGGATGTTGCTATCCGGGGTAAACCGGCCTGCAGGGCCCGGGTTACCTCCGTCAACAGACCCGAGATGTTAAAACCCAAGGAGAGATAGAAGGGCCTAAGGCCCATAATCGGTTTAAAGGTTTATGATGTAAACCGGCCTGATGTAAACTTGTATTGTAAGTTAGGAATAGAGAGACCGACCCGGGCACGTTTATTAGCCGGAGGTTGGGACTTTGCAGACCGACGAGCGTCACCCGTGTATATAAGGGGATGACCCGGCGGCGGTTTGAGGACAGAGAAAAAAGAACTCGAGGTTTAGGCGAAGCTTATCGCTCCCTAAGCCCTCGAAACCCGTCAATCCCATCACAACTAGACGTAGGCTTTTACCTTCATCGAAGGGGCCGAACTAGTATAAAAACCGTGTCCTTGTGTCCACTTTAACCCCTTCAAGCTAACCCGTTGCGATGGCTCCACGACTAAGTCCTCTTACTAGGACATCTGCCGTGAAAAATCCACGACAGTTGGCGCCCACCGTGGGGCCATCGCGAGATGGTTTCAGGTTCTTGGAGGGCCGCTTTGAAGGACTCGAGGGTTATGCTGTGGGACGGATGACCAAGAGCCGCCGCGGAAAACTCTACATCGACAGCACAGGCTGGGGCCCCGACGCCGGCTCGATCGAGTACGGGTACCGGGTCCCCTTCGGCGGCATCCATGTTTTCATCAGCAAGATCGGAGAACCGGGCCCCGAGTTAGGCGACTGCGCCGACCTCATTGAGACAGCTCAGTGCACGAGATCGACCCTGGCTAAACCGACCAGGAAGCACGCCTTCGTGGGAGTCATCCACGGGGGAAGCTACGAGGAAGGATCCGAATCTGGTGACGAAACCGCCATCTACTCTGGCGATGAAACGTCGACCGGGGAGACCGAATCTCTTTACCAGCTACAAGATGATCGGGTTGGGGGCGGCTCCGATGGCAACAGTATTCCGGACCCCTCTGATCTGCCCTATCGGGTTGGGATCTTCATGGCTGGGACACAGGCGGCGCCACGATCATCAACTGCAGCAGCAGCGATCTCCGGATCGGCAGCAGCAACGGCTGCGCGGGCAGGAGGCCCTACCGGTTCACCAGCCCAAGTTTTGTCAGACCTGTTTGACGCACTAGCAGCGCTCATGGCGGAGGCCAACCCGGTGGATCAGGAGGTTCACAATGCTGAGATTACCAAAGTGAGGGAGCAGATCACTCGGGCTAAAGCGGAGCTGGCAGCAGAAGAGATCAGGATGACGGCGGAGCGCGCCGCTTTAGATGCACAGGCTTACAGGCTCATGATGGACCAGAAGGCATCCCAGGAGGTCCTGAAGAGAAAATCCCGGTCTCGGTTGCCCGCCGCCCTCGACGCTCGAAATCTCTTCAACACCCCGGGGGTAAACCGTGCGGAGGCGACAGCCGGCGCCCCGGTTCAGCACCGGATTATAGACCTGCCTCGTCATAACACTGATACACCACCGGCCATGCCAACGCCGTCAGGTCATTATTCCAACCCGATGGATAACCTCGTCGCGGCGGCGGCTCTGTTGGAAGCCATTCCGATCGAAGGAGATTCACCGCAGGATGAAGAGACACGCCGGGTCAAGGAGCTCCTTAGGACCGCGTTGGCCCAGCAAGAAGCGTATTCGCAAAGCCGTGATCGGATTCACTCCACTCCTCGCCCCAGCAGGAGCTATAGTAGGCGCGTGGAGGAGCCGGCCGTTTCAAGTAACGCCAGGCGTGAAGCGCTCCGCGCCAACAATCCGGCGGACGTCGACAATACTCACGAGAATGTGGATCGCACCCGTGCACGGGAGGCCGGATTAGCAGCGCAGCATCAGGCTCGTCAGCTTACACCTATCTTCCCCGCAGCTACGGTTGAACCGGGGGTGGTCTCCAGTTCTTTGGGAGTACCGTGCCTTGTTCCCGCTTTACGCAACGTACGCCTGCCCAAAGACTTCAAAGGCCCCCGCAAGGTACCAAACTACACGGCAGATCAGCCTCCGGAGACATGGGTGGAGAGCTATGAAATGGCTATGGAGATGCTGGATGTGGATGACACGGCGTGTGCCAAGTATTTCACTATGATGTTAGAAGGAACGGCCCGGACTTGGTTAAAGAGCTTACCGCCTAATTCAATTAGTTCATGGGCCCAATTACACGCCCGGTTTATCAAGAATTTCAAGGACACGTGCAAACAGCCAATGTCAATAGTTGACCTAGCAGCCTGCGTTCAGCAAGAAGGGGAATCAACTACCCATTGGGTACGGCGGGTATCAGAAGTTTTGCACTCGTCAGATCGCATCAACGCAGACACCGCCGTGGTGCTGTTGGAGAGCAACTGTCGGTTTGGCCCTTTGAAGCTAAAGCTGGGCCGGATGAAGCGTGATTGTACAGATATAGGAACGCTCATGACCGCTTTAGTGAAGTATGCGGATTCTGACAGTACCAAGGATCCTGACTCTGGTGATGACAAAGCAGGGAAGGGAAAGAAGAATAGCAACACCAAAGGCCAGCAGCATCGGCCGACAGGTAATGGAGGCGGAGGAAAGCGTAAACCGGACGGGAGCATGGACTTGGTGGCCAGCACAAGTGCACAGGATAAAGGCCAGCGGCGTAAGGGGAAACAGCCAAGTTTCCGCGCACATCCCGGTCCTAATCCGGAGCGTTTGAACTTTTTCTTAAACCAGCCCTGTCCGAAGCACGGAACAAAGGAGGAACCAGCAGCCCATCTTTGGAAGGATTGTTATATCATGAAGGAATTCAAAAGCTCAAACACTTTCCAATATGATCACAGCTCCGGTGGCGGTTCCGGTTCCGGATCAGGGTACGGTGGCGGGAATTCCGGTCCAGGGTTCCAGGGTAACCCGGGCGGACAGGTCAGCCAAAATAATCAGAATAATCAAAGTAATCAAAGTGGTTATCAGAGCAACCCGAAACAGTTGAGTGGTGGACAGTATCATGTCTTTACTACGAGCTTGGATAAACGAGATAGGAAGCTTCAGAGGCGGGCAGTCAGTGCTGTCGAACCGGCCACGCCTCACTATCTGCGGTGGTCGGAACAGCCTATCATATGGAGCCGAGAAGATCATCCTCCCAGGGTGTATAATCCGGGTCAGTTAGCACTGGTGGTAGCGCCTCAGGTGGGAGGTTATAAGCTCACCAAGGTGCTCATGGACAGAGGGAGCAGCATTAACATCTTGTATTATGAGACCTTCCGTCGTATGGGACTGGTAGATAAGGATCTCAGACCGACCAATACAGTGTTCCACGGGGTGGTGCCTGGCAAGTCTGCGTATCCGGTTGGTAAGATAGCCCTTGAAGTAGTATTTGGCGATAGTCACGATTCCAGATCAGAGACGCTGACGTTCGAGGTGGTTAAAATCCAAAGTCCGTACCACGCTTTGTTCGGACGGCCAGCTTATGCAAAATTTATGGCACGGCCCTGCTACGTATATCTGCAACTTAAGATGCCAGGTTACAAGGGCACTATAACGGTTCATGGGAGCCGCCGAATTGCTTTGGAATGCGAGGAAGGAGATGCGACTTATGCTGAATCGGTTTGTGCTACGGAGGAGCTAAAGCAGTACAAAGACAGTGTTGATCCGGAGGATATGACTTCATTAAAAAAGCCAACTACGGACCACGATCCGGCCTTGAAGTTTAAGTCAGCGGCCGAAACTAAGCTTGTTGACTTCGTACCTGGCGATTCATCCAAGCAGTTCAGCATCAGTGCAAACTTGGATCCAAAATAGGAAAGCGCGCTCATCGAGTTCATCCGTGAGAATCGGGACATCTTTGCATGGAAGCCATCTGACATGCCTGGTGTACCGAGGCAACTCGCTGAGCACACCCTTAATGTGGATCCTAAGTACAAGCCGGTAAAGCAGTTCTTACGGCGGTTTAACGAAGAAAGACGTAAAGCGATTGGTGAGGAAGTGGCCAGGCTCCTGGCAGCTGGGTTTATCATTGAGGTTTTTCATCCCGAATGGCTCGCTAATCCGGTGCTAGTTCTTAAGAAAAACGGCACCTGGCGCATGTGTGTGGACTACACAGACTTGAATAAAGCTTGCCCAGCAGATCCTTTTGCTCTCCCCCGGATTGATCAGATCATTGATGCTACGGCAGGTTGCGAGCGTTTAAGTTTTTTGGATGCTTATTCGGGTTATCATCAGATCAAGATGGCAGTTAAGGACCAGGAGAAGACAGCGTTTATTACTCCCTTTGGAGCCTTCTGCTATGTGTCTATGCCCTTTGGGCTTAAGAGTGCGCAGGCTACTTATCAACGATGTGTGCGAAATTGCCTCCACGAGCAGATTGGTCGTAATGTGCATGCTTATGTGGATGATATTGTGGTCAAGTCACGAAAGGAGGAGACCCTGGTTGACGATTTGAAGGAGACTTTCTTTGAGAGTGTACCAAATGATGCTCAACCCGGCTAAATGTGTTTTTGGTGTACCTGCAGGCAAGCTGTTGGGATTTTTAGTGTCCCATAGAGGAATTGAGGCCAATCCAGAAAAGATCACAGCCATCACCTCCCTGGCCAAACCGAAATGCATCAATGATGTTCAGCGCATGGCCGGGCGGATTGCAGCGTTAAGCCGGTTTATCAGTCGCCTTGGTGAAAAGGCGATCCCTTTGTATCAAATGCTCAAGAAGACGGATCAGTTTGTCTGGAGTCCGGAGGCTGATAAAGCGTTTGAGGACTTGAAACGACAACTAGTCAATCCGCCAGTGTTGGCAGCCCCTGTAGATAAAGAGCCACTCCTGTTATATGTTGCAGCGAATGCCAGAGCAGTCAGTGTGGCGATGGTGGTAGAACGAAAGGAGGCTGGAAAGGAACATCCGGTTCAGCGACCGGTTTACTACATCAGTGAAGTACTTATCGAGTCCAAACAAAGGTATCCGCATTGGCAGAAGCTGGTGTATGGCGTTTTTATGGCAAGCCGGAAGCTGAGGCAATATTTCCAAGGACACCCAATCACGGTGGTCAGTTCTGCTCCTTTGGGTGACATTATACAGAACCGGGAGGCGACCGGTCGGATTGCCAAGTGGGCTATCGAGCTCGGGCCGCACGATTTAAGGTACGTACCCCGGACGGCCATAAAATCACAGGCACTTGTCGATTTCATAAACGATTGGACAGAGTTACAAGCGCCTGAGGAGAAGCCAGACAACACCTATTGGACCGTTCATTTTGACGGGTCAAGACAATTGGAAGGCTCGGGGGCTGGAGTCGTTTTAACTTCCCCGCGAGGAGATAAGTTTTGTTATGTCCTCCGTTTAATGTTCCCCTGTACAAATAATGCGGCGGAGTATGAGGCTTTGCTTCATGGTCTTCGGGTGGCTAAAGAGATGAATCTGAGCAGAGTTAGGTGCTTTGGTGATTCGGATCTGGTGGCTCAGCAGGTATCTGGCACCTGGGATTCTAAGGATCCGCTTATGGCTGCATACCGACGTGAAGTAGATATGGTGGCTGGGCATTTCAAAGGTTATCAAGTGGATCATGTGGACCGCAGAAAGAATGAGGCAGCGGACGCTTTAAGTCGCTTGGGCTCCCAACGTAAACCGGTCCCACCCGATGTTTTCTTGGATGTATTGTATCACCCATCAGTACAGCTGCCCGGTGAGCTGGAGTTGGCTGTTCCTGATCCGGAGGCTCAATTAGTGGCGGCTCTTCACACCACCCCGGATTGGACGCTCCCTTATCTGGCATATATGAACCGGGGTGAGTTGCCAGAGGATGAAAGCTTGGCTCGACAGATAGTACGACGGTCCAAGTCTATGACCATTTTTCAAGGAGAGTTACATCATCGCAGCGTGTCAGGAGCGCTGCAACGGTGCATATCCCCTAAGGAGGGGTGCGAGATATTACGAGAAATACATGAAGGGGATTGCGGCCACCACGCCGGTTCAAAATCATTGGTGGCTAAAGCGTTCCGCCACGGTTTCTACTGGTTAACTGCTCACGCTGATGCGGAAGACCTGGTCCGATTATGTGATGGTTGCCAGAAATTTTCCAGACGAGCGCACATACCGGCTCAAGAATTGAGGATGATTCCAATCACTTGGCCGTTCGCGACTTGGGGGCTTGATATGGTTGGGCCTTTTAAGCGTTCCAAAGATAAGAAGACCCACCTACTGGTGGCGGTTGACAAATTTACAAAGTGGGTGGAGGCAGAACCTGTCAGTAAGTGTGATGCTGCCACGGCGGTTCGGTTTATAAAAAAGGTGATCTTCCGGTTTGGATTTCCGCACAGCATCATCACGGATAATGGTACCAATCTATCCAAGGGGGCCATGAAAGAGTTCTGTGCACGGGAGCATATACGGCTTGATGTTTCTTCGGTAGCGCACCCACAGTCTAATGGTCAGGCAGAACGAGCGAACCAAGAGATCTTGAGAGGTATCAAACCCCGGCTTCTGGTCCCTTTGCAAAGGACACCGGGTTGTTGGGTGGAGGAGCTACCGTCTGTATTATGGAGCATCAACACCACGCCTAACAGATCCACGGGGTTTACGCCGTTTTTTATGGTCTATGGAGCCGAGGCGGTTCTCCCAAGTGATATACGACATGACTCACCTCGCGTGGCAGCATATGTTGAAGCGGATAATGAGCAGGCACGGCAGAACGCTCTTGACTTGTTGGATGAGGAGCGTGACTTGGCAGCTGCCCGTTCAGCGATTTACCAGCAAGATCTTCGCCGTTACCACAGCCGTCGGGTTAGGACCAGAACCTTTCAGGAGGGGGATTTGGTGCTTCGGCTCATCCAGGATCAATCTGATCAGCATAAATTATCCCCGCCTTGGGAGGGACCTTTTGTGGTCAGCAAGAATCTGAATAATGGGTCATATTACCTGATTGATATTCGAGAGCGCAAGGATTCACGCACATCAGAGGAGGAAACCAGCAGGCCATGGAACATAGCTCATCTTCGACCTTATTACACATGAGCCCTGGGCTCTGTTTATGTACATATCATGACCATGTATATATTATGATTAATACAATAAACCGAAGCCTCGAGTAAAACGGGGTCTCTTCTGTTCTTCACATCATGTGTGCTTACCCCTGGAGGTCGCTTCACAGAAGTTCAAATTATAGATTCCGGTTTAAAGGCCGGTTCAAGGGAAGATGTCTCCCACAGGGTTGTGAAGCTCTTAACATCCGGTTCAATATCCCGGTTCAAGCATAAGGCTTACTGTTCAAACATAGGCCGTATTCGAGCCAAAGAGAACATAGCCATTCAGCATGAGGCTTCCTGTTCAAACATAGGTCGTATTCGAACCAAAGAGAACATAGCTATTCAAACATGGGGCTTCCTGTTCAAACATAGGTCGGGTTCGAACCAAAGAGAACATAGCTAAACCCTATAAAGTCAGTTGGGGACCTAGTCGGCCTGAACCGTAGCTACACCTCCGGGGGGCTTGGTCATGTCTTGACGACGGTAATGCCTTCTGGCTGGCACATTTGCCACTGAATCAGTTGGGGACCTAATCGACTTGAACCGTAGATTACGCCTTATGGGAACTCGGTCATGTCTTGATGATGGTAATGCCTTCTGGTCGGCTTTTTAGCCAATGAATCATTTGGGGGCTTGGTCGTGTCCGAACCAACGCAATGCCACTTGATCGGCCCTTGGCCATTGAGTCACTTGGGGGCTTGGTTGACGAACCAATGCAATGCCATTTGGCCGGCATATTTGCCACGATTCAGTTAGGAACCTGGTCGACCTAAACCGTAGCTACACCTCTTGGGGGCTCGGTTTTGTCTCGACGATGGTCACACCTTCTGAACGGTTCATAGTAGCCACTATTTGCATGCGTTTTACTATCGCGTTGCCTTTTCATATTTGGTTCTTGTTTCCTGCCTTTATTGTGGTATTTTTTGTTCTTCAGAACGTCAAGTGTTTTTAAACCGATTCAGCTGACATGGCCTGGTCCGTTTTTTAACCCAGAGGCAAGTTGCCCGGTTTGGCAAGGGCGCAACACGGTTCATAGGGCCGGAAGATCTTGTGTACTCAATAAAGACAGGAAACAAAGTTGGAAAACGTCATTGGAAAAGAGCATCAGTACTCGTGCGCGAAGGCACATTCAAATGCAGAGGTATCAAACTATCTTATTACAAGGCAAACGTAGTGCCTGAATATATTGTTCGTTGACGGATTAAAACGTCACCAAGTAAGGTGAACCGGAGCGTTGATTAGGCCTGTTCGCTGCCTCGGTTCGAAGGCTGGGGATCGTCTTGCGCCGCTTCAGCTCTATCTTGGTTACCCATTGGCTGGAAATCAGCAGTGGTCCAGTCGATTCCCATTAGCACTTGAAAGACGGCTTCTTCGTGAATCAGCAAAGACGGTTCAATATCAGGGGCGTAAGTATGCTTACGGATTGGAGGAATAAGGTTTCCCGCTTCAGGGACCGGAGCAGCCACTCGTTTGTTCTGGTTGTCGTATTGGGCTTGGTAACGTGACAGATCTGCTTCCTCAGCCAATTGACAAGCTAGGGGGCGCACCGCCCGGTTTATCGCCCTCAAATCGTCTTCACCAAAGTCTGAACCGTCTTCCTTTAAGCTGGGGTATCCTTGGGCCGCTTCGACAGGATCGAAATCTGGTACCCATGCTTTGGCCCGGATCAAGGCAGTAATGGCTCCAGTTCGAGCAGCTGATCTTTTCAATTCTTCAATCCGGGCTGGAAGCATGGACAGCCTCTTTAATGTGTCTTGAATCAGAGACGGCGCAGGGTTGTTATGCGACGCAGTGGTGATAGCCCTTTGTGCTCCGGTGTACAACTGTTCAATCAGAGTATAAGCAGCTTTGAGTTTCATCCGCACATCAGAACCCAAGTGTCCAATACGTGAGCCTGCAGTGTTTCAAGATGGATTACAAACCGGACATAGAATGTAACAAACAAGGTATAAATTGGAAGAGGGGCGTCGAAAAGCTTACCAAAGACAGCAGAGGTCATGGAGTGTATCTGTCGCTTCACGGTGGATAATTCATCGACCACCGGTTTAAGAGCAGCTTCGGCATTTTCAGCCCTCTTCGTCAAAAGAGCTCTCTCAGTAACCCAATCAGCTTGTTCTTTCTGGTGGCTTTCTTTCAGCTGTTCCATAACGGTTAAGGCATGGGCCAATTCGTCCTTCGTTTTTTTCAGTTTCAGCCTGTTGGGTTTTTAAGATTTCCTGAAGGTTCGAGACTTGTTTCGCTTGGGTCTTTAGATCCCCCTGCAGCAGGTCGTCAAAACAGTGTTCAGAAAATATTGCACGGTTTGGAAGTATCAACCACACAAGCAAGTTATGTGCTCGATACTTGGGGGCTAATGCATATTTGATTTTAACGCAAGTTTCCCATTGCAAAAAGTCCCAAGATTAATACAAGTATTTAAACTTGGCACTTGGGGGCTAATAGTTATCTAATGATGTTTTCTGGTTATGACATAAGTTGAAGCCTTGGGTTTTCTAAACCGGACTTTAATTGTCAAGACAGCCTGATCCGGGTTTACCGTCTCGGTTTGGAAATATTGATAAGCTAAGTTGCAATGGAATAAAGCACAAGGGAGTTACCTCAAGTTTCTCCTTCATCATCTTGATCATGCCAGCTTCATAATCCCGACTGGTGTACAGTCGGTTCAGGTACCCGGAATAAAGATCCGGGGCGCTTAAAGCGGCGTACGTAGAAGAGTCAAGGTCCCATTTGCCCTTCATGGCCGAGATTTCGTCCTTGGCAGTATGCTTGGCTAAGGTAGCAGTGTTCCCCGGTTCAGAGTGACCGATGCCGGTAATCACAACATCATCGTCCTTGGAATCGCTGCTCTGCAGTGGCCCTGTCGGCTTATCAGCAGTTCCAGAAGGGGGGATGGATTCCTCAACCCGAACAGGACTGGCAGGCGGATCAGTATGGCTGGCAGGTTCGATAATCCTTTCTTCAGCACAGGTGTCATCTTGCGGAGATAGATAACTCTGAGTGTCCTCACGACCCGGAGAGTCAGCACCAGGAGTTTTCTCCGGTTTAGGAGCGGCAGTTCCTCCAGCCGGGTTATCCAGACGAGCCTTCTTGCTCGGTCTAGGTTTGGCCCTGGAAAAAGCCCAAAGATTGAAAAAAGGTATAAGATGGATTAAGAAACCCATACAGAGATATGTTGTGATCGGTCCAACTTACCCAATAACTGTCTTCAACGGTGGCAGTTGAGTGGCTGAAGATTCACCGGAAGAGGAATGGGAAGTGACCTGATAATCGGAGTCAGATGGATTTAGAGGCTGACGAGTTAAACCTGCTTTAGGAGGAAAGCTAGCGCATAAATTGGAGACCTCTGAGCGGCGTCTCCGAACCGGGCTGTTCGGTAAACCGGCGGAGGTGACTACCTGGCCGCTATGCCGAGTGGTGCGTCGAGCTTCATGTTGCTGGGTCTTCACAAGAAATTTGGGATCCAAATAAGCAAGAGGGTGAGAAAATTTAAGTTTCCGGTTTGCTTGGCGAGGTTTTTTCAAAGGCAAAGGAACGACATCAGAAGAAAGAATAGTTACCTCTGGGCCTTCAGCATTGCTCGCTTCAGCGTCGTCCTGACAAATATCATCATCAATAAGACGTACAAAAAGTAAGCCAACTGAATCAAGGTCTACCCCAAGGTCCGGATTACCCACATCATCCTCCTCTAAATCGGGGGTACAGGAAGCAGTGTGCCTTTTCTTTGTAGCAGGCTTCTTCACCCTTGTCTTGGGTCTGATTATCTTTTCGGTTGGCTCCTGAAGCTTCTTGCTCCAAAACGGATCATCTCCCTGTTTCGGAAAGGACTGGAAGATTAGCAATATATATAAGGAGATCAAAAATTCTATAAACAGGGAGGAGTTACTTACAGCAGGTGATTTGTTTGTGGCGCAAAATGGAAGCAGGCCGGTTCGAGCGCAAACATGTTCCGGTTCGTTCAGCATCTTTTTCACGGCTTCAGCGACTTCGTCCTCCGTCAGCTGAATGTTGCAGTGCCTCAAAGGATCATCAACCCGACCCGTGTATTGGCACATCAAACCGGAGCGGATGCTAAGGGGCAGGATGCTCCATGAAATCCAGCAACGAGCAAGATCAACCCCCGTTAAACCATTAGCCATGAAGGCTCTGAGCTTGGACAGCTGAGGGGCATACTTACTCCTCTCTTTGGCAGTTAGCCGTGGGGGGAAGGGGTGAGTGTTGCTAAGTCTCTCTGGACGGAAACCGGGCAGTGGATTTTCTTCAGCAGGGGAAGTATCCTTGCAATAGAACCAAGTGCAATTCCATTCTTGCGGATGACTATGCAACTTGGCGTGAGGATAAGTCACCTCTTTCCTCTTCTGAATCGCCATACCACCCAGTTCCATATTAGGGCCGTCGGTAAATTCAGTACGTCGGTTCAAATGGAAAAAGTCCCGGAATAGCTCTATAGTAGGTTCTTCTTGGAAGTACGCCTCGCAAAGTACTTGAAAATGACAGATATTCGTGACTGAATTTGGACCAACATCTTGTGGGCGCAGCCTAAAATTAGCCAAGACGTCCCGATAAAATTTTGAACCGGGTGGATTAAACCCCCGGGCCAGGTGATCCGCAAACACCACCACTTCTCCCTCCTGCGGGGTAGGAGGACATTCATCTCCTGGAACCCTCCAATGGATGGTACTTTTGCTACTCAAAGCACCAGTCAGAACTAAGTTGTTTAGTTGGGTCTCAGTGATGCAAGAGGGAACCCAGTTGCATTCATACACCTGTTTTGCCATGAGGAAATCTACAAGGCAAAGGTATTCCGGTTTGAGAGCAAGTATGATTGTAAACCGAAGATGCTCTTATATAGAGTCAGGTTATCTACAATAATATCAACCGGTGGTTCATCAAGGGGACTAATGGATGTGTAGATCGGTTTGTTCGCTTTGCTAAGAGTTAAACCGACCAGATCTAAACAGTTGTGAGTATGAAAGCAGAAACAGATCCCGTACAGATTCTTTCAAAGCAATGGATCTACAGCTAGGGCGAAAAGGAAATAAAAACAGGTAATATGAAGTCGGGCTCACAGCAGAACAACATAAGTTCGACAAGCAGGAACAAGAGTGAGATCTAAGGAAATGAGTGCAGATTTATGGTGACTGCTAAGAGGAACTACAAATCCAGATACAGGTATCATCATCTGTTCGCAAAGGCTGCTATGGGGATGAGCAAGAAACAGTAGCAGGACGATGAACCCTAGAACAGATCTAAAGCAACAAGAACAGGGGCCTTACCGGGGTCCAAGCAGATGTGGAAAGTCGCCGCGGTGCTCTGATCCGATCAGGTTGATGCAGCGGCCGGAGTTGATGCAGCAGCTGACGGCGGCGGCGGAGCTTTGAGGTCTGGGTCGCGAGGAAGACGAAGAAGGGGAGGAAAGGAAGATGGCCTTCAAGTCCTATTTATAAGGCGCGGCGCGTGTATCAGGCGCGCGAATCCAGGGGCCGGAGATTTCGGAAGCCCAGCCGTCGCCCTGATTCTTGCGGGTTAGCGAAAGGAGACGGTAGCTTGCGCTGACGTCACATCGGTTTACCACAGCAAAAGGAGATGGAGAAACGACGGTTTAACAAGTCACTGGAAGACATTTGAAGACAGAAATTCTTATTAAGGATTGACATGAACCTGTTCAAATCAATCTGGGGCCTAATGTTGGGGATGTTGCTATCCGGGGTAAACCGGCCTGCAGGGCCCGGGTTACCTCCGTCAACAGACCCGAGATGTTAAAACCCAAGGAGAGATAGAAGGGCCTAAGGCCCATAATCGGTTTAAAGGTTTATGATGTAAACCGGCCTGATGTAAACTTGTATTGTAAGTTAGGAATAGAGAGACCGACCCGGGCACGTTTATTAGCCGGAGGTTGGGACTTTGCAGACCGACGGGCGTCACCCGTGTATATAAGGGGATGACCCGACGGCGGTTTGAGGACAGAGAAAAAAGAACTCGAGGTTTAGGCGAAGCTTATCGCTCCCTAAGCCCTCGAAACCCGTCAATCCCATCACAACTAGACGTAGGCTTTTACCTTCATCGAAGGGGCCGAACTAGTATAAAAACCGTGTCCTTGTGTCCACTTTAACCCCTTCAAGCTAACCCGTTGCGATGGCTCCACGACTAAGTCCTCTTACTAGGACATCTGCCGTGACAAATCCACGACAGTTTGCCTAGAACTCGAAATGGCAAGGATTTCGTTTTTGTTGTTGTGGACCGTTTCTCCAAAATGGCTCATTTCATTCCTTGCAACAAGATAGACGATGCTTCACATGTTGCAAACTTGTTTTATAGGGAAATCTTGCGACTTCATGGAGTGCCTAAGAAGATTGTCTCGGACCGCGACGTCAAGTTCTTGAGTTACTTTTGGAAGACCTTGTGCGCCAAGCTCGGAATCAAGCTCTTGCTCTCTTCGGCATACCATCCACAAACCGACGGCCAAACGGAGGTGACCAACCATACGCTCTCCACCCTACTACGCATGTTGATAAAGAAGAACATTAAGGAGTGGGAAGAGTGCCTACCAATCCCCGAGTACGCCTACAATCGTGCAAGACATTCGACTACCGGCAAGTCCCCCTTCGAGATCGTCTATGGCTTCAACCCATTGTCCCCATTGGACATCCTACCTCTACCGCTACAAGAGCGCACAAACATGGACTCGAGTGCATGAGTCAACTTCCTCAAGAATATGCATGAAGATACAAGAAATACCATCGAGCGCCAAGTACAACGACTCGCGACCAAGCTCAACGTCAACAAGCAACCCATGATGTTCCATGTTGGAGATCTTGTGTGGCTACACCTTCGCGAGGATCGCTTCCCCAATAAACGCAAGTCCAAGCTACTACCACGAGCGGATGGACCCTTAAAGGTGATTGCACGCTACAACAACAACGCATACAAGGTCGACATCCCACGCACAAGTACTCCGTGAGCGACATCTTCAACATCAAGGATCTCTCCCCGCACCATGGTGATGAGGATTTCGATCCGAGGTCGGATCTTTCCCAAGGGATGGGAGATGATGCGGAGCATCCCACGATCATCCCCATGGACCTACCATCATCTCATCAAGAACCAAGAGGACCTATGACACGAGCACAAGCTAGAGCTCTCGAGAACGAGGTGACTTCTTTCCTTGGTAATATCACATATGATCCACTCGAGACATGTCTACTACCAAAATCCGATATGCTATGCATGATCAGGTGTCAAGAGGAACCTCCCGAAGATGTACGTGAAGAACGACAAGCCGCCAAGTCCAAGGATGAAGAGAACCAACGGAAACATGCAAGTTCACCTTCCAGGCCCCGGACATCCGGCCAAGACCCCGGACATCCGGCCCCTGGAGATGCAAAAGACAACAGCAAGTCCAGCCGCAGAAGAGATACAGGGCCCGGACTGAAGGAAATATGCCCTAGAGGCAATAATAAAGTTATTATTTATTTCCTTATATCATGATAAATGTTTATTATTCATGCTAGAATTGTATTAACTGGAAACATAATACATGTGTGAATACATAGACAAACAGAGTGTCACTAGTATGCCTCTACTTGACTAGCTCATTAATCAAAGATGGTTATGTTTCCTAACCATGAATAAAGAGTTGTTATTTGATTAACGAGAGCACATCATTAGTTGAATGATCTGATTGACATGACCCATTCCATTAGCATAGCACCCGATCGTTTAGTATGTTGCTATTGCTTTTATCCATGACTTATACATGTTCCTTTAACTATGAGATTATGCAACTCCCGTTTACCGTAGGAACACTTTGTGTGCTACCAAACGTCACAACGTAACTGGGTGATTATAAAGGTGCTCTACAGGTGTCTTCGAAGGTACATGTTGGGTTGGCGTATTTCGAGATTAGGATTTGTCACTCCGATTGTCGGAGAGGTATCTCTGGGCCCTCTCGGTAATGCACATCATATAAGCCTTGCAAGCATTGCAACTAATGTGTTAGTTGTGAGATAATGTATTACGGAACGAGTAAAGAGACTTGCCGGTAACGAGATTGAACTAGGTATTGGATACCGACGATCGAATCTCGGGCAAGTAACATACCGATGACAAAGGGAACAACGTATGTTGTTATGCGGTCTGACCGATAAAGATCTTCGTAGAATATGTAGGAGCCAATATGGGCATCCAGGTCCCGCTATTGGTTATTGACCGGAGACGTGTCTCGGTCATGTCTACATTGTTCTCGAACCGTAGGGTCCGCACGCTTAAGGTTTCGATGACAGTTATATTATGAGTTTATGAGTTTTGATGTACCGAAGGAGTTCGGAGTCCCGGATAAGATCGGGGACATGACGAGGAGTTTCGAAATGGTCGAGACGTAAAGATCGGTATATTGGACGACTATATTCGGACATCGGAAAGGTTCTGAGTGATCCGGGTATTTTCAGAGGTACCGGGGAGTTACGGGATTACGGGAGAAGTAATGGGCCTTGATGGGCTTTAGTGGGAAAAGGAAAAAGGCTGCTGCGCCCCCCCTCCCCTCTAGTCCGAATTGGACTAGGGAAAAGGGGGCCGGGCACCTCTCCTTCCCCTCCTATTCCTTCTCCCTTCCTCCCCTCTTGGTGGACTCCTACTAGGACTTGGAGTCCTAGTAGGACTCCATATCTTGGCCGCACCAATTGGCTTGGCCGGCCTCCTCCTCCTCCATCCTTTATATACTGAGGCAAGGGGCACCCCTTGGACACACAATTGATCAACGTGATCGTTCCTTAGCCGTGTGCGGTGCCCCCCTCCACCATATTCCACCTCGGTCATATTGTCGCGGTGCTTAGGCGAAGCCCTGCGCCGGTAACACATCAAGATCGTCACCACGCCGTCGTGCTGACGGAACTCCTCCCCGAAGCTTTGCTGGATTGGAGCCCGGGGATCGTCATCGAGCTGAACGTGTGCCAAGAACTCGGAGGTGCCGGAGTAACGGTGCTGTGATCGGTTGGATCGCGAGGAGAACGTACGACTACTTCCTCTACGTTGAGTCAACGCTTCCGCTTCGGTCTACAAGGGTACGTAGACAACACTCTCCCCTCTCGTTGCTATGCATCACCATGATCTTGCGTGTGCGTAGGAATTTTTTTGAAATTACTACATTCCCCAACAGTGGCATCAGAGCCTAGGTTTTTATGGTTTGATGTTATTTGCACGAGTAGAACACAAGTGAGTTGTGGACGATACAAGTCATACTGCCTACCAGCATGTCATACTTTGGTTCAGCGGTATTGTTGTACGAGACGATCCGGACCAACCTTACGCGTACGCTTACGCGAGACCGGTTCCCTCGACGTGCTTTGCACATAGATGGCTTGCGGAAGACTGTCTCTCCAACTTTAGTTGAACCGAGTGTGGCTACGCTCGGTCCTTGAGAAGGTTAAAACGGAGTCTATTTGACAAACTATCGTTGTGGTTTTGATGCGTAGGTAAGATGAGTTCTTGCTTAAGCCCGTAGCAGCCACGTAAAACTTGCAACAACAAAGTAGAGGACGTCTAACTTGTTTTTGCAGGGCATGTTGTGATGTGATATGGTCAAGACATGATGCTAAATTTTATTGTATGAGATGATCATGTTTTGTAACCGAGTTATCGGCAACTGGCAGGAGCCATATGGTTGTCGCTTTATTGTATGCAATGCAATCGCGATGTAATGCTTTACTTTATTACTAAGCGGTAGTGATAGTCGTGGAAGCATAAGATTGGCGAGACGACAACGATGCTACGATGGAGATCAAGGTGTCGCGCCGGTGACGATGGTGATCATGACGGTGCTTCGAAGATGGAGATCACAAGCACGAGATGATGATGGCCATATCATATCACTTATATTGATTGCATGTGATGTTTATCTTTTATGCATCTTATCTTGCTTTGATTGACGGTAGCATTATAAGATGATCTCTCACTAATTATCAAGAAGTGTTCTCCCTGAGTATGCACCGTTGCGAAAGTTCTTCGTGCTGAGACACCACGTGATGATCGGGTGTGATAGGCTCTACGTTCAAATACAACGGGTGCAAAACAGTTGCACACGCGGAATACTCAGGTTATACTTGACGAGCCTAGCATATAACAGATATGGCCTCGGAACACGGAGACCGAAAGGTCGAGCGTGAATCATATAGTAGATATGATCAACATAGTGATGTTCACCATTGAAACTACTCCATCTCACGTGATGATCGGACATGGTTTAGTTGATTTGGATCACGTGATCACTTAGAGGATTAGAGGGATGTCTATCTAAGTGGGAGTTCTTAAGTAATATGATTAATTGAACTTTAATTTATCATGAACTTAGTCCTGGTAGTATTAGCATATCTATGTTGTAGATCAATAGCTCGCGTTGTTACTTCCCCATGTTTATTTTGATATGTTCCTAGAGAAAATTGTGTTGAAAAATGTTAGTAGCAATGATGCGGATTGGATCCGTGATCTGAGGTTTATCCTCATTGCTGCACAGAAGAATTATGTCCTTGATGCACCGCTAGGTGACGGACCTATTGCAGGAGCAGATGCAGACATTAAGAACGTTTTGCTAGCTCAATATGATGACTACTTAATAGTTTAGTGCACCATGCTTAACTGCTTAGAATCGGGACTTCAAAGACGTTTTGAACGTCATGGAGCATATGAGATGTTCTAGGAATTGAAGTTAATATTTCAAGCAAATACCCGAGTTGAGAGATATGAAGTCTCCGACAAGTTCTATAGCTAAAAGATGGAGGAGAATCGCTCAACTAGTGAGCATGTGCTCATATTGTCTGGGTACTACAATCGCTTGAATCAAGTGGGAGTTAATCTTCCAGATAAGATAGTGATTGACAGAATTCTCTAGTCACCGTCACCAAGTTAGTAGAACTTCGTGATGAACTATAATATGCAAGGGACAACGGTAAATATTCCCAAGCTCTTCGCGATGCTAAAATCAGCGAAGGTAGAAATCAAAGAAAAACATCAAGTGTTGATGGTTGACAAGATCACTAGTTTCAAGAAAAGGGCAAAAGGAAAGAAGAGGAACTTCAAGAAGAACGGCAAGCGAGTTGCTGCTCAAGCGAAGAAGCTCAAGTCTGGTCCTAAGCCTGAGACTAAGTGCTTCTACTGCAAAGGGACTGGTCACTAGAAGCGGAACTACCCCAAGTATTTGGCGGATAAGAAGGATGGCAAAGAGAACAAAAGTATATTGGATATACAGATTATTGATGTGTATTTTACTAGTGTTCATAGCAATCCCTCGGTATTTGATACTGGTTCAGTTGCTAAGAAGTAGTAACTCGAAACGGGAGTTGCAGAATGAACAGAGACTAGTTAAGGGTGAGGTGACGATGTGTGTTGGAAGTAGTTCCAAGATTGATATGATCATCATCATACACTTCCCTATACTTTCGAGATTAGTGTTGAACCTAAATAAGTGTTATTTGGGGTTTGCGTTGAGCATAAATATGATTTGATCATGTTTATTGCAATACGGTTATTCATTTAAGTTAGAGAACAATTGTTGTTCTGTTTACATGAATAAAACCTTCTATGGTCATACACACCAACGAAAATGGTTTGTTGGATCTCGATCGTAATGATACACATATTCATAATATTGAAGCCAAAAGATGCAAAGTTAATAATGATAGTGCAACTTGTTTGTGGCACTGCCGTTTAGGTCATATTGGTGTAAAGCGCATGAAGAAACTCCATGCTGATGGAATTTTGGAATCACTTGATTATGAATCACTTGATGCTTGCGAACCATGCCTCATGGGCAAGGTGACTAAGACTCCGTTCTCCGGAACAATGGAGCGAGCAACAGATTTGTTGGAAATCATACATACTGATGTATGTGGTCCGATGAATATTAAGGCTCGCGACAAGTATCATTATTTTCTGACCTTCACAGATAATTTGAGCAGATATGGGTATATCTACTTGATGAAACATAAGTCTGAAACATTTGAAAAGTTCAAAGAATTTTAGAGTGAAGTGGAAAATCATCGTAACAAGAAAATCAGGTTTCTACGATCTGATCGCGGAGACAAATATTTGAGTTACGAGTTTGGTCTTCGATTAAAACAATGTGGAATAGTTTCACAAATTCATGCCACCTGGAACACCACAGCATAATGGTGTGTCCGAATGTCATAACCGTACTTTATTGGATATAGTACAATCTATGATGTTTCTTACCAATTTACCAATATCGTTTTGGGATCATGCATTAGAGACAGTTGCATTCACGTTAAAAAGGGGCACCATCTAAATCCGTTGAGACGACACAATATGTACTATGGTTTGGCAAGAAACCAAAGTTGTCGTTTCTTAGAAGTTTGGGGTTGTGATGCTTATATGAAAAAGTTTCATCCTGATAAGCTCAAACCAAAATCGGAGAAATATGTCTTCATAGGATACCCAAAGGAAATTGTTGGGCACACCTTCTATCACAGATCCAAAGGCAAGACATTTGTTGCTAAGAATGGATCCTTTCTAGAGAAGGAGTTTCTCTCGAAAGAAGTGAGTGGGAGGAAAGTAGAAAACTTGATAAGGTAATTGTACCTTCTCCCTTATTGGAAAGTAGTTCATCACAGAAATCTGTTCTTGTGACTACTACACCAATTAGTGAGGAAGCTAATGATGATGATCATGTAACTTCAGATCAAGTTACTACCGAATCTCGTATGTAAACCAGAGTGAGATCCGCACCAGAGTGGTACGGTAATCCTGTTCTGGAAGTCATGTTACTAGACCATGACGAACTTGCGAACTATGAGGAAGCGATGATGAGCCCAGATTCCGCGAAATGGTTTGAGGCCATGAAATCTGAGATATGATCCATGTATGAGAACAAAGTTTGGACTTTGGTTGACTTGCCCGATGATCGGCAAGCAATTAAGAATAAATGGATCTTCAAGAGGAAGACGGACGCTGATAGTAGTGTTACTATCTACAAAGCTAGAATTGTCGCAAAAGGTTTTCGACAAGTTCAAGGTGTTGACTACGATGAGAGTTTCTCACTCGTATCTATGCTTAAGTCTGTCCGAATCATGTTAGCAATTGCCGCATTTTATGAAATCTGGCAAACGGATAAAACAAAACTGCATTCCTTAATGGATTTATTAAAGAAGAGTTGTATATGATGCAACCAGAAGGTTTTGTCAATCCTAAAGGTGCTAACAAAATGTGCAAGCTCCAGCGATCCATCTATGGACTGGTGCAAGCATCTCGGAGTTGGAATATACGCTTTGATGAGTTGATCAAAGCATATAGTTTTATACAGACTTACGGTGAAGCCTGTATTTTACAAGAAAGTGAGTGGGAGCACTACAACATTTCTGATAAGTATATGTAGATGACATATTATTGATCGGAAATAATGTAGAATTATTCTGTAAAGCATAAAGGAGTATTTGAAAGGAGTTTTTCGAAGAAGGACCTCGGTAAAGCTGCTTACATATTGAGCATCAAGATCTATAGAGATAGATCAAGACGCTTGATAAGTTTTTCAATAAGTACATACCTTGACAAGATTTTGAAGTAGTTCAAAATGGAACAGTCAAAGAAAGAGTTCTTGCCTGTGTTACAAAGTGTGAAATTGATTAAGACTCAAAGCCCGACCACGGCAGAAGATAGAAAGAGAATGAAAGTCATTCCCTATGCTTTAGCCATAGGTTCTATAAAGTATGCCATGCTGTGTACCAGATCTATTGCATACCCTACCACTGAGTTTGGCAAGGGAGTACAATAGTGATCTAGGAGTAGATCACTGGACAACGGTCAAAATTATCCTTAGTGGAATAAGGATATGTTTCTCGATTATGGATGTGACAAAAAGGTTCGTCGTAAAAGGTTACGTCGATGCAAGTTTTGACACTAATCTAGATGACTCTAAGTCTCAATCTAGATACATATTGAAAGTGGGAGCAATTAGCTAAAGTAGCTCCGTGCAGAGCATTGTAGACATAGAAAATTGCAAAATACATAACGGATCTGAATGTGGCAGACCCGTTGACTAAATTTCTCTCACAAGCAAAACATGATCACACCGTAGTACTCTTTGTGTGTTAATCACATAGCGATGTGAACTAGATTACTGAATCTAGTAAACCCTTTGGGTGTTGGTCACATATCGATGTGAACTATGGGTGTTAATCACATGATGATGTGAACTATTGATGTTAATCACATGGTGATGTGATCTAGATTATTGACTCTAGTGCAAGTGGGAGACTGAAGGAAATATGCCCTAGAGGCAATAATAAAGTTATTATTTATTTCCTTATATCATGATAAATGTTTATTATTCATGCTAGAATTGTATTAACTGGAAACATAATACATGTGTGAATACATAGACAAACAGAGTGTCACTAGTATGCCTCTACTTGACTAGCTCATTAATCAAAGATGGTTATGTTTCCTAACCATGAACAAAGAGTTGTTATTTGATTAACGAGATCACATCATTAGTTGAATGATCTGATTGACATGACCCATTCCATTAGCATAGCACCCGATCGTTTAGTATGTTGCTATTGCTTTTATCCATGACTTATACATGTTCCTTTAACTATGAGATTATGCAACTCCCGTTTACCGTAGGAACACTTTGTGTGCTACCAAACGTCACAACGTAACTGGGTGATTATAAAGGTGCTCTACAGGTGTCTCCGAAGGTACATGTTGGGTTGGCGTATTTCGAGATTAGGATTTGTCACACCAATTGTCGGAGAGGTATCTCTGGGCCCTCTCGGTAATGCACATCACATAAGCCTTGCAAGCATTGCAACTAATGTGTTAGTTGTGAGATGATGTATTACGGAACGAGTAAAGAGACTTGCCGGTAACGAGATTGAACTAGGTATTGGATACCGACGATCGAATCTCGGGCAAGTAACATACCGATGACAAAGGGAACAACGTATGTTGTTATGCGGTCTGACCGATAAAGATCTTCGTAGAATATGTAGGAGCCAATATGGGCATCCAGGTCCCGCTATTGGTTATTGACCGGAGACGTGTCTCGGTCATGTCTACATTGTTCTCGAACCGTAGGGTCCGCACGCTTAAGGTTTCGATGACAGTTATATTATGAGTTTATGAGTTTTGATGTACCGAAGGAGTTCGGAGTCCCGGATGAGATCGGGGACATGACGAGGAGTCTCGAAATGGTCGAGACGTAAAGATCGATATATTGGACGACTATATTCGGACATCGTAAAGGTTCTGAGTGATCCGGGTATTTTCGGAGGTACCGGGGAGTTACGGGATTACGGGAGAAGTAATGGGCCTTGATGGGCTTTAGTGGGAAAAGGAAAAAGGCTGCTGCGCCCCCCCTCCCCTCTAGTCCGAATTGGACTAGGGAAAAGGGGGCCGGGCACCTCTCCTTCCCCTCCTATTCCTTCTCCCTTCCTCCCCTCTTGGTGGACTCCTACTAGGACTTGGAGTCCTAGTAGGACTCCATATCTTGGCCGCACCAATTGGCTTGGCCGGCCTCCTCCTCCTCCATCCTTTATATACTGAGGCAAGGGGCACCCCTTGGACACACAATTGATCAACGTGATCGTTCCTTAGCCGTGTGTGGTGCCCCCCTCCACCATATTCCACCTCGGTCATATTGTCGCGGTGCTTAGGCGAAGCCCTGCGCCGGTAACACATCAAGATCGTCACCACGCCGTCGTGCTGACGGAACTCCTCCCCGAAGCTTTGCTGGATCGGAGCCCGGGGATCGTCATCGAGCTGAACGTGTGCCAAGAACTCGGAGGTGCCGGAGTAACGGTGCTGTGATCGGTTGGATCGCGAGGAGAACGTACGACTACTTCCTCTACGTTGAGTCAACGCTTCCGCTTCGGTCTACAAGGGTACGTAGACAACACTCTCCCCTCTCGTTGCTATGCATCACCATGATCTTGCGTGTGCGTAGGAAATTTTTTGAAATTACTACATTCCCCAACACGGACATCCGGCCCCGTGCCCCGGACATCCGGCTCCTCCCGAAGCCCCGGAAATCCGGCCATCAGCCCGAAAATCTGGCAACGTCTATCCAGAGAGCACAGAAACTTACCCTGCCACCCGGACATCCAGCCCCTCCTGAAGCCCCAGACATCCAGCCCGACGCCCGGACATCCGGCTCCGCCTGTCTGCGCAGAGTAAAGGACCGAAGCCCATGTACCTCTTCGCCCCCCTAGACTATATATACTGCACCCCCTTCCTCTTTCTAGGGTTAGCATTGTTTTAGCTCATAGGTGAGATAGAGCTTTGCTCATCCATACGGATCTCCTCCTCGAGAGAGACTGCGGCCCCTCTTCGGAGAAGATTGACTTGGATTCAAGACCCCCTCTTGGGTGGCCCCATCAAGACCTCCTTCTAGGAGAAGAGTCGGTTACATCTGTATCGTCCGTTGTTGACCTTGGATCATGTGTATCCCTTTGTGTTCTTGGATCTAGCGCATGTGTAATTGAATCTTGTTGGTTTGAGTGATTCTCTTGTGTTTCCCCTCGTTTTCCCCTCGTGTTCTTCGTGTTCTTAGCTGGGATCCGCTCCTTTCGTGAAAGATCGGCCATCTAGGGTTCCACCCTACATCACAAGCCACACTAAGGCCCACATGACATACACACAAAAAATGTGGCAAGATTCCCTTAGGCTTGCCAACTTGTGGCTCTCATTTTGAAGAACTAATAACTTTGCCTAAGCTTAGTTGTGGCAAAGTTGTCATGAATTAAGTTCAACCATGGAGTCTTCTAGATTATACATGTGGCAGAATCTGGTGGATGATATCCAACAGCCAGTAGTGCTCGGATTTTCCATCTTTGTACCTTCGGATTGGCTTCATCCAACGACCAACTTCCAAAGTTTTTCACACACTATATAGGGGGTATAGATATAGATGTGCCGGTCCGTTGCAATGGATCCAAAGTATATCTATTTAGTGGAGTGCACTCTAAACACATTATCTATTTATTTTTCTCTAACCTTCCGTAGCCATGCAACCAAGCCACATAAGCTTCATGGGTGCCCCCCACATCATATTATTCATACTACGTTGATTGAAAAAAAGATAAATCACCCAAAACAAGATATTCCCATTTCTTGTTCCTACGATGTTGTGTCGTGCACGTACCTACTAGTTGTATAGTGGTAGTACTAGTAATATAGTATTAGGAGTACAAACTTGGTACTAGTAGGAGTAGTACTAGTACGGAATGCTCCTACTCTATCAACGAGCCCCGTCTCACACCAAATTTCTTCGCTTCCGTGCTACAACTAGATCTTCCCCTCGTTTCTGTTTTCCAACCCGGCGGTGGGCGGGGTGTCGGTTTGCTCAACGGCGGTCCCACATGAAAGTGAAGATGCTAGGCAACACACCTTCCCTAAGCTATGTGTCGTGCCGGACGGGCCGTGTTGTACTCCCGATTCCCGGGCGTGTGGGGGTGAGATGCGAACGCGGCAGGCCTTTTCATTTTACCAGCAATGTGCACGTGCGTTGCGACGGATCCAAAGTAGTAAAATAGTAGTATTTGTTCACAAACTTGAAAGAAATCACTATTGTTTTGATATACTCCTAATACATTACTCCCTCCGTACCTAAATATTTGTCTTTTTTGAGATTTCAAATGGACTATCACATACGGATTATATAGACATATTCTAGTGTTTCTAGCAAGATGCCCGCGCGTTGCACAAAGTTGATGGAAAAGGTAAGCACAACTTATAAATTGACGGATGGAGTACTAGTTACAGTGATGCATATAATTAAGCAAAGGGATTGCACATGTCGGTATTGACTAGAACGAGAATGCAATAGCACAATAAGAATTAAGGCTACGATGATGCGATCGCAGTAGTGGTTACAGAAGGCAAGAAGAAAGATGGATCCATGAACATACGACCTCCTCCTCCTCAATTTAGTGCGCCGGGCCACCGACAGGCGGCTAAGGAGCGGTTGCTTTTGTGGCGAGGTCGAGGTGCTTCTCAGCAAAGGCATCCAAGGCTTCCACCCGGTTGAGGAAGGCCAACGTCGTAGCGTCCTCACTGGCCTTGTAGATACCTATGTACATGATTTGCTCGTACACGTGGATGTGTAGGTCGATGAATTCTTGCAGGGCGAGGCGCCTCGCGGCGAGCGCGACCTCCAGGTGGACATTCTTCGTGGCATCGGCGGGCAGTCGCAGGGCCACCAGTGCTTGAAAGAGGTTTCGGCCATGGAGGCCGATTAGGGTGGCAGGCAATGAGGAGCCCGGGTGCGCGGGCTGGAGGAGTACGGCGATGTCGTCCGCAAGCTTCTTAAGGACCGTGAACTTGTTGCTGGTGGCAACGATCATCTGGTCCAACTGAGAGTCGTAGTTGGCGTCGACGGCGGCCATCCACCAGCCGGTCTCCAACACCATCTGGAGACGATCCTCGGCGCCATGCTGCAGGCCGGCGTCGTGGACCATCTGGCGCAGCCGCTAGCCGCTCACTATGTGGTAGATGCATTGGAATGGAGGGGCGCCGCCATGGGTCTGGAGTGAGCTCTTTTGCGCTTAGTGTAGATGCTTAGGCAAATGCTTAGGTGCGTACTATGTGGTAGTTGCATTGGAATGGAGGGGCGCCTTTATATGAGGGCAATGAGGGCAAACTGCATTGCATTCACATCGTGCAACCTCTTTTCCCAGACCTGCTCCCATTACTTCCCTCATGCATTAATTGAAGGAGGATGCATTGGTCGTTCAAAATATCAGGAACGGCTACTCCCTACCTCGTCAGCATTAAAGCCGTATCTGGAACTACACCGCCCGCTATCAAATCGAATACGCCCTCCGTCTAGGTGAGTATTAAGTCATCTTACGAAAACCAAATAGTAAACACATAGGCGTGGTGCGTTAACTCTCATGTTGTTTCTTATTTTTTGACATAAATAGAGGAATCAACCAAGAAGAGATGTGGGGCTTGTATGCCTTTAATGACTTGAGACTATCAAACATGACATGGAGTGGTCAGTTCGTTGCACAAGAACAAATACAACCCACGTCAGCACACACGCATCTTATATATATAGCATCACATCCAATGGCTATAAAAGATGAATGAGACCAAATTATATCTCATCTAGATGAGTTCTAGCAAAACTGTATTAATAATACTTAGTACTCGTGTGCCATGTATCATATATTAGTATCATGTAGTACTTTATTTATTGCCATGTATGACACATAGTACTCAACTCTCTCTCTCTTTCTTCATTTAATTCTATGACACCTCATCAAAATTGCTAAGGCTCGTACCATTACAACCAGCCTTAGCAAATACTCCCTCCGTCTAGGTGTGTAAGTCACCTTACGAAAACCAAATAATCCCAAAACACTTAGGCACGGTACATTAACTCCCTCCTCGTTTCTTGTTTTTGACATATCAACCAATAAGAGATGTGGACCGTGCATGCTTTCAATGACTTGAGACTACCAAACATGACATGCAGTGGTTAGTTCATTGCATGCAATGCTATTAATTAGCAAAAAGACATTAAGTTTTCACGTTTTTCTCTCTGCCTTGGTCGCGGTGCACAACGTAAGATGACTTACACACCTAGACGGAGGGAGTACTAAACATTAAGTTCTCTCGGTTTCCTCTCCACCTTGGTCACCTAGACGTAGGGAGTATACTGCACGGGCTTTTCCTGCACGGTAGGCGGGGCAGTTCTGCCTAGTCGGTTTGATAGAGATGTGAGAAGACGAGTGAGTAGGCTGCTGCAAACGTAGGGCTGTGTGATTTGACAGTGAGTTACTGCTAGACAGGTGGGGCCCCGTGATTTGACTTGCCATTATCATTTTAATTGCGGCGCTACGACCGGCATGATTTTCCTGATCCCTGACCACCTCCATACAGGTGTCTCTCCCACTGCTCCACCATGTAGTAGAGGCTGGCTCTTGCATGAGATCCCACTTCTCCACTTTTTCCTTGCCTCTCTTTCCTCCACATATGCAAAAATGCCATGTAAAGCGCACTATTGTACTTACTTGCTCCTACAGGTGCTTAAGCTTGCCACATAGGCATAAAGTATGATGTGGCAAATTAATCAAGAAGAGAGAGACTAGTTTGGTGAGCCATGTAAGAAACAGTGCTAAGCGCGTGTACCTAGGTGAAAAGACAATTTTAAGCAAACATAGCAACACCATTTCATTGGAAGAGGTCACTCCTTGGCAAATGCAATAAATACTAGTACTCCCTGTGTCCCATAATATAAGAACGTTTTTGGCACTACACTAGTGTCATAAATGTTCTTATATTATGGGACAAAGGGAGTACGAAGAAAGAGATAGAGAGAAGTAAAAAAATACACTTATAGCCAACCTTATAGCCAAAACCTTGTTGTAGTATGAATGACTAAGTGATGACTATGTATCACATGCCAACATCAGATAGCCTAACGCACCGTGTTAAATCTCCAAGGGCATGACCGCATGAGCGACGCGACGGTCGTGGTAGGCGCGACCACGATACGGGCTGCTGGCAGCCCTTGGATCTGAGATCAAACGGTCGCATGCTAAGTTGCTGAAAATTTGTAGAATAACCCTCCAGGATAGGATATTCACCCATAGGTCTAGAATCACGCCATGCAACCGTTCGATCTCAGATCCAGGGGCTCTCGGAAGCCCGTATCATGGGAGAATGGAAAGCCACTACCCTGTCGTTCGGACGCTGGCAGTTCGCTCGTACTCGTCCCCGCACGTCCTTCAATACTACGGAGGTTCGCTCCTAGTCGTCCCGTCCATTCACATTATGGCAGTTCCACTAATCCTAAACCTCCTCCCAAATCCATGGCATCCCAAATCACCTCGTTCGGCGATGAGTACAAGGTTAGAACCATCACCGACGATGAGTTCGACGTCATCTACACCCGTTCTTCCGCGACGGTGAAAGGATGCCTTTCTCGCTTCAGACGCATGTTCAAAGACTCAGATGATGAGTGGGTCACTGGGCTAGATGTTGAGTACACCACAGTCCTAGGAGGAGAGAAGGATCTAAAGGACAAAGAGAGGAAGAAGCCTGCCGTGATCCAGGTCTGAGTGCAGGACTTATGCTTGGTCTACCACATATGCCATGCCAACGTTGAGTGCTAGGATTTTAAGGACTTCCTCGAGAGCAACCTAGTCAAATTCGTTACTGTAGACTTTGGTAACGACAAAGAAGTCCTGCGTCGGATAGGCCTCGTTGTAGGCAACACCTTCGACCTCTAGAAGAATCCGCTGGTGTCCTCTCGTCAGCCTTCAATGCTGACCCTGGCAGGAGCCATGGTTCATCCTTCGTACGGTAAACCGGAGAAACCACCATACACGTTTTATTGTCATGCATGGCAGCGGAATGTACTAGATATAGACCACATCCACTATGCTACAATGGATGGCTACCTTTGCTTCAATATCTACAAGGGTTGGATGAAGAGCAACAGCCAAGTGTGCGGTTCAAGCAAAGAAGTATCGGACAAGAGGAAGAGGGACAAGGACGAAGTCGAGGACGTGGACGAGGACTCCGAGTAAGGTGGCAGTTTCGTTGCTCATGGTGGTTCTAATGTAGTGTCTACCGGAATAGTTGCAAAGTTTAATTTCAGGTGTGCTTAATTTAATTTGAGGGGTGTGTTGTGCTGAGCCCCCAGCAGAACTATGTTATGTTTCTTCTTGTTACTTTAAATCTTTAGTACGTACATACTAGTATTTCTTACATTTCATCTTTTAGTTGGTATAGTACTACCACTCATTTCTTCACATTATATACGTACAATATATATGGCCAACATCATATAGCCAGTAGTTTTGTTGTCAAAGAATTTCAGGGTGCTTAGTTTTGCCAAAGAATTTCAGGGTGCTTAGTTTTATTTGAGGGGTGGGTTGTGCACTTGTGCTGGACACCATTATTGTGACAAGCCTTTTTAATAGTACTATATGCATAATTTGGCGACGAGCGCTCTCTATATGTACCACCTTTTTTTAATTTCAAGTTTTGCTCCATGGTGCAATCCATCGATACTACTACTGTACAAAAGTGGAGTATATACATTTTTTAAAAGGCTAGAGGGCGGGGCAGTCTAGCTCGGTCGGTTTCACGAGAGGCGAGGGCCTTTGTGATTTGATGGCTCATTACTGCTGTCAAATTGAATAGTACTGCGCCGCCCGCTGCACATCCGACGCCTCCATTAAACCCCTCAGTTAAACCCGCATGCAAACCGAGAATCCTACTCCGGCCACACGTCCGTTCATGAGCGGGCCGAAATTAAACGCAACACCGGCCGAGCTCCTCCCGTCCGCCCTCAGTTTAAACGAGGCCAGACTCCGGCCAAGCTCCTACCGTCCGCCCTCTATTTACACGAGGCCAGACAGACAGCGGGCAAGAATCGCACCCCTCCGCCGCTCCCCCATCTCCTCCTTCACCATTTTCTCCACTCTTCTGATGGCTTCCGATGAGCCGTTCTTCGGCATATTACCCAGCTGGGTGGCCCGCCGAGCCCTTCAGATACGGGTGAGGCCGCTCGGTGCTTCACCAACTTCGCTTGGCCCGACGGATCCAGTTGCCGCCCCAAGCAGGCGCGTGGTTCAGCAACTCGCCGCTCCAGTTTAGCTTGATGAGGAGTGGCGAGTTGCTCCACACCGGCACGGCGGCGAGCATGCCGGTACGGGCGCCGTCGTTGCCGCGTCGTACCGTGCCACCAGTGTCTGCGGTGGCCGCGCCTCCCGTGTCTGTGGGCGCGCCTCCCGTGCCTGCGGCAGCGCCATGCAGGCAGAAACAGAAGCCGGGTGCGTGGAGAGTGACGAGTCGGTGGCCAGCTTCTCTGTGTCCGCCGTCATCATCGAGGAGATGTAGAACACTGGTGGAGGCGACGACCGCGGATTCAGGTGGTTTCTTTGTTGCTTCGTCTCTTCCGAGGACCTTCGTCGACCCCGCAAGTGTCTGACGGACATGAGGAAGACAAAGGGATCCGCGGGCGGCCATTTAGAACTAAAATATGTCTAGATACATCCATTTCTAGGACAAGTATTTCCGGACGGAGGGGGTATTAATTATACAAGAGAGCCAGATTGGCACCTCTTAGTTCATGTAAATGTAATGAAATCCATCATGTTTATATGAAGATCCGGCTTTTTTATACGAAATCCTTCATGCTTATATGAAATCAGTTCGTGTTTGCACGAATTTCATCTGGTTGGTTAGAGTTGTAAAAATGTATGCCGCTGGCGTTTGATGTCGTCCTCCGCTTAAGGAAGCGGGAGGAAATTTGCCGGCTGCCGTTGGAGATGCTCTTTATGCTGGAAATAATAGAGTGACATCCAATCCATTTGAGTTAATTGCCTGTATGGTTGTCCCTCTATAAAAAGTTAATTGCATGTACAGTGTACACGTGACTTGCAGGGTGGCTACAGCTTCGTACAGAAAGTTAAAAAGAAACAAGTCCATCCCTAATCCTGAATTCTAAGTACTCTATGGGTTCCACTGTCAGTACAGTAGCGAAAGAAGTATATATTAAATAAGTAGGGTAATATATAATATAAAAATATAAAGTTAGAAGACAGAATTCGAACTCATGTCATCGCGTTGCGAGCATTAGGCGCTAACCAGCCCAGCACATTTTTGTTGTAGACCATGTTGGAGATATATCTCCATGTCTACTCTTATATATACTCCATTCGTTCCTAAGTATTTGTCTTTTTCAGATTTCAAATGGGCTACCACATACGGATGTGTATGTAGACATATTTTAGAGTGTAGATTCACTCATTTTGCTCCGTATGTCTTTTCAGGAAGGGGTCAGATTTGTCCTTGATTTATTTATGAGGTATCCAGATGGCACTGCACCGCCAAAGAAAGAGGGTAACATCAAAATTATGGACTACTTTTTTTAGTATGTTGGTAAGGTCCGGTAATAGTCACTTGTTGAAATCTCTAAAAAGACAAATACTCCCTCCGTCCAGAAATACTTGTCATCAAAAGGGATAAAAGGAAATGTATCTAGACGTATTTTAGTTTTAGATACATCTCTTTTTATCCATTTTGATGACAAGTATTTTCGGACGGAGGGAGTAGAAAACAGAGTTGGTGATGATGGTGTGCGTGCCATCCTGCAATATAGGCCGTCGGATTTATATCTAACGGATAGGAAAGATACTATGGCAATTTTGCAAAAATATACCCACACGTATCTCCACGTTCGCAAATAAGGCCTTCCCTCGTTCAACCTTTTCTCTCACAAGATAGACTAATCATACAAATGCATATTAATGTTCCATGCAACGCACGGGCAGCTAGCTAATTTCTTTTAAAATAGTTGCTGCGATAATTGGGTTGAAGTGATATATTTTATGTCTGCCCCGAATGATTTCAGATTCACTAGTAGTAACAAAGAAAAGGTTGCCTTGTTAATTAATATAAAACAGGGTGAAAACTATCACATGAGGCCGGTGAAAACAAGGCACACTGCGTTCAGCGTCATCGTCACCACAGCTGTGCGCGCGCGAGAAGTCTACATATCAAGGGGGCTACCGAGCGAGGCACCGAGACACAATGTTTGAGAGAGAAAACAATTGACAGATTATGATCAGATCGAGTTGTCACCCTTCTGCTGTCATTGTTGGGGGGGGGGAGGGAGAGAAAGACGTATCGAGAGTGTGCGTGGTAGGCACAGAGGCACAACTAGCGAGTGTGTGTGTGTGTGTGTGTGTGTGTGTGTGTGTTTGAAAGAGGAGTAGATAGATTATTTTCAAGATCGATGTGCCACCCTACTCCTTCGGTGCCTGGTAGTGTGTGTGTGTATGTTTGAGAGAGAAGCCAGTCAATAGATTAGTATCAAGATCGAGGTGTCACCCTACTCCATCGGTGTTGGGAAGTGTGGGTGTGGGGGGGGGCAGGGACACTCACATATCTCTACTCTTATAAAAAAGTAGAGTTGGTGATGATGGTGTTCCTGCCATCCTGCAATATAGGCCATCTGATTTATATCCGACGGACAGGAAGGAAACTATGGCAATTTTGCAAAAAGATACCCACACCCCTCTCAGCATTTGCAAATGAGGCATTCCCTCGTTCAACCTTTTCTCCCACAAGATAAACTTCTCATACAAATGCATCTTGATGTTCTGTGCAACGCATGGGCATCTTGCTAGTAGGGAGAAATAGTTTGTGTGACACATAGCTAGCTATATTAAGGGATAGGTAGATAGCATATGTGTGAGAGACATTATCATGCTTTGAGACATTAGTGGCTGTGGGTGGGCAGAATTAAAGGGGTGGGCGTGTTAGACATAGAGAGCATGTGTGTTTCTGTGTGAGAGACTTGCAGGACGGGGTACTAAGACGAATTTAACCCTGACGGAGGGAGAGAAATACACGAAGTGCGCGTGTGTGATTCCGATGCCCACAAGGAAATGAGATATGTATGCGTGTGAGAGAGATTGCACAATTCATTCATGTATCACTATCTAGCGATCGTGGACGTGCATCGCTTGAACATAAGTCAATATCTACTTCGTATCGTGGCCAAAGGTACAATATCGATTCAACGCTATAAAGATTGGACACTCACATATCACATTTTTTCTATTTAAATAAACCTTCTCATTTGTGCATGTCAAAGTTACAGTGATGTTTCTTCAAACAACCAATGTAGCTATCATGTACATGCACCATTGTTACTCTTGCATTCAAATTCATTAGTCTTGGATGATTTAAGTTTCTATTTTGAAGTAATATATGTAATATTCATATATGAATTCAACGGGTACGCAATTTATGAAATGGAGGCTATGTAATCATATGAGGTAACAATTTTAATTAGCTGACTACAATATCCATTTCTTTTTGTGCGCCTCTACACTAACACGTCAATGCATTATGTTTAAAGTAAAAAACCAATGGCACTAAATTATCTATTTACACGAGAAATACATAGGCTGAGCGTTTGATCCCTTTCTTTGTGAACGCACCACTACACCCGTACGATTGGCCGTGCCCGTGTCAACGTCCAGGTTATCGGCGCATCATCCTGAGTTATTGTCTCTTTTTCTGGGGTGGACTTCACACCAGTTATTAACTGCTGACGCGTGCCCCGTGTACACAGTCTAGTATGACCTTCCCGCTAGCACGGTCCAAAATTAGTTGAAACTGGATATGAACGATCCCGCGGGCAGCAAAAGCTCCCGCCTCCTAAAATTTCTGCCACCTTAGTCTTTAGCATGTGAAATCCCCCTTTTGTCCTTGGTGCACGGAGACCAACAGTTACAATACCGCCCTCATCTACATGATAGGTCGGGGCTGCTTTGGTAACTTCCGGTTCCCCCACTACACGGCACCCCCATCTTGTACATGATACTACATTGCATATCCCTTACGCATATTTAAACCACCAATTAACGATTGTGTGCGTACCATAAAC
Organism: Aegilops umbellulata; assembly: GCA_032464435.1. Lineage (NCBI taxonomy): Eukaryota > Viridiplantae > Streptophyta > Magnoliopsida > Poales > Poaceae > Aegilops > Aegilops umbellulata. Next base: position 590,195,985 of record CP136057.1, read on the forward strand.
TAGCCATGACTCTGTATGCTGGACTAGCAGGCACTCTAAGGGAGCCTAATGTAGTGCACTGGAATTCCTACATGCCACCTACGATTTTGTGTAATGTACTGCCACTGTTCCTAAATATATGTCTTTGTAGAGAATCTAGTATGGACCACAATGAAAAAGTACAAGATGTATGTGGCAATTTCATGGAACATCGCAAAAAAGGAGAGGCAGCGGTGAGCCTATACAATGTGCTATGGTACGTCACTCCTCCATTGCAATCATCGTGACATGTTATTTGTATGCCAGTTCTATTAGCCAAGTTTCTTAGGGACAGTTATTACGAGTTATCCTAAGAAAATAAGCACCTGTGAATATAAGCTCCATGTAATAAGCCAACCAGTTCTTTTCATTATGTTTTCAGCTTATCTTTGGTATGACTAGTGGAAATTCTAGATTTCATTATATTTTTTTCATTTTGCTGCCCATATGGAAATTAATTTGACTTGCAAACATCACAAATTGAACCCAGTGCAGTAACTAATATGATAGGAAAACACACCATCACTATTTGCTCAAAATGCAAATACAAAGATACCATCTACTTGGCACAATCTACTTTGGTCAATGTTTTCCATAGCGATCCCATTGCCTAATTTAAACGAAGAATGCATGACCCACATTTAAATGAAGAACAATTATTCATTGAAATTCGATGGTCCAAGTGGCTGGTTATTATCGTATAGCAGCATCACCTGAAAGCATCATATAGCAGCAACAGCTCATAGCAACTCATCATACAGCAGCAGCAGTCTGCAATTCATCATATACCAGCAGCAACTCATAGCAATTTATCATATAGCAGCAGCAGGAGCAGCTCATAGCAATTCATCATATAGCAGCAGCAGGAGCAGCTCATAGCAATTCATCATATAGCAGCAGCAGGAGCAGCTTGTAGCAACTCATCATATAGCAGCAGCAGGAGCAACTTGTAGCAACTCATCATATAGCAGCAGCAGGAGCTCATAGCAATTCATCATATAGTAGCAGCAGCAGCTCATAGCAACTCATCATACAGCAGCAGCAGCTCATAGCAATTCATCATATAGCAGCAGCAGGAGCATTTCATAGCAATGCATCATAGAGCAGCAGCAGGAGCAACTCATAGCAATTCATCATATAGCAGCAGCAGGAGCAGCTCATCGCAATTCATCATATAGCAGCAGCAGGAGCAGCTTGTAGCAACTCATCATATAGCAGCAGCAGCTCATAGCAATTCATCATATAGCAGCAGCAGCAGGTCATAGCAACTCATCGTACAGCATCAGCAACTCATAGCAATTCATCATATAGCAGCAGCAGGAGCAGCTCATAGCAATGCATCATACAGCAGCAGCAGAAGCAGCTCATAGCAATTCATCGTATAGTGGATCAGAATGAAAATTTGGCAAAAAATCAAAGGAGATCCTCACGTTGTTGGATGAGCTCATCCTTCAACAGCACCTCAATGCCATGGCCTGGGAGGTGGGAAGGGGGAATAAGGTGCCTTCTGCCGCAGTGTGGCAACGGCCGTAGTTGTGCAGCGCTCGCCGGAGTAGTGCGTTGGACGAACCACAGTGGAGCAGCTGCTGGAGACCATGAGAATGAGGGGCGGCGCCAGAGGGAGGAGCAGCCAGGGAGATTTGCCCCTACCCGCCGTCCATGTAGCCTAACTGGACATAGCATCATCGAGGACCAGGCCAGATGGGACCAGTGGCGACGGCTCGCTGGAGGAACCCTAGTGCTACAGGCAGGGGATCAAGGTAGAGGGAAAGGGGAGAGGAGATGCAAGCGGGCGGGGCAATGAATGCTTGCGTGTTTGTTTGTTTTTACTTGAGAGCCAGGTGTGACACGGGCGTCAGCAGTTGCATTTTGAGTGTAATATAGGCAGACAACAGAGTCATTTCACTATTCCCCTTCCCTTCAATTTTTAGTGAGGTTCTACCCGAAACACCCCCTCCAAAGCGAAACTAGTTAAGCCCAAGCCCATAACTCAAAAATGACTTCTTTACATCTTTTATGGCTTATTTTGACAATATGCCCTGAAAAGGCGGAATCGAACTGGCCCTGAACCTGCAATTCAATTGTGCGTGCAATGATGAATCACTCCTGCCTGCTATCTGTACATTTAGGCATCATCATACATGGCATAACCTAATACATGTGCATTCCATTGTAGAATATGGAATATGCAATGTTTGTGTTAGTTCATACGTTGCACATGATGTTTAAATGCCCCTTAAATCTGGTCAGTCAAGTGATGGTCTTTAAGCCTCCTTCTTTGCTTCTTTTCTTGATATGTAAGATTTTCTCACACATCTGTTCAATTGCTTGTTTGCATCAGCCAGCCATACTAGGACTGTTTGCTTTGATTACTTGCTGTTCTTGACCTAACACTCTAACAGAGCTTGTCGACGATTTAAACACTAACAGCTGCTGTAGTGGGGCCTTGTCTAACTCATAGGTGACATAAAGGTTTGGCTGTACACTACAGTAGGATCTCCAAGAGTACCTAGAGATCCAGTTCGAAGGTATGCCTAGTTTTTACATAGTGCAGACATAGTAAACGCTCATTTCATTGTGTGCAAGTGCAAGAGATGCAGCATGTTTCATTATGTGGTGTTGTTTTGTTATAATCTCATCCTTTTGTGTTCACAGACTGGAAAGTATGCATATTTATCTTCCAAGGAGATGAGTAACTAGTTTGTGTCACCTTCCAGAGGGTGTGCAATGAAGATAAGATTGAGGATTTCCGAGTACAAGATGTTAGGAAGGATCCTTGCAAGAGAAGTAGGAGCTGCGCTGAGCCTCTTCAACCTGCTAAGGTAAGCCACTGTATGCAACTCAACAGTTCAATTCCTTGTTTCTTTCAGGCATAGTTAATTTTATCTTTTCAATTGCTTTATTTGTCCTTAGTTAATGAGATGCCCAAATAATCATGCCTGATGTTCGGTACTTGTATCACTATTAGTTGACATAATTAAAGGCCTTAGCATTTAATTACTCTGCCGAAGTGTGCCTGAAGCTTTGAACACTATTAACCAACTATTATTGCATGAGACTCACAATCTAGTTTATACTATGCTAATGATTGCATAGTTTTGCATGTTGTAGTATGTTTGTATGAAACCCTCTGTTGTTCATTATGCTCCCTAAGACTTTAATTGAGGCACATAATGGCCAACTGCTTGCTTACTTATACGCAACGTGTTGTCTAAATTTGTAACTTGTCTGTGTTTTCGATTGGGCCCCAACATCATGCTCCTCTGGTGAGCTAAGAGGGATTTCTGTGTAATTTTTAAAATATCACCTTCTTATGCTTCATGACGTGTAACATTTTTTTTAAAGTGACGTATAATATTATTGTTAGTCCTGTTTTGCCTTGTAGTACAAAATAGTGTCTTGTTCGCTTCACTGTTGTAACTATATTTTTGCCCTAGTCATGTGTACTTACAGAAACATTTCAGCATGAAGTGACATCAACACAAAGATCTGCGAGCAGTGCGGCATGGCCATTACCGAATGATTATGGATTGGAGTTGGAATGTGCTGATGTTCTCGAGCATCAACTAGAGGTGGCAAGACAACGTGTACATGATTGTCAACGTATAATCAACAAGTTGAGACTGGACATGCAGGTATTAGATGCAGGAGTCAAAAAAATGAAACAAGACACTGAGGTAACCATGAAGGAATTGGAGATTTTGCAGACTAAAATTTGTGCTATCTGAATCCAGCCAATCCTATTTTTTGAAGAGATTATAGTTCAAATGGAGTTAAGTTGATGCGCGTCCATGATGTATGAGATGTATTTTCCCAGTGTATGTAATTTGCTGTTTGTGTATGCTTTATTATCACCTGTGCCGAACCATAATGCCCAGTGGGTATAATCGGCTGTAATTTCTTTATTGTATAGTGTAGGATTATTCTACCTTTCTATGCCTTGATCTCTTTGTTGTACAGTGTATGCTTTTTAGAGGTGATAGTATTGAGTAGGATAATTCTTTGAATATGCTATATCGTTCAAACGGGGGCCAACTCGCTCGACCATGGCCCTTCACGGGCTGTCGGATCCATGGGCCTTCTACGTCTCGTAGGATCCATGGGCCTTCTACGTCTCGTAGGATCCATGAGCCTTCTACGTCTCGTAGGATCCATGGGCCTTGTACGACTCGTAGGATCCATGGGCCTTCTACGCCTAATAGGATCCATGGGCCTTCTACTTCTCGTAGGATCCATGGGCCGCCGACTCATTTATGGGTCTTGTACGGGCCTTTAATGGACCGTAGATGGGCCTTTAATGGAAATTGTACGTTTTATGGGCTGACCATAACGGGCCGTTAATAGGCCGTATTTGGTGATGCTATGAAAATGGCCCAACAGACTAACGGTCCACAAACGGGCCGACTGTAATGACGGGCTGAATTTGGCCCGCAAGCAGAAAATGACAGTAACAGGCCGTAAGTAACCGAATGCTGCAAATGAGCCCATGAATAAATGGGCCCTCAGAAGGCCGAAAGTTAACTTGGGCTAGAAACGGCCCAACGGAATAACGGGCCGTTAATGGGTATAAAGTGATACACTATTCATTACGGGACAGTTTCACCACTGGCCGTTAATGGGTGTAAAGTAATACACTGTTCATTACGGGCCAGTTTCAGCATGGGCCGCTAATGGGCCAAGAGTTACAAAGGGCCTCATATGGGCCGAACGACGTCATGGGCTATACATGGGCCAGAAGTGAAAACGGGCTGGAATCATATTGGATGACCCAGATGAAGCTACTAGGCCTAATTCGGATAGGGCGTAACGGGCCTTGGGTTAGCGGGCTGTAAATGGGCTATATGCGAATAGGCCGTTAACAGGCTTTCCATGGGCCGGCCCGCCAGCTTTTGACCAAGCCAAACGGGTCGGCCTTTTCACAGGAATGGGCCACTGTTGGGCCGTGCCACGTGTCGACGTATCATAGGCGCCTTCTGTCCAGTGAGTGGATGACATCTATCCAAACAATGAGCCGACACGTGTTTCCTCTAGCCAATGATGATTTTACACGTGGAAAATCCCCATTGGTCGGGGCTGTTAACGGGTTATCGGATCCAAAAGCCGACCAGATAGCTTAACGGCGTTCCGTTACGGTGGATGCCACGTGTCGGTCACCCTTGACGAAAGCACTTCTGTGACGTGTGATTTATCGTCATGGAAGTCGACACTTCTATGATGATAATTTTGGTAATGTCATGGAACACTTCTACGACAGCACATGTATGACTATCTTGATTCTGTCATAAATTTGTCATGGATGTACATGCATGACAGAAAACGCGACATACTGTGACAAACACGTATCATCACGGAAGTGTATTTTTTTTGTAGTGAGGTGAAACATGACACAAGATAACTCCAACAAAGAGATTGGTAGATTTAAAATATCTCATTCTTGACAACATGTGAATCATGAAACACGAACTAAAATTGTCAAGAATGACATAACACCACCTCAAATGATAAGGTAGAATGAATTGTACTTCAGAATGCAAGATGAAGAATGCTTGACTCCACAAAACAAAACATGTGTTGAACACCATGTTTATTTTAGATTATAGCTTGGTGGATCTTAACTCTGAGAGAAATCTTGAAGAACAATTGAAGAATGAAAGGAAACCTCGACGAACCACCATGTTGAGCCTTCGTGAGAACTCCGGTAATAAAAGGATGATAAAAAGAAAGAGAAGTTGAGAACACAAGGTGAAGCCTTGCGATGATTTAGATGGAGCTTCACAACGATATGACCGCGAAAACTTTGAACTCCGGAAAAGAAAGATGAACAACTAGAAACCGAGAATTGATATCATGAACGAACTCCTAAAAAGAAAAGATGAAGCATCTCGAACCGAGAATGTGATATGAAGGACAACTCCAGAGAGAAAGATGAATCACCTGGATGAACCAAGAATAAGAATTATGTTATGCGTATCCTTCACCAATTTAGATTGATGACACGCAACGGATTTGGCATACTAATTATTCTCGTAGAAAGGATTAAGATAGTATAGCGCAAACTTGAATAAGGTCTTCAACGAATCATCGGTAGGATTTGTAAGAGCGAATGAGTTGATATGATAACGAAGGAAGAGCAATCTTGAATGAACCACCGTAAGAATTGAAAACGAACGAAGTAAAGGGATGAATCAACGGCAAGAATTTGACAACGAATGAAGATACTTGGGGAAATTTAGATACAAGAGAGTGGAGAGATCCCGAGCTGATTAGAGAATACTTTAATGGTGCCCCGGTAAGATTTGGAGAAAGAGAGCTGAAAGCTGGAATGAATAATTCTGAGATGATGCGCTCCAGAGAATCAAACTGAAAAGACTCCTGAATTGCTCCGGGTGGGTGAAAAGAATTCTCACAATCGAAAACAATTATGAGAGGATGGCATCAAGCTTGAACTACGCATCTTCAAGAGAACGGAGCAATATTTAAGAGAAAATCTTCTTTAGTCTTCCAATGCAGAGAATGGCTATGAGAAACACCACCACGTATTGTTGAGATACTCTGGAATGCGAAGAATATAAATGTTGAGCCAAAGGTGACAAGAATTTGAAATATCTTGGAGAAAGACATATGACTGATGATAATTCATTCTTACGTCAATCTTGGAAAAAAAATGAGAGTAACTCCAAAAAAATTAGATGAGTCAGGTAAGATCCTGGGAAAAGACCTGTGTGTTAGGGCCCACTCAAAAGATACACCGTTAAATGATTTAAAAGAGAGATTGCGCCGATTGAATTAAATGGCTTGAATGAGATAACATCCTCGAAATAGCTTGAAGGGATTGAGGATGGAAATGAATCTTCTGAGATATCTTCGCACTTCCGAACAAATGAATAGTGAGAGGTGAATGATTAAGAGGTGCACCGAAGCTTGAATTGAATCCACCGGAAAAGAAAATGTAATGAAGAATTGATAAACTTGAAGCTCCGTTAGTAACTTCCCGAGAACCACCGGATAAAAACATTGACGGAAAAGATTGAAGAGACTTCCCATCAATAAAATGATACATGATTGAGAAATCTGAGTCCTTGACGAAAAAGAGTGGGAGGGCGGGAAAACAAAGGCAACTTGGGCAGATGGAATAACACCGTTGAGAAAAACTTAGAATTTATCTTGCGGATGTTGAAATGATCGGATCCACTTGAACAGAAGCACGTCGGTTGGAAAAGAAATAACATGACAACCTCGATGATCGAAAGGATTAGCACTCCCGTAGAAATATGAGAGCACAATTTAGAAAAGGTATGGAATCACACTTGACATTGAAGCAACCCGAATACCACAACTCAAAACAAAACAATGATTTGGCTTGCAGGATAAGCCAGAACAAACACATATGATAGACCCCATATCCTATCATGTGTCTGTTGGAAAGATATCCTACGTGATACTTGAATTCCCACCTATAAACTCCCGAAGCTTTCTGGTTATGCAATCTGGTGTTGGGGATATAGGGGAAGCACAATATCTCACCCATACTAACAATCCCTACATCCAGCAATATCCATCCATCAACACATAACAAAGGAAACTCCGGAAATCGTGTACCTCAACCTTCGAAAAGCATCCGTTATATGAGTTATGGCAATACTCCAGAACTCCCGCCCCAGTACTGGGTGGCATCGAGGTTATCTCACAAACAACTGCATAAAAGAGATTTTCGATGTCGGCGAACTCAGGTATTCCAGAACTGCAATGATAAAATTGTGACGACAAAACCTCGAAGCTCAACTCCCCGGGACATTGTCATAACCCCTAAATGTCGGGAGGCACCAAGAACAATGTTCTCATCACAAGAATATCGGAATGATCCCAAGATACCCGCGTGATCCTAAATTTTTTTAGTGAAATTTGAGGAGAGGAAAGACAAAACATCTATGTCAGGAGGCATCACCAGAGCGACGAAGGGACTAAGGAGTAAAAAGAATCCTACTCTCTGATATATATAATCCTAAGGCTCAAAACATTTTTGTTCTATACTAAACAACGTCAGCGATTCAATCAAGCAGGGGGCTCCTAAGTCGGGGATGGCTCTGATTACCAACTTGTAACACCCATGATGCGGCAATATCTCCCACGTGTTGAGGCACGACTTAGAGGCATAACCGCATGGTGGTTTTGTCGCAAGAAGGGTCATCTTCACACAATCCCCTATAATCAATAAGAATGGGATAAAGAGTTGGCTTACAGTCGCCACTTCACACAATACATCAATAAATCATACATCATTCAGAGTACACACATAGACCGACTACGGTCAAAACCAAATGAAAAGAACATAACCCAAACGCTAGATCCCCGATCATTATAACTGGGCTCCAATACTGATCATCAGGAAGAGAAACATAGTAAATACCAAGGTCCTCGTCGAACTCCCACTTGAGCTCGGTTGCGTCATCTGCACTGGTATTATCGGCACCTGCAACTGTTTTGGTAGTATCTGTGACTCACGATGACTCAGCAAACTCAAAACCCGCGAGATCAAGACTATTTAAGCTTATGGGTAGGATGAAGTAATGAGGTGGAGCTGCAACAATCACAAAGCAAATATGGTGGCTAACCTACGCAAATAAGAGCGAGATGAAAAACGACGCAATGGTCGTGAAACTAGAAAAGTGATCAAGAAGTGATCCTGAATCTACTTACATTCAAACATAACCCAAACCGTGTTCACTTCCCGGACTCCGCCGAAAAGAGAGCATCACGGTTACACACGCGGTTGATGTATTTTAATTAAGTCAAGTGTCAAGTTTTCTACAACCGGACATTAACAAATTCCCATCTACCACATAACCGCGTGCATGGCTTTGCAAAGTTTATAACCTGCAGGGGTGTCCCAACTTATCCCATCACAAGCTCTCACGATCAATGAAGGATATTCTTCTCCCAGAAAGACCCGATCAGTCTCGGAATCCCGGTTACAAGACATTTCGACAATGGTAAAACAAGACCAGCAAGACCGCCCACTGTGCCGACAAATCCCGATAGGAGATGCACATATCTCATTCTCAGGGCACACCGGATGGGCCAGACGTCGGGTTGGCATAGACCCTGGTTGCCTAGGGGGCGCCAGACATCGCCCAGGTTGGACCAACACTCGGAGGAGCACCGGCCCGGGGGGTAAGTAAAGATGACCATTGGGCTCCAGAAACGCAAGGGAAACATGCTTAGGTGAGGCAAATGTAAAACCAAGGTTGGGCCTTGCTAGAGGAGTTTTATTCAAAGCGAACTGTCAAGGGGGTCCCTTAACTCCAACTGCGTAAGGAACGCAAAATCAAGCATAACACCGGTATGACGGAAACTAGGGAGGCAAGAGTGTAACAAAACACCAGGCATAAGGCCGAGCCTCCACCCTTTACAAAGTATATAGATGCATTAATTGAATAAGAGATATTGTGATATCCCAACATGTCCATGTTCCAACATGGAACAAACTTCAACTTCACCTGCAACTAGCAATGCTATAAGAGGGGCTGAGCAAAAGCAGTAACTTAGACAAACAACGGTTTGCTAGGAAGGATGGTTAGAGGCTTGACACGGCAATATGGGAGGCATGATAAACAGGTGGTAGGTAGCGCAACATAGTGATAGAGCAAACAACTAGCAAGCAAATAGAAGTGATATCGAGGGTAATGGTCATCTTGCCTGAGATCCCGTAGGAAGAAGAACGAATCCACGAAGAAGACAAACAAACGTACTCGAGCGAATCCTCACAACTCCAAAACGAAACCGAAGCTAACGAGAGAAAGCAAACCGGAAAGAAGCAAGCAACATGGTAAACAACCATCACATCAACATGGCATGATGCACAATCAAGTATGATGCATGTACGGTTTAAATAGGCATGGCATGGCAAAGTGCAACAAACAATACTACAAATTAAGTGGAGCTCAGTATGCAACGAGTTGCATATTGACAAAAGGCCACATCAATTATTTAGTTCTCTCTCGTTTATGTACCCAACAATATTAAATGTTATTAAACATGGCAAGGGGTGAAGCATAAGTAAACTAACTATTTAGGCAAGTTTAAATGAGGCCGGAACAACAAACAACAAGTCTGGAAAGTCCTCATATGCATATTATGAATTTGGTATTGTTCTCCCTAAACCATATTTTAAAGTTGTTAAACATGCAAGATGAGTGCACCATGTAAAACTAGGCATTTTTCTACCCCATTTACATATAAAGTTTATTTAAAATAGAGCTATGGTTATTTAGTTACAAAATAAACCATTTTAACATGTCATATGAGCAAATTTAATCCAACATCAATTTAAGCATTTTTAACATGGATTAAAGTTGCATATTATGAAACTAGACACAATTCTAAGCATTTTTTATATATGAAGTTTTTACATATGGTGCATAGTTCATGAGTTATTATATGCATGAATTTAGAGGGTTTTTCTACAAAACTGGCAAAACCTGGATAAATAGATAATTAGTCCAACGCAGGAAAAAAATGTATCGGGCCGAATCTGAGCAAACGGGCCGACATGAGCAGGCGCTGGGGGCAGCTCACCCATGGGCTTCGGCCCGGTTCGATGGAGGAGGCAGGCCGGCTGAGGAGGCGCTGACGTGGTCAACGGGCACGGGTGGGGCGAGCGGGACTTTGTGCTTGTTGTCCTCCTCGCACACAGAAGCAGGGGAACAAAGCGATGAAGAAGCCAGGCGCACTGGCGTGATGCAGAGGAGTGATACGTCTCCAATGTATCTATAATTTTTGATTGCTCCATGTTATATTATCTACTGTTTTGGACTATATTGGGCTTTATTTTCCACTTTTTTATTATTTTTGGGACTAACCTATTAACCGGAGGCCCAGCCCATAATTGTTGTTTTTTGCCTATTTCAGTGTTTCAAAGAAACGAAATATCAAACAGAGTCCAAACGGAATGAAACCTTCGGGAACGTGATTTTCTCATCAGATAAGACCTAGGAGACTTGGACCCTCCGTCAAGAAAGCCACGAGGCGGTCACGAGGGTGGAGGGCGCCCCCCTAGGGCGCGCCCACTGCCTCGTGGGCCCCTCGAAGCTCCACCGACGTACTCCTTCCTCCTATATATACCTACGTACCCCCAAACGATAAAAAATGGAGCCAAAAACCTAATTCCATCGCCGCAACCTTCTGTACCCACGAGATCCCATCTTGGGGCCGGTTCTGGAGCTCGGCCGAAGGGGACCATCATCACGGAGGGCTTCTACATCAACATAGCCCCTCCGATGAAGTGTGAGTAGTTTACCTCAGACCTTCGGGTCCATAGTTAGTAGCTAGATGGCTTCTTCTCTCTTTTTGGCTCTCAATACAATGTTCTCTCCCTCTCTCGTGGAGATCTATTCGATGTAATCTTCTTTTTGCGGTGTGTTTGTTGAGACCGATGAATTGTGGGTTTATGATCAAGTCTATCTATGAATAATATTTGAATCTTCTTTGAATTCTTTTATGTATGATTGGTTATCTTTGCAAGTCTCTTCGAATTATCAGTTTGGTTTGGCCTACTAGATTGGTTTTTCTGGCAATGGGAGAAGTGCTTAGCTTTGGGTTCAATCTTGCGGTGTCCTTTCCCAGTGACACAAGGGGCAGCAAGGCACGTATAGTATTGTTGCCATCGAGGATAACAATATGGGGTTTTTATGATATTGCATGAAACTATCCCTCTACATCATGTCATCTTCCTTAAGGCGTTACTCTATTTTAACTTAATACTCTAGATGCATGCTGGATAGCGATCGATGAGTGGAGTAATAGTAGTAGCTGCAGGCAGGAGTCGGTCTACTTGTCTCGGACGTGATGCCTATATACATGATCGTGCCTAGATATTCTCATAACTATGCTCAATTCTGTCAATTGCTCAACAGTAATTTGTTCACCCACCGTAGAATACTTATGCTCTTGAGAGAAGCCACTAGTGAAACCTATGGCCCCCCCAGGTCTATTCTCATCATATCAATCTCCATCACTTTATTATTGCTTTGCTTTTTTACTTTACCTTCTACTTTTTACCTTGCATCTTTATATCAAAAATACCAAAAACATTATCTATCATCTCCATCAGATCTCACTCCCGTAAGTGACCGTGAAGGGATTGACAACCCCTAATCGTGTTGGTTGCGTTGAGCTATTTGTTTTGTGTAGGTAGGACGGAATCGCGCGTAGCCTCCTACTGGATTGATACCTTGGTTCTCAAAAACTGAGGGAAATACTTACGCTACTTTGCTGCATCATCCTCTCCTCTTCGGGGAAATCCAACGCAGTGCTCAAGAGGTAGCAAGGAGGCAGCAGCCAGCAGGGCGCGATGCAGGAGGAGCCGGCAGCAGAACTTGGCGAGGCGGCGGAGGCAGGGCTTGCTGGCGGCGTGGCTGGGTGCGGAGGTCCGCCTACTGCATGCGGGAGGCAGGAGGCTCGGCCTCAGGTGCCTGGTTGCGGGCGCGGGCGTCGGTGAGGAGCACGGCGCGGCAGCATAGTCCAATGGCGACGGGGACGATAGGATGTGGTCGGACGCAGCGAACTGGCCTGGCCTGGCGGGCTGCTTGCCAACGAGGTCCAGGTGATGTTGCCGGCCGGTGGAGGTGTGCGAGGTCGGGCGAGGCCCTCGAGCGGAGGCGGGGCTCCTCATGTAGGCAAACGGAGAGGGAGGGGAGTCGGGTAAGAGAGAGATTGAGAGGAAGGAGACGGAGGAGAGGTGCAGCGACCTGCTAGCTTGACACGCTGGATCGAGAGCCCGAGGAGATCCTTTCCTTGGTGCTGGACACGCTCGGGCGCCTGCGCATTGGATCGAGGGCTCGAGGAGCTCCTCTCCTTGGTGCTGGACACGCACGGGAGCGGGGATCTCGGGAAGAAGCTGGCTGCGGTCGCTACTGGTTCGGTCACCGGCGGGGACGAGCTGCTCATGATCCCCTCGGGATCGAGCAGAGGAGTCTCTGGTTGGTGGAATGGGTGGATCGGGAGGGATCCCGAGGAGAACGAGGAGTGGCAGCGGGGAGGAGGATTGGATGGGACAGCCGTCCGAGATTTTAGGGCATGCTGGATAGCGGTCGATGAGTGGAGTAATAGTAGTAGATGCAGGCAGGAGTCGGTCTGCTTGTCTCGGACGTGATGCCTATATACATGATCATGCCTAGATATTCTCATAACTATGCTCAATTCTGTCAATTGCTCAACAGTAATTTGTTCACCCACCGTAGAATACTTATGCTCTTGAGAGAAGCCACTAGTGAAACCTATGGCCCCCAGTTCTATTCTCATCATATCAATCTCCGTCACTTTATTATTGCTTTGCTTTTTTACTTTACCTTTTACTTTTTACCTTGCATCTTTATATCAAAATACCAAAAATATTATCTATCATCTCCATCAGAGCTCACTCCCGTAAGTGACCGTGAAGGGATTGACAACCCCTATTCGCGTTGGTTGCGTTGAGCTATTTGTTTTGTGTAGGTACGAGGGACTCGCGCGTAGCCTCCTACTGGATTGATACCTTGGTTCTCAAAAACTGAGGGAAATACTTATGCTACTTTGCTGCATCATCCTCTCCTCTTCGGGGAAATCCAACGCAGTGCTCAAGAGGTAGCAAGAAGAATTTCTGGCGCCATTGCCGGGGAGTCTACACAAAAGTCAACATACCAAGTACCCATCACAATCCCTATCTCTCGCACTACATTATTTGCCTTTTGCCTCTCGTTTTCCTCTCCCCCACTTCACCCTTGCCGTTTTATTCGCCCTCTCTTTTCCATTCGCCTTTTTCTCGCTTTCCTTCTGTTTGCTCGTGTGTTGGATTGCTTGTTTGTCGTCATGGCTCTTCCTAGAATTGATGATCTACACCTTAAAAACTAGAAGAGATTGAAAACAACATCAGGAAGTTTATGGTTTTGCAATTTGAGCATAATAATTTCTTCAGAAACGAGCTTAAGGAACAAAAAGGTTTTATGAGTTATATGAACAAAGAGCTCGATGATATGTCTAAAGAATTTGATGGTGTAAGATCTCAAATTGCTTGTCTTGAAAAATTAAGTGCGGAAATTTCAGATATGCAAGCTACCTTAGTCAATAAGATGGCCGCTAAATCGGATTCCTATGAAAATCAAGATGAAGATCTAAAAGTTATTGATGTATCTCCTATTAAATTGTAACGCCCTCGATGCGGCTATATCTCCCACGTGTCGAAGCACGACTTAGAGGCATAACCGCATTGAAAGCAATGTCGCAAGTGAGGTAATCTTCACACAACCCATGTAATACATAAGGGAAAGAGATACATAGTTGGCTTACAGTCGCCACTTCACACATTACATGAGTAAAGCATTACATCATACAGATACAATCAAGGTCCGACTACGGAACCAAAATAAAAGAAGACTACCCCAAATGCTACACAGATCCCCGATCGTCCCGACTGGGCTCCACTACCGATCAACTGAAACGAACAACACAATGAATAAGGTCTTCATCGAACTCCTCCTTGAGCTCGGGTGCGTCACCTGCACGAATTCATCGGCACCTGCAAACTGGTTTTGGAAGTATCTGTGAGTCACGGGGACTCAGCAATCTCACACCCGCGAGATCAAGACTATTTAAGCTTAAGGGTAGGACAGGGTAGTGAGGTGGAGCTGCAGCAAGCAACTAGCATATATGGTGGCTAGCATACGCAAATGAGAGCGAGAAGAGAAGGCAAAAGCACGGTCGAATAACTATGACCAAGAGGTGATCCTGAACTATTTACGTCAAGCATAACTCCAACACCGTGTTCACTTCCCGGACCCCGCCGAGAAGAGACCATCACGGTTACACACGCGGTTGGTGTATTTTAGTTAAGATCAACTTCGGGTTTTCTACAACCGGACATTAACAAATTCCCATCTGCCACATAACCGCGGGCACGGCTTTCGAAAGTTCAAACCCTGCAGGGGTGTCCCAACTTAGCCCATTATAAGCTCTCGCGATCAGCGAAGGATATTCCTTCTCCCCGGGAAGACCCGATCAGTCTTGGAATCCCGGCTACAAGACATTTCGACAGCAATAAAACAAGTCCAGCAAAGCCGCCCGATTGTGCCAACAAATCCTGATAGGAGCTGCACGTATCTCGGTCTTAGGGCACATCCGGATGAGACAAGCTACGAGTAAAACCAGGCCTCGAGTTTCCACGAGGGGGCCCCGCAGGCTACTCGGTTCGAACCAGCACTTAGGGAAGCACTGGCCCGGGGGGGCTAAATAAAGATGACCCTTGAGTCTGCAGAACCCAAGGGAAGGGGATATGTGGTGGTGAGGCAAATGGTAAAACAGATGTTGGACCTTGCTGGAAGAGTCTTATTCAAAGTGAACTGTCAAGGGGGTCCCATAAATCACCCGACCGCGTTAGGGACGCAAAATCCGGGAACATAACACCGATATGACGGAAACTAGGGCGGCAAGAGTGGAACGAAACACCAGGCATAAGGCCGAGCCTTCCACCCTTTACCAAGTATATAGATGCATTAATAATATAAGAGATATTGTGATATCCCAACAAGTAAACATTTTCCAACAAGGAACAACATCTCCATGTTCCAACAAGGAACAAACTTCATCTTCACCTGCAACTAACAACGCTATAAGAGGGGCTGAGCAAAGCGGTAACATAGCCAAACAATGGTTTGCTAGGACAAGGTGGGTTAGAGGCTTGGTTTAACAATATGGGAGGCATGATAAGCAAGTGGTAGGTATCGCAGCATAGGCATAGCAAAAGAGCGAGCATCTAGCAAGCAAAGATAGAAGTGATTTCGAGGGTATGGTCATCTTGCCTGCAAAGTACTCAGAGTTGTCGAAAGCTTGATCCTCGTAAGCGTTCTCAACAGGTTCCTCGATCATGTACTCGTCTCCCGGCTCTACCCAAAACAAGAGCACAAGCAAAAGGAACAACTATCAACCACGATGCAATGCGCATGCAACATGATGCAAAACATGGCATGATATGCGAGATGTGATATGCAATGCATATGCGTGCTCCGGAAGGAAAAAGATGAACAAGGCATAATCTTGGCGAACCAAGTATTCTGCTGGAAGGATGAGGTGATTTCGGTTGAAATCGATATAAAGATCACCGGAATCGGATGCACGGTTTGCAAATGACAAGCAAAACAAGAATGACAAGATTCTGCCATTAACAGCATGATGCTACCTAGCAAGCAACAAGAAATTAAGCTACTGCACCCAAACATATCAACAAAGCTTTTGAACGTAATCTACTCAAGATGCTTGACAAAGGATGAACACTGAGATACAGATAAATCACAACATAACAGGTACAAACAAGCATGGCAAAAGTGCAAAAGATAACAGGTTCACAGACTTAGTGAAAATAACAACATGCCAGAAATTATCATCAGGATGACATGTTTATAGCAGGCAAACAACATGCTACAGGAATAGGACATAGCAAAATAATGCATGGAATGAATCTACTCAAAGCACTTAACGAAAGTCCCTTACTGACCATGATCCAAAAAGGATCAGAAAATATAATAACACCCATGTCAATTAAGCATGTTTCGTTACAGGTTTCAGACTTAGCAGAAAACTGGACATGTCTAAATCAGATAACAAGTAGGCATGTTCGTGAGCTCGATGCACTCACTACAGAGCATTGCATGATAAACTAAGCATACATCCATCAAGAAGACATGGTATATAAGCCAGATATGGAAAGAACAACATCATAGCATGCAAGGATCAACTACAACAAGCTTGGCAAAATAGAATAACATGTAAACAATCTGCCGGTAACATTTTATAGCAAAAGTAGAGCTCGATTGACTCAAGCTAAAGCACTCCATAATTACAAAAAAAAAAGCATGGATGGATATAGAAAATCCACATGCTCAAAACACCCTTACTGATCATGCTCAAAAGAGGCATAGATCTCTCTTAAACAACATGAACACATGGCATAAAAATAACAGCAGGGCATGACTTAGTGAAATTACAAGTCTCTGAAATCAGCAACATTATGTACCCTAGTTTGCATGCTTGTGCTAGTCACCACAAAGATCACAAAAATACATGGCATAAATCCCTGGAAATATGGCATGGCATAGTAAAAAACACATGTAGGACTCAGCTTCATAGGGTGCACACATCAATCATGGCAAAAATGACAAAAGTGCATGTACTGGAACAGATCTGAAACTAACATCACATAGCCCTCTTCCAACAGCATTTCGGGCATCACGATGAGCTCAAACGAAAATGATGTAATGTGATGAAATGAGGTACTCATCGAGGCGAACAATTTGACATACCACACGCACGAAACGTAGCCACGGATGCAGAGATATGATGCGATGAACATGCAACAATTTATTGACAGAAGAATGACTTAGTGGAATTTTTACCCTCGCGGGAAAAGTCCACGCGGGCGATGACGAACTCCGGCGAGCTGCGGGGTGCTCCGGCGAGCGGAGGAAGGCGCGGGGGAGGCCGGAGGAGGGCGGATCTGGGGCGGTGGAGGTCGGATCTGGCCGGAGGGGACGACTCCGAGGCGCGGAGGCGAGATCCATGGCGGCGGCGGCAGAGCCCGGCGAGCAGCGGCGCGCGGGGGCGCGGAGGCAGGCGACCGCGGGGCGGCGCGGTGGCGAAGGCGGCGGGGCGGAGGTCGGCGGCGAGCGCGGCGACCGGAGCGGCGAGGCGCGCCGGCGAGGCGGCGGGGAGGCGCGCCGGCGCGGACGGGAGCCAGGCGGCGGCGGATCTGGGCCCGCGGGGGCCCCGGATGGGCTCTGCGGGCCGCGGCGCGGTGGGGGACTCCGGCGGGACACGTGGTGGCGTGGGACTAGGCGCGGGGGCGGCGGCGCTGACGTGGCGCTCCACGATTGGTCAGAGTGACGCGGTCGGCGGGGTGGACGCGTCCGCCGGTGAGACGGACATGTCCGGCGGCGCGAGGGGAGCGGGGCTAGGGTTCATGTGCCCGAAAATCCGGGGAGAGACACATATTTATAGGTGGAAGGAGCTAGGAAGCTCCAAATGGAGAGCGGTTTTCGGCCACGCGATCGTGATCGAACGACCGAGAGGATGGAGGTGGTTAGGATGGGTTTTGGGCCAAAATGGAGGGGTGTTGGGCTGCAAAGATAGAGGGCTTTTAACGGTAACCCGGTTAACCGTTGGAGTATCAAACGAAGTCCAAATGGTACAAAACTTGACAGGCGGTCTACCGGTAGTAAACCAAGGCCACATGTCAAGCCTCGGTCCATTTCGAGAAAGTTCAACACCCGCACACGAAAATAGGTAAAAGGGGACGCGGGAGGACGTAGGAGTGCCGGATTGCAAAACGGACAACGGGGAAAATGCTCGGATGCATGAGACGAACACGTATGCGAATGCGATGCACATGATGACATGATATGAAATGCAGATGATGACATGGCAAAATGCAACACGCAAGCACATGACATGGCAAGGACGGCAAATAACTGACGGACACCTGGCGCATCAGATTCGGGGCGTTACAACACTCCACCACTACGAGAGGATCTTGTCCCGAGATCTAGGATGGCACCGGAGGGGAAAACGGAAGAGAAAGAGGTAAAACAAAGTTGCTTCTTTGAAAAAAGAGTGAAACCAAAGAACCTTGAGAGGTTGAAAAAAATGAAAGAACGAAAACAACGAAGATGAACAAAGTTGAAAACACTCCGTTAGAAAAGAGGAACAAGGAGTATTGCGAGAACTTGAAGGTTGAAAGACATGGAAATAATAGCTTCACGAACGAAAAGAATATGACCACCTCGGTATGATGAGATAGCCAAGGAACAAGAATGACCGAATTTGGACAACACTCCGGTAGAAAAGAGAAGGCAAAGTTGATAAGATGGAAAGAACTTGAAAATAGAACACCACACTCCGGTTAAATGGATTTGCAAGGAAAAGGACATGATCTTGGCAAAACGAGATGATGAGTCGAAGAGAGCAACCTCACAATGCTTCCGGAAGAAAAATTAGAAGATAGATCATTGGAATAAAAGAATGGGGATGAAAATGACAACTTCTGCCACAAATGATCTTGGAGAGCACCCTTCCAAGAAGGTTAGAACGGAGTTGTTGGGAAAGCCAACAACGAAAAGAATAAGTTTGATATGGTCTTAAGGAATGTATCTCAAATTATGAGGTGACAACCTGCCACTCACGGGAAAAGAATTGGATTGATAAGATCAAGGAGACGAGAAAGCTATATCACCGGGAGGATAAAAGAAGAACTTGGGTCATTAATAAGAACCATAATAGCAACAATCCTTAGGGAAGGCTTTAGGTGAAATCTAAGCCAAGATCACTCCAAGGAAGAAATTGATGGATTTAAAATACCTCATTCTTGACAACATGTAAATCATGAAGCATGAAGAAAAATTGCCAAGAATGACATAACACCACATCAAAAGATAAGGTAGAAAGAATTGCACTTCGGAATGCAAGATGAAGAATGCTTGAGTTCCTCTGAAAAGAATCTCGATGAACACTTCGAGAAGGAATTAAATCCTTTGTGAATCATCATGTAGCCTCCATGAAGAACTCCGGTAATAAAAGGATGATAAAAGAAAGAGAAGTTGAAAACATAAGGTGAAGCCTTGCAATGATTTAGATGGAGCTTCACGATAATATGACCGCGAGAACTTGGAACCCCGGAAAAGAAAAGATGAAGCATCTCGGACCGAGAATGATATCATGAACAACTTCGGAATAAGTAATTAAATCACCTTGAGGAAAACAAGAATAAGATTTATTGTATGTTTATCCTTCACCAATTTAGATTGATGACAAGCAACGGATTTGGCATACTACTTATTCTCGTAGAAAGGATTAAGATAGATATGGCACAAAATTTGAGAAGATCTTCAACGGACCACCAGTAGGATTTAGAAAGAATGAATGAATTTATATGATAATGAAGGAAGAGTTCTTTTGAATGAACCGCCGTAAGAATTGAAAATGAACGAATAAAAGATAAAGAAACACCAGGAAGAATTAGAAAAATGAACGAAGATACTTGAGAGAATTTAGGTACATGAGAACGAAGAGATCATGAACTGATCAGAGGATATCCGAACGATTCACCGGTAAGATTTGGAGAACAAGAGCTGAAAGCTGATAACGAATAATTCTGAGATGATGGGCTCCGGAGAATCAAACTGAAAAGATTCCTGAAATGCTCCGGATGGGTGAAAAGAATTCTCACAATCAAAAAAATTATGAGAGGATGGCATCAATCTAGAACCACGCATCTTCAAGAGAATGGACAAGATTTAAGGGAAAACTCTTCTTCGGTCTTCAAATGTTGAGAATGATGACGAAAAACACCACCATGAGTTGTTGAGGCACTCTGAAAAGAAAAATTGGAAAGGTTGAACCAACGATGAAAGAATTGAAAGGTCCTGGAGAAAGACATTTGACTGATGATAATTCATTCTTACGTCAAACTTTGAAAAGAATTTTAGAAGCTCCAGGAAAATTAGAAGAGTCAGGTAAGATCCTAGAAAAAGACCTGTGGGTTTGGGCCCACTCAAAAGAAACACCGTTGAAGTGATTGAAAAGATAGATAGCACCGGTTGAATTAAATGGCTTGAATGAGATAGCATCCTCGAAAGAACTTGAGTGAATTGAGAATGGAAACTTGAATCTTCTGATATATCTTCATCACTCCGGAAGAATTGAATAGCGAGAAGTAGATGATTAAGAGGTGCACCGGTACGAGAAGAACATTTGAAACACGGAAGGATATGATCGATAAGGCTTGAATTGAATCCACCGGAGAAGAAACTTAGAATGGAACAATGATAAAGTTGAAGCTTCCTTAGCGTCTTCATGAGAAATCACCGGATAAGAACATTGAAAGAAAAGAATGGAGAGACTTCCCATCAATAAAAGGATACTTAATTAAGAAATCTGAGTCCTTGTAGAAAAGGGTGGGAGGGTGGGAAAACAAAGGCAACTTGGGACGGATGGAACACACACCGTTGAGAAAAAGCTTAGAATTGATCTTGCGAATGTTGGAATGATCGGATTTACTTGAAGAGAGACACACTGATTGAAAAGGATTGAAAAGACAACCTCAGTGATCAAGAAGGATTAGTATTCACATAGAAATATGAGAACACCGTTTAGAAAAGGTATGGATTCAACATTTGACTTCGAAGCAACTCGAATACCACAAAACAAAACAAAGGATTGGCTCGCAGAATAAGCCGGAAACAAACATATGATAGATCCCATATCGTATCATGTGTCTGTTGGAAAGATATCCTACGAGATACTTGAATTACCACTTATAAACTCCCGAAACTTTCTGGTTATGCAATCAGGTGTTGGGGATAGAGGGGACACAAAATATATCACCCAAACTAATAATACCTAGATCCAGCTGTATCCATCCTTCAACACATAACCAAGAAACCTTCGAAAATCGTCTACCTCAACCTTCGAAAAGCATCCGTTCTACGAGTTATGGCAATACTCCCGCACTCGCCTCAGTACTGGGCTATCAGGGTTATCTCACCAACAACTGTACAAAAGAGATTTTCGATGTAGGCGTACTAAACTCAGGTATTCCAGAACTGCAACGATAAAAACATGATGACAACACCTCAGAGCTCAACTCCCTGGGACACCTCCACTAAACCCCTGCTGACAGGAGGCACCAAGACAATGTTGTCATCACAAAACCGTCGGAACAATTCTAAGATACCCGCGTGATCCTAAATTTTTTTTTTAGTGAAATTTGAGAAGAGAAGAGTCAAAACTCTACGTCAGGATGCCTTACCAGAGCGATGAGGAGACTGGGAAATAAAAAAAATTCCTAGACTCTCCGATATATAATTCCTAAATGACTCAAAACATTTTTCTAGACACAACTCGGCCGCTAAAAACGATCAATCAGTGGGGGCTCCTAAGGTCGGGGAAGGCTCTGATACCAACTTGTAACGCCCTCGATGCGGCTATATCTCCCACGTGTCGAAGCACGACTTAGAGGCATAACTGCATTGAAAGCAATGTCGCAAGTGAGGTAATCTTCACACAACCCATGTAATACATAAGGGAAAGAGATACATAGTTCGCTTACAGTCGCCACTTCACACAATACATGAGTAAAGCATTAGATCATACAAATACAATCAAGGTCCGACTACGGAACCAAAATAAAAGAAGACTACCCCAAATGCTACACAGATCCCCGATCGTCCCGACTGGGCTCCACTACTGATCAACTGAAACGAACAACACAATGAACAAGGTCTTCATCGAACTCCTCCTTGAGCTCGTGTGCGTCACCTGCACGAATTCATCGGCACCTGCAAACTGGTTTTGGAAGTATCTGTGAGTCACGGGGACTCAGCAATCTCACACCCGCGAGATCAAGACTATTTAAGCTTAAGGGTAGGACAGGGTAGTGAGGTGGAGCTGCAGCAAGCAACTAGCATATATGGTGGCTAGCATACGCAAATGAGAGTGAGAAGAGAAGGCAAAAGCATAGTCGAATAACTATGATCAAGAGGTGATCCTGAACTACTTACGTCAAGCATAACTCCAACACCGTGTTCACTTCCCGGACCCCGCCGAGAAGAGACCATCACGGTTACACACGCGGTTGGTGTATTTTAGTTAAGATCAACTTCGGGTTTTCTACAACCGGACATTAACAAATTCCCATCGGCCACATAACTGCGGGCACGGCTTTCGAAAGTTCAAACCCTGCAGGGGTATCCCAACTTAGCCCATTATAAGCTCTCGCGATCAACGAAGGATATTCCTTCTCCCCGGGAAGACCCGATCAGTCTCGGAATCCCGGCTACAAGACATTTCGACAGTAATAAAACAAGTCCAGCAAAGCCGCTCGATTGTGCCGACAAATCCTGATAGTAGTTGCACATATCTCGGTCTTAGGGCACATCCGGATGAGACAAGCTACGAGTAAAACCAGGCCTCGAGTTTCCACGAGGGGGCCCCGCAGGCTGCTCGGTTTGAACCAGCACTTAGAGAAGCACTGGCCCGGGGGGGCTAAATAAAGATGACCCTTGAGTCTGCAGAACCCAAGGGAAGGGGATATGTGGTGGTGAGGCAAATGGTAAAACCAATGTTGGGCCTTGCTGGAAGAGTTTTATTCAAAGCGAACTGTCAAGGGGGTCCCATAAATCACTCGACCGCGTTAGGGACGCAAAATCTGGGAACATAACACCGATATGACGGAAACTAGGGCGGCAAGAGTGGAACAAAACACCAGGCATAAGGCCGAGCCTTCCACCCTTTACCAAGTATATAGATGCATTAATAATATAAGAGATATTGTGATATCCCAACAAGTAAACATGTTCCAACAAGGAACAACATCTCCATCTTCCAACAAGTAACAAACTTCATCTTCACCTGCAACTAACAACGCTATAAGAGGGGCTGAACAAAGCGGTAACATAGCCAAACAACGGTTTGCTAGGACAAGGTGGGTTAGAGGCTTGGTTTAACAATATGGGAGGCATGATAAGCAAGTGGTAGGTATCGCAACATAGGCATAGCAAAAGAGCGAGCATCTAGCAAGCAAAGATAGAAGTGATTTCGAGGGTATGGTCATCTTGCCTGCAAAGTACTCAGAGTTGTCGAAAGCTTGATCCTCGTAAGCGTTCTCAACAGGTTCCTCGATCACGTACTCGTCTCCCGGCTCTACCCAAAACAAGAGCACAAGCAAAAGGAACAACTATCAACCACGATGCAATGCGCAAGCAACATGATGCAAAACATGGCATGATATGCGAGATGTGATATGCAATGCATATGCGTGCTCCGGAAGGAAAAAGATGAACAAGACATAATCTTGGCAAACCAATTATGCCTCTGGAAAGATGGGGATATTTCGGTTGAAATCGATATAAAGATCAACGGAATCGGATGCACGGTTTGCAAATGACAAGCAAAACAAGAATGACAAGATTCTGCCATTAACAGCATGATGCTACATAGCAAGCAACAAGAAGTTAAGCTACTGCACCCAAACATATCAACAAAGTATATGACCGTAATCTACTCAAGATTCTTGACAAAAGATGAACACTGAGCTACAGCTAAATCACAACATAACAGGTTCAAACAAGCATGGCAAAAGTGCAAAAGATAACAGGTTCACAGACTTAGTGAAAATAACAACATGCCAGAAATTATCATCAGGATGACATGTTTATAGCAGGCAAACAACATGCTACAGGAACAGGACCTAGCAAAATAAGGCATGGCATGAATCTACTCAAAGCACTTAACGAAAGCCCCTTACTGACCATGGTCCAAAAAGGGTCAGAAAATATAATAACACCCATGTCAATTAAGCAAATTTCGTTACAGGTTTCAGACTTAGCAGAAAACTGGACATGTCTAAAACAGATAACAAGTAGGCATGTTCGTGAGCTCGATGCACTCACTAGAGAGCATTGCATGATAAACTAAGCATACATCCATCAAGAAGACATGGCATAGAAGCCAGATATGGCAAGAACAACATCATAGCATGCAAGGATCAACTACAACAAGCTTGGCAAAATAGAATAACATGTAAACAATCTGCCGGTAACATTTTATAGCAAAAGTAGAGCTCGATTGACTCAAGCTAAAGCACTCCATAATTACAAAAAAAAGCATGGATGGATATAGAAAATCCACATGCTCAAAACACCCTTACTGATCATGCTCAAAAGAGGCATAGATCTCTCTTAAACAACATGAACACATGGCATAAAAATAACAGCAGGGCATGACTTAGTGAAATTACTAAGTCCCTGAAATCAGCAACATTATGTACCCTAGTTTGCATGCTTGTGCTAGTCACCACAAAGATCACAAAAATACATGGCATAAATCCCTGGAAATATGGCATGGCATAGTAAAAAACACATGTAGGACTCAGCTTCATAGGGTGCACACATCAATCATGGCAAAAATGACAAAAGTGCATGTACTGGAACAGATCTGAAACTAACATCACATAGCCCTCTTCCAACAGCATTTCGGGCATCACGATGAGCTCAAACGAAAATGATGTAATGAGACGAAATGAGGTACTCATCGAGACGAACAATTTGATATACGACACGCACGAAACGGAGCCACGGATGCAGAGATATGATGCGATGAGCATGCAACAATTTATTGATAGAAGAATGACTTAGTGGAATTTTTACCCTCGCGGGAAAAGTCCACGCGAGCGATGACGAACTCTGGCGAGCTGCGGGGTGCTCCGGCGAGCGGAGGAAGGCGCGGGGGAGGCCGGAGGAGTGCGGATCCGGGGCGGTGGAGGTCGGATCTGGCCGGAGGGGACGACTCCGGGGCGCGGAGGCGAGATCCATGGCGGCGGCGGCGGAGCCCGGCGAGCAGCGGCGCGCGGGGGCGCGGAGGCGGGCGACCGCGGGGCGGCGCGGTGGCGAAGGCGGCGGGGCGGAGGTCGGCGGCGAACGCGGCGGCCGGAGCGGCGAGGCGCGCCGGCGAGGCGGCGGGGAGGCGCGCCGGCGCGGACGGGAGCCGGGCGGCGGCGGATCTGGGCCCGTGGGGGCCCCGGATGGGCTCCGCGGGCCGCGGCGCGGTGGGGGACTCCGGCGGGACACGTGGCGGCGTGGGACTGGGCGCGGGGGCGGCGGCGCTGACATGGCGCTCCACGATTGGTCGGAGTGACGCGGTCGGCGGGGAGGACGTGTCCGCCGGCGAGACGGACATGTCCGGCGGCGCGAGGGGAACGGGGCTAGGGTTCATCTGCCCGAAAATCCGGGGAGAGACACATATTTATAGGTCGAAGGAGCTAGGAAGCTCCAAATGGAGAGCGGTTTTCGGCCACGCGATCGTGATCGAACGACCGAGAGGATGGAGGGGGTTAGGATGGGTTTTGGGCCAAAATGGAGGGGTGTTGGGCTGCAAAGAGAGAGGGCTTTTAACGGTTACCCGGTTAACCGTTGGAGTATCAAACGAAGTCCAAATGGTACGAAACTTGACAGGCGGTCTACCGGTAGTAAACCAAGGCCACATGTCAAGCCTCGGTCCATTCCGAGAAAGTTCAACACCCGCACATGAAAATAGGTAAAAAGGGACGCCGGAGGACGTAGGAGCGCCGGATTGCAAAACGGACAACGGGGAAAATGCTCGGATGCATGAGACGAACACGTATGCGAATGCGATGCACATGATGACATGATATGAAATGCATATGATGACATGGCAAAATGCAACACGCAAGCACATGACATGGCAAGGACGGCAAATAACTAACGGACACCTGGCGCATCAGATCCGGGGCGTTACATAAATCTTTGTTTTGCAATATGAATCTTGATGAAACTGAATATGATCTTCCTTTACCTAGAAGGCGTTCCAAAAATTCGGAGTATTTAGATCTTGATGATGGAATTAATAAACGTGGGATTGAAAGAAATAAAACCCTAGATGTTGCTAAACCCACTATATTGGATTTCAAGGAATTTAATTATGAAAGTTGCTCTTTAATTGATTGTATTTCCTTGTTGCAATCCGTGCTAAATTCTCCTCATGCTTATAGTCAAAATAAATCCTTTACCGAACATATCGTTGATGCCTTGATGCAATCTCATGAAGAAAAACTTGAGTTGAAAGTTTCTATCCCTAGAAAACTTTATGATGAGTGGGAACCTAATATTAAAATTAAAATTAAAGATCGTGAGTTTTATGCTTTGTGTGATTTGGGTGCTAGTGTCTCCACTATTCCCAAAACTTTGTGTGATTTGCTAGATTTCCATGATTTTGATGATTGCTCTCTAATTTGCATCTTGCAGATTCCACTATTAAGAAACCTATGGGAAGAATTAATGATGTTCTTATTGTTGCAAATAGGAATTATGTGCCCGTAGATTTTATCGTTCTTGATATAGATTGCAATCCTTCTTGCCTTATTATTCTCGGTAGACCCTTCCTTAGAACGGTTGGTGCAATTATTGATATGAAGGAAGGGAATATTAGATTTCAATTCCCATTAAAAAGGGGCATGGAACACTTCCCTAGGAAGAAAATAAAATTACCATATGAATCTATCATGAGAGCCACTTATGGATTTCCCACCAAAGAAGGCAATACCTAGATCTATCCTCACTTACATGCCTAGCTAGGGGCATTAAACGATAGCGTTTGTTGGGAGGCAACCCAATTTTATTTTTAGTTTTTTTGTTTTTGCTTCTGTTTAGGAATAAATAATCCATCTACCTTCTGTATATATGTGGTTTTGTGTTTTAATTAGTGTTTGTGCCAAGTTAGACCTATAGGATCTTCTTGGATGATAGTTATTTGATCTTGCTGTAATTTCCAGAATTTTCTGTTCATGAAAACAATTGTTAAAAATCACCAGAACATGATAAAATACTGATTTCAATTTCTGCTAATCAATAAACAAATTGTCTATGTCATCCTATTTTTGTAGATTTTTTGGAGTTCCAGAAGTTTGCGTTAGTTACATATTACTACAGACTGTTCTGTTTTTGAGAGATTCTGTTTTTCGTGTGTTGTTTGCTTATTTTGATGAATCTATGGCTAGTAAAATAGTTTATAATCCATAGAGAAGTTGGAATAAAGTAGGTTTAACACCGATACAAATAAAGAATGAGTTCATTACAGTAACTTGAAGTGGTCTTTTGTTTTCTTTCCCTAACGGAGCTCACGAGATTTCTGTTGAGTTTTGTGTTGTGAAGTTTTCATGTTTTGGGCAAAATCTTTTGATTGATTATGGAATAAGGACTGGCAAGAGCCTAAGCTTGGGGATGCCCATGGCACCCCCAAGATAATCCAAGGACACCAAAAAGTCAAAGCTTGGGGATGCCCCGGAAGGCATCCCCTCTTTTGTCTACTTCCATCGGTAATTTTACTTGGAGCTATATTTTTATTCACCACATGATATGTGTTTTGCTTGGAGCGTCTTGTATTATTTGTGTCTTTGTTTGTTACTGTACACACCTTTTGAGAGAGCCATACATGAATTGGAATTTGATAGAATACTCTATGTGCTTCACTTATATCTTTTGAGCTATATAGTTTTGCTCTAGTGCTTCACTTACATATCTTAGAGCATGGTGGTGGGTTTGTTTTATAGAAACTATTGATCTCTCATGCTTCACTTAGATTATTTTGAGAGTCCTAAATAGCATGGTAATTTGCTTAATAATAATAATAAGCTTGGTATTCAAGATTTGTAAAACTTTCTTTTGAGTGCGTTGAATACTAAGAAAAGTTTGATGCTTGATAATTGTTTTGAGATATGGAGGTGATAATATCAAAGTCATGCTAGTAGAGTAATTGTGAATTTGAGAAGTGCTTGTGTTGAAGTTGGCAAGTCATGTAGCATGCACGTATGGTAAACGTTATGTAACAAATTTGAAACATGAGGTGTTATTTGATTGTCCTCCTTATGAGTGGCGGTCGGGGACAAGCGATGGTCTTTTCCTACAAATCTATCCCCCTAGGAGCATGCGTGTAATGCTTTGGTTTTTGCTGACTTGTAGATTTTTGCAATAAGTATATGAGTTCTTTGTTACTAATGTTGAGTCCATGGATTATGCGCACTCTCACGCTTCCATCATTGCTAGCCTCTTCGGTACCGTGCATCGCGCTTTCTCACATTGAGAGTTGGTGCAAACTTCGCCGGTGCATCCAAACCCCGTGATATGATACGCTCTTTCACACATAAACCTCCTTATATCTTCCTCAAAACAACCACCATACGTACCTATTATGGCATTTCCATAGCCGTTCCAAAATATATTGCCATTCAACTTTCCACCATTCCGTTCGTCATGACACATTCATCATTGTCATATTGCTAGCATGATCATGTAGTTGACATAGTATTCGTGGCAAAGCCACCGTTCATAATTATTTCATACATGTCACTCTTGATTCATTGTATATCCCGGTACACCGCCGGAGGCATTCATATAGAGTCATACTTTGTTCTAGTATCGAGTTGTAATCGTCGAGTTGTAAATAAATAGAAGTGTGATGATCATCATTTAATAGAGTATTTTCCCAAATAAAAAAAGAAAGGCCAAAGAAAAAAAAGGCCCAAAAAAGAAAAAAATATAAAATAAAAAGGGGCAATACTACTATCCTTTTTTCCACGCTTGTGCTTCAAAGTAGCACCATAATCTTCATGACAGAGAGTCTTTTGTTTTGTCATTTTCATATACTAGTGGGAATTTTTCATTATAGAACTTGGCTTGTATATTCCAACGATGGGCTTCCTCAAATGCCCTAGGTCTTCGTGAGCAAGCAAGTTGGATGCACACCCACTTAGTTTCTTTTGTTGAGCTTTCATACATTTATAGCTCTAATTCATCTGTTGCATGGCAATCCCTACTCCTTGCATTAACATCAATTGATGGGCATCTCCATAGCCCGTTGATTATCCTCGTTGATGTGAGACTTTCTCCTTTTTTGTGTTCTCCACATAACCCCCATCATCATATTCTATTCCATCCATAGTGCTATATCCATGGCTCACGCTCATGTATTGCATGAAGGTTTATGAGTTTGAGATTATTAAAGTATGAAACAATTTCCTGGCTTGTCATCAGGGTTGTGCATGATGAGAGCATTCTTGTGTGATGAAAATGGAGCATGACTAAACTATATGATTTTGTAGGGATGGACTTTCTTTGGCCATATTATTTTGAGAAGACATAATTGCTTTGTTAGTATGCTTGAATTATTATCATTTTTATGTCAATATGAACTTTTGTCTTGAATCTTTTGGATCTGAATATTCATACCACAATTGAGAAGATTTACATTGAAATTATGCCAAGTAGCACTCCGCATCAAAAATTCTCTTTTTATCATTTACCTACTCGAGGACGAGCAGGAATTAAGCTTGGGGATGCCTGATACGTCTCCAACGTATCTATAATTTGTTATTGCTCCATGCTATATTATCTGCTGTTTTAGACTATATTGGGCTTTATTTTCCACTTTTATATTATTTTTGGAACTAACCTATTAACCGGAGGCCCAGCCCAAAATTTCTGTTTTTTTGCCTATTTCAGTGTTTCGAAGAAACGGAATATCAAACGGAGTCCAAACGGAATGAAACCTTCCGGAACGTGATTTTCTCATCAGATAAGACCTAGGAGACTTGGACCCTCCGTCAAGAAAGCCACGAGGCGGTCACGAGGGTGGAGGGCGCCCCCCCTAGGGCGTGCGCCACTACAAGAAATATGTCAACTTATGACCTTGTCTTAGTGACGCCAGCTGAATTAGTCGTAAATTCACGGCCATTTCGCTTGGAAGGGCTCAAACCCTGAAATTGCTTACACCAAATGGTCACAAAGCAGACAAGAGGCGCCAATGACCTTATTTCTACCTGATTACGACCAATATAAATGGTCATGAGGTTGTGAACGTGGATGCATTGGTACTTATTGCTATGGCAAGGCGCCACCTCATCAGTTTTGCCTATGTGTCATGTCCATGTGTCAATTTTTGCTCTAGGTTGTGAAGCAACCTATATTTCTGTCATTCCCAAAATTCCCAAAAAAATTGGGCATTCTTTACTATCCAAATCATTGCCTCATGGCAATATTCAACTCCATTTAACTGGTAAATCTTCCTCGGCAAATTTCCAAAGTTTTTGTTCAGCTCGAACTGTTGTGAAGGAAGTACTGGCTAGGCATATCCTAATGAGCTGAATTTTTGCCACATCTTCTATATTCCCAAATCATAGCTCTCCACAAAATTTGAGCCCCATCTAACAATACATGTGAGTGTGGCTTCAACATTCATATTTTTGTCCAGTGTGGTATGTTGCAAAGCAGGTGACACCTAGGCTCCTCCATTTGAGCTACAAATTTTCCAAGATAGTGTCCTTAGTAGATGATCATACTCAGCCAAAACTCAGGCCCATTGGCCATGTGCATTTCCCGTACCACTAATCAAACAATTGGGTGCTAATTCATGTTTGAGCTCGGTTCAGTCTCCTCGTGAGATTCTTCTATTGTCTTCTTCTTCCTAACACCTATCAGGGGAGTGCCCAACCCACTAACATGCCTAGGCCGCCCGGAACGTGTGGCAACACCATGGTCACGCGGTGACCACGCGGCGGGCATGCGAGTCTACACGCTCTAGAGTTGGGGCCCTGGGCCACCATCCAAACCTCAATGTATCGCCACCAAACCATGTATTTCTGATTAAATAGATACTTTTCTACCTAGAAATGATTTTTTCAAAAAATAAAGAGCAAACTATGAGGCAGCTGCAGTTCAAATTTGTCCCGCTTCATACTGAATCAACAGAAATTTGTCTTTTTCACCAGAGGTGGATAAAAACTTTTGGCACCCAACCATTTTGTCAATTTTGAATCAAATATGGCCTAGTATTTTAGAAAAATGATTTGGTCCAATTTTGCAACAAATATATGGTAGGTCCTTCACAAAAATAACTCAATTCGGGCACTCGAAAAATGGAAAATGAACTTTTCGTGCAAATAAAATGAAAACTCCCTTAGGCAACATTGTTTGGAATTCCAATATGCACCCTTGTGCACAATATGAGATCATTTGAACAAACTATGACATGAATTTGGCCATAAGATTGATCATTTGGCTTGAAAACCCTCAATCTTCACGCGTGATAGCTCATTTCTCAGAACACTTTTTAAAAATAATTGCCGTATTACATGTTTATTATTTTTCCTGCTAACTTGGTCACATATAATGACACAATGCGAAGGTTTCCCAATTTTTTGATTTGTTTGAATTTTTTATGCTCGTTTCAAAATGCGGTCAAAACGGCGGGCTTGACCGTTCCTAGCTAGTGGTTGAATCTTGAAAAACTTTTGATGTTCCTCAGATTAAATAGATACTTATGTACCTAGAAATGATTTTTTGAAAAAATAAAGAGCAAACTATGAGGCAGCTCCAGTTCAAATTTGACCCGCTTCCTCCTGAATCGGCGAGAATTTGTCTTTTTCACCAAAGGTGGATCAAAAAATTTGACACCCAACCATTTTTTCAATTGTGAATCAAATATGGCCTAGTATTTTGGAAAAATTATTTGGTCCAATTTTGCAACAAATATATGGTAGGTCCTTCACAAAAAGAACTCAATTCGGGCACTCAAAAAATGGAAAATGAATTTTCCATGCAAAGAAAATGAAAACTCCCTTAGGCAACATTGTTTGGAATTCCAATATGCACCCTTGTGCACAATATGAGATCATTTGAACAAACCATGACATGAATTTGGCCATAAGATTGATCATTTGGCTTGAAAACCATGAATTTTCACGCGTGATAGCTCATTTCTGAGAACGCTTTTTTAAAATAATTGTTGTATTACAAGTTTATTATTTTTCCTGCTAACTTGGTCACATATAATGACACAATGCGAAGGTTTCCCAATTTTTTGATTTTTTTAATTTTTTATGCCCGTTTCAAAATGCGGTCAAAACGGCGGGCTTGACCGTTCCTAGCTAGTGGTTGAATATTGGTGTAAAGCGCATGAAGAAACTCCGTGCTGATGGAAATTTAGAATCACTTGATGCTTGCGAACTATGCCTTATGGGCAAGATGACTAAAGACTCCATTCTCCGGAACAATGGAGCGAGCAACTAACTTATTGGAAATAATACATACTAATGTATGCGATCCGATGAGTGTTGAGGCTCACGGCGGGTATCATTATTTTTTGACCTTCATAGATTATTTTAGTAGATATAGGTATATCTACTTGATGAAACATAATTCTGAAACGTTTGAAAAGTTCAAAGAATTTCAGAGTGAAGTGGAAAATCATCGTAACAAGAAAATAAAGTTTCTACGATCTGATCGTGGAGGAGAATATTTGAGTTACGAGTTTGGTCTTCAATTAAAACAATGTGGAATAGTTTCACAAACTCATGCCACCTGGAACACCACAGCGTAATGGTGTGTCTGAACGTCATAACCGTACTTTATTGGATATAGTGCAATCTATCATGTCTCTTACCGATTTACCACTATTGTTTTGGGGTTATGCATTAGAGACAACTGCATTCACGTTAAATAGGGCACCATCTAAATCCGCTGAGACGACACTATATGAACTGTGGTTTGGTAAGAAACCAAGGTTGTCGTTTCTTAAAGTTTGGATTTGCAATGCTTATGTGAAAATGTTTCAACCTGATAAGCTCGAACCCAAATCGGAGAAATGCGTCTTGATAGGATACCCAAAGGAGACTGTTGGGTACACCTTCTAATCACAAATCCAAAGGCAAAATATTCGTTGCTAAGAATGGATCCTTTCTAGAGAAGGAGATTCTCTCGAAAGAAGTGAGTGGGAGGAAAGTAGAACTTGATACGGTAATTGTACCTTCTCCCGAATTAGAATGTAGTTCATCACTGAAATCAGTTCCATTGATGCTTACACCAATTAGTGAGGAAGTTAATGATGATGATCATGAAGCATCGGATCAACTTACTATCGAATCTCATAGGTAAATGTATGATCGAAAGTATGTCTAGAGGGGGGTGATTAGACTACTTGACCAATTAAAAATCTAGCCTTTTCCCGATTTTAGTCTTTGGCAGATTTTAGCTATCTTAGCACAAGTCAAGCAATCTTAACACAATTCAAGCAAGCATGCAAAGAGTATATGAGCAGCGGAAAGTAAAGCATGCAACTTGCAAGAATGTAAGTGGAAGGGTTTGGAGAATTCAAACGCAATTTGAGACACGGATGTTTTTGTCGTGGTTCCGATAGGTGGTGCTATCGTACATCCACGTTGATGGAGACTTCAACCCACGGAGGGTAACGGTTGCGCGAGTCCACGGAGGGCTCCACCCACGAAGGGTCCACAAAGAAGCAACCTTGTCTATTCCATCATGGCCATCGCCCACGAAAAACTTGCCTCACTAGCGGTAGATCCTCACGAAGTAGGCGATCTCCTTGCCCTTACAAACTCCTTGGTTCAACTCCACAATCTTGTCGGAGGCTCCCAAGTGACACCTAGCCAGTCTAGGAGCCACCACTCTCCAAGAAGTAACAAATGGTGTGTTGATGATGAACTCCTTGCTCTTGTGCTTCAAATGATAGTCTCCCCAACACTCAACTCTCTCTCACAGGATTTGGATTTGGTGGAAAGAAGATTTGAGTTGAAAGCAACTTGGGGAAGGCTAGAGGTCAAGATTCATATGGTGGGAATGGAATATCTTGGCCTCAACACATGAGTAGGTGGTTCTCTCTCAGAAAATGTGTATTGGAAGTGTAGATATGTTCTGATGGCTCTCTCCACGAATGAAGAGTGGGTAGAGGGGTATATATAGCCTCCACACAGAATCTAACCGTTACACACAATTTACCAATCTTGGTGAGACCGAATTGAGAAACTCAGTCGGACCGATTTAGTAAACCTAGTGAACGTTAGGATTTTTGGTGGGACTGAGATACAACTCGGTAGGACCGATATGGTTAGGATTAGGGCATAACGTAATCTCGGTGAGACCGATTACACAAACTCGGTGGGACCAATTTTGGTAATAAGCTAACAAGAGAGTTGGTCAGGTAAACTCGGTGGGACCGATTCGCTCATCTCGGTGAGACCGAAATGTTACAAAAGGGAAATAGAGAGTTTACATTGCAATCTCGGTGTGACCGATCGCTCATCTCAGTAGGACCGAAACGTTACGAAGGGAAACAGAGAGATTACAATCCCATCTCGGTGAGACCGAGATCCCTATCGGTGAAACCGATTTGCCTAGGGTTTGTGGCAGTGGCTATGACATCTGAACTCGGTGGCGCCGAATAGAAAGAATCGGTGGGCCCGAGTTTGACTTTTGGTTTAGGTCATATGTGGATGTGGAAAGATAGTTGAGGGTTTTGGAGCATATCACTAAGCACTTTGAAGCAAGAACCTCATTAAGCAACACCTCATCCCTTCTTGATAGTATTGGCTTTTCCTATAGACTCAATGTGATCTTGGATCACTAAAATATAAAATGTAGAGTCTTGAGCTTTAAGCTTGAGCCAAACTTTTTGTCCTCAGTATTTTGAGGGTCCACTTTCCTCATCCATGCCATGCCATTCATTGAGCTTTTCCTGGAATATTAATCTTGGAATAATGTTAGCTCAATGAGCTATATATTGTTAGGAATTACCAAAACCACCCAGGGATAGTTGCACTTTCAATCTCCCCGTTTTTGGTAATTGATGACAACATATAGATCAAAGCTTTGAAAAATGATAATAAGAGTGAAAAAATATTGTCGCTTTGAGAAGTATGTGAAAAGCAAGAGCTCCCCCTTAATTTGTGCATATATTAGGATTTGCTTTGGACTGCAAATGCACAATGAGTTAGGATCATGGGTTACTCTTCCATGTCACATACATCTTGGTGGAGCGCTCAAAATGATAATAATTAAATACATGCACTCATCACCAAGCAAAGTGAATGATCATATAGGGATAAAATGATAGTGTCATCCATCAAGCAAAGCATTAATGTAGCATATGATCAAACACATGATCATCCAAGTTTCACGCACAAGCATAAAGTATCTCAATCAAGCAAATAAAGTTCAACCACCAAAGCAAGAGAGAATAAAAAGCAACGCTCTCTCTCGAAGCCTATGATCTATACATTTTTCTCCCCCTTTGGCAACAAGTTACCAAAAAGTTCATAGAAAATGCATAGCAATAAAACGTCTCTCAAGCTTGGTCTTCAGGTGGTGTCCGGAGAACTCCAAGAACGAAGGCTTCTGTCGAAGTAGATGGAGCTGTTGGAGTAGATGCTGGAGCTGGTGGCACTGAAGCTGTAGCAGGTGCAGATGAAGTGGCTCTGGTATCTGTTACTGGCACTGCAGTTGACCTCTGAGCTCTAGGCACTCTGGCAAATGCCTCAGTTGTTGTCTTGCCCTTCCTCTCCTGCATGTCATCCTGAAGTTGCTCCACAACAGACTGGATCTCAGTTACTTTCACATCCATGTCATAAAACTTCTGCTCCATGATTCTTTCCAAGCTCTCATGGTTTCGAGTCAGGGTGGCCAGTCCTTTCTCAATCCTTAGAGTGGCTGCAATCAAGTAGCCAAGCTGATCTTGCTTGCTTTTTTGAAGATACTGAGATGCCTCCTCCTGGATTAGCATCTTTGCAGCTTTCTCTGCCTTTGGCTTCTCCCTCTTGGCTTGTGCTTGTACTGAGGATGGTTCATCTTCATCCATAACCACTTGGTTGTCCTAAAAATTTGGATAGATGGCCAAGTGTTCCTTGTCCAATAAGTATGTGCCAGTACCCATCTTTGAGTTAATCAACTCCTGGATCTGTGGGGCATACCCACAACTTCTCTTTTGGTCTGCAGCAGTTCTCTTGATAGTTTCAACAATGAGACTCATGACCTTGAACATTTGTGGCACATCAAATATATGTACCAGATTTATGGTGTGGCCTCTGATCATCCTGTGATATCCAGACTTGAGCAGAAGAGTATGCCTTAGTATCCAATTGATAGTAGGCAGTCCTGACAGCAAATGTTTCACTGACCCAAACTGGTGAGTCTCAAGGTCTGCATCTGGAATTTCCTTGTATGTGCTAGCCATGGAGTTGTGAGCCTTCTTCCTCTTGGCATAGACATCCAAGTCATCTTCTTGCTCTTCTGGGCCATTGATCAACTGAGCCCATTCTGCAACTGTAGACTGGTATCTAGTGCCTTCAGACATCCAGACAATTCTTCCATTTGGGTAGAAGTGAGTTGTGGAGTAGAATTGCATGATAAGCTCATCATTCCACTTAGTGAGCTTTTGAGCCACAAACTCATCCACTCCACAAGCCTTGAAGCTGTCATACACACCAGGATAGTGTTCCTCATTCTCCTTCATGTAGGTCCAGTCGACCGACCTCATGTCACACACTATAGGTTTCTTGTCAAGCAGCACTGTCTCATAGAAATCCTGCTGTTCCTTGGTGTGGAACCTGTAATCCACAGCAGTTCTCCTTCTGGTAGCATATGGATCTGCCTCTCTCCAATTCCTCAGTCCCGAGTCTCTCTAATCTTCATGTTCTCAGCCACAGGATGAGCATCATTGTGGTCTGGAATTTTTGGCTTCAATTTTCTCAGAACATGCTCTTCATCTTCTTCTTCAGCTACAGTCTCAGGCACTCGGGCCTTGTTCTTATCAGTAGCAGATATATTTCTAGTATTCCTATTTGGTGCAATCTTGGGCCTGGAGGCAGCTTTGGGTGCTTCTTTGGGCTTTGATGATGCATCCCCTGTCCTGATAGCATCACCCATAAGCTTCTGGGCTTTAGGTGCTGGTACAGCAACCTCTTCCTCTTCTTCTTCTTCCTCAGAAGAGTGCTTCTCAAATTCTGCCATTGGATCAACTTTCTTGCACCATCTACCCCTCTTTCTTTCCTTCTTCTCTTTTGCAGCCTCATCTCCTATAGTTGACTTGGAGGATTTCTGAGTGGATGCCCTGGCTTTGGACATTGGCTGTCTTCCTGCTGTCCTTTTGGTCCTCAGACCTGGCTTAGTGGCTGCAGCTGAGCCATATTCCTTTTTCAGCACTTTCTTCTTTGATGTGGCATCATCCTCAACTGCCACATAGTCTTCATCATCAGACTCTGAAGTTTTCTTCTTCCTTGTTCTGGTTGCAGCTTTGGGCAAGTTGCTGGGAGTGCTCCTGCTTCCTTCATCTGAGCTGCTAGAGGGACTAGTGCCCTCACTCATGTGAACCTGCTCCTCTGATTTGTTTTGACTGCCACTCTAATCAGACATGATGCAAACACTGATAGCTGACCCTGTGAATAGATTGTAGATGAGGTAGAGTAGATAAGCATCACAAAATATAGAGGTTTTTGCAAAAGAATGGATCAAAAACTTAGTTTTAGTTTTCCTCAGAAAGCATTCCAGATCAACCGATTTGTAAACTCGGTGATACCGAAGATGTTGTTGGAACCTAAACTAGTGAACTCGGTCAGACCGAGTCATAGTTCGGTGGCACCAAGACTGCTAGGGTTTCACAAAGTCCTGAACTCGGTCACACCGATTTTCAATTCTTGGTCAGACCGAGAATCTTATGTGCAATGGCCTGAGCCGTATCGGTGGTACCGAGTTCCACAACTCGGATGGTCCGAGATGGCTTCGGCGGAAACCTAACCCTAAATTTTCAATTCATCTCTAATCTATGGAGTGTTTTGACTGGATAAGATCGTTTCAATCGTGGCAAGATTCATGGCGAACACAATGTGCTAGGAATCGGATAAGGATAGCATAGTGATCAAGTTCATACCCTAGTTCGGTGATGAACTCGCTACGGCAGCAACAGCGGGGTTGATTTCCGTTGACGGCAGCGGAGACCAGTGGCGATGAGGAGGACGATCCGGAGACCCTGGAGGCAGAGCGGGCTAAGTGCGGGAGAA
Source organism: Aegilops umbellulata (assembly GCA_032464435.1). Taxonomy (NCBI): domain Eukaryota; kingdom Viridiplantae; phylum Streptophyta; class Magnoliopsida; order Poales; family Poaceae; genus Aegilops; species Aegilops umbellulata. Next base: position 590,234,434 of record CP136057.1, read on the forward strand.
AAATTTCCAAAATTTTGCCCGTGGGTATATATAGCCCGGCCCTGTCGGTGTGATCGAGTGGAACAACTCGGTTGCACCGAGATGCATAACTGCAAGCAGTTGCTGCAACTCGGTGTGACCGAAAAGTTCAAACCGGTTGCACCGAGATTGAAAACCTAGATCGACTTAGTGATCTCGGTATGACCGAAATGGGTGAATCGATCAGACCGAAACGCACAAAGAAGTTTTGGAAGTTTAAGTCTATGACGAATCGGGGACTCCGAGTGCTCCTCACACAGAGCAGTTCGAATCTGACTTGATCAAATTTTGTGATGTAGCATGAATAGAGTCGGAGACGTGAAAAGCATGGATAGCTAGAGAAGATTCTTAGGCATTCTTGTCCATCCACTTGTCAAAAGAAAAGAAACCAATCAATCAAAACAACAAGTGGATGTCCTCGAATGAGTAAAATATGCAATCAACATGCTCACACAGTAAAATGGCAATTGAAATATGTGGCAAAGCATGCACAACCAATTCTAGCATCTATCAAGCAACTGGCGATGACTAGGTCATTTATATATGAGTATATTGACTTAGGAGTCAAGTGAGAACACTTGATAATAGGTCATACTCATTGTTTAAGCACAAGTGGGGTTACCACTTTTACATAAAGCATTGTTGTGTTCACACCATTAGAGTTGCTTTAGCTCAATTTTTAGAGTAAAGCTCCCCCTAGATGTGAGATCCCCCCTGAGTGGGATGAACTAACCTTGGGTTTTGTCGATGATGACTTCATGTAGATGTCGAAGATGTGGATGCTCAAAGTTGATGTAGATCATTTGGAGCTATCCTATGGAGTGAGTTGCGCTTTCAATACCTACACAGGTTAGTCCCACAAGGAACAAACAAGGATATCCATAGACATAGAGTGATGCACACACAAGATGATATCTATGAAAGCTTTAGGTTACCTTGTCCCTTGTCTTACCAACAAGAGGGTTTGTGACTCCTTGAACTAGTGCAAGATGTGGAAGTTGATTACACTTGTTCTTGCCAAAATGATAGGAGTGAAGTATGTTGGCAGAATCACCCTCAAGAACTCTCTAGTTCTTGTTCTTTGGGATCCACACCATCTTGATGGGAATCCTCGGAGTTGTAGTTGTACTTGATGAAGTGGAACTTGAAGTGGTCTTGGGAACCCACTTGACCAAGGCCTTAGGAGCTTCTTCAAATGCATCAATTTCCTCTTGAAGCTTGTCCTTCCCTTTTTGATTGTGGTCTTGTGGTGGAAGATCATCTTGAGCTTGTGTCCCTTTGAAAGAAGTAGGATCATACTTCTCTTGTTGAGGATCAAACTTCGTCTTGGGGTATTGATCTTCTTCCCATTCAACTCCATTGGCATTGAACTTTCGTTCAAAACCAACACCTTGGTTCTTCCGATGCCTTCCTTGCTTGCGTACAATTTCCTCGAATTGCTTACTCCCGGCAAGGCTCTTGTAGACACCTTTCTCTATAATTCCCTTCAGTAAGCTATTTTCTTGCTCAAGTGTAACTTGGCTAAGAGAATCATTAGTTGAATCAAGAGAACTACTAGAAGCAACAACATTGGATTTAGCATGATTATTGTTACTACTAGAGGAAGAATCTTTCTTGTTTTTGTTACTAGACTTGACTTGAGGCATGTAAGTGGATAAGAGTGAACGCTTGGCAATGTAAGAAGAACTTTTCTTACAAAGATCATCATTGAGTGCTTTTAAGAACTCATGCTCTTGCTCAAGGTTGAGCTTTTCAAAGCGTAATTTCTCATGGGTCCTTAAAAGCTCTCGATGATCTCCTAAGATAGTTTCATGAGCTAACTTAAGAGTGTTTAGTTCTTTAGTTAGAGACTCAATCTTCTTCTTGTCAATGTCATTCGTTTCATCTTGATTAGCATGATTAATTGACGTTTCATCATAGTATTCATCACTAGAGTTTTCAACAAGTAAATCATCATCACCTAACAAGTCATCTTCATCACTATTGAAATCAACCTACTCGGGGTGTGATACCTTTGGACCTTTGGCCATGAAGCATCTCCCAATTCCTTCATTTGGTGAATCAAATATGTCGTAGGAGTTGGTTGACACAAGTGCTAGACCGGCAACACCTTCATCTTGAGTATATTCGGAGTCGGAGTGATAGCTTCTCTCGGAGTGGTTGTCGGAGTCGGAGCCGGATACCCATTCACCAACATGAGCTTGATGTCTTCGTTTTGCGTAGCTCCTTGATGACTTGTCCTTTCTTTCCGAATCCTTGCTTCTCCGTGAGAGTCTTCGTTCATAACGATCATCTCTACTCCTTCTCTCTCAAGGTGGCGATTCTTCTCTTCTACTTCTTCTCTTCGGAGAATCCTCTCTTTTCTTGTAGGGGGGCGTACACTCATTGGAATAATGTCCGGGCCTTCCACAGTTGTAGCAGTTTCGTGTTGGGGAATGTAGTAATTTCAAAAAATTTCCTACGCACACGCAAGATCATGGTGATGCATAGCAACGAGAGGGGAGAGTGTTGTCCAGGTACCCTCGTAGACCGAAAGCGGAAGCGTTAGCACAACGCGGTTGATGTAGTCGTACGTCTTCACGATCCGACCGATCAAGTACCGAACGCACGGCACCTCCGAGTTCAGCACACGTTCAGCACGATGACGTCCCTCGAACTACGATCCAGCCGAGTGTCGAGGGAGAGTTTCGTCAGCACGACGGCGTGGTGACGATGTTGGTGTTCTACCGACGCAAGGCTTCGCCTAAGCACCGCTACAGTATTATCGAGGTGGACTATGGTGGAGGGGGGAACCGCACACGGCTAAGAGATCAAACGATCAATTGTTCTATCTCTAGGGTGCCCCCCTGCCCCCGTATATAAAGGATCAAGGGAGGAGAGGTGCGGCGAGGCTTGGGGCGCGCCAGGAGGAGTCCTACTCCCACCGACTCACCCCCTTTCCTAGTTGGAATAGGACTTGGCAGGGAAGGAGGAGAGAGGGGGGAGGAAAGGAGGGGCGCCGCCCCCCTCCTTGTCCAATTCAGACTTGGGGGGGGGGAGGGGCGTGCGGCTGCCCCTTGGCCCGCCTCTCCTCTTCTTCCACTTGGGCCCAAAAGTCCCAATAGCCTACGGGTTCGAGAACTATGTAGACATGACCGAGACATGTCTCCAGTCAATAACCAATAGCAGAACCTAGATGCTCATATTGGTTCCTACATATTCTACGAAGATCTTTTATCGGTCAAACCGCATAACAACATACGTTGTTCCCTTTGTCATTGGTATGTTACTTGCCCGAGATTCGATCGTCGGTATCTCAATACCTAGTTCAATCTCGTTACCGGCAAGTCTCTTTACTCGTTAGGTAATACATCATCCCGCAACTATCACATTAGTTGCAATGCTTGCAAGGCTTAAGTGATGTGCATTACTGAGAGGGCCCAGAGATACCTCTCCCACAATCGGAGTGACAAATCCTAATCTCGAAATACGCCAACCCAACAAGTACCTTCAGAGACACCTGTAGAGCACCTTTATAATCACCCAGTTGTGTTGTGACGTTTGGTAGCACACAAAGTGTTCCTGTGGTAAACGGGAGTTGCATAATCTCATAGTCATAGGAACATGTATAAGTCATGAAGAAAGCAATAGCAATATACTAAACGATCATGTGCTAAGCTAACGGAATGGGTCATGTCAATCACATCATTCTCCCAATGATGTGATCCCGTTAATCAAATGACAACTCATGTCTATGGTTAGGAAACATAACCATCTTTAATTAATGAGCTAGTCAAGTAGAGGCGTACTAGTGACACTCTGTTTGTCTATGTATTCACACATGTATTATGTTTCCGGTTAATACAATTCTAGCATGAATAATAAACATTTATCATGATATAAGGAAATAAATAATAACTTTATTATTGCCTCTAGGGCATATTTCCTTCAGTCTCCCACTTGCACTAGAGTCAATAATCTAGATTACACAGTAATGATTCTAACACCCATGGTTCACACTGCCATGTGACCAACACCCAAAGGGTTTACTAGAGTCCATAATCTAGTTCACATCGCTATGTGATTAACACCCAAAGAGTACTAAGGTGTGATCATGTTTTGCTTGTGAGAGAAGTTTAGTCAACGGGTCTGCCACATTCAGATCTGTATGTATTTTGCAAATCTCTATGTCAACAATGCTCTCCATGGAGCTACTCTAGCTAATTGCTCCCACTTTCAATATGTATCCAGATTGAGACTTAGAGTCATCTGGATCAGTGTCAAAACTTGTATCAACGTAACCCTTTACGACGTACCTTCTGTCACCTCCATAATCAAGAAACATATCCTTATTCCACTAAGGATAATTTTGACCGTTGTCCAGTGATCTACTCCTAGATCACTATTGTACTCCCTTGCCAAAGTCAGTGGTAGGGTATATAATAGTTCTGGTACACAGCATGGCATACTCTATAGAACCTATGGCTGAGGCATAGGGAAAGACTTTCATTCTCTTTCTATCTTCTACCGTGGTCGGGCTTTGAGTCTTACTCAATTTCACACCTTGTAACACAGGCAAGAACTCTTTCTTTGACTATTCCATTTTGAACTACTTCAAAATCTTGTCAAGGTATGTACTCATTGAAAAAACTTATCAAGCGTCTTGATCTATCTGTATAGATCTTGATGCTCAATATGTAAGTAGCTTCACCGAGGTCTTTCTTTGAAAAACTCCTTTCAAACACTCCTTTATGCTTTGCATAATAATTCTACATTATTTCCGATCAACAATATGTCATTCACATATACTTATCAGAAATGTTGGAGTGCTCCCACTCACTTTCTTGTAAATACAGGCTTCACCACAAGTCTGTATAAAACTATATACTTTGATCATCTCATCAAAGCATATATTCCAACTCCGAGATGCTTGCACCAGTCCACAGATGGATCGCTGGAGCTTGCATATTTTGTTAGCACCTTTAGGATTGACAAAACCTTCTGGTTGCATCATGTACAACTCTTCTTTAATAAATCCATTAAGGAATGCAGTTTTGTTTATCCATTTGCCAGATTTCATAAAATGCGGCAATTGCTAACATGATACGAACAGACTTAAGCATAGATACGAGTGAGAAACTCTCATCGTAGTCAACACCTTGAACTTGTCGAAAACCTTTTTGCGACAATTCTAGATTTGTAGATAGTAACACTACTATCAGCGTCCAACTTCCTCTTGAAGATCCATTTATTTTCTATGGCTTGCCGATCATTGGGCAAGTCAACCAAAGTCCACACTTTGTTCTCATACATGGATCCCATCTCAGATTTCATGGCCTCAAGCCATTTTGCGGAATATGGGCTCACCATCGCTGCTTCATAGTTCGTAGGTTCGCCATGGTCAAGTAACATGACGTCCAGAACAGGATTACCGTACCACTCTGGTGCGGATCTCACTCTGGTTTACCTACTAGGTTCGATAGTAACTTGATCTGAAGTTACATGATCATCATCATTAGCTTCCTCACTAATTGGTGTAGTAGTCACAGGAACAGATTTCTGTGATGAACTACTTTCCAATAAGGGAGTAGGTACAGTTACCTCATCAAGTTCTACTTTCCTCCCACTCACTTCTTTCGAGAGAAACTCCTTCCCTAGAAAGTATCCATTCTTAGCAACGAATGCCTTGTCTTCGGATCTGTGATAGAAGGTACCCAACTATCTCCTTTGGGTATCCTATGAAGAGACATTTCTGATTTGGGTTTGAGCTTATCATGATGAAACTTTTTCTTATAAGCATCGCAACCCCAAACTTTAAGAAACGAAAACTTTTGTTTCTTGCCAAACCACAGTTCATATTGTGTCGTCTCAACGGAGTTAGATGGTGCCCCTTTTTAACGTGAATGCAGCTGTCTCTAATGCATGACCCCAAAACGACAGTGGTAAATCGGTAAGAAACATCATAGATTGTACTATATCCAATAAAGTATGGTTATGACGTTCGGACACACCATTATGCTGTGGTGTTCCAGGTGGCATGAATTTGTGAAACTATTCCACATTGTTTTAATTGAAGACCAAACTCGTAACTCAAATATTTGTCTCCGCGATCAGATCGTAGAAACTTTATTTTCTTGTTACGATGATTTTCAACTTCACTCTGAAATTCTTTGAAATTTTCAAATGTTTCAGACTTATGCTTCATTAAGTAGATATACCCATATCTGCGTAAATCATCTGTGAAGGTGAGAAAATAACGAAATCCGACACGAGCCTCAACATTCATCGGATCGCATATATCAGTATGTATTATTTCCAGTAAGTCTGTTGCTCCCTCCATTGTTCCGGAGAACGGAGTCTTTAGTCATCTTGCCCATAAGGCATGGTTTGCAAGCATCAAGTGATTCATAATCAAGTGATTCCAAAATCCCATCATCATGGAGTTTCTTCATGCGCTTTACACCAATATGACCTAAACGGCAGCGCCACAAATAAGTTGCACTATCATTATTAACTTTGCATCTTTTGGCTTCAATATTATGAATATGTGTATCACTACGATCGATATCCAACAAACCATTTTATTGGGTGTATGACCATAGAAGGTTTTATTCATGTAAATAGAAAAACAATTATTCTTTAATTTAAATGAATAACCGTATTGCAACAAACATGATCAAATCATATTCATGCTCAACGCAAACACCAAATAACACTTATCTAGTTTCAACACTAATCTCGAAAGTATAGGGAGTGTGCGATGATGATCATATCAATCTTGGAACTACTTCCAGCACACATCGTCACCTCTCCTTTTACTAGTTTCTGTTTATTTTGCAACTCCCGTTTCGAGCTACTACTCTTAGCAACTGAAGCAGTATCAAATGCCGAGGGGTTTCTATAAACACTAGTAAAATACACATCAATAACATGTATATCCAATATACCTTTGTTCACTTTGCCATCATTCTTATCCGCCAAATACTTGGGGCAGTTCCGCTTCCAGTGACCAGTCCCTTTGCAGTAGAAGCACTTAGTCTCAGGCTTAGGACCAGACTTGGGCTTCTTCACTTGAGCAGCAACTTGCTTGCCGTTCTTCTTGAAGTTCCCCTTCTTCCCTTTGCCCTTTTCTTGAAACTAGTGGTCTTGTCAACCATCAACACTTGATGTTTTTCTTGATTTCTACCTTCGTCGATTTCAGCATCACGAAGAGCTTGGGAATTGTTTATGTTATCCCTTGCATATTATAGTTCACCACGAAGTTCTACTAACTTGGTGATGGTGACTACAGAATTCTGTCAACCACTATTTTATCTGGAAGATTAACTCCCACTTGATTCAAGCGATTGTAGTACCCAGACAATCTGATCACATGCTCACTGCTTGAGCTATTCTCCTCCATCTTTTAGCTATAGAACTTGTTGGAGACTTCATATCTCTCAACTCGGGTATTTGCTTGAAATATTAACTTCAAATCCTGGAACATCTCATATGGTCCATGACGTTTCAAAACGTCTTTGAAGTCCCGATTCTAAGCCGTTAAGCATGGTGCACTAAACTATCAAGTAGTCATCATATTGAGCTAGCCAAACATTCATAACGTCTGCATCTGCTCCTGCAATAGGTCTGTCACCTAGCGGTGCATCAAGGACATAATTCTTCTGTGCAGCAATGAGGATAAACCTCAGATCACGGATCCAATCCGCATCATTGCTACTGACTTTTTCAACTTAGTTTTCTCTAGGAACATATATAACATAGGGAAGCAACAACGCGAGCTATTGATCTACAACATAGATATGCTAATACTACCAGGACTAAGTTCATGATAAATTTAAGTTCAATTAATCATATTACTTAAGAACTCCCACTTAGAAAGACATCCCTCTAATCCTCTAAGTGATCACGTGATCCAAATCAACTAAACCATAACCGATCATCACGTGAAATGGAGTAGCTTTCAATGGTGAACATCACTATGTTGATCATATCTACTATACGATTCACGCTCGACCTTTCGGTCTCAGTGTTCCGAGGCCATATCTGCATACGCTAGGCTCGTCAAGTTTAACCTGAGTATTCTGCGTCTGCAAAAACTGGCTTGCACCCATTGTAGATGGATGTAGTGTAAGTGCATCTAGTGCCCCTTAGTGACTTTGGTGTATTGAAGACTTATAGGTTAAGGATCTAATGTGTTTATGAGTGTACACAGGTCTATAAGTCTATGAGGAGTTTGATATTTACAGAGAAAGTCGACCCCTAAAAATGAAGATCTTCGACTGAAGACTTTGATATACTGAAGACTTTCTGAAGACTTTGAAAGTGAAGAAATTGGTGTGACCTTGAAGACTTGGTATTCATTTGAGGAACATGAAGCGTGAAGACTTTTGTTTTTGTAGTTTCATTTTCTCTTTCTTGAGTCATAGGAAACACCGTACTGTTAAAAGGGGTCGAGGAAATACTAAGGAAAAATTTCCATGTGATGCTCAACTCAAATCCTACACCTACCAATCCCTTCGAGTGAAGCCATTGGAAATCTCATACAGTTTAGTCAATTTCTTCAGTGACAGAGACACAGTTCTTCTAGTCACTGAGAACTTTGTTCTGACTGAGGAGTTAGGAATTCGCCAGTGCGAATTGCCTACACAGTGAGGAACATGATAGCCCTGAGGATTTTGTACCTCAAATTTCCGACCGTTGTTGTGCTACGCGCCAGCTGTCCCAAAATATCTTATCCATACAACGGTCATATCATTGAAGGGCATTTATGTCTTATCATGTCGGGCTGCTCCCTAGGCTATAAATAGCCGCCCCCTACAACCACTAGTTGGTTGGCTGCTCCCTAGGCTATAAATAGCCGCCCCCTACAACCACTAGCTGGTTGGCTGCTCCGAGAGAAACTGACACTTGTCATTTGAGAGCAACCCATCCTCCGAGGACTTTGAGTGAAAATCATCAAGTAAGGAAAATCCAAAACCCAAACCCAAAGTGATTGAGCATCACTTAAGAGATTGATCATGTGTGGATCCGACGCTTGTTACCTTTGAAGACTATGCTTCTTCCAGACGGTTAGGCGTCATGGTCTAGAGCATCCAAGAGGAATTGTCGATCGCCGAGTGACCGAGTTTGTCAAGGTTCGGAAGTCACCTGAAGACTAACCACGAGTGATTGGACGAGGACTGTGTGTCCTTAGTTCAAGTACAATAGGGTGAGGACTTGGTGTTCCGATCTGCGTGCTCAGGACTGGGTGCCCGGGACTGTGTGTCCTCGAGTTCAAATACTCAGCCGCTCCAACTAGATGTACAACTGAGACAGCAGTTGGAACTGGTCTACCAAATCATTGTCTTCACCAAGCTTACTGGTTCCATTTCCTCAACTCTTTCATTTCCTCAGTATTTTTCTGCTTGTTTATCATATCTGTGTTTGAAGACTCTGACTGAAGACTTTCTCAATTTCCTCAGTTCAATTTCTTCAGTCTGTTTGTCTTCATCTTGTGTTATCCTGTGATTACGCTTTTTGTACTATGTGCTAGTCTTCATTTCATCATGATGACCATGCTTGTGTTCTGCTATGTTTACATCTGAGTACTTATTCCGCTGCTAGTAGTTCTTCGCTAAGGAATTTCCTCACTAGCAAATTCCTTAGTGAAGAATTTCATAAAAATCGCCTATTCACCCCCCCTCTAGTCGATATAACGCACTTTCAATTGGTATCAGAGCGAGGTACTCCCTTGTTCTGTGTGATTTTGGTTTAACCGCCTGGAGTTTTAGTTTTGTCGACCGCAGGTATGATCAAGTTCTCTGATGGGTGTCCTACCTTCGATGGGACGGACTACCCCTACTGGAAGAATAAGATGCGAATGCATCTTGAGGCAATTGATAACGATCTCTGGTATGTTGTAGAAAATGGTGTTCCCTCAGTCACACCTTCTCTGAATGCTGCTGATGTGAAGAGATTCAAGCAACTCGACTCTCAAGCGAAGAATATCATATGTGGACATCTGAGCAAAGGACAATATGGAAGAGTGAGTGCTTTGGAAACTGCTAAGCTTATATCGGATAGGCTGTCCAAAGTCAATGAAGGAGTTTCAACTCAACGTGACTCTCAAGTTGATGTTCTTCGCAATCTCTTCAACCGCTTCAAAAGACTCGACAATGAAAATGTTCAGCAAACCTTTGATCGCCTCACTGACATCTCAAATGAGCTTCAAGCACTTGGTGCCACTGACATCACCGACCATCAAGTGGTGAAGAAATTGCTGAGGTCGCTTGATTCCTCATTTGATACTCTGGCATTGATGATACAAGAGCGTGCTGATTACAAGTCACTTGATCCCGCTGATATCCTCGAGAGGCTAAATACTCATGAGTTCCTGCTTGCTGAAAAGAGACATCTCTATGGTTCGAGCTATGGCTGATCACGTGCACTGAAGGCCAAGGCAGTATCTGAGTCCGAAGATGAAGACTCTGGTAGCAGCCTTGGTGACCCTGAAGAACTGAGTCATGACCTGGCACTGCTCGTGAAGAAATTCCAGAAGTTATCAAGACGTGGTCGCTTTGGAAGACCCTCAAGGAGCAATGATTCCTCATCCAGTGACTACAAGAGAAGGCTTTGTCACAAGTGCAAGAAGCCTGGACACTACATTCAAGATTTTCCTTAGTGGGAAAAGGAATCAAAGAAGAAGAAATACAAGGATTACAGTTCTGATGATGCGAAGAAAAAGAAGAAATCCTCAAAATCTTCATCATCAAAATCCTCGAAGTCTTCATCTCACAAGAAGAGCAGGCCCAAGAAGGCTCGGGCATTCATTGGCAAGGAAATGGACTCTGAGGCTGAATCTGAAGAAAATGAGGAAGAAAAGGCATCTGAGGACTCCGAGTCTGGTGTGGTGAGCCTAGCTTTTGCTACTGCTTTCGTCAGCAAGTCTATCTTCAACTCTGAAGAAAATGACCTCACCAACAATGCTGATGAAGACAATGATGACTACACTCCCACGTATTGCTTCATGGCAAAAGGTGCCAAGGTACTCAAATATGCCTCCTCTGAATCTAGTGAGGATGAATCTGTTGAAAATCTTAAGCCTAGCTACTCTAAACTTGCTAAGATTGCTGTGCAACAACAAAAGGCTTTTGAAAAGGTTCAAAACATGCTAGACAAAAGTGATGATATGTTGGGTGAAGAAATGGATCGCACTAAAGCCTTAACTGAAAATCTTCAGAGACTTCAGACCAGGTTTGACAACTTTCAAGGTCATCATAACACTCTCTTGACTGATCATGAGAAGCTTTCTTATGAATTTCTTCAAAGAAAGCAAGATCTTGAAGAGCTAAGAGTGAGTTATGAAGATCTTCAGAAGGAGCGTGATTCATTACTTGCTCAACAAATCAGCGTTGCTCAGGAAGAATTTGTTCCTCCGTGTTTGAAATGCATTGAACGAGAATCTGCAAATTCCTCACCTGAATGTTCAAATGCTTCTAATGTTACAAATTCTTCACCTGCCTCTGCTATCACTAATTCCTCATCCGAGGACATTGCTAGTATCACTAACGATGCAGGGCTGAAGGAATTGTACGTGACAGGAATGTACAAAAGCCTCAAAGGGCATCAGACTCTTTGTGATGTGCTTAAAAAGCAGATCCTCAACAGGAACCCTAGGAAAGAGGGTATTGCCTTTGAGAGGAAACTCAATGCTGATGGTACATGTTGGAAGCCTGAGCAGTACCCTAAAACCTCATGGGTTGCTACAAAGGGACCTCCAGTTGATCCATCTAATTTATGTGGCCATACATGTGAATTTTCTCATTCTTCTGATGAGTCATTTGACTCCAACTATAAACTGTTCAAAAATTAGAATGGTGAAGTATTTGCTAGATATGTTGGCACTAACTGCAGGAATGGTTCCCATATGAAGAAAATCTGGGTTCCCAAAGGGTGCCTTGAAAGTCTTCAGGTGAATGTCCTCATGACACCACCTGTGAAGAATAGGAACCCCAGATCAAATTCTTCATATGGACCAAATTCTTCATATGGATCCAAGTCCTCATATGGACCATATTCCTCAAGGGGATCAAATTCCTCACATGGATCAAAGTCCTCATATGAACATCATCGTGCTAACAACTCTGTTTCGCAAGGAAGAGCCAAGGGCTATGAATATGAACATTATTCTTCAAATTATTATGTTCATAAGTCCTCGAAGAATTTCTCTGCTTATTCATATGCTTACCCTAACCACTCTTATGTGAAACGAAATGGTTTGGCCTCTATGCCACCATTCTCATATGGAGCTCGATGAAGTGATGAACTCTTTGCCACCCCTTCAGATGTGGGTGGTGAAGAAAAAGAACTAATCTCTTCTGCAGGGTCAGGTCCCCAGACGTGCGCAAACGTCTGAAGAATTTGCTGGGGACCTGACAAATTGCCTGAAAGGACGCAGGCTAATCGTGAAGAAATGAATTTTCATTTCTCACGTCCTTACACTGCTTTATCTGTCTTACTGCTTGATGAAATTGATCTGATGAATTGTGATATCATATTCTTCACTGCTGAAGTATATGAGGTTCGTAAGTTGCACTAATTCATCTGCAGGATGATCAACCCAAAGCCACTGAGTGGGTCCTCGATAGTGGATGTACAAATCACATGACTAGTGACAAGAATCTATTGATGGATGCTCCCTTATGGTCATCACATTTGAAGCATATCATCTTCGCTGACAAGAGCAAAAGTCAGGTATTGGGTCTAGGTAAGGTTGCTATCACAAAGGATCGACACATGGACAAGGTCATGCTTGTTGAGTCCTTAGGATACAACCTTATGTCTGTCTCAATGCTTTGTGATCTTGATATGGTTGTTGTCTTTGGCAAGTATCGTTGTGTTGTGATTATGGAAGCTGACAATTCCAAAGTCTTCGAAGGCTTTAGGAGAGGAGACATGTATATTGTTGATTTCTCTACAGATTCACGACTAGCCGTGTGCCTACTTGCAAAATCTTCAGGAGGATGGCTATGGCATCGACGACTTGGTCATGCAGGCATGAGGAATTTGCACACGCTTGCAAAGAAGAAGCATGTCATTGGCATTGAGAATGTCAAACTCCTCAAGGATCACCTATGCGGTGCCTGTGAAGCTGGAAAGATGACAAAGGCCAAGCATCCAGGAAAGACTATCATGACCACCACTCGTCCATTTGAATTGCTTCACATGGATCTCTTCGGTCCTAATCATTATTCTTCTGTTTCAAATGAAGCATCTCAATATGGCTTTGTTATTGTTGATGATTACTCTCGTTACACATGGGTACACCTCGTTACTTACAAACATGAAGTGCAGGAAGTCTTCAAACGATTTTCCTTGAGGGCTTCAACCAACTTTGGTGTGAAGATCAAGCACATCAGAAGTGACAATGGCACTGAGTTCAAGAATTCGGGTCTCAAAGACTATCTTGATGAACTTGGTATTACTCATGAGTTATCTGCTCCTTATACTCCTCAACAGAATAGCGTCGTGGAGCGCAAGAACAGGACTCTTGCTGATATGGCTCGCACTATGCTCGATGAGTACAAAACACCTCGTCGTTTCTGGGTTGATGCAATTGATATTGCGTGCCATATCATCAACATAGTATATCTTCACAAATTCTTCAAGAAGACTGCCTATGAACTTCTCACTGACAAGAAACCCAATGTGAGTTATTTCAAAGTCTCGGTGCTAAATGCTGGATTAGAGATCCTCATCACAACTCTAAATTTGCACCGAAAGCACATGAAGGTTTTATGCTTGGTTACGGAAAGGACTCGCACACCTATAGAGTCTTCAAGAATGTTCTTCACAAGATTGTTGAGATTGTAGATGTGCGGTTCGATGAAACTAATGGCTCGCAAAGAGAGCACCTACCTTATGTGTTAGATGAACCAGCACCTAAGGATTCTATCAAGCACAAGGCTACTGAAGATGTCATTCCTACTGAAGAATCTACTGAAGAACTCATTCCAAAACATGAAGAACGTCGAGCTGACGCACCTGAAGAAAATGCTGAGGAAATTGATGCTGAAGAAAATGCTGATCAAATTCCTCAACGACAACCAGCTCATCCTCGCATTGCAAAAGAAGTGCAAGTGGAGAAGATCATCGATGACATTAGAGCACCAGGTCTTCTCACCCGCTCAAAAGCTTCACATCTATCTAACTTTTGTGGGCATTTTGCGTTTGTCTCTATCACAGAGCCCACTAAGGTAGATGAAGCATTTCTGGAGCCTGAGTGGATTCAGGCCATGCAAGAAGAATTACATCAGTTCAAGCTCAACAACGTCTGGGAACTGGTCAACCGTCCAGATCCTCGCAGGCATAATATCATTGGCACAAAGTGGATCTACCGCAACAAGCAAGATGAAAACGGCCTTGTGGTGAGGAATAAGGCACGTCTAGTAGCTCAAGGCTACACATAGGTTGAAGGAGTTGATTTCGATGAAACTTTTGCACCTGTTGCTAGACTTGAGGCTATTCGCATATTACTTGCTTATGCTAACCATCATGATATCATCTTATATCAAATGGATGTGAAAAGTGCATTCCTCAATGGTAAGCTTGAGGAAGAAGTATATGGTGCTCAACCCCCAGGTTTTGAAGATCCAAAGCATCCCGACAAAGTCTTCAAACTCAATAAGGCCCTCTATGGCCTCAAGCAGGCCCCACGGGCGTGGTATGATACTTTGAAGGAATTCTTCATGAAGAACGGCTTCACACCCGGTTCACTCGATGCTACTCTCTTTACTAAATCTTATGATGGTGAACTGTTTGTGTGCCAAATATATGTTGATGATATCATCTTTGGCTGTATTGACCAACGTTATAGTGATGAATTTGCCTATATGATGAGTGAAGAATATCAAATGTCTATGATGGGAGAGTTGAAATTCTTCTTAGGTCTTCAAGTTCGTCAACAGCGCAATGGCATATTCATATCTCAGGAGAAATACCTCAAGGATGTCCTGAAGAAATTCGGCATGCAAGATTGCAAAGGCATCAAAATTCCTATGCCCACAAATGGTCAACTATGCACTGATGAAAATGGTATTGACTTCGATCATAAGGTATACCGCTCCATGATTGGCTCTTTATTGTACTTATGTGCATCTAGGCCAGATATAATGCTTAGTGTTTGCATGTGTGCCCGATTTCAAGCTGCACCAAAGGAATCACACCATAAGGCTGTGAAGCATATTCTTCGATATCTAGCTCACACACCAACACTAGGATTATGGTATCCCAAGGACTCGGATTTTGATCTCATTGGATATTCTGACTCTGACTATGCTGGTGATCGTGTGGACCACAAGTCAACATCTGGAACATGTCATCTCCTCGGACGATCCTTGGTCTGTTGGTCCTCGAAGAAACAGAACTGCGTATCACTGTCTACTGCTGAAGCTGAGTACATTGATGCTGGTTCTTGCTGTGCTCAACTGCTATGGATGAAGCAAACGCTCAAGGACTATGGCATCAACGTGAAGAATGTGCCTCTCCTCTGTGACAATGAGAGTGCCATCAAGATTGCTCATAACCCAGTTCAGCACTCGAAGACAAAGCACATGCAGATTCATCATCATTTTCTTCGTGATCATGTGTTGAAGGGCGACATTTCTATTGAGCATGTGAAGACTGAAGAACAGCTAGCCGATATCTTCACAAAGCCCTTGGATGAGAAGAGATTTAGCAAGTTGCGGTGAGAGCTAAATATCTTAGAGTCTTCAAATGTACTTTGAAAAGGCACTCATCCTAACACTTATGCAAAATTGATGACTTAGATGTGCAACACATGAAGAAACGTTTTTCTTCAATCAATGAAGAATAACACTCTAAGTGTGAAGAAATTAATGAATAATTTGATTCTCGGAACCCTACGACAGTTGTACGCGGTGTCTGAAATCAGCATTCTTATACGGTGGCTCACGCCACCACAAAAGTTGAAAATCTTCAATTTGAGTTTTTCCTCAGTTTTGAAATTCCTCAGTTGTTCAAATTCTTTAACTTTGCAAAATCTTCACTGTTTCCGTCTTTTTTCTTCATTGTATATATATATAGTGTTACTATTCATCACCCAGGGTGCAGAATAAATTATTCTTCACCCGAGGTAATATTATGATCATTTCATAAATAAATTATTTTCAGATACAAATAGTTACAGTCATATCGATTCACTATGTAAAATTTGGCATAAAAAATGTCAGAAGACAAGAAAAATTACATTTTATGTACATTTTACACTACGTTTTTACATTTGTAATTTACGTAACATAAAATATTTTTTACGGTGATTATATATTTTCTTACGTTATCTTTTTATGTGTGAAATAAGACAAAATTTTAAGGAACGTAAAATTACGGTGCATTGATGTTAAAATAGAGGGGGGTGAAGAATAACTATTCCTCACCCAGGGTGACGAATAGTGCGACCCTATATGAGTTTATGTCCTCTACAACATTCACTTATGGCTATTTCTTCAAGTTGGTGTTTTCTGCTAAGTGAATGTGATCGGACCCTTCCCCCTCAATGCTATACTCAATCCAATATATTCACAAATTCTTCATGTGTGTTCTATTTGAAACTCGTTCAAAATCTTCATTGTGTCCTTGTCAGCTGAAAAATTGCGAATGGAACTTTAAAACTAATCTTATCCATATTTTCGGTTTTGCCGCTCAAACCGTTCCGCATCCCATGATGCATTATTCTACTCACCCACGATCTTACACGATCTTCACTACACTGTACGTGGGTGACACATGTCGTGCGAAGGAGAAGGGTCAGGGGCACGTTCGTCCCAAATCTTCGGGCGAACAGTTTTTCACTGCCACTATAAATACCCCCCTCACCCCTACCTCACTTCCTTTACTCTGCTCGATCTCTCTCTCCTGCTCGAGTTTCACAAACCCTAGCGCCGCTGCTACTCCATCGTCGCCGGTGAGGAAGAGCTTCACTGCCTCGACCTCTGCGCCGTCGTACTCGCGTCGACCGCGGAAATCTTCACCTTCGCCGCCGCCGTACACGTCTTCCTCTGCCACGTTAGGGCGTGGAAGATCGACACCGACGAACTCCACTGTTTCACCTCACTGTTCGTCGTGTTCTTCATTCAGGGTAATTAAAGTTACTTTTACTGCCCTCTTTGATTCGGAAGTTTTCGACAAAATCTTCAAAGGTGTTTTATTCTTCAAATCCTCACACACAAAACACCTTACAAGTCGTCTGTTCTTGATTCATTTCTCTAAGCATCATTTTCTTCAAGATTCCTCAATTGTGTGGATCTTTGATCTATACAACTCTGGAACCTAAGACGAAGCACGCTTAGTGAATTTCTTCAAGACGCATCTGGTCAAAAATCCTCAAACTAGTTCTTTTTGAAAAACATTCTGTGAATGCATATGACCTCTCCGAATTCCTCACAACTGTACTCTGTTCACAGGTACACATGTCCGCTGCTGAATCTCTAGGTTCTCATCAACTTAACTCATTTGCAGCGTTCCTCGAAGAAAAGTTGCACACTTCTTCAGAGAATTCGATTGTTCAAGTTCCTCAACTGAAGAAAATGGCTAACGGTAAAAGGCCACAGAAAGGAGGAAAGAAGCCTGAGGTCATGACTGCTTTTGAAATCCCTGAGGACATCTATGCTGGGTACTGCACACCTCCTGAGGAAGATAAAAATCAGTGCAAGGTGCGCATTCAAAAGATTGAACGGAGATGGGCACGCGAATGGAGGGAGTACAGATATGTTACTCCAAGATATATGAAGAAATTCACTCTCAACCCTCCATGCCCAAGAGCCCCATTGGCACCTGGCCAAGTGGCTGATCCCACTAGTGTCAAACGCGGTGAGGATTTTCCTAACGAATGGGCAAAGTGTCAAGCCAAATTGGCAAGACAAGCCAAAGAAGCAGTGAGGAAATTCAACAAAGATTCTGCTGCTGCTGCCACTGAGGCCTCTGTCAAGCCGAGGAAATCTATGCCTAAGAAGCCTGCTCGTAAGCCAAGTGCTTCACCAACAGTGCCCTCATGGCCAAGTTCCTCAGCTGCGCCCTCATGGCCAGGAACTTCAAAATCTTCAAGACCAATTCCTCAAGCTGCACCTGCTCCTTCAAAATCCTCAGCTCCTCCAAAGTCCCCAGCTGTCCCGACAAAGTCCTCAGCACCTGTGCATCTTGCCACATGCCAAAGGACTACAGGCATCTCCATTGCCTCCGGTGTCTCTTCAAGTTCCTTAGCTGCACCAAGTTCCTCAGCTGGACCCTCTCTACTGAAGAAAAAGGCAACTGCTGGACGAGATCCTCGGCCAAGTCCTTAGAAGAAGCAGGTAGTCTTCAATGTGCCGTCTGACGATGATGATGCTGATGAAGAAGAGCTTGCCGAAATCATTAGAGACAGACAAGAAAGGGCCGCTAGAGCCAAAGGCACACCTGTGCCGCTGCTGTTGGATCCAAGGGCGATCCTAGACTACATTGATCTCTAGCACAAGGACCCAAAGACTCCTATGCCAGACTTCAAGTTGACACCTGGCCAAAGTCACATGCTGACTCATTTCATCCAAGAGGAGAAAAGGAAATATGATAGGGCCATACAGATCAAGAAATCTTAGTACAGAAAAGAGAAACTGTTGAAGAAAAATGTTGTCAAGATGACACCTGAAGAACTCGTCAAGATGTAGGCTGACATCAAAACCCTCAATGATGAATTTGATGCTTACTATGCTGATTGGAAAGGAGCCAAAGTCAGGTTCGTGAAACTGACTGAGAAGTTCACCAATGTTGCAGCCCCATCGCAACAAGAAGTTCCTCAAGCTGAACCTTTAGCTCAGCCAACTAAAGAACATGCCAGCACCGCTCATGACTTTCAGGCTGCTGAAGAAAATGCTAGTTCCAGGGCTGATGACTCCATTCCAGCCTCTAAAGAAATTGCCAGGGCATCCACTAGTGGTGCACCTGAAGAAACTGAAGAAGTCAGGGCAACTGCATCAGTTGTGCCTGAAGAAATACAAACAGATTCCTCAGCTCCACCTGCGCCTACACCAACTCCTGTCCTTCCATATGCATCAAATGTGAAGAAGACCAAGGCTACAGAGCGAGCTGCAGTGAAGAAACAGAAAGCATCAGGTGCTTCAAATTCTTCAGCTCCAAAGAAGATGAAGCCTATGACCAGCTCTTTTGCAAATCCGATCGATGTTGTTCCAATTTCCACCATGCCATCAAAGGACCTTGTTCCTTTTGGAGAAGAATATGAGATCCCAAGAGGACCTGATGAAGAAACTCAATCTGCTGCTTCGTCAGAGCAGATTGATGAGGAAATTGAAGTGGATACAATCCCTTCAACCCCAGTGGTATCATCACCAATGCCTCAGTTTACTGCTGAAGAGGCTGGTGTTGAAGAAATTGATGATGAAGACGTGGACACTGGAAGCACAACGCCAGTGATGAATGATGACTTTTGGGAAAGTCAGCATCCCAACTCTCAACTCTTCACCCCACTACAGCAAATTCCTCAGTCCCCTGCACCAACAGTTCAAATGGGCTCTGAAGAAACTCATCCCACTGCATCTGTGCATGAAGAAATTCCAGCCACTAGTGCTGAAGAAACTGCTGTGACAACTCAGACTGCACCTGAAGAGGAACCAGAAATTCCTCAGCCCAATGAACCTGAGATCGCGATTCCTGAGGTCATGATGCAACTCACTGACACCCCTCTGCTAAAGCCAGAGGATCTGTTCTCAAGGAATCAAAAGTCCAAGGCTGAAGACTTCTTTGGCGAGCACATATTCTTCACTAATTACAATCCATATGACTCTGCTCGCATAAGGAAGAGGCGTTTCTGGACTGCTAGTCAAGCCAACTTCTATTCCTCAGTGCTGTTCAACAAAGACAAAGTCTTCGATAATGCATATATTCCTCACGGAGACATGGAGTCTCTGTCGTGCTTCGAGCCAGTCCTCAATGTTCTTCATGATGCTGGGCTGCTAAACTTCTACACTGACATATGTGATTGGAATGAAGAACTCATTCTTCAGTTCTACGCAATGCTGCACATCACAGGCAACTCTGAAGATGTGAATTCATGGGTGCTCGACTGGATGTCTGAAAATACTCATCACAAGGCACCAGCGTCTGAATTGCTTCGTGCCCTACCACTCAGTCCTCCCCTTGAAGATGTACGTTGTGTTTACAATGAACCTGAGCTTTCAAATCACTACATGCAAGTTCTGATGAAGCCTTTGAAGCCAGGGCAGGCCTCTAGAACCAATTTCCTCGTCAAGGAATTGCTCTATGTACCTCGGACTGTCTATCGCATACTAACAAAGACATTGAGTCCTATCAAAGGCCATGACTCAAATGATGAAGAATTTGTTGGCATCATGAAGAATCTGCTTTTCAATATCATTCATGGCGTTCCCGTCAACTTCCATGATTTCTTCACGAGGACTTTGGCGAATATTGCTATGTCACCGTTTGATCTGAAGCCTTACGCGCCATGGATTATGAGATTCATCAGGACAAGGTCTTCACTCAACTACAAAGCTGACACTCTGAACCACTGCAGTTACTTGCCTCCAATTGAAGTCCTCAAAAGGACATTTTCCTCAGCTGATGACAAAGGCAAGGCAACTGCTGTGATAGATGAAGGCATTCGTCCATTGGATGGTCAATTTCGCAAGGCTGCATCCTACTCCACCAATGATGACTCTGCCACACATGACTCTGCCGCCAATAATGCCAAGCAAAATCCTCAAGCCACAGCACCCAGGGTGATGACTGATCGTGAGTTACTCCTCAGTCTTCATCAGAAGGTTGATCGCAATCATAAATGGGTCAAGCGTCAGTTTGGTTCAATTCTTCACAACATGACTTGAACACACAATGCAGTGAAGAAAAACCACTACTACCTCCATGAAACCCTCAACCGCACTTGGGCTGTTCTGTCTCAAGTTTACAGCGCTAAAGATCTGAAGAAAATGGGTCTCAAAGAAGAGTTTGACTGGTCTGCACCTCCTCCGAAGAAATACAAGAAGGTCAAGGTTCCTTCTTTGGTGGCCAGCTCCTATTCTTCGTCGCGTGACACTGATGAAAATGAAGACTTGGATGACACTACGGCAGGCCCTACTACAACAATCGACCCCGACAACGCTGGCGCTCCTTCATCAACTTGATTATCTTCAGGGGCGTTAGTCCTCAGTTTCAATCCTTTTGGTCATCTGATGACAAAGGGGGAGAAATTTGAGTTAGTCTTCAAGCGGATCTATTTTAACGCTCTTATACATCATTTTTTTGCTAAGTTACAACTCTCGTTCTTCCGAGACTTCTATTGGATCGAGTTGTAAACTTAAACCCGATGGTGGTCCGATACTTCTGCTACGTTATTCTGCATGCATATTCCTTGTTAATATTATCGCACGCATGCTGAAATACGTCAGTCACCATTTTTCATCATGCATTTCAAATTCTTCATATTATATATCAAATGCGTGTATGAATTACAAGATATATGGGGAGATCTCCATGATTCATCTCTTCAAGTGTGCATTGCTTCAAAAGCAAATTCCTCACTATGCACAACTTCAGGGGGAGCTCTTCTATATCTTGCAATCAAATTCCTCAATTTTAGCATTTACACTTCATATATTTATCCCCGTTGAAAACTTAACCAATGTTGTCATCAATCACCAAAAAGGGGGAGATTGTAAGTGCATCTAGTGCCCCTTAGTGATTTTGGTGTATTGAAGACTTATAGGTTAAGGATCTCATGTGTTTATGAGTGTACACAGGTCTATGAGTCTATGAGGAGTTTGATATTTATAGAGAAAGTCGACCCCTAAAAATGAAGATCTTCGACTGAAGACTTTGATATACTGAAGACTTTCTGAAGACTTTGAAAGTGAAGAAATTGGTGTGACCTTGAAGACTTGGTATTCATTTGAGGAACATGAAGCGTGAAGACTTTTGTTTTCGTAGTTTCATTTTCTCTTTCTTGAGTCATAGGAAACACCGTACTGTTTTTTTTACACCTGAAACAGTAGGAGAGCCTCCTACTGCAAATTTAATAAAAGAATGTAAGTATGTTACATGAGATCATTTACAGGTCATCCCCTTTGGGGATGAGGGTGGGGGGGACCTATTACAGGGAGTTAAGGAAGGATGAAAGAAAGGGTTTATGTCTATCTCCTACTCTATAATTCAGGAGAAAAAGATCTTCCTTTAGTCTAGCAAGCCAGGAGGCTTGAGATGGGAGCACTCCTCTGAAGTGTTTATTATTGCGTTCCTTCCAGATGCTCCAGGCAGCAAGCATGAAGATTCCCATGAACAGAGGTTTATTCCAAGAGATTTTAGCTTGCTCCACCCAATTAAGACGTGTAGACGCCGCATGGCCCGTAATCTGGAGCTTGCCCCGGCATTCAAGGCTAAAGGTGCATTCCAAGAAGAGGTGCTCCACTGTCTCGTTGCTGCAATTTGTGCACAGGAGGCATCCAAAGTCATTGCCAATGTTATAGTGCCTCCTTTTGAGCATGTCGCGCATGTTGAGTCTATCTGAGAGTAGCAACCAGCCAAAAACCTTGATCTTCATTGTTGCTTTAGATTTCCAGATCCATCTATATGCTCGGTGTGCATGGATATCTTTGAAGTAGAAAGTGTAGAACCTGTGGGCTGAGTAGTAGTTGGTCCCCCAAACACATGTCCATTCATCATTAATCAGGGGGCTTAGAAGCTCAACATGCATGGTTTTCTGCTGTAAGTCTCTTGTTTCCTGAAGGGCTTGAGTGGAGAGAGGCAGGTGGAATGTTTCACTAAGAGACGTGCCGCCCAAGAAATCTCGCACCGATATATCTTCCTGTTGTGCGAAGGAGAATGCTCTGGGATGGGTCTCAGCTAAAGCGTCTCCAATCCAGACGTCCTTCCAGAATAAAGCCGAAGATCCATTTCGAACCGTCACATTGGTGATTCCTCTATATATTGGCATAAGTTTTCTGACGTCGCGCCACCAGAAAGATCCGCACGGATCAGTTGCATGTGGGATTTTATGGGTTTAATATGTGTTCCAAATCAACTCCACCCAGGGTAGGTCCCAGTGGTTATAGAATTTGTGGAGGAATTTGAGGAGTAATGCATCACTTTGCACCTGAAGATTAAGAATGCCAAGCCCTCCACACTCTTTAGGTTTGCAAACCATGTCCCATGAGGCCAGAGAGTTACACTTGTCACCTTGGTCTGTTTTCTTTGTCCATAAGCATTTTCTTATGATTTTGTCAATGAGCTCAAGAATGCCAGCCGGGAGTTTGAGAGTGCAAAGAGCAAAGATTATTAAGGATGTTATGACTGAATTCACAAGCGTGAGTTTCCCTCCGTATGAAATCATATTAAGAGTGGCTGACAGTCTTCTCTCCACACGACAAACAAGGGGCATGAGATCCAGAATGGTTGGTTTCGTAGTGCCCATAGGGAGGCCGAGATAGGTGAATGGCAGCTTGCCAACGACACAACCAAAGATATTTGCCAATGCACTAGTAGTGTCTGGATCACAGTTCAGTGGTATTAGGGTGGACTTGTGAAAATTTATCTTCAAGCCAATTGAAGTAGCATAGTCAGAGAGTATGTTCTTGATGGTTGTGGCTTGTGCAGGAGAAGCAGGCATAGCAAGAATAGTATCATTTGCGTATTGTATCACTGGATAGTCTTTCTGGGTATTGCAAGGAAAAGGTAGGCTGATCTCACCTCGTGAGAATGCATCATTTATCGCTGCTTGCAAAAGGTCAGCCGCAAGGACAAAAATTAGTGGAGACAGGGGGTCACCTTGGCGTACTCCACATTTGCAGTGGAATTGCCTTCCAGGTACACCGTTGAGCAGAACTACAGATTTGCCTGATGAAAAGATACATTGTATCCAGCCGAGCCATTTGTCATTAAATCCCATGTTCTTCATGATGACCAGCATTGCCTCATGATCTATTGTATCAAATGCTTTAGCAAAATCAAGTTTGAGGAGTACAATTTCTTTCTTGGAGCTTTGACATTGGTAGATGTATTCAAAAGCCCATGCAAGGCAGTCTTGTATGGTATGACCTTTGAGAAATCCATATTGGTTACGGTGAATAATTTTAAGAATGATCTTCTACAATCGATTGGCCAATAGCTTTGTGATCACTTTTAGACAGCATTTTAGAAGTGTAATCGGCTTGAAATCATTCACAGTGCTGGGAGCATTGGTTTTCGGGATCAGAGTGATAAACCCATCATTGATGCTTTCAAGGTTGAGGTTTCCATCAAAAAATGGGTTGCAAAGTTTATAGAAATCCTCTTTTATTATCATCCAACAAGCTTTAAGGAATGCTCCATTGAATCCATCCGGGCCAGGTGCACGATCAGCAGGCATTGTTTTAATAACATGATCGATCTCAGCTTGTGTGAATGGGACAATTAGTTCATCAAGACCTTCAATCCTTTTGATAATTCTTTGAAGGTCAAATTTCATATCATTGTGAGAGGAGGTGCCAAGTCTCTATTTGAATGAGTGGAACAGTAAGGCTTCTTTCCCCGAGTGATCATCCACACAAATACAATCATCTGTGGTCAGTCTTGCAATATTATTTTTGCGGTACCTTTCGGATGCCATGGCCTAAAAAACCTTGGAGTTTTCATCTCCAAATTGCACCCATCGAATGGTGCATCGTTTCTTCCAATATAACTTTTGGTAGTTAAGCAGGCTGATGAGGTGGGCCTTGAGGATTTTCCTTGAACTATTTGCATGAAACCTGGATGTTGTAACCAGAAAGATTCAAACCTGAATAATTTGGAGCGAGGTATGGAAGTTTCAATGTTGACGACACAGGGGATGTGATCAGATACCGGTCGTCCGAGAGGTTTAACCATTGTATGAGGGTAAGTGCTTGTCCAATTATTTCTCGTGAAGAACCAATCAATCTGTTCTAATAGGGGATCAAGTTGCATGTTACTCCAGGTATACTCACGGCCTTTAATGGGGAGTTCAATTAGAGCTTGTGACCGAATAAAATCATTGAAAGTAATCATATCACTATAACTCCCACCAGGCTTATTTCTATTATCAGGGCTTCTAATGAAATTAAAATCACCGACCAGAAGCCAATCTTCATGAGAGGGGATATTTAATGCCATGAGCCAATTAATGAACTTAACTCGGCTGAACCCTTGGCATGGACCATAAACATTAACCAGGGTCCAAAAATGAGCCGATTGAGTTGACTGAAAACGTGTAACCAGGGCAAATTCTTCATGCGCGATGGTGGTGGCTGTGAAAATGGCACTGTTCCAAATCGTGGCCAGACCTCCCGAGGCCCCTCGAGAGGGCACAAAATCAAATTGATCAAAACGTTTGGGGCAACAAGATTTAATGAAAGTGTGGTCAAAATAAGGCTTTTTGGTCTCTTGCAGACAGATAACAGCGCAACCACACGAGTTGATTGCATTTGAAAGTGCTAATTGTTCTGCCTCAGAATTTAAACCCCGGACGTTCCAACATAGTACGTTCCAATTAACATGAAGTACCATAAGAAATATAGGATAATATGAAAGTACGAGCAGATAAACACCAAAAGGGTGGGCCTGAACACCAAAGGGAGGAGCCCCAGACAGAGGGCTTAATCTTGGGCTGAGGGTGGGCCATCTTCAGGAGAAGCCTGGAGCAGCTCCTCAGTGAGCTCTTCAGCTGGAATTCCACACATGTTAGTACCAATGTGCTGAATAACTGGTATCGCCGTGGGTGGTGGTATCTCTGAAGCTGTAGATGGCTCAGAAACAGTAACGGTGGACGTTGCGGAGGGAATCACCCTGGGTTTTACCTTTGAGACCTTGGCCTTGGTGTCCGAGAGAGGAGGAACTTTGAATCCATCATACTTATTGGATCTGCTGCTGCGACGAAGAGGAATGACAGATTCGGGTGCAGGTGCTTTGCCACGTCGACTTGCAGAGGCAGGGAGAACAGACGCAGGTGGGTCAGGTGCTGGCATAGAGATTTGCACAGCCATGTCGAGGGCAGAGTCCTCCATATGAGGATCTTCCAAGTGTTGATCAGCAACCATATCCACCCCAACTTCAGAATGAGGGTCAGTAAGTGCAACAACAATGGCAGAGTTGCCAGGAGAGACAACTTCATTTGATACTGATAGTGGCTCAGATATTTCAGTTAAACTTAGGGTGGGAGGAGCAGACAGTGCATGGGGCAGGACACTGCCAAAATCAGTCACAACCTGAGTAGCTTCACACAGTTGCAGCACACCATCCTGCTCAACAATGGTCAGTCTCATGTCTACTCTTTCATATCTGAACCCATAGCCAGTACTCCAAGGTCCATAGGCAACAATGATGGGCATGATTGCAGCAGAGAGGAAAGTATTGAGATTTCTTACAGGGATACCCTGGTTAATTAGCATAGAAGACATGATATCACCATTAGCTGTCATCTCAAAGTGCAGTCCAGCAGAGATTTGCACATCCAGTGATCTAGGCTGGGGTGCCCTGACAGCAGAACTCTCTCCTTCTTCATAGTGAGCTGCAATACTATTGAAAATGTTCTGTGGCACTAAGACATAAGTGTCAGAGACTGTAGCACTAGAGTCTGAAGATCCAAAAGCAGAAATGGAGTCATTCCAGGCCATGCCTGGACTGTCCTGCAGGTTGTTGACTGGAAGAATCCCATCTTGCACTTGTAACCCCTCAACAGCAAGCCAAGCCTGGTAGTTATAGACAGCAGGTGGTGGTGAAGGCGGCCAAACGCCCCAATTGTGCTGGAAGTGTATCTCATTGCCCTGTTGAGCCTCCTCATTGTTCTGGTTAGGTGCTGCATTCTGTGCCAACCAATTGTGTAACTGTGCTTGGTACATCTGTTCGGCCGTCAGACCTTCTCCAAACAGAGGATGTGGGATCCCATCCGCAGGTGGAGGATCAACGCCTGCCGGAGGGACATCAGGGATGTGCGCATTCCAGTCACTTCTTCTCAAGATCGTGACACAAACAGTCCAGCAGTGCCGTGCTCCACCCAGTTGGTGCATGACAAAACTTTTAGGCACCTTACTAAGACTGATTACTCTGGCTTTGATCAAAACCACCTTTCTATCTCCTCTAGGATTATTCCAGTTAATCAAATCACCAAACTTATCTACTGATTTGTGAATGTAATGCGAAGTCTGATAATCGTGAGGGAAACCAATGTAGAGGAGCAACACTTGAGGACCGTAAGTAGTCAATCTCATGTTAAGAGCAGCATCATGAGGGACAAAAGATACGACATTGTTCAGATTTTCCTCATCTTCATCAAGCTCAAAAGTAGTACCAACCACAGCATCTCTAATGACTGAATCCGGAAAGCCAAAGATCGCAATGCCTAGTGGGTAATCATCCACCTCAGTGGGGAAGAAATGAGACTCATGGAGCAAACCTTTGATGGTGTGGCGCAGCGCAGCTTTCTGGTGGAACGGGACGAAGCGATTGACTTCCGCCACCGCCAAGAAGTCATGGCGCAGCGGCGGAGTGGGACTGACGACCATCTCATCCTGCACGACACGATCCTCAGGGCCCAGCTCGATTGTCATCCCTTGTGGTAGGTAAGGAACGACATTGACAGGGTAGTTCGCCATGGGCGAGGGCGGGCGAGGAACCAGAGGAACGTCAGAGGAGGTGGTGGGAATAGCAGAGGAAGAAGGCGTATCGACGGGGCTGAATCTAGTCTTTGGGACCCAAATGCCCTGTGCGGACCGCCGAGTAGCCCAACAAGAGGTCACCACGTGTCCAGGATCACCACACGATGCACAGCGGACGGTCACCCTTCCACGGGCCCCATTGCGCCGACTTGTGGTAAATGTAGCATTATTATCTGTCAAGATGATTTCTTGCCGTTGTGATGGTGCCAAATCCGGAGCAAGAATGGACCGAGAATTATTAATGATGCTATGAGGATTTGTATCAAAATTATCCGCAGAAATATTTGGGAAAGAATCCCTAGAATCTTGGTCATTCCAAGAATGCAACGAGGCCCCCGTGGTTGGGCCATCGTGGTGGGCTAGTACTTGTGCAATTGAATGAGTCATGGGCTGGGACTTGGGCTTCCAAAACATGTAGAGTGTAGTGTTAATCCCGCATTGACGTTTACTGTGGCCTAACCAACCACAACGCTTGCAAAGGACCAGAGCAGGACAATCATAAAAATAATGATCACTGGAGCCACAAGTGTTACATGGAGAAGGTCCAATTGCTGGTGACACATATGTCGTATCATGATTGGATATGTCACTGCTCTCATTTGCTTCACATTGGCAAGATATTTGTAAGCAAGATGGACAAACCACATCCTGGCAGGATTCAACAAGATGGCCCAAAAGTGTGCAGTTAGAGCAGATATTAAGCCTTTTGTAGATGTAATCCAATGTTGGTATAGATGACAGTGACCATATCGTGGCAATGTGACTTCGGGAATAACCAAATTTCATTTGATCAAGAATATGGAACACCATGAACGTTGGTATATTATCCCAATAAAGTTGTTTAAAGGGCTGACCTCCAAAAACACGTTGTGTATCCTCAGAATTATTGGATAATTCAAAATTGAGAGCACCGAGACATAAATCCTGAGGTAATGAATGCCGATTGTCCTGATTGCTATTATTGCGCGGGAGAGTATTGACATGATGGAAACTCCCAAAATGAAGGCCAACCACTGAATTATTGTCATTAAAGCCATTAAGACCATTAATGTTAGGAATCTGATTGCTCGGAATGGTCTCGCCGGCGGCGCTCGCCGGAATACCCGTCGGCGGTGACACCACAGAAGATTGCAGAGTAGGTAATGTCAAGTTGTGACCATCACTAGTATCCCATGGATGTAAAAAATTCAAATTTGCTCTGATTGCCACGGGAGATCGAGCAGAAACTGCTTGGATAACCGTATCTGAGTGCCAATGATGATCATTCCAAGGAGTAGAAGCCATGGAAGATCTAAAAAGTTGAAAATGGCAAATGAAGTCCGGCCAAATCCGATCTTTAAGATGATATATGAAATGTCCAACTTTGTTAGAGGCTAGAGAAAACCGAAAACTTCTTTCACCAATGGATTTGACATTGAATCCCGACGGTAAACCTCCAATGCAACATTGCAACGCAATACCCACCGATTCTTCGGACAAAGGGAAGGAAGCCGAGGAGAAGTGAACCACCAAGAAAAACTCCTTGGTACCCAAAGAAGGTGAAAAATGGACCATAGAACCAAACTTTCGACGCACCTGATCAGCAATGGAGAGCCCAGGCTTGAAATCCCAGTGTAGGAGACCCTCCATGGTGATACAGAGCTATAGATCGCCATTGTTGGGGTGGGAGGGCGGGTGGAGAGGTGGAGAGGCCATCGTGCTTCGCCGAAACACCGTACTGTTAAAGGGGGTCGAGGAAATACTAAGGAAAAATTTCCATGTGATGCTCAACTCAAATCCTACCCCTACCAATCCCTTCGAGTGAAGCCATTGGAAATCTCATACAGTTCAGTCAATTTCTTCAGTGACAGAGACGTAGTTCTTCTAGTCACTGAGGACATTGTTCTGACTGAGGAGTTAGTAATTTGCTATTGTGAATTGCCTACACAGTGAGGAACATGATAGCCCTGAGGATTTTGTACCTCAAATTTCCGACCATTGCTGTGCTACGCGCCAGCTGTCCCAAAATATCTTATCCATCCAACGGTCATATCATTGAAGGGCATTTATGTCTTATCATGTCGGGCTGCTCCCTAGGCTATAAATAGCCGCCCCCTACAACCACTAGCTGGTTGGCTGCTCCGAGAGAAACTGACACTTGTCATTTGAGAGCAACCCATCCTCCGAGGACATTGAGTGAAAATCATCAAGTGAGGAAAATCCAAAACCCAAACCCAAACACCTACAAACCCAAAGTGATTGAGCATCACTGAAGAGATTGATCCTGCATGGATCCGACGCTTGTTACCTTTGAAGACTATGCTTCTTCCAGACGGTTAGGCGTCATGGTCTAGAGCATCCAAGAGGAATTATGGATCGCCGAGTGAATGAGTTTGTCAAGGTTCGGAAGTCATCATTACGCTTTCTGTACTCTGTGCTAGTCTTCATTTCATCATGATGACCATGCTTGTGTTCTGCTATGTTTACATCTGAGTACTTATTCCGCTGATAGTAGTTCTTCGCTAAGGAATTTCCTCACTAGCAAATTACTCAGTGAAGAATTTCATAAAAATCGCCTATTCACACCCCCTCTAGTCGATATAACGCACTTTCACGTAGAGCTTATCACACCCGATCATCACGTGGTGTCTAGGCACGACAAACTTTGGCAACGGTGCATACTCAGGGAGAACACTTTTATCTTGAAATTTAGTGAGAGATCATCTTATAATGCTACCGTCAATCAAAGCAAGATAAGATGCATAAAAGGTAAACATCACATGCAATCAATATAAGTGATATGATATGGCCATCATCATCTTCTGCTTGTGATCTTCATCTCCGAAGCACCGTCATGATCACCATCATCACCGCCGCGACACCTTGATCTCTATCGTAGCATCGTTGTCGTCTCACCAATCTTATGCTTCTATGACTATCGCTACAGCTTAGTGATAAAGTAAAGCATTACAGGGCGATTGCATTGCATACAATAAAGCGACAACCATATGGCTCCTGCCAGTTGCCGATAACTCGGTTACAAAACATGATCATCTCATACAATAAATTTAGCATCATGTCTTGACCATATCACATGACAACATGCCCTGCAAAAACAAGTTAGACGTCCTCTACTTTGTTGTTGCAAGTTTTATGTGGCTGCTACGGGCTTAGCAAGAACCGTTCTTACCTATGCATCAAAAACCACAACGATAGTATGTCAAGTTTGTGATGTTTTAACCTTCGCAAGGACCGGGCGTAGCCACACTCAGTTCAACTAAAGTTGGAGAAACTGACACCCGCCAGCCACCTGTGTGCAAAGCACGTCGGTAGAACTGGTCTCGCGTAAACGTATGCGTAATGTCGGTCCGGGCCGCTTCATCCAACAATACCGCCGAACCAAAGTATGACATGCTGGTACGCAGTATGACTTATATCGCCCACAACTCACTTGTGTTCTACTCGTGCATATAACATCAACGCATAAAACCAGGCTCGGATGCCACTGTTGGGGAACGTAGTAATTTCAAAAAAAATCCCACGCACACGCAAGATCATGGTGATGCATAGCAACGAGAGGGGAGAGTGTTTTCCACGTACCCTCGTAGACCGAAAGCGGAAGCGTTAGCACAACACGGTTGATGTAGTCGTACGTCTTCGCGATCCGACCGATCAAGTACCAAACGCACGGCATCTCCGAGTTCAGCACACGTTCAGCCCGATGACGTCCCTCAAACTCCGATCCAGCCGAGTGTCGAGGGAGAATTTCGTCAGCACGACGGCGTGGTGATGATGTTGATGTTCTACCGACGTAGGGCTTCGCCTAAGCACCGCTACAGTATTATCGAGGTGGACTATGGTGGAGGGGGCACCGCACACGGCTAAGAGATCAAATGATCAATTGTTCTGTCTCTAGGGTGCCCCTGCCCCCGTATATAAAGGAGCAAGGGGGGAGAGGTCCGACCAGGCTTGGGGCGCGCCAGGAGGATTCCTACTCCCACCGGGAGTAGGACTCCCCCATTTCCTAGTTGGAATAGGACTTGGGAGGGAAGGAGGAGAGAGGGGGAAGGAAAGGGGGGCGCCGCCCCCTCCTTGTCCAATTCGGACTTGGGGGGAGGGGAGCGCGGCTGCCCCTTGGCCCGCCTCTCCTCTTCTTCCACTTGGGACCATAAGGCCCAATAGCCTCCGGGGGGTTTCGGTAACCCTTCCGGTACTCCGGTAAAATCACTATTTCACCCGGAGCACCTCCGATATCCGAACATAGGCTTCCAATATATCAATCTTCATGTCTCGACCATTTCGAGACTCCTCACCATGTCCGTGATCACATCCGGGACTCCGAACAACCTTCGGTACATCAAAACATATAAACTCATAATATAACTGTTATCGTAACGTTAAGCGCGCGGACCCTACGGGTTCAAGAACTATGTAGACATGACCGAGACATGTCTCCGGTCAATAACCAATAGCGGAACCTGGATGCTCATATTGGTTCCTACGTATTCTACGACGATCTTTTATAGGTCAAACCGCATAACAACATACGTTGTTCCCTTTGTCATCGGTATGTTACTTGCCCGGGCTTCGATCGTCAGTATCTCAATACCTCGTTCAATCTCGTTACCGGCAAGTCTCTTTACTCGTTCTGTAATACATCATCTCGCAACTATCTCATTAGTTGCAATGCTTGCAAGGCTTAAGTGATGTGCATTACCGAGAGGGCCCAGAGATACCTCTCCAACAATCGGAGTGACAAATCCTAATCTCAAAATACGCCAACCCAACAAGTACCATCGGAGACACCTGTAGAGCACCTTTATAATCACCCAGTTACGTTGTGACGTTTGGTAGCACACAAAGTGTTCCTCTGGTAAACGGTAGTTGCATAATCTCATAGTCATAGGAACATGTATAAGTCATGAAGAAAGCAATAGCAATACACTAAACGATCGTGTGCTAAGCTAACCGAATGGGTCATGTCAATCACATCATTCTCCTAATGATGTGATCCCGTTAATCAAATGACAACTCATGTCTATGGTTAGGAAACATAACCATCTTTGATTAACGAGCTAGTCAAGTAGAGGCATACTAGTGACACTCTGTTTGTTTATGTATTCACACATGTATTATGTTTCCAGTTAATACAATTCTAGCATGAATAATAAACATTTATCATTATATAAGGAAATAAATAATAACTTTATTATTGCCTCTAGGGCATATTTCCTTCATTTCGCTCTCGACTAGAGGATCTTTTGTCATTGTAGGACCTTGACTTGGAGCTTCTCTCTTTGCTTCTACTCTTGTAGAACTTGTTGAAGTTCTTCACCATTAAGCTCAATTCTTCATTGAAGGTTTATTTCTCCTTTGATGATGTGGGGGCTTCACATGAGGCTTTGTAAGCACCACTTGATTTGTTGTGAAGTTCCTCTTTATCCTTGAGTGACATCTCATGAGCAACAATTATTCCAATGACTTCCGTTGGCTTGAGATCTTTGTAATTGGGCATCATTTGAATCAATGTGCACACGGTATCATATTTTCCATCCAAGGCTCTTAGGATTTTCTTGATGATGAATTTGTCGGTCATCTCTTCACTTCCTAAACCGGCAATCTCATTTGTGATAAGAGCAAGCCTAGAGTACATTTCAGTGACACCTTCACCATCCTTCATTTTGAACTTGTCAAGTTGACTTCGAAGCACATCAAACTTGGATTCCTTGATGGAGTCGGTACCTTCATGCATGTCAATCAAAGTATCCCAAATTTCCTTTGCATTCTCAAGACGACTGATTTTGTTGAATTCTTCGGGGCACAATCCGTTGAAGAGGATATCACAAGCTTGAGCGTTGTACTGCAGCATTTTCAACTCTTCCGCGGTGGCTTCATGGTTCGGCTCTTTCCCATCAAAAAATTCACCTTGCAAGCCAATACACACAATAGCCCAAACGGCGGGGTTATGTCCAAGAATATGCATTTTCATCTTATGCTTCCAACTAGAAAAACTAGTACCACCAAAGTAAGGACCTCTACGGTGATAATTTCCCTCACTAGACGCCATACTCTCCTAGGTTGTGAAACCAAGGCTATGACCACCAAAAGCTATGGAAATCAAAGAAAATGGACACCAAAGCTCTGATACCACTTGTAGGATCGAAAGTATGTCTAGAGGGGGGTGATTAGACTACTTGACCAATTAAAAATCTATCCTTTTCCCAATTTTAGTCTTTGGCAGATTTTAGCTATCTTAGCACAAGTCAAGCAATCTTAACACAATTCAAGCAAGCATGCAAAGAGTATATGAGCAGCGGAAAGTAAAGCATGCAACTTGCAAGAATGTAAAGGGAAGGATTTGGAGAATTCAAATGCAATTGGAGACACGAATGTTTTTGTCGTGGTTTCGATAGGTGGTGCTATTGTACATCCACGTTGATGGAGACTTCAACCCACGGAGGGTAACGGTTGCGTGAGTCCACGGAGGGCTCCACCCACTAAGGGTCCACGAAGAAGCAACCTTGTCTATTCCATCATGGCCATCGCCCACGAAGGACTTGCCTCACTAGCCGTAGATCTTCACGAAGTAGGCGACCTCCTTGCCCTTACAAACTCCTTGGTTCAACTCCACAATCTTGTTGGAGGCTCCCTAGTGACACCTAGCCAATCTAGGAGACACCACTCTCCAAGAAGTAACAAATGGTGTGTTGATGATGAACTCCTTGCTCTTGTGCTTCAAATGATAGTCTCCCCAACACTCAACTCTCTCTCACAGGATTTGGATTTGGTGGAAAGAAGATTTGAGTGGAAAGAAACTTAGGGAAGGCTAGATATCAAGATTCATATGGTGGGAATGGAATATCTTGGCCTCAACACTTGAGTAGGTGGTTCTCTCTCAGAAAATGTGTATTGGAAGTGTAGATATGTCCTGATGGCTCTCTCCATGAATGAAGAGTGGTTGGAGGGGTATATATAGCCTCCACACAAAATCTAACTGTTACACACAATTTACCAATCTCAATGAGACCGAATTGAGAAACTCGGTCGGACCGATTTAGTAAACCTAGTGAACGTTAGGATTTTCGGTGGGACTGAGATGCAACTCGGTAGGACCGATATGGTTAGGGTTAGGGCATAACGTAATCTCGGTGAGACCAATTACACAAACTCGGTGGGACCGATTTTTGTAATAAGCTAACCAGAGAGTTGGTCAGGTAAACTCGATGGGACCGATTCGCTCATCTCGGTGAGACCGAAATGTTACAAAAGGGAAACAGAGAGTTTACATTGCAATCTCGGGGGGACCGATCGCTCATCTTAGTAGAACCGAAACATTACGAAGGGAAACAGAGATATTACAATCCCATCTCAGTGAGACCGAGATCCCTATCGGTGAAACCGATTTGCCTAGGGTTTGTGGTAGTGGCTATGACATCTGAACTCGGTGGCGCCGGATAGAAAGAATCGGTGGGGCCGAGTTTGACTTTTGGTTTAGGTCATATGTGGATGTGGAAAGATAGTTGAGGGTTTTGGAGCATATCACTAAGCACTTTGAAGCAAGAACCTCATTAAGCAACACCTCATCCCTCCTTGATAGTATTGGCTTTTCCTATAGACTC
Organism: Aegilops umbellulata; assembly: GCA_032464435.1. NCBI lineage: Eukaryota > Viridiplantae > Streptophyta > Magnoliopsida > Poales > Poaceae > Aegilops > Aegilops umbellulata. The sequence goes on from CP136057.1 coordinate 590,269,730, forward strand.
AATGTGATCTTGGATCACTAAAATATAAAATGTAGAGTCTTGAGCTTTAAGCTTGAGCCAAACTTTTTGTCCTTAGTATTTGGGGGGTCCACTTTCCTCATCCATGCCATGCCATTCATTGAGCTTTTCCTGAAATATTAATCTTGGAATAATGTTAGCTCAATGAGCTATATGTTGTTAGGAATTACCAAAACCACCCAGGGATAGTTGCACTTTCAGTAAACTAGAGTGAGATCCGTACCAGAATGGTACGGTAATCCTGTTCTGGAGGTAGGGATGAAAACGGAGCGGAAACGGACGGAACTGAGTGCTACCATATTTGTTTTCATATATTTTTGCAGAAGCGGAAACGAATACAGAAACCCCGGAAATGAATACGGAAACAGATACTACCGAAAACGGACACGGAGCGAATACAAACCAGACACGGAAACAGAAGTGGGCGTTGAACGAACCCTGAAAAACCCTTGAACCTTAGAGAAATACACATAAAACACAAATAGATTTAATGGCTACAAAATAATATCATTATGTTAGCAACTTATGTAGTATTGTAGCAGTACTGGACAATTGTGTATAGTGTCAAGCTGAGTACATGTGTGGTAGTAGAAGTTGGGCTCAAATGATTCATTCTACTCATTGTATAATTATGTGTTGTTTGGTGGTTGGACTACAAAGCAGCCATAGGTCCATAGTAAAAACAGAAATTCCATATTTCACAGAAACGAAAAGTTCCATTTCCACGTCTGTTCCACCGGAAAACACCGTTCCGTTTTTGTTTCCGTTTCCGCATAAGAAATTCCACTTTCACTTCCGTTTTGCAAATTTCCGTTTCCGTTTTCATATTTTCTCTCCGTTTCCATTTTCCTCCAGAAAAACGGAAAGTTTCCACTCCATTTTCATCCCTATCTGGAGGTCATGTTACTTGACCATGACGAACCTACGAACTATGAGGAAGCGATGATGAGCCCAGATTCCGCAAAAATGGCTTGAGGCCATGAAATCTGAGATGGGATCCATGTACAAGAACAAAGTGTGGACTTTGGTTGACTTGCCCGATGATCGGCAAGCCATAGAAAATAAATGGATCTTCAAGAGGAAGACGGACGCTGATAGTAGTGTTACTATCTACAAAGCTAGATTTGTCGAAAAATGGTTTTTGACAAAATTCAAGGTGTTGACTACGATGAGATTTTCTCACTCGTAACGATGCTTAAGTCTGTCCGAATCATGTTAGCAAATTGCCACATTTTATGAAATCTAGCAAATGGATGTTAAAACTACATTCCCTAATGGATTTCTTAAAGAAGAGTTGTATATGATGCAACCAAAAGGTTTTGTCAATCCTAAAGGTGCTAACAAAATGTGAAAGCTCCAGCGATCCATCTCTGGACTGGTGCAAGCATCTCGAAGTTGGAATATACGCTTTGATGAGTTGATTAAAGCATATAGTTTTATATAGACTTGCGGTGAAGCCTGTATTTACAACAAAGTGAGTGGGAGCACTACAGCCTTTCTGATAAGTATATGTAAATGACATACTGTTGATCAGCAATGATGTAGAATTTTGTGGAAAGCATAAAGGAGTATTTGAAAGGAGTTCTTCAAATAAAGACCTCAGTGAAGCGGCTTACATATTGAGCATCAAGTTCTATAGAGATAGATCAAAACGCTTGATAAGTTTTTTCAATGAGTACATACCTTGACAAGATTTTGAAATAGTTCAAAATGGAACAGTCAAAGAAAGAGTTCTTGCCTGTGTTACAAGGTGTGAAATTGAGAATGACTCAAACACCAACCACGACAGAAGATAGAAAGAAAATGAAAGTCATTCCCTATGCCTCCGCCATAGGTTCTATAAAGTATGCCATGCTGTGTACCAGATCTATTGTATACCCTACACTGATTTTGGCAAGGGAGTACAATAGTGATCTAGGAGTAGATCACTGGACAGTAGTCAAAATTATCCTTAGTGGAATAAGGATATGTTTCTCGATTATGGAGGTGACCAAAGGTTCGTCATAAAGGGTTACGTCGATGCAAGTTTTTGACACTGATCCAGATGACTCTAAGTCTCAATTTGGATACTTATTGAAAGTGGGAACTATTAGCTAGAGTAGCTCCATGCAGAGCATTGTAGACATAGAAATTTGAAAAATACTTGTGGATCTGAATGTGACAGACCCGTTGAATAAAATTGTCTCACAAAGCAAAACATGATCACACCTTAGTACTCTTTGAGTGTTAATCACATAGCGATGTGAACTAGATTATTCACTCTAGTAAACCCTTTGGGTGTTGGTCACATGACGATGTGAAATATGGGTGTTAATAACATGGTGATGTGAACTATTGGTGTTAAATCACATGGCGATGTGAACTAGATTATTGACTCTAGTGCAAGTGGGAGACTGAAGGAAACATGCCCTAGAGGCAATAATAAAGTTATTATTTATTTCCTTATATCATGATAAATGTTTATTATTCATGCTAGAATTGTATTACCCGGAAACATAATACATGTGTGAATACATAAACAAACATAGTGTCACTAGTATGCCTCTACTTGACTAGCTCGTTAATCAAAGATGGTTAAGTTTCCTAACCATAGACATGAGTTGTCATTTGATTAACGGGACACATCATTAGGAGAATGATGTGATTGACTTGACCCATTCCGTTAGCTTAGCACACGATCATTTAGTATTCTGCTATTGCTTTCTTCATGACTTATACATGTTCCTATGACTATGAGATTATGCAACTCCCGTTTACCGGAGGAACACTTTGTGTGCTACCAAACGTCACAACGTAACTGGGTGATTATAAAGGTGCTCTACAGGTGTCTCCGAAGGTACTTGTTGGGTTGGCGTATTTCGATATTAGGATTTGTCACTCTGATTGTCGGAGAGGTATCTCTGGGGCCACTCGGTAATGCACATCACTTAAGACTTGCAAGCATTGCAACTAATGATTTAGTTGTGGGATGATGTACTATAGAACGAGTAAAGAGACTTGCCGGTAACGAGATTGAACTAGGTATTGAGATACCGACGATCGAATCTCGGGCAAGTAACATACCGATGACAAAGGGAACAATGTATGTTGTTATGCGGTCTGACCGATAAAGATCTTCATAGAATATGTGGGAGCCAACATGAGCATCCATGTTCCACTATTGGTTATTGACTGGAGACCTATCTCGGTCATGTCTGCATAGTTCTCGAACCCGTAGGGTCCGCACGCTTAAAGTTTGATGACGGTTATATTATGAGTTTATGTGTTTTGATGTACCGAAGATAGTCCGGAGTCCCGGATGTGATCGTGGACATGACGAGGAGTCTCAAAGTGGTCGAAAAATAAAGATTGATATAATGGAAGCCTATATTTGGATATCGGAAGTGTTCCAGGTGAAATCGGGGTTTTACCAGAGTACCGGGGGTTACTGGAACCCCCCGGGGGCTTAATGGGCCTACATGGGCCTTACTGGAAATAGAGGGCAGCAAGGGGAGTGTGGGGCGCGCCCCTCAAGGCCCAAACCGAATTGTTTTAGGGCAAGGGGCTGGCCCCCCTCTTTCCTTCTCCTCCTCTCCCTTTCCTTCCCACTCTCCTACTCCTACTAGGAATAGGAGGAGTCCTACTCCTAGTGGGAGTAGAACTCCCCCTTGGCGCGCCTCTCCCTGGCCGGCCGCCTCCTCCCCTTGCTCCTTTATATACGGGGGCAGGGGGCACCCCATAGACACAACAATTGATCTCTTGATCTCTTAGCCGTGTGCGGTGCCCCCCTCCACCATAATCCACCTCGATAATATCGTAGCCGTGCTTAGGCGAAGCACTGCGTCGGTTGAAAATCATCATCGTCACCATGCCGTCGTGCTGACGAAACTCTCCCTCAACACTCGGCTGGATCGGAGTTTGAGGGACGTCATCGAGCTGAACGTGTGCTGAACTCGGAGGTGCCGTGCGTTCGGTACTTGATTGGTCGGATCGTGAAGACGTACGACTACATCAACCACGTTGTGCTAACGCTTCCGCTTTCGGTCTACGAGGGTATGTGGACAACACTCTCCCCTCTCGTTGCTATGAATCACCATGATTTTGCGTGTGCGTAGGATTTTTTTTTGAAATTACTACGTTCCCCAACAAGGAGAGCATGCAGAAATTTAGAGTGATGGTAACAACCAGTGGATGGATCCAAAAATAATGATGGCAGGCTGATGATTGCTTTAATTTAATAAAAAGCAGATGATGATTGCTTTACTACTTGTTTCCCACCCAAGATGAACAACATAGGCATACCCTAGGTGAACCAGATATTAGACAGAGATACTATTCATTGCTTCCTCGATATGTGCCCCACAACTAATTTAGAACTCAAGTTTGAACATTAATTTGGACCTGACTTGGAGTCCAAGAGGTGAACAGGACGATAAAGTAGCAGGTAATTTTAAGCAATGCATAACATAAACAGAAACAAAAGAGTGCAACCTCTCTTGCGGACCCCTGTACTCCTCTGGTTCATCTGCTGAGTCGATGATGGTGATGCCGTTGCGCTTGGTGCCGGCGGCAGGGAAGGAGATCTGAGGCGGCGAAAGAAGGTCAGGAGTCGTGATGTCTGGTTTGGTGGATGTTTCTGTCGATGGAGCAGCTCGGGTGAGGTGGACGACGTCGCGGCAGGAGCAGGACAAACCACACAAAGTTCCCTTCGACACCTACCTGTAACTGAAGTAATTATGTAAGGGCTCATTTGGCTTGGATTTTCTAAAAACGCAGGGATAGGAAAAACACCAGAATAGGATAGGAATGCACATGGTAAACAGAGCATTTGTAAACACATGATTTTGTCAACTTGGGTGTTTGGTGTACAAGAATTGGAAGAGCAGAGGAATGCAAAGAAACATGGCCAAAATAAAGGGAAACCATATGAAAGCATGTACAGTTAGAATGTTATTCTGCCACTAATTCACTTGGTCTTGTTTTCATGCGTAGGATTTTGAAAAGTAGGTCCAGGTGGATGTTTTGCTTCATTCCTTTCAACAAAATGCATGAATAATTGAATAGTAGAGTGCCATTGGAAAATTCCCTATTGCTATGTTTTTCCGTTGAACCAAAATAGCCCTAATGGATCGACATGAATGTATAGTAATAAGTGATGCAACAAGTTTACAACCTCTTTGCCGTAGCCGTGTCGACCTCAACATCATTGGGTTGGTTGCTGAAGTAGTTGAGGCAGACTTGGTTGTCGGAGGTGTGGAGGAAGATCTGAGGAATCTGTAGACGGCGTCCAGGGCACTGCTCTATTGTGATGGATCGTTCTGTCGTTAGAGCAGCTCCGGTGAGCTGTAATACATCAAGGCTGAAGCAGCACAAGACAGACATCGTCAATCTCAAGTGGGACTCTAATAGCATCTCCAATAGATGATGTAAAATAGATGTAAAATTTACATCACCAAATACCACCTGACTACAACAGATGAGCTAAAAACTGTTGACTCTGAACTTAACTGTAGAAACTGAAATTTACTGTGGAATCTGAATGTTACTGTCGAAACTGAACGCAATGGTAGCAGAGAGGCACTTGACATGTAGTTTAGGGAGGTCCGGCAGTTCATTTTCAACATGCACCCCCCTGAACCGCCAGCCACCACCGGCCGAACCGCCGGCCCCAGCGTCCCCTCGGCGCCCCGAAACAACTCCCCACCGCCGGTCTGCCACCGCCCCGGCCAGCCCTCTAGGCCCCCCGCCCCCACCCTTAACCCTAAGATAGATAGTGGGGTACCTCTTTGGCGAGCCCCCGTCCCTGTCGTGGGTGGTTCTTCCTTAACTCCGGCGAACCCCCACCCCCTGAAAATCGTTGACTGACCCAAAAGTCGATTCAGTCGGCTGAAGTGTAGCTAAATCGAAGCAGAGCATCAACACGAGCAAGGGGGGGAGGAGAAGCAGCAACGCGAGCGAGCGAACGAGAGCCGGAGCAGCAACAGCTGGGCGGGCGAGCGAGAGCCGGAGCAGCAGCAGCAGCGCGAGCGAGCAAGCGAGAGCTAGAGCAGCAGCAGCAGATCCGGCTAGTATGGATGCCGCCGTCGAAGGGGCCTCGCACTGGGGGAGAACCGTCATAGAGATGTCGCCCGCGGCGCCAACTTCAAAGTAGCCGCTCCATCAGGGTGCGGGATTGAGCACCGTCGGTGCCGGGAGGTCGAGTTAAGGAGAAGGTGTGATGCGATGAGTGTACAACCTCTTTGGTGGCGCCGAGTAGGCCTCGGCTTCGTCCGGGGAGTCAGTGAGGATGCTGCGGTTTCAGTGGAGCAGGTTAAGGCGGCGCTGGGGGGATGGAGCAGGCGCAATAGATGAGGCGATCATTGGAGCAGCTCCTTGGAGGTGGAGGACGGGGCGGGTGAACCGGCGGGACGACGATATGGATGACGGATCCTCATCCGGGGAGGTGGACGAGGGACGTTGAGCTGCTGTGGTGGACGACGTCGTCGAGGAAGAGGCTCCGGTTGGGCAGCTGTGAGGTGGCGGACGGAGGAGGGCAAGGTTTCGCGGCTAGAGCGGAGAGGTTATGGCGGCCTGGGATTTCGAATGGCAAAATGGAGGCGATGGGAGGGGGTGAACCATGACTTAGGGACGCGGTTGTCTAAAATGTAGGGTGTGTTACAAAAGTATGCTACCTCTTGAGCACTGCGTTGGATGTCCTTGAAGAGGAAAGGATGATGCAGCAAAGTAGCGTAAGTATTTCCCTCCGTTTTTTAGAACCAAGGTATCAATCTTGTAGGAGGCTACGCGCGAGTCCCTCATACCTACACAAAACAAATAACTCCTCGCAACCAATGCGATAAGGGGTTTTCAATCCCTTCACGGTCACTTACAAGAGTGAGATCTGATAGATATGATAGGATAATATTTTTGGTATTTTTGTGATAAAGATGCAAAGTAAAATAAAAGCAAAGTAAAAAACAAAGGAAATAACTAAGTGTTGGAAGATTAATATGATGAAGATAGACCCGGGGGCCATAGGTTTCACTAGTGGCTTCTCTCAAGAGCATAAGTATTTTACGGTGGGTGAACGAATTACTGTTGAGCAATTGACAGAATTGAGCATAGTTATGAGAATATCTAGGTATGATCATGTATATAGGCATCACATCCGAGACAAGTAGACTGACTCCTACCTGCTTCTACTACTATTACTCCACTCATCGGCCGCTATCTAGCATGCATCTAGATTATTAAGTTCATAAAAACAGAGTAACGCCTTAAGCAAGATGACATGATGTAGAGGGATAGATTCATGCAATATGATAAAAACCCCATATTGTTATCCTCGATGGCAACAATACAATACGTGCCTTGCTGCCCCTACTGTCACTGGGAAAGGACACCGCAAGATTGAACCCAAAGCTAAGCACTTCTCCCATTGCAAGAAAGATCAATCTAGTAGGCCAAACCAAACTGATAATATGAAGAGACTTGCAAATATAACCAATCATACATAAAAGAATTTAGAGAAGATTCAAATATTGTTCATAGATAATCTTGATCATGAGCCCACAATTCATCGGTCTCAACAAACACACCGCAAAAAGAAGATTACATCGAATCGATCTCCATGAGAGAGGGGGAGAACATTGTATTGAGATCCAAAAAGAGAGAAGAAGCCATCTAGCTACTAACTAAGGACCCGAAGGTCTGAGGTAAACTACTCACACTTCATCGGAGAGGCTATGGTGATGATGTAGAAGCCCTCCGTGATGGATGCCCCCTCCGGCGGAGCTCCGGAACAGGCCCCAAGATGGGATCTCGTGGGTACAGAAGGTTGCGGCGATGGAATTAGGTTTTTGGCTCCGTATTTGATCGTTTGGGCGTACGTAGGTATATATTAGAGGAAGGATTACGTCGGTGGAGCAACAGGGAGCCCACAAGGGTGGAGGGCGTGCCCTGGGGGGGGGGGGGTGGGCACGCCCCCTACCTCGTGGCCTCCTCCTTTCTTTCTTGACATAGGATCCATGTCTCCTGGATCATAATCTTCCTAAAAATCACGTTCTCGAAGGTTTCATTCTGTTTGGACTCCGTTTGATATTCCTTTTCTGTGAAACTCTAAAATAGGCAAAAAACAGCAATTCTGGGTTGGGCCTCCAGTTAATAGGTTAGTCCCAAAGATAATATAAAAGTGGATAATAAAGCCCAATAATGTCCAAAACAGTAGATAATATAGCATGGAGCAATCAAAAATTATAGATACACTGGAGACGTATCAGGCATATATAGGATGTAAATGATAAAAATAGAATTTTTGATGCGGAGTGCTACTTGGCATAATTTCAATGTAATTCTTCTTAATTGCCGTAGGAATATTCAGATCCGAAAGATTCAAGACAAAGTTCAATATTGACATAAAAATAATAATACTTCAAGCATACTAACAAAGCAATCATGTCTTCTCAAAATAACATGGCCAAAGAAAGTTATCCCTATAAAATCATATAGTCTGGCTATGCTCTATCTTCACCACACAAAGTATTTAAATCATGCACAACCCCGATGACAAGCCAAGCAATTGTTTCATACGTATGGCATTCTCAAACTTTTTCAATATTCACGCAATACATGAGCGTGAGCCATGGATATAGCACTATAGGTGGAATAGAATGGTGGTTGTGGAGAAGACAAAAGGGAGAAGATAGTCTCACATCAACTAGGCGTATCAATGGGCTATGGAGATGCCCATCAATAGATATCAATGTGAGTGAGTAGCGATTGCCATGCAACGGATGCACTAGAGCTATAAGTGTATGAAAGCTCAACAAACAAAAGTAAGTGGGTGTGCATCCAACTCGCTTGCTCACGAAGACCTAGGGCATTTTGTGGAAGCCCATCATTGGAATATACAAGCCAAGTTCTATAATGAAAAATTCCCACTAGTATACGAAAGTGACAAAATGAGAGACTCTCTATCATGAAGACCATGGTGCTACTTTGAAACACAAGTGTTGTAAAAGGATAGTAACATTGTCCCTTCTCTCTTTTTCTCTCATTTTTTTCTTTTTTATTTGGGCCTTTTCTCTTTTTTTAATGGCCTCTTTTCTCTCTTCTTTTATTTAGTCCGGAGTCTCATCCCGACTTGTGGGGGAATCATAGTCTCCATCATCCTTTCCTCACTTGGGACAATGCTCTAATAATGATGATCATCACACTTTTATTTTCTTACAACTCAACAATTACAACTCCATACTTAGAACAAAATATGACTCTATATGAATGCCTCCGGCGGTGTACCGGGATATGCAATGAATCAAAAGTGACATGTATGAAAGAATTATAAACGGTGGCTTTGCAACAAATATGATGTCAACTACATGATCATGCAAAGCAATATGACAATGATGGAGCGTTGTCGGGGTAAATGACCACGGGTAGCCTAGCCGGCTCCCTTTGGCACTTCAGAAAAAATTACGAGCCGATCCGGCCTCCAAGAAACCAAGACGTAGGGCCGCCTTCCCCCTGCCGGCTGCCTCTCAGGCCGACTGTTGGAAGGTGGCCCGGCCTTAACCCTCATGAAGAAAGCCGCGGGAGGGCCGGCTCCAAGAAGCCGGCCTCGAGAAGGCCGACTCCAAGAAGCCGGCTCCCACGACGCGGTCAAGATCGTACCCTCGAGGCCCGCAACCACATAACGGCGATGGGACGGGGCGTGGCTACAGTAAAGCCTGCCACCCCCGAAACACGGAGCACGCCTGGCACAATGCACCGTACGGGGTAGCCCTGACCCGTCCGGTGCGGCACTGTTGCCATGATGACTATGGCGCCATCCACGGCGGGCTGTCAGCGCGGCCCACGGGCGGTGGGCCCCTTTGGGCAGAGAGACACCCGAAGGCGGCCAGGCCTCCCCCAGTCGGCCCAAGACATGGCCGGCTTTCCCAAGCCGGCATGCTCCTTCCCTCGAAGGAGGCGCCCCATTAAGAAGACAAGACGACGTGAGGCTACAGCGATCGGCCGCCAGGCGGTGGCGCTGTAGCCACGCTTACCTCGATAAAGCCCTCATCATCAGGATTGAGGCAACAGTAATCGGCCGCTGATAGGGCCCTAGGCAGTAGGGCTCGCCTGTCGACCAAGATGCCGGCAGCCGGCGGGGCCCACCAGTCGGCGGGCCCCAACAGCCGGCGCAGAAGCCGGCGAGCGTAGACACTGACGGCTGGGACCCGCTCCCAGCCGGATTACCATTGTACCCCCGAGGGGTAGGCCTATATAAACTCCCCGGGGCACCCATGCAAAGGGTTGATCTCATCTAGGTTTTACTACACATAGAGGGAAGAGAAGAGCTAGCCTTGCCCTTCTTCTTCCTCTCGCCAAACAGCTCGACGAGCACCTTGTAGCTACTTGTTCATCGAGTGATCATGCGGAGACCCCGCAGAGGAGCAGTAGGGGTGTTATCTCCACGGAGAGCCACGAAACTGGGTAAGATTCACCGGCATGCATGTCTTCGCCTTATCCCGCTTCCAGGCACTGGCGACGTCTTACTGGCTCCCACACAGATAAGCCACCCGTTGGCATATGTCGCACCAACCACCCGTTATTTGGCGCCCACCGTGGTGTGGTACTACTACTATGCTACCACGCTGCTGCTGGTTTCGCTGTCCGGGCGGGACCATCTTCATCTCCCCCGCCACGGCGTCGCGCCGTCTCTCCGGCAGCGCTCGGGGGCTCGACTTCGACCCGCCCCCGGAGCAGCCGTGCGGGACGGCGCGCCCTCGTCCTCGCCATCGGCCTCTTCGTCACCACCGTTGCGATGCCGGCCGTCAGTCCATGCGCGTGCCGCGCGCGAGCTTCGCTTCGGTCGGCCACATCCGTCCACGCGCCGCGCGCGTCTGCTTTCCTCCGTGTTGCGCCTTGCTCCGGCCGACACGCGCGATTCGGTCCTCTACATACCATCTATGCAAGCTAGCTAGATGCAAGTCAAACCATTAGCCATACACCAGCAAAATACTACCCAGACTACCGTATACACCCATGCATAGTCGAGATGCGAGTCAGATACTAGTTGGATAGTCTGAACATTGGTCAGATGATATCCAGACAATGTTCAGATAATGGCCATGCACGGCATCGCCTCCACTCTGCTCCACCCCGGCCCCGGGTCTCTCCGCGTACGCCCTCGCGGCTCCGCCCCGCGGCCGGCTCCCGTCCCGCGGCTGGCCCGTGCCGCGCGCGTCGGGTCCCCGCTCCGGCTCCCGCCCCCGCACGCCCGGCCGCCGCGGCGCCGGCTCCCAGCTGCCTCGACCACGCTGACCGGCTCACGGTTCTGCCCCCGCGGCCTCCGCGCGATGCAGCTCGCGCTGGGCCGGCTCCGTCCGTGACCCAGCCGGCCTCCTTTACGACGCCACGCCCGCACCACCGCGACTGCGTCCTGCTCGTCGCCTCGACCGTTCCATCCGGCGCCGCCCGAGCTGCTGCCGTCCTCTACGCCCACGCCCCAGCGCCGCCTCAAGCTCGCCCGGCGGGCTCCCTGCAGCCCCCGCGCGTTGCTCCTGCCTCGCGCGCCGGCGGTCTCCCTACAGATCCCGCTCACTTTTCCTCCCCTGCGTGCCTCGCCCCGCTCCTGCCGGGTCCGTGCGTCCCGGCGCGTTACCTTCACCGTGGCTCTCCCCTGTGGTCGTCCCGCCTCGCTCGCACATGCGCCGACCGCACCGGCTGCTCGGTTGGGTGCCAACGACGCTGGCCCGCCCTGCGTCGGTTCCTCCCCGTGCCGGCTTCCCGGCGTGCCGCCTCGAGTGGGAGGCCCGTCTGCCTCGCCGCTGTGGCCGACCACCGCCGCCCTGGCCGACTGCGGCTCCTGCGCCAGTCGGGCTCGCCTGCTCGCCCGCCTTCGTCCGCGGCGCGGCCCCCCTGCTCCGCACGCGCGTGCCCGCCTGCTCCAGCGCCGGCTGCGGCGGGCCCGGCCGGCTCCGGCCTCCTCCTCCGCCTGGCCGAAGCGCCTCCGCCTCCAACCGCCCGCGCCCCGAGCTCGGACTCCCGTCTCCGGCGTCGCTTGGCCCCGCTTTCGGCCTCCCCGCGCCGACTCCATCCCGCCGGATGCCCTACGCCGGGTCCTCTGCGCCGGCTCCGGCTGGGTCCGAACTCACGCCTCCGTCCGCTCCGCACACAGCGCCGACTCGGCCTCCGTTCCGGCAAGCTCCTGCGCTCGCCGGCTTCCCGCAACCCGGCTGGCCGGCTCCCGTGCGCCGACTTCCCCGACATCCCGGACTCCTCCGTCCTCAGCCGCGCACCCAGACGGCCGACTCCGCCCCACACCCGGCTCGGCCTCCCCTGCTGTCGGCTGCTGCGCTCCAGATCTAGCCGCCTGCTGCGGACGAGTGCCCGAAGATAAAAGTAGAGGCCGGTTGCAAAAAGAAAAGAAAAAGAAAAGAAAACAAGGTATATATATATATATGCATGCATGCATGGCCGGTTGCACGGCCACATGCACGGCCGAGTGCGTGGCCGGCAGCAGCTGCGTGCATGGCCGGCTGCGCGGACTCCGTCAGCTGCTTCGGTCGCCTGCCCACGTTGCCCCTAGGCCGACTGGCTCGCCGCCAGCCGCCGGCTGAGGGGCCCGTCCGGCTGGCCTCGCTTCGCAACCTGGTCGGTCAAGCCCGATCGGCTGGACCCTCCTCGAGCGTCCGGAGGCCTGGGGGCTACGCCCAGCGGGTGTGCTGACGTGCCCCCGCGAAGAAGAAGACAAAGTAGTTACCGGGAGATCCGGCCCGACTGCTCAGCAGTCGGCCCGAATCTCGGGGGCTACACCCGGCGGGTGCGCTGGCGCGCCCCCGCGAAGATTGCAGACAAGAGAAGAGTTTTGTCCGGCTGCAGCAGCCGGCAGAAGAGAAAAAGAAAAAGAAGGGCGTTGCAAGATGCCTCACCGCCTGGCCGGTCGATCCTGACCGGCCGGGACCCCCTTCAAGCACCTAGGGGCTCGAAGGCTACACCCTGCGGGTGCGCCGACGCACTCCGCGAGCGCCGAGTCGCGCCGGCTGTCTTCGACGACCGCGACTACACGAAAATCAATGTGAGCTCCTGGCCCGCATATTTTTGCATCACGCAAGTACGGATAACCCCGAGCGATGCTCGGGGGCTATCTTAGCATTTTATTACAGTTGCATCACTGTTCGCCCCGGCGCCAGCCAGAGCTGGCCCGGGGGCTGGCCGCTTGTCCTGAGATGTTAGTTCCCGCAGACGGCTTAGTAGTGTGCGCAGTACCAAAGGCCCACTCTTAGTCACAGACCGCAGAGCGGCTGTCCGGCTAGCAAGGGTGAACGCTGGAGGCCACCCACGTGAAAAACGTCCGGGAAGAAAAACGGTTCGGGCGACCCGGTCGTTTCTTTTATAAGTATCGACTCGGTTGAATCTGCTCCTAGACTCTGAGTACTGTACACTCCACTTCGCGGCCCACTCTTAGCCATAGACCGCAGAGCGGCTGTCCGGCAAGCAAGAGCACAAGCCAAAAAGCGGGGGGAACACGAAAAAGATTAAGGGGACTCGGACGAAACCGAGTCGGCACCCTCCGTGTAAAAACTTGCAATGCTAAAAGCAAACATTTGATATATCTGCATGGACTAACTTTGTCTTTTTTCATGATCATTTCCATGAACACTCGCCAAAAAACCTCCGCCCAACTTTGCCAAGTTGCCCGGAGGCTTGGGGGCTACTATCGGAGTAATCGACCACGGGTACCCCGAGGACGGCAAGACGATATTTCAAGACATCGGGGCTAGCAAAGCCCCTCAGTCCGACTGTCCGGCCGCTCCTGCCGGCTTCCCGTCCGACTGCTCTGCTCCTGCCGACTACGCCAAACAGCCGGCTGCCGACTGCAGCCCGACCCGACATCGACAAGACACCGACGAGACGGCCATACCTTCGACGAGACGAGCGTACTCGAGCACTATTCACGCGTCATCTTAGCCATCATGTATAGTGTCACTTGTCCCCTGGCACTATTTATGAAGTGACCCAGGGGACAAGGATGACATGCACCATGCCTTGCCCATGCCACCACTTAGCTTAGATAGTAAGCTAGCCACACTATATATATGAGTATCCAGCCATCCATTCAGAGGGAGGAGAGACATGGGCACTCACGTAGGAGCACACCCATCCATCCGGCCACACGCCATGGGCATAGCCGGCCACTAGCATACCACATACATGCATTTACCAAGTCAGATGCCTATGGCACTGATCCCAGATACAGCTCCAGGAGCACTTTGTACTGCCCGATGTACACCCCAGATAGATACACTCAGACATGCAGCAGTAGGAGTATTATCTCTCCGGAGAGCTCCGAAGCTGGGTAAACCACCGTGTGCTACTCGCATACCCGCTCCCGGTCCTATCAGCAGCAGTCTTACCCACACACTAAGCCCTTGTGGCATCTGTCGACTCGCAAGCCCCCCGTGAGAATACCACGACAATTGGTGCCCACCGTGGGGCCAGGTGCACCGTCGTCCGGAGACCTGTTCTAGACGGGAACCCTCTTCCTCCCCAGCGAGCGTAGCCAGCCCGGCACACCCGATGGCGCTTGCCACGACGCGCTGCAAGGCGTCACCAACGCTTGCGCAACAAGCGACCTCGCCGATCCCCTTGGCGAGGCCCTCATCTCCGACGAGCCCGCTTTCGACGCGGGCACCAACCGCCTCATCGACCTCCTCGGCCAGCTCCACGTCTCCAGCGAGCCTGCTGTGGACCAGGAGTCCGTTGGCTCCACCGATCCGATGCATGTCGACTCCGACACTGCCTCGCCCGACGCATTCCCCACCAACATCGTGATCTACGACGACCCGCTTCCCCTAGACGATGGCTGTGACGTTGCCACCGCCGAGGTGATGGTCATCAGCCACGGCGGCGCTTCTGGCGAGAACGCCCACGACGCCCCGCAAGCGGCGATCCTCGATCTGTCCGTCCCCCTCCCGGCCGATGCCGACGCCTAAGCACTGGAGGCTCGCCGCCTCGCCCTCCTCGCGGAGGGCCGGAAGCAAGCTTCCGTGAGACGCCTCACCGAGGCCCACCAGCGCGAAGTCGACCGCGCCGCCTTCGGCACGCCACCTCCTAGCGAGCCAAGCTGAGTCGGCGTTGTCAGACAACGCGGCGCTGTCATCGCCAACATGCTTGGAGTCGACCGCCCAGTCCATGCCACCCCACTCGAGAACCTGCACGCCGCCTAGGCGGCCGTAGACGAGCTAGATGGACTGGGGGCCGAAGAGCTCCCCTACATGACCAGACGCATCCAGAGCTAATCGATGCAGCCGCGCAGCGGCACGAAGCCGACGCCCGCGAGGAAAGCCCTCCACCGCGCCGAGAGCACGGCGCGACGTCCCGGACGCCGACTGCGGGTAAAACCCGCGCGCAACATGAGAAAGAGCCGGCTGCCAACCGAAGCCAAACCCGGATCTCCATCGAGCGAGACGCAGAAGGCCATCCCCGAGCCATGGAGCGGCGGGGCAACCCGCCTCCGCCTCCGCCTCGTGGGGAAAGGTATCCCACCCCACCGCCTGTCATGCATCCGACTCTCAGCGGCCGACTAGGTCGCCGCGAAGGAGTCGGCGAGAACGACGCCCGCCATCGGATCGACCGCCTAGCGAGATCCCTGGCGCTAGAAGAAGAAGATGATGTCGGCCCACCTTGTTTCGGCCCCTGCATCCGCGACGAGCCCTTCCCCAAAGGGTTCTCTCAACCAAGAGACACGCCCAAGTACAACGGCTCCATGAAGCCGGAAGATTGGTTGATCGACTACTCCACCGCGGTACGCATCGCGAACGGCAACAGGCGCGTTGCCGTGAAGTACGTGCCCCTCATGCTCCAAGGCACGGCGCGGACCTGGCTCAACAGCCTCAAGCCATACAACGTCAATAGTTGGCTAGACTTCATAGAAGCCTTCGTCCGCAACTTCACCAGCACCTACAAGCGGGCTCCCAAGCCCAGACAGCTCTCCTTGTGCGTACAAGGCCCCGCCGAGTCCACCCGCGACTACCTCACGCGTTGGGCCGAGCTCCGCAACTCTTGTGAAGGAGTGCACGAGGTGCAAGCCATCGAATACTTCACAGCCGGGTGCCGAGAGGGCACCCTCCTCAAGCACAAGCTCCTCTGCGACGAGCCGACTACCCTCGACGAGCTCCTGGTCATAGCGGACAAGTACGCTACCGCCGACTCCTCAATGAAGACTAAACTTCGGGTTGACGCGTCCGGGAAGGTACTCAACCCGGCGCCCAAGACGCCGGCTAGGGACTCTGGCTGACGCCCGTACCAAAACGACCACAAGCACAAGGGCCCCATGCCGCCTTCCACGATTCGGCAGGTGGCCACGGTCGAGGGCGAGCAGCCTGAAGGGCGGCCCACACCCAAGAAGCAGAAAGGCGGCCGGCCGGCTTGGTAGCCGACCTTCTCCCACGAGCAAACCCTCGACGCCCCATGCAAGTTCCACAACGGCGCGAAGCCGTCCAACCACACAACCCGGAAGTGCCACTGGCTCACCCGAATCTCCAAAGGCGAAGGGCTCGTGCCGCCTCCACCTGCTGGTCCGCCGCCTCCGGCTCCGCAGCAGCCGGCCGCTCGGCCAGCAGTCAGAGCCGTCCACGATGAGTTCCCCGACGAGCACGCCGCCTATGTCGTCTTTACCAGCCAGCCTGAAGACCGGCGCAGCAGGCGCCGAGAGCACCAGGAAGTCAATGCAGTTGCCGCCAACCCCTCCGAGCACATGCACTGGTCAGGAAAACCCATCAGTTGGAGCCGGGCTGACAACCCAGAGGTGATGCCATCTCCCGGCTCTTATGCACTGGTTCTGGATGCCACCCTCGTAACAGACAGACGCGCAGCCCGTTTCTCCTGCGTGTTGATAGACGGCGGGAGCAGCATCAACATCCTGTACCTTGACACCCTGAAGAAGCTCAACGTCAAGACAAAGCAGCTCACGCCTACCCGGACTGTGTTCCACGGCATCGTACCCGGCCTGTCCTGTGCCCCCATTGGCAAGATCAAGGTTGATGTCCTCTTTGGGTACAAGGATCATTTCCGCAGGGAGGCCATCTGGTTTGAAGTGGTGGACCTTGAGAGCTCTTACCATGCATTGCTTGGCCGACCTGCCTTGCCTAAGTTCATGGTTGTTCCCCACTATGCTTACCTCAAGATGAAGATGCCGCGCACCAAGGGCATCATCACCATAGTCGGCGATTACAAGAAATCGGCTGAGTGCGCAACAGCCAGCAGCCGGCTGGCCGAGTCCCTTGTGATTGCCGAAGAGAAGAAGAAGTTGGACCGGGTCGTGGCCATGGCTGGCAAGCAGCCGGCCCTGTCCCCCGACCCCAAGGAATGTGATGCCCAAGGTACCTTCCAGCCGGCCAAGGAAACAAAGAAGATACCTCTTGACCCCGAGCACCCGGAAAGGTTTGCCGTCATTGGGGCAAACCTAAGCAGCAAATAGGAAGGCGAGCTCGCCGATTTCCTCCGTGAGAATCGGGACATCTTTGCATGGTCCCCCAAGGACATGCCGGGTGTTCCGAAGGATTTCACCGAGCACAAATTACACGTCCGAGAAGGTGCAAAACCAGTCAAGCAGCCCCTCCGCCGACTGTCGGAGGAAAAGAGAAGGATTATAGGAGAAGAGATAGCCCGACTTTTGGTTGCCGGCATCATCATGGAGGTGTTCTTTCCGGAGTGGCTCGCCAACCCGGTCCTCGTGCTGAAGAAGAACAACAAGTGGCGCATGTGTATAGACTACACGAGCCTCAACAAGGCCTACCCCAAAGATCCTTTTGCCCTGCCAAGGATAGACCAAGTGATAGACTCCACAGCCAGATGCGAGCTGCTGAGTTTCTTGGATGCTTACTCCGGGTACCACCAGATAAAGTTGGCCCCGGACGACCGCCTGAAGACCGCCTTCATCACGCCATTCGGAGCCTTCTGCTACCTGACTATGACATTCGGCTTGAGAAATGCCGGTGCCACTTTTCAGCGTTGCATGCAGAAGTGCCTCCTCAAGCAGCTCGGCAGGAATGCCCACGTCTACGTGGACGACATTGTGGTGAAGACGGAGAAGCGTAGCACCTTGCTGGATTACCTGAAGGAAACATTCGAGAACCTGCGCCGATTCCGGATCAAGCTCAACCCCGAGAAATGCGTGTTCGGAGTGCCAGCCGGCCAGCTCCTAGGCTTCCTGGTCTCCGAACGCGGCATCGAATGCAACCCAGGGAAGATCAAGGCCATTGAGAGAATGGCGATTCCCACCAAACTTCGAGACGTCCAGAAGTTCACCGGATGCTTGGCTTCCCTGAACCGCTTCATCAGCCGGCTCGGAGAGAAGGCTCTCCCCCTCTACCGCCTCATGAAGAAGACCACTCACTTCGAGTGGAACGACCAAGCCGACCAAGCCTTTCATGAGCTGAAGAAGATGCTGGCCACGCCACCTGTCCTGGCGGCCCCGACTGAGAAAGAGCCCATGCTCCTTTACATTGCTGCAACCAGCCGGGTGGTCAGCATTGTCATCGTAGTCCAGCGCCTAGAAGAGGGCCGAGCCCAGACGGTCCAGAGGCCGGTGTACTATTTGAGCGAGGTGTTGTCTACCTCGAAGCAGAACTACCCGCACTACCAAAAGATGTGCTACGGCGTGTACTTCGCCGCCAAGAAGCTGAAGCCCTACTTCCAAGAGCACCCCATCACGGTCGTATGCACCGCACCGCTCGCCGAGATCATAGGCAGCAGGGATGCATTCGGCCGGGTGGCGAAATGGGCCATCAAACTGGCCCCTTACACGATCTTTACCAGCCTCGCACCGCCATCAAATCCCAAGCATTGGCCGACTTCCTCGTCGACTGGGCCGAGACCCAGTACCTGCCGCCGGCTCCCGACTCCACTCACTGGCGCCTGCACTTCGACGGGTCCAAGATGCTCACCGGCTTGGGAGCCGGCGTCATCCTCACCTCTCCCAAAGGCGACAAAGCTCAGATACACACCGCAAATTCACTTCGCCGCCTCCAACAACGTGGCCGAGTATGAGGCGCTCGTACACGGGCTCCGGCTTGCCAAAGAGCTCGGCATACGCCAGATCCTGTGTTACGGCGACTCAGACTTGATAGTCCAGCAGTCATCCGGCGATTGGGACACCAAGGACGCAAACATGGCAAGCTACCGCTTCCTCGTCCAGCAGATCAGCGGGTACTTTGAAGGATGTGAGTTCCTCCACGTACCACGAGCCGACAATGGGCCAGCAGATGCCCTGGCCCGATTAGGCTCCACTCGGCAGGCAATACCAACCGGCGTCTCTCTGCAACGCCTCCTCAAGCCGTCTATCGAGCCGTCTCCAGAGTCCGATTCCATCTTCGTGCCGCCTAGCCCCGATGCAGCCGGATCCGGCTTGAAGAGCCGAGCAGGCGGCCCGGGGACTTCGATAGGCGGCGCGGGGACTTCAGCAGGTGGCTCAGGGACTTCCGTAGTCGCACCCGACCCGGGGACTTCTGAACCCGGCTCGGGGACTGCGGTAGTCGGCCCGGGGACTACACCAGCACAGCAGGCGGCGGCCGACTCCAGCATTTCACAACCCAGCCCGCCCACCCTGGTTGCAGTAGCCACGTTGGCAATAGAAGAAGTCACAGCTCCATCATGGGCCCAACCCATCCTCAACTTCCTGACAAACGAAGAACTGCTGGCTGACGAGACAGAGGCAAGACAAGTCCAACGCCGAGCCGGAGCATACACAATCGTCAACAGAGAGCTCATCAGGCGCAGCGTCACTGGAGTCTTCCAGCGATGCGTTGAACAAGAGGGGCATAGCAATCCTCAGAGACATTCACCAAGGTGAATGCGGACACCACGCGGCCTCAAGATCACTAGTCGCCAAAGCTTTCCGCCATGGATTCTTTTGGCCGACTGCTTTGGACGCCGCCAAGGAATTATTCAAGCATTGCAAAGGGTGCCAAGTCTTCAGCTCCAAGCAACACCTGCCGGCTTCGGCACTCAAGACCATTCCCCTCGCTTGGCCCTTCGCCGTTTGGGGTCTGGACATGGTGGGCCCATTCAAGACGGCGCGCGGCGGCATGACACATCTGCTTGTCGCCGTGGACAAGTTCACCAAGTGGATAAAAGCAAAGCCGATCAAGAAGCTGAATGGGCCGACTGGCGTGACGTTCATCGCAGACATAACAACTCGGTATGGCGTGCCACATAGCATCATCACCAACAACGGCACCAATTTTGCCAAGGGAGCACTAGCATGTTTCTGTGCGACGCAGGACATTCGACTGGACTTAGCGTCCGTTGCCCACCCGCAGTCAAACGGCCAAGTCAAACGAGCCAACAGCCTCATCCTTTCCGGCATCAAGCCCCGACTGGTCGTGCCACTGGAGCGTTCGGTTGGCTGCTGGCTCGATGAGCTACCGGCCATCCTCTGGAGTCTGCGCACTACCCCAAACAGGTCAATCGGCTTCACCCCTTTCTTCCTCATATATGGTGCCGAGGCAGTCATCCCAACCGACATCGAGTTCGACTCGCCTCGGGTGACCATGTACACGGAGGCGGAGGCCAAGGAAGCACGAGAAGACGGCGTCGACCTGCTGGAAGAAAGCCGGCTGTTAGCCCTCAGCCGGTCCGCCATCTACCAGCAGGGTCTGCATCGCTACCACAGCCGGAAGGTCAAGCCAAGATCCTTCCAAGAGGGCGACCTTGTGCTCCGGCTGATCCAGCGAATAGCCGGCTAGCACAAGCTCTCGGCCCCTTGGGAAGGCCCCTTCGTCATCAGCAGAGCACTAGGAAATGACTCCTACTACCTGATCAACGCACAGAAGCCGAAGGCACGAAAGAGAGACGACTCCGGCAAGGAGTCGGAACGACCATGGAACGCCAACCTCCTCCGAAGATTTTACAGTTGAAATGCAATATGTATCACGCTAACTTTTGTACTAAGTATGAGACAATACGCCCCCAAGGAGAACTCGGGGACTGCCATCTTTCATCTATGAATGAAGAGTATCATGCTTATGATTATGTCATTAGATTTACTTCTCTCGTCCGGCACCGGGTTTGACTAGTCGGCCCGGGGACTGGCCGCCTTAAGTTATATTGCAAGTCCTACCCGTGGTCAGACAAGTAGTGTGTCGGCTCCAAAGCCCTCTCTTGCCAAAAGTCGCAGTTCGAAGAATCGGCTATCTGGCTGGCAAGAGCCAAATGCAAGAAAGGACGCCCACACGAAAAACGGCTAGGGACTAACGGACTAATATAACAAAAGCCGGCTTTTTCCTACTACCGACCGACTACAAAAGTAGCCTGCCGGCCGGTTTCCATTCACTTCGCTACAATCTAAGAAAGCTCGAGTACTTGCCTTCCCCAAAAAAGATAGCTGAGTTCTTCCTTAGCCACAGACTGCAGAGCAGCTACCGGCTGGGAAGGCAGCAATCAGGGGAAGGCGGCAAAGGAAACAGCCTAAGGATGAAAATCACACGAGAGTGGAAGCCAAACACATGCATGATTATATTTACACAAAAAGCCTTGACAAGTCCAACATTCAACATAGTTTGAATACACCCCCAGTGGGTGGCACTGCGCAAGCTTAATAAGAACTGATCAAAGAGTAACAAGCAGGAAAGCAGATCAAGCCAAGGGAACGACTAGCGAGTCGGGCAGGTCGGTGGAGACAGTAGCGCCGGCTGGAGGAGTGGCCGGCTGGTGAACCTCGGCATGATCACCGCCTCCCGCGGAGGGCGCGCTAGCACGCGCCTCGTTGCTGGAGGCACGGTCATGCTGAGGCTGGCTGGTTGCTTCACTGGCCGGCTCGACGTCTTCGCCCTCCTCCCCTTCTTCGTCTTCACCTTCATCGCTGGAGGCAATCTCCTCCGCCGAGTCTTCACCCTCCGCTGGGTTCAGCCTGAACCACTCCTCCGGCTGGGCGACGCCGTTGTCGTCCACCTCAGGAGCGAAGACGCTGCTGTCAGTGAAATCGGCAAGAGCCGAAGCACGCTGGATGATAGCCGGCCGCACCTCCAACAGCTCTTCGTCAGCCTCCTCCCGCCAAGTCCTCAGTTGTTCCAAATTCAGCCCGGGGTACCAGGCCCGGACGAACTCCAGTGCCCGCCTGGCGCCAGATCGAGCAGCGGAGGCCTTCCAGGCCTCAAAGCGGCCAACCGCCACCTCTAGCCAGTCGGCAGTCCGGCTCGGGGTGCGGGGAATCGCCTCGCCTGGCCAGACGGCGGCCAGCACCTGCGCTCCGGCACGCTGGAGGCGGCGGAGCATGCGGTGTGCCGGCTGCAGCCAGGCTTGGATCGCCAAGAGCTGCTCTTCAAGTGTCCGGCTCGCGTCCGGCGCGATCTCAACCCCCGCCTGCCGGCGTGCCTCGCGGTAGGCCTCGATGGCCTGGGTGGCTGCGACGGAGTGGCGGGGGAAGTAGTCTGCACAGAGAACAAAAGCAGCACAAATCAAAAGACAAATCAGAGGGCAAGGGGGCGAGCAAAGAGTAAGGGAGGCGGCTTACCGTCGATCAGATCCTCGATCCGGCTGTAACCCTCGCTCAGTGCTTGCTTCGCCTCAGCCCAGCCTGCCGCTTCGGTCTCGAACTCAGCTTTGAGGGCGGCCTCGCTATCTCGCGCCTCCTTCAGGGCCGCCTTGTGACTCTCCTCCTGGTCGGCCAACTTCTTGGCCAGGCAGTCGCGCTCCTGGACTAAGGCATTGAGCTCGGCCTCCTTGGCGCGAAGGGCGGTCTAGGCCCCGCCGAGCTGCTCCCTCAAGTCGGCATTGGCCCCTGCAAGCATGAAGACAAAGGAAGAAACAATAAGAAAGAAGTCGTTGGGGAAGATCCAACCCGACTGCACAGCAGTCGGCTCGGATCTCGGGGACTACACCCAGTGTGTGCGCTGACGCGCCCCCACAGGATATGAACAAAACCGAGCACGTACTCCGGCTGTCGGACAGTCCTTCGATCTTCTGGCGCAGCTCCTGAGCCTGGGAGTCGAAGGCGGCGGTTCTCTGGTTATGGTACTCCTGGAAGATCAGACAGGACGCAGGAATAAGATAACCGTCAGGACCTAGTAAGTTCCAAGCCGCCTGCTCAGCAGCCGACTCGGAACTCGGGGACTACACCCAGTGGGTGCGCTGACGCGCCCCCACGGAAGAAATCAAAAAAGCAAAACATCCAAGGCTAGAAGACTCACCCGGATGACGGCCCGCGTCGCAAGGAAATCGCAAGTATATCGCTGCAGCGCGGTGGCATGAGCCTGAAGCCGGCTCCGGACCTCCTGGGCCGCCGCATTCAGCTCGGCCGTCCCCCCGCTGGGTGCCCACTCGGACGTGCTAGAGCTGGCCGCCTCCAGGGCCTCCGCCGTCCGGTTGGCGCTCGCAGCTCTATCCGGCTCCGGCACGGGGGCAGCTTCCCCCGCGCGCCGGTGTGATGATGGCTGCACCACCAGGCCGGCTCCTGCGGCCGGCTCGCTCCCGGCCGGCTGCACCGGCACCGCAGCCGCCTGGCCGCCCTGGCCCGCTCCAGTCGGCGTCGTCCGCGGCACCTCCTCCAAGACGATCACATCATCCTCCCTCCGCTCCGCCGCCGCCTGGCCACGGTTGGCTTCCTCAGACAGAGGCACGGGGGCGTTGGGAGCCACACTGCGCAGGGGGATGACGAGCTATGGAGGCCAGTTGCACGAGGTCTCCGCCTCCCTCTCCGCGGCCGTCGCCTCCGCCTGGGCCTTGGCCGCCGCGTCAGCCTGCTCCTTCGCCGCCTGGGCGGCCCTCCATTCCGACGCTTCCCGTTCCTCCTGCGCCTCCCGCGCGTTCCGCGCCGTAGCCTCCATGAGGTCGGGGCGGGGGTCCACGCGGCGGGAGCTCGAAGACACTCCGGCTGATTCAATCACGAAGCCGGCAGGACCCCGTTCAAGGGAAAGCGGCGCCCTGGCCGGTCAACCAAGAAAGGATTTAGAAGAACTCAAATCAAAGAGCACGACAAGAATACAAGACGATTAACACTTACGCCGAAACCGCCTGCGGCCGCTTCACGACCTTCTAGAAGTGGGCCGCCTTCGCGGCCGCTTCATCCCGCTTGGTTGCCGCGGCGGTGCCCCTGGGCTTCTTCGGCCGGCTGCTGAAGTAAGTCGACATGGCCCGGCGCTTCGGTGCGGCGCCACAGGCGGCCTGCGCGGCAGAAGGGCCCACGCCTTGAGGATCCAACGCCGGCTGGCGGTGCGGGATGACTTCGACCTCGTCGTCGTCCGCCCAGTCCTGGAGGCCGGCTCCGAGCCCCGCGCCGCCTGCCTCGCCACCTTCCCCCGCGGCGGCGTCCTCCATGGCGGCCGCTCCAAGGTCCGGATCGTTGACATTGTCTACCGTGCGGTCGGGGAGGAACGGGCGCTCTGCCCCTGCGGCCCCCGCCGCCGGCGGAAGTAGTGGATTCTGCAGAAAACAAGCCGGCGGATCAGAGGCCGGTCATATCGAAGCCGGCAACACAAAAGAAAGGAAAGAGGAAATAGTTACGGCAGGCGGAGGGTTGGCGCGAGAGTACGGCTCCTTGCCGAATTACCAATCCTCGGCGAGCTTGCAGTTGGCGATGTAGTTCACCAGGTAGGACACCTCGGTATGAGGCATCTCCCTGGTGTTCAGCCGGCATGGGTCGAAGCGGTCGCTCATCTGGCAGATCATGTGCGGCCGACCTTGGAGCGGGAGTACCCGGCGCTCCACGAAGGCGGCCACCACGTCGGCTCCGACCAGGCCCTCTGACTGGACCATCACCCGGAGTCGGGCGATGGCGGCGTTCCCGGCCGGGGACAGCGTCCTAGCCCGGTAGCTCCATGAGGGTGGCCTCGCAGCCGGCGGGCCGGCTACGTAAGCCGGCAGGTTGACAAAGTCGCCTTGTGGGGCGACGTTCCTCACATGGAAGTAAGATTTCTGCCAGAGCTTCACCGACTAGATCAGCGGGATGGACGGGAACGGATTGTTCTCGCCCGTCCGCCTCATGACGATGAAAGCTCCGCATGGGATGGGCACGCCCGCGACGACGGTGCCGAGCTTGCTCTGGAAGAACTCTCCCTAGAGCTCCAGATTGGGGAGAACGCCAAGAAAACCCTCGCAGAGGGTGACGAAGGCCGACAGCAGCATCACGGCGTTGGGGGTGAAATGATGCGGCTGAAGTTGATAGAATTCAAGGAAGGAGCGGAGGAATCCGCTCGCTGGGAGGCCGAAGCCACGTATGCATTGCGAGCGGAAGACCACCCGCTCGCCCTCCTCCAGTGCCGGCGAGATCTCCTCCTCCGGCGCGCGCCGGACCCGCACGTAGTTCTCGACGTGCAGACATCGCGTCCGGCGGAGGAACTCGACGTGCTCGTCGAGGACGTTGTAGCCGTCCCACGAGCTAGACAGCGCCATTGGAGCGGTGCGGCGAAGAGCAAAATGCGATGGCGGCAAAGGCGCGTGCGACCCCGCTGCGGCGGAACGGCGCGGCGAAGAGGCGCTGCCATGGTGAAGAGAGTAAGGAAAGAAGACGAGGAAGGGTGGAGTGAGGGAGAGCGTGCGGGCCTTTGCCGCTCCCTCTCCTCCCCCTACTTATAGACCCTCGCGGCAGAGCCGAGGAGGCGTGGTGTGGGGGACGTGGGATTAACTGCACCCACTCCCCCACGTCCCGCTATTACTGCGCCTCGACGGCGTGGCGAAACCGCCACGGGAAGACAAACAGCCCACCTTGGGCCGCAGAAGATCCGCGCATGGGCCGAGGCCAGGAGTGGCGGGCCCGGGCCTGCGGCGCCGTCCCGTCGCGCACGCGCCATGACAGCCTTTTCTGCCACGTGACACGCGGGGAGGCGCGCGGTCAGCGCGCGAGTTGGCCCATTTTCCCGTTGACGAGACCACGACGCCCACCCAAGGCGGCGCGCATAAGCAGAGCCGGCTCCCGGCTGCCGACTCCTCAAGATAGGAAGCTGACCGAGCTTCTCGTCCCCCTTGCCGACCTCGAAGCGCGACCAGCTTCGGGGACTACTGTCGGGGTAAATGACCACGGGTAGCCTAGCCGGCTCCCTTTGGCACTTCAGAAAAAATTACGAGCCAATCCGGGCTCCAAGAAACCAAGACGTAGGGCCGCCTTCCCCCTGCCGGCTGCCTCTCAGGCCGACTGTTGGAATGCGGCCCGGCCTTAACGAGAAAGCCACGGGAGGGCCGGCTCCAAGAAGCCGGCCTCGAGATGCCGACTCCAAGAAGCCGGCTCCCACGACGTGGTCAAGATCGTACCCTCGAGGCCCGCAACCACATAACGACGATGGGATGGGGCGTGGCTACAGTAAATCCTGCCACCCCCGAAACCCGGAGCACGCCTGGCACATTGCGCCATACGGGGTAGCCCTGACCCGTCCGGCGTAGCACTGTTGCCATGATGACTATGGCGCCATCCACGGCGGGCTGTCAGCGCGGCCCACGGGCGGTGGGCCCCTTTGGGCAGAGAGACACCCGAAGGCGGCCAGGCCTCCCTCAGTCGGCCCAAGACATGGTCGGCTTTCCCAAGCCGGCATGCTCCTTCCCTCGAAGCAGGCGCCCCATTAAGAAGACAAGACGACGTGAGGCTACAACGATCGCCCACCAGGCGGCGGCGCTGTAGCCACGCTTACCTCGATAAAGCCCTCATCATCAGGATTGAGGCAACAGTAATCGGCCGCCGACAGGGCCCTAGGCAGTAGGGTAGGCCTGTCGACCAAGATGCCGGCAGCCGGCGGGGACCACCAGCCGGCGGGCCCCAGCAGCCGGCGCAGAAGCCGGTGAGCGTAGACACTAACGGCTGGGACCCGCTCCCAGCCGGATTACCATTGTACCCCCGAGGGGTAGGCCTATATAAACCCCCCGGGGCACCCATGCAAAGGGTTGATCTCATCTAGGTTTTACTACACATAGAGGGAAGAGGAGAGCTAGCCTTGCCCTTCTTCTTCCTCTCGCCAAACAGCTCGAGGAGCACCTTGTAGCTACTTGTTCATCGAGTGATCATGCGGAGACCCCGCTGAGCAGCAGTAGGGATGTTATCTCCATGGAGAGCCCCGAAGTTGGGTAAGATTCGCCGGCGTGCATGTCTTCGCCTTATCCCGCTTCCAGGCACCGGCGACGTCTTACTGGCTCCCACACAGATAAGCCACCCGTTGGCATATGTCGCACCAACCACCCGACAAGCGTGTCATAATAAACGGAACAATGGAAAGTTGCATGGCAATATATCTCGGAATGGCTATGGAAATGCCATGATAGGTAGGTATGGTGGCTGTTTTGTGGAAGGTATATGGTGGGTGTATGATACCGGCGAAAAGTGTGCAGTATTAGTGAGGCTAGCAATGGTGGAAGGAAGAAAGTGCGTATAATCCATGGACTCAACATTAGTCATAAAGAACTCATATACTTATTGCAAAAATCTACAAGTTATCAAAGCAAAGTATTACGCGCATGCTCCTAGGGGGATAGATTGGTAGGAAAAGACCATCGCTCGTCCCCGACCACCACTCATAAGGAATACAATCAATAAATAAATCATGCTCCGACTTCATCGCATAACGGTTCACCATACGTGCATGCTACGGGAATCACAAACTTTAACACAAGTATTTCTCAAATTCACAACTACTCAACTAGCATGACTCTAATATCACCATCTTTATATCTCAAAACAATTATCAAGCATCAAACTTTTCTTAGTATTCAACACACTCATAAGAAAGTTTTTACAAATCTTGAATACCAAGCATATTAGGATTAATTAAGCAAATTACCATGCCACTTAAGACTCTCAAAATAATCTAAGTGAAGAATGAGAGATCAATAGTTTCTATAAAACAAATCCACCACCGTGCTCTAAAAGATATAAGTGAAGCACTAGAGCAAAACTATATAACTCAAAAGATATAAGTGAAGCACATAGAGTATTCTAATAATTTCCGAATCATGTATGGCTCTCTCAAAAGGTGTGTACATAAAGGATGATTGTGGTAAACTAACAAATAAAGACTCAAATAATACAAGACGCTCCAAGCAAAACACATATCATGTGGTGAATAAAAATATAGCTCCAAGTAAAGTTACCGATGGAAGTAGACGAAAGAGGGGATGCCTTCCGGGGCATCCCCTATCTTTGGCTTTTTGGTGTCCTTAGATTATCTTGGGGGTGCCATGGGCATCCCCAAGCTCAGGCTCTTGCCACTCCTTGTTACATAATCCATCAAAATCTTTCACCCAAAACTTGAAAACTTCACAACACAAACTCAACAGAAATCTCGTGAGCTCCGTTAGCGAAAGAAAACAAAAGACCACTTCAAGGTACTGTAATGAACTCATTCTTTATTTATACTGGTGTTAGACCTACTATATTCCAACTTCTCTATGGTTTATAAACTATTTTACTATCCATAGATGCATCAAAATAAGCAAACAATACACGAAAAACAGAATCTGTCAAAAACAGAACAGTCTGTAGTAATCTGTAACTACCGCAAACTTCTAGAACTCCAAACCATCTACCAAAATAGGACGACCTAGAAAATTTGTTTATTATCAACAGCAATTGGAATCAGTATTTTATCATGTTCTGGTGATTTTTAACAATTGTTTTCGTGAACAGAAAGTTTCTAGAAATTACAGCAAGATCAAATAACTATCATCCAAGAAGATCCTATAGGTTTAACTAGCCACAAACACTAATTATAACATAAAAATACATCTAACCAGAGGCTAGAACAAATATTTATTCTTAAACAGAAGCAAAAAGCAAAAAAACTAAAAATAATATTCGGTTGCCTCCCAACTAGCGCTATCGTTTAAAGCCCCTAGCTAGGCATAATAGCAAGGATAGATCTAGGTATTGCCATCTTTAGTTTTAGGGAAAAAGAGAGCAAACTTGTTATCTATGGAATTAATCTTTCTATTTTGACAAAGTACATGGTCATTAATGGTATAAGAAAGATTAAGAACGTTGCGGAAATTGGCATCTAGGCTAGCTTTTATCTCTTTAATAGTTTCGTTTTGGTAAGAAAGCAAAAGAGATGTGATTTCAGCTTTCTCGTTAATGGGGTGCCCAAATATAGTTCATCCTTTCATACGTATCAATGGGGTCCCCTTCAAGAAAACCTTCTTCAAAAATAGAATCTAAAACTTGTTTGAACGAAGCGGGCAACCCAACATAAAAGCTTTTTAAGTAAACCTCAGTTTGATATTGGGGTACATAGCTAGCCTGGATCCTTAACAGCCTATCCCAAGCATCTTTCAAAGATTCATCGAGTAAAAACGAAAAATTCCAGAATCATCTTCATCAAAATTACTAAGGTTCTCATTGATAACTCCAGGAAGTTTTTCCATAGTATTCCGATTTACGAGTTTAGATAAGTTAGTAGGATTGTCTAAATCACTAGAACTTGGGAGAGAACCCCCAATTCTTTGTGGTTCCGACATGGCGAGGGAAAACCGAGCAAACAGAGTTGAACGGAAAAGAGAGGGCGAATAAAACGGCAACGGTGAAGTGGGGGAGAGGAAAATGAGAGGCAAATGGCAAACAATGTAATGTGGGAGATAAGGGTTTGTGATGGGTACTTGGTATGTTGACTTTTGCGTAGACTCCCCGGCAACGGCGCCAGAAATCTTCTTGCTATCTCTTGAGCACTACGTTGGATTTCCTTCAAGAGGAAAGGATGATGCAGCAAAGTAGCGTAAGTATTTCCCTTGGTTTTTGAGAACCAAGGTATCAATCCAGTAGGAGGCTACGCGTGAGTCCCTCGTACCTACACAAAACAAATAACTCCTCGCAACCAACGCGATAAGGGGTTGTCAATCCCTTCACGGTCACTTACGAGAGTGAGATCTGATAGATATGATAGGATAATATTTTTGGTATTTTTGTGATAAAGATGCAAAGTAAAATAAAAGCAAAGTAAAAAGCAAAGGAAATAACTAAGTGTTGGAAGATTAATATGATGAAGATAGACCCGGGGGGCATAGGTTTCACTAGTGGCTTCTCTCAAGAGCATAAGTATTTTACGGTGGGTGAACGAATTACTGTTGAGCAATTGACAAAGTTGAGCATAGTTATGAGAATATCTAGGTATGATCATGTATATAGGCATCACGTCCGAGACAAGTAGACCGACTCCTGCCTGCATCTACTACTATTACTCCACTCATCGACCGCTATCCAGCATGCATCTAGAGTATTAAGTTCATGAAAACAGAGTAACGCCTTAAGCAAGATGACATGATGTAGAGGGATAGATTCATGCAATATGATAAAAACCTCATCTTGTTATCCTCAATGGCAACAATACAATACGTGTCTTGCTGCCCCTACTGTCACTGGGAAAGGACACCGCAAGATTGAACCCAAAGCTAAGCACTTCTCCCATTGCAAGAAAGATCAATCTAGTAGGCCAAACCAAACTGATAATTCGAAGAGACTTGCAAAGATAACCAATCATACATAAAAGAATTCAGAGAAGATTCAAATACTGTTCATAGACAATCTTGATCATAAACCCACAATTCATCGGTCTCAAGAAACACAACGCAAAAAGAAGATTACATCGAATAGATCTCCACGAGAGAGGGGGAGAACATTGTATTGAGATCCAAAAAGAGAGAAGAAGCCATCTAGCTACTAACTATGGACCAGAAGGTCTGAGGTAAACTACTCACACTTCATCGGAGAGGCTATGGTGATGATGTAGAAGCCCTCCGTGATGGATGCCCCCTCCGGCGGAGCTCTGGAACAGGCCCCAAGATGGGATCTCGTGGGTACAGAAGGTTGCGGCGGTGGAATTAGATTTTTGGCTCCGTATCTGATTGGTTGGGGTACGTAGGTATATATAGGAGGAAGGAATACGTCGGTGGGACAACAGGGGGCCCACGAGGGTGGAGGGCGCGCCCCCTACCTCGTGGCCTCCTCCTTTATTTCCTTATGTAGGGTCCAAGTTTCCTGGATCATAATCTTCCTAAAAATCACGTTCCCGAACGTTTCAGTCCATTTGGACTCCGTTTGATATTCCTTTTCTGCGACACTCTGAAATAGGCAAAAAACATCAATTCTGGGATGGGCCTCTCGTTAATAGGTTAGTCCCAAAAATAATATAAAAGTGGATAATAAAGCCCAATAATGTCCAAAACAGTAGATAATATAGCATGGAGCAATCAAAAATTATAGATACGTTGGAGACGTATCAAAGTACCCCCCCCACCGATTTGAACTAGCGGCCCTTTCAGCTCAGGGGTAGAAGGGGGATTTCGCGTGTCGGTATTTGGCAGCTGCAGGGAGTTTTCGCGCGCGTTGTAATTTCGGGATAGCAAGGCGCGGGTTGTGAAGGGGCCAGTTTTTGGAGCACGATATCTGAATTTTTGGGATATAACAAGGCGTGGATTGAATTTTAGGGACAAGCCTAACGTGTAATATTGTACTTGTACGTACCAAATCAATTCGCACTTCCCTCAACCAAAAAGAAAACGAAAAAAAATATTCACACCACACAAAGAGAGAGTCTTGCCCCGTTTTACTATAAAAATGCTATTCAAAGCTACTCCCTCCTTCCATCTATATAGGGCTTAATGCGTTTTTCGATGCTAACTGTGACCAAATATTAGAGCAATAATATATGACATGCAACTTACACAAAGCACACCGTTAAATTCGTTTGTGAAAGGTTCTTTCAATGATATAATTTCCACATTGTTCATGTCATGTACTATTAATCTTGTCAATAGTCAAAGGCGGTCTTAAAAAACGCATTACGCCCTATATAGATGGAAGGAGGGAGTATGAATCCATGTGTCCAATTAAATGTTTTTGCTTGCTGTATAATGCATGTAACCTCTACTCATACCGACATTTTAGTGCATTCCAAATGTCTATACTACCGCTGCAATTCGAACTGAATTTGAATTCATTTCTCTATTTCAATAAGAATCTACAATCATGATTGTTGCCAACTTCAAGCATCATTCGTGTATTACCTTAAAAACATACCACATGATTACTTTAGAGATAGATATGAACTATGTGTACTACATGAACTCGAATTCTATTTTTTGAATACACTTGATGTTGATTCCAAATAATAGTACATTTGATGTACTAACTATATATTCATAATCTAAACCATGTTCCATACGTACACCGTATTTATCACACATAGTATAGTGCCCCGCCCCCTACATATTTAGACCTGAGCTGCAAAAGCCACACATTAGCCCAAATTATGATCAATGTTCTATATATCATACGTAGTACTAGCAAGATGCCCATGCGTTCCACAGAACATCAACATGATCAAGGGGAGGCCTAATTTGCAAATATGGAGAGGGGTGTGGGTATATTTTTTCAAAATTGCCATAGTTTCCTTCCTATCCGTCAGATATAAACGAACGGCCTATATTGCAGGATGGCAGACACACCATCATCAACTACTTTGTTTTTTTATAAGAGTAGAGATAAAATATATAATATATGTAGTATAACATGTTCATAACCACACCATGTGTATCACCATTATATATATTCACACATGCGTCGGTTTAAAACACTATGATAAATTCTTCAAATATCCGAATTCACTTTTTATAATGAAGTATGATCTCTATTCGTCTCTTACACCCACACAATCCTCCTATCTTTGTAGCTAGCGCTAACTTTCTCTCGTGCATGCACACGCCCACATCCCTCTCACCATCCCTCAACATTCTCTAGCTCCATCACGCAAATTCGTCTTTTCACTTTAGGTCATTCACCCACGGTGTGTGTAGGCCCCCCAGCTCCTTCGTTACGGCACACATCGATCGATATGCCTCTCTAGCCAGGTGTGCCTAGCACAAACACAAGCTTCCCCTCTTCTCTTATCACCGTCCGTGCCTCACTCCCACCACTCTTTTCATCGATCTCGTACTCACACACTCCTTCCCCCTCGATATAGTATGACTCTCGCACCGCCTCCTAGATGCATCCCTCCCTCTATATCCTTCTCCCCGTGCCTCATTTGCTTCTAACAAACACATGCCTGTATACCGATCAATCTCCCATCATATACCTCAGTCGACTTTAACTATTCCCCCCATCGATCGATGTACCTCAAAAGTTATGTCTCTCCTTTCTCTGACATAGGACGATTGATATTCCTCTGTAGTTATGTCTACTTACCAAAGCCATATCGTCCCCCCTCATCATTCGTGCATGCCTCCTGACCCGTCTCTCACACGCACGTGCACAGATAGGCAGCCATCCCCTCTCTTATTGATATTGCAGGCGTGCCCTCCGGTTGTCTAGAAAGCCTATCCCACCATTTGTTAGAAGCAACTCCACTACCACCCCCTCCAACACTCTAGCTTTGTCTCTCTCCCAACCTTATTCCTCTCCAACACATATGCATGGATGCCGATCGATCTCCCTTAATACATGAGGTAGATAAATCTCCCTTAATACATGAGGTAGGCCTCTCTCCTCCTCCACACATATACCAGCCATTGTACCTCTATAGTTAATTAGGCCTCCCTCCCCCCCACCACACACTGATAGTCGAGCGCTGTAGGTAGGTATCCATGCCACTGAGACAAACTGCACCTGTCCCCTCTCACATTCCAGTAGGCCAGCCACTCTATATCTTTGACGTGGGCACACACAAATTCAATGGCACTCTTTATCGATCGTGCGCGCGCACACACACACACATCATCCCTCTCTTCGATTCTATGGAGATTGAGGGAGTCCTGGATTAGGGGGTGTCTTGATAGCCGGACTATACCTTTGGCCGGACTCCTGGACTATGAAGATACAAGATTGAAGACTTCGTCCCGTGTCCGGTAGGGACTTTCCTTGGCGTGGAAGGCAAGCTTGGCGATACGAATATGAAGATCTCCTACCATTGTAACCGACTCTGTGTAACCCTAGCCCTGTCTGGTGTCTATATAAACCGGAGGGTTTTAGTCTGTAGGACAACAACAAGAACAATAATCAGACCATAGGCTAGCTTCTAGGGTTTAGCCTCCTTGATCTCGTGGTAGATCCACTCTTGTACTACCCATATCATCAATATTAATCAAGCAGGAGTAGGGTTTTACCTCCATCGAGAGGGCCCGAACCTGGGTAAAAACATAGTGTCCCTTGTCTCTTGTTACCATCCGCCTAGACGCACAGTTCGGGACCCCCTACCCGACATCTGCCGGTTTTGACCCCGACATTGGTGCTTTCATTGAGAGTTCCTCTGTGCCGTCGCCATCAGGAAGGATGCCTCATCCCGTCTTTAAAGACGGCATCGCCGCTAAGGGAGCGTTGGCTATCGACCAAACTCTCCGGCTAGGTGGTTTTCTTATGACCGCTTGTTCGGCTGCTGCGCCGACGAAGACCTCTCAAGTCATCAAAAGCAATCTTCATGTCAGCTTGGAACTTGCCGAGCAGTTAGATCCAATGGAGCTCTCTTCCATAAACGAGCTCTTGGATCGCATTGCCGCCCTGGGAGTCGCTACGGACTACGACCAGATCGTGCCTAAACCCGATCTGATAGAGATCAACTCTCCCCAGGTCACCCATCACGTTGTCGTGGTAGAGGGACAGTGCGGCGACCCTTCATCTATCTTAAGGACTAGCTACGTCCGGATTCCCGATCCCTCCAAGCCGGATACCCGCGAAGGGGAGCAAATCACTCAAGACTTGAACTTAGAGTCGGGAAACGGGCTATATTCATTGGACAACATCCAAGAATCCAAACTTTCGAGTTCGGAAACTCCTTGGCCTCTGAGTCTCACATTGGGTGAGGTTTCGGATTTAATTCCACCCACCCACCCGAACATATGCGATCTATCCCAAATTAGGCAAAAGCCAGAAGAAATAGTACATCATTATTGTGCCAGATTCCTCCTGGTTATGAACAGGATCAAGGACTGCCGTGAGGAAGACGCAATCTCATTCTTCTACAATAATTGCACGGACAAGCGAATCCTCAAGGCCATAAGTCGCTGTCATATTACACGCTTCGCTGACTTGGCGTCCATAGTACGAAAGTACTGTGCGATGGAAAGTGCCTGGAAAACTGAAGTAAATTTTTTGGATAATCTGGCCCGGAATACAAATCCAGTCCGAAATAAAAGGGTGCATCATCGCCAGACACCCGAGTTAAACACCAAAAAGCAAAAACCCTCTACAGGGCATGGAACTGTACTGGAAGGATGGCTTAATGGACCCTGTAAAATTCATAGTACAGAGGGCACCACACCAACTCACAGCCTTAGAGCATGTTGGATACTCCGGCAGGTGGCCAAAATTGGCGAAGATCTTCTAATTCCGGAGGCCACAGAAAGCCACCCCAGAGACACCGGTACGGTATTAACAGTCTTCGAGACCTTCGCATCAAATAATATGTGAAAAAGAACACTCCGCAGCCTTGCCGAAGTCAACCAAGTAGCAACAATAAACCCATGGAGTGACACGACTATTCCTTTCAATGCTAGTGATGAACCTAAATTCCGAACAGCCCGAGCACCAGCTGCATTGGTCCTCAGTCCAATAGTGGAGGCAGTGGATTGAACCTCATTTATGAGGAAACCCTTCAAAAAATGGAAATAGACTGGAACCGCATTGAGCGAAGCAGCACAACCTCTAGAGGAATAATCCCCAGCCGGGAAGCGCGCTGTACAGGAAAAATCACACTAGATGTGGTGTTCGGCACGCCGGATAATTACAGGTCCGAAGAGGTCACGTTCCAAGTGGCCCCGTTAAGTAGCGGATACCACACTCTGCTAGGGTGGGAAGTGTTTACAATCTTCCAAGCAATACCCCATGACGGGTACATGAAGCTCAAGATGCCCTGCCCGAACGGAATTATCACTCTCGCTAGTGATCCGGACATAGCACTCCGCGCTGAAAATAAGACAGCCGCACTGGCCCATGAGGCACTATCCGAAGCCCTAGCGGCTGAGGAGCTGACTGCGCTGCGCTCCACGGTGAACAGGGACGATGTGATACTCGACAAAAGATCCAAGTCCACCTCCTTTAAACCAGCGGACGAAATAGTCAAATTCCAGGTCCACCCAACAGACCCTAATAAAACAGCTTCCATCGGGGCACAATTAAACCCTGGTGTAGACACCGCACTGCGAGAGTTCCTACGGGAGAACTGGGACATTTTTGCCTGGCACCCTTCAGACATGCCAGGAATCCCACGCAGGCTGGCCGAACACAGCTTAAATATCCTAAAAGGATTCAAACCCGTCAAACAGGCTCTCCGACGTTTTTTCCGAACCTAAGAGGCAGGCCATGGGAGAGGAGCTAGCCAAGCTATTGGAGGCCGGATTCATCAGAGATATAAAACATCCGG
Source organism: Aegilops umbellulata (assembly GCA_032464435.1). Lineage (NCBI taxonomy): Eukaryota > Viridiplantae > Streptophyta > Magnoliopsida > Poales > Poaceae > Aegilops > Aegilops umbellulata. The sequence goes on from CP136057.1 coordinate 590,306,011, forward strand.
ACTGGCTCGCAAACCTGGTGATGGTACAAAAGAAGGACAAATCCTGGCCCCTGTGCGTTGATTTTAAAGACCTTAACAAGGCTTGCCCAAAGGATCCCTTCCCCCTACCCCGCATCGATCAAATTATCGACGCTACCGCAGGACACGATTCGTTGTGTTTCCTCAACGCATAGTCCGGTTACCATCAAATCAACATGGCATAGTCCGACCAAGCCGCAACGGCATTCATCACACCATAAGGCCCATTCTGCTTCAACACAATGCCCTTTGGGCTCAAAAACGCCGGCGCAACATATCAGCGCATGATTCAGACATGTCTGGCAAACCAGATCGGCAAAACAGTGGAGGCATACGTGGATGACGTGGTCGTTAAAACAAGACATGTCGAAACTCTACTAGACGACTAGAGGCTCACATTTGATAACCTCCGAACATATGATATCAAGCTCAATCCCAAAAATGCGTTTTCGGCGTTCCAGCCGGAAAGCTCTTGGGCTTCATTGTATCCGGTAGAGGAATTGAAGCAAATCCGGCCAATATCCGAGCTCTAGCACAATTGGATATCCCAAAGGACATAAAACAAATACAAAAATTAACCGGATGCGTGGCGGCTCTAAGCCGCTTTATCTCCCGCTTGGGAGAAAAGCACTACCCCTCTACCACCTCCTTCGGCGCACCGGACACTTCGAGGGGACGGACGCCGCCACGGCCAGAGTCAATGAAATAAAAGCCGTATTGGCAACAAACCCAGTCCTGGCCACGCCAAACATTGGCGAACCAATGCTATTGTACATTGCAGCAACCCATCAGGTTGTAAGCGCAGTGCTCGTCGTCGAACGAGAAATGGACGGACACAAATTCCCCCTTCAAAAGCCGGTCTATTATGTGTCCACTGTCCTCACTCCGTGCAAATCACGGTACCCGCATTATCAAAAGATTGTGTATGCGGTATTCATGGCATCCCGAAAGCCGCGACACTACTTTCAAGAGTGTTCAATAACAGTAGCCTCAGAAGTACCACTTAACGATATTATAAACAACCGCGACGCGACAGGCCGGATTGCAAAATGGGCCATTGAGCTCCTCCCGTTCGACATAACTTATAAGCCACGACGAGCTATCAAGTCGCAAGTTTTGGCCGACTTCGTCGCAGAATGGACGGAGGCCGAACTCCCTAAAGAGTACGTCACATATTCAAACTGGATCATGCATTTCGACGGCTCCAAAATGTTGGCTGGTCTAGGGGCTGGCGTCGTTTTGACGTCCCCCACAGGAGACACAGTTCAATACGTACTCCAGATTATGTACACAGACTCCAACAATGCAGCCGAATATGAGGCCCTTTTACATAGTCTCCGGATGGCAGTATCCATGGGCATTCAACGCCTAGAGGTGCGCGGGGATTCGAATCTCGCGAGATCCCAAATAAATGGAGTCTTCGATGCCAAGGATCCAAAAATGGCAGCTTACCGCAACGCCGTCTTAAAAATGTCAGCTCGGTTCGAAGGGCTCGAATTTCACCATATAGCCCGGGAAAATAATCAGGAGGCAGATATCCTGGCACGCATCGGCGCAAAAGGCTGTTCAAGCCATCCGTAGCATGGGAAGGGTAACCCGGCAATAATAGCTCGGACCCAACCGCACTGCCCGATACCGAACAATCTGACATAATTGGAGGCTCTGCCAATGAAATCACACCTTCAGCCCACGTAATAATGGCCGTCATCGCCCCGTGGACAGAACCTTTGCTAGCCTACCTTACTAGGTAGGAACTCCCCGAGGACCAAAACGAGGCACGATACATAGTGCGGCTATCTAAAGCCTACAAAGTCCATGAGGGAGAGCTTCATAAGAAAAGCACTACCGGAGTCCTTCAAAGGTGCATCTCCGAAGAGGAAGGGCGGAACCTTCTGGCTGAAATTCATGCCGGACTCGGTGTTCATCACGCCGCAGCTCGGTACCTTGTAAGCAAGGCCTTCCGTACAGGCTTTTATTGGCCGACGGCCCGGGCAGACGCCCAGGACTTAGTCCAACGATGCGTCGGTTGCCAGCTTTTGCAAACCAAAGCCACATGCCACCCACCGCCCTCCAAACTATCCCCATAACTTGGCCCTTCGCGGTCTGGGGGGCTTGACATGGTTGGACCCCTTAAATGCGGAACCCACAAGAAGAAATACTTACTGGTCATGGTGGAGAAGTTCACCAAATGGATAGAAGCCAAGCCTGTTAAGACGGCCGAATCCAGACCGGTGATAGAATTTATATCCGGGGTTGTACACCGTTACGGTGTCCCCCACAGCATCATCACTGATAATAGCATGAACTTTACAGCCGATGAGGTAAAACTCTGGTGTAAAAACATGGGCATCAAGCTCGATTATGCTTCCGTCTATCACCCACAAACTAACGGCCAGGTCGAACGTGCAAATGGTCTTATCATGAGCGACATCAAACCCAGATTAGTGCGGTCCCTCAAGGAATCTAACACGCAATGGGTAGAGGAGCTCGACTCCGTACTCTGGGGGCTGCGGACCACGCCGAATCGCACCACCGGATACACACCATTCTTCATGGTGTACGGCGCAGAGGCAGTTTTGCCTTGCGACATAATTCATGACTCACCTCAAGTGCGCATGTACGAAGAAAGAGAAGCCGAGCTCGATCGGCAGGACAGTTTGGACGCCTTGGAGGAGGAGCGTGACGTGGCAAAAGCCCGTTCCGCATTCTATCAACACCAGGCTCGAAGATACCAAAGCAGAGAAGTACGGGCCAAAAATTACAACGTTGGTGAATTAGTTCTACGCCTGCCGGACAAGAAAAAGGACAAACTCAAGCCCAAGTGGGAAGGTCCCTTCATAATTGACCAAGTCCTAACTGGTGGAGTGTACGGCCTGCGAGATGCATCGGATAACCGACTCGAGCCGAACCCATGGAACGCAGCCCGTCTCCGAAGATTCTATGCCTAGCGCCGGACTTTGTGTTCGTATCCTTCCTCTGTCCATTTTTTATATATTGTATGTCTTACATTTCTCTCCTTCTCCCCTCCCTTTCTCTTATAGCCTTTAAAGGCTCATAAAATGACGTGCTATTCGCACTCATTAAACCTGGGGGCTTCTTTTAACAGAATCTTATTTATACGGGCTTTATGCTCAACACGTGTGTCACACTTCCGCATGTACCTTTTAATTCACCATTATATGCATCGATATGACTTAAGTTTTGGCCAAGCTGGGTTGCCTCGCTCCTGTGCTTACCCCTACGCCCCCGATTGTTCGGCTAGGTGGTAAAGGGAGCACCTCTGCGATTGTTACTGCTGGGTCAGTCGGATGTGTACCTCAGACTAGGTGAAGCCGAAAGCTAGCGTTCTTAAGGGAATATTCGGTCGGTGAACTAAAAGATGATCTTTTCACTTATTTATTTATGCGCCCCAGATGCTTTTTCCAGCACCTTTTTCGCAGAATGGACATGCACTTTAGGGCATGCCTCCCAGGGAAAGGAACCCTTAACGGAACTATTCTCCCTGGAAGATGTTTCTTACTAACCATGTAATATAACATAACTAGTTGGGCACTTGTCTGTTCAAGCACTAATGACCCCTACGCCTGGTCTCCATGCGTACCCCGGTTCTTATATAACCGCAAGGGTATTCGGACACACTCCGGACCGTCAGGTCCCAAGGTTGAAGCGAAAAGGTCGGCCATGACAAACGATCTACAATCTGCTAGAAGGCATTACAAATGTCAATTAAAATTACATAGTCATTCTGACTGAGGGAGTTCTGGATTAGGGGGTGTTCGGATAGCCGGACTATACCTTCAGCCGGACTCCTGGACTATGAAGATACAAGATTGAAGACTTCGTCCCGTGTCCGAAAGATTCTTTCCTTGGCGTGGAAGGCAAGCTAGGCGTGCAGATATTCAAGATCTCCTACCAATGTAACCGACTCTGTGTAACCCTAACCCTATCTGGTGTCTATATAAACCGGAGAGTTGTAGTCCGTAGGACACATCCATCATCATACACAATCATACCATAGGCTAGCTTCTAGGGTTTAGCCTCCTTGATCTCGTGGTAGATCTACTCTTGTACTACCCATATCATCAATATTAATCTAACAGGAGTAGGGTCCGACCTTGTCTCCTGTTACCATCCAACCTTGACGCACAGTTCGGGACCCCCTACCCGAGATCCGCCGGTTTTGACGCCGACATTGGTGCTTTCATTGAGAGTTCCTCTGTGCCGTCGCAGTCAGGAAGGATGCCTTTTCCCGTCTTTAAAGACGGCGCCGTCACTGAGGGAGCTCTGGCTGTCGGCCAGACCCTCCGACTGGGTGGTTTTCTCATGACCACCTGTTCGGCCGTTGCACCGACGGTGACCTCTCGGGTCATCGAAAGCAATCTCCACGTCAGCTCGGAATTTACCGAGCAGCTAGACCCGGTGGAGCTCTCTTCCGTAAACGAGCTCCTAGATCGCATCGCCGCCTTGGGGGTCGCTACAAATTACGACCAGGTTGGGCTCAAACCCGATCTAAGGGAAATCAACTCTCCCCAAGCCACCCACCATGTTGCTGTGGTGGAGACACAATGTGGCAACTCTTCATCTATCTTAAGGACCAGCTACGTCCGAATTCCGGAACCCTCCATGCCGGATATCCACGGAGGGGAGGATACAATCCAAGACCTGGGCTTAGAACCAGGCAAATCGGATAACATACAAGACTCCGGATCTTAGAATCCGGAGGTTGTTCGGCTTCCGAACAGCAAACCGGGCGAAGTATCAGATTTAATGAATTCCGCCCGCCCGATCTTAAGCGATCTCTCCCAAATCAAGCAGATGCCTGAAGAAACAGTACATCATTACTGGGCCAGATTCCTCCTGCTTATGAACAGGATAAAGGACTGCCACGAGGGAGACACGATTTCAATCTTCTGCAGTAACTGCACGGACAAGGGAATACTCAACGCCGTAAGTCATCGTAATATTACGCGCTTTGCTGACTTGGCGTCCATAGTACAAAAATACTGTGCGATGGAAAGTGCTCGGAAAACCAAAATTAAATTTTGGGATAATCCGGCCTTGAATAGCAATCCCGTCCGAATCAAAAGGGCGCACTACAGCAGGGCGCCCGGATTAAACAAAAAATAAAAACCCTCTAGGGGGCATGGAACCGTGCTAGAAAAGTGGCTCGATGGACCCTGCAAGATTCATAGTGCAGAGGATGCCACCCCAACTCACAGCCTCAGGGCATGTTGGATACTCCGGCAGGTGGCCAAAATTGGCGAGGACCTCCTAAATCCAGAGGTCGAAGGAAACCAGCCCGAGAATTTCAGTATCGTTCTCACAATCTCTGAGACTTTCGCATCAAATAACATGCGAAAAAGAACACTTCGCAGCCTCGCCGAAGTCTACCAAGTAGCGACAATAAATCCATGGAGCAATACTGCTATCACCTTCAACGCGAGCGACGAACCTAAATTTCGAACAGCCAGAGCACCAGCCGCATTGGTTCTCAGTCCCATAGTGGACGGCTGTCGGCTCGCAAAGGTACTTATGGACGGAGGCAGCGGATTGAACCTCATCTACGAGGAAACCCTCCAAAAGATGGAAATAGACTGGAACCGCATTGAACGAAGCAGCACAACCTTTAGACGAATAATCCCCAGTCAGGAAGCGCGCTGCACCGGAAAGATCACACTAGATGTGGTATTCGGCACGCCAGATAATTACAGGTCCGAACAAATCACGTTCTAGGTGGCCCTGTTCAAAAGCGGATATCATGCTATATTAGGACGAGAGGCATTCACAGTTTTCCAAGCCATACCCCATTACGGGTACTGAAGCTTAAGATGCCTGGGCCAAACAGAATTATAACTATCGCTAGTGATCCGGACATAGCACTCCGCGCTGAAAACAAGACAGCCGCATTGGCCCTCGAGGCACTATCTGAAGCCTTAGCGGCCGAAGAGCTGACGGCGCTGCGATCCACGGTTAACAGGGATGATGTGATACTCGATAAGAGATCCAAATCCACATCCTTCAAACCAGCGGACGAAATAGTCAAATTCCAGGTCCACCCAATGGAACCCAACAAAACAGCCTCCATCGGGGCGCAACTGAACCCTGATATAGACGCCGCACTGCGCGAGTTCCTACGAGAGAACCGGGACATTTTCGCTTGGCACCCCTCAGATATGCCAGGAATCCCACGCAGGCTGGCCGAGCACAGCTTAAACATCCAGAAAGGATTCAAACCTGTCAAACAAGCCCTTCGGTGTTTCTCTGAACCAAAGAGACAGGCCATGGGAGAGGAGCTAGCCAAATTATTGGAGTCCGGATTCATTAGAGATATAAAACACCCGGACTGGCTAGCAAACCTGGTAATGGTACCAAAGAAGGACAAATCCTGGCGCCTGTGTGTCGACTTCAAAGACCTTAATAAGGCCTGCCCAAAGGATCCTTTTCCCCTCCCCCGAATAGATCAAATCATCGATGCCACTGCAGGACACGATTCCCTGTGCTTCCTCGACGCATACTCCGGTTACCATCAAATAAAGATGGTAGAATTAGACCAACCCGCAACAGCTTTCATCACACCATACGGCCCATTCTGCTTCAACACAATGCCCTTTGGGCTCAAAAATGCCGGCGCCACATATCAGCGCATGATTCAAACATGTCTGGCAAACCAGATCGGCAAAACAGTGGAGGCGTATGTAGATGACGTGGTCGTTAAAACAAGACATGTCGAAACTCTAGTAGACGACTAGAGGCTCACATTTGATAACCTCCGAACATACGATATCAAGCTCAATCCCAAAAAATGCGTTTTCGGCGTTCCAGACGGAAAGCTCTTGGGCTTCATTGTATCCGGTAGAGGAATTGAAGCAAATCCAGCTAAAATCCGAGCTTTGTCACAATTGAATGTCCCAAAAGACCTCAAACAAATACAGAAACTCACCAGATGCGTGGCAGCTTTAAGCCGCTTCATCTCCCATTTGGGTGAAAAGGCATTGCCCCTTTACCGCATCCTTAGGTGCACCGAACACTTCGAGTGGACGGACGCTTCCACAGCCGGACTTGAGGAAATAAAGGCCGTCTTGGCGACAAACCCCGTCCTGGCCGCGCCGAATACCGGCGAACCCATGCTGTTGTACATTGCCGCAACCCATCAAGTTGTTAGTGCAGTACTCGTCGTCGAACGGATAACGGACGGACACAAACTACCCCTTCAAAGGCCAGTTTACTACGTGTCCACTGTCCTCACACCATGCAAATCACGGTACCCGCATTATCAAAAAATCGCATACGCGGTGTTCATGGCATCCCGAAAGCTACGACACTACTTTCAAGAGTGTTTTATTACAGTAGCCTCGGAAGTACCACTCAACGATATTATCAACAAGCGCGATGCAACGGGCCGGATAGCAAAATGGGCCATAGAGCTCCTCCCGTTCGATATAACCTACAAACCACGGCGAGCAATTAAATCGCAAGTCCTAGCCGACTTCGTCGCCGAATGGACAGAGGCCGAACTCCCTAAAGAGTACGGCACGTACTCAAACTGGATAATGCATTTCGACGGCTCCAAAATGCTGGCCGGACTAGGGGATGGCGTCGTTTGGACGTCCCTGACAGGAGATACAGTCCAGTATGTACTCCAAATTATGTACACGGACTCCAACAACGCAGCCGAATACGAGGCCCTTCTACATGGTCTCCGGATGGCACTATCTATGGGCATCCAACGCCTGGAAGTACACAGGGACTCAAACCTCATGATATCCCAAATAAATGGCGACTATGACGCCAAAGACCCAAAAATGGCAGCTTATCGCAACGCCGTACTAAAAATGTCAGCTCGGTTCGAGGGACTGGAGTTCCACCACATAGCCCGAGAAAATAATCAGGCAGCGGACGTCCTGGCACGCATCGGAGCAAAACGAGATGCAGTCCCCCCAAACATCTTCTTAGAAAGATTATTCAAACCATCCGTAACATGGGAGGGGGAGCCCTCGGATAACAGTCCGGACATAACCGCACAACCCGACGTCGAACAATCAGACATAATCGGTGGCCCCGCCACCGAAATTACATCCTCAGCCCACGTAATAATGGCGGTCATCGCCCCGTGGACGGAACCACTCCTAGCCTACCTTACTAGGCAGGAACTCCCCGAGGACCAAAACGAGGCACGCTGCATGGTGCGGCGATCTAAAGCCTATAAAGTCCACGAGGGAGAGCTATATAAGAAAAGCACTACAGGAGTCCTTCAAAGGTGTATCTCCGAAGAGGAAGGGCGGAGTCTCTTGGCTGAAATCCATGCCGGACTAGGTGTCCACCACGCCGCAGCTCGGTCCCTTATCAGCAAGGCTTTCCGTACGGGCTTCTATTGGCCGACGGCCCGAGCAGACGCTCAGGACCTAGTCAAACGATGCGTCAGTTGCCAGCTTTTTGCCAACCAAAGCCATATGCCACCCAACGCCCTCCGAACTATCCCCATCACTTGGCCTTTTGCAGTCTGGGGGCTTGATATGGTGGGACCCCTTAAAGGCGGAACCCACAAGAAAAAATACTTATTGGTCATGGTGGATAAATTCACCAAATGGATAGAAGCCAAGCCTGTCAAGATGGCTGAATCCGGACCTGTGATAGACTTCATATCCGGGGTCGTACACCGTTACGGCGTCCCCCACAGCATTATCACCGACAACGGCACAAACTTCACCTCTGACGAAGTAAAGCTGTGGTGCAAAAACATGGGCATTAAGCTCGATTATGCTTCTGTCTATCAACCACAAACTAACGGTCAGGACGAACGTGCAAATGGTCTCATCATGAGCGGCATCAAACCCAGACTAGTGCGGTCCCTCAAGGAATCTAATATGCACTGGGTAGAGGAGCTCGACTCCGTACTCTGGGGGCTGCGAACCACGCCGAATCGTACCACCGGATTCACACCATTTTTATGGTGTACGGCGCTGAGGCAGTTCTGCCCTGCGACATAATTCATGACTCACCTCGAGTGCGCATGTACGAAGAAAGAGAAGCCGAGCTTGATCGGCAGGACAACCTGGACGCTCTAGAGGAGGAGCGTGACGTGGCTAAAGCCCGTTCCACATTTTATCAGCAGCAAGCTCGAAGACATCAAAGCAGAGAAGTACGGGCCAAAAATTACATTGTTGGTGAACTAGTTCTACGCCTGCCGGACAAGCAAAAGAATAAACTCAAGCCCAAATGGGAAGGTCCATTCATAATTGACCAAGTCCTGACTGGTGGAGCATACCGCCTGCGAGATGCGTCGGACAACCGACTCGAGCCAAACCCATGGAACGCCGCACGTCTCCAAAGATTCTATGCCTAGCACCGGACTCTTTGTTCGTCACCTTCCTCTGTCCATTTTTTACATACATGTTTTCCTGTTTTTCTTTATCTCCTCCTACTCTTTCCTTTTATTGCCCTTAAAGGCTCATTATGTGACGCGTTACCCGCGCTCATTAAACCTGGGGGCTTCTTTAACAGAAGCTTGTTTACACGGGTTTCACACCCAATGCACGTGTCAGACTTCCGCATGCACCTTTTCTTCACCATTATATGCATCGATATGACTTAAGTTCTAGCCAAGCTGGGTTGCCTGGCTCCTGTGCTTACCCCTACGTTCCCGATTGTTCGGCTAGGCGGTAAAGGGAGCACCTCTGTGATTGCTACTGCCGGATAAGCCGGACGTGTACCTCAGACTGGGTGAAGCCGAAAGCTAGCGTTCTTAAGAGAATATTCGGTCGGTGAACTAAAGATGAACCTTTTTCTTTTTTCACATGCCCCCAGATGATTTTCTGCATTTGCAGTCCGGACGTGCACTTTAGGGCACGCCACCCCAGCGAAAGGAACCCTTAACGGAACTATTCTCTATGGAAGATGTTTCTTACTAACCATGTAATATAACATAACTAGTTGGGCACTTGTCTGATAAAGCACTAATGACCCCTACGCCTGGTCTCCATGCATACCCCGGTTCATATATAACCGTTATGGTATTCGGACACACTCTGGACCGTCAGGTCCCGAGGTCGAAGCGAAAAGATCGGCAACGACAAACGATCTACAATCCGGCTAGAAGGCATTACACATGTCAATTATAAATTACACAGTCATCTTGACTAATCGTATTCCTCCTCTATGCCATCTAACAGGCTGTCTAATTTACAGTCCTGCTGGGAATACTTTGCGGCCAAATTTACCTGGCCATACACTAAGCTTACAGGGATCTCCTTCCCGTCAGGCCCCACGGGTCTGACCTCGGCCATGTGATTGGGGTCAGACTTTGTAAAGCGGGTCTTCACCATGGCCCAGGACTCCCTAGCGCCCTGTCGGCAGGCCGATATCTTCCACAATCAGAAGCGCCGCCGAGCTCCTTTCAACTTCTCCAAAAGTTCTCCAAAGCCCTCGGGTATGGAGTGGGCAGGCCACAAGGCTTGGGCAATACCTCGCATCACCTGCCGAACTTGTTCGTGCAGTTGCGTGAGTTCGGGAAGAAGATCGCCCGTTGAACTGGGCATCTCCTCCGCCGGACGACCTGTCAGCATACCTACAGACACAACTCTGTTATTCATCTTCCTCGCCGAACTCCTTTTTCAAGAGTTCGCTCAAGCACTTACTAAATATGCCGCGTCGAAGCCGCTGATTCTCCTTCGTGGAGTCAGATAGCTGGCCACGAACGTCTTTCAGTTCAGCATCCAGCTTGGTGTTGGCATCCTGAAGATCATTCTTCTCTCGCCTCACCCTTGTCAACGTACTCTCGCCAGCCTTTAACTGGCGTAAGAGTTGTTGCTTCTCCGGATCAAGTCCGGCGCCATCTGGAACATGAATTGTCAGATTTGCGCACAAGCCGCATAGTATTAAACTTTTGAAATGTATCTTACCTGAGGGGGTCCCTTTGGGCTCCCCTGTTGCGGCTAGCACGGCCTCTAGTTGGGCCTTGCACTTTTCTAGCTCCTGGGACAGCACGGTGTTCTTCTCGGTAAGAACCTGCAGGTTATATGATCCTTAAATCAGTTACTTTAACTATTTCAAGTCTCGGGGGCTACTAGTATATATATATATTTAACCAAAATTTTCTTACCCATATGTCTTTCACATACTGCTCCGTGGCTTTGGCTAAACCATCTTGAGCGGCACGAAGGTACGCATCTCCCGAATTAAAGGCATCTAAAGCCTCTCGGAAAAAACAAGCGTTGCGCAGAACTGTCCGGCGATGCCTGTGGTTCATGGCACTCTCCACTTCTAAATTTGTGGCAGACAGCCGGTCTGCATCCTCTGTTGGAGGAGCGTCCGGTGCGCGCCTGGTGCTCGTCCCGCTTCCGGACCAGACGTTGGAGCCTGGTTGGTGGAGGCGCGATTGGCAACCTCTCCGGATAGAGTCCGGCAAGGCCTCTTCGTCCTAGAAAAAGCACGAGTGTTAATATGCCTTGACTGAATAGCACCAGGGATACAGAAAGCGCGTTATACCTTTGAGCCGGAATCTCAGTCCGGACTACATTTCTTTTCGCCCCACGGGGCCCTATGGCCCCTCGTTGGCTGGCCGCCGCAGGTTCGGCTTCCCGCCTCGGAAATCTCCCCTGCAAAATACGGTTGCTGTTTGAAACGCCGGAATATGTAAGAATGGAATCTCTCTTGAGGGAATAAACACTCCGGTTTTTGTCACCTGGGGGGCCGGGATTAACCCGGGGTAATCAGACGTAATGGCTACCAAGGTATCGTCCTTGCTTAACTGATGGAACACCCCGTCGATAAGCTCCACCGATATGTCCGGATCCTCTTTGGAGTCCGGATCGAGGGACCGTTCTGGGTCCTCGGGCCGTGGAGGGCGGCTGTCGATGTCCTTCACTTCCTGTCGCAGTTCCTGCGTTAAAATCGTCAGGCTACACATCTAATCATGGGAATATTAAAACAAACAGGCGAGTGCGATTATTCACTTACCCAACTTGGAGGGTCAAACATGGTGAATCCGGCCCGTGGGTTGACGCGGAGGAAGTCCTCTTTTTCTCCCTTGTATAAAGATGTTAAAATCTTTACTAGATCGACAGCTGAGCTGGGTCCTTTACGACCATAACGGGTGGCGTCGTCCTCCCCGTTGAAGTCCCACATGGGGTGGCATCTATATTGCAGTGGCTGCACTCCCCGCATAATGCATGCGGCCATGACTCCAATCATGGTTAGTCCGGAATGAGCCAACAGTCTTATCCGGCCCATCAGGTAAAGGACGTCCCTGTTGTTTTCTCTCTGAGAGCTCCGCTGACGCCAACTTAAGCGTTTCTTCAAGGGAGCCCTGTTGAACTCAGGGAGGCCGGCCCGGATAGGGTCCGGCAGCGGGATGTCATCTATGTAAAACCATTCTGAAGGCCAGTCCTCGGACGCCTTCTTTGGGGTTCCGGATAAGTATCCGGTCCCGGCGATGCGCCATATTTCGGATCCGCCCAATTGATATATAGACCCCTTTTGAGAACGGGGCACCAAGCATAACAACCTCTTCCACAGCGCAAAATGAGCCTCGACGCCTAAAAATAGCTCGCAAAGGGCAACGAAGCCCGCGATATGTAGTACAGAGCCGGGCGTGAGATTGTGCAGCTGGAGGCGGTAGAACTCCAGAAGCCCGTGAAGGAATGGATGAATTGGAAATCCCAGTCCCCTTAATAAATAAGGGACAAGGCACACCCGCTCTTCTTTAGAAGGATTGGGGGTGCTCTCCGCTTGCTTTCCGCTGTTGTAGGTGGCGAGTCCGGCTCGGACCGGGACCATATATGCCTGGGGAAGGAATCCCTTGGCTTGCAGTGATACTAGCTTGCTATGTGGGATGGCGCAGCTCTCCCAGTCTCCGGATTTGGGACTGGAAGGGCGAGGGGAGGAGCTGCGACGGCTGGCCATGTTGGAATGGACCTTTGCTGGAGACGCTCTGATGATGACTCGCGGAGAGGAGAAGATGTGGTTTGGATCTAAATCCCCATCCTGTTAAATAGGCGGCTCGTTTATATGATTAAGGGTGTGAATGTAAAAACACCCCAAGCTCTTTGCATTCGCTCGACACGTGGAAGATGGTCATTATGGGGCGCAGAAGCCGAGGAGCGCTACGTGGATCAAACATAATTCATACAGGTACATAGGATTTGAAAGAGGAACTGGCCTTGCAATGCCGAAGACAATTTGCGCGCCGGACTCGTCGTCATTGAAGCCTGGTTCGGGGGCTACTGAGGGAGTTCTGGAATAGGGGGTGTTCGGATAGCCGGACTATACCTTCAGCCGGTCTCCTGGACTATGAAGATACAAGATTGAAGACTTCGTCCCGTGTCCGGAAGATTCTTTCCTTGGCGTGGAAGGCAAGCTAGGCGTGCGGATATTCAAGATCTCCTACCAATGTAACCGACTCTGTGTAACCCTAACCCTATCGGGTGTCTATATAAACCAGAGGGTTGTAGTCCGTACGACAGATCCATCATCATACACAATCATACCATAGGCTAGCTTCCAGGGTTTAGCCTCCTTGATCTCGTGGTAGATCTACTCTTGTACTACCCATATCATCAATATTAATCTAGCAGGAGTAGGGTTTTACCTCCATCAAGAGGGCCCAAACCTGGGTAAAATAAAGTGTCCCTTGTCTCCTGTTACCATCCGACCTTGACGCACAGTTCGGGACCCCCTACCCGAGATCAGCCGGTTTTGACACCGACACTGACTGATTGTATTCCTCTTCAATACCATCTAACAGGCTGTCTAGTTTACAGTCCTGCTGGGAATACTTTCCAGCCAACTCTACTTGGTCGTATACTAAGCTTACAGGGATCTCCTTCCCATCGGGCCCCACAGGTCCGACCTCGGCCATGTGGTTGGGGTCAGCCTTCGTGTACCGCGTCTTCACAATGGCCCAAGCCTCCCTAGCGCCTTGACGGCAGGCTGATATCTTCCACAATCGGAAGCACCACCGCGCTCCCTTCAGCTTCTTTGCAAGCTCTCCAAGGCCTTCGGGCATGGAGATGGATGGCCACAAGGCATGGGCGATGCCTTGCATCACCTGCCAAACTCGCTCGTATAGTTGCGAGAGCTCGGGAAGAAGGTCACTCATAGAACCGGGCATCTCCTCTGCAGGACGACCTATTAGCACACATACAGACATTACTCTGTTAGTCGACTTCCTCGCTGAACTCTTTTTTTTCAAAGGTTCGTTAAAGCACTTACTAAATATGCCGCGCCGAAGCCGCTGATTCTCCTTAACGGGGTCCGACAGCTGGGCACGAACATCTTTCAGTTCAACGCCCAGCTTGGTGTTGGCATCTTGAAGATCATGCTTCTCCCGCCTCACCTTTGTCAGCACGCTCTAACTAGCCTTTAACTGGCGTAGGACTTGTTGCTTTTTCGGATCTAATCCGGCGCCATCTGCAATTTCATTTGTCAGATTTGCACACACGCTGCACTTCGCAAAATACTTATCTTTTTGAAGTATATATTACCAATGGGGGTCTCCTTGGGCTCCCCTGTCGCGGCTAGTGCGGCCTCAAGTTGGGATTTGCACTCTTCTAGCTCCTAGGACAGTTGGGTATTCTTTTCCGCAAGACCCTGCATTATTAAATGATCCTTAAATCAGTTCTTCTAACTGTTTCAAGTCTCCGGGGCTACTGATATATATAACCATTAAATTTTCTCACCCGTATGTCTTTTACATATTGCTTCGTGGCTCTGGCTAGACCATTTTGAGCGGCACGGAGGTACGCATCTCCTGAATTGAAGGCATCCAACGCCTCTTGGGACAAACAAGCGTCGCGAAGAACTGTCCGGCGACGCCTGTGGTTCAAGGCACTCTCCACCTCGGAATTGGTGGCAGACAGCCTGTCTGCATCCTCTGTTGGAGGAGTGTCCGGTGCGCGCCTCATGTTCGCCTCTGCCTCCGGACCAGGCTTTGAAGCCTAGCTGGTGGAGGCGCGATTGGCAGCCTCTCCGGATATAGTCTGGCGAGATCTCTTTGTCCTGAAGAGAGCACGAGTGTTAATATGCCTTGAAGGAATAACACCTGGGAATAAGAGGGCATGCTATACCTTTGCGCCGGCGCCTCGGTCCGGACCGCACTTATTTTCTGCCCATGGGGCCCTGCAGCCCCTCGTTGGCTTGTCGCCGCAGGCTCAGCCTCCCGTCTCAAAAACCTCCCCTGCAAAACACGGTTGTAATCAGGAAACTGAAAACACGCGAGGGTGGATCGCTTTTCGAGGTGCTGGGACTTCGGTCTCAGTTACCTAGGAGGCCGGGATTAGCCCTGGGTAATCGGCCGTAATGGCCACCAAGGCGTTGTCCTTGCTCAATTGATGGAACACTCCATCAATCAGCTCCACCGGATTGTTTGCAATCTCGTTCATCTCTGTTGTACTCTTTCTTTTAAATTGCTCTACCTCTCAAGGTTCGTGGTTTCACTCGTTCATCAAAGAAGCAACTTACTTTTACCTCTTCTCTTCCTCTTCCGTTTCTCTCCGGTGCCATCCTAGATCTCGGGACAAGATCCTCTCGTAGTGGTGGAGTGTTGTAACGCCCCGGATACAACTTTCCATATTCGTAACTCCAACTCTTGCCTTTTCCGGAGATGCGATATGATATTTCCTCCGTGGTTGGGTTTTTGTCTTTTGTTTTGCATTGTGTTCATGTCATGCATCTCATCTCTTTGCATCATTTGCATTGCATCATGTCATCATGCAACCCTTTTAAAAACCCATCTAAATAAAATCGTATGGATCTTCGGTCGATTTAAATCGAGGGAATTCACATGGTGATTTCTCTTTATAACATATCCTCCTAATATTTATGGAGCTATTATAAATATTCCATTAGTTTGGAATTTACCACAACACACATGCATGTTAAATCCGTTGGCCTTTTCTTCTTCATGTTTTGACTATCTAACCTTGTCTATAATTCTTTCTTTATCTATCAAAGCCCCACCAAAATTCTCAACATTTTTGGATCTTCCCAACCCTCACTTCCTATTCAAATCATTTGAATTCAAATCAAATGAGTTTGAATTTAAAACTTTTAATCATGGCCTTTTCTATTTTATCGTAACAAGCACATTTTTGTGAGTCCGGGAAAATAATCCCCATGTCCAACTTGTTTCCCTAACCCTCTCTTTCTTTTCTTCTCTCTAATTCTTTTCTGTTACAGAAAGTATGAGAAAGAGAGAGGAGAGAGGCAGCCCAGGCCGGCCCATCTTTCCTCCCAGCAGCCCAGCAGGCCATTTAGGTCCATCCGCTAGGCCCAGCCACCCTCTCCCCTTAACCCTAGATGGAAGGGAGAGCCCTGCTCGATCCCCTCTTCCCTCGATGCACCGTCAGAGAGAGAGAGAGACCAGCACCGCGCCCTCGTCCCGTTCCCCTCTGCCTCCTCCTCGCCGCCGGCAGCCACCCCGGCCAGCCTCCGGCCACCTGCAGGCCGACCCCGGCGCCCGGTCCCTCTACCGGCGACCTCCGCCGCCTTGCCGCCTCTGCTTCTCCTCGCCGGCAGGACCCCTGCGCCTCCTCCATGGCCCTCCTCCTCCTGTCTCCTCATCGTCCTGCCATGGACGCCGAGCTCGAAGCTCCGGCCGACCCTGCTTCCATGGCCTTGCTGCCGCAGCCATCCCTTAACTCCTCCAGCGAGCCCCGTGGCCGGTCTGCACCGGACTCCATCTCTGCTCCGCCGCCACCACGCTCGACCCCAAGCTCTCCTCCTCGTCGTCCATCTCCATCCCCGTCTCCGCCGTTGTCCAGGCCGCCGCTGGCCCTCCACGGCCACGAGATCCTCCCATGCCTTCTTGCCATGCCTTCCCTGCTCACGTTCATGGACGCCCCTGCCCCATGTTGCTCCACTTGCCCCATCGAGCTCCTCGGCCTCTGTTCATGCCCCGTCATAGCCGTCGTTTGCCTTCTCAAGCAGTGCCGTTCGCCTCGGCTTTGAGACCACCATGTGTGGCCAGAACCACACCAAGTTGTTGCCTCTTGCTCCTGCGATGTGTTGCGTGAACGCATTCGAAACCGGATTGGAACCTCAAGCGCCAAGTATCCTGAAGACCCCGTCATCGTCAAGTTCCACTTGGACAAGTGTACCTCTACGTCCTGGACTGCCAAGTACATGGATACGCCAAGTTCCGCTTCGAACGTGTACGACTACACCCGGTGATGCGACAAGTACCCTGACAACGTGTACATCTACACCGCCAAGACCTCGGACCTGTCAAGTACCACTCCGAACCATGTACGACTGCCGTCGCGAGAACCACTACTTCCACTACCGTCGCGAGAACGACTACTTCCCACGACGACCCATGTACAACTACTTCCACTTCGAACCCGTCTGCCCCGAAATACACGCTTCAAAGGTATAACTGCTGAGAACGTTGACCCGTGGACGAATGTGTGATGTCTGAGATGAACCATATGTTTGCACCGTGCACGTTTGCTTCATGCATGTTCCTCCTCGTTAGCCGTGTCGTCGTCTCGTGGGAACCCGGTATCCGGGATCACCCCACCATCCTTGCATGGCACGCTCTCGACACGCTTTCTTTTGCACCGGTAACTCCATGAGCTACCGGAACCGATATGTTGCCGTGGCGTCATGTTCGGATTCGTTGCCGTGGCATCCCTTTACTTCCACCATGGTGACAAATGCTTCATAACATGCTCATGTCAACATTTTCATAAAATGGCATAAAACTTGCATATGTCATCCGCATTATGTTAACAACATTTAAATGTTTATATTTGATGTTTCCATTAATTTGCTCAAATGCCATGCTAAAGTGATTTATTTCATAACTAAATAACCGTAACTCGGTTTTAAATAAAATTTATATGTAAATGGGGTGGAAAAATGCCTAGTTTAACATGGTGCACTTTATTTTGCTGTTTAATAACATTAAAATATGTTTTAGGCAGAACAGCACCAAAATCGAAATATGCATATGAGGTTCTTCCGGACTTGTTGTTTGTTGTTCCGGCCTCATTTAAACTTGCCTAAATAGATAGTTTTATTACGCTCCACCTCTTGCCATGTTTAACAACATTTAATATTGTTGGGTACATAACGGGAGAGAACTAAATAATTGTTGTGGTGTTTTGGCAATATGTACCTCGTTGCATATTGGGCTCCATTTAACTTGTAGCTTTGTTTGTTGCATATTACCATGCCATGCTATTTGAACCGGACATGCATCATACTTGATTGTGCATCATGCCATGTTTATGTGATGGTTGTTTACTATGTTGTTTGTTTGTTTCCGGGTTGCTTCTGTCGTTAGCTTCGGTTTCGTTCCGGAGTTGTGAGGATTCATTCGACTGCGTCCGTTTGTCTTCTTCATGGACTCGTTCTTCTTCCTTGCGGGATTTCAGGCAAGATGACCATACCCTCGAAATCACTTCTATCTTGTTGCAGGTGAAGATGAAGTTTGTTCCTTGTTGGAACATGAAGATGTTGTTCCTTGTTGGAACATGTTTACTTGTTGGGATATCACAATATCTCTTATATTATTAACGCATCTATATACTTGGTAAAGGGTGGAAGGCTCGGCCTTATGCCTGGTGTTTTGTTCCACTCTTGCCGCCCTAGTTTCCGTCATACCGTTGTTATGTTCCCGGATTTTGCGTCCCTAACGCGGTTGGGTGATTTATGGGACCCCCTTGACAGTTCGCTTTGAATAAGACTCCTCCAGCAAGGCCCAACATTGGTTTTACCATTTGCCTCACCTATGCCCTTTTATTTCCCTTGGGTTTCCGGAGCCCGAGGGTCATCTTTATTTTAGCCCCCCCCCCCGGGCCAGTTCTCCTTCGAGTGCTGGTCAAAACCGAGCGATGCCTGGCGCCCCCTGCGCAATCAGGGTCTATGCCAACCCGACGTCTTGCTCATCCGGTGTGCCCTGAGACCGAGATATGTGCAGCTCCTATCAGGATTTGTCGGCACATCCGGGCGGCTTTGCTGGTCTTGTTTTATTACTGTCGAAATGTCTTGTAGCCGGAATTCCGAGACTGATCGAGTCTTCCCAGGGAGAAGGAATATCCTTCGTTGATCGCGAGAGCTTATCATGGGCTAAGTTGGGACACCCCTGCAGGGTTTGAACTTTCGAAAGCCGTGCCGGCGGTTATGTGGCAGATGGGAATTTGTTAATGTCCGGTTGTAGAAAACCCGAAGTTGATCTTAATTAAAATACATCAACCGCGTGTGTAACCGTGATGGTCTCTTCTCGGCGGAGTCCGGGAAGTGAACACGGTGTTGGAGTTATGCTTGACGTAAGTAGTTTCAGGATCACTTCTTGATCATAGTTGTTCGACCGTGCTTTTGCCTTCTCTTCTCGCTCTCATTTGCGTATGTTAGACACCAGATATGCTAGTCGCTTGCTGCAGCTCCACCTCACTACCCTGTCCTACCTTTAAGCTTAAATAGTCTTGATCTCGCGGGTGTGAGATTGTTGAGTCCCCGTAACTCACAGATACTTCCAAAACCAGTTTGCAGGTGCCGATGAAACCGTGCAGGTGACGCACCCGAGCTCAAGGAGGAGCTCGATGAAGATCTTGTTCATTGTGTTGTTTCGTTTCAGTTGATCAGTAGTGGAGCCCAGTCGGGATGATCGGGGATCTGTGTAGCAATTGGGGTAGTCTTCTTTTATTTAGGTTCCGTAGTCGGACCTTGTTTGTATCTGTTTGATGTAATGCTTTACTCATGTTTTGTGTGAAGTGGCGATTGTAAGCCAACTATGTATCTTTTTCCCTTATGTATTACATGGGTTGTGTGAAGATTACCTCACTTGCGACATTGCTTTCAATGCGGTTATGCCTCTAAGTCGTGCTTCGACACGTAGGAGATATAGCCGCATCGAGGGCGTTACAAGTTGGTAATCAGAGCCTTCCCCGACCTTAGGAGCCCCCACTGATTGATCGTTTTTAGCGGCCGAGTTATGTCTAGAAAAATGTTTTGAGTCATTTAGGAATTATGTATCGGAGAGTTTAGGAATTCTTTTTACTTCCCAGTCTCCTCATCGCTCTGGTAAGGCATCCTGACGTAGAGTTTTGACTCTTCTGTTCTCAAATTTCACTAAAAAAAAATTTAGGATCACGCGGGTATCTTAGAATCGTTCCGATGGTTTTGTGATGACAACATTGTCTTGGTGCCTCCTGTCAGCAGGGGTTTAGTGGAAGTGTCCCAGGGAGTTGAGCTCTGAGGTGTTGTCGTCATAATTTTATCGTTGTAGTTCTGGAATACCTGAGTTTAGTACGCCGACATCGAAAATCTCTTTTGTACAGTTGTTGGTGAGATAACCCTGATAGCCCAGTACTGAGGCGAGTGCGGGAGTATTGCCATAACTCGTATAACGGATGCTTTTCGAAGGTTGAGGTAAACGATTTCCGAAGTTTTCTTGGTTATGTGTTGAAGGATGGATACAGCTGGATCTAGGTATTGTTAGTTTGGGTGATATATTTTGTGTCCCCTGTATCCCCAACACCTGATTGCATAACCAGAAAGTTTCGGGAGTTTATAAGTGGGAATTCAAGTATCTCTTAGGATATATTTCCAACAGACACATGATACGACATGGGATCTATCATATGTTTGTTTCCGGCTTATTCTGCAAGCCAAATCCTTTCTATTTGTTTTGGTTTGTGGTATTCGAGTTGCTTCGAAGTCAAGTGTTGATTCCATACCTTTTCCAAGTCGTGTTCTCATATTTCTATGGGAATACTAATCCATCTTGATCATCGAGTTTTCATCTCAAATTCTTCTCACCGGTGTGCTCCTCTTCAAAGTGCATCCGATCATTCCAACATTCGCAAGATCAATTCTAAGTTTTTTCTAAACGGTGTTCGTTTCATCCGTCCCAAGTTGCATTTGTTTTTTTCCACCCTCCCACCCTTTTCTTCAAGGACTCAGATTTCTTAATCATGTATCCTTTTATTCGTGCGAAGTATCTCCATCCGTTTCCGTCAATGTTTCTTGTCTGGTGATTCTCATGAAGATTCTAACGGAGATTCAAGTTCATCATTCTTCATTCTTTTCTTCTCCGGTGGATTCAATTCAACCTTTGTCGATCATATCTTTCCTTGTTTCAAATGTTTTCTCATGCCGGTGTATCTCTTAATCATCCATTTCTCGCCATTCATTTGTTCTGGAGTGCCGAAGATATCTCAGAAGAATTGTGTCTCCATTATCAATCCGTTCAAGCTATTTCGAGGTTGTTATCACATTCAAGCCATTTAGTTCATCTGGTGCAATCTCTCTTCCAAGCAACCTTTTTAATGGTGTATCTTTTGAGTGGGCCCATAACCCACAGGTATTTCCCAGGATCTTACCTGACTCTTCTAATTTTCCCGGAGCTTCTAAAATTCTTTTCAAAGTTTGACGTAAGAATGAATTTTCATCAGTTATGTCTTTCTCCAAGATCTTTCAAATTCTTTTCATCGTTGGTTCAACCTTTCCAATTTTCATTCCAGAGTGCCTCAACAATTCATGGTGGTGGTTCTCATCATCATTTTCAACATTTGAAGACCGAAGAAGAGTTTCTCTTAAATCTTGCTCCATTCTCTTCAAGATTCATGGTTCTAGCGTTATGCCATCCTCTCATAATTGTTTTCGATTGTGAGAACTCTTTTCACCCATCCGGAGCATTTCAGGAGTCTTTTCAGTTTGATTCTCCGGAGCCCATCATTTCGGGTTTATTCATTATCAACTTTCAGCTCTCGCTCTCCAAATCTTACCGGTGCATCGTTCAAATATACTCTAATCAGTTCATGATCTCTTCGTTCTCATGTATCTAAATTCTAGCAAGCATCTTCGTTCATTTGCTAATTCTTCCTAGTGTTTCTTTATCTTTTCTTCGTCCATTTTAAATTCTTACTGTGGTTCTTTCAAGACTCTTCTTCCTTCGTTTATCGTATCAATGCATTCGTGCTTTCCAAATTCTACTGGTGGATCGTTGAAGACATTCCCAAGTTTGTGCTATATCTCTCTTGATCCTTTCTATGAGAATAAGTGGTATGCCAAGTCCGTTGCTTGTCATCAATTTAAATTGGTGAAGGATAAGCATAATGTAATTCTTATTCTTGTTTCATCGAGTAAATTCTATTTCTTATTCCAGAGGTTCATCAAAATTCTCGGTTTCAATTATTTCATCTTTTCTTATCCGGAGTTCCATGTTTTTTTGGTTGTCTTGCCGCGAAGCTCAATCTAAATCATCGTAAGACTTTAATCTTACTCATTCATCCCTAAATTTCATCTCATCATCCTGTTGTTACTGGAGCTCTTCATGGTGGTTCATCAAGGTTTTTAATTCATTCTCGAAGCGTTCTTCAAGATTCTTTTCAGAGGAGCTCAAGTATTCTTTATCTTGCATTTTAAAGTGCAACTTGTTCTACCTTATCATTTGAGGTGGTGTTATATCATTCTTGACAATTTGAGTTCGTGTTTCATGATTCACATGTTTTCAAGAATGAGATATTTAAACCCTTCGTTTCTTCATTGGAGTTATCTTGGGTTATACTTCACCTAAAGCCTTCTCTAAGGTTTGTTGCTATTATGGTGCTTATAAATGACCCAAGTTCTTCTTTTATCCTCCCGGTGATATAGCTTTCTCGTCTCCTTGTTCGTATCAATCCAATTAATTTCCCGTGAGTGGCAGGTTGTCACCTCATAATTTTGAGATGCATTCCTTAAGACCATAACAAGCTTATTCTTACCGTTGTTGTTTTTCAAACAACTCCGTTCAATCCTACTTCGTAAGGATGCTGTCTCAAATTCACTTGTAGAACATGTTGTTTTCTTCTCCGTTTTTTTCATCGCATTCTTTCATTTCTACCGGAGGCATTGTGATATTGCTCTCTTCGAACCATCTTCTTGTTTTGTCAAGATCATCCTCTTTTCTTGCTTATCCATTTAACCGGAGTGTTGCATCATCTCTTCAATATCTTTCATCTCATCAAGTTTTCTTCTCTTTTCAACCTTCAAGTTCTCGTAATACTCCTTGTTCCTCTTTTCTACCGGATTGTTTGCAATCTCGTTCATCTCTGTTGTACTCTTTCTTTTAAATTGCTCTACCTCTCAAGGTTCATGGTTTCACTCGTTCGTCAAAGAAGCAACTTAGTTTTACCTCTTCTCTTCCTCTTCCGTTTCTCTCCGGTGCCATCCTAGATCTCGGGACGAGATCCTCTCGTAGTGGTGGAGTGTTGTAACGCCCCGGATACAACTTTCCATATTCGTAACTCCAACTCTTACCTTTTCCGGAGATGCGATATGATATTTCCTCCGTGGTTGGGTTTTTGTCTTTTGTTTTGCATTTTGTTCATGTCATGCATCTCATCTATTTGCATCATTTGCATTGCATCATGTCATCATGCAACCCTTTTAAAACCCATCTAAATAAAATCGTATGGATCTTCGGTCGATTTAAATCGAGGGAATTCACATGGTGATTTCTCTTTATAACATATCCTCCTAATATTTATGGAGCTATTATAAATATTCCATTAGTTTGGAATTTACCACAACACACGTGCATGTTAAATCCGTTGGCCTTTTCTTCTTCATGTTTTGACTCTCTAACCTTGTCTATAATTCTTTCTTTATCTATCGAAGCCCCACCAAAATTCTCAACATTTTTGGATCTTCCCAACCCTCACTTCCTATTCAAATCATTTGAATTCAAATCAAATGAGTTTGAATTTAAATCTTTTAATCATGGCCTTTTCTATTTTCTCGTAACAAGCACATTTTTGTGAGTCCGGGAAAATAATCCCCATGTCCAACTTGTTTCCCTAACCCTCTCTTTCTTTTCTTCTCTCTAATTTTTTTCTGTTATAGAAAGTACGAGAAAGAGACAGGAGAGAGGCAGCCCAGGCCGGCCCATCTTTCCTCCCAGCAGGCCATTTAGGTCCATCCGCTAGGCCCAGCCACCCTCTCCTCTTAACCCTAGATGGAAGGGAGAGCCCTGCTCGATCCCCTCTTCCCTCGATGCGCCGTCAGAGAGAGAGAGAGACCAGCACCGTGCCCTCGTCCCGTTCCCCTCTGCCTCCTCCTCGCCGCCGGCAGCCACCCCGGCCAGCCTCCGGCCACCTGCAGGCCGACCCCCGCGCCCGGTCCCTCTACCGGCGACCTCCGCCGCCTTGCCACCTCTGCTTCTCCTCGCCGGCAGGACCCCTGCGCCTCCTCCATGGCCCTCCTCCTCCTGTCTCCTCATCGTCCTGCCATGGACGCCTTAACTCCTCCAGCGAGCCCCGTGGCCGGTCTGCACCGGACTCCATCTCTGCTCCGCCGCCACCACGCTCGACCCCAAGCTCTCCTCGTCGTCGTCCATCTCCAGCCCCGTCTTCGCCGTTGTCCAGGCCGCCGCTGGCCCTCCATGGCCACGAGATCCTCCCATGCCTTCTTGCCATGCCTTCCCTACTCACGTTCATGGACGCCCCTGACGCATGTTGCTCCACTTGCCCCATCGATCTCCTTGGCCTCTGTTCATGCCCCGTCACAGCCGTCGTTTGCCTTCTCAAGCAGTGTCGTTCGCCTCGGCTTCGAGACCACCATGTGTGGCCAGATCCACACCAAGTTGTTGCCTCTTGCTCCTGCGATGTGTTGCGTGAATGCATTCAAAACCGGATTGGAACCTCAAGCGCCAAGTACCCTGAAGACCCCGTCATCGTCAAGTTCCACTTGGACAAGTGTACCTCTACGTCCTGGACTGCCAAGTACATGGATACGCCAAGTTCCGCTTCGAACGTGTACGACTACACCCGGTGATGCGACAAGTACCCTGACAACGTGTACATCTACACCGCCAAGACCTCGGACCTGTCAAGTACCACTCCGAACCATGTACGACTGCCGTCGCGAGAACCACTACTTCCACTACCGTCGCGAGAACGACTACTTCCCACGACGACCCATGTACAACTACTTCCACTTCGAACCCATCTGCCCCGAAATACACGCTTCAAAGGTATAACTGCTGAGAACGTTGACCCGTGGACAAATGTGTGATGTCTGAGATGAACCATATGTTTGCACCATGCACGTTTGCTTCAAGCACGTTCCTCCTTGTTAGCCGTGTCGTCGTCTCGTGGGAACCCGGTATCCGGGATCACCCCACCATCCTTGCATGACACGCTCCCGACACGCTTTCTTTTGCACCGGTAACTCCATGAGCTACCGGAACCGATATGTTGCCGTGGCGTCATGTTCGGATTCGTTGCCGTGGCATCCCTTTTCATCCACCACGGTGACAAATGCTTCATAACATGCTCATGTCAACATTTTCATAAAATGGCATAAAACTTGCATATGTCATCCGCATTATGTTAACAACATTTAAATGTTTATATTTGATGTTTCCATTAATTTGCTCAAATGCCATGCTAAAGTGATTTATTTCATAACTAAATAACCGTAACTCGGTTTTAAATAAACTTTATATGTAAATGAGGTGGAAAAATGCCTAGTTTAACATGGTGTACTTTATTTTGCTGTTTAATAACATTAAAATATGTTTTAGGCAGAACAGCACCAAATTCGAAATATGCATATGAGGTTCTTCCGGACTTGTTGTTTGTTGTTCCGGCCTCATTTAAACTTGCCTAAATAGATAGTTTTATTACGCTCCACCTCTTGCCATGTTTAACAACATTTAATATTGTTGGGTACATAACGGGAGAGAACTAAATAATTGTTGTGGTGTTTTGGCAATATGTACCTCGTTGCATATTGGGCTCCATTTCACTTGTAGCTTTGTTTGTTGCATATTACCATGCCATGCTATTTGAACCGGACATGCATCATACTTGATTGTGCATCATGCCATGTTTATGTGATGGTTGTTTACTATGTTGTTTGTTTGTTTCCGGGTTGCTTCTCTCGTTAGCTTCGGTTTCGTTCCGGAGTTGTGAGGATTCATTCGACTGCGTCCGTTTGTCTTCTTCATGGACTCGTTCTTCTTCCTTGCGGGATTTCAGGCAAGATGACCATACCCTCGAAATCACTTCTATCTTTTCTTGCTAGATGCTCGCTCTTTTGCTATGCCTATGCTGCGATACCTACCACTTGCTATATCATGCCTCCCACTTTGTCAAACCAAGCCTCTAACCCACCTTGTCCTAGCAAACCGTTGTTTGGCTATGTTACCGCTTTGCTCAGCCCCTCTTATAGCGTTGTTAGTTGCAGGTGAAGATGAAGTTTGTTCCTTGTTGGAACATGAAGATGTTGTTCCTTGTTGGAACATGTTTACTTGTTGGGATATCACAATATCTCTTATATTATTAACGCATCTATATACTTGGTAAAGGGTGGAAGGCTCGGCCTTATGCCTGGTGTTTTGTTCCACTCTTGCCGCCCTAGTTTCCGCCATACCAGTGTTATGTTCCCAGATTTTGCGTCCCTAACGCGGTTGGGTGATTTATGGGACCCCCTTGACAGTTCGCTTTGAATAAGACTCCTCCAGCAAGGCCCAACATTGGTTTACCATTTGCCTCACCTATGCCCTTTTATTTCCCTTGGGTTTCCGGAGCCCGAGGGTCATCTTTATTTTAGCCCCCCCCCCCGGGCCAGTTCTCCTTCGAGTGCTGGTCCAAACCGAGCGATGTCCGGCGCCCCCTGGGCAATCAGGGTCTATGCCAACCCGATGTCTTGCTCATCCGGTGTGCCCTGAGACCGAGATATGTGCAGCTCCTATCAGGATTTGTCGGCACATCCGGGCGGCTTTGCTGGTCTTGTTTTATTACTGTTGAAATGTCTTGTAGCCGGGATTCCGAGACTGATCGGGTCTTCCCGGGGAGAAGGAATATCCTTCGTTGATCGCGAGAGCTTATCATGGGCTAAGTTGGGAAACCCCTGCAGGGTTTGAACTTTTGAAAGCCGTGCCCGCGGTTATGTGGCAGATGGGAATTTGTTAATGTCCGGTTGTAGAAAACCCGAAGTTGATCTTAATTAAAATACATCAACCGCGTGTGTAACCGTGATGGTCTCTTCTCGGCGGAGTCCGGGAAGTGAACACGGTGTTGGAGTTATGCTTGACGTAAGTAGTTTCAGGATCATTTCTTGATCATAGTTGTTCGACCGTGCTTTTGCCTTCTCTTCTCGCTCTCATTTGCGTATGTTAGACACCAGATATGCTAGTCGCTTGCTGTAGCTCCACCTCACTACCCTGTCCTACCTTTAAGCTTAAATAGTCTTGATCTCGCGGGTGTGAGATTGCTGAGTCCCCGTGACTCACAGATACTTCCAAAACCAGTTTGCAGGTGCCGATGAAACCGTGCAGGTGACGCACCCGAGCTCAAGGAGGAGCTCGATGAAGATCTTGTTCATTGTGTTGTTTCATTTCAGTTGATTAGTAGTGGAGCCCAGTCGGGACGATCGGGGATCTGTGTAGCAATTGGGGTAGTCTTCTTTTATTTAGGTTCCGTAGTTGGACCTTGTTTGTATCTGTTTGATGTAATGCTTTACTCATGTATTGTGTGAAGTGGCGATTGTAAGCCAACTATGTATCTTTTTCCCTTATGTATTACATGGGTTGTGTGAAGATTACCTCACTTGCGACATTGCTTTCAATGCGGTTATGCCTCTAAGTCGTGCTTCGACGCGTAGGAGATATAGCCGCATCGAGGGCGTTACACACTCTTCGCTTGCTCTCCGCCATTATAGGTGGCAAGTCCGGCTCGAACCGGGACCATATAGGCCGGGGGGAGAAATCCCTTGGTCTGGAGCGTCACTAGCTCGCTGTGCGGGATGAAGCATCTCTCCCAATCTCCAGGCTGAGGGCTGGAAGGGCGAGAGCAGGAGTTGCGATGGCTGGCCATGGTGGGATGGACCTTTGTCGGATGCGCTCTGATGAATACTCTCGGAGGGGAGAAGGTGTGGTTTGGATCTAAATCCTCGTCCCTTTAAATAGACGACTCATTTACGCGGCTAGGGGTGTGAATGTAAAAACACCCAGACTTTTCGTATTCATTTGACACGTGGAAGACGGCCATTATTGGGCGTAGAAGCCAAGGAGCGCAACATTTACAAGAAAACGGACATTATTCAACAGGTACATGGAATTTGGAGGAGAACCCGCCTTGCAATGCCGAAGACAATTTGCGCGCCGGACTCGTCGTCATTGAAGCCTGGTTCGGGGGCTACTGAGGGAGTCCTGGATTAGGGGGTGTCCGGATAGCCGGATTATACCTTCGGCTAGACTCCTGGACTATGAAGATACAAGATTGAAGACTTCGTCCCGTGTCCGGTAGGGACTTTCCTTGGCGTGGAAGGCAAGCTTGGCAATACGAATATGTAGATCTCCTACCATTGTAACCGACTCTATGTAACCCTAGCCCTCTCCGGTGTCTATATAAACCGGAGGGTTTTAGTCCGTAGGACAACAACAAGAACAATAATCAGACCATAGGCTAGTTTCTAGGGTTTAGCATCCTTGATCTCGTGGTAGATCCACTCTTGTACTACCCATATCATCAATATTAATCAAGCAGGAGTAGGGTTTTACCTCCATCGAGAGGGCCCGAACCTGGGTAAAAACATCGTGTCCCTTGTCTCCTGTTACCATCCGCCTAGACGCACAGTTCGGGACCCCCTACCTGAGATCTGCCAGTTTTGACACCGACAGACACCTCAAACCGATGATACCTCCACTCTCTTCTCGTGGATCGCCCCCTCTATATATATGATATATCCAGGACTCTATTTCACACACATTGCATATGTTACATTTTTTGATTGAACCCCCCAAAAAAACTCTCACGAACCCACACACTATATCTCTCTATGTTTGTATCTCTCTCACACAACCCCACGTAGGTGGTGTGCGTATACAAGAAGAGAATAGGTGCACCGTGCACGTACTCACGCTTCATGCCCAACCACACCCGCGCGGGTACACGGTGGAGCTCATTTCTGTACGAATTGGCAGCCCACCTGCTAATTTGAATGCGTGTAGCGGTTGTTTACCTACGGAGGTCGTGTACCACGCGTGCACGAAACAAAGTTCGACTTGATGCGTTGGCGTGTTATTTTTAAATAAAGTTATATCGCTCAATGGCACGTACACAGAATATAAAATGATTTTTATGGATAAAAAGGTAGTCCGCTCCATTATATACAATGGAGCCTGCCTGCCTGGTTTGTCTCTCTTCAGAGTATCTCACACAAGGCTACGGTGGCCTCTCTCTCTCTCACCGTTGGTCACTAGTCCGGACGCACCACGTCCGCCGACGGAAAGGGAGGACGTGCATCGTTTCTCCGTTCGACGACACCGAGGCAGCACGTCCCGAACTGCGGTACACGCCGTTCTCTCTGACCAAGCTCCGATGCGGTAGGGCCTACGCCACCTGCTCGCTGCCGCAGTATGGGTAGATTCCGCCCGCCGCCGCTCACCTAGTTACATCCCGACGACCTCCAGGTATCCCCTCTGGCCTTGCTCCACTGCCCGTCTTCCCACATAGCTGCATGTGGGTCTTCCATAGTTCTTTGCCCAAAACATAGCTCGTCCGGCGTACTTTCCATATTGCAATCTCGTCCTCACAACGTTTTAGAAAAACACAATCGTGTTGTTATCTTCCCTTAGGACAAGGAATATGCTTCTTTTTTTCGTCGCATGTGTCATCAACTATTATTGGCCAGTAATTGTTTCCTTTCTACCTCTTTTTTGCAAACAGGGCTATCCATTTCACGTCGTTGCTATTGCGGCCTTTTGGTGAACTGCACAAATCACTTTTTTCTTAAGAGTGTTTTGTGCAGTTCTACCAAAATGTCACACGGGCAATGTCTCTACATTTCAGTTCGACTGCACAAAGGGAGATTGCTTTTGCTCTATCCTCCTCATCCAATTCCAAGCCTAATCTTCTCCAACTAGTTAGTCTTAAGAGAGACTGCAAAAGTGACCGGCTTCTATTTGTGTGTTTATTGTTTCATCAGCAGTCCTCTATTATCGTAATGACACTTAATATCTTTGGAACAGGGACGCTCAGCTCTATTTTAGTGGAACTGCACAAAATGATCGGAATGTTTCATGCTCCAGACAACTACTTTTTCTCCCAACATGCCTTGTTGATTTAGACAGAGTTGGGGGGGACGTTGCTGCCAATGAAAGCATGGATCAATTGTAATTTAACACCTTCTCACAACTTTGTCTTCAGTTGTGATGTAAATATTAGCTCTGGTCTGCTAATAATTGAGATGCATTAGCAAGGAAGTTAGTTTTTTATTGTTTCCGAAAGAGCATCGATGGCAACACACACGAAACAAAAGCTAAAAGCTCACACCATTGTACAATTTCATGTCGCTGGAAAATTATTTGTATAGTACGTCAATTATGTAAAAGAATGCTGGAAGCTTGATAGCATTGCTAGAAGCCTTTTCGGCATCCGGGTCCATGTGCCATGCACAAAATTGTACTCCTTCGTTCCTAAATATTGTCTTTTTACAAATTTCAAATGGGCATATTTTAGAGTGTGGATTCACTCATTTTGCTTATTATGTGTACTCGCTTTGTTACTAAATATTTGTCTTTCTAGAGATTTCAACAAGTGACTACATACGGAGCAAAATGAGTGAATCTACAATCCAAAATATGTCTATATACATCCGTATGTAGTAGTCCATTTGAATCTCTAAAAAGACAAATATTTGAGTAGTCACTCGTTGAAATCTCTAGAAAGACAAATACTCCGGAGTATATTTAAGAACCGAGGGGGTAGTGCACAGCCGCATGGGAGACTCAGCCCGGTCGTTGCGCCGCATTAATAGTGAGTAATGAGCAGTCAAATCGTAAGCCCCACCTTTCCCACTGTAAGTTGCTCGGAAGAAGCAACCATCAATACGCTCTTCTTTGAATCCGCTCATAGTAATCCATCCGTCACTGTTTATAGAGCATGCTTCAGAAAAAGAAAAAATCTCTGGGACCAAGGCGACTAGCGATCGGCCTAAAAAATAGCATTGGTAGTTATAGCACGGCCTCTATTGCTAGAGGAAATAATGCGTACACACATGCATGCAGTGCTTCCACCTCGGGTACACACATGCATGCACTTACTCCACTCCGTAGAGAAAATTGTGGACTTGATTGCGGTTACCACACCCTAATTAATTGAGCATTAAACCAAACGCATCTAAAGTCTCTCTGGTGGTGGAAATGCATTGAGAGAAATGCATCATAATGAAGCGCGCCTTGTAAACTGTGACGGAGGGAGGATTAGTATGAAGGTGCAAAACCAAGTACGCGTATGGCCAGTCGGTCAACACACCTCCTCTTGGCATATCGCTGACATGTGGGACCGGAGTGTGAGCAAACCAATCTCAATTGACGGCAAAATGGCCAACCCGCCATTCCTTGGGAGAGACGAGGAGCGAGAACACACAGACAGGCTCACACGGAGGCCAAGATATATTCGAGCATGGTTGATCGATATCATCATTACATGTTGGGTTGCCGTTTTCCGCCCTTCTCTGGAATAAATGTGAACTTTGTCAGAAATTTTAAAAAATAAGAGTACAGAGGCTCCACCATGTGGTTCTAGTAGTAGTACTACTCGTACTAATAAACCTTGCGCTTGGCTCTTCGCCTCTTCGTGAAGTCGAACAATGATGGTACTCTGCATGTTCGGTACTACAGTGTATGCCTCTAGCAATCTGACACCAAATGAACTGATGCATGTCCATCGCCTGGGCGAGGGTACGTTGCGTGTAAGCGAGCTTCACCTTGTCATGCAAGCTTCTCCTCATTCTGCGAGTTGACGGGACACACCAAAAAGTAGTGCTAGTCCATACTCCCTCCTTTTCCGTTTAATATAGCTTAATCTTTTTTGCGGGTAAATGAGAGAGATTTTTTCATATATAAGCATTCTTAGGAAGATCAGCCAAGACACTGGTCACTAGGAAGCGAGGTACCCCGCAAAAAAAGAAGTAGGAAGCCAGGTGTTTCATCAAGCCAGCTCTCGGCCACATTCAAAGTGCAGCAAGGACGGTTCGCACAAAGATGCGCCGCAAGGTTTGCTGACCTGTTTACATGCTAAATAACAAAAAAAGAGGAAATATTACCGAGCGCTCCTATTTGTAACAGGATATGAGCCAGAATTAAGCGAGAATTGTGGCGAGTGTTCCATGCAATCAACTTCCATTATCACATGCGAGAACCCTCGAAGAGAACCAGATGTGTTGAAGATTGCTTTATCACATTTTAAAAATATAATAAGAGTGCAGACGCTCCTTCATTCGGTTCCTAGTACTAGCATAGTACATACCTCTATAGACTATAGTAGTAGTTACTAGTACTAGTAAACTTTGCGCTTGGCTCTTCACCTCTTCGGGAAGTCGAACAATAATAGTACTAGTATAGTGTATGCTTCTGGCAATCTGACACCGAATTAACTGTTGCACGTCCACCGCATGAGCGAGGGAGAGCTTGCATTAGTCAAAACTTTCTCCTTGTTCTGCGAGCCATCGTGTGCAAGCTTCTACCGTCTTGCAAGCTTCTCCTCGTTCGACAAGTTGACGGGACACAACAAAGTAATGCTAGTCCATACTGCCTCCTCTCCGGTTAATATGTATTAATTTCAAACGAGATAAATACACGTCTGTTACTGTATATTTGTAAAAATACGGTTAGTGGACTTCATAATACGCTCATTGTGCTCAATATATACATTCTCCGGTGTTTATACGGTCACTAGCTCACCCTAGTTGAGTATGTGTGTGCATGCACGTGTAGGTTGAGCACTTGAGCGTGACCGTTTGTGTTCCATTGTGTGCTCGGACATGCATGCGTTAGGGCGTCGCGCGCGTTTTTGCAACCATGTGTACCTGTGACTATTGCATATACATAGGGGGAGTACGTGTAGGGGCCACTAAAGGAGCAGTCAAATCACACAGTAAGTTAGTCCGAAGAAGCAACCATCATTTCACTCTTCAGTGACACGTACGCAATATAAAATGGTTGATATGGAGAGAAAAAGAAAACCACTATATATACACTAGCAGGAGCCTAAGCTACAAGCCTGCTCGCTTGGGTTGCTCTCTTCACAAGCATAGAACAACGGTGGCCACACTGCTAGTCACATATCCGGCATGATCCCGCAACTGGGGGAAGGGAACAATGATCTGCGTAGACGCGGTCGACATCGGCGAGGGAGAAAAATGACAGTCGGTGCGTCCCAATCAGGGGTCACCGTGGTATGGGCCGATGCCGCGTCCCAACCGCCCTTCTAGCTACAGCCCGACGTCCCAGGTAGTCCATCTTCCTTTTGCTGCCGGCTTGCTCCACTGCTGCAGCTCCCCACGTAGCTCCATCTCCATGTCGATCTTTCTCTACTTCTACCGGCTTCTACTTGTGATGAGTTTTTGTCTCATGAACTAGTGCCAGTACTATTATTCCAATCACACTTCTTCCAAATCTTTGCCATCAGGGATGCTCAGCTCGATTTTAGTGGAACTGCACAAAAGCATCGTATGCTCCGAGGGTGCCAGCCGTCTTTCCTTCTACATGTGCTACCTGGCCAGGAAATTAAATCCTGTTTAGGGTTTAGGGTTTAAGTCGTAGTGACCCCATCAGTAGTTTTCCTTTCATACACGCTGAAAGTGCAACTATCCCTAGGTGGTTTTCGTAATTCATAACAACATATAGCTCATTGAGCTCATGCTATTCCAAGACAATTATTTCAGGAAAGCTCAATGATTGGCATGGCATGGATGGTGAAAGTGGAACCCTCAAAATGCTAAGGACAAAGGATTGGATCAAGCTCAAAAGCTCAAGACTCTTCATTTTACATTTTAGTGATCCAAGATCACATTGAGTCCATAGGAAAAGCCAATAATATCAAGGAGGGATGAGGTGTTGCTTAATGAGCCTTTTGCTTCATGTGCTTAATGATATGCTCCAAAATCCTCAGCTACTTTCCCATATCCACAAATGACCTAAACCCTAAGCCAAACTCGGTCCTACCGATTCTTTCTATCCGGCGCCACCGAGTTTCACATGTCATAAGCCACTGCCAAACCCTAGCAAATCGGTTCTACCGATAGGGATCTCGGTCTCACCGAGATGGGGTTGCAATCACTCTGTTTCCTTTTCGTAACTTTTCGGTCTCACCGAAAGAGCGGATCGGTCCCACCGAGATTGCAATGAAAACTCTCTGTTTCCCTTTTGTAACTTCTCGGTCTCACCGAAAGAGCAAATCGGTCCCACCGAGTTTACCTGACCAACTCTCTGGTTAGCCTATTACCAAATCGGTCTCACCGAGTTTGTGTAATCGGTCTCACCGAGATTACGTTATGCCCTAACCCTAACCATATCGGTCCTACCGAGTTGCATGTCAGTCCCACCGAAAATCTCTAACGGTCACTAGGTTTACTATTTCGGTCCGACTGAGTTTGTTGATTCGGTCCCACCGATATTGGTAAATTGTATGTAATGGTTGGATTTTGTGTGGAGGCTATATATACCCCTCCACCTCCTCTTCATTCGTGGAGAGAGCCATCAGAACACATCTACACTTCCAACTCATATGTTTTTGGAGAGAACCACCTACCCTTGTGTTGAGGCCAAGATATTCCATTCCTACCATATGAATCTTGATCTCTAGCCTTCCCCAAGTTGCTTTCCACTCAAATCTTCTTTCCACCAAATCCAAATCCTGTGAGAGAGAGTTGAGTGTCGGGGAGACTATCATTTGAAGCACAAGAGCAAGGAGTTCATCATCAACACACCATTTGTTACTTCTTGGAGAGTGGTGTCTCCTAGATTGGCTAGGTGTCACTTGGGAGCCTCCGACAAGATTGTGGAGTTGAACCAAGGAGTTTGTAAGGGCAAGGAGATCGCCTACTTCGTGAAGATCTACCGCTAGTGAGGCAAGTCCTTCGTCGGCGATGGCCATGGTGGGATAGACAAGGTTGCTTCTTCGTGGACCCTTCGTGGGTGGAGCCCTCCGTGGACTCGCGCAACCGTTACTCTTCGTGGGTTGAAGTCTCCATCAACGTGGATGTAGGATAGCACCACCTATCCGAACCACGGGAAAAACATCCGTGTCTCCAATAGCGTTTGAATTCTCCAAACACTTCCCTTTACATTCTTGCAAGTTGCATGCTTTACTTTCCGCTATCTATATACTCTTTGCATGCTTGCTTGAATTGTGTGATGATTGCTTGACTTGTCCTAAAAGTTGCTAAAATCTGCCAAGAACTAAAATTGGGAAACGGTTAAGTTTTTATTTGGTCAAGTAGTCTAATCACCCCCCCCCTCTAGACATACTTCCGATCATACAAGTGGTATCAGAGCTTTGGTCTCCATTTGCTTTGATTTCCATAGCTTTTGGTGGTCATAGCCTTGGGTTCACAACCTAGGAGAGTATGGCGTCTAGCGACGGAAATTATCACCGTAGAGGTCCTTACTTTGATGGTACTAATTTTGCTAGTTGGAAGCATAAAATGAAAATGCATATTCTTGGACATAACCCCCGCCGTTTGGGCTATTGTGTGTGTTGGTTTGCAAGGTGACTTCTTCGATGGGAAAGAACCAAACCGTGAAGCTACCGCGGATGAGTTGAAGATGCTCCAATACAACGCTCAAGCTTGTGATATTCTCTTCAATGGATTGTGCCCCGAAGAATTCAACAAAATCAGCCGTCTTGAGAATGCAAAGGAAATTTGGGATACTTTGATTGATATGCACGAACGTACCGACTCCGTCAAGGAATCCAAATTGGATGTGCTTCAAAGTCAACTTGACAAGTTCAAAATGAAGGATGGTGAAGGTGTCACTGAAATGTACTCTAGGCTTGCTCTCATCACAAACGAGATTGCCGGCTTAGGGAGTGAAGAGATGACCGATAGATTCATCATCAAGAAGATCCTAAGAGCCTTGAATGGAAAATATGATACCGTGTGCACATTGATCCAAATGATGCCCAATTACAAAGATCTCAAGCCAACGGAGCTCATTGGAAGAATTGTTGCTCATGAGATGTCGCTCAAGGATAAAGAGGAACTTCACAACAAATCAAGTGGTGCTTACAAAGCCTCATGTGAAGCCCCCACATCATCAAGTGAGAAACAAAACTTCAATGAAGAATTGAGCTTAATGGTGAAGAACTTCAACAAGTTCTACAAGAGTAGAAGCAAAGATAGAAGCTCCAAGTCAAGGTCCTACAATGACAAAAGATCTTCTAGTCGAGAGCGAAACTGCTACAATTGTGGAAGACCCGGACACTATTCCATTGAGTGTACGGCTCCCTACAAAAGAAGAGAAGATTCTCCAAAAAGAAGAAGCAAAAGAGAAGAATCACCATCAAGAGAGAGAAGGAGTAGAGATGATCGTTATGAACGAAGATACTCACGGAGAAGCAAGGATTCGGAAAGAAAGGATAAATCATCAAGGAGCTACACAAAACAAAGACATCAAGCTCATGTTGGTGAATGGGTATCCGGCTCCGACTCCGACAACCACTCCAAGAGAAGTTATCACTCCCATTCCGAATATACTCAAGATGAAGGTGTTGCCGGTCTAGCACTTGTGTCAACCAACTCCTACGACATATTTGACTCACAAAATGAAGGAATTGGAAGATGCTTCATGCCCAAAGGTCCTAAGGTAACTCACCCTGAGTATGTTGATTTTAATAGTGATGAAGATGACTTGTTAGGTGATGATGATTTACCTGTTGACAACTCTAGTGATGAATACTATGATGAAACGCCAATTAATCATGCTAATCAAGATAAAATGAATGACAATGATAAGGAGAAAATTGAGGCTCTAACTAAAGAACTAAAGACTCTTAAGTTAGCTCATGAAACTATCTTCGAAGACCATTGAGAACTTTTAAGAGCTCATGAGAAGTTACGCTTTGAAAAGCTTAATCTTGAGCAAGAGCATGAGTTTTTAAAGGCAATCAATGATGATCTCCGCAAGAAAAGTTCTTCTTACATTGCCAAGTGTTTATTCTTATCCACTTACATGCCTCAAGTCAAGTCTAGTAACAAGAACAAGAAAGATTCTTCCTCTAGTAGTAACAATGATCATGTAAAATCCAATATTGTTGCTTCTAGTAGTTCTCTTGATTACACTAATGATTCTCTTAGCCAAGTTACACTTGAGCAAGAAAATAGCTTATTGAAGGGACTCATAGAGAAAGGAGTGTACAAAAGCCTTGCCGGAAGTAAGCAATTCGAGGAGATTGTACGCAAGCAAGGAAGGCACCGGAAGAATCAAGGTGTTGGTTTTGAACGAAACTTCAATGCCAATGGAGTTGAGTGGGAAGAAGATCAATACCCCAAGACAAAGTTTGTTCCACAACAAGAGAAGTATGATCCTACTTCTTTCAAGGGGACACAAACTCAAGATGATCTTCCACCACAAGACTACAAGCAAAAAGGCAAGGACAAGCTTCAAGAGGAAATTGATGCATTTGAAGAAGCTCCTAAGACCTTAGTCAAGTGGATTCCCAAGACTACTTCGAGTTCCACTTCATCAAGTACGACTACAACTCCAAGGATTCCCATCAAGATGGTGTGGATCCAAAAGAAGAAGAACTAGAAAGTTCTTAAGGGTGACTCCGCCAACATACTTCACTCTTATCATTTTGGCAAGAACAAGTGCAATCAACTTCCACATCTTGCACTAGTTCAAGGAGTCACAAACCCTCTTGTTGGTAAGACAAGGGACAAGGTAACCTAAAAGCTTTCATAGACATCATCTTGTGTGTGCATCACTCTATGTCTATGGATGTCCTTGTTTGTTCCTTGTGGGACTAACCCATGTAGGTATTGAAAGTGCAATTCACTCAAAAGGATAGCTCCAAGTGATCTACATCAACATTGAGCATCCACATCTACAACATTTACATGAAGTCATCATCGACAAAACCCAAGGTTAGTTCATCCCTCTTAGGGGGATATCACATCTAGGGGGAGCTTTACTCTAAGACTTGAGTTAAAGCAGCTCTAATGATGTGAACACAACAATGCTTTATGTAGAAGTTGTAACCCCACTTGAGCTTAAACGATGAGTATGACCTATGATCAAGTGTTCTCATTTGACTCCTAAGTCAATATACTCATATATAGATGACCTAGTCATCGCCAATTGCTTGATAGATGCTAGAATTGGTTGTGCATGCTTTGTCACATATTTCAATTGCCATTTTATTGTGTGAGCATGTTGGTTGCATATTTTACTCATTCGAGGACATCCACTTGTTGTTTTGATTGTTTGGCTTTATTTTTCTTTTGCCAAGTGGATGGACAAGAATGCCTAAGAACCTTCTCTAGCTATCTATGCTTTTCTCGTCTCAAACTCTATTCATGCTACATCACAAAATTGATCAAGTCAGATTCGAACCACTCTGTGTGAGGAGCACTCGGAGTCCCCGATTCGTCATAGACTTAAACTTCCAAAACCTCTTTGTGATTCTTGGTCTGACCGATACCCCACTTTCGGTGCATCTCGGTGCCACCGAGCTGTTCCACTCGGTCACATTGACAGGATCGGGCTATATATAGACACGGGAAAAAAATTGTAAATTTCTCCGAACTCTTTCGCCCGCGCGATATCTCGCTCTGCCAACGTGGTCTCCGGATCGTCTCCCCGCCGCCAGCCGCCTCCAGTCGCTGGTCTCCGTCGCCGTCAACGGGATTCAACCCTGCCGTTGCCGCCGTAGTGAGTCTCCGCCGAACTAGGGTATGGACTCGATCTTTGTGCTATTCCCCAATACGATTCCTAGCACATTGTGATCATATTGATTCTAGCCACGTTTGATAAACTCCTATCCAGTAAATGAATTCATAGAATAGGTTTGATTCTCAAATTTTAGGGTTAGGTTTCCGCCGAAACCATCTCGGACCCACCGAGTTGAAAAAATTGGTCCCATCGATTTGGCTCATGCCATTGCACAAGTGAGACTCGGTTTGACCGAGTATTGCTAATCGGTGTGACCGATTTTGGAACTTTGTGAAACCCTAGCAGTCTCGGTGCCACTGAACTGTGACTCGGTCTGACCGAGTTCACCAGTTTAGTTTCCAAAAACTGCTTCGGTATCACCGAGTTTAAAAATCGGTAGATCCGAAATGATTTCTGTGGGAAACTAAAACTAAGTTTTTGAATTATTCTTTTGCAAAAATCTCTGCATTTTGTGATGCTCATCCACTCTACCTCATCTACAAACTATTCACAGGGTCAGCAGTCAGCTTGTTCATCATGTCAGACCAGAGTGATAGCCAGAACAGCCAGTGCAGATGAGTGAGGGCACTAGTCCCTCCAGTTCTTCAGATGAAGGCAGCAGGAGCACCCCTAGCAACCTGCCAAAAGCTGCCACAAGACAAAAGAAGAAGAGAACCTCAGAATCAGAGGATGAGGACTATGTGGCAGAAGAGGAAGCGACTTCCAAGAAACTTGAGCTCAAGAAAGAGCATGGCTCAAGACAGAGCACCAAGCCAGGCTTAAAGGTCAAAAGGCCAGCAGGCAGGCAGCCCATGCCAAAGGCCAGAGCCTCAACAAAGATTCCTGAGAAGCCTGCACCCAAGGCGTCAGTTGCTGCTGAAGGGAAGAAGGAAAGGAAAAGAGGCAGATGGTGCAAGAAAGTTGATCCCATGGCTGAATTTGAACAGCATTCTTCTGATGAGGAAGAAGAAGAAGAGGTTGCTGCACCAGCACCTAAGGCACCCAAGCTAACGGGTGATGCTATAAGATCAGGGGCTACTGCATCTAAGCCCAAGGAAGCACCCAAGACTGCATCAAAGGCCAAGACAGCTCCAAAGAGAAATACAAGGAGCATCCCAGCAGCTGAGAAGAACAAGGCCCCAGTGCCTGACACTGCAGAAGAAGAGGAAGGCCAAGTTCTCAGAAAGTTGAAGCCCAAGATCCCAGACCACAATGATGCTCATCTTGTGGCTGAGGATATGAAGATTAGAAGAGACTCAGGACTGAGAAAGTGGAGAGCAGAGGATCCATATGCTACCAGGAGGAGGACTGCTGTTGACTACAGGTTCCACACTAAGGAACAACAGGACTTCTATGAGACAGTCTTATTGGTCAAGAAGCCCATTGTGTGTGATACGAGATGGGTCGACTAGGAATACATCAAGGACAATGAGGAGCACTACCCTGGAGTGCAAGACAGCTTCAAGGCATGTGGAGTAGCTGACTTTGTTGGGCAGAAGCTCACAAAGTGGAATGAAGACCTGATCATGCAGTTCTACTCCACAACACATTTTCATCCAGATGGCAGAATTGTATGGATGTCTGAAGGTACGAGGTACCAATCAACAGTTGCTGAGTGGGCACAGCTCATCAATGCCCCAGAGGAGCATGAGGATGACCTAGATATTTATGCCAAGAAGAAGATGGACCACAACTTTATGTCAAATATGTACAAAGAGATCCCAAACAAGGCACTTGACACTTTCAAGTTTGGATCAGTACATTATCTTCTGTCAGGATTGCCAACTATCAATTGGATACTGAGGCACACCTTGTTGCCCAAGTCAGGTGATAACAAGATGATCAGAGGCCATGCAATCAACTTGCTTCATATCTTTGATGTGGCACAAAAATTCAAAGTCATGAGCCTCATGGTAGAAACAATCAAGAGGACTGCAGCAAACCAGAAGAGGAGTTGTGGATATGCCCCTCAGATCCAGGAGCTGATTAACTCCAAGATGGGCACAGGCATATACCTCTTGGACAAGGAACATTTGCCTATTCATCCAGATTTTGAAGATAATGAAGTTGTGATGAACAAGGATGAACCATCTTCAGCCCATGCACAAGCACAGAAGGAGAAGGCAAGGAAGGAGAAAGCTGCAAAGATGCCAACTCAAGAGGAGGCATCTGAATATTTTTTGAAAACCAAGTAAGAGCAGCTCAGTTACTTGATTGCATCCACCCTGAGGATAGAGAAAGGACTGGCCACCCTCAATCAGAATCAGGAGAGCTTAGAGAGGATTGTAGAACAAAAGTTCTATGACTTGGATGTCAAAGTGATAGAGATTCAGTCTGCAGTGGAGCAACTTCAAGATGACATGCAGGGGAGAAAAGGGAAGACTACCACTGATGCATTTGCCAGAGTGCCATGACCTCAGAGGTCCAGTGCAGTGCCAGTTCCTGACACAAGAGCCACCGCCTCAGCTCTAGCCATAGCACCAGCCCAACCAGCTCCAGCATCCACTTCAGCTCCAGCTCCAACCACGTCTACAGAAGCCTTCATCCTTGGAGTGATCCAGACTCCACCACCACCAGAAGATCTAGCCTGAGTGTCGATTTAGCACTATGCATTTTCTAGGAACTTTTTGGTAACTTGTTGCCAAAGGGGGAGAAAAATGTATAGATCATAGGCTTCGAGAGAGAGAGTGTGTGTTGTTTTTCTCTCTTGCTTTATTTGGTGGTTTTTCAAACATTGTTTGCTTTTGGTCGAGATACTTTGATATGCTTGTGAGACATTGATGATCATGTGTTTGATCATAAGCTACACTTATGCATGCTTGATATATCTTATCTATCTTATGTGATCATTCACTTTTCCTTGGTGATGAGTGCATGTATTTCATTATTATCATTTTGAGCGCTCCACCAAGATGTATGTGACATGGAAGAGTAACCCATAATTCTAACTCTTTGTGCATTTGCAGTCCAAAGCAAATTTTAGATATGCACAAATTTAGGGGGAGCTCTTACTTATCACATACTTCTCAAAGCGACGATATAATTCATTCTTATTATCATTTCTCGAAGCTTTTATCTATATGTTGTCATCAATTACCAAAAAGGGGGAGATTGAAAGTGCAACTATCCCTAGGTGGTTTTGGTAATTCATAACAACATATAGCTCATTGAGCTAATGCTATTCCAAGACAATTATTTCAGGAAAGCTCAATGATTGGCATGGCATGGATGGTGAAAGTGGAACCCTCAAAATGCTAAGGACAAAGGATTGGCTCAAGCTCAAAAGCTCAAGACTCTTCATTTTACATTTTAGTGATCCAAGATCACATTGAGTCCATAGGAAAAGCCAATACTATCAAGGAGGGTGTCGGTGTCAAAACCGGCGGATCTCGGGTAGGGGGTCCCGAACTATGCGTCAAGGTCGGATGGTAACAGGTGACAAGGGACACTTTATTTTACCCAGGTTCGGGCCCTCTCGATGGAGGTAAAACCCTGCTCCTGCTAGATTAATATTGATGATATGGGTAGTACAAGAGTAGATCTACCACGAGATCAAGGAGGCTAAACCCTAGAAGCTAGCCTATGGGTATGATGATGGTATTGTGGTTGTTGTGATGGTTGTCCTACGGACTACAACCCTCCGGTTTATATAGACACCGGATAGGGTTAGGGTTACACAGAGTTGGTTACATTGGTAGGAGATCTTGAATATCCGCACGCCTAGCTTGCCTTCCACGCCAAGGAAAGAACCTTCCGGACACGGGACGAAGTCTTCAATCTTGTATCTTCATAGTCCTGGAGTCCAGCTGAAGGTATAGTCCGGCTATCCGAACACCCCCTAATCCAGGACTCCCTCAGAGGGATGAGGTGTTGCTCAATGAGCCTTTTGCTTCATGTGCTTAATGATATGCTCCAAAATCCTTAGCTACTTTCCCATATCCACAAATGACCTAAACCCTAAGCCAAACTCGGTCCTACCGATTCTTTCTATCCGGCGCCACCGAGTTTCACATGTCTACCGATAGGGATCTCAGTCTCACCGAGACGGGGTTGCAATCTCTCTGTTTCCTTTTCGTAACTTTTCGGTCTCACCGAAAGAGCGGATCGGTCCCACCGAGATTGCAATGAAAACTCTCTGTTTCCCTTTTATAACTTCTCGGTCTCACCGAAAGAGCAAATCGGTCCCACCGAGTTTACCTGACCAACTCTCTGGTTAGCCTATTACCAAATCGGTCTCACCGAGTTTGTGTAATCGGTCTCACCGAGATTACGTTATGCCCTAACCCTAACCATATCGGTCCTACCGAGTTGCATGTCAGTCCCACCGAAAATCTCTAACGGTCACTAGGTTTACTATTTCGGTCCGACTGAGTTTGTTGATTCGGTCCCACCGATATTGGTAAATTGTATGTAATGGTTGGATTTTGTGTGGAGGCTATATATACGCCTCCACCTCCTCTTCATTCGTGGAGAGAGCCATCAGAACACATCTACACTTCCAACTCATATGTTCTGAGAGAGAACCACCTACCCTTGTGTTGAGGCCAAGATATTCCATTCCTACCATATGAATCTTGATCTCTATCCTTCCCCAAGTTGCTTTCCACTCAAATCTTCTTTCCACCAAATCCAAATCCCGTGAGAGAGAGTTGAGTGTTGGGGAGACTATCATTTGAAGCACAAGAGCAAGGAGTTCATCATCAACACACCATTTGTTACTTCTTGGAGAGTGGTGTCTCCTAGATTAGCTAGGTGTCACTTGGGAGCCTCCGACAAGATTGTGGAGTTGAACCAAGGAGTTTGTAAGGGCAAGGAGATCGCCTACTTCGTGAAGATCTACCGCTAGTGAGGCAAGTCCTTCGTGGGCGATGGCCATGGTGGGATAGACAAGGTTGCTTCTTCGTGGACCCTTCGTGGGTGGAGCCCTCCGTGGACTCGCGCAACCGTTACCCTTCGTGGGTTGAAGTCTCCATCAACGTGGATGTAGGATAGCACCACCTATCCGAACCACGGGAAAAACATCCGTGTCTCCAATAGCGTTTGAATTCTCCAAACCCTTCCCTTTACATTCTTGCAAGTTGCATGCTTTACTTTCCGCTGCCTATATACTCTTTGCATGCTTGCTTGAATTGTGTGATGATTGCTTTACTTGTCCTAAAAGTTGCTAAAATCTGTCAAGAACTAAAATTGGGAAAAGGTTAAGTTTTTATTTGGTCAAGTAGTCTAATCACCCCCCTCTAGACATACTTCCGATCCTACACACGCTCTCACAACTTTTGTCTTTAGTTGTGAAGTAAATATTTGCTACGATCTGTGAATCATTGAGATGCATCAGCAAGCGTGTTAGTTTTCCTTTGTATTTGATGGAATGTTGTAACGGGGCAACCTTGGAGTTGGAATGAAAATGGAGTGAAAAGTTTCCGTTTTTCCGAAGAAAAAATGGAAACAGAGAGAAACCAACGTTTTGTTTCGTTGGATCGCGCCATCGAGCAAAACCACCATTTAAATCATGTCTATCGTGTTTGTGTCTCACCCTCCTCCACGGCTCGACCCCACATGGTCGCTCGACATGCCACTCACCACAAACCAAGTATACGATAACTTTCTCGCTTGCTTGTCGATGGATCGCTCCATGGAGTACTAGTACTACTAGAAGAGATTGACGAGTTCGGGGAGGATAGGTAGCTCTAGCACAAACTTCTAAGAACTTTTTACATGCATGTTGTGGCCGGCTATTGCTACCTTTGAACACGGAGCAGTCGCCTGCACAAGGAAGTGGCGCGGGCGACGCTCTCTCGGCCGGCGTGCCGCTTCAATGCCAACACAAGTGAGAGGTCACGACCGCTCTGGCCTGGCATGAATGCGGCACTGACCGTTTCAGGAAGGAAGCACGCGTGGGTGATGAAGAGGGTTCGGGTTGGTCAGGAGCGGCCGTG
The DNA here is from genome assembly GCA_032464435.1 of Aegilops umbellulata. Taxonomy (NCBI): domain Eukaryota; kingdom Viridiplantae; phylum Streptophyta; class Magnoliopsida; order Poales; family Poaceae; genus Aegilops; species Aegilops umbellulata. The sequence continues at coordinate 590,350,612 of CP136057.1, forward strand.
GCAGCGGTCAGGACGCCCGCAAACAAGAGATGTTGTACGTTAATATTACCGCGTATATAATTAACAACATAAATAATGTGCCAGTTGGACAAATATGATTGGAGATGGAGATGGAAATGGAATTTTACGTAAACACAGATATGCATGTCTATGTCTATGTGTGTGTGTGCGATGACTCTCGCGACCTGGAAGCGGGCGCGTGTTTTTGATCGAGTTTTCTTTCTTGGTACGTTAAAAATTGTCCATCAGTTTTCGTTTCTTTTTTCTGGGAACGCGTGTATTCTATTTAAAACCACTCCTGTGGAGAGATTGTTTTACTCCATTATAGACTCTTGTTTGATAGAGTTTCTCATGTCTCGCTCTCTCACCCTCTCCGTATCAAAACAAGATGACAATGTCCACACTATCTCTCTCCTCACCGGTGGTCAAAGATCCGGCCGAATTCCGTACGCTGCGGGAGGTGAGGAGGTGCAGCGTTGATGTTGTCTCCGTCGGTGATGGAGGAAGCCGATGCGCACCGTCCTCTCGGAGTCGGCGCTGGCGGGACGAAGGTCCTCCGCTCCCTTGTTCGCTGCCGTCGTGTGGGCAGATCCCGCCCGCCTACCTAAGCGACATCTTGCCAACCTAAGGTATAACTTCTTGTACTGGTCCACCTCCCCAGGTCGCGGCATGCGGGTTTTCTTCTGTGCGACTACTCCCCAGCTCCCCATGTATAGTAGCTAGGGTTCGTCGGCTGGTCCAACATCAACTACTATTATAAAGGAAATGCCACCCGAAAAGTTGTCCTGACTTATGCCTCGGTGAAAGTACATGGTGGTTGTGCAGTCATTGTCCATATGCTCCTATTGCTGCTGCTAATCTAATACTATCACTGGTTAAACGAAGAAATGTTTTTTTCTCGGGTATCCTGGTTTAGTTCCCGTCAAGATAATCATGATGCTTCTGTTTGTTGGTGTACTTTTCATAATTCTTATTGATAATTGAGATGTCGTTGTTAATCTTGTAAAACAAAGTAACAACACTATATCCTTTTTTATATTTTTGGAAACAGCGATGCGTATCTCCATACCCGGGCATGTCTTCCTCAATTTTAGTGGAACTGCACAAAATTGGATGGCCATTGTTGTTCCGCCTCACTGTCCTCTGCCACGTGGTTCTTCCTTCCTCAAGCTTGATTACTGAGAAGAAACAGACCACAATGAGGATTTGTCGAACTTCATAGGTGCCTCAGCCAAACTTGATGCCAAATGGATGATGCATCACCACGATGACCTATAGATGCTCCTGGTTGTGCCTCATGGTTCTGTCGGCTGGTGAAGCTGATCGATTTTCAATGAAAAACAGGTTGTCTCCCATCAGTGCCCTTTGCTTGTTACCCATAAAGATGATATCCTTCGTCAGCTCAGCTTGGTTGCGTTGGAGACGTGGTCGTCTTTCACGTCGGTGCAATTTTATCACACAATTGGCTATGAACCAAATGTTTCCTCGTAGAAGGATCGACGTTGGTACTAAGAACATAAGTTTTGTATTGATTCCTAAGCCTTCTCACAACTTTGTCTCCAGCTCCCCTGTAATTTTATTTGTCCAGCTATTAACTTTGATTAAAAAAATGGTGTGGCCTAAAAACCCGGATGGACGTAGTAGCCCTCCATTTTTATTTACTCCGGATATTAGATTTGACTGAAGTCAAACTTTGTAAAGTTTGACCAAGTTTAGGCCGAACACAACAAACCATAATTATTAGAGAGGGCAAACTGTACATACTCTCAAACCTTTCTGATAATTGAAATTAAAATTCTTTATTTGTACACACTCTCACACGTTTCTGATAATTTGGCGCATGTGCGTTTGTTCACTTAAGGGAGGGTAGTGCATCGCACATGAAGGACAGGAAGTGCGACCAGGACGCGTGGATCATTAGTTCATCGGAAGTACTCCCTCCGTTCCTAAATATTTGTCTTTCAAGTGGTTTGAAATGGACTACCACATACAGATGTATATAGACATTTTTCACAGTGTAGATTCGCTCATTTTGATCTGTATGTAGTCATTTGTTGGAATCTCTAGAAAGACAAATATTTAGGAACAGAGGGAGTAGTAGTTTTCTTCACTGGTACGTTAAATAAATAGTTTCGGTCACTCGCAAAATAAATAAAATAAAGAGTTTCATTTCGTACTTACACAATTTAAAATGATTGTTATGGAGAGAATAAGAAAACCACTCCACTATATATTAGTCGTATACACGAGTACTATATGGACGCAGCTTCATTGACTTTAGTGCACCTGCCTTTGGTTTTATGACAGGTGGGCCCAAAACGTGGCTGGCCCACCTGTCATACAGCCAAAAGCAGGTGCAGTTAAGGCACCGGAGCTCAATCCATACTACAGTATATATATAAGTTGGAGCCTCAGTGCTTGTTCGCTAGGGTTTGCAATCTCCACACTCTCGTCGCACTACATATATATACACGCTGGAGGCTCAGCGTTCCTTTGCTAGGGTTTGCTATATTCACAGTCTCTCACCCTCTTCACTAGATCTAAACAAGACTGCGTTGTGGCCTCTGTCTCTCTCAACCCCCTCACAGCTGGCGAAGGAGGCGTCTGGATCCCGCCGCACTGGGAAGGGGAGGAGGTGCAGCGTTCACTCTATCGCCTTCGGCGAGGGAGGCAATCCACTACCGGCTGCACTTTTCTCTTTCCGAGCGCCTGTGCGGGAGGGCCACCGAACCCTTCTTCCTCGCTGTCATACATAGTGTGGGAAGATCCGACCTCCCACCGCACGCCTTGCCACATCCCAACGACCCTAAGGTATAAGTTTCTTTGAAACCATCATTGGTCTAGCTGCATGCGGATCTTTTTCAATTCTGTAGTCGATTCTAGGTTTTGGTTCAAAGAGGAAAGAAGGGTGCGGTGGGGTGGAGCATGAATCTAGGACGTGGTTCAATGAGAAAAGGAGGGAGGGAAAGTAGTATAGACTAGCTATCCAGCCTCTTTGTTGGTCGAAAAGGGAAAAGGGGGTAGCCTAGTACACACATATGTAAGGAACTAAACTCTTTGTTGAAAAGGGAAAGAAACTTGGGGGTCGGGTAGTTTGTGCAGGACTAGATTTGCTGCCCTCACATAGGAAAAAGTTTCGAAGAGAACAAATATGGGACCAACGCAGATATGCTGCTTGGCTACATACTCTGCATCACCCATTTATATGTGTGGACGCACATTGTGTTGGCATGTCCCATGTCCCATCCACATGATCGTGCAGTGTGTTTTGAGATGTTGTGCTACTTGTATTGGTACTGTTTTAAATAAATGTTGAATTGAAGCTATTGTATTGCTCTCTTTTCCCATTAAGTAGTGAACAAAAATGGGACCAACCCATACATTATGCTTGTTGCTTTGTTACAACAAACTCTGCAACACCCCCTTTATAAGTAGATGGAAGCAGATGGTGTTGTTGCGCCCACTCACCCCTGGAAATGTTTATGCTTTTTCTTAATCTAATGCTGATGGTAAAATTAAGCAATGCCACTCTTAGAATTAACTACTGAACTATTTTAAGAGAATTTCTCTGTTAATATGAATCAATGCAACCGTTTTAGAAATGCTATTGTCCTACACTTAGTTTTCCATCAACATAAGGTAGATGCTTCTTTTTGTGGCCGCATGTTTCATCCACCTTTATTGGCAGTAATTGTTTCCTTTCTTGCCTCTGTTAAATCAGGGATATCTATTCAACTTGTTGCTATAGCAAACTTAAATGTCACACCAACGACTTTACTTGATTTCAGTGCAACTGCACAAAACGAGATTGGATTTCCTATTCATGTTGGCAGATTCGTACGTGCTCTTGTGTGCGTCATGACAGGTTGGTACTTGCCTTCATCCACATGATCGTGCAGTGTGTTTTGAGATGTTGTGCTACTTGTATTGGTATTGTTTAAAATAAATGTTGAATTGAAGCTATTGCATTGCTGTCTTTTCCCATTAAGTAGTGAACAAAAATGGGACCAACCCAGACATTATGGTTGTTGCTTTGTTACAACAAACTCTACATCACCCCCTTTATAAGTAGATGGAAGCAAATGTTGTTGTTGCGCCCACTCTCCCTGGAACTGGTTATGCTTTTTGTTAATCTAATGCCACTGGTAAAATTAAGCAATGCCACTCTCAGAATTAACTACTGAATCTTATTTCAAAACTGCAACACTTGTTAGGGATTGGCGGGATTACCATTTTTGTGGCCGCATGTTTCATCCTTCTTTATTGGCCAGTAATTGATTCATTTTTTGCCTCTATTAAAACAGGGATATCTATTCAACTTGTTGGTATTGCGACATTTTGCTTCGCTTAATTTTGGTGGAACTGCACAAAATGAGACTGGATTTCCATATATGTGTTGAGATCTCTTTTAGATCATCCTTAGGAGTTGTTTCAAATCTTGGTATTGAAAGGTCAGTACCTACTTTCCTCAGAATTAACTACTGAATCTTAGTTCAAAATTCCAACACTTGTTAAGGATCGGTGAGAGTACCATTTCTGTTAGGGATCAGCCGGAGTACATGTTTAAGAAATGTATTGTTTAGATAATGTCTCTATTATTATATATCAGTTACAGTGTTTTACAAATGGTACTATCCTGCTTTGTCGTTCTTTCTACATGTTTAACCAAGGTATTGGTAAGATAACGTCTCTGTTAAAATGAATCAGTCACATTGTTTTAGGAATGATACTTTTCTGCTTTGTCGTTCTTTATACATGTCGAAACAAGGCATTGTTAAGATAATGTCTCAGTTAATATGAATGAATCACATTGATTGAGAATTGCTACTCTCCTTCTTTGTTTCCCATTAAGATAAGGTAGATCAGTAGATTTTTTTCTTCTCGGAGTACAAGTCATCAACCGTTATTTCTCAGTAATTGTTTCCCTTATACCTATTGTTGCTTACAGGGATATCAAAATTAAAGCTCGGTTTTATTCCGACTTTGATTTTAGTTGAACTGCACAAAAGGAGCCAATGTGTCTAAGGCAAACTACTGCATTAGTGGGTCCAGTTGGTCTTATCACTTTGCAGAAAGAAGCAGACACTGTTTGCGCTACATTACACAAGTACTGATCGAGAAGCTTTACAGAGTATTAGTAGACGCTGGTGACATGACTAGTCTACAGAGAGCATAGGAAACTCTACAACACGTGGAGTGCACTGGGCAAAAAGTGCCCAAACATGTACAGGAAGCCAGGACAGGACTTCAAACATGTCAATGTCATTCTAAGCAACAATGATGGGGCATCTGGGTATGGTAATTTGTTTACCGTACTTTCAGTTTGTTAGTCCACCGATTGGTGGGTTGACACTGGGGCCAATATTCATGTGTGTGCTGCTGTGTCTTTGTTTTCTTGTAGCATATAAATACGATATCCACAGGGATGCTCATCTTGATTTTAGTGGAACTGCACAAAATGTCCAGATGGTTTGTGTCCTCCATAATACTTCATCATGCACAATACATCGAATGGTTCTCTAATCATTCGTCGTCACCTTGAGCCACCAGACTATATGTTTGAATGGTGCTGCCAGCGTCGACCATTAAGAAGGGTAAGAAGAAAGACAAAAAGAGAGATGGCTGCTTTACTTGTGGTTCGGAGGAACACTGGGCAAACAAGTGCCCAAACAAGTACCAAGAAGCCAGGACAGGACTCCAAGTCTGTCAATGTCACTCTAAGCAACAATGATGGGGCCTCTGGGTATGGTAATCTGTTTACCATACTTTCAGTTTGTTAGTCCACCAATTGGTGGGTTGACACTGGGGCCAATATTCATGTGTGTGTTGATGTGTCTTTGTTTTCTGGCAGCATATAAATATGAAATCCACAGGGATGCTCAGCTTGATTTTAGAGGAACTGCACAAAATGTTCAGATGGTTCGTGTCCTCCATAATACTTCATCATGCACAATACATCGAATGGTTCTCTAATCATTCGTCGTCACCTTGAGTCATTGGACTATCAGATAACAAACTAATGACAAACCTTGCCCGTTCCACAATCATAGGCATTACATATTTTGAATGGGAAAATCTTGTCAAAGTTGACATTAGTTTAATATATTGGAATTGGAAAAACTTGTCAATTTTTCCTCATTGATGTTAGCCAGAAGACATGCATTTGATATTTTTGAGTGGGACGCCCTTTGCTGTGAGCAATGTCGATAATTTTTTCCTATTCTTGTCTTCAGTTTAGAAGTAAATATTTACTCTGCTGAGATGCATAGTCACATGAATGTTGACTTATGTAAGATATTTTAAGAGTTTGTTCTGAATATTGTCTATGTAATGCCAGGCCTTGTGTTTGATTGCAAAGTTGAGCTTGGAATGTTGTGGCATGCGGCATCACGAGCTGTTCACGATGCCTCCTGAGAATAATGCTTCGTATTGTTTTGCATGTCGATCTAATGCCAATGATTTGCTTGTTAGGAAGATCATCCTCTTCTGTTGTTTCCGTGCTTAAGAAGTTCATCGTCTTATGTTTCATTCATAGCCTATACGACAAGTCGGGTAGGTTAGACGTGAAACCATATGATGTTCCGACCAACTCATCATCTTAGGCCGTGATTGCATCATCGTTTTCCAACCAAAACCGCTTGTAAAACTGACGCTTGTAAACAAAAGCAGATGGTCTCGGGCGAAGCGCTTGGTTGGTCGATTTCGACTAGTAAAATATACACTGGTCTCTCAAAGTACACGCGTAACCCGCCGGTTTTACTTACAGACCTTGGGCCCTCGGTTTCATTACGCCTGTATTTTACGCGTTGTTTCCGATGACGAGTAGATTACACTTTTATCTTAATACAGGTGTGAAATAAACCAGACCTCCCAAGCGCGGCCTTACCGTTTCATGTCGTCTCAGTCTCTCGAAGGTGCTCATAGGTGTCCGATGATCCCGGCTTCCTGAATGAGCAGCGGGCGCTGTATCAGACCAACCGTAGGGCCCACGAGGCCCTGTCCGTCATCCTTCGAGTTGTTGCGCTCGCCGTGGCACCGAGCATTGTTGACATGGTCAATGAACATGAGGATTCAGGAGATGACTTTATTATGACTGGATGACAGTAGGGACCCACTAGGGCCATAGCCGTACGTACGCAAGTGCCTCCTTATTATGTACAACTATATTTTTTTGCTTCCTCCTGGTTTCCTGACATCACGGTCCCACACCATTGTCAACCTATGTAGTCAATATAAACTAGAGAATTGCATAAGGTGCGGCCGACAGCTGGGACCATGCAGCTTGAGCAGTATTTGTGTTTTTGAGGTGTGAGCACTGCAGAGTTTTTCTTGGCGATGTTTTCATTGTTGTTCAGAGGAGAGCAGGGTATTAACTGGGCGGGTTGTGGCCCGTCTAGCCCAGGATAGATTTCCAGCCCAGATATTCATTTTTTTCAAGATGAAAATGGCTAGCCTAGCTATACATTTTTTTGAGGAATACCCAGGCAAGGTCAACTTGTTATTCTCTGCCCCGCTGGGCTGCAAATCTTTCCTAGGAGGGATGCATTAGGCTTAACAGGAAAATGGGCTTTAAAAAATAATAAATAGGATGTAATTATAAAATCTGGGCAGTAACTATAAAATATGCACCAAACACGAAATTAGTTTATAAAATATTACTTATGGATTTTGAAAATCTTAATTTTTAATTGTTGTGCGTGCAATGTTTCGTTAGATTTTTACGTAATACAAATTTATATTTAATCTGACTAGAAATTTTGGGATAAAAATATTTTGGATCCCATCAAAATGTGGGAAATTTTATTGAATTCTGTCTAGAACGGTTGGTTGAAATTATTAACCATTGTCCTAGATAGAATATGGGTTGTACTTTTAATAAACTGTAAATGGGCTGTAGTAAATTCCATTAGAATTAATAAATGGGTTGTACATTCTTACAAATCGCAAATGGGCTATAAGTTCTCTACCACACTTGTGGGCCTACTGAGTTGACGCGTCCTCTAAAAAAAAGAAGTTGACGCGTATGCAAGGCTTTGTCAACTTATTATAGTCAACACACGGTTCCAGCAGTAGTGGCCGTTGGATGTCTATCCAACGGATGTCGTGCTTCTTCTTCAATCTCGGATATTCTAGCTTCGACCGCCCAAAAAATGATTCCTCCCCCTGACATCTGGGGCGCACCGTTTCAGAGGCTGACCTGTGGGTCTTCTAAGGTGACGCGTACCAAGGGCTTTGTCAACTTAGTCAATATAAACGATTCTAGCTGCAGTGACCGTACGATGTCCATCCAACGGCCGTAGTGCTTCTTCAACCTCTAGTCTTCTTGCTCCAGCCGCCCAAAGCAGCGCCGGTCGTGCCGCCTGCTCCTACCTCTCGTGGACGGCTGTGCTGCCATGGAGGCCTCACCGGCCCCTAGTACTCCCAACGCTGGCCAGGCCATCCCTCCACTCATCCACACCCCCTGTTATTCTGCGGCGACGACAGCCTCACACCGCAGCCGAACCAATGAACCCTCGTACTCCTCTCCGTGCGGGCTTCCACTGCCGTGACTTCCCCGGCTCGGTGTCGTCCCCTTCCTAGGCCTCACCGTCATCCATCGCCCTGGTGCTCTCGGCGCGGCGTGGTCAACGTGGTCAAGGAACGACTTCCATCGAAAGAGTACTATACGTGGAGAGGCTGACAGCTGGGTCCACGGCAGCCGCAAGCAAGTGCCTCCTTATTACGCACAACATAATTATTCCTCCACCTGACAACAGGGACCCACCGGACGGGCCACCATATTTTGCAAAATATACGTTTCCCCCCTGACTGCTGGGACCCACCAGCTACATCTTCGCACGCAAGGAAGTGCGTCCGGGCAAAAAAATGATTCGCCCCCCTGACTGCTGGGACCCACTAGCTACATCTTCGCACGGAAGGCAGTGCGACAGTCGGGACCCACCTGGTCGAAGCTTACGTAGCATTGTCGTTCTGGTGGCGAACGTGTACGTACATACTGGTCGATGTAGAGGCACGTACGTGTCATAGTAGAGGACCGCACGTAGCATGTACACGGCCAGGTTGCAAGAAAGAAAATACGGCCACGTATGTACATTCGGACGAGGTCTCGAACGCCTACTCGCACATACATACGGCCATGGCTGGGTCGGAACGGAGAAACTGTGTCGTCGTCGTGTTTATGGGGGAAACGGAATGCGTCGTGTTCATCGGGAGGCAACGGAACGCGTGGGAGCCAACCGGCTTGAATGGAATAGCGATGGAAATGAGGCCTGGCGTACCGCAGAACAGAGGAAACGGCCTTGTGTTCGACCGGCCACATTCGAAATGGGATCATGTTCATCGGGAGGAGTGTGGCGTACCGCAAAACGGAGGAAACGGACCTCCTACAATCGAAACGGGGTCCTGGTGATCGGGAGGGGTGTGGCGTACCGCAAAACGGAGGGAACGGACTTGTGTTGGAGCGCTACAGGTCGAAACGGGGGTCCTGCTCATCGGGAGGGGTGTGGCGTATCACAAAACGGGACTCCACGGGATATTGTTCATCTCCACCGTCGACCCCCTCCAGACTCCACGGGCTACTGTTCATCCACCGTCGACCTCCTCCAGCCTCCACCTACGTCTGTTCATCCACGGGCTCCTGTTCATCCAGCCTCCACCGCGCGCTACTCCACTGGCTACTGTTCAACCAGCCCTCTCAACGGGCTCCTATTCAACCACCCCTCCATGGGCTACTGTTCATCCAGCCCTCCACCGTCTACTGTTCATCCAACCCTCCACGGGGTGGTCCTGTTCATCCAGCCCTCCACGGGGTCCTGTTTATCCAGCCCCAACCGGCTCGATCGATCGGGGTCCTGTTCATCCAGAGGCAACACCACGGGGTCCTGTTCATTCACCCCCATCGGGAACTGTTCATCCAACCCCCCCCCCCCAGCAACGCCAACTGTTCATCTAGAGGCAGCATCGACCGGCTTCAGTTAGCAGCAGTAGCGAAGGAATCACTCGATCGGGTTCAGTAACGCATAGCCTGCAGTGCAATCGCTCGGGTTCAGTTAGAGCCCAACGCCTCGCACCCACGCACGTGCGTGTACGAGAGAAATGTGCATCGCTCGGCCCCGACCACCCACCGTAACCGGGAACACCCCGATATTTTCCTTGCCCTCGCTTCTACCACGGTTTTTTTCCGTCATGGACGGCCCAAAGAATGTCATGCAGCTGCGTCTCCGGCCCACCCAGGACGAAAAGCCTATTTTCTGTCATTATTTTTTGTCATAGAAGTAGAAGCCCACCACATCTATGATGATACCGGGTTTTGTCACAATTATTGTCATAGAAGTGTCATAAGTATGACATAATTTTTTTTGTTCGGCCCAAAATGTCATGGATGTGTCTTTTTTTGTAGTGAGGGTCCGTAACTTGATGATTATCCTCATTGTTGTACAGAAGAATTATGTCCTAGAAGCACCGCTAGGTGCAAGACCCACTGCAGGAGCAACTGCGAACGTTATGAACGTCTGGGAGAGCAAAGTTGATGACTACTCGATAGTTCAGTGTGCCATGCTTTACAGCTTAGAATCGGGACTTCAAAGACGTTTTGAACGACATGGAGCATATGAGATGTTCCAAGAGTTGAAGATAATATTCAGAATGTTTGGGTACCACAACCACTTGACTCAGCTGGGAGTTAATCTTCCTGATGATAGTGTCATTGACAGAGTTCTTCAATCACTGCACCAAGCTATAAAGGCTTCGTGATGAACTATAATATGCAAGGGATGCACAAGACAATTCCCGAGCTCTTCGCAATGCTAAAGGTTGCGGAGGTAGAAATCAAGAAGGAGCGTCAAGTGTTGATGGTTAACAAGACCACTAGTTTCAAGAAAAAGGGCAAAGGGAAGAAGGGTAACTTCAAGAAGAATGACAAGCAAGTTGCTGCTCAAGGGAAGAAACCCAAGTCTGGACCTAAGCCTGAGACTGAGTGCTTCTACTGTAAAGGGACTGGTCACTGGAAGTGGAACTGCCCCAAGTATTTGGCGGATAAGAAGTATGGCAAAGTCAAAGGTATATTTGATATACATGTTATTGATGTGTACCTTAATAATGCTCATAGTAGCGCCTGGGTATTTGATATTGGTTCTGTTGCTCATATTTGCAACTCGAAATAGGGGCTACGGATTAAAGGAAGATTGGCTAAGGACGAGGTGACGATGCGCGTGGGAAATGGTTCCAAAGTCGATGTGATCACCGTCGGAACCACTACTAGGAAAAGGGCTATAGATAGGATTGGTACTAATGGCGCACCAGGAAAGAAGTGCGCCACTACTATATACTAATGGCGCACCTGTTCGTGATGCGCCATTAGTGTGGAAGACACTAATGGCGCACCAGAGACAAGGTGCGCCACTAGTATGAATTTTTTTTTCCATTTTTCCATACATACAAATGGCGCATCAGGTCTACAATGCGCCATTACTAGTTCTAACTACTAATGGCGCACCAAGCAGACAGTGCGCCATTACTGCAAAAAAAATTTATTCTTTTTTTTGCAAAACTACTAATGGCGCATCTTCTCACAGTGCGCCATTACTAGTTTAAACTAGTAATGGCGCACTATGAGAAGATGCGTCATTAGTATATATATATATATATATATATATATATATATATATATATATATATATATATATATATATACTTTTTTGCAAAACTACTAATGGCGCACCACCTGCTGGTGCGCCATTAGTAACCAGGGTTACTAATGGCGCATTTGCTGGTGGTGCGCCATTAGTAACCTGGGACCCTATCTTGGACAGCCCCACACCTACCCACTCACTTTCCCCACTTCATTCCCTCCACCTCCTTCTCCAAGCTTTCGGCCGTCTCCTCCTCCTCACCTCATTTCCACCATAGATTCATCAAAATTAAGTGGTGAAATTACCTTTTCTTGATAGGTAAGTAAGGGAAAGCTATCTTCATGATGTAGATCTACTTTTTTTCTCCCTAGCTCGCTCCAACAACGTGCACATGCACTTTTTGTGGCCTAGCTAGATCTATGTATGTTTGTGGTGTTGCATGTGTTTGTGGTGTTGCATATATGTTTGTGTTTGAAGGTACCGGTATTTGAAATGCGATAGTTGCAAATATTTTGCCGGAATGTTTTGATTCATTTCCGTTTCGGCGAGAATTTTGGCACTATGCATTCTTTTTGGTCCTATTTTTAGGGAAGTCATGCCAAATTTTTTCTTGGTTCTAAAATATCGTTTTGCTCTACCCCGCAGGCGACCATGGTCCGCACGATGACTGAAGGCATCGTGAATAGGTTTTTGAGCTCCGCGAAGGCCGAGATGCTTCAAAAGAACGAGACGGAGATAAGATGTCCGTGTCGAAGATGCAAGTTGAAGAGCCTTATTGCGGACCCGGATTACGGGCAGGTGCGGGACCACCTGCTCTTGCGTGATTTCATGGATGGCTATCGATGGCAAGGTGATGAAGATGACTATGAAGTCGTCCATGGCCGGCGTCGGGCAAGAAATGAGGAAGGGCAACAAGACAAGTACCACTGCGGCGAGGGCGGGCGAGAAGACGAAGAACCTCCACGACATGATCACGACGGTGATGCTGTACACAGTCATCATGTAGAAGATGTCGTACATGATGACGAGGAAGATCAAGACGAAGGGCATGATCATGAAGATGAAGATGTTGTAGCAGACGACGATGGAGGCTGGGTGCAGGACCCTCATATTCAAGAGCTGCTTCTCAAGCAGACGGATAACGCAAGAGCTGCCGCCCGAGAGAAAGCCAAGCTGGATCAACTGGAGATAGACGCGGTTACTCCATTGTATGAAGGATGCAGGCCCGAGGATACCCGCCTGAAAGTAACGCTCATGGCTCTGGAGATGAAGGTAAAACACAAAATGACCGACGCATGCTTCGACGAGAACATGTCATTCTGGCATGAACGTCTTCCCAAGGGGAACAAGTGCCCCGACCAGTTTCGAGGAGGCGAAGAAAATCGTGTGTCCTCTGGATTTACCGCACGTGAAATACCAAGTGTGTGTCATTTATCGGGACGAGCACGCGGAGTCTACCATATGTCCGGTGTGCGGCGTCACTCGATACAAGAAGAGGAAGAAAGCTCCTCGAAAATCGGTGTGGTACTTTCCGAGCACTCCTCGTCTGCAGCGGTATTTCGCGGACCCTAAGGTAGCAAAGCTCTTGCTTTGGCACGCGGATAGGGAGGAGAAGAAGTGGGAAGATGTCGGAAATGATCCGGAGATAAATAAAAAAGACAAGATGCTGAGTCACCCTAAGGATGCGAGCCAGTGGCAAGCGTTGAACTTCGAATACCCAGAATTTGGGAAGGATCCAAGGAACATCGTGCTGGGCATGAGCACCGATGGAGTCAATCCGTTTGGCAGCCAGAGAAGCACACATAGCACCTGGCCTGTGTTTGTGTAGATGTACAACCTTCCCCCGTGGTTGTGCACGAAGAGGAAGTACATTCACATGAGTATGCTAATTGAAGGGCCGAAACAACCAGGGATGACATCAATCTGTATCTGGGGCTGCTGAAGGAGGAGCTAGACACGCTGTGGAAAATGCCAGCCAATACGTGGGACGCCGCAGAGAAAGAATATTTCCCTATGAGAGCCGCACTGCTCATGATGGTGCACGACTATCTCGGTTACGAATATCTCGGGGGGGCAGGTAGTCCACGGATTTTCTGGATGCGTAAGTTCCATGGATGACACAACGTATCGCCAGCTGGATAGAGATCCCGGGTCTTCGAAAACTGTGTTCATGGGACATCGAAGGTGGCTTCGCGATGATGACCCGTGGAGGAAACGCAAGGATCTATTCGATGGTGAAACCGAACCCCGAAAACGCCCGTGTACGAGGAGCGGCGAGGAAATAGACAAGCTGTTGAAAAATTGGAAAGACTGCCCACTGCCGGGAAAGAAGCAAAAGGCGCCAGAGCCGGGAAAGAAGCGACAGGCGCCAGAGCCGCTGCTGAAGGTATGGAAAACGAGGTCTGTTTTCTGGGACTTGCCGTACTGGAAGATCCACCATGTGCCTCACAGCCTTGATGTCATGCATATCACGAAGAACGTGTGCGAGAGTCTGCTTGGTACCCTGCTCAACATGCCAGAGAGGACCAAAGATGGGCCGAAAGCAAGGGCAGACTTGAAATCAATGGGCATCAGGCAGGAGCTTCACGCTAATTATGATGATGATGATGATGATGATGATGATGATGATGATGATGATGATGATGATGATGATGAGGTGAAGCAGGACACAGAAATTCGTCGCAAAGGCAAAAAGGCCAAGAAGACCGGAAATGACTACCCTCCCACGTGCTTCACTCTAAGTCAGGAGGAGATCGAGCAGTTTTTCACCTGCCTCCTAGGAGTAAAACTTCCTTACGGTTACGCAGGGAAGATAAGCAGATACCTAAACCCAGCGAAGCAGAAGTTTAGCGGGATGAAGTCTCACGACTGTCACGTGCTGATGACGCAGATACTTCTAGTTGCACTCCGTGGGATCTTGGATGCGCACGTCCGTGAAACGCTATTTGGCCTATGCAACTGTTGGAGAACGTAGCATAAATTCAAAATTTTCCTACGTGTCACCAAGATCTATCTATGGAGAAACCAGCAACGAGGGGAAGGAGAGTGCATCTACATACCCTTGTAGATCGCTAAGCTGAAGCGTTCAAGTGAACGGGGTTGATGGAGTCGTACTCGTCGTGATCCAAATCACCGATGACCAAGTGCCGAACGGACGGCACCTCCGCGTTCAACACACGTACACCCCGATGACGTCTCCCATGCCTTGATCCAGCAAGGAGAGAGGGAGAGGTTGAGGAAGACTCCATCCAGCAGCAGCACAACGGCATGGTGGTGGTGGAGGAGCGTGGCAATCCTGCAGGGCTTCGCCAAGCACCGCAAGAGAGGAGGAGGGAGAGAGGTAGGGTTGCGCCAAGAGGGAGATCAAATCGTGTGTTGGGCAGCCCCAAAACCTCAAGTATATATAGGGGAAGGGGAGGGGCTGCGCCCCCATCTAGGGTTCCCTCCCTAGGGGTGGCGGCCAGCCTAGATCCCATCTAAGGGAGGCGGCCAAGGGGGAGGGGGAGAGGGAGGCGCACCAGGAGTGGGCCTTAGGGCCCATCTGCCCTAGGGTTTGCCCCCCTTTCCCTCTTCCTTGCGCCTTGGGCCTTGTGGGGGGCGCACCAGCCCACCTGGGGCTGGTCCCCTCCCACACTTAGCCCAAGTAGCCCTCCGGGGATGGTGGCCCCACTTGGTGGACCCCCGGACACCTCCGGTGGTCCCGGTACACTACCGGTGATGCCCAGAACACTTCCGGTGGCCAAAACCATACTTCCTATATATAAATCTTTACCTCTGGACCATTCCGGAACTCCTCGTGACGTCCGGGATCTCATCCGGGACTCCGAACAACATTCGGTAACCACATACAAGCTTCCTTTATAACCCTAGCGTCATCGAACCTTAAGTGTGTAGACCCTACGGGTTCGGGAGACATGCAGACATGACCGAGACGTTCTCCGGTCAATAACCAACAGCGGGATCTGGATACCCATGTTGGCTCCCACATGTTCCACGATGATCTCATCGGATGAACCACGATGTCAAGGACTTAATCAATCCCGTATACAATTCCCTTTGTCTATCGGTACGATACTTGCCCGAGATTCGATCGTCGGTATCCCGATACCTTGTTCAATCTCGTTACCGGCAAGTCTCTTTTACTCGTTCCGCAACACATCATCCCGTGATCAAATCCTTGATCACATTGTGCACATTATGATGACGTCCTACCGAGTGGGCCCAGAGATACCTCTCCGTCACACGGAGTGACAAATCCCAGTCTCGATTCGTGCCAACCCAACAGACACTTTCGGAGATACCCGTAGTGCACCTTTATAGCCACCCAGTTACGTTGTGACGTTTGGCACACCCAAAGTATTCCTACGGTATCCGGGAGTTGCACAATCTCATGGTCCAAGGAAATGATACTTGACATTAGAAAAGCTTTAGCATACGAACTACATGATCTTGTGCTAGGCTTAGGATTGGGTCTTGTCCATCACATCATTCATCTAATGATGTGATCCCGTTATCAATGACATCCAATGTCCATGGTCAGGAAACAGTAACCATCTATTGATCAACGAGCTAGTCAACTAGAGGCTTACTAGGGACATGGTGTTGTCTATGCATCCACACATGTATCTGAGTTTCCTATCAATACAATTCTAGCATGGATAATAAACGATTATCATGAACAAGGAAATATAATAATAACCTATTTATTATTGCCTCTAGGGCATATTTCCAACAGTCTCCCACTTGCACTAGAGTCAATAATCTAGTTCACATCGCCATGTGATTGCAATGATTCCAACACCCATGGGGTTTGATCATATCTCGCTTGTGAGAGAGGTTACTAGTCAACGGGTCTGAATCTTTCAGATCCGTGTGTGCTTTACAAATATCTATGTCATATCCTAGATGCAGCTACCATGCTCTATTTGGAGCTATTCCAAATAACTGTTCTACTATACGAATCCAGTTTACTACTCAGAATAATCTGGATTAGTGTCAAAGCTTGCATCGGCGTAACCTTTTACGACGAACTCTTTTACCACCTCCATAATCGAGAAAATTCCTTAGTCCACTAGTTACTAAGGATAACTTTGACCGTTGTCCTGTGATCCATTTCTAGATCACACTTGTACCCCTTGACTGACTCATGGTTTGGCACACTTCAGGTGCGGTACATAACATAGCATACTTTAGAGCCTAGGACTAAAGCATAGGGGACGACCTTCGTCCTTTCTCTCTATTCTGCCGTGGTCATGTCTTGAGTCTTGCTCAATACTCACACCTTGTAACACAGCCGAGAACTCCTTCTTTGCTGATCTAGTTTTGAACTCCTTCAAAATCTTGTCGTGGTATGTGTTTGTTTGAAAGTACTATTAAGCGATTTTGATCTATCCTTATAGATCTTGATGCTCAATGTTTAAGTAGCTTAATCCAGGTTTTCATTGAAAAACATTTTTCAAACAACCCTATATGCCTTCCAGAAGTTCTTCATCATTTCCGATAAGCAATATGTCAACAACATATATTCATCAGAAATTCTATAGTGCTCCCACTCACTTCTTTGGAAATACAAGTTTCTCATAAACTTTGTATAAACCCAAATCTTTGATCATCTCATCAAAGCGTACATTCCAACTCCGAGATGCTTACTCCAGTCCTTAGAAGGATTGCTGGAGCTTTGCATACTTGTTAGCATCTTTCAGGATCGACAAAAACTTCTGGTTGTATCACATACAACCTTTCCTCAAGAACAAGGAGACAATATTTTGACATCCTATCTGCAAGATTTCATAAATAATGCAGTACCTGCTAATTCCAACAGACTCTTAGCATCGCTACGAGTGAGAAAGTCTCATCGTAGTCAACTCCTTGAACTTGTCGGGAAACATCTTAACGACAAGTCGAGCTTTCTTAATGGTGACATTTACCATTATTGTCCGTCTTCCTTTTAAAATCCATCTATACTCAACAGCCTTACGACCATCGGGCCGTTCTGCCAAAGTCTACACTTTGTTTTCATACATGGATCCTCTCTCGGATTTTATGGCCTCGAGCCATTCATCGGAATCCGGGCCCACCATCGCTTCTCCATAGCTCGTAGGTTCATTGTTGTCTAGAAACATGACTTCCAAGACAGGATTACGTACCACTCTGAAGTAGTACGCATCCTTGTCATCCTACGAGGTTTGGGAGTGACTTGATCCGAAGTCTCATGATCACTATCATAAGCTTCCACTTCAATTGGTGTAGGTGCCATAGGAACAACTCCTGTGCCCTGCTACACACTAGTTGAAGTGACGGTTCAATAACCTCATCAAGTCTCCACCATCCTCCCACTCAAGTCTTTCGAGAGAAATTTTTTCCTCGTCAAAGGACCCGATTTGAGAAACAATCCCTATTGCTTTCGGATCTGAGACAGGAGGTATAACCAACTGTTTTGGGTATCCTATGGAGATGCATTTATCCGCTTTGGGTTCGAGCTTATCAGCCTGAAACTTTTTCACATAAGCGTCGCAGCCCCAAACTTATAAGAAATGACAGCTTAGGTTTTCTCTAAACCATAGTTCATCCGGTGTCATCTTATCGGAATTACGTGGTGCCCTATTTAAAGTGAGTGCGGTTGTCTCTAATGCCTAACCCATGAACGATAGTGGTAATTCGATAAGATACATCATGGTATGCATCATATCCAATAGGGTGCAGTTATGATGTTCGGACACACCATCACACTATGGTGTTCCAGATGGTACTAGTCGTGAAATAATTTCCACAATGTCTCAATTGTGTACCAAACTCGCAACTCAGATATTCATCTCTATGATCATATCATAGATATTTTATCCTCTTGTCACGACGATCTTCAGCTTCATTATGAAATTACTTGAACCATTCAATAATTCAGACTTGTGTTTCATCAAGTAAATATGCTCAGTACCTACTCAAATCATCTGTGAAGTAAGAGCATAATGATATCCACTGCATGCATCAGCACTCATTGGACTGCACACATCAAAATGTGTTACTTCCAACAAGTTGCTTTCTTGTTCCATTTTACTGAAACCGAAGCTTTCAGTCATCTTGCCCATGTGGTATGATTTGCATGTCTCATGCGATTCAAAATCAAGCGAGTCCAAATGGTCCATCTGCATGGAGTTTCTTCATGCGTATATACCAATAGACATGGTTCACATGTCTCAATCCTTTTCAAAATTGAGTGAGTCCAAAGATCCATCAACATGGAGCTTCTTCATGCGTTTTATACCAATATGACTTACATGGCAGTGCCACAAGTAGGTGGTACTATCATTACTATCTTATATCTTTTGGCATGAACATGTGTATCACTATGATCGAGATTCAATAAACCATTCATTTTAGGTGCAAGACCATTGAAGGTATTATTCAAATAAATAGAGTAACCATTATTCTCCTTAAATGAATAACCGTATTGTGATAGACATAATCCAATCATGTCTATGCTCAACGCAAACACCAAATAACAATTATTTAGGTTTAACACCAATCTCGATGGTAGAGGGAGCGTGTGATGCTTGATCATATCAACCTTGGAAACACTTCCAACACATCTCGTCAGCTCACCTTTAGCTAGTCTCCGTTTATTCCGTAGCTTTTATTTCGAGTTACTAACACTTAGCAACCGAACCGGTATCTAATACCCTGATGCTACTAGGAGTACTAGTAAAGTACACATTCACATAATGTATATCCAATATACTTCTATCGACAGCCTTCTCATCTACCAAGTATCTAGGGTAATTCTACTCCAGTAGCTGTTCTCCTCATTACAGAAGCACTTAGTCTCGGGTTTGGGTTCAACCTTGGGTTTCTCCACTAGAGCAGCAGCTGATTTGTCGTTTCATGAAGGATCCCTTCTTGCCCTTGCCCTTCTTGAAACTAGTGGTTTCACTAACCATCAATAATTGATGCTCCTTCTTGATTTCTACTTTCGCGGTGTCAAACATCGCGAATATTTCAAGGATCATCATATCCATCCCTGATATAGTTCATCACAAAGCTGTAGCAGCTTGGTGGCAATGACTTTGGAAAAACATCACTATCTTATCTGGAAGATCAACTCCCACTCGATTCAAGTGATTGTTGTACTCAGACAATCTGAGCACAAGCTCAACGATTGAGCTTTTCTCCCTTAGTTTGCAGGCCAAGAAAATCGCCGGAGGTCTTATACCTCTTGACGTGGGCACGAGCCTGAAATCCCAATTTCAGCCCTCGAAACATCTCATATGTTCCACGACATTTCAAAATTTCTTCGGTGCCTCAATTCTAAACCATTTATCATTACCGAACTATCATGTAGTCATCAAAACGCGTATGTCAGATGTTCGCAACATCCACAGACCACGTTCGAGGTCCAGCACACCGAGCGGTGCATTAAGGACACAAGCCTTCTATTGTCCGCATAATTGCTACTATCAACTTTCAACTATATTTTCTCTAGGAATGTATCTAACTCAGTAGAACTAAAGCGCGAGATTATGACATAATTTGCAAAGTTCTTTTGACTATGTTCAGGATAATTAAGTTCATCTTATGAACTCCCACTCAGATAGACATCCCTCTAGTCATCCAAGTGATTACATGATCCGAGTCAACTAGGCCGTGTCCGATCATCACGTGAGACGTACTAGTCAACGTCGGTGAACATCTTCATGTTGATCGCATCTACCATACGACTCATGCTCGACCTTTTGGTCTTCTGTGTTCCGAGGCCATGTCTGTACATGCTAGGCTCGTCATGTCAACCTAAGTGTTTGCATGTGTTCCGAGGCCATGTCTGTACATGCTAGGCTCGTCAGCACCCGTTGTATTCGAACGTAAGAATCTATCACACCCGATCATCACGTGGTGCTTAGAAATGACGAACTTTCACAACGGTGCATAGTTAGGGGGAACACTTTCTTGAAATTTTAATGAGGGATCATCTTATTTACTACCGTCGTTCTAAGCAAATAAGATGCAAAAACATGATAAACATCACATGCAATCAAATAGTGACATGATATGGCCATCATCACTTTGCTCCTTTTGATCTCCATCTTCGGGGCTCCATGATCATCGTCGTCACCGGCATGACACCATGATCTCCATCATCATGATCTCCATCATCGTGTCTTCATGAAGTTGTCACGTCAACTATTACTTCTACTACTATGGCTAACGGTTAGCAATAAAGTAAAGTAATTACATGACGTTTATGTTGACACGCAGGTCATAAATAAATTAAAGACAACTCCTATGGCTCCTGCCGGTTGTCATACTCATCGACATGCAAGTCGTGATTCCTATTACAAGAACATGATCATCTCATACATCACATATATCATTCATCACATCCTTTTGGCCATATCACATCACATAGCATACAATGCAAAAACAAGTTAGACGTCCTCTAATTGTTGTTTGCATGTTTTACGTGGCTGCTATGGGTTTCTAGCAAGAACGTTTCTTACCTACACAAAACCACAACGTAATATGTCAATTGCTATTTACCCTTCATAAGGACCCTTTTCATCGAATCCGATCCGACTAAAGTGGGAGAGACTGGCACCCGCTAGCCACCTTATGCAACTAGTGCATGTCAGTCGGTGGAACCTGTCTCACGTAAGTGTACGTGTAAGGTCGGTCCGGGCCGCTTCATCCCACAATGCCGCCGAATCAAGATTGACTAGTAACGGTAAGCATATTGAACAAAATCAACGCCCACAACTACTTTGTGTTCTACTCGTGCAAAGAATCTACGCAATAGACCTAGCTCTGATACCACTGTTGGAGAACGTAGCATAAATTCAAAATTTTCCTACGTGTCACCAAGATCTATCTATGGAGAAACTAGCAACGAGGGGAAGGAGAGTGCATCTACATACCCTTGTAGATCGCTAAGCGGAAGCGTTCAAGTGAACGGGGTTGATGGAGTCGTACTCGTCGTGATCCAAATCACCGATGACCAAGTGCCGAACGGACGGCACCTCCGCGTTCAACACACGTACAGCCCGGTGACGTCTCTCATGCCTTGATCCAGCAAGGAGAGAGGGAGAGGTTGAGGAAGACTCCATCCAGCAGCAGCACAACGGCGTGGTGGTGGTGGAGGAGCGTGGCAATCCGGCAGGGCTTCGCCAAGCACCGCAAGAGAGGAGGAGGGAGAGAGGTAGGGCTGCGCCAAGAGGGAGATCAAATCGTGTGTTGGGCAGCCCCAAAACCTCAAGTATATATAGGGGAAGGGGAGGGGCTGCGCCCCCATCTAGGGTTCCCTCCCTAGGGGTGGCGGCCAGCCTAGATCCCATCTAAGGGAGGCGGCCAAGGGGGAGGGGGGAGAGGGAGGCGCACCAGGAGTGGGCCTTAGGGCCCATCTGCCCTAGGGTTTGCCCCCCTTTCCCTCTTCCTTGCGCCTTGGGCCTTGTGGGGGGGCGCACCAGCCCACCTGGGGCTGATCCCCTCCCACACTTAGCCCAAGTAGCCCTCCGGGGATGGTGGCCCCACTTGGTGGACCCCCGGACACCTCCGGTGGTCCCGGTACACTACCGGTGATGCCCAGAACACTTCCGGTGGCCAAAGCCATACTTCCTATATATAAATCTTTACCTCCGGACCATTCCGGAACTCCTCGTGACGTCCGGGATCTCATCCGGGACTCCGAACAACATTCGGTAACCACATACAAGCTTCCTTTATAACCCTAGCGTCGTCGAACCTTAAGTGTGTAGACCCTACGGGTTCGGGAGACATGCAGACATGAGACGTTCTCCGGTCAATAACCAACAGCGGGATCTGGATACCCATGTTGGCTCCCACATGTTCCACAATGATCTCATCGGATGAACCACGATGTCAAGGACTTAATCAATCCCGTATACAATTCCCTTTGTCTATCGGTACGATACTTGCCCGAGATTCGATCGTCGGTATCCCGATACCTTGTTCAATCTCGTTACCGGCAAGTCTCTTTTACTCGTTCGGCAACACATCATCCCGTGATCAACTCCTTGATCACATTGTGCACATTATGATGACGTCCTATCGAGTGGGCCCAGAGATACCTCTTCGTCACACGTAGTGACAAATCCCAGTCTCGATTCGTGCCAACCCAACAGACACTTTTGGAGATACCCGTAGTGCACCTTTATAGCCACCCAGTTACGTTGTGACGTTTGGCACACCCAAAGTATTCCTACGGTATCCGGGAGTTGCACAATCTCATGGTCTAAGGAAATGATACTTGACATTAGAAAAGCCTTAGCATACGAACTACATGATCTTGTGCTAGGCTTAGGATTGGGTCTTGTCCATCACATCATTCATCTAATGATGTGATCCCGTTATCAATGACATCCAATGTCCATGGTCAGGAAACAGTAACCATCTATTGATCAACGAGCTAGTCAACTAGAGGCTTACTAGGGACATGGTGTTGTCTATGCATCCACACATGTATCTGAGTTTCCTATCAATACAATTCTAGCATGGATAATAAACGATTATCATGAACAAGGAAATATAATAATAACCTATTTATTATTGCCTCTAGGGCATACTTCCAACAGCAACTTTTTCGACGTCATCTCTCGTAAGTCGATTGGCGTGAGGCAACTCAGAAGGCTACAGGAAGAGATCGTGGTGATACTATGCGAGCTTGAGATGTACTTCCCACCTGCATTCTTCGACGTTATGGTGCATCTGCTGGTCCATATCGTGGAGGATATCATCCAACTCGGGCCGACGTTCCTGCACAGCATGATGCCGTTCGAAAGGATGAATGGTGTCATCAAATGATGCGTTCGCAACATGTCACGTCCAGAGGGAAGTATAGCCAGGGGCTTTCTGACCGAAGAGTGCATCTCCTACTGCACGAATTATCTAGGCATCGAGAACCCCGTTGGTCAGCCCGTCAACAAGGGCGCCGGTGCGAGCCAGCCGGCACCGAGTTCGATCCGTGCTCAGGACGGGCCACGTTCACCTAAGGATATCTCGAGGAGGGTGGATGTGGCGGGTAGGGCAATGCTACCGCCAAATATGCTGAATGCTGCAACCGGTGCTATGCGGAGTCTGCACGACAGTGTTCTTTCTTTGGGGAAGCGGCGTCTCAGAGAGAAGGATGTGGCATACCCGGTTTTCGTGGCCAAGGTGCCAGAGGGCAAGGGCTTTGTGGATGGCGACATCGGGGGTACGATCGTCCTGCGGTTTGATGACATCTTTGCTATGTTTAACCTTCATTCGCTGCACTACACCTTCGTTCGGCTGTTTTCGCTGAGTATGCAGATGCGGATCATTAGAGACAAGACCCCGGACATCGTGATAGTCGACCCCTTCTACATGCGTGCCAAGCACTTGAGCAGCGCTGGGGACCGCCAAGTTGCGAGTTCACACCTCGAAGGCGTCATTCTGGAAAACGCAGATAAGGATAACTTCCTTGTGCCTTACTATCCCGAGTAAGTCATCCCTTAACCGCCCCGTAACATATGACTTCTTAGATTTCGATCGTTCTTTTTTTTCTAACATTCCGTGTTCTGTGCAGTGACACACATTGCACACTCATCCTCTTAAGCCCAAAATATTCCATGGCCACGTATTTAGACCCGAACCGTAACTCCAACATAGACTACACAAATGTCAAGAAAGTTCTTGATGATGTTCTCCCCGGCTACGCCAAATCTGGAGGCACCTTCACCAGGCCAGTTCGTAAGTACGGCAAGCACATGTTCTCACACAATACGAAGTTCTGCTGCGTCAAGCAGCCGCCTGGCGGTCAGAAGGATGCCTACTACGCCCTCCATCACATGCGGGCGATCGTAAGGGACCATCATAAACTTCTGCTACCGGATAATCTCAAAGATTGGGCCGCGAGCTTGTCCGCAATCCAGGATGCGGACCTCAGACAAGAATTCTTTCGCATCCAGTCGGAGTTTGCGGACATCATCCATCAAGATGTCCTCCATACCTCGGGGCAGTTCTTCCTCAGATATCAACCGTCCAACAGTGAGATAGACGGAACGCTACAAATGCAGGGTGACAACACCCGCGATTTCATGACCATCACGACAGACGGCGGCTTCACCCACGCTCCTGTTCGATGAGTCGAGTCGAAAGTAGTGATGTGTAGTTCTGAAACATTGATTGGCTCATGTTGTAATTATACTTTAATGAATTCGTATGTCTCTTTGGTTTGGACAGTCGTTCAACTTAGATGTAATCAATGCTATTTATTAGTAGGACCATGAATCGTGCTATTAATGTCTTGCTTTTCTCTTCCGATCCTTTTGTTGCATACTTACATATTGCTTATGTATTGTCTGTTGTTTGGCTTGTGTATAGAGATGCCGTCGTATGTCGTGTAAAAGGGTAAGGTTCCCGGAGTCTACGATGACTGGGAGGAGTGTCGGAGACAGGTTCACCGTTTCAGCGGTAACAGTTACAAAGGGTACACCACTAGGGCGGAGGCCGAATCTAGATACACACGCTATCTAGTGGGAGAGAGGAGGGAGCGTTGGAGGAACCGGATGAAGACCAGTTTGATCGCGATGATGCTCATCGTGATGACCACAACTCTCTTCTATGTGATGGTAGTTTAGATGATCGATATCGACTTGTAATGTGAAGACAAACTCGATACTCGCGGTCTTGAGACTTGTAATGTTGTATCTTTGTTCGGTCTTTTGAATTCGGAGACTAATATGATGAATTGTATTCGGAGACTAATCTTCTATTGTATTCGATGAAACTGGTGTTGTTGTGTGCTGCTGTCTATATTCTGTCTAATAATATATTTTATATTCTGTCTAATAATATATTTTGTAACCTGCGCAAAAATAAGAAAAGGAAAAAAATAAACCAAATATTCATACTAATGGCGCATCACCACCAGGTGCGCCATTAGTATGCCGAAGGATACTAATGGCGCATCAGCGGAGAATGCGCCATTAGTATGACAAAGCCATGCTTACGTATGGCCCCCCTGGAGTCACACTAATGGCGCATGTTGTTACATACTAATGGCGCACTAGTTGGTGCGCCATTAGTATACCAGATACTAATGGCGCACCTTTGGTGCGCCATTAGTAAGCTATACTAGTGGCGTGCTACTAATGGCGCACTGGTAATGCGCCATTAGTAGGCAAAACCAGTGCGCCATTAGTAGGCCTTTTCCTAGTAGTGAACGCTACCTCTACATCTACCATCAGGATTAGTTTTAGACCTAAATAATTTTTATTTGGTGCCAGCATTGAGCATGAACATTATATCTTGATCTTGTTTGATGCAAGACAGTTATTCATTTAAATCAGGGAATAATGGTTGTTCTATTTATATGAGTAATATCTTTTATGGTCATGCACCCTTGATGAGTGGTCTATTTTTGTTGAATCTCGATTGTAGTGATACACATGCTCATAATATTAAAACCAAAAGATGCAAAGTTAATAATGATAGTGCAACTTATTTGTGGCACTGCCGTTTAGGTCATATTGGTGTAAAACGCATGAAGAAACTCCATGTTGATGGACTTTTGGAATCACTTGATACTTGCGAACCATGCCTCATGGGCAAGATGACTAAAACTCCGTTCTCTGGAACAATTGAGTGAGCAACTGACTTGTTGGAAATAATACATACTGATGTATGCAGTCCGATCAGTGTTGAGGCTCATGGCGGGTATCGTTATTTTGTGACCTTCACATATGATTTGAGCAGATATGGGTATAACTACTTGATGAAACATAAGTCTGAAACATTTGAAAAGTTCAAAGAATTTTAGAGTGAAGTGGAAAATCACCGTAACAAGAAAATAAAGTTTCTACGATTTGATCGTGGAGGTGAATATTTGAGTTATGAGTTTGGTCTTCATTTGTAACAATGTGGAATAGTTTCCCAACTCACGCCACCTGGAACACCATAGCGTAATGGTGTGTCCGAACATCGTAACTGCACTGTATTAGATATGGTGCGATCTATGATGTCTCTTACTAATTTACCGCTATTGTTTTGGGTTTATGCTTTAGAGACGGCTACATTCAAATTAAATAGGGCACCATCTAAATCCGTTGAGACTGTGGTTTGGCAAGGAACCTAAGATGTCGTTTCTTAAAGTTTGGGGTTGTGATGCTTATGTGAAAAAGCTTCAACCTAATAAGCTCGAACCCAAATCGGAGAAATGTGTCTTCATAGGATACCCAAAGAATACTGTTGGGTACACCTTCTATCACAGACCCGAAGGCAAGATATTCATTGCTAAGAATGGATCCTTTCTAGAGAAGGAGTTTCTCTCGAAAGAAGTGAGTGGGAGGAAATTAGAACTTGATGAGGTAATTGTACCTTCTCCCAGGGACGGAGCTAGAAAATTTGGCCATTGGGTTCACTCGAGGGCTACATTCCGTATAGCTTTATTTTGGTTTGCCAGAGTGTGTACCAACTCTCATAAAATTTCCTTATTTTTTGACTCTTCTGACTCGTCATGGCCTCGAAAAGTTAAGCCTTAATGCAATAAGTATCTCAACGAATCAACGAAAGCATTAAGCCAGATTCAATTTTGCTTTTTTGTATGGTCAGTTTGCTTATCAAGAGCAACCTGAATTGACTGAACTTGATTCATCAAAGCAACACATCTTTCTACTATTACATTACGAAAGCTAATAACACTACCCTTACCCTCATGAGTATATAGTCTGCTTTTCTTGTTCCAACCGTTCTAGCCGTTAATTGCAAATGCACCTGTCCCAGCTTGTCCCTCATCGTAATCTTTGAAAAGGTAGCCGAAGAAGGCCTAATTCACTTTATCATTATACTCAAGTCAAGGACAATACTCATCAACAATCTGGATTAAATCTCCATTGAGTATCTCCAATCTCCCTCTGTGGATAATCAAAATTATACGATGGCCTATAAGGTCCCCTCGTTAAATATTTGTGCCTTCTCTCATCTTGCTTCTTTGGATTTCTTGTGTACTCCGAAATTCTCATCCGATCCTCCGTATCATAAGGCAACTTATCTAAGTTAATTTATGTATGAATATAGTAGGCTTCGAGAGAGTTAACTGCAGTGACATTCGATGCACTTTGCCTAGGTCTAATGGGTGACCTCGATGTGCCTGTATCATTATCTTGATCTAGTGACCGAGTTCCCTTTGAAGAATACCGCTCCATAGATTAGATCAATCAAAGTGCATGGATTTCTTTAGGAGACTAGGGCAAAACAACCACTGTTGTATTGGGCTATTAGGTCAGATAGAACATAGACAAGAGAGAGAGAGAGAGGATACAGCAATGTAATCTAATTACATCAACTTTTGGGATTTAATTGTTGCCAATGTCGATCTGTGGCTGCCTGCTTGCCGCGGTCATGCGGCGGCGGCAGAGTCACCAAGCAACAGGAAGAGGCGAGATGGGAGTCAAAGAAACGGAAAGACAAACAATGAAAAAAAAATAAGACGATAGATGAGGCGTGCCGCATGTGGCTGCATGTTTGCGCACTCACGGACTCATGGTTTAGGCATGTGAATGGATTAGCGGGTTGTTGCTTTTGGGGCCTTTGTTCCATGTGAGGTATATTTGTTGGGGTCAGACAACATATTTTACTGGGTTCACGTCACATAAATACGTATATATACAAACGTACCAAGCAAAATCCATTGGGTTCACTTGAACCCAATATCTCTACGCTAGCTCCGCCGCTGCCTTCTCCCGAGTTCGAAAGTAGTTCATCACAGAAATCAGTTCCAGTGATTCCTACACCAATCAGTGAGGAAGATAATCATGATGATCATGAAACTTCATATGAAGTTACTACTGAACCTCGTAGGTCAACCAAAGTATGATCCGCACCAGAGTGGTACGGTAATGTTGTTCTGGAGATCATGTTACTTGACCATGACGAACCTACGAACTATGAGGAAGCGATGATGGGCCCAGATTCCGTGAAATGGCTTGAGGCCATGAAATCTGAGATGGGATCTATGTATGAGAACAAAGTGTGGACTTTGGTTGACTTGCCCAATGATCGGCAAGGAATAGAGAATTAATGGATCTTCAAGAAGAAGACTGACGCTGACAGTAATGTTACTATCTACAAAGCTCGGCTTGTTACGAAAGGTTTTCGAAAAGTTCAAGGAGTTGACTATGATTAGACCTTGTCACCCGTAGCTATGCTTAAGTCTGTCCGAATCATGTTGGCAATTGCCGCATTTTATGATTATGAAATTTGGCAAATGGATGTCAAAACTGCATTCCTTAATGGATATCTTAAAGAAGAGTTGTATATGATGCAACTAGAAGGTTTTGTCGATCCTAAAGGTGCTAACAAAGTGTGCAAGCTCCAGCGATCCATTTATGGACTGGTGCAAGCCTCTCGGAGTTGGAATATACGCTTTGATAGTGTGATCAAAGCATATGGTTTTATACAGACTTTTGGAGAAGCTTGTATTTACAAGAAAGTGAGTGGGAGTTCTGTACGATTTCTAATATTATATGTGGATGACATATTGTTGATTGGAAATAATACGGAATTTCTGGATAGCATAATAGGATACTTGAATAAGAAATTTTCAATGAAAGACCTAGGTGAAGCTACTTATATATTGGGCATCAAGATCTATAGAGATAGATCGAGACACTTAATTGGACTTTCACAAAGCACATACATTGATAAAGTTGTGAAGAAGTTCAAAATGGATCATCAAAGAAAGGGTTGTTGCTTGTGTTACAAGGTGTGAAGTTGAGTCAGACTCAATGCCCGACCACTGCATAAGATAGAGTGAAAATGAAAGTCATTCCCTATGCTTCAGCCATAGGTTCTATCATGTATGCAATGCTGTGTACCAGACCTGATGTGTGCATTGCTATAAGTTTAGCAGGGAGGTACCAAAGTAATCCAGGAGTGGATCACTGGACAACGGTCAAGAACATCCTGAAATACCTGAAAAGGACTAAGGATATGTTTCTCGTTTATGGAGGTGACAAAGAACTCGTAGTAAATGGTTACGTCGATGCAAGCTTTGACACTGATTCGGATGACTCTAAGTCACAAACCGGATACGTATTTATATTGAATGATGGAGCTGTCAGTTGGTGCAGTTCCAAGCAGAGCATCGTGGCGGGATCTACGTGTGAAGCAGAGTACATAGCTGCTTCGGAAGCAGCAAATGAAGGAGTTCATATCCGATCTAGGTGTAATACCTAGTGCATCAGGTCCAATGAAAATCTTTTGTGACAATACTGGAGTAATTGCCTTGGTGAAGGAATCCAGATTACACAAGAGAACCAAACACATCAAGATACGCTTCAATTCCATCCGCGATCAAGTCAAGGATGGAGACATAGAGATTTGCAGAATACATACGGATCTGAATGTTGCAGACCCGTTGACTAAGAATCTTCCACGAGCAAAACATGATCAGCACCAAGACTCCATGGATGTTAGAATCATTACTATGTAATTCTAGATTATTGACTCTAGTGCAAGTGGGAGACTGAAGGAAATATGCCCAAGAGGCAATAATAAAGTTGTTATTTATATTTCCTTATATCATGGTAAATGTTTATTATTCATGCTAGAATTGTATTAATTGGAAACTTAGTACATGTGTGAATACATAGACAAACAGAGTGTCCCTAGTATACCTATACTTGACTAGCTCGTTAATCAAAGATGGTTAAGTTTCCTAACCATGGACATGTGTTGTCATTTGATGAACGGGATCACATCATTGGAGAATGATGTGATGGACAAGACCCATCCGTTAGCTTAGCATAATGATCGTTTAGTTTTATTGCTATTGCTTTCTTCATGACTTATACATATTCCTTTGACTATGAGATTATGCAACTCCCGAATACCGGAGGAACACTTTGTGTGCCATCAAATGTCACAACGTAACTGGGTGATTATAAAGATGCTCTACAGGTATCTCCGATGGTGTTTGTTGTGTTGGCATAGATAAAGATTAGGATTTGTCACTCCGTGTATCGGAGAGGTATCTCTGGGCCCTCTCGATAATGCACATCACAATAAGCCTTGCAAGCAATGTGACTAATGAGTTAGTTACGGGATGATGCATTATGGGGTGAGTAAAGAGACTTGTTGGTAACTATATTGAACTAGGGTATGATGATACCGACGATCGAATCCCGGGAAAGTAACATAGCAATGACAAAGGGAACAACATATGTTGTTATGCGGTTTGACCGATAAAGATCTTCGTAGAATATGTAGGAGCCAATATGAGCATCCAGGTTCCGCTATTGGTTGTTGACCGAAGATGTGTCTCGGTCATGTCTACATAGTTCTTGAACCCATAGGTTCCGCACGCTTAACGTTCGATTACGATTTTGTATTATATGAGTTATGGGTTTTGATGACCGAATGTTGTTCGGAGTCCCGGATGAGATCACAGACAGGACGAGTAGTCTCAAAATGGTCGTTATAAAGAATGATATATTGGACGATGTTATTCGGACACCTGAAGATTTCCGAGAGGTAGCGGAAAAAAATGGAGTGCCAGAGGGGTTACCGAAACCCCCCGGGGAAGTAATGGGCCAACATGGGCCTTGGGGGAGAGAGATGGTAGGCCACGAGGAGGTGGCACCCCCCCATGGGGAGTCCGAATAGGACTAGGTGAGGGGGCGCAACCCCCCCTTTCCCTCTCCCTCTCCCTCTCCCTTCCTTCTTCCCACTTCCACCAAGTGGAATCCTACTAGGACTTGGAGTCCTAGTAGGACTCCTGTCTCTTGGCGCGCCCTATAGGGGGCGGCCGGCCTCCCTCTCTCCTCCTTTATATACGGAGGCGGGGGGCACCCTAGAACACACAAGATCAATTGTATTAGACGTGTGCGGTGCCCTCCTCCACTGATTACATCTCAGATCATATTGTTGTAGTGTTTAGGCGAAGCCCTGCAGGGATCACATCATCAACACCGTCATCACGCCATCGTGCTGATGGAACTCATCTACATCCTCGAACCTCTAGATCAAGAGCTCAAGGGACGTCATCGCACTGAACGTGTGCAGAACACAGAGGTGTCGTGCGTTCGGTACTTGATCGGTTGGATCGTGACTGGATCGCGAAGAGTGATAACCCACAAGTATAGGGGATCGCAACAGTTTTCGAGGGTAGAGTATTCAACCCAAATTTATTGATTCAACACAAGGGGAGCCAAAGAATATTCTCAAGTATTAGCAACTAAGTTGTCAATTCAGCCACACCTAGATAACTTAATATCTGCAGCAAAGTATTTAGTAGCAAAGTAATATGATAGTAGTGGTAACGGTAACAAAAGTAAAGATAGCAAAAGTAATATCTTTGGTGTTTTGTAGTGATTGTAACAGAAGCAACGAAAAAGTAAATTAGCAAGAACCAATATAGGAAAAGATCGTAGGCATTGGATCGGTGATGGAGAATTATGCCGGATGCGGTTCATCATGTAACAATCATAACATAGGGTGACACAGAACTATCTCCAATTCATCGATGTAATGTAGGCATGTATTCTGAATATAGTCATACGTGTGTATGGAAAAGAACTTGCATGACATCTTTTGTCCTACCCTCCCGTGGCAGCGGGGTCCTAATGGAAACTAAGGTATATATATTAAGGCCTCCTTTTAATAGAGTACCGGACCAAAGAATTAACACATAGTGAATACATGAACTCCTCAAACTATGGTCATCACCGGGACTGGTCCCGATTATTGTCACTTCGGGGTTGCTGGATCATAACACATAGTAGGTGACTATAGACTTGCAAGATAGGATCAAGAACACACATATATTCATGAAAACATAATAGGTTCAGATCTGAAATCATGGCACTCGGGCCCTAGTGACAAGCATTAAGCATAGCAAAGTCATAGCAACATCAATCTTAGAACATAGTGGATACTAGGGATCAAACCCTAACAAAACTAACTCGATTACATGATAGATCTCATCCAACCCATCACCGTCCAGCAAGCCTACGATGGAATTATTCACACACGACGGTGAGCATCATGAAATTGGTGATGGAGGATGGTTGATGATGACGACGGCGACGAATCCCCCTGTTCGGAGCCTCGAACGGACTCCAGATCAGCCCTCCCGAGAGGTTTTAGGGCTTGGCGGCAGCTCCGTCTTGTAAAATGCGATGAATTCTTCTCCTTGATTTTTTTCTCCCTGAAAGCAAATATATAGAGTTGGAGTTGGCGTCGGAGGAGCTCCAGGGGGCCCACGAGGTAGGGGCGCGCCCCCCACCCTCGTGGACAGGGTGTGGGCCCCCTGGTCTTCATATTTGGCAAGGATTTTTTATTATTTCCGAAAAGACGTTCCGTGAAGTTTCAGGTCATTGCGAGAACATTTGTTTCTGCACATAAATAACACCATGGCAATTCTGCTGAAAACAGCGTCAGTCCGGGTTAGTTCCATTCAAATCATGCAAGTTAGAGTCCAAAACAAGGGCGAAAGTGTTTGGAAAAGTAGATACGACGGAGACGTATCAACTCCCCCAAGCTTAAACCTTTGCTCGTCCTCAAGCAATTCAGTTGATAAACTGAAAGTGATAAAGAAAAACTTTTACAAACTCTGTTTGCTCTTGTTGTTGTAAATATGTAAAGCCAGCATTCAAGTTTTCAGCAAAGATTATGACTAACCACATTTGCAATAACTCTCAGGTCTCATGTTTACTCATATCAATAGCATAATCAACTAGCGAGCCATAATAATAAATCTTGGATGACAACACTTCCTCAAAATAATCATGATATGATATAACAAGATGGTATCTTGCTAGCCCTTTCTAAGACCGCAAAACATAAATGTAGAGCACCTTTAAAAATCAAGGACTGACTAGACATTGTAATTCATGGTAAAAGAGATCCAATCATAGTCATACCCAATATGAATTAATAGTAATGGATGCAAATGACAGCGGTGTGCTCTCCAGCTGGTGCTTTTTAATAAGAGGGTGATGAGTCAACATAAAAGTAAATAGATAGGCCCTTCGCAGAGGGAAGCAGGGATTTGTAGAGGTGCCAGAGCTCGGTTTTGAAATAGAGATAAATAATATTTTGAGCGGCATACTTTCATTGTCAACATAACAACTAAGAGATGGCGATATCTTCCATGCTGCACACATTATAGGCGGTTCCCAAACAGAATGGTAAAGTTTATGCTCCCCCTCCACCAACAAGCATTAATCCATGACTTGCTCGAAACAACGAGTGTCTCCAACTAGCAACAGTCCCTGTGGGAGTTTTGTTTGCAATTAATTTGATTTAGTTTGCATAAAGCATGGGACTGGGCATCCCGGTGACCAGCCATTTTCTCGTGAGTGAAGAGCGGAGTCCACTCCTCTTGAGAATAACCCGCCTAACATGGAATATAAGGGCATCCCTAGTTGACACATGAGCTATTCGAGCATACAAAACAGAATGTTTATTTGAAGGTTTAGAGTTTGGCACATACAAATTTACTTGGAACGGCAGGTAGATACCGCATATAGGAAGCTATGGTGGACTCATATGGAATAACTTTGGGGTTTAAGGGATTGGATGCACAAGCAGTATTCCCGCTTAGTACAGGTGAAGGCTAGCAAAAGACTGGGAAGCGACCAACTAGAGAGCGCAAAAGCCATGAACATGCATTAAAATTAATAAACATTGGATGCAAGCATGAGTAGGATATAATCCACCATGAACAAAAATATCTTGAAGGCTATGTTGATTTGTTTCAACTACATGCGTGAACATGTGCCAAGTCAAGTCACTTAAATCATTCAAAGGAGGATACCACCCGAGTGCGAATTTTCAGCGGT
The DNA here is from genome assembly GCA_032464435.1 of Aegilops umbellulata. NCBI lineage: Eukaryota > Viridiplantae > Streptophyta > Magnoliopsida > Poales > Poaceae > Aegilops > Aegilops umbellulata. The sequence goes on from CP136057.1 coordinate 590,385,047, forward strand.
CGCGCACCAGGCAGGCCGCTATCCTCGTCGTTCTTTTGGGCCTTGGGATGTGCACTCGGTCAGTGTGTGGCAGGCCTAGCGAAAGGAATACGGCCCGGGATACGCCTAGGGAAAAGGTAGATGTATTATGTGCGGCCCATTGCTCGGAAACTGTCCCCCGCACGCTGGCTGTTTGGCCCATGACCATTGTTCGAAATAGCACAGAATCCTCGAGGAAAAAAAGGGAATCGCTTCAGCTCGACCAGAGTTGCGTGGAGTAAACCAGAACCACCCAACCGGTTTGCTGCTCCAGGGAAAATATCTGGGACACCGCCGAGACCCATCCATCCCCATCTCCATCCATCTGGCTCGAGACCGCGGCGACTGTGCTGCTCCGCCGAGACCTGCTCCATCCCCATCTGCATCTGTTTGGGGCACGGCGGCGGCTGTGCAGCCGCGACGATATCTACTTGATTGCCGTCTAAATCCGTTTGCCGGACGACGGCGTCTTCGACAGCACAACAAGATGTCCACCAATGGCGTCGAGCTCGATGGGTATGATTACAGTGGTCCCTGCATCGTGTGTTTTTTTCTGACGTGTGTTCGTCGGATTTCTTACTAGTTGCCTCCGATTGGATTCATACAGGATGTGTGCTCCGCCCGCGGCATGGAACAGCTGCGCCTATCCAGACGAGTCGCAGGATTCGATGAGCGTCCCAACCATGGCCTTTGGCACCGGCGGCGATGCACAGCTACTCGGGGATGCAGCGAGGGTCGAGGTGTGTTCTGAAGCAACCAGTGGCTGGACACGCAGGTTAGTGAAAAATCGCTCTGTTTTTGCTCTGCTGCAATTTTAGTTTGGGTGCCCCTCGCGTGCTCTGTAGGTACATAAGAGTTTAAACAGCGTCTTGTTTTGTTTATTGATGATTTCATGCTAGCATTAGGTAGTGAAACACAGATGGCTGGAGCTTGTTCTGTATGTCCACTTGCAGTGTCTTATTTTGTGTTCTTGAGATGAAAAGTTGGATTAGCAAGATTAATACGGATAAGGAGGTATTTTTATGATGGCATTAGGGTGAGGGGCTTGGATTTCTAGTTTGGTGATAGGACATTGGAGTTTTGTAGGTGTGCATTTTAGATTGGTGTGTGGGCATCGGAGAGTCTGTGCCATCATTGAATTTAGGATGACTTGTTGGATTAGCAAGGCTTGACCACGGGGGACTGGAGCTTGTTGGTTATCTTCATTTGCATTGACTTATTTTGTGTTCTTGAGATGAAAAGTTTGATTAGGGAATTTAATACGGATGTTAGAAAAGAGTTAGTGATAATGAGGTATATTATGATGGCAGAAGGGTGATGGTGTTCGATTTCTAGTTTGTTGTTTGGAAACTGGAGTTTTGTGGCTGCGCAATTTAGATTGGTGTATGGACATTGGGGAATATGTGCCATGATTGAATTTAGGAGGAATTTATGTCGCCGGGTGATGTTACTGGTATACAAGGATATTGTTATTGATTACGATCGATCGATTGGGTGGGTTAGATGTATATAGTTTTGCTGCAAAAACATTTTTTGATATGTCGCTGATCAGCAGCTGTGTTGGATTGTTTGTGATGTGTGTTGAGTATACTCAGTGGCTGGTCGATCATGTTTACAACACCTTCCTGCGAGCAAGTCGCCATAAATTTATGTAAGGGGGGAAGATGTTGTAATTGGTTGTTACTTATCCGGTTAACTATGCAATTGCAAAACGATGGTCTTTAAACTGTATGGTGAGTGTGTGGCAGCTGTGAGCATGAAAAATCATGTCTTGCTTTCGGTTTGTGTATGATCTAATGGTTTTCATCCATTTGTTTATGTCTCTTTTTTTGAGATGATTATCCAGGGTGAGGATCGGCAAAGCACCGGAGGAAAGGGAGATGAACCCAAATAGGAAATCAGCTCTTGAATTGTCTCTACGCGCTTATGCAGATAAGAAGGATGGCCCTGTTCTCTGTCCAAGTATTGGAACAAGCTTTGACTCTATTGACGAGGCGTATGAGTTCTACAATCTTTATTCATGGGAATGTGGTTTTGGAGTTAGGCTCGCGAAAAGTAGACTGAATGTCGACAGGAAGAGATGTATGCAAGAAATCATGTGTGCGTGTGCGGTATGTAATTCGGAACCCGCACATTTATTATGCTTGAGTGTTAAGTTGAGGTCCAATGAGTATGATTTCTGGCATTTGACAAGTTGGCTCTGCTTTTTTTGCCCTTTGCAGGGCAAACCAGTCAGGGAGAACAGCCGCTCGTCTAGGTGTGGCTGCAATGCCATGATAAGGCTGTTGTGGTCAAATGACAAAGGGTGGTATATTACAGAACACAAAGATGCGCATAATCACCCGCTGTCTTTGACGTGTGGCCAGAAGCTGCACTGGAAGTCTCATAGACATATAGATAGATACACCAAGGATCTGGTGAAACAACTGAGAGACAATAATGTGGGGCTTGGAAAGGTGTTCAGCATCGTTGGTAGTTTTTTCGGTTCAATAGATAATGTGCCATTTACAAAGAGGTCGTTGAAGACACTCTGTAGGAAACTAAACAGAGAGCAGTCTGACATGGATGCAGTGAAGACGATGGAGATTCTGTCTGAGATGAAGGCTAATGATCCTGATTTCAATTACACAATACAAGTGGATGAGGAGAGCCGTATAAAAACACTGATGTGGGTAACAAGCAGAGGTTTTGATTAGTACAGGTGCTTCGAAGATGCAATAACTTTTGATACAACATACCGTACCAATCTATATGATATGCCTTTCGGTCTTTTTGTTGGAGTTAACAATCACTTTCAAAGCATAATTTTTGGTGGTGCAATGATGAGGGATGAGAAAGAAGACACATTCAAGTGGATATTCAGGGAGTTCATCCGCATGGTAGGCGGGAAACACCCGCAGACGATTCTTACTGGTTAGTAATAAATGAACTATGCTGCTCTTGACTTGTTGCATATTGTTGACAAAGAATATATATGTGCTGAGCATAATGTGTGATTAAAATGTAATGCAGATCAGGCGCGTTCTATGGAGCTGGCTATTGAGGCAGAACTACCAAACACAGTACACCGTTAGTGTAAGTGGCACGTTTTGAAGAAGACGAAGGAGTCGATGGGTGTGCTCTGGAGCAAGAACAGTAATTTTAAGATGGTGTTCCACAAACTTGTACATCACATGATCACAGAGGAAGAATTTGAAGCTGGTTGGCAGGAAATGTTGGAAAAGTACATCTTGAGGAAGAATCCATTCCTGACGCAGATATATGAGGTGTGGCATAAGTGGGCAAAGCCATATTTCAAAGGCGTGTTTTGTGCAAAGATGACTAGCACACAACGAAGCGTAAGTGCTAACCATCTGCTGAAGGGTTATGTTCCACCGGGGTGCCCTATGCACCTTTTCTTGAAACAGTTCGAAAAGCTTCAGTTTGACAGGGAGTTGGAAGAGAGCTTCCAAGAGAAAAGAACATTGCTAGTAAGTTTTCGGCTGAGGAAAATTGTCCTAGAGTGGTTTCGCGTTAACCTTGTTTATACTGACTTCGTGTGCTCTTGTGTGATCTGTTTATTTGTAGAGTGGTGTCTCGCTTCGACTAAACCTGCCAATAGAGAGACATGCTAGCAAGGTGTACACCCGAGCCATGTTCGAGAAATTTGATGAAGAACTATATAAATGTGGCGCACATGTGTTGGATGAGATTGTGCCGAGAAATATTTATAAATCAACCCATATAGATGCGGCGGCAAGAGAAAAATGGAGTAAGGTAGAGTTCAAGATCGAAGTAAATGATGATGAGAGTTTTTTTAGTTGCGAATGTGGCACATTTGAACACTCTGGCTTGGTGTGCTGCCATGCATTGCAGGTGAGGGTTGTTTTTGCTAGCTCTCTTCTGGCCGTAGTTATGAGTGATTTGCTGCATACTGAAAACCATTCACTGGTTTCAATGTAGGTTATGGTGTTCTTCCGTCTATGGAAGATACCCGAGAAACATATAATGAAACGATGGACCAGAGATGCACGTGATGTTCTCCCTGCACATTTGGTACGGTATCAAAGAGACAGAGGCCCTCCTTCTAGTGACATATTCAGGCATCACACAATGTACATGAAGGCGCTTGAATGTGTGTTGCTTGGTGATAGTAATGTTAAGTGCTATGATGTTTTCATGGCTATGATGAAGGAGGTGCAAGCGGCTCTGGTGCCGTTAAGCAGTGATAAGGATGGCATAGGACTAGCAGAAAGGGAACAACAAAACCAGCTGCTTGTTCAGAACGAGCAAGAGACACTTGAGTTGCAAGGCTGTGCGACAAGGTCCGAGTGTGATGGTGAATCAAGTTGTTCGGTGATTGTAGGACAGCAGAAAAAACGCCCGAGGGGTAGACCTACAACAAGCCGTGACAAAGCTCCGTATGAAGAACATTTGAAGAGATCGCGGTTCTGCACAATCTGCAGGGGTCAGGGCCACAAATGCACAACTTGCCCAGAGAGAGGCGATGTGCCCAAGGCGCCAAGGAAATTGCCAAAGTGTTCAAATTGTGGTGTGCTTGGACACAGGCGCAATGCTTGTGGCACCAAGAAATCTGGACCGTTCGAGCCAAATTTTCTGTAAGCAAGACTGTTGCATGCTGTGTGTTCATTTTCATCTTAGCCAGGACCAAGGACTGCATACGAATTTGTCATCTAAACGCCCGAATTTCGTACTTAATGTTAGCGGTGATGTAATTTATGTTTTTCTATTGGCTGCAAATATGTTCTTTGCGTGTGCGAGAGCTTGCTGTTGCTGATGCCGTGATTTGTAGACAAAACTGCAATCTTTGGGATATCATTTTTATTCAGGTGCGCTTAATTGAGTTGGTAATCAGAAGTCTCTTTCAGATCCGTTGTTTTGGGTCGAAGGCATATGCTTGGAAAAAACTGGGGATATGGACCTTGGCCTGCCTGTGTGCGTTTGGTTAATAGTGATGTGACAGAGCCAAGAGACGAGCGATGACCAAAGCCGAAATGACAGAGGCACGAGGCTAGTTGTGCCTAGGACGTTTGATTACAGCATGGGCGCATGGTGAGCACGCCTAGTCTGCGGACACAGGTGTGCCTGTCGCATGGCACAGGCATTCAATGCCTGCTCGCACGTCTCTCGTTTGGGCAGGTCGTGCATGTGGATGACTACAAGAAAAAGCAAGGCATGCATCTTGATGAATGAGGCATCGGCTTGTGTGCTTGTTCAGCGTGATGGTAACCATCAATATGATACAGCGTTTCTCGTTGATCAATTTGACGTTTAAAATGCGAGTTTCCAGGGAAAATTAGCAAAAAAAAACCCTGCACAACACCATCTTGGCGGGGATTTTCCTGATGGTTGATCGGCAAGTGCCTCGGCTAATTGTGTCATGGGCAATGCATAGCCATGCTCGACCGATGCGTGCTGTTGGCTGCATGAAGTGACAGGTGATGGAAGCGCTGCTACCAAGATTTCTTCACACTGCACATGATGTGAATGCGTAGTAAATTGCGTGACGTGACGTATCAGGGATGACCCAACAGTGCTGCGCGGCGCAAAGCTGTTCCACGCTGCACAGAACCTGGCCTGCCGCGTGAATCATTGACACTGAACTAGCTGTTAGTTGATAACCAACGGCAAAAAGAGATTATGGCTGTTTCACCAGTCTCCCAACCGAAATGTGATTATTAATAAAAAATTATGGATCTGCGTAATCAAACTACCTATTGAATGGCGTGTTTCATTGCATGATTTGAGGTTGATTTTGTGTTTTGCAAATGTGATCATGTGCGGGCAGGTTTTGGAACACATTATGCATGATAGTATTGCAGTTAACCTCCTGACTGTTCTAATAAACAATAATACCCATTTGAATGGTAAACTAAATAGGTATGTGCAGTTAGTTCTTCTGTGGTAAAAACTGGGCCACGTCGGCTGCTAGATGCACTGGTGGACATGGCTCTCCGCACGCTACAGCACATGATTGTGCTAGTACGTGCCAGTCTTCGCGCTGGTACATGCACATAAAAAACAGCCCATCGGTGTACAAGTGCGGATGTGCTGTGCGGCCCATGTCAGAGGCGTGCGACAGGCCTAGCTTCCTTTCCATGTGCGTGGGGCCGGCGTAAATGAATACGACCCAAAAAAAAGCGGATACACACATAATACAGAGGCAGCGGGGATCCACATGGCGCCAGGACGGATGAGATACCGGCCGGCCTGGTGCTCGGCCGCCATTGGCATTTTTCGGATACCACCCCACTATACCACATCACAACCATTTTAATAGCATGTTGGGACGCAAGGTAAACCATTATAACTCATAGCTAATCAAGCATGGCACGAGCAACTATGATCTCTAATTGTCATTGCAAAAATGTTTATTCATAATAGGCTGAATCAGGAACGATGAACTAATCATATTTACAAAAACAAGAGAGGTGGAGTTCATACTAGCTTTTCTCATCTCATTCAGTCCATCATATATCATCATAATTGCCTTTCACTTGCACGACCGAACGGAGTGAATAATAATAAGAGTGGACGTGCATTGGACTAAGCTGGAATCTGCGAGCATTCAATGACCAGGAGAAGACAAGGCAATATGGGCTCTTGGTTAAATCAACAATAATGCATATAAGAGCCACTTCAACAATTTAATTATGGTCTTCTCCTATCGACCCCCAAAGAAAAGAAAAGAAATAAAACTATTTACACGGGAAAGCTCCCAACAAGCAAAAGAAGAACGGGAAATATTTTTGGGTTTTCTTCTTAATTATTACTACTACAGCAAGAAAGTAAACTAACTAGAAGCTATTACTAAAAAAATTCTTAAGGTTTAACAAACACACAAGAAGAAAGCGAGAAAAAGAAAATAAACTAGCATGGATATTACAGTGAAAGAGTATGAGCACCGACATCTAGCAATGAGTGTGTGAACATAAATGTAATGTCGGTGGGAAATACATACTCCCCCAAGCTTAGGCTTTTGGCCTAAGTTGGTTCATTGCCAAGGATGGCCTAGCGGATATCCGTAGGTGTAGCTGGGGTCGTGCTGCGATGAAGAGGACTCTTACTGCCACTGGCTAGCAATCATCTTCGGATCCCACTAGTAGTTAGACTGTCGTGGAGGTTCAAATTGTGGTTCCGGCTCCGGGGCTGGTGTAGGGTTCCTGTAGGCTTGAATAGCAGCCCACGGAACGAGATAAGGATCTTCAGATAAATATAACAAGGAAGGAGCAGGCAAGGTAATAGTCTCAGGGTGATGTTTGTGAAAGAATAATTTGTATTTAAGCTCCCCTTCCCTGCTCTTAACAATAAAGTCATGCGCTAGCATACTCTTATAATCTAAATAAGCATTGGGCAGCAATTTTTCTTCTTTCTCATAAAGTCTAATAGGTATGCTAAAATGTGTAGCAAGGCGTGAAGCATAAATACCCCCAAAGATGGGGCCCTTTGTACGGTTCAAACTTAACCGTTTAGCAATAATTCCGCCCATACTAACAGTGTTATCGCGGAATAAACCATGGAACAAAATGATAATATCAGGAACACTAAGGTTTCCAGAGTTTCTGCGACGAATCAAGCAACGACTAGCAAATATGGCAAAGTAGCATAAAACAGGAAAATGTATGCTAGTGATTCTTGCGTCGGAAACCTTCCTGGTTTCTCCCACAGTGATGGTGTCAATAAACTCTTCCACATCGTTACGGTGTGGTTCATCTAAGGTACCCTCGAAGGGTATTTTGGAAACCTTGCAAAATTCAGCTAATGGCATCTTCTTAACAACATCATATAAATGACACTCTACCGAAGGAGGTGATTCCTTAGGAAAATAGTAAAAGTTTTGCACAAAAGTATTGGTGAGTAAGAGATACTGATGACGTTGGTCACGGAGGAAGTCGGTGAGGCCAGCATTCTCAGCCAACGAATAGAAATCATCATAAATCCTGGCTGCTCTCAAGAAATCATCGGAAGGCCATTCACACGGCCGGACCTCTGCGGTGCGAGGCAAATTATATTTGCGCCTCTGTGCTTCTTCATTCGAGTGCCTAGAGACTATATCAAGCATTAGAACTACTTGGAACAATATAAATTTGACATGCAAGCTCAAGAACATGGTCAACTAGGCAGCACAAATTTGCAAAGAATAGAGTACTAGAGCAAAACTAATTGGACCGGTAGAGGAGTCACATATCAAGGAACAACCCCCCCCCCCCCAAGCAGTTTTGTGACAGGTGCTTTGAGCAAGGAGATTGAAAATCACAGCAAAGTGAGCTAGAACTTGTGATTGAGCTGGATATTGGTGTTTGTGTGAGGAAGAAGAACTGTATGGGTGCAGGAATAAGTGGAGGAGGGCCACCGTGGGCCCACGAGGCAGGGGGCGCGCCCGCCACCCTCGTGCCCAGGTGGTTGACCCCACTAATGTGTTCTCAGCTCCATAAATCCTCATTTATTCTAGAAAAAATCATATTTCATTTTCAGGGCATTTGGAGAACTTTTATTTTTGGGGTATTTTTATATTGCACGGATAAATCAGAAAAAAGACAGAAAAATACTATTTTACTTTATTTCAACTAAATAACAGAAAGTAGAAAGAGGGTACAGAAAGTTTCATCCATCTCATGCTCATAAAAAAGAATCTACTAACATGGAACCAGAGAAATTTCGAATAACATTATGTTACCTCAACGGGGATATGCACATCCCCAATAATAAGAATATCATATTTCTTTTTGACAGAGGAAGAGGAAATTCAAAACCTCCAAATATAATCGATGGAATTTTTCCAATAGAGTTGATACTATGAACTTGAGGTTGTTTCCTCGGAAAGTATACCGTATGCTCATTACCATTTGTAGGATCGAAAGTATGTCTAGAGGGGGGATGATTAGACTACTTGACCAAATAAAAATCTAGCCTTTTCCCAATTTTAATTCTTGGCCGATTTTAGCTATCTTAGCACAAGTCAAGCAATCTCCACACAATTCAAGCAAGCATGCAAAAGAGTATATGAGCAGCGGAAAGTAAAGCATGCAACTTGAAAGAATGTAAAGGGAAGGGTTTGGAGGATTCAAACGCAATTGGAGACACGGATGTTTTTGTCGTGGTTCCGATAGGTGGTGCTATCGTACATCCACGTTGATGGAGACTTCAACCCATGGAGGGTAACGGTTGCGCGAGTCCACGGAGGGCTCCACCCACGAAGGGTCCACGAAGAAGCAACCTTGTCTATTCCATCACGGCCGTCGCCCACGAAGGACTTGCCTCACTAGCGGTAGATCTTCACGAAGTAGGCGATCTCCTTGCCCTTACAAACTCCTTGGTTCAACTCCACAATCTTGTCGGAGGCTTCCAAGTGACACCTAGCCAATCTAGGAGACACCACTCTCCAAGAAGTAACAAATGGTGTGTTGATGATTAACTCCTTGCTCTTGTGCTTCAAATGATAGTCTCCCCAACACTCAACTCTCTCTCACAGGATTTGGATTTGGTGGAAAGAAGATTTGAGTGGAAAGCAACTTGGGGAAGGCTAGATATCAAGATTCATATAGTTGGAATGGAATATCTTGAGCTCAACACAAGTGTAGGTGGTTCTCTCTCAGAAAATGTATATTGGAAGTGTAGGTATGTTCTGATGGCTCTCTCCACAAATGAAGACTAGGTGGAGGGGTATATATAGCCTCCACACAAAATCTAACCGTTACACACAATTTGCCAAACTCGGTGGGACCGAATGGTTAAACTCGATCGGACCGATTCAGCAAACCTAGTCACCGTTAGGATTTTCAGTGGGACTGAGATGCAACTCGGTAGGACCGATATGGTTAGGGTTAGGGCATAACGTAATCTCGGTGTGACCGATTACACAAACTCGGTGGGACCGATTTTGGTAATAAGCTAACTAGAGAGTTGGTCAGGTAAACTCGGTGGGACCGATTCGCTTATCTCGGTGAGACCGAAATGTAACAAAAGGGAAACACAGAGTTTACATTGCAATCTCGGTGGGACCGATCACTCATCTCGGTAAGACCGAAACGTTACGAAGTGAAACAGAGAGATTACAATCCCATCTCGGTGAGACCGAGATCCCTATCGGTGAGACCGATTTGCCTAGGGTTTGTGGCAGTGGCTATGACATTTGAAACTCGGTGGCGCCGAATAGAAAGAGTCGGTGGGGCCGAGTTTGACTTTTGGTTTAGGTCATATGTGGATGTGGGAAGGTAGTTGAGGATTTTGGAGCATATCACTAAGCACTTTGAGCAAGCAAGCCATTAAGCAACACCTCATCCCTCCTTGATAGTATTGGCTTTTCCTATAGACTCAATGTGATCTTGGATCACTAAAATATAAAATGGAGAGTCTTTGAGCTTCAAGCTTGAGCCAAACTTTTTGTCCTTAGAATTTTGAGGGATCCACTTTCCTCATCCATGCCATGCCATTCATTGAGCTTTTCCTGAAATATTAATCCTGGAATAATGTTAGCTCAATGAGCTATATGTTGTTAGGAATTACCAAAACCACCCAGGGATAGTTGCACTTTCAATCTCCCCCTTTTTGGTAATTGATGACAACATATAGATCAAAGCTTCACAAATGATAATAAGAGTGAAAGATATTGTCGCTTTGAGAAGTATGTGAAAAGCAAGAGCTCCCCCTAAATTTGTGCATATCTTAAGATTTGCTTTGGACTGCAAATGCACAATGAGTTAGGATCATGGGTTACTCTTCCATGTCACATACATCTTGGTGGAGCGCTCAAAATGATAAGAATTAAATACATGCACTCATCACCAAGCAAAGTGAATGATCAAATAGGGATAAAATGATAGTATCATCCAACAAGCCTTAATGTAGCGTATGATCAAACACACATGATCATCCAAGTATCACAAACAAGCAAATAAAGTTCAGCCACCAAAGCAAGAGAGAATAAAAAGCAACGCTCTCTCTCGAAGCCTATGATCTATACATTTTTCTCCCCCTTTGGCAACAAGTTACCAAAAAGTTCATAGAAAATGCATAGCACTAAAACGTCTCTCAAGCTTGGTCTTCAGGTGGTGGTGTCCGGATAACTCCAAGAACGAAGGCTTTGGTCGAAGTCGATGGAGCTGCTGGGGTAGGTGCTGGAGCTGGTGGCACTGAAGCTGTAGATGGTGCAGATGAAGTGGCTCTAGTGTCTGGTATTGGTACTGCAGTTGACCTCTGAGCTCTAGGCACTCTGGCAAATGCCTCAGTTGTTGTCTTGCCCTTCCTCTCCTGCATGTGATCCTGAAGTTGCTCCACAACAGACTGGATCTCAGTTACCTTCACATCCATGTCATAGAACTTCTGCTCCATGATTCTTTCCAAGCTCTCCTGGTTTCGAGTCAGGGTGGCCAGTCCTTTCTCTATCCTTAGAGTGGATGCAATCAAGTAGCCAAGCTGATCTTGCTTGCTTTTTAGAAGATACTGAGATGCCTCCTCCTGGGTTGGCATCTTTGCAGCTTTCTCTGCCTTTGCCTTCTCCCTCTTGGCTTGTGCTTGTACTGAGGATGGTTCATCTTCATCCATAACCACTTGGTTGTCCTCAAAATCTGTATAGATGGCCAAGTGTTTCTTGTCCAATAAGTATGTGCCAGTACCCATCTTTGAGTTAATCAACTCCTAGATCTGTGGGGCATATCCACAGCTTCTCTTTTGGTCTGCAGCAGTCCTCTTGATAGTTTCAACAAAGAGACTCATAACCTTGAACTTTTGTGGCACATCAAATATATGTAGCAGATTTATGGAGTGGCCTCTGATCATCCTGTGATCTCCAGACTTGGGCAAAAGAGTATGCCTTAGTATCCAATTGACAGTAGGCAATCCTGACAGCAAATGTTTCACTGACCCAAACTGGTGAGTCTCAAGGTCTGCATCTGGAATTTCCTTGTACATGCTGGCCATGGATTTGTGATCCTTCTTCTTCTTGGCATAGACATCCAAGTCATCTTCTTGCTCTTCTGGGGCATTGATCAACTGAGCCCATTCTGCAACTATAGACTGGTATCTAGTGCCTTCAGACATCCAGACAATTCTTCCATCTGGGTAGAAGTGAGCTGTGGAGTAGAATTGCATGATAAGTTCATCATTCCAGTTAGTGAGCTTTTGAGCCACAAACTCATCTACTCCTCAAGCCTTGAAACTGTCATACACACCAGGATAGTGTTCCTATGTCTCCTTCATGTAGGTCCAGTCGACCCACCTCATGTCACACACTATAGTTTTCTTGTCAAGCAGCACTGTCTCATAGAAATCCTGTTGTTCCTTGGTGTGGAACCTGTAATCCACAGCAGTCCTTCTTCTGGTAGCATATGGATCTGTCTCTCTCCAATTCCTCAGTCCTGAGTCTCTCCTGATCTTCATGTTCTCAGCCACAGGATGAGCATCATTGTGGTCTGGAATTTTTGGCTTCAATTTTCTCAGAACATGCTCTTCATCTTCTTCTTCAGCAACAGTCTCACGCACTGGGGCCATGTTCTTCTCTAGCAGATATGTTTCTAGTATTCCTCTTTGGTGCAGTCTTGGGCTTGGAGGCATCTTTGGGTGCTTCTTTGGGCTTTGATGAAGCAACCCTTGTCCTGATAGCATCACCCATAAGCTTCTGGGCCTTAGGTGCTAGTGCAGCAACCTCTTCCTCTTCTTCTTCTTCTTCAGACGAGTGCTTCTCAAATTCTGCCATTGGATCAACTTTCTTGCACCATCTGCCCCTCTTTCTTTCCTTCTTCTCTTTTGCAGCAGCCTCTTTGGGTTGAGATTCCAAAGATGCTTGAGAGGAGGCTCTGGCTTTAGACATAGGCTGTCTCCCTGCTGACCTCTTGGTCTTCAGACCTGGCTTGGTTGAAGCAGCTGTGCCATATTCCTTCTTAAGCACTTTCTTCTTTGATGTGGCCTCATCCTCAGTGGCCACATAGTCTTCATCCTCAGACTCTGAAGTTTTCTTCTTCCTTGTTCTGGTGGCAGCTTTGGGCAAGTTGCTGGGAGTTCTCCTGCTTCCATCATCTGAGCTGCTAGAGGGACTAGTGCCCTCACTCATGTGAACCTGCTCCTCTGACTTGTTCTGACTGTCACTCTGATCAGACATGATGCAAACACTGACAGCTGACCCTGTGAATAGATTATAGATGAGGTAGAGTGGATAAGCATCACAAAATATAGAGGTTTTTGCAAAAGAATGAATCAAAAACTTAGTTTTAGTTTTCCTCGGAAAGCATTTCAGATCAACCGATTTGTAAAGTCGGTGATACCGAAGCAGCTGTTGGAACCAAAACTAGTGAACTCGGTCACACCGAGTCATAGTTTGGTGGCACCGAGACTGCTAGGGTTTCATAATGTCCTGAACTCGGTCACACCAATTTTCAATTCTCGGTCATACCGAGAATCTCATGTGCAATGGCCTGAGCCGAATCGGTGGTACCGAGTTCCACAACTCTGATGGTCTGAGATGGTTTCGGCGGAAACCTAACCCTAAATTTTCAATTCAACTCTAATCTACGGAGTGTTTTGACTGGATAAGATCGTTTCAATCGTGGCAAGATTCATGGCAAACACAATGTGCTAGGAATCGGATTCAGGATAGCACAGTGATCAAGTTCATACCCTAGTTCGGTGATGAACTTACTACGGCGGGAATGATTTCCGTTGACGACGGCGGAGACCAGCGGCAGGAGGCAACTGGCGACGAGGAGGACGATCCGGAGACCCTGGAGGCAGAGCGGGCTAAGCGCGGGCGAAAAGACTTCGGAGAAATTTCCAAAAAAAATTGCCCGTGGATATATATAGTCCGACCCTGTCAGTGTGACCGAGTGGAACAACTCGGTGTGACCGAAAGGTTCAAATCGGTTGCATCGAGATTGAAAACCTAGATCGACTTAGTGATCTCGGTATGACCGAAATGGATGAATCGGTCAGATTGAAACGCATAAAGAAGTTTTGGAAGTTTAAGTCTATGACGAATCGGGGACTCTGAGTGCTCCTCACACAGAGTGGTTCGAATCTGACTTGATGAAATTTTGTGATGTAGCATGAATAGAGTTTGAGACGAGAAAAGCATAGATAGCTAGAGAGGGTTCTTAGGCATTCTTGTCCATCCACTTGGCAAAAGAAAAGAAAACCAATCAATCAAAACAACAAGTGGATGTCCTCGAATGAGTAAAATATGCAATCAACATGCTCACACAATAAAATGGCAATTGAAATATGTGGCAAAGCATGCACAACCAAATCTAGCATCTATCAAACAATTTGCGATGACTAGGTCATCTATATATGAGTATATTGACTTAGGAGTCAAATGAGAACATTTGATCATAGGTCATACTCATCGTTTAAGCACAAGTGGGGTTACCACTTTTACATAAAGCATTGTTGTGTTCACACCATTAGAGTTGCTTTAGCTCAATTCTTAGAGTGAAGCTCCCCCTAGATGTGAGATCCCCCCTAAGAGGGATGAACTAACCTTGGGTTTTGTCGATGATGACTTCATGTAGATGTTGAAGATGTGGATGCTCAATGTTGATGTAGATCATTTGGAGCTATCCATTGGAGTGAGTTGCACTTCCAATACCTACACGGGTTAGTCCCAAAAGGAACAAACAAGAATATCCATAGACATAGAGTGATGCACACACAAGATGATGTCTATGGAAGCTTTTAGTTTACCTTGTCCCTTGTCTTACCAACAAGAGGGTTTGTGACTCCTTGAACTACTGCAAGATGTGGAAGTTGATTGCACTTGTTCTTGCCAAGATGATAAGAGTGAAGTATGTTGGCGGAGTCACCCTCAAGAACTCTCTAGTTCTTATTCTTCGGGATCCACACCATCTTGATGGGAATCCTCAGAGTTGTAGTTGTACTTGATGAAATGAAACTTGATGTAGTCTTGGGAACCCACTTGACCAAGGCCTTAGGAGCTTCTTCAAATGCATCAATTTCCTCTTGAAGCTTGTCCTTGCCTTTTTGCTTGTGGTCTTGTGGTGGAAGATCATCTTGAGCTTGTGTCCCTTTGAAACAAGTAGGATCATACTTCTCTTGTTGAGGAACAAACTTCGTCTTCGGGTGTTGATCTTCTTCCCACTCAACTCCATTGGCATTGAACTTTCGTTCAAAACCAACACCTTTATTCTTCTGGTGCCTTCCTTGCTTGCGTACAATTTCCTCGAATTGCTTACTTCCGGCAAGGCTCTTGTAAACACCTTTCTCTATAATTCCCTTCAATAAGCTATTTTCTTGCTCAAGTGTAACTTGGCTAAGAGAATCATTAGTGGACTCAAGAGAACTACTAGAAGCAACAATATTGGATTTAGCATGATTATTGTTACTACTAGAGGAAGAATCTTTCTTGTTCTTATTACTAGACTTGACTTGAGGCATGTAAGTGGCTAAGAGTAAACGCTTGGCAATGTAAGAAGAACTTTTCTTACAAAGATCATCATTGATTGCTTTTAAGAACTCATGCTCTTTCTCAAGGTTGAGTGAGGGAGTCCTGGATTAGGGGGTGTTCGGATAGCCGGACTATACCTTCAGCCGGACTCCAGGACTATGAAGATACAAGATTGAAGACTTCGTCCCATGCCCGGAAGGATCTTTCCTTGGCGTGGAAGGCAAGCTAGGCGTGCAGATATTCAAGATCTCCTACCATTGTAACCGACTCTGTGTAACCCTAACCCTATCCGGTGTCTATATAAACCGGAGGGTTGTAGTCCGTAGGACAACCATCATCATACACAATCATACCGTAGGCTAGCTTCTAGGGTTTAGCCTCCTTGATCTCGTGGTAGATCTACTCTTGTACTACCCATATCATCAATATTAATCTAGCAGGAGTAGGGTTTTACCTCCATCGAGAGGGCCCGAACCTGGGTAAAATAAAGTGTCCCTTGTCTCCTGTTACCATCCGACCTTGATGCACAGTTCGGGATCCCTGAGGGAGTCCTGGATTAGGGGGTGTTCGGATGGCCGAACTATGCCTTCAGCCGGACTCCAGGACTATGAAGATACCAAGTTGAAGACTTCGTCCTGTGTCCGGAAAGATCTTTTCTTGGCGTGGAAGGCAAGCTAGGTGTGCGGATATTCAAGATCTCCTACCAATGTAACCGACTCTGTGTAACCCTAACCCTATCCGGTGTCTATATAAACCGGAGGGTTGTAGTCCGTAGGACAACCATCATCATACACAATCATACCGTAGGCTAGCTTCTAGGGTTTAGCCTCCTTGATCTCGTGGTAGATCTACTCTTGTACTACCCATATCATCAATATTAATCTAGCAGGAGTAGGGTTTTACCTCCATCGAGAGGGCCCGAACCTGGGTAAAATAAAGTGTCCCTTGTCTCCTGTTACCATCCGACCTTGACGCATAGTTCGGGACCCCCTACCCGAGATCCGCCGGGTTTGACAACGACATTGGTGCTTTCATTGAGAGTTCCTCTATGTCGTCACTTTTAGGCCCGATGGCTCCTTTGATTATCAACAACGATGAGGTCCAGGGTGAGACTTTCCTCCCCGGACAGATCTTCGTCTTCGGCGGCTTAGCTCTGCGGGCCAATTCGCTTGGTCATCTGGAGCAGATCGAAAGCTACGCCCCTGGCCATCAAGTCAGGTTCGGAAGCTTAAACTACACGGCGGATATCCGCGGAGACTTGATCTTCGATGGATTCGAGCCACAGCCAAGCACGCCGCACGGTTTCGAGGGGCATGATATAGCTCTGCCTCCGAACAACACCCTGGAGGCCGCACACGCTCCGGCCCCGATCCTCAACTCGGAGCCTGCTGCGTACTCTGAGGATGAACGATTGGACGTCACCTCGGGGGCTGCGATCCCAAAGGCGATCGAGCCGAACACTAGCCCCGTACTCCACACGGCCCAGGACTCCAAGGAGCCGGACTCTTCTTCGAACTCCGAGCCTCCCGCGCCCCTGCCGATCGAATCTGATTGGGCGCCTGTAATGGAGTTCACCACCGCGGACATCTTTCAGTGCTCACCTCTCGGTGATATCCTGAATTCTCTCAAGTCTCTTTCTTTATCAGGAGATCCCAGGCCGGACTATGGCCTGCGAGGTTTGGATTCGGACGACGAAGAAATACAAAGCCCACCCACCACCCACTTAATAGCCACTGTCAATGATTTAACCGACATGCTTGACTTCGGATCCGAAGACTTCGACGGTATGGACAACGAAGGCGGAGACGAATTGGAACCAGCACCTATAGGGCACTAGGCCTCCACCCCACCTAACGATGTATTCATGGTGGATACCCCTAAAGGAAACGACAACGAGGAAAAAGGGGGCGAAAAAAGAGGTAAAACCTCCGAAAAACAGTCAAAACGGCGACGCAAACGCCGAGCCAAGCCCCGCCTCGATCAAAACCCAGCCCTAGAGCAGGATGAGCCGGTAGACGACGAGCTTGCTTCGGAACAGCCGTCCGAACAGGGCAACACGGATAGAGAGGATGGACAGCCCTCTCCCGGCCATAACAGAACTCTGGACGATCTCACGCCGGATAAAACAACGGAGCAGAAGAATCTCCACGAAAGGCTCGTTGCCACGGAACGTAGCCTGAAAAAGCAGAAGCGGAAGCTGAAGACGGCGGAGGATGCACTCAAAACAAGATGGAGCAAAGTAATCAAGACCGCCGATAAATATGGCGACAGCCGCCGCACCAAAAGATATCCAACAAGAAAACTACTGCCCGAATTCGACCAGGAGGCCACACGGTCGGATAGACGACCCCACGGCCACTACAAAAAGGCAAGTGGCGCCGCACTTAATGCGGCATGCGACCCAATCAAAGACTCGCACCATGGCCCAGCCAGGTCCATTTACGGGCGAAGAAAGCAAACTTTCACAAGCAATGCAAAAAATATACCATCAGAATCCGGCACACCCAAATACAGGGGCGCCACACACCCCCTATGTTTCACCGATGAGGTCCTGGAATATGAATTTCCAGAGGGATTTAAACCCGTCAACATAGAGGCATACGATGGAACAACAGACCCAGGAGTCTGGATCGAGGATTATATCCTCCACATACATATGGCCAGAGGAGACGATCTCCACGCCATAAAATATTTACCCCTTAAGCTTAAAGGGCCAACAGGCACTGGCTTAAAAGCCTTCCCGAAAACACAATTGGAAGCTGGGAAGAGCTCGAGGATGCTTTCCGAGCAAATTTTCAAGGGACCTATGTCCGCCCCCCGGATGCAGACAATCTCAGTCACATAACTCAGCATCCCGGAGAATCAGCTCGGCAGTTCTAGAACAGATTCCACACTAAAAAGAATCAAATAGTGGATTGTCTAGACGCCGAAGCCCTAGCGGCTTTCAGGCATAATGTCTGAGACGAATGGATGGCCAGACACCTCGGCCAGGAAAAACCAAGAACAATGGCCGCACTCACAAGCCTCATGACCCGCTTTTGCGCAGGAGAGGACAGCTGGTTGGCACGATGCAGCCCCAACGACCCAAGTACATCAGAAATCAGAGATGGAAACGGAAAACCGTGGCGAAATAAGGACCGCCGCCGAATCAAAGGCAAAAGTCCAAAGAGCACGGCAATCAATGCCGAATTCAAAAGCTCACGGCAAAATCATAAAAAACCACCCCTTCAAGATAATAGGGATGATCCGTCCAGCTTAAACAGAATCATGGATAGAATATGTCAGATACACAGTACTCCGGGGAAACCTGCCAACCACACCCACAGAGACTGTTGGGTTTTTAAACAAACCGGACAGTTTAACGCCGAACACAAGGGGCTCGATACAGCAAGTGAAGAAGAGGACGAACCCCAAAGGCAGAACACCAGGAAACAAAAGAACTTCCCTCAAGAAGTCAAAACAGTGAACTCACTTCACGTAACGTGTGGCACCCATAAAGGTATGCACAGTCAAACCTACCCCTCAGGAGTCCCGCCACTGGACACTAAAGCCAATCATTTTTTATCAGCTAGATTATTCTAGAAATATCAAAAACGCAGGCCGGACTGCCCTGATACTGGATCCAATAATCGATGGATTCCAGTTTACCAATGTCCTTATGGACGGCGGCAGTGGACTAAACCTGATATATCAGGATACAATCCACAACATGGGCATAAACCCAGCAAGAATCCGCCACAGCAAAACCTCCTTTCAAGGGGTAGCACCAGGCCCGGACACCCATTGCATGGGCTTTCTCCGGCTCACAGTCATCTTTGGCTCTGATAGTAACTTTCGTCGCGAAAAGCTGACCTTTCATGTAGTCCCGTTTTCAAGTCGCTATCAAGCACTAATGGGACGCGGAGCTTTCGCTCGCTTTAACGCAATACCGCATTATGCATCCCTCACGCTAAAGATGCCCGGTCCTCGAGGCATCATCTCTTTAAAGGGAACGCACTAAAATAGCCCCCCTCCAAATGGAGGATTGCGCGGCCACTTAAACAGCTGCACAATAAAGTGGCCTCGCCAACCAAAGGACTCTTTTCTAATTCATTACAGTCCACGGACCCGGACTCAACGAGTTCGGCACAAGTCGATCATTAACGCGGGCTTAGTACGCCATATACCCCCATACCAGGGGCTGTACGCAGACAATTAAACTCTACCTTATACATCCTTTACTTTGTATTTTGTTTATTATTCTTTTGTTCCGCACGACCCATTCTTCAATTTAGTTCCTCTCTTTTTATAGATGAAAGTCGTGCGGCGCCCATCCAGGACACGGCACAGCGGAGACACAGGCGCAGACGTGCAGTAGGGACCCGTCCTAAAGGATTCTTTTTAGATTAAGACCCTGCATAAACCTTTTTTACTGTCTTTTGCTATAACCAAGGAGGAGACTGGCGTTTTGGCATGTGGCCACGCCAGAAATCTTGCTCGTACCTGGACACTAAGGGCTCTTTTATATTGTTTAAGGGTGTTGTTTCACATGCACTCACAAAGACCGAACACCTTAGGGAGTGTTCGGCGTCGCGAGTTTTGGCACTATATGCATTAGCTCCGAATCATGATTTTGGTCACATGTTGGGTTGCCCGGCTCCTGAGTTTGGCTACCTTACGGTCCGCTCTATCGGCTAAGGTAGCACTAGAAGAACTACTGCGATTGTGCCCCGGTTCGGCCGGGTGAGCACCTCAGTAGAGAAAGCCGAAAACCGACTGTCATGATGTAGCGAGAGACTGGTCGCCGGTCGATGACTCATAGGGATTTATCGAATTCCTCCGCTTTGACGAAGGGCCGTTTCCCGGTCAGGCACGTACGCGCTCCGAACTCGGGCAAAGCGCAGTCGCCACTAAAGGGCTACCTAAAGAGTCCCACTGTCAAGCTCCTATGGCTAAGTGAAAGTGTTAAAGCATTATAGTCCGGTTGCCTAGCCCGCTGCGCTATCACCTCCTTTGTAGGACCAAGACGTTGGGTTAAGTGTGAAAATGCGTCTTTTGCGCGCACCCCCGCACTATGTGCGTGGGGGCTGAAGCCAACAACTGCAATCTTTCAGAATTTATATATTAAAACGGCTGCACAGGAGGTGTTCTTAATACTTGAAGGCACACGTCAAAAAAATGCCACTACAATTTATCAAAATACTGTTTTATGATTACATATGCTATCATAATATAGCATCCTTCGAGCACTGCGTCTCTATTACGCGAGCGCCTTCAAGGACTTCCTTAAAATAGTGCTCGGAAGGTATTCGGCTTTTATCCGAATCCCAGGATGCAACAATGGTGGGCTCCATATCTGCCCAGTATGTCTTGACACGGGCAAGAGCCAGCCGAGCGCCCTCTATGCACGCTGACCTCTTCATAGCATCGACACGTGGCACCACGTCTAGAAATTGCTGCACCAAGCTGAAATAACTCTTCGGCTTCGATCTCCCCGGACACAGATGATCCATGATGTACTTCATGGCGAGTCCGGACAACCTATTCAGTTCGGCCCATTGAGCCAGGCGATCGTCCACTGCCAGTGGACGCTCTGGACTGATGAATTGCGACCAAAAGAGCTTCTCCACTTCATGATCCTTTTTATCTCGAAAGTGTTCGGTCGCATCAGCAGCACTAGCCGCCAAATCCAGATAGGTGTCCTCTACACTCCACATACGGTCTAACGGGGCAAACTTCGGATCACAAAATTTTCTCCGCAGTGAGAAGGGCTTTCCGTCCGCAATCTGTCCGGCCTGACGCAGCTCTTCCTTCGCCTCTCTCATTATAGAGCGGGCGTCCTTGGCATCAGCAACAGCCTTCTCCAAGCTCGTTTGCTTCACCCGATCTTCTTCTTCAAGAAGCTTACAATGGTCAGTAGCTCTCTTTAACTTTACGGCCATATTAGCCATTTCATCCTTGCTTCGGCAATGGGCAGCATGTTCGGCTTTCAGCTCTTCAAGGGCTTTTACGGCGGCCGCATCACTTTTTCTGGCTTGTTCCTTCGCTCAGGCAAGTTCGACCCTAAGACCTTCCACGGCGGCCGCACCATCTGCATCAAGCATACACACGGTAAGATATTGACATAAAGCTCCTCTTACTAACAACCGCCCAATAATTTTAAGTACCTTGAGCATCATCAAGCCGCTTGTTAACAAGCACGATGTCGGCTTCTGCCTCGTCAAGTTGTCGCTTCAGTTCGGCAAATTCTCGAGTCCGGCTCGTCTCCAGACAATTAGCCACCTACACATAAAGGTGCCACTTAAAGGACCTGGGATTAAGATCCTCTGCGCGCCGTACATCTTTATGACCCACAGAGTCTCAAGGGCTACTATCTACACAGGGCGCATTTTATTTAAGCGCAATTAATTCAAATATACGTTATTTAAAACGTACCTCAAGGCCTGCCACTAAACTCTTGACGGCCTCGTGCAGCCCGCTTTCTGCGGATGAAATCTTTTCAATCACCGTGCTCATTAACGCACGGTGCTCCTCTGAGACAGAGGCTCACCCCAGCAGAGTGTTTAGCTCCTCTGACCGAACACCAGACGGTGCCGGACTCGTCCCATGGCCTTCCTCAAAGGCCGGACACGGAGAACCTTGGGGGGCAGCACCATCCGCCCTTTGTGGATCCGGAGAAATCCCTCGCGATGACACTTCGGCGTCGCCCGCCTTGCTAGGCGATACAGAAGGAGGAGGCGTTCCGCTCTCCATCATCTCCGGAAGAAGATCCCCCGAGGATGAGTTCTGCTGAGAAGGGCTAAGGTCCGAACTACAAAATAATGTTTCGGTTAAAACTTCTCAGATATAAATCGAGGATTTCTCTCAAAAGAAAAACTCTTCCTCTACTCACGGCTCGCTGGAGAGTTGGTCCTTTTTAGGGTTTAGTTCGGCCGAGGGGCTCCCCGGCGTTCGGTACTCTGACAAGGATTCTTTCCCCCGCTTCGAGACTACGGTCTCCGGGTCATCAGAGGCGGCCCTTTTCTTTCCCTTAGGAGAGAAATTATCGATTCCCCCCTTCGGGAGGGCCTCTTTCGAAGAGGCCACGGTTTCCTTGTCCTCCCCCTTATTTCCCTCCAGGGGTATTTCCTCCAGCATCCTGGCTAGCGCGGGATCCAGTCTGGTTTCGGGAAGGGGAGCCGAACACCTGATCAGCTTCGCCTTCGCTATCCACTCCTGCATAAAAAGAGAAGCACTGTTAAAAGCAAGTTATATATGTGGATAGAAGGTCCGGTCGCAAGGTCACCTACTTGAGTATCGGGGCGATTGCGGCTTAAACTAGCATCCTCGGTCAAATCCGTACTCACATCTTGTGATCCGAAGAAGAGTTTATACATCTCCACACGCGTCACGCCCATAAAACTCTGGTGAGCTCGTGGTCCCTCTGGATTAAATTCCCACAAGCGAAGGGGGCGATGTTGGCCGGGCAGTGTCCGACGGATCAGCATGACTTGTGTCACCTTGACCAGATCGAAATCTCCCTTCAAGAGATCCTTAATGCGGCCCTGCAGCAGAGGAACGTCTTTGGGCAAGCCCCGATCTAACCCCGTGTTAATCCACGATGCTAACCGTGGAGGGGGACCCGAGCGAAAGGCTGGAGGCGCCACCCACGTGGTGCCCCGAGGAGCGGTGATGTAGAACCACTCCTGTTGCCATAAGCCGAGCTCCTCTTGAAAAGCTCCCTCGGGCCATGGAGCATCGGCGTTTAATTTTATAACAGCGCCTCCGCACTCTGCGTGGCGCCCCTCGATTATCTTCGGTTCTACTTTGAAGGTCTTGAGCCACAATCCGAAGTGAGGGGTAACACGGAGGAACGCTTCGCACACAACTATGAACGAGGAGATATGGAGGATGGACTCCGGAGCTAGGTCGTGGAATTCCAGCCCGTAATAAAACATCAGCCCCCTCACAAAGGGATCCGTTGGGAAGCCTAATCCCCGAAGGAAGTGAGATATGAACACGACGCTCTCACCAGGCTGAGGGCTAGGGATCACCTGTCCTTGAACAGGCAACCTGTGCGGAATCTCGCTGGTCAGGAACCTAGCTTCCCTCAACCTCGACACGTCCTCCTCGGTAACGGAGGAAGGCATCCATCGACCTTGGAGGTCGGAGCCGGACATTGTTGAAAATCCGGTGCGCTCGGAATCTGGAAGCTTAGGGTGTTGGAACTCGAGGCGACGGGCGAACTCATTTTGAGAGTAAAAGAGGGGGAATAGGGTCTTGGTCTCTTTATAAGAGGCGGAATATCAAGCGCCCTCCCCGTAACCGTCTTGGACTAGCCTTTAATTAAGGCAAGACGTGCTAACAGGCACGGTTGGGTTACCCACGTCCGTATTAATGAGAATCCCATTAAAGGGGGGCACATGATCTCTGCTTCGACAAGACATGCCAAGGGAACCGCCTCGCTAAACGGGCTGAGGTGGAACGATGAAAATAATTTATGTAAAAGGTTTGGCCGCAGTGTTATGACGCACTGCGGAATACGTCAGCAGATTGGATTTGTGCTAATATTGTTCTCTATATGGCAATATGTGGAAACTTATTTTGCAGAGCCAGACACTATTTTGTGGTGTTTACAATATTTTTCAAGAACTTGGAGGAGGAACCCGCCTTGCAATGCCGAAGACAATTTGCGCGCCGGACTCGTCGTCATTGAAGCCTGGTTCAGGGGCTACTGGGGGAGTCCTGGATTAGGGGGTGTTCGGATGGCCGAACTATGCCTTCAGCCGGACTCCAGGACTATGAAGATACCAAGTTGAAGACTTCGTCCCGTGTCCGGAAAGATCTTTTCTTGGCGTGGAAGGCAAGCTAGGTGTGCAGATATTCAAGATCTCCTACCAATGTAACCAACTCTGTGTAACCCTAACCCTATCCTGTGTCTATATAAACTGGAGGGTTGTAGTCCGTAGGACAACCATCATCATACACAACCATACCGTAGGCTAGCTTCTAGGGTTTAGCCTCCTTGATCTCGTGGTAGATCTACTCTTGTACTACCCATATCATCAATATTAATCTAGCAGGAGTAGGGTTTTACCTCCATCGAGAGGGCCCGAACCTGGGTAAAATAAAGTGTCCCTTGTCTACCATCCGACCTTGACGCACAGTTCGGGACCCCCTACCCGAGATCCGCCGGTTTTGACACCGACAACCCCCTACCCGAGAACCGCTAGTTTTGACACCGACATTGGTGCTTTCATTGAGAGTTCCTCTGTGTTGTCGCGATCAGGAAGGATGCCTCTTCCCGTCTTTAAAGACGGCGCCATTACAAAAGGAGCCTTGGTTGTCGGCCAAACTCTTCGGCTAGGAGGTTTTCTCGCAACCACCTGTTCGGCTGTTGCGCCGACGGTGACCTCCCGGGTCATCGAAAGCAACCTCCACGTCGGCTCAGAACTCGCCGAGTAATTGGATCCGATGGAGCTCTCTTCTGTAAACGAACTCCTGGATCGCATCGCCGCACTGGGTGTCGCTACAAATTACGACCAGGTTGGGCTTAAACCCGATCTAAGATAAATTAACTCTCCCCAAGTCACCCACCACGTTGCTATGGTGGAGACACAATGCGGCGACCCTTCATCTATCTTAAGGACTAACTACGTCCGAATTCCTGAACCCTCCATGCCGGATATCCGCGGAGGGGAGGATACAATCCAAGACCTGAGCTTAAAATCAGGCAAATCGGATAACATCCAAGACTCCGGATCTCAGAATCCGGAAGTTCTTCGGCCTCCGAGCAGCAAACTGGGCGAAGTCTCAGATTCAACGACACCCGCCCGCCCAATCTTAAGCGATCTTTCCCAAATCAGGCAAATGCCCGAAGAAACAATACATCATTACTGGGCCAGATTCCTCCTGGTTATGAGTAGGATAAAGGACTGCCGCGAGGGAGACGCAATTTCAATCTTTTGCAGTAACTGCACGGACAAGGAAATACTCAACGCTGTAAGTCGTCGTAATATTACACACTTTGCTGACTTGGCGTCCATAGTACAAAAATACTGTGTGATGGAAAGTGCTTGGAAAACCGAAATAAAATTTTGGGATAATCCGGCCTTGAATAGCAATCCCGTCTGAATTAAGAGGGCGCACCACAGTAAGGCGCCCAGACTAAATACCAAAAAATCAAAACCCTTTAGAGGGCATGGAACCGTACTGGAAAAGTGGCTAGATGGACCCTGCAAGATTCATAGTGCAGAGGACGCCACCCCAACTCACAGCCTCAGGGCATGTTGGATACTCCGGCAGGTGGCCAAATTGGCGAGGACCTCCTAATTCCAGAGGTCGAAGGAAACCAGCCCGAGAATTTCAGTTCCGTTCTCATAGTCTTTGAGACTTTCGCATCAAATAACATGCGAAAAAGAACACTCCGCAGCCTCACTGAAGTCTATCAAGTAGCGACAATAAACCCATGGAGTAATACTGCTATCACCTTCAACGCGAGTGACGAACCTAAATTTCGAACAGCCAGAGCACCAGGCGCATTGGTCCTCAGTCCCATAGTGGACGGCTGTCGCCTTGCAAAGGTACTCATGGACGGAGGCAGCGGATTGAACCTCATTTACGAGGAAACCCTCCAAAAGATGGAAATAGACTGGAACTGCATTGAGCGAAGCAGCACAACCTTTAGAGGAATAATCCCCAGTCAGGAAGCGTGCTGCACCGGAAAGATCACACTAGATGTGGTATTCGGCACGCCGGATAATTACAGGTCTGAACAGATCACGTTCCAGGTGGCCCCGTTCAAAAGCGGATATCACACTATACTAGGACGGGAGGCTTTCACAGTTTTCCAAGCTATACCCCATTACGGGTACATGAAGCTTAAGAT